>OY754899.1:3078145-5554845 GCA_963576445.1 Lithosia quadra | reverse complement strand
TGAGTTCACTGCCTATATAAGGCAGTGAACTCAAACTATATTTTGAAGTTAAAGTTTTTATAACTGAACTAATTTACACTACGAACGGAGTCTTATATTAGATAAAGAATCTTACACTATGAAATAGCAGAGTCTTACACTATGAACTAGTAGAGTCTTACACTATGAAATAGCAGAGTCATACACTATGAAATAGCAGAGTCATACACTATGAACTAGTAATCAACACGAGAGATTATGTCGAGGTTGAAGGATGAGATAGAACTAAACTATTCTTACTATACACATGCTTTTATATTGGGTGAGCATGGGGGCTGGAAGATGGTGGTG
The DNA here is from genome assembly GCA_963576445.1 of Lithosia quadra. Classification (NCBI taxonomy): domain Eukaryota; kingdom Metazoa; phylum Arthropoda; class Insecta; order Lepidoptera; family Erebidae; genus Lithosia; species Lithosia quadra. The sequence goes on along the minus strand of OY754899.1, from coordinate 5,554,515 downwards.
GTAAAAGGCGAATATGGTCCTTAAGATTAAATGTCTTCACACAAAATGGCTGTCAACTTAACATAAATTAATAGTTACAACTATTTTAACTTTAACATCTTATATTATTTTAAAGGACGTACTTGAAAAGAATCAGAGGTACCCTTGTCAAATGATGACTAATTTATGGGTGTTTTATTAGGGTGTAAATTCTTAAGACTAAAGTGATTGCAAACATGTGTGCCTATTTATCTATTATAACTTATTAACTAGAGGCTTTATTATAAGATACGTGTACGTATTCGAATGGTGATAATAGCTGTGTCATAGAGTATTCATTAAAAAAAAGCAACGCAGTAAAAAACTGAAATCGTATTGAATACAAAATTACCGATAACGACTTATGTGATTTTAAAATGGTTACATTCAATTAATAAAACACAAGGGTTATGAATATTAGATCATTTCCTTTAAACCGTCGCTTATCTGACGATATAAAAATGGTGGATTTATTCGCGTGGGTGTTTCCTGGTAATTATCAGACTTTCCAACTAAAGTGTGAGTCAGGATTTAAAGCCGGAAGAGGTGGTATACTGATAGAGTGAAGTGGATACCGTGAAAAACGCGGAAATCCCCACGAATACCACTCCCGTGGCTAGCGAGACGGTTGTGTCGAAATTGAACCTACAACCTGGCAGTCTTCAAGTCTAGAGTGAATAGGTCACTTCTAGGCAAGCGTGCTTCATCGTCGACCACATCATCACTTACCAACAGGTGAGATTTTGGTCAAACGCGAGGCTATTACCAATAAAAAAACATTTAAAAAAGAGCAATTTTAAATTAAGTGTGTTAAAACTGAAAAATAAGTTTCGTAATAAACCGACTTACATGCTATGTCTTGAAGCTGAAATCGAATTTGTCCTGCAGCCAATGGCAGCCAAATATTTAGCGAAAGCTCAAAATAACTAGGTACGAATAAAAATAGTTCCATATCTATCTTTACTAATATTATAGAGCTGAAGCGTTTGTTAGTTTGGTTAGTTGAACGCGCTTATTTCAGGCAACTCATCTTAGTCCGAATTGCAAAATTATTTCTGTATTGAATAGATCATTTAACGAGGCAGCCTATATATCATCACGCTTCTGCCTAGGGGAGCAGAGTACTAATCATAATATGTGAACGAATCAGGTAGATTTTACAGTAGAAATTACGGGCATGTATGGTTTAAATTAATGTACCAGGGGGACGAAGTATGTCACGGGCAAAGCCACGGGAGACCGCTATTTTTGCATAAAAGCATATAGCTACGTCACGTAGTCTTTCATATTCAGTACTCCGTTTTACTGTTGATTGTGCTCTTTACTGAATCTCAAAGATTCTACGAATATGAAAGATATTACACAAAGGTAATCTCGTAATTCTAAATACAATTGTTTATTTGAATTAAATAGAACTAAATCTCAAAGATTCTACGAATATGAAAGATATTACACAAACGTAATCTCGTAATTCTAAATACAATTCTTTATTTGAATTAAATAGTAAGTAGTTCTGTTATGATTTTAGTTGATCACTCTACCAGTTCACCAAAGTATTATTGTGTAAGAGATTCCAGACTAGTTAATTGCTTCAATGATGACCAGAAGTTAAAATTAATGAATGACGCATACTTTTAACGACCGACTGAAAATAATGTACATTATTTACCTACATGTTTATTTGTTTTATATTAGGTAGTTCGTTTTAATGCAAATTTTCTTATTTTCCCCTTCCTGAGACTTTACCTTTAGCTTACCATCAGGCGAGGTGAAGTCATATTGACGTGATCGATATTAAAAAATATATTTACCCTATTTTTTCAATGATTTTTTTAGTTTTGTTCATTTTGTTTTTTTTTTAGTTTATAATTTAGGTAGGTAATTGCCTGAAATTAGTATGCATTCATTGAGTTATCAAGTTCAACTAGATGGCAGTGTTATACGAATATGAATAACTACTTATCTAGCTTACACCCGCATGGGCGTAGATTTTCGCATTTTTTAACTATATTTTCGGTTCTACTCAATCAATTGTGATCAAAAATGCGTAAGGTATAGTAAAATTAGTTACTAAAAAGTGGTTATTTTATTATTAATAACAGACACTCAAAATTATTTGTATAGTTAAGTTAATTATTATAAATAATTAAAGTAATTATTTGACAACACAAAAATGCAACTACTGTAGGGACACATTGTATTGTATGTCGTAGCAACTAAGTAAGTAACAAGGAACGCGGCTAGTCAGCGATTCTAACATCACGCCACACTGTGTCGGTTACCGCTCTGTACCGAGAATTGTATGCATGTACTAGTAGCGGCTGCGCCGCAGTTAAGTTTTACCTTTACCATCATTCGTAAATACAGTCCCGATCAGTATACACGCACTCTTTCATTTAATGCACCCACTGCCCTTCTGAGATAAGGCCCATAAGACCTTACAACTACTATGATTTGCTCCTAAAAAACTACTTTTATTTGTTTTTTGTTGTTATGTTTGTTCTTCAACACTGTAATCCAGAAGTATTTAAACAACTCACTGTAAAATCGAATTCATATGAAAGGAATTCTTAAGATTTATAATTCAAGCAAGCCTAAGCTGATGTTTCATGCCGGGAATAGCTTAAATCACACTTTGAACGGTTCTGTTAAGAAGCGACAAAGTTCTAGCTAAGGTAAAATATTCTAAGCACCTTGCCCCCTTGTGCTATAAGAACTCTTTGAGACTTTTACGACACACGATATGGCTACGATAGAAAAATTAGATTATAACTACAAGCTGTGGAGCTAAGCTCGAAGTCGTTGATTCCAGACCATAATCTATCTCTGTGCCAAATTTCATCTAGTTCTGTTCAGTCCTTTTTACGTGTAAGAGAACAAACGTTACATTATCAAAAACTTTCGTGTTTATTATATTAGTAGGATTAAAATGATGTAGAAGTGACTCTACGACTTATAAATATTTATATAAATAGTTTTGATTTACTTTAAGACGTAATTTGAATACTTGTTTAGAACATTTTATATTACAAAAAGAAAACGAATAAATTAAGCTCGAAGATTTTTTTAAACAGGACGCAGAGTTGCAACTCCCAAATTTATATTTTTTTAAGTACAACGGTGCACATACCTATATTATTATTTTTTAAACAACTTATTCATTTTATAGGAACCAAATATAATATTTTATTAGAATTACAAAATAATGAAACCGTCGTGTCTTGCTTCAAATTAAAAATAAAACATAGATACAGACGAAAATTGAATCCTCCTTTTTGAAGTTTGGTTATAATAAATCAATAAGGTTTCAGAGATATCGTGTCGTACACCTAAAAGGGGCTTTAAGACTAAACTGAGTAAACTTTGACGCGTGCTAACTTTTGGAAACATTAGCCAAACCCAACGAACCCGAGACGTTGACGAGTTGACGCTTTCGTAATTACTGCACAGTTGCGTACATTTTTGGTGACATTTTCGGAAACCCATTGTTTAGATGAATGGAGTTTGATATCTCTTCTGCACAAAGGTTCCTCCGGTTAGGTTGGTTGTACTAGGTTGCTGATTATCCTACTATCCTACTATGGAGGTAGGACACGACGCGCGACGGTATGTCCCGTCCGAAATGAGCTGTCCGACTGCGGAAGTACATCCACCCTACAGAACACCGCGGCCATAATAACCAGCGTGTTGTGTTCCCGAACGGTGAGTAGGGTAGCCAGAGCTCACTGTACCCATCCTCCTCACGAAGGGGTGCTTCCTAGCCTCCACACCCTTTACTACCCCCGCCCTTTCCTTTCAGAGATGGCAGCGCGTGGGTAACGCCCTTGGTGTTGCACACGTCCGTAGGCCACGGTGACCGCTTCCCATCAGGTGGGCCGTGTGCTTGTCTGCCACCTAAGTGGTATAAAAAATCAGAAATGTGAAAATTAGTGAAGTTGTTTTAATTTTTGCTACTCAACCATACTCTAACTGCTGCACGGATCTGGGTGAAATTGGGTATTGGGAGGCTACATGGGTAATGGAGATAGTATCAGAATTTCACTTGTAAACACCACAATTACGTCACCCAGACTTACTAATATAATCAAACATTCAACATTATCACCATTGATTAAAATTCTTTAACATTTTCTATTTAAATTGAAGACTTTGATTACATAATTTTAATTACTTTGGTTGATAACGAGCACTCTCCATTAATAGAAGATTTAAATCTCCCACAACGCCACATTGCTCGCAATTACTGGAAGTTGTATTTTTATACAGGAAACCAAATTTACTACAGGGAATGTGTCTAGATTTGAGCCTTTTTCTTGTAAATTTTAATTGGAAGACGTTTACACTTAGGAAGGAGACAAAACTGGATGGGGAAGGCACGTTATGATATGACTATGAAATGCAATTAATTATAATGAAAAAGAGAGACATTTCGAATATCTAGGACATGTCCAGGTTACTTATCAATATATTCGTACATTTGATAAATTTAATAAGTGAATTATTGCTCAAAAAAGATGAACACATCCGTTCGTAAAACAGCATCATGTAAAATCCGCTCGTGTATTAAACGCCTTAACTTAAATTTATGTATTTTTGACCAGTTTATACAACTTGAAATGATGAGAGGAATTCAAATATTTGCAAGCTGTAAATTCTAGTATAAAACCATTGGCAGGAACTACTAATGTATTTTACTTAATTCAACATCTCTTTGCAATATCCCTTGCTATGAGCTCATACTAACTACATAGTCTCTTAGAATAGTTTAAGATTAATACGCATAATTTTTTAGCAGTCTTCATCAAGTTTTGATTCAGAGATAGATCTGATTGTATAAAGAACTAGCTGTTGTCCGCGGCTCCACTCGCGTGAAATTATGTTTTCGTTACGGGAATCTGTATGTTATTCCAGACTATAACTAACCTATCTATGTACCAAATTTCAGCCGATCCATTCAACCGTTTTTGCATGAAAGAGCAACAAACATACATCCAGACATACATACTCACAAACTTTCACGTTTATAATGTTAGTAGGATAGGATTAGTCTTAGTAATTCCTTTAGGAGATGCATTGAAGGAAATAGACTTTCACGCATTGCATAATAAACTGGAAACCTTTAGGAGTTGTGCTAGACGGAGACTATAATCCGGGTAATGAAACAAGTATCTCGTCTTCATACATATTATAAAATAGTTAGTACGCGTGTTAGTTCTGTACAACTTTTGAAAGACTTTACAAATTATGATGATGCTTCCTAACTATAAAAAGACAGAAAGAAGAGCGCAAAATAAGTAAATGTTTATATTATGTGTCTCAAAGTCATTCCATAGATGACTTTTTTACTTAAATATTATTCATAGGTAGTTAACTTATATTATAGATACTCTATGTATGATTGTACATAATGACATTGCATAGGGTCATATCAGGTATTGGCAAAACTTGAAGGAAGTTTGACTGAACCCTAAGGATTTTCTTTGTTCTGTGACTGAACCCGTCCTGTAGAAATCATTTCATCAACAATTCAGAATTTGCAAAACTAGGTCAAATTTAATAGACTATGTTCTTTTACGACTATTAGGTTTTATTAGTTCAGATAATGACTAAGAAAATCCTACAAAGAAAAAAAAACAATATAGGTACCTACACATTTTTAACAGTTTAAACATTTTATGGTCATTTCTATACTATTTCTAGTTCTATAATTCGCTTTCCTCAGTAAGTAATAAGTTGAGGATAGAAGCTTTTATACTGCTCTTTCAGGCGTCCACATTTTGAGGAAAATCTTCCATATGCAATGAGGATCTCATTCCGGGTGCGCGTGCACCCGGAATGAGATCCGTGGACTTTTTTTGTTGCAAAACTGATTTAGTGTGTGTAATATATTTTGCATATTTCCGCGGAGGCGGCCGCCCGGTACTTTTAACTTCGCCCGTTGAAATAACTTTATTTTCGGGTTAACGTTCATTTTAATGGCATTTTTTAAACTTGACTGTATTAACTGTGTTTGTACTTGTAGAATTAATTTTTCATAGTGACGTTTTTATTGCTACTATTCCTAATTTGGGATAAGTTAAAATAATAGATGTTTGTTTTGTAGATTCCGTTTTATAGTTCTCTTTATTTTGAAATATAGTCAGAAACTTAAACTGCGACTAAAACCAACACAGTGTACAGGAGTTACAGTAGGTGGAAAGAGGATGAAATTAGTCCAGTAAAAAAGTCTTTAGTTGACATTGTACGTAGGAATGAACTTTTTTCTTCCTTTTTGTGTTATTGCCCTTGTGTTATGGGTTCTGGAATACAGATAAACATACTTATATATATTTTTTGTTGTAAATACATACATATATTATGCATAGAAATAACCAGATAAATGCAATTAGAGATATTCAAGCATACAAATATTAGCACTGAACGGGAATCCAACCCACGGCCCCTGTCTTAGCAGTTGAAAGCACTACCGCTGCGCCATGACAGAGGCAATCATATTATTATTACTTTGCCAAAAAGGCTATAGACAAACGTGTGAAATTCATTTATTCCAGAGCGATAAAACTACTAAATTAGCCAATTATTTATATTAACTATTCAACTCTTAATGTAGACCAACTACTGCTACTTGAAGACATCTAAAGTTGTGAAATGTTTCTTCATAAAACTGCTATAATAACTTCTCAATGTTATTCCATGCTGGCACTACTGGAACAAAAGGACGCGGGTAAAATAACTAATTGGTTATTTAAGTCACCGCGGCAAAGTGCAGAGAAGCTGTAGTTGCTACAGCAAACAGCAATGTATCTTGTTTAACAAAGTTTGAAATTGTCCATCGTACGGAAACCACTAGAATCTTTTAAGTTATTGATTTTTAAAGTCGAGGAACGGGGTCACTGGTGGAAGTTTTGTTAAAATGTTAGTTTTTGAAACAGTGTAGTCATTTAGTTGCTTATAAAGGATGTTGATATAACATAACATAAACTCACGCCTATATCCCCGAAGGGGTAGGCAGAGGTGCTAGCACCCACATTTCGCCAGTTTATGTTTAGGCCCCAATGTAATAGGTGGTGAGCCTATTGCCACTAACCGGGCACTTATAAACCTGCGATAAATACACACATAACTTCGAAAAGCATCGAAAAGTCATTGGTGTGTGCCATGGTGAACCAGGGATCGAACCCGAGACCTCGTCTCAGCAGTCCATTACCCAGACCACTAGGCTTATATATGGCAGATGTTGATATAATGCAAAATAAGTATAAATATAAACCTTTAAGCTTTTCTTCTAATAGTGCCGAAAACGTTTTGGGGTTTTGTGCCCTGCGAAAATGTTCGGGGCTCTAGTCAACCTCACCTGCGGTAAAGATGATGAAGAATTTACTGAAAAACGACCACTGATATACACAGGGTATCCCACGGCGATGCCACAACGTGGCGAAGTATCTTAAATAATGAAAATAGATAATTTTGACTTTAAGAACTTTAAACTGTTTTTTTTATACCACTTAGGTGGCAGAGAAGCGCACGGCCCACCTGATGGGAAGCAGTCACCGTGGCCTATGGACGTGTGCAACACCAGGGGTGTCACACTCGCGCTGCCTACCCTGAAGGGAAGGGAGGAAGGGGTAGGATGAGGTGGGGAGTCTAGTAAGGGGTAGGTGAGGAGGGTACAGTGAGCTCTGGCTACCCTACTTACCGGCGGGAACACAACACGATGGTTATTATGGCCGCGGTGTTCTATAGGGTGGAGGTACTACCCCAGTCGGACAGCTCATTTCGGACGGGAGATACCGTCGTGTCCTACCTCCATACATCCAAAGATTATCGAAAAATCACTTACAACATTCGGTAATAGCATCGGCTAAAATGCGAAAGGATAACATCACATGACTTTTATAGCCTAAATCGATAAAATCAGTCATAAGGATCAAATCTCTGTGACAAAAATGCTAAATTAAGTGAAAGGAATCTATTAAAATGAGTGAGAATTACAACACACTGTTACTATTTTAAATTGAAGTATTTATTGATCAGGTTTTTATGCGTTTTTCTATGCACCGTACTGGACAGGGTTACGTGATAAATGTAACGGACGTAACTGCCGACCACTAAGCCGTAGGACACAAGATTGACAATCCAGTGAGATGGTTTCTGCCTGTCGTAAGACAAACCTGTCCCTAGACAAACACTTGATTGTATTTATGAAAATCATATGGAAATATGATATATTGGAATAATTATGTTCCATGCAAAATGCAAAAAACAAATATTTTTGAGATATTACTATTCCATTTGATTAAAATTTCAATCAAGAAAAAAATATTTGAGAAATTTCGTATAGAATACGGAATGCTGGTGTGTGAGCGACCCTTAACTGTGTCACCATTATTTTGCCAAGGGATTGCGTTGGCCAAAGTGGGAGTCGGTTCATTTGTTACTTCGACTGCTTTAGTACAAATAATGTTTATGTTTTATAAATGTATATAAGGAAGGAACTGTGTATATTTGAGATATTTTTTTAGATAATAGACCGACATACAAGAAACAAATATGGAATATTAAGAATCATGATTATATAATACATTTTGGTACTCATCATTTTTTAGTTTCAGTAAGTATCTAGCTGTTTACCTTTAGTTTTCTATTAATGTTTGCGATAAACTGCTCAACATACACCAAAGGGTAACACAGCACCCGATCCCTGTCTTTTCCCATTCAGTCTATCCCAGCTACCTTATTCAGATCGTCAGTCAATTTAGTTTTAATATTTTGGTGCCAACCTTTTTTCAACTCATAAAGACAAGCTCTGCTTAGTTTGGGTCTCTATATAGTTTGTCCTAGAATATTATTGTGTCCTTTTAGATTACTAAAGTAAATTCTTTATTAATACTCTCAATATGAAAAACTTGACTGAAGTTTACAACCCAAAACTTAATAATAAAGATCAAATGTTTTGTTCCACGATGTGTCAAGTCATAACATTCGTGAAGACTGACAGCGAATGTACCTAAGATGTGTAATGGTTTTTTTACACCCAACAAAACCACAAATACCTACTCGAAATGCCGTTCTTTCACAAGCTGATAATCACATATATACAAGATAAACGCTGAACATCGTCTGAACTCCGCGAGCGCTACGAGTAGTAATTAACTTAGAGCGTATAGATACAGCATAGAACTTTTTATTTTACTTATAACTACGTTTCTCAAACTTTTGGGGTCATGAAACCGATTGATACGAAGCCTTAAACTATTATAACTTATTTTGTTCATCGCAATGATATACGATACAAAGTTGTGACAGCTTATTTGTAAGGTGAGTTACAAAGTCGTTTAACTAAGTATTAGTTATAGGTAATCGTCGGACCAGATCTTACCTTCTGATTGCTACTGTAAGTAGGGATAAGGAAATTTGTAAGTTTAATGGTAGTTTTATTCGTGTTTATTACGCAAATATTGTTATACCAAATGTGTTAAGTGACTCATTGGCTATAGAACAGTTTGCATTTCAGGATCATGAATCAATTTATCCCCAAGCAAGCCAATCTATATTTGTTTGTATTTTACCAGTATTGGACCAGTACGATCTCATATATCAAAGCAATTCATATTGGTATCATTATGTCGAATACAATTTTACTTGGAGTAAAAAAGTACCATATTTTTCTATTGAAATAATTTTTTTTAACGTATTCAATCGCGATTGCTTCCAACTTCCGATAATATCAAATTTTTCCATATCGAAGAACACTTTGTCATGGTGAATAGTAATAAAATACTGACAATTTCAAATTCATAGTGACGAACTTACCTCTTATTTTATACCCGGCAATAAAATACATTGGTCATAGTGAGCTTACTTGTATCTTTTAAACAATACAGTGTAGTGGCAGAACCGATATACGTATTTTTATTCTATACTTATTTTGGCCACTCTACATCGATCTTATTTGACCCCAAAGTTTGGAAAACGACTTTTAAGTTTTATGCCATGTTTGTAGACTCCCTCTAGATTTCGAATAATATTAGGTAATTTTTTGTAGTCAGCTTACAAATTAGGCTTGTCTGAAAATCAAACGTTTTCTTTGAATAGTTTTATTTTATACACTTCGAAACATTAATTAACTGTTAGTAATGAGTATAATAAAGAAGTTTATTCCAATTTATTTTTGAAGATTTTAATTTTGTTTGCTCTGTTAATTTATTAGGACTTTGATATAAATTTAATATCGCTTGCCTCAAATAAGTCTAATTAAAGTAGATAATAATATTTTGATATTATACGAACTGTTTTCCGCGACTCTACTCGCATAAAATACTGATAAGTACCGTTACAGCAACCGAAGGGAACTTATTTTCTTATACCAAATTAAGTCTAGACTTGTCTTGTTCTGTCTATGCAAAACAACATCCTTACAAACATTCGCAATAAAAGTATTGAACTCCTATGGGCATAATATGGGTCACTCAATTATGTCGTATCTCTAAGGCGTTAAGCAGACGAGACCGTAGGGCGGGCAGGTCTTTTTAACTGCGAAGCAATCTTATTATTACTATCATTAGATCGCATTTAGCCTGCATATGTCTGACAAGTGACATGAGCTATTGCGCGGACAAATGCAACCTAATAGTCGTACAAAATTAAATAAGAGTGCATCGCGGTCATTTTGACCGCCCCGCCCCGCCGTCGGCTTATTGCCTAATAGTGTCAACTTAAAACACATGTATTTCGGAATCAAAACAAGCATTAACTAATGTAATAGCCCTAAAAGCCTCAAATCATATGTCCGATTCGTCGATACCGGCTAATCTGTGATCGCGGCCTCAAATGCCTCAAGCAAGCGGTTTACGTGCGAACCCGGACCATTAGTCAGAGTGACCGGCCGCATAAATTATATGCCCAATTAGTTACATTGATGGCCATCGACGATTACTGATATCTAGATCAAAGAGCAGCTGTCAAGAGGGTTAAGTAGGGGCGGGAATGTTGCGTTTATTGGTTTGCAGAATCTGATATGCAGCTTCATTATTATGATGATATGATAGATAGTTATTATACAGCCTCAAAAAAGCGTAGTCGTGGCTGTCCTTATACATTATGTCTATGTCCTATTACATATATATTTCTATCGTGTGTAAATTCCCACATATACCAGCCCCGTCGGTCATCGGGGATGATTATTTTGGAATCGAACTGACTAAAAGCGCACGCCATCTCGGGTCTTATTTACCTGGCTGTCCTTATACCTGGAGATAGACTAGTATTTGTTAAAGTTTTGAATATTCTAGCAGCACCGCCTGTTATATTAATCCGTATGTTTTGAATGACGCTTTATATCTTAACTTACTGCGTCATCGCCATTGCGTATTTGTTACATATATTAACAAATACAATAAGTTAGTACGCGTTCGTATATTATTATTATATTGAGGAGAAATAACATGAAAGTGCGCCGAAAACGTTTTATTTGTGAAATTTGAGTACAGAACGGTGGATTTTATTTCCTTGTATCCAAGGGAATAAAATCCAGGATTCTTTAAATTAAGCGATGTGAAAAAAAGATATTCTATGGTCGTCAAAATAAGGACCATAATTTTGGTCCGCATATTTCTAGAAAAATTCAAAGGCTACCGTTTCAATCACGGTAGCCTTTTGATTGGATTTTAGCTTTTCATCAACCGTAGTGCAGTCAAATTAAAAACCAAACATAAAAAATAACCCCTATTCCGTGACTTTAGACCCCTGCAGTTACTACAGTTCAACCAGGTTGATGAACTTTTTATCGACTTTTTACGAGGGGGCTTGCCATTGGCAGTAAGTCCTCCAGGACTATGGAACCAACTGTAGTAGCAAAACTAATATTACTTCTAGCATCCATTAAGTCTGGGGGTATACCATGAAATATATGTTCGAAACTTCGGACCGACGCGAGATATGACGAAAGACGTATAATTTACGTACCTACTTTTGTTAAGTTACCTCGGATTTCTCTCGGTATGGTTTAGGCCAAACGTAGCGTCACGCACCATCTTCAAAACCTGAGGACCAATTCTCGTAATAAGAAAATGTTCAACATTTAGCCTCAATCTCATGTCGATCTCCTAAATGCGAAAAAATTTCTCTTTTGGTAACTTTTTTGACATTTAGGAAATCGACATGAGAGCAATACTAGACTGAGACTAAATTTTAAATCTATTTTTTATTCGAAAATTGGCCCTCTGATTGCGAAATAAATGCTTTTCAAAATCCGTAAATTTGGATGTCCAATGTCCATCTCATGGTAGTGGAAAAATACCTATTTGTTTTCATTACCGCCGCTAACATTGTTTTTACGAAAGGTTCAAATAAACACGTGCTAAAACAGCAAATTTTACGAACACAGCGGTTTTCTCGCCCACCCCAATACTAACAGTCTATCAAAAACCTTACCAAGTACCTACTCACCTATACCTTAAACATACAAATGAATAAATTTAAGAAAATAATATTTGTATTCGTTCCTATTTAAATTCTCGACCCATTAAATAATTCGGTTTGGACACAGTGAGAATGCTAATGAGAGATTATTTTATAAATATTATTTTTCTTACCCATTTCTACCTCACCGGGTGAGCCGTAGGCTAAATATTGTACTTTCATAATGAATAACGTAAAATAATACTTGTGTTTATTTATGTAATTTGTTCGAAACGTTATTTCGGCTGTAACGAAAGATATGAAGGCTTTTCGAGCTCGTTTTTCGATACAGCTCCTTTTGTTAGTTGTTTCTGTTGTTTTTATTTTAAACAGGTAATGATAACCAAATTACGTTGTAGATACTAAAATATATCTTCTATCTAATATATCTATTATAAAAGAGAGTCATATTAGTTACACCATTTATAACTCAAGAACGGCTAACCGATTTGGCTGAAAATTGGTACGGAGGTAGTTTAGAACCAGGAGACGGGCATAGGATACTTTTTATCCTGTTTTAGTGGAGAGAGACAAGTGGAGAGTGGAAGTGGAGTGGAGTAGAGAGTCGAGTGGAGAGTTTTTTTATTGGTACCGACTTACACGCGAGCGAGGCCGCGGGCGAAAGCTAGTACTATTATAAAATTGTAAACGAGGTATGTCTGTATATTGGAGATATTATAATACTCGGGTTATGTTATGTGAACACAATTTTTTTTGGGTTCCTTGTCTGTTTGTGTGTTTTTTCGCCATGGACGCAATAACTTCTAAATGCATTTTGATTTAGTTTTTTCTGTTAGAACGATCTTGGTCAAACTTTAAAGACAAGGGTTTACAATTAAAATGAATGTTATATTTCTCATTACAAAATTATTTATTGAATGTACCTATTTACTTAACCTTATCATAAGATATTCGAATTTCAAATATAACCGTTATACCTTTAATCTTTCAACAAGTTTATACATCAAAGTTGTTGGCACTGTAGGTATAATTCTCTCAAAGTTATGAGAAATCAAAAGCATTTTACCTCTGATTGACATTCGCTAACTTTGACTATAGAATTACATCAAGTCAAAAACAAACATTAAATAGTTGTTCATAGTATACTTATAGTTATGAAATCTTATACCTTGACAACTAAGTTAGATTTAGCAATGCGTTGGTTAGAATCGTTAACGCTATTAGCGATAACGATTCTTTAAAAATCTTTTCCATATATTTGATTTTTTTTTTCCTTAGAAGATTTAAAAAAGGATTGCTATTTTAATTGTTGGTTTTTGACGTTGCTCGATTCTTATGTTAAAAATCATATTGTAATTAATTTAATTGGATTAAAAAATAGTAACATGTATTTAACAATAGACAAACAAGGCCGGTAGTGCAGTGGTGGCCCTCAGCTTGACGGCCTCATCAAATGCTTTTTCACGCCCCGCTTAAAGGCCCCGGGACTATAGGAGGAAGAAATCACATACGCTGGTAAAGAATTCCAAGTCTTTATGGTGCGGCAAATAAAAGAATAATTAAGACGCCTAGACATATAACATAAACTCACGCCTATATCCCCGAAGGGGTAGGCAGAGGTGCTAGCACCCACATTTCGCCAGTTTATGTTTAGGTCCCAATGTAATAGGTGGCGAGCCTATTGCCATTAACCGGGCACTTATAAACCTGCGATAAATACACACATAACTTCGAAAAGCAACGAAAAGTCATTGGTGTGTGCCATGGTAACCTGGGATCGAACCCGAGACCTCGTCTTAGCAGTCCATTACCCATACCACTAGGCTACCGCGGTATAACTAAGACGCCTAGAAGGATAATAAAATAATCTTTAGTTGTTGTACCCACCAAGTTTACTGCCACCTGAGTAATAAGCAACTCAACACAATATCAACTTCAGCTCAAGAATAAACAGGAAGAATTATAACATTAAATACAACTTTACCGGGAGCCTAACAAAAGAATTCTTGTGTAAACACAAGCTATTATTTTAACTGGAGTGCAGTAAGAAAACTTTAAACATTCACAGAGAATCAAGGCAGGCGCCTGATTCAGTAAAGCCACGTTTTCTGAACACGTGATTGCATTTCGATTGAATGGTACAATGCCAAAAAATTAGTATGATCTGTCTAAAATAATTAAACATTCACAGAGAATCAAGGCAGTTGCCTGATTCAGTAACGCTACGTTTTCGAAACGCGTGATTTGTATTCGATTAAAAGGTACAAAGTGAAAAATTTGCATGATCTTAAATAAAATCTACCCACGCTTTCGTGGTTACGAGATTATTAAAAATCTGAAATCAGACGTGAAAAGCATTTGGTTGCCCTACTCTGGCTGTAGCACTATCTAATCGGTGTATGTTAGTGGTGACCCTGATACTAAGAGTACTTTTAGCTTACCATCTGTCAAGGTGAAGTCATGTTGACGTGTCTAATATAAAACATAGTTTGATTAATTTTCAATTAGATTTTTAACCCTTAAATTGTCACATACTGAATCTGAAAGATTTTTTACATTTTGGGTGACGTTTTGGGTAGTAATAGGGGTAGAAAAGAATAATCCTTTAGAATTTTTGGAAAATTATGTATTTATATATATGTTTTCTCAGATGTCACTTAAAACGGACATTGCCCATTTCCGGCTACTGTGCGGTGACCTCATATATGTCACATTAAACGGACATTGCCAAAAACATACCTTACATGTTTTTTTTTAAATCGAACAAAAAACAGTACTTACATAGAATAAAAGTAATAATGAGATCAAGTTTCAGTTATGAACCATTTAAAATTATATAACAAAATTAGATGTAATGAACAAAACATAAAACCAAACTCTGAAATTAAATATTTATCCATAGGTAATATTTAGTAATTAACATATTGGTAATAGGCTCGCGTTTGACTACAATCTCACCTGTTGGTAAGTGATGATGTGGTCGACGGTGGAGAACGCTTGCCTAGACCTATTCATATATTACCTATTCACTCTAGACTTGAAGACTCCCAGATTGTAGCTTTCCGGAAATACAAACTCAGGCAGGGTATTCCACTGTTTAGCAGTACGCAAGATGAACGTACTGCCAAAACGTTTTGTGCGTATGAGTGGGATATCCACCATGTACCGGTGGCGCGTTGCCGTACGTCTGGTCGTTCGGTGATGAAAGGGGCTTGGAGCAATTAGGTCATGTAATTCCAGCGCACATTCCCCGAAGTGCAACCGATAAAAACAGAGAGGCTAGCGATTCTACGCCAATGTTCCAAGCTCTGAAGCTTAGTCTCAACCAGCGATTCGCAGTTGATGAGTCTCTTGGCCCTTCTCTCAATTGACTCAAGTGCTTCGAGGTGGTATTTTGCTGAGCCGTTACAGCAATACTCGATACACGATCGAACTTGCGCTTTGTAAAGGTTGAGCAGCTGTTCCGGTGTGAAATATTGCCGCACCTTCGAAAGAATACCCAGCTTTTTGGCAGCTACTTGAGCCCTTGCCTCAATGTATGGACCAAAGTTGAGGGTAGGAGTGAGAGTCACGCCAAGAAGCTCAAGGTGGTCGGTTATCGGCACTGGTACACCTCGGAAAGTAGGGTTTGCCTGGAATTGGCTCCGCTTAGCTGATAATGACACGCCTGGGTCTTATTTGCGTTGAAGTTGACCAAGTTAGCGTCTCACCAATCGGAGATAGCCTTCAAGGACAAGTCCAAACGCTCAACCATAGCCTCTTGAAGAGACTGGGTCTGTGCCTCTTCGTGTTTCTCGATGGCCTCACTCCAAATGTGTGTGGCACATTTGGAGATCGACACACAAGAAGATCCCCAGTGGAATGGTTCTGGCGGACCCCATGTTGCCGATTACTGAGGAGGACGTTCGTTTCCAGGTATGTCAGGAGCTTATGGTTCAAAAAAATATTATTTTAATGGTGAGTATGCTGGATCTATGAACTATTTGTAAGTAGTACTTAATGGCAAGGTCCGTTATATGGGACAAACAAAAACAGACTAGTTCGTAGTTCTCATTGGCAAGGTCCGTTATATGAGACAAACAAAAAATACACTAGTCCATAGTTCTAATTGGCATAGTCCGTTTTAAATGACATACTTTATTTCGATGTAATTAGTGATAAAAAACTTTGATTTTGTCGAAACAAATTATGTCATCTAATACATTATACCGTATTTTAATTGTATGTAACAAAAGAATGCACAAAATAAAGAAAAAAATCACCTTTTCAAAATCTTTTGTCTGGAGCGCAACAACACCCTCCTGTTGCACTTTTTCAAATCGGTTTTATGAGCGACCTTTGACCGTTTCGCACGCACAAAATGCGTAAATGCGAAAGAGATAGTCTATTAAACACAATGAAATGCGCGCGCGATGTGGTATCGTGTAATATTTTATATCTGTGTGCGTATAAGCACTACGTCCTTTGAAACGGACAGAATCAATTTAAGGGTTAAAGATTAATATCGACAAGTTTTCACAAGCATTGAAATTATACGTTTTAAAAACGTAATTTTACTGAATCAGGCCCCTGTTTTTATTTACAGTTTCCTTGAAAAAGCTCGGGGAGACTTAAGTACCGGCAGTAAGTTCCTTTGTGTGGTTTCGGAAACAATCCACCGAAGATACGTAGTGGGAACGTGTTGTGGGTACAAATGGGCCTCATATCTCGTAATGATGGCACATTATGTGTGATTTTTCTAACGTAAGAATTGCATAAGTGTATCAACTTGGGCAAACGTTTGAGTTTTTTTTTACTATGTGTTACTAATTTTATGAAAAATAATAATAAATAAATATTCTAGGACATTCTACACAGCGCTCTCTAGACCCAACTAAGTTAACTTAAGTTTAACTAGATTGTGTTATGGCTTCTAAAATGCGGATAAACATACTTATATACTTTTTTTTGTAAATACTTACTTATTATACATAGAAGCACCCAGACCAATGCATACAGATATTTGTACTGAGCGGGAATCGAACCCGCGCCCCCAGTCGTCACAGAGGCCGTCAAATTATGTAGTATCCATGCAAGATTTTTAAAGGATATCAAGCTTTATGAGTGAGAATTGGATTATTTCAATAATACCTACATCAGTAGGAGAGAAACTTTAGTTATAGTTTTTTTTTGTTTTATTTAGGAAATGATCAGCCACAGACAGATATTACATCAAGAAACAACTTCATACTTATTGACTTAAAGTTCTATAGATGTTTCATACTAAAAATGGTGACCCTCTTTCCTGAGACTTTACCTTCAGCTTACCATCAGGCGAGGTGAAGTCAAATTGACGTATCCTATGGTATATATAAAAAAAACATACATACATAATGGTACATTACATTATCAATTATAAATCAAAATATCAAATTATCAATTCGGTTGTTACATCACTATTACCACTTTAGCTTACCATTAAAGTAAAGTTATGTTGACGTGTCTAACTTAAAAAAAAAATAGCATACTTTTATTGCTTCATGAGCATATTATAAACAAAACAGTTGACCACCATCGTTACATTCAAAAGGGCTTACCACAATAATATCGTGTCATAAACTTATTATATCACATCGCAGTATAATCTCCGTTGAATTAAACGTTTATTGTTAGCGGATTGTCTAAAGCTACAATTTGGGGTCCTCAAAGGCTTGTACGCATCTGGTTTAAATAGACCGTGTTATGCACGATTTAGTTAACTCAATTTAATTATCTAAATTTAATCGAATTTGTACCTAACTACATAATCTAATGATACTAACTATTAAATGAAATGTGGTATGGGTATGGGACATGTATTACTATGAGACTAGAAAATAATACTGTTCTTTTAATATTATAAATGTAAAATTTTATGAAGATGTTTGATCAACCATTTGAGCATAATTGAGTAATCACGCCCAAATGACTGCTCGGATCTGGTTGGAGTGCGGTAAAAGAAATAGATTATAATCTGAAACAACACAACAACTTTTTATCCCTAGAATACGGTTCGCATGTGTTGGGAAACGGGGTGAAATACCGTTCAAGAGCATCCTTGCATCGCGCCGGATAGTTCCTCATCCCAAGGGAAATGGGTGAAATGGCCTGCAAAGGTGAGGCTGATCACCCGTCCGGCAACCGGCGTTCCCAAAGTAAATAATAATAATCCTTGCATCGCCCGACCGGTAGGTACTGCGTACATCATAACACCTGATTCAGATTACTTGAAATGTTGTAGCTAGGTATGTGGTCACTACCTAGCAAAGACATTATCAAATAATTAATTTGAATAGAGTCAGTCATAGATCTAAATAACACGTTGCATAATGCCGTTCAAATTTAAGGATACGCATTAAATAACCTGTGGGTACGTCAGTGATATTGGGCTGTGGGCCCAAATTCACGGCTACTTCATTAATTTTGTTGTTAAACCGCGACGAAGACCGACGACAGTTTTAATATATAGCAGTAATCTTATGGGTGTTAAGAGCTTGGTACAATAAACGAGTTGTGAGTAGATTTTAAACATGGTAAATAAAATGGAGAGGTCCCGTAGCTATTAATTTTGTGCTACAATGAGTATTTTCCATCTGATATTTGATTTTAGATAAAAAGCTTTTGATCTCATTTGTTATTTCACTTCCAATTCATGCAATATTCATTGGTTTTTTTTTTACAAAGTCAGAAATTTTTATTTATTAAGTATGATAAAAATACATTGAAAATTAAATAATATTTACATTAAAATAAAAACTAAAAACTAAACAAAATAAATATTTACATGGCGTCAAAAAATTCCTCCGCATCATTTTAGATATGTTCTCTTTTTTTAAATAGACCATAAAAGTTTGTAAGTAGACCAAAAGGAGTCTTCTTAGGACGGGGCCTCGTTGTGAAACGGTGGTCAATTTGCTAAATTTGTCTAGTTTTTTGACTTTTTGTAAGTGCTGTTCTAATGGTCGACTTACTTACTTACCTCTTTAAAGTCGGTTTAAAAAACCGAACCGAAAAATCATATCAAAAACAGGTTAAGCAGTGAACCTCATATGAAGTATTTTAAAAATAATAACCAGTTACATCATACTATAACTTAAAAACTTTATTCAATTTCTTTTTAAATTGTGCCAAAAATTTAAATATTTAAAGAAACTTAACTAACATTTTCAGTATTATTCCACGCGGGCAGTGCCGCGAGCAACAGCTAGTAAAGTGAAATACTAATTGAAAATGTCCATCACGAGCTGACAACATTTCGAAAGCTGTTCGGTACAACATCGTCCAAAGTAACGATTTAAATGTACGAAACCATTCAAAATTTAATAAAGGAATCGTAAATTCAATTGTGTTTTGATGCTGATTGTACTTTTAGGGTTCCGTAATCTAATGTTAAAAACGGACTTTATATTTCCGTGCTGTGTGTCATTTTGATTAAGCATAATAAACATAGAAATATGAAATGTAAACATGATGTCCAACGTAGACAGAGCGATAAAAAATTTAAATATGACCCTTTGTTCGTGATAAGTCTCCTTAATTTTTTATGACTTTTTTATTATGTTAGGTAAATTAATTTCGTGCTATTACTATTTATTTTCTAGTATGTACTTACTCTTATTTATTCTATGGCAGTATTTCCAATATTTTTTAATAAGTACCTATAAGTAAAGTATTTATTTTTTAACTAGCAGTAGGTACCGGCAAACTTCATTCCGCTGAGATGGTTATATCAGGTACAAACCGACCAAAAACGCAAGCCATCGCGAGTCTCATTTACCGGGTGTAAGATGGCCCAAAAAGACAAATAATCAACGGCCTTAATCCATTTCTATCTAATTCAGCTAATAAGGCAACCAACCTAACTAATCGAGACAGTTAATTTACATTAATATGTAAAAAGTATGTTTATTTATTATGTAAGTACATTTATCATGAAAATAAATATGAATTTATTTCTTAAAAATATGAAGATTTAAGATCTTGTTTAGTACTTATTCGAATATATTATGTATACGAATGTATGTATTCGTATTCTTCTCTTTTCAAACGTCAGACAAAGATTTTACAAATATAAAAAGTTAACCCAATTGACCCGATGTGAATGCACCGTAAAAAGATTTCAGATAGAAATTGAATCATGATCGATGTCACGGAATTTAAATGAAACTGAAGACGTTTTCCAATCCTTAATTTAATCTTGAAATACCTCTAAAAGATTTCTATTTCTTTACATAAATTTTACTCATCACACACTTTTCTATTTGCATAAAACCCTACTTTAAAATACAAGTTAAATAAAGGTTTGCATTTAAAATTTTACACAAAAAAATAAACTGTTTTAAACCCGTCTCGCTTTAAGCGCTTTTGTTCAGCGCCTCAAATGGCTGAAACTGCCAACTCGTGATTATTTCCAAGAAAAACATTATTCAAATTTGCCAACAGTCTGAGGAGGTATTAAATTCTTCTTAAAACGAAATGATATGGTAAAATGTTTACTTTAAATATAGTTTAAGCGAACGCAAATATGTTGGAAAACTAGAATTAGAGTTCATTCGTTTACTTATCTATAGATAAGTATACTCTTGTACTTGAAAATGAGCATACTAGGTAGGTACTCTCTTAGTGTGTGCGTATTTAAGTCTTCTCTTTAACAAACTTCTGTTTGAGTCGGTACGAGGTAATTTAAAACAAGTGTTTATTTGTATAGAAGGTAAACAATGATTAAACATTTAAAAACTAAAATAACTAAATAAATAACACTAACTAATAACAGATAAATATTTACGGACATACGTCATAGAATTCCCTCACCTCACCACCGAATGGTAATGTTCCCAGGAAGAGAATGCTGGCAGCATTGCCATATTGAATGGCAATGCTAATTATAAGATTTTACTTTGACATGGTCATCACTATTATAATAGTTGATGGGATGTAGTTTAGCATGTAAACCGTTGCCATTTAGGAAAACTGTATCGGTTTACTCTCCTGCGCACTCATTTCTGTCTCCCTGGCACGTAACCACTACTACAGAAGATGCCGGCACGTACCTAAATTGGCCAGATGCGTCATTTGCGCAAAGGTCGATTTTTAGGTCCCCTTTGAGGTATGAGCGGGTCGCGGGAGACGCGGTTGCGCCGTCGCGGACATATTTATGATTGGTCCGTCACTTGACGGACCAATCATATGTCTCCGAGAGACGTCTTGTACCGAATCAACGTTCGTTCGTACTTTGAATCATTTGATTGGCTCAAAGTGCACGATGTGTGAACTACTACACTACACTACTCCAAAACCTGGCCAAGTTACGTGCCGGCATCTGTACTGTCCGTGCCAGGGAGGCAATGCCGCCTCTGTTGCCCGGGAGCTCTCCGTGGAGGTTCTGGCCCACGCACCTTATATACAGTTATAGCCTTTATAAATTTCAACTATACGCAACCCAATTATTTTTACAAGTTATTAAGTAAATAAAAAACCTTTTACACAAAGATATACTGCACAAAGGGCGAACTCACTCACATTTTATTCTTTTTTAACGCAAAAATACTAACGAAGCAAAATTTAATTAGTACAAGTGTCCCTAGTGACTTGTAAGTAAAAATCTCAACGAGAAAGCCCTTATGTTTGCTTAGGACTTCGGTGTATTTAATCGTCTTATTATTTTGTATTTTTCTACTCTTTTTTTGGTTGATAATGGACAGAAATACGGATGCGGAAATATTTTTGAAATTATTCCTAGGTCTTCGGTGCCCAAGCCAACGTTGCCTGCAATAACCGGACGATAAATGTTTCAGAAAATAATTATGGGGAAAAAAATAAAATTCATCATTTGTGTAAAAGTAAGTACAATAGGTACCCAGGTGATGTGATGGGGGTAGCCACTGTTTTTTCTTTGTAATATTTGTCACGTTAACATGATTTCACAAGTTAAAGGTAAAATCTCGGGCATGGGGTCACTATTAATTTAATTTGATTAAAGACACCAATAATGCCTGACTGGTGGCCCTCAGCTTGACGGCCTCATCAGATACGCTTATAGGACCCGGGACTATAGGAAGTATTCTTATTCTGGGAACCAAACAGGTAATAAAAACAAGCTTAAATATTCAAATTCTTTTCAAAATTCCCCGTGACAAAGTCATTATCTTAGACTAGCCTTAAACTTTAGTCGCAAACTTCCAAACGAAGATTTCTTCACGATAAATTCTTATTTTATTTTTCCAGAAGCTATCTCGTGTTCGCATATATTTCCGTGGTTCAAAAACAATTTAATTTTATTACAGAAGTTTGTTCCAGTGTTTTACCTTGGTGCACCGATCAAGGTAAAACTGTGGAACCAACTTGACGCATTTACAGACAGCCATGCATGAATGTTATTAGTTACAAAGAATTTTGGCAAAACAACTGTGTGACGTAAATATTCCAAGCGTAATGTGTTACAAAAGTTCAGGTATTTTGATGCTGCACTGCTATAAATCAAGAATTCGGAGCTGCAATTTTAATGTTGAACCTGAAGCAAAAATAGCGTACAATATATTCCGATGGTGTAAGGATTTGAATAATAAAAATAATACATAAAGTATTTTTCTCAGCCCGCCAGTTTACTTACTTAGATTTTATTCCAAAAACACTGAGAGCAATATCAAAACTGTTAAGTGACATGAGCTAGATAAGACAAAACTAACCGCAAATATTTATTCAGTCCCATGTAATGTCTAACGCCTTCAACTGTATGGAAAATAGTTTTATCCCACACACAATACCCACGGTCATGGGAGAAGAATACCTGAGGAACGAAAGGTGTCGGCAACGGGCTCTCCAGTGGGTCATTCTGGATATTCTCTTTCCTACGACCTTCCCTAGACTAGGTGGAAGTCTCTAAACAGACTTCGGACACAGATCGACCGAAGTAAAGGAAATCGGTCTAGGTGGAGTTTCTCGAATGATGTAGACCTGCGGTGCAAATGTGTAGTTACCTCGCAGATTATGGCCGAGAACGTAATCCAGGTAGCATCACACTGGGAAAACAAATCTTGAGGGTAAAAGCGCCATAAATACAATAGAAGAAGAAGCAGATGGAATAGTAGGTAACAAAAAAGATGGCTCTTATATTATACTGCAGCAGGAATCCTACTAAGATAAATTTATCGATAAATATTATTACGGTTGCTTAAAAGAAATCGAGAATCCCATTAGTAAGAGTCTGCGTAAACATAAACATCACTGCATAATTAGCTGAACATTTCTCGTAGCAACAAACATAAACATTATAATTACCTAAGTTTTAAGCTCGGATATTTTATCAACATAAACATTTAAACTACGCATGCCCGTATCGAAGTTGGCCAAATATTTCAATAACATAGATAAAACTCAAACTTCTCATCTTAATCCTTTCTCCATTGGTACGGAAAATTTACTCGAGGAAGTTGCGGCGGCCAGTTTCCGAATTTCAACTCGTACGTTAACTGGAGATACAAATTTTAAGTCTATAAATTAGTGGGAATGAACTCGTGCTGCATAAGACTAAGATGGGTATTTAATGTTAAATATATCATGATGAACAAAGTTTAAAGCAAACACATTAATTTTACTTCTCTATACATTGCTTCCAATGTACGCCATAGCACACGATCCTCCGCTTTGCGCATTCAGTCTATCCCAGCTACCCTTTTCAGGTCGTCCGTTTTTTTTGGGAAAGGCCCATGTCCAGCAGTGGACTGCAATTTAGGCTAATTGATTGATTGATTGATACATTGCTTTGCCTTTATACTATTATAAAATCGTAAAGTAGCTGTATCTGTACTGTACTGTTATATGAACTATCTTAAACATTTGGATGCTAAAATTTTTGAGCGGATTGTGATACGATTTTTTATTAGAACTTGGTGTCATATTACAACAATTTTTAAGTCTTAATATAGAAGAGAGTCGAAGACTAGTTATTTTCACCTTTATCATCAAGCGTTAAAATGTTGCTACTAGCATCTCCAACTTGAAGGGGATAAAACTAATCAATCTATAATTTCCCGCCTGAGCCAAATTATTATTTTGTAGAATAGTAGGTTGAATTCAAATTCCACAAAGTCAGTACCTACCTAAATGTTTTCAGCATTAGGTTCCAGAGCGACGAGTCCCCAGCCATTTTGCAAAGCAATGTGTCTAAAAAGTTATTCAATAAGAGCCGAAAGGTAAACAGAAAGGTTGGTATTCAAACAAGCTTCCAGATATCGGGGGGAAGGTAAAGGGTGTAATTATTTCTGTAAATGTGAAAACTTGAAGTTAACCCTTGACGATTAACAGTTACGGGAAAGTTTAGAGATAATTGCCCATTTTCCAAGGCATTCTTTATCGCTCCAGGAATTTGGGCATTTGTTTTTTCGAAGACCCTTTAAATTTAATAGCATTATATTAAAATGTGTACATTTTTTAACTATTATCGGGACCTACGGATTGCATTTTTGTGAAGTAAAATGTAAATTAGCTTTTGATGTACTTGTAGTTAATTAACAAGTTCGTACAAATAAGAATGTTTGGTTAGAGGCATAGTCCTGCCGCTCATTGCGTGTATATTTCCATTGGTCTGTGTATTTCTATGTATAATACGTATTTAGTTACAAAAATGTATTCAATAATGTTTTTCTGTATTCTAGAATCAATATGACAAAGTCTGCTTAGTTTAAGTCTAGATGACATTGTGATGAAAAAAATTTACAACTAGAAACCATAGAAGAATTAAAACTGATAGAGAAACAAAAAAAGGAAAATGATTCAATCGTCAGCTACGCAATCGTAATGTCATTTCCATACCTTATTCATTAACATTAATTTGTTCTCAATGAATAAACATTCAACTACTGAACAATTAAACCAGAGATAATTATACTAATAATGTGCTAAAGAGACAACGTAACTAAATTACGTTTGAAAATACAATTGTGTTGATTTCTAAAGCTTAGAACAGACATTCGTTCATGATTTTTTTGCATGCGGAATTTCCTGTGGATACCATATCCGTTGGCAATTGGGGGTATTTATGTCCAAGTGTATCCAAGCCAAATGCATCAAAATCTGTTCAGTAGTTTTTGTGTCCATCGCGACAAACAGACAAGAGTTCCTAAATAACATATTTTTTGTTCAGAATTGTTCGTTTATTTTAACCCAACTCCAATAACCCAAGTTTCTTTTTAGATGCCTCCAATGTACTTCTATAGACATAACTACTATACAAGTTTATAATTGTATCGAAGAGGATATACCTAATAACAAAAAGAAATATAATCCTAGTTGTGTTATCCGCATTCTAGACCTCATAATGCAAGCTAGTTAAGCTATACTTATTGTGGATCTAGATAGTGCTGTATCCCAGTGTATTGTTAGTTTTATTGCAAGTGTATACAAGGCTTTATCCAGTAAATGAATGTTATCTGCCCACGCAGTTTGGACAATCATGGATTACTTTGTTTTGGAAGTTTCGCTTTAATTTCAATTCATTCTATGCTGATTTTAATTCGATTTATTGATTGGTTTTATCTATACTAATAGAATAAAGCTGGAGAGTTTTTTTTTGTTTGAACGCACCAATCTAAGGAACTATTAGTTCGAATTGAAAACATATTTTTGTGTTGGATTGATCCTCTGTCCGGGTAGCAACATGATGATGGCCTACCTGAAAAAATGGGCTATCCAACTCCTAAATAATTTTTCGTATGCGTTTGGGTGGTGCCCTGGATGGCTTAGATTCACAAATCAGCCCGGCAGATGACGCTATAGTCGGTATTTAGGTTATTTATCTGGCAAAGTCTGTCAGGTCCGCTAGTCCTATAGAAAATCCTAACTTCAATGTTATAACCTTCTGAATACATATAGCTATTATAGCTATGCAAATAGTAGATTCGGTATCTGTTTAAGAGGAAATTAAATATTCATTCTACGCCAAATGTCTTACCTACATTTTGGTTTTTCATCAGTCATCAATCTTGATCAAACCTCTCAAAGGTGCTCTAAGGATTACAGATGCGGTCGTGTTTTAACATTGATCAAATTCTTTACTAGCAAAATTAAAATTATGGTTAAATAATAAGTTTGAATCTAACTTGCTCGGTTATTTGTTAGTTCATAGAAGCCTAATTAGAATTTTGAAGGAGGTAGGACACGATGCGACGGTATCTTCCGTCCGAAATGAGCTGTCTGACTGGGGTAGTACTTCCGTACTACAGAAGACCGCGGCCATAATATCCATCGTGTTGTGTTCCCACCGCCGTTAAGTAGGGTAGCCAGAGCTCACTGTACCCCTCCTTCCCCCACCCCTTCCTAGCCCTCCCCCCCTTCCCTTCAGGGTAGGCAGCACGTGTGTGATACCTTTAATGTTGCACACGTCCATAGGCCATGGCGACCGCTTCCCATCAGGTGGGCCGTGTGCTTGTCTGTCACCTAATTAGTATTTTTTTTATTGGCTCGCGTTTGACGTGATGATGTGGTCGACGGTGGAGCACGCTTAGTCTAGTATAAAAAAATGTATGAGGTTATACAGCCACACAAAAATCATAATAATGTTTAGACATAGTTGAGTAGAATCAGTTTTATATTTCATAACGTTAACGAAATTTTGAAATAAATTTGAAAAACAACCATGAAAGCAGCCGGCCACTAGAAGTGGTTCTTTTGACAGTAATTAGTTTGAAAATGTTCATATTAACCTTATTTATAGATCGTTCGTTTTCACTGAACCTTGGTAAAAGCTTTCAACTAACTTTAACATGATATTAACGAAGTCACTGTACATTTTTTTCTCAAACTTCTATTCAACTTATTAAAGCGTAAATTTTAGATTATTCAAATTTTGTAAATTAGTTACTATTCTAACATTTTTAATGAAGAGTTCTTTAGATAATCACAAATATTTGAAATTTCGTCTAAGAACTTTCGCACACAATGCTTATTTTTTTTGTAATTAGAGCGTTAATTTAAAAAATTAACAACGCAAAGACGTGAAGTAATAGTATGGATCGATTTAAGATATAAAATATACTAGCTGTTGCCTGCGGCTCTGTTCGAAACGAAAATTTGAATGTTTTCATGAATATTTTTGAACACACCGGTGACTGAAAATGTTACCCAATTTGTATTTTATAGCAATAAAGTGGCAATTGGATAGTGAAGTCAGCATGTGTTACTCCCGTGATTCCAGACTTTATTTTCTTAGACCATGACTTTGATAATCATAATCTCCTGAGGATGTTCTTCAATAACAAAATAACCAAAACCGCGTAGGTACACAAAATATTCCTAAAATGAAACTGATTAAATTACGAATAGATTACGTGGCGGCAAGTCTAGACCATATTGTTGAAATTGTTTACTTTTGGTTAAAGAGTTTTATTCCAATTTTGTCTGAAATTCAAAGTGAGTAACTTTGAATTTTAGATAAAATTAGACTAAAACTCTTTAGCCAAAACTCTTCAGTTATACAATACGTAATTTGTTTTCTTTCTGTTTGCATGAATACAAACTTGTTAAGATAACATTGTATACCTTATAGAGTACCTACTACAAAATTTTCCCCATTTATTTTTTTAATACTTGATATTTTAAAGCTGAAAAGCTTAGTGGGTTTAACGCGCTTATCTCAGGAACTATTTCGAATTGTAAAATATTTTTGTGTTATATAATCTATTCTCAGGAAGGTTATACATGTATATGTCAACCAATCTTTAGGATTTAAAATCGTAAGCATATTTGATCACAATTTTATTGGTTCGTGGAAACCGACGTGGGACGTGGACGCAGGCGGAACTGTGGGTAAAAACTAGTTTGGAAGTGAATTTACCAGCAATACTATTCTAATCTTAAAACTATTTGAAGGGTCTAGTATAGAATATAGGTCTTAACATTTCTACTACATCGCACTTTGAAGAATGCATTCATTATGCATAAATCTTAAACTGTCTCTTACATAGGAACTGCAGTGTCATATTTTATTAAAGTATAATTGCAAAGTCTAGCGATTTTAGACACATTCTTGTGAAATTGAATTTTATATGAGGTGGCCGACCTATGTAAAGGTGATATTCAACTAGAATGCTCATCTATGCAAATAAATATAACTGGAGTATCTATCTGTAATATTTAAATTACCTTAAGTGTGTTTGGGTGTATACACGGTACCTACGTATTTTTATCAAAACTATTATTTTTACAATTTTTGTCTGTCGCCTGTGTGTTGTGTCTACGACGGACGGACGGCTTTTGACGGCAATTAGCTGATGTAACGAGAAGTAACTTAGGCTAAAAACTTAAAACTCTAAAATCACGTGGACAATTTCGCGGGTAGGCACAGACAGTTGCAGACATTTTGCTACTTGACACCTCAACTTCAAAGTAAAATCTGGTTAGGGCCTCATTCATCAATCAGCTACTATGTTTCTAGTCGTAATCATGCTGTTTTATTTTCATAAATGGAACTCTACGATAGATAAAACCATATTGATATTACTGCAATGTTTGCAATTTGTAAGAATAACATCAATCTGTATGTTGGAATCAATCCAACAGTGTTTCCATTACGGATATAGTTTAACTGATATTGTTTTAACAAAAAGCTCATGTAGGTTTTGATACTAAAGACATGAAATAGACTGAGTTATAATCAAAAACTCCGTTCTAATTTCGAACCTATGATGCAATGTTATGAGAAAGTATCTTCATAGAAAATCATAGCAGCAGGCACCTGATTCGGTAAAACTACGTTTTCAAAACACAGAATATTAAATTATATACACACCTTGTATGGTGTTATAATTGCACTAGGGTGAAGCCAGTGTGCGCAGCTAGTACTTTATAAAAACAGTTGACATTTAATTTGATAATACACACCATATCGATAATTGAACGCATAATTTTTTTTAAGTCTTTAAAATTTCATTTCTGTAAGAATACAAAGCATTCGTTCAAAATTTCCCGTTTACATAATTTAACAAGAATTGTTGCTCGATTTACCCGAAGTTGGTTATCTTTAAAAAAAAAAGACTTGTACAAAATTGGAATTTTCCGTTCTCCAAGTCTTGTCATCCGCATGGCCGCCACCACTGTTCCAGCTTTTATCAATCTAAACGACATGTTACGCTGCGTTGGCTGACGCCCAAACAACTATTTTGCTTTTATTTTATGCTGAACCGATATTGTCACTTTTTCATATCGGTCTAGTGCTTCAATAGCCTTATATTATCTTTTTGCAAGTCTTCTTTACGAGTTTTTATGAGATGTTAAGTTATTATCTACAATCAATTTTGCTGTCATCCGCTGTGTCTATTAGTCAAAATTTTCGGATGTACAAGACTAGCTTTTTCAGTAATGCTTAACAAAATGGAATTGATTATATTTACTCAAATTATTTCATTTTTATACCACGTAGGTGGCAGACAAGCACACGGCCCACCTGATGGGAAGTGTTCACCGTGGCCTATGGACATGTGTAACACCAAGAGCGTCACCCACGCGCTGCCGACTCTGATGGGAAGGGGCAGGGGTAGGAAAGGGTGGGGAGGCTAAGAAGCGGTGGGGAGGAGGAGGAGTACAGTGAGCTCTGGCTACCCTACTTACCGTTATAATTTCGCGCATGTAAATTTGTGAATAATATTAATATATTGGATTATTCGTATAATGTGTATGGGTCTTCGTCTCCGGGGCCTACCTGCTCATTGACGGACCGGAATCTGACCCAGGCTCTCGTTAGGGGGTTGACGCTTTAAGCTAAATCAAAAAGAAGGAGTATGAGAACGGTTTCGACCGGTGGCGATGTAACTGAATTCGATGCGGTTTCTCAGTATTTAGTTAATTATACTTTTACAGGAGCTTGTCCGTTGATCAGTAGGTAGTGAAGTTGTGTTTCCCGAAGACCATAGTATGGCCTTATACATCCTTGTCTTTGTTATGTACCGAACAGTAATTTAAATTGAAAATACCAATTAGGTTGAACTTGACCGGCCATAAAGTCT
Organism: Lithosia quadra; assembly: GCA_963576445.1. Lineage (NCBI taxonomy): Eukaryota > Metazoa > Arthropoda > Insecta > Lepidoptera > Erebidae > Lithosia > Lithosia quadra. The sequence continues at coordinate 5,524,063 of OY754899.1, read as the reverse complement.
AATAAGTGCAAAGTGCCATTCTGTAGTCTTAATAAAATATCTTTATAACCTCTAACATAAACACTTGTCCCAAGGATTTAACCAACAATTTTAATAGTTTTCGAAGTCGTAAAAGCAAGACTGCAATTAAGTTAAGTGTGTATCTGCCTTAACGAAACAAAGGGCATTGAAATCTGCTGTACAATTTAATTTTGATAAAAGAAACAGAATAATTAATAAATAAAATTAAAAGAATTTATACCTACTGCAACTATGGTTATACTAAAAAAATACATATCACATTCAATGATTCAATGACACACATTCAAAATTATTATTTAATCAAAAATACATTTACACGTAGCCCATAATATACTAGGCCGTACGTCCTATAAAACGATTAGTAGGGATGTTAATGTAAAATTTTAGACATGTTTTACCAGTTGCAATCAAACACGGTGATGTAAAGTTGAATATTCTGCATATAATTCTATTTGTTCATAACGACACAGTTAATAAAAAGTTACTAGCATTAATTGTGACAGAAAATGTACTCAGTAATGTTTTCAAACTGAACTAGACCAGATGTCATTATATAACCTGAAAGAAATGCAATGAAATTAATGAAAGAGATGTAAATTGGAGCAGTGGTGCTCGAGTTATTAGTGTGTACGAAGATACAGACGTTGAATTTTATAATTCTAACGAATAAAGAAAGGAAGACTACTTATTAAATATAAGAAAATGGTTGAAAAAAAAAGTTTTTATTTGATTTGTAACTTTTTAAACATAAAATCGTTGATGGACTAAGAAACAGAGAATTCATCCTCACACAGCAGCGCGCGTATGATGCCGCTGGTGTTACACACGTCCATAGGCTACGGTGACCGCTTCCCATCAGGTGGGCCGTGCGCTTGTCTGCCACTTAAGTGGTATACAAAAAAAACAACAGTTTACAATCATTTAAAAAATAGAAACGGCAATAAACTTAAACCAACAAAATATACTTAAAAACACAGTAGCTACAATGGATTCCATAAAATTAGGTCACAATAGAAACTTGAGGATTGTAAAATTTTAAACGATTTCCAATTCAAGACATAGAATTGCTCGGATCTTAAGCGAGATAAATCGGGTCGAGATCGAGTGTGATACAATTTATGTGCCGACGGTCTAATGCAATTGAACGCATTGTGCCACGGAGTTACATTGGAGGGAGTACCTATTATGTAACGTATTAAAGAAAATGGTATTGCACTCACAATGGAAAGATTAGAAACTTGGTTATTCCTATGTGTGGACTCTAGAAAATAGTCAAAAGAACTTAAAACGACTCACTCACTTATTTTGAAATAGCTGTAAATGTTTGAAATTAAAAATAAGTATAACCCTTTGTTCGTGACAAGTCTATATATAAACTGTACGAAAATAACAAAAAGTAAGTTATAATAATATGTAAACGGGAATTAACTTTTTTTTAATTTTTAACGGGAATTGAAATCAAGAAGTACAAGAATTTCAATCGGGAAGACGGTTTCAAGTTATCTGCGACATGGAATCCAGTGATAAAAAACTTGCTACCTCGCTTTTCTGCGAGATTGGATAGACACCGAGCCGTTTGTTCAGATAATAGGGACCCTGTGAGTGTGGTATGTGACATGGAGAAACAATAATATAAAAAATGTCGAAAATGTGCGGGTAGATGAACAACCGGCTACCTCACGGACTCGACGAAAGAGGGCGTGCGCAGCTGAGACAGTCCGCCTGTGACCACGGCCGGTGTAACCTGGTCGAAACGTCAGGCATTCCGAAGGTATGTATATAGGTACCTATACCGTGATCGCGTTAATTCCCGTTTACATAATTATTATTATCATCATGGAACGCGAAAGTTTAAAAGTTAAAAAAGTTAGTTAGTACCAAGTCAAATCCTTAGTAACCGTAGAGAGAACGGAAATCATAGCTAGTCCATCTATATTACTACTTAATACCGAAACAGAAAATATCATTCTTTTTAAATATTTTGCACATAAGTTTGACAGGAGTTCAAAAATTTCAAAAGTTCGGGTAGTTTTAATTAACTTACAGTTCGAACTATGAGATAGCCTCAATCTTTTGTCTCCTTGTTATCATGGTTGCTGAAAAGCAACCGAAATATTGTAACCAGCGGAAATAATAAAATAACACCATCTAAATCACGGTAGAATCTGTTAATCTAGTAGAATAGTTTTATTTCAAGAAGTTAAAAACATAAAATGAATAACTACTAAACGACTAGTAATTTATAAACATGAAGTACAGCTACATTAAGAATAATTTATCTCCAAGTACAGCATCCACAAACTGGATCTCTTATTAAAATTCGTCATTATTTCTCATTTGTAAGACAATTTTATTGGTCTTTCTACAACAAAGTTATAGCCTATAAACTTAAAAGATGCGCGGTGCCTACATAAAATCGAAAGTTGTGAATTAATTATTAGGGGCGCACGAACAAGTATGCCATTCTGTTCATGTCAAGTTGTATTGTCGTCTACACTGACTTTTACAGCTTTGGTCTGTATATTTTGTAGCTGTTAAGGCTTTTTTATTTTTATTTCTTTTGTTACTTATACCACTAATGCTTTGCTGAACACTAACTCACGATGTAAACTTAATTCAGACTTTAATTTTGTGGGCACTGTTCCATCTAATACAAAATGAGTTGTGTCATTTAGCAATTTATTACTGTTGTAGAAAATTGTAGATTTTTTGTGCTCCTCTCTATGGTGTTGTGTTTTTTTTTTATATATTGCTACCTTGTTTTCTGCATATTAATTAATTAATAAAAATAAATAAAATGAATAATAGTTATAACTATGATACTATTTTAATATTTTGAACTGCTTCAAGTACCTACCTTTTTTTTTCCGTGCGGAAATCCTCATAATGCTCTCGCTTCTAGTAATTATATAACTTCAGTGACATCAAATACCACGTTTCCGAAGATTTTTATTGCTGTTTTTAAACCATTAGCACTCTTCAAAAAAGGTTTCGTTTAATTTTAACGATTGGTTAAATTTTCGAACTTACGCTAAGTTACAAGTAATTACAGAATTTCTCTAACTTCAAAGGTAACTCTGCGTGAGTTATAATTTTGTACTCGTCACACTGAAATATCTTTAGAACCACAAAATTAACGGCAACAAAATAATTCCAAACTTATAATCATTTGGGTTTCGTATAAATAACCGTCTTATGAGTCACTGCAACCTGAGCATCACTACCATTATTTTCACCCCTTAAGTATAATAAATATTCCCTGAAATATGAGGTCCGTTGTTAATTATTATCATGTAGTTACTTACATCTATCTGTATATTAATAATCCGCGTGTAGTAAGTCCAAAAAAATTACCACCATCCAAACATCTTCGCAAAATTTTACATGTATGAATATTATTTGGATATAGAACTTGATTGTGATGACGTCATATCTTACTGATCAATCGGCCTGCTTTAAGCAAATATGTCTTCATTTCTTTTGAATTACGTATTAGGCGAAGCAAAATATCTCAAATCAAAAATCGTTCAGACGTTGGCGTTATTTGTAACGTATGTGGGCGATTGATCTGAGAATTGCCTGTGTTAGAGTACTTTACAAGGCGTGTAAGTTAAGGTGGGTGCCAGACATTAGGTTGAAGTTCAAACTCCTTTAAACGATTTTTATCGTAACTCCTTCTTCGGATAATATGGCTGAAGACCTTATCGAATGATCTTGCCATTGAAGTCAGCTATTTAGTTAAATGCCTTGCGATGCCCTCAAGAGAGATTGCCACAATTTAAGAATTGAAGCAGACTGGTCTAAATAAATTTTAAATTGTTCACTGGAAACTAAGTGGAACTACCTACTGATCTAACTGAACTGTATGAAATTAGAATAAAAATGAAAAAAAAAAACTGATTGCAGTGACTGTCTTGCATAAGGTACGTATCATCTTGCAAATATAAGGGCTTTGTACTTTGCTTTGAACTAGAATAGGAGGAATAAAAATCGTCAAAACTTCTTGTGGCAAGTCTGTCGCCGGCTTTAAGCTTGTACAAATTTTATAACATGTGTGCGAGCTATAAGCTTGTCGAGCTCTCCAAGTTGTTTATGAGAATTTATGTAGCGACAGATTGATTTTATGTTGCACTTGAAATTATTATGTTAACTGTATTTCTGTACATTATATAAATGAGAAAGTTTGCATGTAAGAATTTTGGTGGAAATTTGGCATTTCTTACCAACACGTGGTGGTTTGTGTCTAACGAATGAAGTTTGGATAGACCAATCTGAATAGATGAATGAATGATTGTAACACAAAATTACGCCAGGACGTTTGAACGAATGTGGATAAAATTGGGCACAAAACTAGAACATTGTCTAGAATAGCATGTAGGCAAATTTTATCCCATGAAATGCCCTTTGGGTCACTTTACACCCCGGTGCTAAAAAACCCTAGATGGCGTGCGGTTTTAGTCGGTTCGATTCCGTCTGAACCTGCCCCGCTGACCTTGAGGTAGGCCTGGTAGGTAGGTTCTTGTGAGTCATGCAACCGCTAGTAATTTATAATCTAGATTAACATAATTTACGATTATTTTTCTTTTAGCACATAGTTATAAGTCCACCCAGACAAAGTCACAGGCAGAATCTAGTCTATTATGTAATATAACGTCTTGACGTATTATGTTACACAAATGTATTCAGCTATTAATCAAATGGATCTCTTGAGATTGGCAGACGATATCAAGATGTAAACTAAGGCTTCTAGACTACTTTACCGTAAGAAATGTGATATTTTTGTATTTCATAAATGTAATATACCTTTATTAATCCTGTATAAAATCCTGTATGTATTAAATAAGATTATATTTAATTAAGATTAAATAATAGGTTGCATTTGAGGTTTTCACCTTAGAACCCAGGGTCTGCTTACTCCTACTCCCTCTCCTACTATATACTTGACTTATACGGCTTTTGTTGAACTGTCTTATGTCCATATCATAGATAGAAAGCCTGCACTAGAGCATCGTCTGTCAGTAAGCAGGTGCATTGGCTTGCATGTGAGGTTAATTAGGGCTCCAAAGATGTGCTGGTTTGATTTGGTGTGGCTCCAATAACACCCAAGGAGGGTGTTATTGGAGCTACCATATGACCATGTAGTGCTAGGGCAAAAATAATTTTTGAATATAACTCCAGAGTTATACCAAATATACATGAAAAATATAAACACCCGAATATATAACCTCCTTAGAGAAGTCGGTTAATAAATGACGTAATATAGTATCGTGAATGAAGTAGTGAAAGTATCTAAACACAATATGGATAAAAGGCCGATTGTAACATTATGCCGCCTAACCAATATACTTGCAAAATTCTCGAACGACCGAATCTAATCCGACCTTATTTACATTAGATAAACATGGTTAATAAAATAAAGACGAACCTTGATAAGAATATTAAGGAGCTGAACGGAAAAAAGCCCTAGAAAGTTTTGGAGATGGAGGTCATTACTGGAACACTCCAAGCGTAAAATGAAGTTATAAAATGGTGCGGCGAATGGGAGATTTCCAAGATTATGTGTTTACTTTTAAACGTTACTGCCACAATACCGTTTGCTTATAGCTTTTTCTTTTTTATAGTTTGTTATTGAACTTTTTGGATAGAGAGCTAATCATATTGTGTTTATTTAGTTTTATAAAGTGGTAAACAAATATCTACTTGTTTTTATATATATACTAGCTGTGTCCCGCGGCTTCACCCGTGGCATACTTCGTCCCCGTGGCAGGATAAAAAGTATCCTATGTCCTTCTCCTAGTTCTAAGCTACCTCCCCATCAATTTTCAGCAAATCGGTCCAGCCGTTCAGGGCCTCGATTCTGCTAAAGGCAAACCACTGTAATACCACTGACACTCTAAAAATGCTATTTAATTTTAGACTTTACCACTATACAGATAAGTCTAAAATCAAATGAAAAGAATTCATTTAACTTTTTCATTCGCTCTACAAAATATCATTTGACTTTAGACTTTAACCTGATAGCAATAAAGTCTACAATTTAAAAAAAAGACTAAGGGAAATGGGAATTAATTTTTGACTTCACCTCGCCTGATGGTAATCTGAAGGTAAAGTCTCAGGAAAGAGGGTCACCATTACATACGTGCTATGTTAACAATGGTGGCACTCAGTTTGACAGCCTCAACAAAAGAGGATTGTCGTCGCAGCACCGCATGATACCCACCGTACCCATATCGAAATTTTTATATTACTATTTGTAAGTACACAGTGTATTGAAAAATGAAAACAGAAAGGGCGGTATTTTCTCTTAGTGTATGGGTGACTTGCCTTCCTACAGTACATTTTTAAAAGTATAACCATTGAGCCTTTGACACGGAGTATTTATAAAAAAAAATATTCGTAAAAAAGGAAAATGTAAAAACCGTATACGTGTATAGATGCTTACTGACGTATTACGTCGAACCAATATTAAATCCTTACAGTAGGTTTCAAAGCGGCAAAGTCGTTAAATTCGCGTCGGTTTTACGACTGTACCAATATCAGTGTAATCCATATTTTGGAGATAATAATACGAATAGATACGGAATCGCTGCGTACGTTCACTTTATTACAAAAGAAGGAAGTCAAATGTGTTATGGAAAAGTCTCCTCTGATTTTTTAGTCTTCTGGCCTTACAATCGGAGGTCGTGGATTATGCACTACCGGTTTGAACCTCGGAATCAGTTCCAGTTATGGAGGTTTCTCACTCATCAAAGTCCCAGTTAACCAAGTTTCACTGTATATTACTACACTATTTATCTACTACAATACTTAGTACTCTTTATAAAAAATATTTTTAATACTGAGACAATGCCCTTCCTCCATTTGGATCCATTGAATGAGTCCATTGGTGGATCCAAGTACGCTTTGTCTTCCACCTGAGTCCATCATACCAGTCAATTTCAAATAATGGAGTCTAAGATACTATAAAGTGCACTTGGTTGGCATCAAAGAGTTTTATATGCTAACTAGCTGTTGCCCGCGGCTCCGCCCGCGTGGATGTCGAAATCCGTTTCAAAAACTATCCTATCTCTCAAGTTGGATCGAACTGCACATGGTGTGCGAATTTTATTATAATCGGTTAAGTGGTTTAGGAGTCCATTGAGGACAAACATTGTGACACGAGATTTATATATATTAAGATTAAATTATACTGCTATAAATGAAACTTACCAAAATTGTAACTCTTACAAATTCTTCAACGACAAAATTCTCTAATTGAGGTAGCAAATTATGAAATGAGTGCGAATGAAACAGTTGATTACACATAAAAGCTACAGAATTCATACAATCAAGGAAGAAAACGATATCATTCTTCTTCGCAACAGGCTCGTTCCAGAAAATAAGACTTGGCAATAAGCTGCTGGTCATTATGGGAACCCTCGGCCATGATTCGGCGATTACGACATCTAATTGGTGCATTATTAGCTGTGAATTGCTTCTCCTTACTCTCAGTTACGAATAAACAATTATATTCTTCCTCTGGGCGTTGTAATCGTAGGCTATAAACTACAAGACGATGCTGCGTGATAAAGAGCTATGCGGCGTAGTGGTAGAGCGTTTGACTGCTGAGCCAGAGGTTACATGTTTGACTCCTGGGATAAGTCGAGAGGTTTCTATGTATTATAAGTGTATTAACAAAAAGATAATGTATCTAAGTATGTTTATCCATATTACAGAACCCATATTACAAGTTGTTGGTCTATGGTGGTTTGTTATTAGCATTATTGTTACTTAATAAATTTATCTCCCCACCCCTTCCTAGCCCTCCCCCTTTCACTCTAGGGTAGGCAGCGCGTGTGTGACACCTTTAGCATTGCACATGTCCATAGTCCACGGTGACCGCTTTCCATCAGGTGGGCCGTGTGCTTGTCTGCCACCTACGTGGTATAAAAAAAATATTGTTACCATATCATTTGTTATTAATCTTTAAGCCTTCTTCAAAATAAATAAAAATAAAGTAAAATAAAAATATTACAAGTTATGTTTATTTTGGGTCTGGATAACGCCGTGTACAATCCTAGACTTCTGTTCTATTTCTTTTTTCTTCTTTTCCATATAATATTATATTTCAGTAGCTACTTATTTAACTGTGGCGTACAGGGATTAACGCATATACTCATACAATTCATAAACTTTTAAATCGAAAAAAAAAAAACTCGTCAAATTTGATTAATGCGAATGTTATCTCTCTTTGTTCCCGCCGTACTGGGAGCTTGTATCTTTCTGATTACACTCCCTAAGGGTCTATCTTGACATGTAATTTGAGCACTCCGTTTACCTATACACAATCCTTAAACGTGTTTCTTCTTATAAAAAAGATTGTATTTATTGAAAACGACATCGCTATGTCTTTATTTCCAAGTATGTGAAACAGTACTTGACTTACTTTTTCAAATTAATAACGCGGGTCACATATAGCTTATACTTTTTTTATACCCCTTAGGTGGCAGACAAGCGTACGGCCCACCTGATAGGAAGCGGTCACCGTGGACTATGGACGTGTACTAACAGTACTAAAGGTGTCACACACGCGCTGCCTACTCTGGAGGGAAGGGAGGAGGGCTAGGAAGGGGTGGGGAAATAAATTTATTAAGTAACAATATTGCTAATAACAAACCACCATAGACCAACAACTTGTAATATGGGTTCTGTAATATGGGTTCTGTAATATGGATAAGCACACTTAGATACATTACCTTTTTGTACCCCAACTGACCCTGGACCATCTACGGTTTCCAGATGGTGATCCCCTCGGACTTCACCTCGTTGGAGCCAATAGTGAGCTGAGAATATAGAACTTGAACCAACTAAAACCACACGGTGTCTCTTGCATCAGTCGTGTAATATGTACGGGGAATCTTGTGTGCTCAGAATAGAAATCCGAGAAGCCCCGACCGATCCCAGTTGCCAGGTAAGTATCGATATTTTGTCATTGATATCGATAGCAAAAACAATAAGAAACTTCTTCGTCCCAGTTTAACAAGACGAGTCAACTTAACCCTGATTGTGTCATAAAATATAGAATTTCAGTAGCAAACGACAGCGGTGATCACCGGTATAAATGATCCCCATTACGGTACCGGCGGGCGACGTGTTTGAGAAATAACCCTTTAGATGCAGCTGCAGACGTGAAACGGGAAATGTTACATTTGGACACACAGACCGGGGTTTTGACACACTGTTACCATAGTTTGGGGTGTTTATTTTTTTATTGGGAGTGCAGCGATTTTTTTGTAGGAATACGTGAAATTTCGTGATTTGTTTCCAATCTACGTTAGTTAACCTCAGGATCGTCCTAATATTCAATCTGATGTTATGTGAAAGTTGTTTGAATGTTTGTTACGTAATATTCTCACTAACGGTTGAACAGTTAGGTATATATATGGCTAAAATTTGGTACAGGGATTTATAGATTATAGTAACATAAATAACAATAATAACATTTATAATAACATTTTTTAACATTTACATTACATTAAATATTACAAAGATTTGATATTTTAAGAAAACATGGATTGTTATTTAAACGACTCTGAACTCAATATTTTTTCAATTGTCGTTTGTTTGTTTGCGATGGATGCAAAAACTACTAAACAGATTCTGATGCAGCTTTCATATTACAACAAGTTGGTCAAACTTAAAATCGATGTTTGATTGCAATTGGTTAAGTAGAACCGGAGATTTGTCCAAAAAAAACGATAACCGACCACGGGCGGAGCCGCGGTTATAAGCTAGTTAATTATGTTAAACTCAAAACAGAGAGCCTAATAAAAATAAACTTATGACTATTGAACTGCGCTTAATCTCGTTTAATAAACTTTTGCACTAATGGCAGTCCTAAAGTTCTAACCAGGTCAGTGCAATTAGATGGGAACAAAAATGAAAACTTTAGAAACACCTGTTCAGAATACTCAGTTCATAAGAATTATAGGAAATATAACTTTATTTCATTGGTTTCATTTAAGTTGTAGAATACCAATATTTGTGGCCGGCATAGATATCATTTTACAAATATCTGGGAAGTATCAACTAAGTAACTCTAACTTGTTATTGTCATTAATGTTCTGTATCTACTAGCCTTTGTCCGCAGCTTCATTTGTATGGAATTTTGTTCCCGTTTTCGCTTCCCATGGGAATCTATTCCAGGGATAAAAAGTAGTCCGCGTTGTATCTATCCTGCCTCAAATTATAGCCAGCCGTGCAACCGTTTCTGTATGAAAGAGTAACAAACATTCATTCATACATACATCCATACTCACAAACTTTCGCGTTTATAATATTAGTCGGATTAAAGTTATAATTATTTACTGAAATGATGACTATCTTTTGGCAAGCAAACAAACAGATTATAATGCAAGATAATAAGTATGAGAATATCCAGATTTAGTTTTTTAACAGGTTTTTGCCAGTTAGATCAACCGTGGCCAGATGTGATCTATTTCACCCTCCTTAAGAACAAGCCGTGATTCAAATTATCCACGATTCCAAGCATCTTTGTTTATGTGCCATCCAGTTCTAGTTTTATCCAGTTTTATCCAGTATCCAGTTTTATTTGCCAGTGTGTCACTGTAAGCTATTACGGCACCTCGCTGACTGGTGTTTAGAATTCTTGCTAATGTAAAAATGCATTTGTTCTTTGTTTCTTACTAGGCAAACACTGTTAGTGTTTCTTTTTGTCCCTTCAACGTGAAAACTTGATTTCACGTTTTGGGTTTCTCTTATTTCTTTTCTCTTAAACGTGTTTACTGTAATTTTGCATTCTCTGTTAAGACCATTCTCGCTTTCCATTCTATTTACAACATTATCCCCACCTTGATTATTTACAATTTCACTGGTGATAGCTGTTTTGTGAGATTTAAGGTTTCTTTTCTTATAAAAGATCTTCAGCAGTATAGTGTCTTGTGTTTATCATTTATTTATTTAATATTTATGCAAACACAATGTTAAATAATACAGAAAATGGAAGGTGGAAAGAAATTTCCTCCAGCAGACCGGCGAGAGGAGATCGTGAACAAGAAGAAAAAGGTGTACAGACGTGTGTATAGATCAAGACAGGATAGCGTTAACACACACAAACATACATTAAATTACCAAATACATAAGTAGATTTATGTAAATTACAACGATATCTTACTCAACAGTGCAGAAATATCGGATACTCAACAAAACAAACAAACATGGTAAATATCCCGTCAACTATTACAATAGTTATAGAAGGATACCTATTATTGATCGCCGATTCACAACATACTTAAATATTTTATTGTTTGTTTAGCTAGACTGGGATACAGTAAACTTAAAGTTATTAATAAGTTACGCCATTTTAATCTTATAGCAGATCTAATTGGTCTCAATGCCATTGATGCCAGAAACCATGTTAAATGGAGAAGTAAATGTGAAAAAGTGGACCTTGGACTATGAGGTGAGATGATAAAATTTATGATTTTAGCTTATGGCTACTAATTATATGATATCTAAATTATATTATAAAATTATTTAAACATAGATAGAAAACAATATCTTTTATTTTTGAGATTGAAACGGCAACTTGTAACAGTTTCATTTTGGGTATTATTTGTGACATGCAACTTACCGCTACTTATCGGTACTTACAACTTAAGTTTGGAATAGTGCCCCAGTAATTTATCGCGTTGAGCTGACGTCCAATGATAATAGTGAAATTGTGTATCGAGATTTATAACTTGAATATGTTAAATATTTTATAGCTATAGGTATTGTCTTTTTAATTTTTTGTTCCTTTTATGATTTTTCGATAGTACAATCCTAAAGGTCGTAATTTTAAAAATAATGAGGAAAAATAACGTAATATTATATACCAATAAATTATAAACCTGTTTGGAAAAGAAACATTGGATCACATAGAAAACGATCCAATTCCTATAACCCTATGTAAACAATCGTTTATCCATAATTTTTTGGCCTATGGTGTACTTGATACTTACTAACCTAAATTCAAACCTTCAAACTTCAAAGGACTATAAGTACTAGAATATTCTATTTGTTAGTCAGTGGCGCGAAACCACAACATTTAAATTATTCAATGAATGACCCTGAAAAGACGTATCTTGTACAATTATAACTATAGTAATATAACTTATAGAGAGAGAGTACAAAAGTCCGTTATCATTAGTGGAACCCACTCAAATCTGTTATCGAAAATAATCATAATCTGTATACCTACTGCATATTACCTGGCATTATGGACTCAAGTAGAAAAATGGGGTACTAGGACATCATATAAAACTCTTTGCAGGATCCAAGTGGATTTTTGAGCGTCCTATCTCTCCTCTCAATTTTTCCAATTTATACTCGTAAGTACGTCCCATAACTTCTTCACGTACTCAAGAATAAAGAAAGAAATCAATTCTAGAAAAATCTCGAAACATCGTACATTTTTCATAAATTTTTCTAGTAAATTTAACAAGTAGGTTACTATAGTTTTAGACTGAAACTGCGAAACTGCTACCGTTTGCGACTGCACACGTCTGACTGAAAGCCATCCCTGTAAGTTTGCGCTCATATCTACTATCGTAAAGTCTTAGGAAAACACGAATTTGAAAGATACAAAGTAGTAGGTAGAATTTTGTAAAATTACTCCATAATGTTAAGTCGTAATTTTGAGTGTTAAAAGTTTATCATGCTATCGGTAATAAATCGTTTATCTCGATTTATTTGAAGAGTTACATTGCATGACTACAAAATGCGCACGAGTGCACATTGTATAATATAATAAGTTGTGTAAATATCAACCTAAAATAATCCCTCTTATCAATGAAGACTGGTGAGATAATTATCATGAAGAAATTAGAATTTGCTTGTGCAGCACTTAAACTAACATAACCTAAACCTCACCTAACTTGAATCTAAACTGACTCGAACCTAACCTAAATTGAACCTATCCTAACCGTGAAATACAAACGAATAAGCCCCCTAAACTTCTTGATATGCGGGCGAATTAAGGTGAATCGCGAATGGCGAACCCCCATGAAATCGTAATGGCCTCCAGTATTTTAAAGTCTACTTAACGATTAGTTAGTTAATATTGATCCTACCTTACGCAATCTACTATAACATTTTGATAGTTTCGGCATTAATCTCTTGAATAGGTCTTTGAACAATAAACTGACGGAACAGATTGCCAGAACGATCCCAAATACCGAATCACTTCGATAAAAAGTTTTCATATAAAATTTCCACATGTATGTTATGAGCTTCGATATTGTTTCGTTTTATTAATTTATTAGTGTCATAAGAGGTTTTTCATGCCAACTTTGCAACGATGTAAATCAATTAATAACGTCAATATTATAATGGTTGCAGTTATAAAACTCGACCAAAATAAAAATTATAAATTTATTCATGAAACTTCTGTCGTTAACGTTTCCATGCATTCCGTCCATAGGTATAAAACCTATGGACGGAATGCATGGAAGTTTTTTTTATACTACTTGAGTGGCAGACAAGCAAACGGCCCACCTGATGGGAAGTGGTCACTGTGGCCTATGGACATGTGCAACATTAGAGACGTCACACTCGCGCTGCTGGAGGGGCAAGGGTTGGAAAAATTTGGGGAGGAGGAGTTGGAAGTGGGTTTGGGGAATGGGGGGCAGGGGATTGTGGGCTCTGGCTACTTACCGCCAGGAACACAACACGATGGTTATTACGGCCGTGGCTTCCTGTAGAGCAGAGGTACTACACCAGTCAGACTACTCAGTTCGGACGGGAGATACCGTTGTGTCCTACCTCCGAATTGAACTGACGACACTAAATTCAGCCCACTATGTGTTGGATAACAAGTGTTTTAACTTTTAATAGTACGGCAACAATCTTAGGAACTAGGTTATTGAATAAAAACATAAATCTTCAGATTCATTGAAGCAGAACGGCGGTGCAACTAGCCGAGATAATTAAAATAAACTTCAGGAAAGTTAGTAAAACTAAGGCATAAGTTCAGACCAGGTAAAGTTTGGTCTACATTAACATCATTGATAACGGAAATATTACACTATTTCAGTACTTTTTCAGTAAGTTTTATGAATATGATGAACTAATTGAATGTAATTTATTGTATGAAGTAAATGAATGCACATAATGCTTATATATGTATATAGATCAGAGATAGAGAAAGATATTGAAATAAATAGAGACAATATAGAGAATATACAGATAGAGAGTGAAGATAGATAGGATAAATATGAACCAGAAGATTTGCTTAAAGAGTCACAATATTAATTTTGAGATGAATGTGCAAACATAAATATCATCAATATTATTGACCGGATTGCGATATATATTGACTGTCTCCAGTCTCCCGTTACAATATGCGTCCTATTTGAATGAAATTACGTGCTCGCCCTACTGGATCATAACAAATTAAATAAAGTTAAAAAGTAATATTAAGAATACATTTGCAAATTAACATTCATTAGTGTACTTGAAATTTAAACTTTTCTGGGTGGGCTTGAATTACAATTATATAATTAAATGAACAAGCATGAATTTAACAAGAACCAAAAGTAAATAATGTTTATCTTAGCAATTAATCTATTGTATATTTTATGGAAACTACTCGGTTAATAGCAGTGTTATTAACATGGTAGGGAATATTGAAATCGTGTACATTATATTGAACCCAACAGGTATTATTATCGTTAATATTTTATTAAATTATAGTTTAGTATCAACTAGATCTATATGTTCATAGGTAATAACGTTTACTTTATGTCTACTGGTCACGCGACACAGTCTTGGACGGTTGATTATGACCTCCGTCTTCCATGAGCGTAGGCCTGGGGGTGATGGGTGGAACCGCCTGTTACCCTAGCAGTAGCAGGCTGAGGCAGCGGTGCGCGAAACTGCCACCTTACGCACCGGCGTCAGAAGACCCTATACGTCGTGCGGTTGTAGCCGGTAAGAGTCGGAGGGGGTTATGGCAGGGGGGGGGGGATCCATGGGGATTTCCGCAGAAAAAAGGCGAAGGTTGATTTTACCGACATATTCTTTCATTGTGTTATAGGAATAAGCTTATACGGCCATAGGTATAGAAGCATATTTTTTGATCTAGGGTTACAACAGTACTTAACAGTGCTACTGGTTGAGAAAATAAAAGCAGGTACCTAAGCAACAATGTGATAAGATGGGATTATTTTCCCAACCAGTAACAGTGTTACTAGTTGAGCGAATTTCACCAATGATAGGAACTGCGATCAAGTTAAGTCTAACGTAAACATGCATTATGACCGAAGATAGGTATTTTTTTAGACTATAGTTACCTTAATTTTTCCACCCAACGTCGACAAAGTTTCGATAGACACTAAAATAAATAGAAATACGTATCTTTCACTTGAACAAACTGTACGTACAACTCATGCGCGAAACTCGATGTTCGATTCTTTAGTGAACTCCTTCTTTCTTTCTTAATAAAATTCCTGTTAACAATGTGAGCTTGCCCCTACACAAGCTAAGTTGAAGTTTTTAGTTAAGGTTCATCTTGTGCAAAGAGTTTATTATGAGATCAATGATGTTTAATAAAGAGGAGAAATATAACTATACACTCGCAATCATAATATACACAAATGATACACTCATATTCAACTTGACGCCCAAATGTAGCTAAAATCTGGGTCCCAGTTGAAAACCAGCGCCAGTGTTCGTTGCTAAACTGTACATCTATTTTATATTACAAACATAACATACATAATATAAACTCACGCCTATATCCCCGATGGGGTAGGCAGAGCTGCTAGCACCCACAGACCCTTCAATTTTATTTATATACCTAAGGTACTAGCTTTTGCCCGCGGCTTCGCCCACGTGGATGTCGGTTATCGCGACCAAACATAGCCTATGTTCATTTTCGAGGTCTAATCTACTCTTAAAACAAATTTCATCAAAATCGGTTCAGTGGTTCAGGCGTGAAAGCGTAACAGGCAGACACACAGAGTTACTTTCGCATTTATAATATTAGTATGGATATACATATATAGAGAAGCCACAGAGAAGCGCACAAATTAATTATTAACTGTAACCCTTTAATTAATTTATTTAACTTTCACATTTCTAAGTATTCATAACACGTATTACGTCCTCTATATTTTAATAGATTGTATGTGTATGTCTAAAGTTCTATATAGATTTAATAGCAAAATTGGAGTTCAAAAGTTACAAGCATGTTATAATCTGCTTAAGTGTAAAGCGGAAGCGTTTTAGTAGCTATTGCTACTAAAGTGTCATTTATAATATTTACAAGCTATTGGTAACTCCTCTAAAATTAATTTTACATACGACTCACCGGCGCAAAGGTTGGCATGACGCTGGTTCGATGGCTAATTGGTCAACTTTTACATCAGATTTGAACCGGAGCGGGAGCCACCTGTCTTGTCTCTCAACCTAATTCTTATGAATAGATGTATATATTTGGGGCAAGAGTACCCGCAACCGGCGTGCGTGTATAAAAACAGTTATGAAAGTTGAAGAAGCGAAAGGAGTATGCCTAGATCGTAGCAAGTGGAAAGATGTTGTCTCTGCCTACCCCAATGGGAAAAAGGCGTGATCTGTATGTATATATGTATGTATGTATATTGGGGCCCAGTCAAGCTCATAAGCAAGCCGGTACACCTAAACACTCAACAAGTTTACAAAATTCTGATTTTTTCTTTATAATTTTCTCTCTCTTTCTAACTTAAGCCCTTTTCAGTAAGGTAATCGCCACTATACTCTCTTCTTTGCCAATGCTTTCACCTCTTGACATGCTTAACTCGTAGCTTTTCTTTGATTTGTTTCATAAATCAATCAATTAATCGAGGTCTACTGCTAGATAGGGCTACCTTGATATAGGGTAATGTGCGTCATACCTCCCGTAAGCCTTCCCGCATTCAGTCTATCCCAGCTAACTTTTTCAAGGCCTCGATTCTGATAAAGGCAAACCACTGTCATGCCACTGACACTCTAAAAATGCTAATTTACATTACATTGATTTGCTTTTAGCAGAATTGAGGCCCAGGGCCTCGATTCTGCTAAAGACAAACCACTGTGTTATCACTGACTCTCTAAAAAACGCCATTTAATTGTAAATTTTATCGTTATCATTTTAAAGTCTAAAGTCAAATGACATTTCGTAGAGCGAATGAAAAAGATAAATGAAATCTTTTCATTTGATTTTAGACTTTAACTGTATAACGGTAAAGTCTACAATTAAATAGCATTTTTAGAGTGTCAGTGGTATTACAGTGGTTTGCCTTTAGCAGAATCGAGGCCCAGGTCGTAAGTCTATCTGGCTGGGGGGCGTCTCACTTCCGTTTGCCAACTCGCGTTCTCGTTCCATAAATAGTATAGGTAAATTGCTTATGACTTGTACCATATTTTGCACTTTGAATCTAACTCAGTGAATGTCAAATATTTAGTCTCACTATTTGTTTTACTAAACTGATGTTTCAAATTACGGCAATAAACATCACTGGCATGATTTGAATTAGGTTTTCAATTAATTTTCAGTTTGTTATGCCTCGAGGTTTGATATTATTTATTAATATTTATCTATGATATCTAATTATAATTTGATGGCTTCTGTGGCATAGCGGTAGTGCATTCGACTGCTACGATAAGGGATTCGGATTCCATTGCCGCTCAGTGCAAATATTTGTATGTATGAATATATCTATTTGCATTATTCTAGTTTTTATTCATATATAATATGTGTGTATTTACCACAAGCTTTTAAAACTGTGCTTATTTTTGGGTCAAGAGATATGCAAGTATATATTACCGTGAAGCAACTGCCATCTGACCTCAACAACTCATTGGCGATTTCAAAGTTCTGTAGTTAACTAGTTGTTGGACTTCGAAAGGTTCCAACTATCCGTAACAACTGCCATTGATATTCGTAGGGCAATCGTTTTTCGAGGCACGATCGCGTCGCATTACCCGTATCTATAAGTATAAGACGAGTTATTGCACTAGAGATGAGAGAAACATTTCCTCTCACTGCACCATTACCTACGCTGTAATCTAAATTTAATGCGCTATAAATAACAGTTCTCAGTATCATATAATTTAATAGCTTTAGCCACAACTTCAATGTTAACACAAGAAGTAAACTCTGAACCTCAAATAATACAATTGCCCGACGTTAGATTGAACTCAAATTTGGTTTGGTGGACTTCTGGAGGTGCAGATGTTCTATTTTTCACGAGCTGATTTTTCGCGAGCTGATTGTCTGCGCGCCGACAGTTGGGTGACAGGACGGCCGCCTGTCACCCTACACCCCACCGTCGGCGAAGTGGCGCGATGCTCGACCCACCCTCCTTTCGGGAGGTCGATCTTAAAACCGTAGATGGCCCAGGGTCAGCTGGGGTGCGAGGGATATGCCTATTGGGTAACCTTACATCCCGATAATTAAGACCCGAGACGGCGTGCGGTTTTAGTCGGTTCAATCCCAACATAACCACCCCTGTTGGCCGACGGAGGTGGTATCCATGGGGATTTCCGCACGATAAAATAAAAAAAGGGTGTGATGATGGAGAAGGTAAGTATCTATGATTTATGATCACCCGCTATAATTTGAGCTCATTTAAAATTTATACCTAATTATTACGGATTCAATGGCGACTTATTTGGTTCTGCGCAAACAGTAACATCAACGATTCAAGACAGTTTGGGTACTTTGAGATAACTTACACTTCAACTACCATCTTCAGTCTTCCTGTGATCATATTCATGACCATAAAAAATATGTCTCTATAGTAAACGAATCCAAAAAGCATCATTTTCACAAAGATTTGTGGTGTGAATCACAAGGATCGATATGTACGACTTGATTAGTTTCCAACTTCCGAAGTGAAATCAACTTGACAGGCATATTACAGAAGTCCATACAACATAAGTGCCACCATTATTAACATGGTACGTGTATATAATTGTGACCCTCTTTCCTGAAACTTTACTTTCAGCTTACCATCAGGCGAGGTGAAGTCAAATATTTAAATATCAAAGTCCAGGTTTTTGCAAGTTGAAAGTATCTTTCTCTCCTCTAGGAATAGTAAAGAGATATGCAACAGACACAATTCACCAAATGGGGAAGTGAAAATTACTATATTATTATGTTACGGCTAATACCCGAAATGCGGCTGCACCTAGTTTTATCCGGTTAGGTTAGGTTAGGTTAGGGTAAGTGGCTACACCTAGTTCTAACCAGCTAAAACTAGGTGTAGGCGCACTTCAGGTATACTAGGTTTAACCAAGAGTACGTGGCTACACCTAGTTCTAACCGGCTAAAACTAGGTGCATCCGCACTTCGGGTATTAGCCGTAACATAACACATACACGGGTGTCTATAGATTAAGTTGTTTACGCGTGAAACTTAACATGATTAAGTGTGCTGGTATTCAAATAGATCAATACAGCAACGCTTTCAATTTTATATATTGTTTTTTTAGGGACGCGATTGCCATTAGACTTCCCAGTCTCGAGAGGCAAACCTGCACCAAAACTCTAATCGGTTAATCAGCGGGTTTACAGGCTAGTAAGATTAGCTTAAGCACCGAAGAATTTGTTATAACCCCCATACCCCAAACCAAGCCATCGCCTTTGAATAATGACAATACTAAATTACTAGACAGTAATTGCACTAATGTCTAACCAAGTTGACCTTCTGTCTCGTAACTTTACGTACAATCAAACTATGAGACGAGAAACGAGTAGAATGTTAATCTAATACAGTTCTACAGTACTCTGATAGGGATGGTATGCGTTGCATATTAATAGTTGCAAATGCAAAATACAGTTCGTATTAGCGAATTTTTTAATTAGTTGTATTTTAGTAACATTTTGAAAATTATGAATTGTCGGGTATATTAGGTAGTCATATAGTAACGTATTTTCTAAATTGTCCTATTGTGTCGTGCCTTTTTATATATTGGACATGTCTTCGCCTCACCTGGGCGTGGATTCTGCTAAAGACAAACCACTGTAATACCACTGACACTCTAAAAAATGCTATTTAATTGTAGACTTTATCGTTATACAGTTAAAGTCTAAAATCAAATGAAAAGAATTCATTTAACTTTTTCCTTCGCTCTAAAAAATATCATTTGATTTTAGACTTTAACCTGATAACAATAAAGTCTACAATTAAATGGCATTTTTTAGAGTGTCAGTGGTATTACAGTGGTTTGCCTTTAGCAGAATCAAGGCCCTGATAGTAAGCTGAAGGTCTCAGAACTTTTTAATATTAGAGAGGTTAGGAATAAATCTATATTACTGGCTTAATGCGTATCTACCATGTTCAGTTTTTATAAATTGTAAATAACTACTATACGCTTGGTGTGCCAATAGAGAATGATGTGTCAAAACATTTTATCTAAAAATATCTAATAGCCATACTAAATCGTTAACGGGAATTAACGCGGTTATGGTATAGGTAGTTTAAAAGTTAGTTATCTAATTCCAATTCGAATTTGAAGCGAATGTTTAAAAATCAACTTTTTTATATCTTCTATTTTCGTGAGAGAAATTTCTCGGAGTATAATAATAATAAATAATAAGAAACATAATCTAACCCAAAAGCGCAAGTGCGTCGCCGTCTTTAATTATGCATGACAAGTTGCTCGCTGGGGATTTTGCAGAAGACGGCTCGATGCAGATATCGGTAGTGTAAGAGGCACTAGGGGCGTCTGTTTCACCCTGCAATTTCAAATTGATGTAATAGGTATATAGTTCATTACTAGCGTAGCAGTGTGTATCTATTGTATATTTAAACTCAAATTTGTATTCTGTTTCCACTTGCACCACTGCACTTATTGGAAACATTCCTTCACCATTTGAAAGGTAGGTACATTATCCCCGACAGAAATTAGGTTATATATATTTATGTGAATTATGATGGCTTAAAAGAAACTCATATAAACATCATTTTTATTTTGTAAAGCAAAGCGAGGCTAACTAGTTAAAAATGAAATTCTGTTTTTTTATACTACGTAGGTGGCAGACAAGTTAACTTGAAACTTCGATATCGCCGTTGGTCATAATAACCCTTGCTTGTGGAGGTCAGATGGCAGTCGCTCCACGGAAAATATCGAAGTTCAGCCGCATCACAGTTAGACTGGAAGCCGACCCCAACTGAGTTAGGAAAAAGGTTCAGACAATGATGTAGGTGGCAGACAAGCACCTTCACATAAAATATTTTTATTTCCAGTTATTTTAATGTTCATTCTCTTAAACAATAAACAAACAAATCTGAGCAGGTTAATCCTTATCAACTTGATATCACAGATCAAAATTGTTAAACGGCCAACGTTTCCACTTGACGTGCGGGACGCAAGCAAACAGCTATAAATTTCGGGTTCACGAAGCCGGAAATACTATCTCTGTATAAGCGCCCCGGCACACTATGTCACAACGGCTGGCAAGTTGAAATAAAGCCTGGGGAGTCCTCGTATTTTTAACGATATACGAGCCTTTTTGTATGAATTGCATTTGGATGGGCTACGAAGTGACGGCCCGGAGATAGACATGACACGATACAGAAATATTTCCTTTTTACTCGCGTCGTTTTATGTTGGTTTTGTGTGCCATTGTATTGTAGTTTGTACCAGTGGGTTGGGCAGCAAAAGATAGTACAGCTGTATTTAAGGTTAAAACATTTTAGTCAGACAGTTGTATAATTTCTTTCTTTGTTTTTAGAAAATGTGAAAGTTGGTGATTGTGAAAAAGGATATGGCAGAAAAGAGAGTGACTGAGTAGAATGATGGTTTCTGATAGAAATGTTTGGAGGAGTATGACATGTTGCGCCGACCCCCAATAATAGTTGATGATGAAAGTTTGTGGGTGTGAATCTTTCTTACTTTTTATGGAAAAATAACTAAATGGATTTGCATAAAATTTGGTTCAGACTTTTAGAGTCAGATTATACAGGTACTGAAATAGCGCATAGGCTACTTTTTTGCAGAAATTTTACACAAGTCATAATAATATTTGAGTAAATCTTCAAAGTCGTCAAAGTCCCTTCAGGGTAGGCAGCGCGTGTGTGATACCCTTAGTGTTGCACACGACCATAGGCTACGGTGACCGCTTCCCATCATGTGGGCCGTGTGCTTGTCTGCCACCTACGTAGTATAAAAAAATTCGTATTCTAGATACATTATTCTTTATTAATTTTTGCTTGAAAACGTAAGCATTGTCTAATACAAAATGGATGGTATTGGTGAGACTGTTCTCGTAATACCTACTCTAATCACATATTTATTTCTTACTACAATATAATTGCTGTTATACTAGAAGCTCGCTTTCCCACGCACTCGCTCATTACGTCACAAGAAGGTAACTTCCACCGTAGAGACGCCCGAGGGCATAGCGAATCACTGTTTGTGAGCCCCTGCTCCAGGGGTATCAATTTACATTGGATATACAGAATCCCAAAAGATGTAACGTTTCTAAGTCAATATTGATTCTGAACCAAATTTTCGATTAGGCAAAACTGAAAACGTTAACATTTACGTAACTATTACCGGTTAGGTAACAAACATCTCAAGTTGTAATAACAACTCCATTTAGGTATTCAAAGGAGACTTAATAATTAATACCTTCAAGGTATTTATATTACACTATACAATTTGATACAGTATTGCTAAGAAACTTCGTTATCTACTAGTTATTCAAAAGTTTTGTGGTTGATAACTTTACAAATTTTGTATTTCCTGATATATAATCTATTTATGTAAATAAACGGTATTGGATATTTAAACGGTTTATAACTCCAACACTAGTGTATACCTACATTTAAATTTAATATGATTATGTTGAACGTAAGTGCTTTTTGTGTGTTGAAATTTGTTTCAACAATGAACAATTTGAAAACTCCGTTGCAATATAATATCTTTAAAATTTAAACATTATTAAAACAATAGATATTAATAATGTAACGCTTTTTCTATGTAAGTAAAATGCAGCATCCGCTTTTTTAATATCGAAAAAATTGAAAAATGAATTGATTCAAAATTTTGGAATATATTTTCTAGATCATCATTTTTTTTATTAATAGTTCTTGTCTTATACTGGCTGTCTTGTTCGCGATGACGACCCGTATCATCAGGAATGGTGACCCGACCCGTATCTTCTGAACTTCACCTCAACTTTTTACCCTTCAACGAAGTACACAACTGATCGCATAACAGCATACCTAGGTGGTATGCTTTTTTTCGTGGTGGTTTGCTCGCTTGAAAATGAGTCGTTGACCAAAATCCATTGCTATAACTCTATACTTCGTAACAAAAAGTACAATTACTATTATTTTCACATGTAATTCACAATTTTACGGCTCACTTTCTTTATGCTTTCCAGTACTACGAAGTGAAAATGAAGCTGTGGCTCTAAATTTAAAAACTGGACGATTTTTTTTCTAGAGGAACAAAACAGAGAACAAATCACGCCTTGTGGGTGTTTACCACAGAGTGCTTAGTACTAGAATAGACATCGCAAATATGCCAGTCTTTGTGGTAACGTATACTAGCTCGAACTAGTTCTACAGGATTTATTTTATACATTTTGTGTTAGAGATCTTACTAACCTTTTTTAGTTTTTCAGGGGGAGGGGTACAGTGAGCTCTGGCTACCCTACTTACTGGCGGGAACACAACTCAAGGTTATTATGGCCGCGCTCTTCTGTAGGGTGGAGGTACTACCCCAGTCGGACAGCTCATTTCGGACGGGAGCTAACGTCGTGTCCTACCTCCTCGTAAACTAATACACTACTGATTGATGGTAGAATGATAGTCCAGCACGGGTGGGGTGTCATGCACGCTGCGTATACAAAAAATATTTTTATGACCTGTTGTATAAAGCAACCTAGATTCGGAACATCAACCAAACTAATAGTAAGTAGTTACCCAGTTTAAGCGACATCGCAAACTTAAGTCGCTTCACTCAACATTTATCACAAATTCGATAATTAACTCAATCTATCAATTACCCTGTCGAAGCCCACTACTGGACATAGGCCTCTCCTTAGGCCATCGGTTTCTATATAATAAGTACCATGTATTTACAAAAAAAAAGTATATTATGTATGTTTATCCGCATTCTAGAACCCATAACACAAGCTAGTTAAACTATGCTTACCTTGGGTCTAGAGAGCGCTGTGTAGAATGTCGTAGACTATTAGAATATTATTAAAAAAGCGCCATGCCACCCGATTTTCAGCCTTCCGCATCCAGTCCATCCCAGCTACCATTTTCAGATCGTGGATCCATCTGGCTGGAACATAATTACCTACCTTCTATATATTTCCCTGATCGATTCATCACAATTATATTTACCACGTATGTAAATGCGCTGTACAAAAGAAGGCGCTTCCATTACTACATTACAGAACAGTTCACTGGTGCACACCATGCCTTTTGAATAATTCATATTTCACCAGAGCAATAATAGCACAGGTGAATATTATTTTTCTTTTTGTACTCGAGTGCGTCAGTGAATAGAATAGAGCCTGCGAACGAGTGATAATAATTCATCGATTGTTTACTAGCTAACAGGGAGGTCGAGTAAAAAGGCGCTTTTTAATGATGAATCGCTCGCTACAGGGGTTGGGCAACAACAGAATGCCTGGACGGATAAAATGTAGCATATATCGTAAAATTTCTGTATCTGGACATTGGAGTTATTTAAAATATGCTTGAGTTATGTTTTATAAATGATTCTGAACACAAAATTATTAATTAAACAATTATTCTGTTATTGTTTTGCGGAAAATTCTGTAAATATAGTGGAAGAATCCTACTATCCTGCCAATTCTAGTAACCTAGGTACTAATTTGTAACCCTTTCTGATTTGTAACACTTTACATGACGCCATTTGTGCTTTTAGTGTTTTCTAGGAAAACAATTTATCCAACACGGGAATTGAACCCAGGACCTTACGATTAAATGCAAACTCGATGCAGACAGTTTGTTCTGCTTGCATTTAATGACTAGTTATATTTTTTAGCACAAGCTGTTAGACAGAGTTGGAGTTTCAGAATGTATGCCAACTGTTTCTGTCCTTGTTTACTTCATGAGTTTCCTAATTTTTTTAAAATAATTCATAATTTTGTTCTTTCTGTGAAAGCAACTCCAGATTGCCTGTGTTATGTGCTTTAAACACCTAATACGTACCGTACTCTTTCCAGTTCCAGTCACGACCCCCTCTTAAATATCACCACGGACAGTAAACAGATCAATCACTAGATAAAAGAAAAATAAGGTGAGTTATAATTATAACCTAATTAACAATGAATCAAACTATGATTGAATCTATACGTTCGATAATCTCACGAAAGTGTAGGTAGATTTTATTTTGACAGACCGTACCAAATAACAAAGTTTGTTTTCCCTTTTTCCTTTTGATCGAATTGAAATTATACGTTTTGAATACGTGTTGTTACTGAATCGGGCGCCTGCCTTATTAACGTTGCCCTAAATTTATTTGTGAAACTAAATATAGCAATTTTAAAGTCTCATATTTCGTAATATCTAAAATTGCTTTTAAACCTAGAGTAATAGAAGGTTAGTTAAAATAATTTTATTGATGACAACTGACCACTTTTTCTAGATTCTGTACTGCTACTTAGGATCAAAGAATTAACAAAGAGATAAATCTAATTACACTTTCAATTGAACACGCGGTCCGATGCCACTGTAACAAAAAGTTTAGTAGAAAGAGTAGACGGGGTAAAGGAAAGACCAAAATACAATTATTACTTCTTTATTTCTTTTAGTTTCCAGTTTATTTTATCAATACGTTATCAACTAGAATTATTTTTAATTTAATGCACAAATAGGTGAATATATTGTAGATTAGAATGTTAGATTTGTTTACGGCTCAGTTAAATGTCAAAGGAATGCAAGTAAGTGCTTACGTTCTTTATAATAACACTTATATAAGAGATATATTGTTTCGTTTCTGGTTCATAATCATGATTTACAAATTGCTGTCGTGGACTATGCATACAGGGTGTTGTGGTTTGACAACAGAGCATGTACCGAAAGAGACATTAATCCTTATTAAACACTGTTGAGACATACACCAATGGCTGCAATATCTAACCAAATGTGTGTAGTGATACATATACCTTTTTAACAAAATAAGTAACTTTTTTATCTGTTACAGACAGATTAAATTACGTATTGATACCATTTATTATGAAAAACCGCGACTTGATAGCGTAATATTTTTTTACGATAGTGATAAACTATTAAACATTAGCGGTATCCGAAGTTGAGGTAATGATGCATTATCATGCAACGAATCAAAAGAGTGAGGGACAAAATATAAAAGAGATTTAGAAGTTCGTTTCACTCTTTATGCTATGCAAATAGGATACAGCTGCAACGGGTTTTTAACGTGCTTGTGTATGCCAACTTATATTTATATTGTCATTCTTTAAATACTTCTTTAAATTCTTGTAACTTATTTTCATCGGTCATTAATTCATTATTATTTCTATTCTAAAAACAGTAAAAGGGAGTTGATTTCGTTCAGTAACAATACCATTTAGGTATCGTATCAGCCTAATTGTCGAGTGCTAACAATTGACTACTGGAGCAAAAAATGGGCATAATAGGAAAAAAGAATTATTATAGATTTTTAGTTTATGATGTCATAACGTTTTTTTTATTCAAGATATACTTAACTTTGGCCTATACGTCATTTTACGTCACACATGGTAGTGGTATGTGGTCTACGATGAATCAATTTTAGAATATTTTTTTTAGGAATTTCAATTACACCAAGCTGAGTTTTTATAGTTGTTAACAGTTTAGTGTGCATTGAATTTTATTATCTTTTTGAACGAACGAATGAACAATGAACGAATCTTTAATTTGTATTTTGTATCATCGTCTTGTTGGATTGTATCTACCCACCGTAATACAATGTCAATGTAAAAGTTATTTGGCTTATTAAATTTATCTTTTAGGTTTAAAAAATCATTTTATAATATCCAATATCCCTGGTCGTATGAATATTTAATTCTTAAATTTCACGAATATATACATACTCATAATAATCATTCACACTTTATAACAGTTTATTTATTATTTATACTAGATACAATTATTTAAATGCACCATCAATTCTAACATATAGCAAATTAAACTAACTAGTCAAATAACAGTAATAGCTCGATTTTTTGTTCAAACACAGCCTTGCATTTATTTCTAACTGAAAAAATAGAACAAAGAAACTCATAATAATAGTTTCATATCATTATAATAATTTTCATAGCGAACATTTATAACAATAAATAATATTGGTAGATTTTGAACAAGTTCAAACAATAATGTATCTAATTTATTAAATGGATATAATACAAATAAATTCAAATGAGTGAACATTTCGTTTGCTGCTATAATAAATTGGACTAACAGTTATTTAATAAGAAATATTATCATTATCATTATCAAATACGAACATTATTTAGTTTGTAAATATTTACAAACAATTACTAACCATTATTATTTACACAAATTATTCTATATAATCAGTCTATGTTAACAGTATATATCCTAAATTAATAAGACATAAATTATAAACATCTGAACAGTTATAATAATATTTCCACGCTCAATTCCATCTCGGGGTCGCATATCAATTAACCTTTTTGAAATTCTCCGTTCAAAGGAAATATTAATTAATTAACTTGCTAGGCAATATTGACTCCACATATTGTGAATTTCGATATTCTCAAATCTATGTTAAATCACATATGTAGGTGGCATAACAAATTATAGTAAGAATCCATAAGAAAATATAGCTATATAAATCAAAATATATATTGACACACAGGAAAATGAAAAGGAAAATATAAATTAAACTTTGTTTAATTCGTATAGTTTCTCAATTGACGATGGTGAAGTCCCGCGTGTAACCTGAACTTAGTTTTAATGTACCATGAAGTTACTTCAGATCTCTTTCGGTAGGGCTTAGCATGAATAAAGTGTCACGTCTGCGAAGCTTACGCTGAGCTTACAGTGGTGGTGTTTAAAACTACATCGAACTATTCAATGGTAGGTACGTATATGTATAATGTAAAACATGACCACGTTATTCCTAACATTACTGTACCATAATGGTTAGGTTGAAAGACGAATTGGTTCAAGCGATATTGTAAACACTTTAGTGAAAAGCGATTTTATTGTCAACTGTTAGGTATAGTCGCTTACGCTCTTTAGCCTTTCAACTGTTGACATCGTTTAACTAAAACGTCATTAATTGTATCAATTGAGACGGTACTTACTATTTATAAAGTAATTTTACAAAAATCTGTTAACCTAATATCTTGATTGAAAAGCCTGATCATGGTTATAAAAACCGGTGTTTATCACGATTAAATCTCAGTTTATATCCACAATGAATGAATTGTGTGGGCGTTACAATATTATTTACCTATTTCAATTGCTTCAAACCCTGAGTCGTGTACACTAATATAATTATTAAACATACAGTACTAGTTATTTATTACAATATCGTTAATACCTAAACAGCTATCTTATTGGAGTTCCACTATATCTTTGAAGTAATAAATGCAGTAAGAATTGTAGGAATAACAGTATTATTGTAGGTAACGACTCGGTGGCTGCACCTGGGAAAACATAGAAATGTTATCAATTCATTCGAGATCGTTATAACAGTTGTAGATACTTTAGATTGTTTTTTTTTAATGTAAGTAACAAAGTAGGTATTAAAACAGATAAAAAAAATCGGTGTTTGCAATGGTGACTCCCATTCCAGAGACTGCCTTTGGCTTACCATCAGACGAGGTGAAGTCATGTTGACGTGTCCGACATAAAAAAATAATAATAAAAAATATATTATACCCCATAAATTGAAGTGGGTTTGTTACGATAAGTGCTTCATAAGTTTGTCAAATACTAGTCTTTCACCCTCACTTCTCTTCGGTTCATATGAGTTTTTTTAACAGAATTGCTCTTCTGTTATTAATAAATGGAGAAAAGAGTTCAATGCTACGGCAATGAAAGGCGGTGGTTGACAGTTGACTGATTTTATTAGCTGACTTAACTATAGGGAGCGCATACAATTACATGTCATACTGATGTTAAACCTAAGACATTACATCAAAGTATGACTAACCTGTTAAACTTCTGCCTAGAGCAGACGCAGGATTAGCGCTGCGCTCACGCAGTACTAATGTATGACTCGTCGATCTCCATACATCAAATATTGATGCTTCACATCTGGCAAATAATAAAGATTGTAAACAATAATTACAAACTTGTACAAAATTGCTTAAAGTAAGATAATAAAGAAATAGGTAATTTACATAATTAGGATTGCGGAGAACCTTGAGATTTGCCTCCATCTCACTGTTCTTCCAGTATCTAAACTCAAGAATCACAAAGAAATCAATGAGTGCAAAACGAAGACTAAACTTCTTTTAAGCTGGTCGTAAAGTTCTATCATATTTATACGGGTTCAGATCGAAGGTATACATAAGTGAAAAGTTTTTGTAGTTGGAAAAAGCATTCACAGTTATAATTGAATAGTGAAACAATTTTGATTAATTTCTAATGTTTATAAAACCTTAATGAAATAAATTGAGATTTCACAATATCGCAACAAGAAAGATGCTAAAATACCTAATATACTTCTCATCAGAATTATCTAAACACTTTAGTTTTTATGATATCTGAAAACAATACACAAATTAATAATTTTATGATATTTGAATTTAGAACATTAACATTAGAATTTGAAAACCTCATATTAATTACTATTAAACGAGATTTGACATAATATATTCTTAAATATACACATGCTGATAATGCTTAGAAAACATAAAATTGCAAGGTGTTTCGATTTTTTTGTTGACAAGTGTATTAACATTTAATGTGTGTGCACAAGGCATGACATTATATTGCCCATATTATAAAAGAAAAGAAATGTTGGTTAGCAGCAGACGAAGCCAGATATAGGTTAAACAGAGTCCTCTGACAACATTCTGCGGTCCTATTTGGCTCGCCCGCTGGAGGGCGTGGTTTTGGGAGCCGCGGTCAGTCCGTACTTCGACAAGTATGCTCGCAATGTTGAGTAATGTTTTATCGTCGGTAAAATTTGCCTTGGAAGTCGAAAATATATGCGTATGGGACTATTTTCTTTTTAATTTTAACGAAGGTTAACTCCTAAATTTAACTTATTGAAGCTTTTTTTATATCATTTCTGATACGTTGATAAATCATAGTATAGTATCACAGTGTTTTGGTTCTAAAAAGACGACAATACTTGCTGCAGTGGTTGTTCAAATATAGGTTACAGACAGACCCAAGTAATATATACCTGAATCTTAAACAAAATGTGAAAAAATTCGCGTAAATACAGTAACTGACCAGCCAAAAAACTAATAAATAGGACTAATAAACCAATGACGCGAGCCTTTTGGCCCTGTGATTAGTTTAAATATTCTATGGTTAGTGCTTCCAATGTCGCGCCCCGCGCTTCCATCAAAGAGATCTAAAAAAAAGCGTAAGTGCTGCGCAACTGGAGTACATTGTCAAGATTTTTTCAAAACAAAACACAAAATATGATAGGCATGGTAATTATTGTTAAAGTACTTACAATTATTAGCCGTACAGTCAGCGCCAAAGGTTGGTTAACAAATTCTAATTTATTGATCACCTTAGCTCTAAGACCTTTAATATAATACAATAACTATATAAAACATAAGCTTTGTCCTCTGGAGATTATAAAACTACCTACATATAAACTAATGACTGACCTATGTATTCCAATGCAAAAAGGATTTGTAAATATTTTAGTGTTAATCGACTTTTGGCATTGACTGTACCTACGGATTCAATACAACTTACCGAATCATGAGCGTAGGCACTGGCGAATGCAGAGCAGCTTCCAGCTCTAACGTAGCTAAACTAGATGCGTAACCATTACTAAAGTTCAACACGTGGTTCGCTGTGAAACCAGGCACCTGTAACATACATTACCTGTATCATATATTTCGGGGAAAGCACTGGCTTCTGTAATACAGTTTTTGAAACTAGCTCGGGAGCCAGGAATTTTCACCTTAGAATGATTATGTAAAATGTGTCAATAAAGATTTATTATTATTAATGCTACCTGCTTCTGTGTCGGTGACGTCATTTACAATTGAGGACTTGACTCAAGTAAAATCAGTTTATTATTCTTCAAGTTCCGTCTTAGATGTTCTATTTTCCCTTCTAATTAATAAAGAAAACTTAGCATACCAATTACTTTAAAATTTTACTGAAATAGTGTTTTTGTTTTTGAAATATTAGATCGATTCTGTTGATAGGATATTTATAGGGACTAACTAACTTAACTAGTTTGTGTGTTTGTTTTTCAGAATGCAGCTAGGTACAAATGCCGGCACGTAACTTGGCCAGGTTTTGGAGTAGTCATGGGGGTGAGTTCGCGCATCATGCACTTTGAGCCACAAAAAATACGAACGAATGGAACGTTGATTCGGTACAAAACGTCTCTTGGAGACATAATGATTGGTCCGTCGACCAATCATAATTATATGTCCGCGAGACGGCGCAACTGCGTCTCCCGCGACCCACTCATACCTCAAAGGGGACCTTTGCGCATATGACGCGTCTGGCCAATTTACGATATCTGTACCTATATTCAAGCATGTGCGGAGATGCACATGCGCCTAGCCCAGCGCCATCTTGTGTCTGTTTACAGAATCCCTACTTTATGTTTTGAATCAACATCATACTGCATTCCTCCACACTTGTAAACATTGAGTAGGAATCGAACCAGCAATCTCTGAATTAACAGTCGAATGTTCGACCACCACAGAGTATATTAATATTTCACCTATTATATTATACAATTTTCATTTAGCTTTGTATTGCTATTGTGCAATAGTAAATAAAACTTTGTGTGCTACTGTAAAGCTAACTGAGGAATTAATCCAGTTGAATGAACATTGTCTCGTTGTACTGACAACGTTGGACTGCAATCGTGGACACTGAAAACTGGACCGTTTGTAACAATTGCTGTGAGCGCCACGTTGTTTTAATTTTTTGTGCGTATTTTAAGACTCAATTCGATCAAATGGGTGGATATTTTTGCCTTTAGTAGATTTTTATCATGGCACGGTCTGATGTTATTCGATGTTTATAATATTTTGCCATATACCTGTAGCACACCTCCGCTGCAAAGCCAAAACTATATAACCAACATGGGTTCGCTGTAAGTAGTCAATTCTTTGGCAGGCGAAAGGGTAACGAATTTCCCCACTCGAAAGTAACTGATTTCTTTCTATCATGATTTCGCCCGGTCATGCATGGCACTGGTTATATTTTTGCCTCTGTTTCGCTGTGGTACAGCCAGCGGTTTTGAGGTTTTGGTTTCACAGGGGCAGTATGCTACAGGCATCTCTTTTCGTCTTGCAAAATCGGCCTGTTCGAGCAATAAGTTCATTTTAGCCAACATTTACTGCTGGCAGTGGAGGGACATATCTATTCATTTTTCCACGAAAAAAATATGTTTGTTTATTTTAATTATAGTAAGTAAATATATATCTCCAAGTACGGCAACTACGCACGTATGCTATCAAAAATTATCCTGGCAAAACTCCCAAGTGGCTACAAACGTATTTCACGCAACAGTTCTCTTCACAGCGATTATAACGAAGTCTTATCTCTTTTTACTATTAATTGGTTCGGTAATATTGTACAAATACCTTCGTTATTTGGTTTATTTTTGTAAGGATTTAAAATTATAATTTTTCAATTACTATAATGTCTACAGGCGCTAATAAACTTAAGCATTCTGATGTAATGAGCATTATTAATTACAGCAAAAAAAAAAGCATTTTAGCAAGCATTCTTCTGAGAATTCTGGCGAGTAGTCTAACGACCGACCGTCAAATCTAACATCTTAGTAAAGAATAATTATTAAACAGTTTTATTTAACTCAACCTGTTTGTTTGGGTCAAATCTAGTAATTGAAATTTGAACTCCTATCAGTTGTCTGATTTGCCTGATATTTAGCAGAGGTCTTTAGTTCTGATGACAATACAATTTAAAACTGTTTAACTTAAAAAAGATTTTTTCATAATTTATTTTTTGACGCATATTGACTAGAGCATTCACATTTTCACAATCATTCTAGATCGGGAAAATGTGTGTAGTTATGTTTGGATGTCTGCCTAGCATGTTCGACAAACATAAAACCGCGAATGCCCGACGTTCTGTTATAAGTGAATGTTCAAGTCTAGACAAGTACCAGTCCCTTAATAAAAAAAAATCTTTTCATCCACATCTATTTGCAAATTGATATTTGATATTATGATATTTGACGCTGACTCCAATATAGGTTGGGGCTGGTGTCTAGTCAAATCAGCTTATTAGAGTATCTAGACGGGTCAAATCAATTTTAGGCACCGAACCTACCTATCGGTCGACTCTCAATTCAGACGGAAAAAAAATACCTACGCATCAAGCAAAAAATTCCAATTTATTTTTGTCAAGTTCCAATTTTAAACTGGATACTGATTTTTCTTCTTCTCTCGTGTCAATATTTCCATCGTGGTGTTGTAATTGGTTTCACAGCAATACTGCTAATTACGGGGAGGGCCTGAGCATAGGTATCGCTCTTCAAGAAGGCTTACTACATCCCCAAACTGATAAGAAATAGTAAGTAAATGATAATGTCGTTCATGACTCACCATTTGTTCGTTGACGTACCACGTGATGTTGGCAGCAGGGAGTGAGGGGGGAGAGGAGCAGTTCGCTCGAATGTGGTCACCGCCAACGTAGGATAAGCGGTCTGACGTCACATTTGGACTGGTCAGTGGTGGTTCTGCTAGAAATAAAAATAATGAATGTAGGTATATCGATCTTATTACAGGGACCTTACCATAACGCGCGTAAACCAATTCCGTTTCGGACCACTCAGCTGAGAGAAGGAGATGGAGCTATACACCGTCTCTTTGCTTCAGCTGACCGGCACAAAACTATTTTTTTTTAATATATATTTAGTTTGTGCCTACGTTATTGTAAGTCTCTGTACTAGTAAGTGTGAAAAATTAAATATATTTTTCTTTCTCAGCACTGACAGAAAATCAACTCTTTTATTAAAAACCAAAAAATCTTCATATTTAAAATAGATAGGAAAGAAATTATAATAGCACCCGGCTCTTAAAAGAAGGTTTACAATGGCTTAGCAGCTCTCGAAACTGCAGTAGCTGGTCGGCGGTGTTAACGATTTTTATTTTTACTTGAAGCCAGACCAATTAACAAAACAAAGGTTAGGACTGTTTTATGTCAGCACCAGCCCGTGCAATTGTAATACTCGTGTTCCTTGAGTCTTTCTGACCAATGAAATAATTCGTTTTGGTTACGTGATAGATTTCTCCCCTATTTAATTGGTCAAAGATACTCGATAGATATGAGTCTTAGCCAACACTCTGAGATTGCAGATCACGAGTACATGAATTGAAAATAGCCTGTGTAAAAATCAAACGCGCATATGTATGTAAATACAGCGTTTCATTTTTGAAACTCAAACAAAGGCACTGAAACAATACATAGAGGCTTCAATAAAATATTTTGATGATACACACACATACACACATAATATCATTCACACACTGAAACAGCTGCCACAGAATTTTGAAATAGCAAATTAGAACAGTCCGATGTGAAACAGGAAGCCTGCTCTTAGATTGAAATCGAACTGGACCGTTTATATTTGCCGACAAAATGCCAGCTGCGTTGTGAATATGCAATATTTCACCAATCCCAATAAAAGATTCCGTAAAAGGGAGGGAATATTGGAAGGCAGATGGTGACCGGTCCGACCTTTTTGACTGATAACACTGTCCGCTTTTGTTTTCAACAATATAATTCAGGAACTATTTTGTTCGGACGCTTCGCGTTTTCTCTTTTGGGTTATAGTTACACTTCAAACGGTGGAATAAAATGCGCATATTAAAACTTGCATGTATGGTATAAGAGTAGAAGCTGTTTTTGTACGGTACCATTTTATAGAAAGCTTCAATCACGGATATTTTCTAGACTCTACCCTAGAACCTGCCCTAAGATTATCCTAAAAGAAAACCCGGTAACACATTATCTGATTTAGAAAGTAAACACAGAGTCTCATGCTCAATATTATAGTCATACTCACCTCCACTGCCTTGACCAGTTATATTATTTCCTAAATTTTTATTTCAATTTATTTTATTGTCAATTAAATATACGGACACAATGTCACACAATAAATTGAACCCGTAATTAAGTCACGTCAAATAACCCGCCCCGTATCGTTCACGGCGCTAATGCTAGCACCGTTTCCTCACTGAATTGCGAAGGCGATTGTTTTAATTAAATATTAAATTAAATAAAGGAAGTCTTCACTCACCAACAACTACCATTTCTGCTGACTTAATGTCTGTATGGAACAGCGGTGCATCAGCTGACACCTCACACTGGTATTCTCCAGTTAAGGTGCGGTCTACTTCTGTTAAAACTACCCGGTTTTGATCAGAAGCTGCTACCTGCGAACAAAAGAATCAAAGGTTACGTAATAGAGTATAGATTTGGATACCTCTAGTGCTGGTCTCATTGCTATCATTGTAACTCGTGCTGTCTTGGTGTGGCCTCATAGAGCTTCTATGATGCCACACCAAGATATTCAGCGCCCAAGCCAGTACCCCTGTTGATTGACAGATGAAGCTTTGGCGTAGGCTTTTCAATCGGGAATGGGGATCCCAGACGGTAGTCGTTCCCGTAAAAGCCAAAATAAACTAATCCATAAATTTTTAGCTGATATTTGTTTCATATAATCTAAAATTATTTATTCATTCGAATTCATAGCCATGCTAAAATATTTCAAGTGAAATCATTATTCCCAGTGTAATAGTCTGATTTAGTCGAGTTGTATATTGTATATATAAATAAAATTAATGTGAATTCATGGATGCAAAAACTCGGCTCAATGGATTCGAGAGAAATTTGAAATTGACACAGTATTAATCCTAGATTAATACAGAGGTGACTTTTTTAACCAAAAATAGGTCGTGTGTAAAATATTTCATACAGAAATAAAGCTCATCACCCTTGTATTGGCGAGCAGAGCCAGGAACAACAGGTAGTAATTTTATAGAAACATACAATGTAAAATCAACTAAAAGTAGCAAAGACCTATCCACCGTAGCTGTAGTCGTCTACGACGTAGAGCTATGTCTACGTCGTAGCTGGTCGTAGCAGTAATATTATTGTAATATAAATCATCAAAACTACATCCTATAATTTTTGGACTTTGTAGGATAGATTACAAATCCCACGAGGGTGGGCAGGTGGAATAGAATTCCACAAGGACAAACCGCGGGTATCAGCTAGATATAAATAAACTTCACTTACATCAACTTTGATCTCGGCTACGGGGAAAACCTTCGTGGCAGGTGACTCTTTCGGCACGTACCGGTAGAACTCTATCATGTTTCTGTACCATCGTATGGAGTATAACTGAGCCCCTTCGAGCTCGTAGCTACACATCAGCTCGGCGTCATGCCCTGTTAGTACTGCTTTGGGTACGTGAATGTGTAACGATTTGAGTGTTATCACTGTACCTGCAACAAAAAAAAACTTTGATAATATCAGTCAGTCAATATCAGTTTAGACTAAACTAACTGACACAAGGGTAGCCAGTGCGGCTGCCGAAGGTCTTAGGTTCAGTTCCTGGTAAAAAAATTAGGTTATAGGTTGTCCTGAAGACCAATTAATTCTCGAAAAAAATCTCAAGAAAAAGGTACGTAACCATAAAACTGCCTTTGAAAAACCCACATAAACTTAGACTGAGACTGAATTTAGAACAAATTTTATTACGAAAATTAACCCTCTGGTGACAAAATATTTGATAAAAGAATGAAGACACCAAAAAGTGGGAAAACCCCTTCGGTAACGAGTTCTGATGTTAAGGACATCACTAGTAGAAACCCAATACTAGATACAGCGTTCTTCAAAATAAATATACTTTCGTAGTCGAAAAGTTTAAAGTTCATCTAATTAAATCCCACAAGAAGTTAAACAAAGCGCTAGCGTGGAAATTTGCTCTAGATAAAATCGCAACTTTTATCCGTAAATTCGATATTTGGTACCTAACGTCTCCTTTGTTAACAGATGACTATGAATTACGACAAATGTCGCAAGAAAATAAAAGAGAAACGTTTTTCAGTAACTATTTTTTAGAAGCAATTTGAGCACATTGAAACATGTGTCGCAATAGTCAAGTGTGGCTGACAAGGCTTAGACCAAGTCCTGAAGCGATCTGTTTACGACTGGTTGTAAATTTTCTTGTACACTAAAGTCGAGCCTCAACTTAAGAATTCTAACGTCTGGAATATATAGAGGATAAAGAAACTGGAGAAAAAAGTAAAGAATTCTTATACAAAACCTTTTCACGGTACATTTAGAATTTAATGTTACAGAAGGAGACCTAATTATAATAACTGCGTACTTAACTTTGACATACCGTTTCGGCAATTCCATTTAAATGTTCTGTGTATATGTATATGGGTTAGTGGATACATAATAGAATAGTATATAATATTCTAATTGCTTCAGTAAGCGCTTGTGCAGTATTGTGCCGGAGCCCGCTCATCTTACAAATCGTATAGATTCTTTTGCACGATTTTGTGCAAATTCATCTGTACGAAATTAGATTAGTATTATTTGCACAAAATATTTACCACCACAAAATGATCATTACCATCTTTGAAAACTTGGTGCACTGCAGGGACTACAAAATTATATCAGAAGAACGAGGATTATTTTACGGCCTAAATTTAATTAAGTGTAAACCTTATGAAAATATAAGTGTGTGCACTCACCGGAGAGTTTATGTTTATCCTTAATTTTGAAGAGGAATATAATATTATTTACCTTTGCTGAAGAAGTGAATAAATTCCTAAAAGTTTTATCCGTACATACTACTAGAAAAATATTTTGAATAATGTATTTCCATCGTAAATTTTTATTATGTGGAAATAAATTTTCGAATGAAATACATAGATTGCTTTCCTAAAGTTTAAGAATATCATTAAAATCATAATATTGTTTGGTTTTTCCATTTTTATGGTTTTTTTAATAATATTCGTAACCAAAATGTTTAGTAGGTATTCGTCCTAACCCCATCAGTTAAGCGAAATTGCTTGACGAACCCACGTTGGTAGGGGTAGGATTCGAACCTTGGACCTCTCGTCCGTAAAGCGGACCCTCTAATCAATAGACTACCGACATATCCATGTATTGTATCCAACTATGTCTATGAGTGGTGGTTAATATTTTCTGTCAGTGTCACGACATTTTTTCCCTTTTTTAGGATATAAATCCTATCCTTATTTTTTAAACATGGAAATATCGGTTAAATAAAAGTTTTACTTTCTTATGAAAGTTGCCGGGACTTGTTATCCGAGCGCTGTTTTATTTTTTATTCCTTATGAAAAGTGAACTTAAGAAAAGTGAAATTATCCAGATTACATAACGCAAAAGCCTTGTTTTTAACAAGAGAGGTTACTTCTTTTTTTATTTAAATTGACCTTAAAAACTTTTTAGCCGATTACTTTGGTCTTTTTCCCTGTAGCGTAGCATAATAAATTATAGTAGGATAATATTTTTTAGAAATTAATTGACCCTAATATATTCATTAAATTCGAAACTTTATGTGACTACATTATTATTCGTTTGAAAAGTTAAAATAACAGTAGCTTCATAGTAAAACTGAATTTGATCGATTTTTAATAGACTAGAATTTATGGAGATAAGCCAAGAAGAATTAAGATGCCAAGCAAGTATATTCGTCATACCAGGTGACATTTTTAGAATTATCAACATCTACGCACATAGAGCGAAAGATGATGTCCCTAATCACCAGGTCATTTGCTGGTACAATTACCTGATGAAATTAATAATTTACTTAGACTCATCAAGACTTACCATACTGGTACAAATAACCTGAAAATTTGTGTCATTATTTTCCGATCT
This sequence comes from Lithosia quadra, assembly GCA_963576445.1. Taxonomy (NCBI): domain Eukaryota; kingdom Metazoa; phylum Arthropoda; class Insecta; order Lepidoptera; family Erebidae; genus Lithosia; species Lithosia quadra. The sequence continues at coordinate 5,484,960 of OY754899.1, read as the reverse complement.
TACAAGAGATTTCAAACATGAAAAGGTCTGAAAAAAAGGGCGAGAGACAAAGAAATCCTTGCCTCTGATGGTAAATATACGCTTGCTATAGGAATATTAAAATTATATTTAAATTTCTACCTTCCGAAACCCCGGCAAAGAAATTTAAGGCAAATATTGAAATGTGCGAAAAAGAAAAGGCATTCCTATTTTGTAATAAAGTCTTTCATAATAGGCAATTTATTTTCATTGTCATCTCTTTGACACACTACGTATAAAAGTTAATAACTTACGCCAAAAAGTGACAGCGGCAAAAACTCTACTATTATAGAATCGCTGAAAGAATGCGTTCCTGACAGGTTGTGAGCGAAAGGGCGATGTAACTTTGAACTGGTATATAATTTACGGCAAAATTTTAAATATCGTTTATTGACCTTATTAACGAGTGATAACATTAAAAATTTAATTACTGTGCCAATTTACAATACACAAATTAATTTTGGGCTAAAATGATTAACAATTAATTAATTAAAAATATAAAATCAATAGTTTTTAAAAGTCATACCACGTCCAACCACGTCAAACTGCGCTGTTTCAAGGTTATGTCAAATGTTCGCTTTCATAGTGATGAGACCAAATAACAAGGCAATTGTAACCGCATATTTTAGTAATCTTAATAATAATAATCTGTTGGTTGAAAAATATAAAATAGAACGTTATAATTTTATAATAATGTAATTTTGTAATAAGCCCCTACCCAAGCTAATAGAAAGAATGAATCATATTTTTATAATGAATGAAATGAATATGATTTTTTTTTATTATTTCAGGTAATAACCCATCATTACAATTAGGTAATAATCACATAAAATTAAATAAGAATGAAAAAAATTAAAAATTAAAAATTGGAAAAACAAATAGGGCAGATAGATAGCCAAATTAGAATAAAATTAAAATTAAAATGAAATCACGTTGTCACAATATTGCTGACTGTGATTATTATTATGTTATTGTAAGTCGGGAACAGGTTTAGAGAACGGTTCTAGGTACAAGTTATTTATTGTACATAACTAGTCATGAAGAATTGACATGTGTCAGGAACGCATAGTCTCAGCGGCCAAACTGTAGGTCTTTTTGTTCTGTCTTTTTATTGATGGGGAAGTTCGTTGATGAGATTTTTTTGATATAGAGGGCAACTTTTGTTTTATACAAAAATAAAAATTAAGGAACTGACACTGTAAGTCAGAATGTTTATTAATGAATAAATATTTTGTTTAATATTAAAAAGACGAATCATAATTTTTGTTTAATGTTTCTTTTTCTAAGCTCTATTGATCATTTACTAGCAGTGGCCTTGACTTTACATGCACTTGTTGATTTAGGTGATATTCTTCACTGTTTTTAAGCCAAAAAGGAGCCTAAAGGATTGTTTATACAGCCATCAAAAAATTGCTCAGTGATTATTACGTAAACATACCATCTATGATTAGGGGAATACAAAACGCTACCAACACTTTCAGGGTCTGTCAACCATCTGAAGAGGTTCTGGCGTAGGCTTTCCTCTCGGTGCTGAGATGCGACAAATAGCAGTCATTTCCAGAAAAGTCAATAAACCGATCAAAAATAATAAGTGGATCCTCACGCTCCAAAGCTCTTCAAATGTAAACAAAGTGTTGAAGTAACAACGATTTATACGATTTATGGTTATGTTACTGGTAGTAGATATAAAAAGTTAATGTTCAAAGTTTTTAAAGAGTTCCATTTGCTAGTTAGGAAATAAACTTAAAATATTTAAAATACCGACACCTCCCGCAGTTATACCAGGAGACTAGGATCTCGAGGAATTACATCATAAGATTTTACGGTAACGTTCATGCAGTACATTTTTACTAAGCACCTCGAACGCCCCTAGAAGGTGAGTCAAGTAAATACGGAGTTTATGACAGCTCGTTAGAAGTTAGGCTATAACGTTAAACGACATCCCTGTTGCTACTGCGTCATTTCTTCTCCAATCTTCCATTTAATATTAGAATTCGTTTGTTTTTTAATCGTACCTGGGTCTGGAGAGAAGGTGATATTTTGAATCCCAAGGACCACTTTTTACTCTCGATTTAGCATTAATGAAAGCGGCCATCTTGGAGAGGAATACCTGGCTAGAGCCTCCTGTCTGTTAGCAACTATACCGGTTTGCATGAAAGTTGATAACCCCGAAGATCTTGGTGCGGGCCTATATAATACAACCATACATATAAGTTATGTATATAAGTCGTAATTATATTTTTGGTGAGTATAAATCAATTGGAACTGGCGGACTTGCATGAAGGGGTGTTAACAAAGGAAGCTCACAATGTGTATGTGACAGAAGTAGATAGTGGGCTGTTGTCTCCACCTACTCCAGAGGTAAAAGGCGTGTGGGTGCGGGCCCGAACCTCCACGCGGTGCACCCGGGCAACGGAGGCGAGCAGCGCCTCCCACTCGCCACGGGAGACGCTGCTGCCTGCGGCCAATCCGGCCGGGGTGGGACTGGCCCTCTAGAGGGCTGCTCCACGTATCTAGCAGAAGGCACAGTGGGGAGATAGCGCGGGGGGCATCGGCGAATTGGCGCGATACTCGCCCCAGGCCCTCTTCGGGGGGTCGAAGGGCCCATCTTAAAACCGTAGATGGCCCGGGGTCAGCTGGGTTTCGCGTTCGAGGGATATACCTATTGGGTAACCTTACACCCTGGTAATTAGACCTGAGACGGCGTGTGGTTTTAGTCGGTTCGATCCCGAAATAACCACCCCCGATGGCCGACGGGGGTGGTATCCATGGAGATTTTCGCACGATAAAAAAAGGTAAAAGGCGTGTATGTAATGTATGTATGTAAGTATAATATAATGTAAGCAGGGCACACTGTCAGCAAATAACAGCCGCAGCAATAAAACAATGAAACAAACAGTTTTGGGTTGTTATGCTCGTAAACACTACGTTCGGCAGTTGTAGCTTTTTGACCGCGCTATATTTCAATTTATACAAAATACTGCGCTCCCATTTCAAGTTCTGTATTGAGACATTTTTAACTTAGAAAAATATCGAGTAAAGAGGCTAGGCACATGACTAGATGAAATAATAATATTAGCATGCTTTTAGATACTAAGGTAAGAGGAGGGAGTCAGTAGCTTAGCAGCTAAGGAGTCGACTTTACGACCGAGAGGTCCCCGGTTTGGATCCTGGCTATTTCACTACGGACATGAACTCAATACTAACATATGCAATTGAGCTTAGCGGAAGGGGTTAGTTGGAGATCTCGACTTACAATGTTTGTTATCGAATGCCTTTGATAGCTTTACTAATGCTGTTTTTATCAATAGATTGGTGGCTGCAGGGCAAACCGGGTAAAATGGTGCTACTTGGACGCGGAGGTTGGGGGCTGCCACTGTGGTGCATACATCCATAGGCCACGGTGAGCGCTGCCCATCAAATGCGTCGTGTGCTTGTTTGCCACCTAAGTGGTATAAAAATAAATCACGATAAGCAGGAACTACCGAAGATATTATAAAAACCACGTACTTGCAACAAACGGTACGGCCACACCATTGATCTAACACGTGATTTCGCATAAAATATGTTCCAACCGTCGTATTAATATAATATCGGTCCGGGAACGCCAGGATTTACCAAATACTATTCCGTTTGCACAAACAAACCATAAATTTGGAGATTTAAAAACCTTTTATCTCTTTGTTTGGCGCTATACCGCGTTGAATATAAAACCGTGCTTAAAATATTATGCCTCTATGTTCCGTTTAAATACGCTTGTTGATATGAATAAATAAGTGGACATGTTTTCCGAGAAATACACAATATTATAAAAAAGTGGACACATGTAAGTTGAACTATTTTTTTTATATAGGACACGTCAAAATGACTCCACCTCGCCTGATGGTAAGCGAAAGGCAAAGTCTCAGGACTGGGGCCACCACCACATACACCGGTAGTACTACAGTGGCGGCCCTCAGCTTGACTACTACTAGTATACTAGTATACTAGTATACTAGTATGCTACTAGTATAGTACTAGTATACTAGTAGTATAAAGATTCTTTTCTTGGAAGATAAATCAACTCATAAAACTGTCATGGGTTCAAATGACGTCTAAGATATTGATATTTAGCAACTTGAATTTACAGGCAAAGAAAGATTAATTTAGAAAAGGGTTACACTCATTATTTTATTTTATTTTGTTTTATTTATGTACCTATTTATTTTATTTTGTTTCTGTATTATAATTTTTTGTTTTGTTTTATACAATAAGTATTTATACTGCTATTAGGCGCGACTGCCAACAAACACCTGCACGGAGTTCGGTTATCGTTTTTAGTCGTATCTCCAGTTATACATAACCAATTGCAATAAAAAATACGACTAATTTTAAGTCTAACCAAAACCTTTTTAATATCTCTATGTTTTTAATACAAGAAATGACATCACAATCAGTTCGGTAGTTTTTGCGTCCATCGCGAACAAATTGACAAGAATACCAAAAAGAAAATAATGTGATGTGCGGAATCATCAAACATAACAAAATTTAAACATGACTTTAAACGTATGTAATTTAAAATGAAACAGTAAAAGTATAGGTAAGTTACTACTATAGCTTCCACGATCATAAAAAAATATTAGTCCACTGTATCTAAAATGGCTAACCCATAAATTTTCTATCAACTTCTAGCACAACACATTACACAGGCATCGAAAACCATTAAAGTAAAACAAAAATTGCTATGAAATCGAGAGCAAGTTCCAGTGGGCTGGAAACGTTTGATAGTAGGTGTAAAATACTATCGTTTAAATTTGTGAATGCTTAACAAGAAAATAAATAGTGGACAGTGACCCATAAAATTACGTTTTTATGTCGTGTGTTTTTAAAACATCAAATTTCAAAACCTAATTGAAGTGAATCAAAATAAATTATGTGTACTATCATATGATTCTGATTGTTTAATAACCTCATGAAAACATTAGTTGTTCCGGGTACTCTTGAACTGGCCCTTCTGTTATTTTAGCATCTACTTATTATATTATTGATTACCATATTTTTTAGACTTGTATTAAATTTGATATGTTTCGTTAATCTTCTATCGCCCAGACTCTCTACTTGCCTGAGCCGTCCAAATATCCTTTTCTCTATCTAGATTTCCAAAGTTACTATCAGCAGTTATCAGACTCTTACTTTTTAGGATAGACAGTAAATACATATGTACATTCGGGCAGAGAAGACTAATCCATTCATTAAATATAATAACAATTTTGTTATTATTATTTTCACTCCATCAAATTATGAACATTAATTTAGTAGAATGTATAAGCGTTTGTAAAGAAAATGTATTAATTATAATCAAGTCATGCTCGAACGAACTTGCAGACAAACATCAATTGTAGCCAGCGGCCCTCAAGTAACTCGACAACCGGTTAAATGACTTGGAATTATACATTCGGATTGGGGGAGCTTTCAATTTATTGCGTTATTTCGGAGGTACTCGCTTAATGTGCCGCGCATGTGATATTAATCCTATAGCTATTTTTAAAGTGTACTTAATGACAGTAACATTCTAAAACTTTAATTTTTGTGTACGACCTGGGTTGATGAAATATTTGGGTAACATTTCAGGGTAACTGTGGAGGGGCTCGTGGCCAAATGGTAACCGAGTAGGTAAGTACTTTGTAAGGTTAAGCAACGCTAGCTAAGGCAGTTTAGGATGGGTGACCATTCTTCTTTAAGACACCTCCGTGGCTCGAAGAGCCTATTAAGCCGTCGATCCCAGTTGCCTTACAAACGTCAATGGCACCAGATTCGCCGGCCACGCAGGCCGATGTGACGAAACACAGTGCAGTTTTAATCGGTTCAACTCCGATACAACCGCCTTCGCTACTGGTTTGGCGACTATCCGTGGAGATTACCGCACAATAAAAAATGGCTATCCTTCTTCAAATTCCAGCAAAGAATAACTATAATAGGCACTGAGAACGAATGAATACTGAGCGACTGACCCACCAAGTATATAAGAGGGCAAGCAAGCCGGGTCCGACCACGCAGACACTGATCGCATATACTGATCAAATTAATAGGGTATTGAAAAAAGACCAGGTCAAAAGCACTCGAAATCGGTGAGCTTGAATGAAAGGTTCAATGACAGTATAGGAAACTCATGAAGAGAGCTGTTCTCTGTGCCTGCTCTAAAGAGAAAAATCGGTACATACAGCTGTCTATTTTTTGGCATACAAATCTTTCACCCATTTTAAACCTGATTTAGTCATCCCAGTCATGATTGAAAACGTATTCAAGCTATACTAGTTTTTATTTTAAAACTTGTGTCACAAACGAGTTTGGTCCGCGAACGGCGAAGTGAAATTGGTTTTCCACTTTTGAGCCCACATTCGCTAAAGCCTTGTTTTGTTTGCACTCGTTAAAACTCACGCTGTGTGTCAGCATATTGTCAGATGTGTGTGTGTTCTAATTAAAGGTTTGAAGAGGATTAATGGGAAAGTGTCGCATGATGACTTTAAGCAAGCTGTTGCGTTGCAGTCTCGGTAGATGGGACTAAATATAAAACCAGCCAAGTGCGAGTCGGACTCGTCCATTATTTTTTTTAGATTTATCATTTTCTTAAATGGGGGGGGGGGGGCATTTTTCCACTTTAGAAGTGTCTCTCACGCAAACTGTCCCATTTAGAAAAAAAATATGTTAGAAACCTCAATAGCATTTTTGAAGACCTATCTATAGATATCCCACACGTATGGGTTTGATGAAAAAATAAAAAAAAAGTTTCAGTTCTTAGTATGGGGACCCCCAAAATTTTATACACCCCCGACACATGCGTTGGTACATAAGAAGTGAAAAAAGACCTGTCTCAATAAATTTGCATTAAGAAAGAATTGAGTCCGCGAATTTTAATGTAGCAATTAAACACTCCCACTACTACATAAGGTTTGTAACAATTTAAAATAATTCTCTCCATAAAAACGATCTTCCAATCGATTGTCCTATTTGGTATACGACTTTTGTCAACATGATCAATGGCAACACACAACAAATACCTGTTTGCTTGTTTTCTACCTAAGTAGTTTGAAAAGAGATTAAAATTATCTTTTAATTCGTTTAACCATAAAATATGAGAATTGGACATTCTTGTAATAAAATATGTTCAAAATTCAGTTTCAGTCTAGTTTCTATATCGTGTAGATCTCTCAAACGTCAAAAAGTATTCTACAAAAACACCTTTTTTGACATTTGATAGATCGAAACTAGACTGAGACTGAATATTGAAAATATTTTTATTACGAGAATATTGACTAGGTTAGGTATTGTATACTGTTCCTCACAGTATACAATACCTAACCTAGCTATTTGCAGGAAGTTCATAACGATATTTTTATGTCACGTTAATTATGTTCTACGGGAAGTACGGTACGGTTTTTGTGCAATTTATTTGGTAACGCTGCCTCATTGTGAGGGTGCACCTGTTTAAAGACTTTAAAGGATAATGTGAATGTGAGGAAGCCGGTAACGGGGTTATTTCTATTCAAATTATGTCAAGTATGGGAATTATTTTGGTGTGGTTAAATGCCTGCATACAGGTATATTTACACTGTCCCAACAATGTAGTACTTATTAGAAATCGTGGTATTGTCGTTTTAATAAATAAATATACTAGGACATTATTACACAGCGCCATCTAGGCCAGAACTAAGCATAGCTTATAATGTGGGTTTTGGAATGTGAATGAACTTGCTTCAATATTTTTTTTTGCAATTAAATTTCACATAGATACTCAAAATTTAACTGCTCGGGTATTGAATCCGCGATCTTACTCCGCTTGGTAGTCAAACACTCTACCGCCACTTTAGTACAACACTTTCCAAAGGTTATATGTCCTGGCCTAAACTAGAACCTGAGATATAGACAGAAAGCTATAAAATTTAAGAAGCATATGGGAGAAACACACGTTTGACTGTAACTAGAGAAGAAAAAAGAGGCTTTAAAAAACGAGTACATACCTAAAATGTACTTTAAATAATCAGGTCATGTGAGACTCACAATAAATTCTTTGAATAATATAGATAGACTTTACTCGGTTTATTTTCAGCTGACTTCTCATTATCGTTGATAAAACACATTGATAAACATGATATCTCCTTTCCACTCTCAGCGCACAAAGCGTATAAAGCGTTAAGGAAAACGACATAATCCATTATTGTTTACACAACATGGTAACACTACCGTTTCTGTCACAAAAGAGAAAATTTGCTAGAAGTTGTGATAAACTGCCTCCATAGGAACTTCCGTTCCTGATTAGCGCCGAAAAGAATTTTCTGTAATGTTGTTTGCACTTGTGTGTAGGCACTTTTTTGCCGTGCGAGCGCAAATTTTCACGTATGTAGATGATGTGTATACGGGCCTTTAACTAAGCGTAGGTTTTATCGTGTTCCGTATTTTTTTTGCGATTTTTTCGGTCTTTTTATCTCTGTTTACTGTCGCCCTTACGAAGGCAATTTCGTAGTACCACGTTTTAGTCTTGTGTCATATTGTTTGAACAGAGAACGTTGATTGTATCAGAACGTTTGAAAACATCGAATGGGGAAAATCTTTTATAGTACCAGATAGTTGCTACCTATTTTTTCTTGTTCTGTTTTCTCAGTAAATTACTACGATACTTTTGATTGCATATTTCTCGAGGGTCTTGTGTATTTCTACGATAAATTCAAGTGAATCTGTAGAGACCAATAGCAAAATGTACTAGTGTAATTGACATATAATTGACTACACATCGTTACTGATACCTTTGAAAGTTTATCAGCCTCTACCTCTTGTATGACTTTTATATGCTCATGGTGACCATAATATAGGTTTCCTATATTTTCTACATGATCAACATTTTGAGAACTATTAAGGTGTGTTCACGCTAGGCGAGCCGAGCACGAGCGGAGCGCGAGCCGAACACAATACGTCTAGTGTGGACCGACTTACAAGCTTCGAACGAGCGCGCTGCGAGCATTTCGTTCGTGCTCGGCTGGGTTCCGACTGTTGTCGGTTTTTTGACGAACACAAAGGATTTTGAGGATAGTGATCGTTTTAGATTTATTTTACGTCCACTTGACACGCGAACGATGAAACCGTGAATGGCTCCGCTCATGCTCGGCTTGTGCTTGGCGCGCCTAGCGTGGAGCCACCTTTAGACATCATCCTTCAAAACTTTTCTCAACTCAGTTGGGGTTGCCATATTTATGGCCTCACGTCACCTCAGTAAAGTCGGTATAAGGTGTTCGGCTTACTTCATTTTCATTACAAACATATAAGCATTAACTTAGGATGATTTGGCATTCCTTACATATCTGTTTAAATCACACATTGTTAACTATCTCAGTGATTATTGGCACAATATTAATCTCACCAGTCCCTTCCTTTGGTTATTATTATCACTCAAGTTCACCAAAAAATGCTTAGTCAATTTATAATTTTATCACTTTACCAAAACAAAATCACTTAACTCAACCGTGAAACTGTGAGCTCAGCTGACATTCATTACATGAACACACGTCGTCATATTTTATTTATTTGAAATACTGACTGTCCGATTGAAATTACTGTCAGTATTAAACATAAAATGTATGTATAGCAAGAGTCCAATTAGTGTCTAATAAAGCTTAAATTTGGGAGAGCACACTCGCAGGTGTGTAAAATTACGTGCAGTAAATGTCAATTTGTACAGAAGTTACACGATCACAATTTGTGACGCAATGATTATTTAAACCAAGAGAGAAAGCTTTGCTATCAACTGATTTATTTTCAACAAGTATTTAAAAGTAAAGTATTGAATTTCCACCAAAGATTTGTTCATGATACATACATAATGTGGACATTCCTCAAGGTGCTCAATTGTCAATCTCTTCTGATTTAGAATGGGCTTATTGGTCTTAGTTGTACCATATCGACTACTAAACAATACATAATTAAATAATAATTATAAGACAAAGAAGTATAAATATTATATTATGTGCAAGTGAATGATTTTAGAATGAAAGTTGTACGGGACAGTGCCCTGGTACTCGTAAATTTTCTCCTGTTGTTGAGAATGTTTGTTGTTGTAGTTGTAGATAGTTGTTTGATGATCGAAAGGAAAGATTCGAATAGGTTGGGTTGCTTCTAGGCAAGCGTGCTCCATCGTCGACCACACCATCACTTACCATTAGATGAGATTGTGATCAAACGCGAGCCTATCGACTATAAAATATTAGATATTACGTATTATGTTGAAAATGTTAAGTGTATATATTATTTATGATTAATATAATTAGTAGGTGGGCCAATCTTACCTCGATAGCTACCAAAGTTACAAATTTGCGAAAAAAATCAGACTATCAAAAGATAATTTCATCAAAATATACCAACGAAAACCAAAATGTTATTCATAGAATTACAAAAATTGACAATGCTAACAACGAACGAATAACAATGTCCTCAAATTTTATTTAACTTGAACATTTAAATTGTAATCTTTTCCCGAACATTTGCATAATTTTAATTACATATTCCATCAAATTAAAATAATCCATTTAAATTTGTGATACAACAGTTTCCAAATGATTTCATATTCAGAATGTTTAAGGTTTTATGTACATGTATATTTCTATATATTTACTCAATCGATTGCACAAAAATATTATGAAGAAACTGATGGAAAATAAATTATTCGATGTCATTAGGGTTTGCACCTGATTGTTTTGCTGAACTGAATTTAGTTTAATGAAAATGTACAAGAGAGTCAATACCATTATCATGAATAAGATATTAAATTTAACCGTAATTGGACTGAGCTTTAGAAAGTAATTCTGAAGTCTGAAGTTGAAACGTATCAGAATCCATCTTCAAATTATTTGACGTCCTTCTAAAAATCCATCTTCAACTTATTTGACGTCCTTCTAAATTACTGTCTTAAGAAAACACCAAAAAGATGTCACCCTACTAACGTTACAAAATTTTAAATGATCTAACGTGCAAAGGTGAGCGAATCTTCAATCGCGATATTTCGAACGGAACACTTTGATCCATAGATTGTTCAAGATCTCACTCTTCAAACGCTTCCTAATTTATCAGCGTTCCACTTCGATTACTTAAGCGTACCAAAATGATTCGGCCCATTAACTTCTTGTCTTACATTTGGATGCTATGAGATATTTTATTTAAAGGCCGAAAAGGTGAATATTTTATAGGATAATATAATGTAATTTGTGATGAAAGGATCATTTTCTGGAATTATTCTTGGTAGGGGCTTATCTCTCTTAGTCCATCATAATTCTTAAAATATTACAGTTTGTTAAAAGAGTACCCAGTCTGCATAGAATAATAAACATAATGTAAGGGTGTCGAATTTAAATTAGCTTGTTAGTAAAGTAGATTTATTAAGAAGCACAATGATTACTGTTATAATGATATGGATAAGGCTAACCCCTAACTACTTAACCTTTTATTAATAATCATGATTTTGATTTCAAATTTAGCATTACACTAGCGATTACCAGTCAATTAATAATAATAAAGGAAATACACAACACAGTCAAGTCTATTTTAGTACTTAAAATATAGTAGTTACTTTATTCAGTACAATATTAAGACTCACAATTATCTATACAGGTTTGTATCCTTCCTTATATATCCTTATATATATATAAATATATATAAAATAAAAAATATGTATAAAAAAAAAAATATTATCCTTATCCTTAAAAATATTAGAATAAAAAAAAAATCATCAAATACTGTCACTGTCATCATCCTCCGAACCTTTTCCCAACTCAATCGAAGTCGGCTTTTCATTCTAACTACGACGCGGCGTAACTACTTCGATATTATTTTCTATGCAGCGACTGTCACTGACCTCCACAACCCATTGGCGATATGGAAGTTCTATATTTAAACCAACGCTGTCATTACAATGTACATTTTTTTTCTAATACTTTCCCAACTCGAACAATAAGTTACTATCTAACCAAAAATATTCACACCTATATCAAAGTCCTTACAACTCTTACATACTATAGTAGAAACTTCACATAACTGAACACAACACCGTATAAGACATTATCGAAAACTTAAGTGATTAACTGTTTTCCGGGAGTTGGTGGTAGCGAGATGGGAGCACAATAGACGAAAAGTTTGGCGATTCGCATATTTTAGAATGCTAATGTGATTTTGCACTTAGACCACGTGACTCGGCAAATTATATACTTAATTTATGGGAGGCAGAAGTTTGAAAGACCTTGAATGGGTTGTGACTTGGCCTTCGTATTTCAGTCTTTGTATAGAAATAATGAAAACAATCTGTACTATTTGTGGAGGTCGTGAGAAAGTAGATGACGTCATGTACTTGTAGATTTTAGTAGGTCAAACTATAATTTACTGTTATGGGGATAATGATTATGTGATAGGGAGCACTTGCCACACCCCCATAACTAGAGAACTAATAAGCCGTACAAAATTTTAATTGATTATGCTTATTGAAATATTTAGATTGAGAGATCAGAGAGATTTTTTATAAGTCTGTAGGAGTTCATACGTTGCGTGGATATGTGACAATTTGTATGTAAATTGAAAGAATTGTATTTCTAACGGATTAGAATTTTCCACAATCAGCTTTTGAATGTGGATTCAAAAGTAACCATGCAGTCACCGTAATTTGATATGATAAAACAGTTGTCAATGATAACCCTTTAACTGTCTGTAGCTGAATATATCCAACACGATATCTGACATCAGATATTCGCTATCATTCTAGGAATTACTTATATACTCGTACAATAGTGATTTTTGAAATAATATCTTATGTTGTTAAAACTTCTAACTATTCGATAACTGCTGAGAAGTACCTAGTGTTTCACTTTGAAAGTGCTACTTATATTGTAACTTTAATTGAATAAAATGGAGAGAACAAACTGTATCTGTGAATTTATTGAACAAAAGTTATGGCAGCACTGTTAAGACAAACTTTTAAATTGTAGATAATTGTTCAGACGTATACTTAGGTTTTTATTTTCATTTACTAGCTGCTGTACTCGTGACTACCAAAGATCACCTAATTCGAACAGACTAAAAGACAGACGGGCAGACAAAACTTCAAAAACTGTTACAAAATGTATTTATTTAAAACATGTTTTAATTTTAAAAACAAATACTATAATTTTATATATTATGTTTGTTTAGTTGCAGTGGACTATACAGACACAGTATTTATTAAAAGAAATAATGCGTTATAATAATAAAAATGTAATTGGAGTTAAACCCGGAAATTGAAAATAACTATACTCCTTATAACGCTAAAACCGTTGCAATATCTAGTTAGGTATTTATTTCATCAAAAACTATGGCGATCAGGTATTCACTTTGGTAGGAAATTCATTCTTTCCGCCGTGTCTAGAGATTGCAATTTCCAGTCAGTGAGTTTGATCCGCAATGCAGAAACCGCCTTCATTGATATTATTTCCACTACATATTTTGTAATATAACGGTTTTGAATTTAGTAAACGGTTTGTCGTTATTCTTATCATCGACGCGCGGTGGTGACAGGTTATAATTTCACGCTTTAATAAAACAAAACAACATGTACCTACATAGAGTAGTGAAGTAGTGGTTAGAGTAGTAGTTTAAGTTACTTTAGTAGTTGAAAGTAGACACTTTTAGATTCTCAATCTACACTCAAAGTGCATAATACAAACATTCTTGTACTCACTACGCGAAAATAAGCAAGCAACGAATTACTTATACAAAGATTTTCGATACATGTCGCTATCGTTACCACTTATTGCTACGAACATTGAAATTTATTACAGTAGGTATAGCAAAAAGTTATTACAGATATACCAATGTGATAATAAAACAGTTATTACCATAACCAAAACACATAACTATTTACGCAATATACATTTCCAAATTGCTCAATAATACAGTCTATTCACGTTCAAATCTATTGAAAAATAAGAATACTGAATTGTTACCACATTAATATCGTACATAAAAAGTGAAGCGGCGGTAAAATATGACAACATATTTCACTTGGCTGAACAAAAAAAACCACGGAAACAAATTCTACAAGCCTCGTTATTGATATTTATCACGGATACCTGACATGATAAATGGGATTTCGGTAATAATAATAAATGTAAGAAATTACTTCTCGTCTTTATAATAAAGTTATAAAAAATCCGTGAAGGGGAAGTATATCTCGGTTATGGAAACTTCGTTGTATGGCTCCAGGCAAAGATTTTTATTATTCAAAAGCTTTGCTCGTGACGGCTTGATGAATGTTGTAAAGAAGTTCAAATTTTATTTCTCGCTAAAACGAATGGGAGTTATAAAATTTACGATCCAACTGTGAATAATATAATTCTGTTTGTTGTACTTTTCGAAAGGACATTCTTAATGGTATTCTTTTTAATTTTTTGAGAGGTCAGATTGCGAGTTTATTTCCAAATAGAATTTATGTTCCATTGCATTTATTAATTTAAATGGTGACAAGGGGTAATGGAATATCATTTTGTGTTAATGGAGTTTAAAACTATAGTCCAGAGTTTTTCTCTCTCCTTTGTTTATTTAAATTTATATTTCGAATAGTAAACATTACACTCGCATTCATAAAAATATATGTATTATCATCCGTATGTTTGTGGCTGCAAAATTGAACTACACGTACAATTACTGCATTATAGATTAAATACCTATTGGTTGAACAATGGATTGATTTAAAATTTTAACAATATGTAGTTGTATTATTACCGATGTTCTTTATAAATTTAACAATTTGGTGCTCTACTAATGATAAGAGATAAAGAGATACAATTGAGCCGGTTTCAGTAATCTAGTGTTTTTATTTTAATATAGTCGATAGGCCTTTGTTTGACCACTACCGTGTAATTTCGGATGGTTCTTTTGGTCAGGAACGAGCTGCGTCAATTTGTTCCATGAAACTAGTGAGAATATCTAATGAGAACAATTGTCAAAAATTTTTTCACAATTCCCATGCGGCTAATTAACTTAACAAATAGTAAGAACTGTCTTTACTTCCATATCACTTTTTATATACATTAAAGGAACATCTAACAGTTCGACTTTAAATTACCAGTTGCTTACCCATAAACTCCAAGTGACAGGACCTCAAGCTCTTAAGAGCATCTACAAGCGTATTTCCAGCTGAGTTACCAAACATATTGTTCGAAACAGTGAGAGGAACATTAGAGGTCTTGCCTCATCCTCCTTTGTTACATTAATTACGACTGTAAAGGTCCTTATTGTCTTGTACGTTGGAGACTTTTAGGCCTTTGGGTTTAAGTATTTTTAACATGCTTAAAGAAAAGGCAAATATAATCTTTATTCGGCGGAAAAAGTCTTTTGATTAATGGCAACAAGTATCAGTTATATTTTTTATTTTTGCCGGTTTTTTTGATTGCCTTCATATACAAATTTTATTACAAAAACCAACTTACCTAACCTTCTTTATAAGGTCGGTTTAGTATATTAAAACCTATAAAATATTATAAAGGAACACTTCACTGGTACGTCAAAACCAGCATCAAAATAGGTTTAACCAAACGCGAGATAATCGTGGACAAATACATAAAACATACTTATTTTAGTTTAAACCCTATTGCTTTTTATGTTTATATAAATTATATTTAAATGTATACTATATTCTATATCATTAAATAGTTCATTTTAATCTTTAACTGCATATAAATTAGTTTTTTTATCATCCATTTAAGAAGATTCCAAGTCATTTTTCAAAAAGATTTTTCACTGAACATCTTTTTTTATCAAACAAATATGCATTTGTATGTTAATTTTTCAGTCGCGCTTTCCTTTGTTGCTTACTTTTGCTACGAGTACCAAAACATTTCAAAATTTATCTTTAACGGAGTGCCTGCATAAATTTGATCTCTTTCATAAAGCAAAAATATATCAACATTCGTTAAAACAAACTCAGCCACTACGAAATTCTATGATTCTAAAATTCTGCAGTACAATAATATTCATTGACATTCTACACAGCGCAATCTAGAACCAAAGTAAGTACAGCTTTACTAGATTGTGATATGGGCTAGGTATATAAAGCGAATAAACATGCTTAAATACATTTTCTTTTGTTAATACACACCATATACTCAGACCAATGCAATTAGATATATTGAATTCATGCATACAAATATTTGCACTAAGCTGGCCTGATGACATGCGTGCCAAAATGGTCTCACTACCATGGATTCTCAAGACCATATGAAGTAGAGAAGTAAGAGTCGGAAAGCGAACCCTAGATACCGGGGTAAAAACATCGGATACGACTAGGGATGATGATATTTCTATTGAGCGAGAATCTATTTATCTATTTATCTAGAATTTCTATTAATCCGCGTACGTTCTACCACTACGCCATAGAGCTCATCAAAATAAAAACAAATTTTCTTAACACCACGCGTAAGTAAAGGAAAAGTGTGCAGTACTTTATCCTTAATATGACAAATGGCGTTACCTTTGCCATCCTCGGGGAATATCCCGAGTACGATGATAGATTAATGGTCAAAGATAGATAGATTATTGTCAACATAATATCCGGTGGGACCTGCAACGATTTTTTATCTTTCGCAAGATGTTGTTGGAATTTACGACGCTATTGCCTTTGAAAGATGATCTTATAAGGGTCTTATTTTATACTGCGCCCCCTAGTTGGGAGGAAAAACTTTTTGTATTCAGTAGTACCTAAATGAAATCGGTCTTAAAACGTTGAGTGAAGCATCATTCACACTCATATCTAAAGTTCATATAATAATTTTAATCTATTCTAAGTTATAAGCGTTATATAATCACGCTACTACCCAGGAGAGCAGCGCACTAATCTTAAATATAAGCAAATCAGGCAAATTTATATACATTTATTGCAGAACTAATAAGTTACTGGCATGTATGCAATAAATGGGTGCTTTTAACCATTTTTTTATTAAACTAATTACCGCATACCTAATTTTTTGGTCAAGTGAGAACTCTCCATAGAATGAATCGTGTCCTAATATCTACTATGGTTTCGAATCTCCCCATACTGTCCCCGTTAAAAGGCAAACTTTATGAATTCATTTTTAAATTAGCCATATCGTAGGCAGTTTATTCAACGAAAAATATTTGGCTGAACTATTCTTTGGAAGATAGATCAACAAAACACAATTTAAAAGTCTAACTACGAAACAATTTGTTATTAAGAAACAGTAATTAGTACTATAATTCGTTTTATGCGAAACTGTTGAAAATACATTTTGCAAGTTTTCATGAAATTGTCACTTACGAATTGAAAAATGGTAGTTGCGTTCGCTACCCCATTTTGCAACTGAAATAAAATTTGAACTTTGTTTTAAACATTAATCAAGACGTCACGGTCTTTCATGAATAATGATGGCTTTTAGATAAAACTTTTATAACATTCCTTTGCAAAATGCAACCGTTGCAAATGGCTTTTATAACTGAGTTTGTATTTAACTGAATTTTAATGTTTACTGTGATCATTTGTAGCACTTACTCTTTCTCTAGATCTGTTATTTTTTCTTGAAGTTTACAAGAGCGACTGCGGTCTAATCCTCCGAACCTTAAAGGAAAACCAGCACCAGAGCAATATCACTGGCAATCCACCTATGAGATTGGAGGAGGTAGGGCATGACGATATATTATCATCTGCTGTCCGTATTAAGGAATCCGACTGGGTTAGTATCAGCGTCTTACAAAAGACCGCGGGCATCATAACCAACATATTGTATCCCTGGCAATAAGTACGGTAGCTAGAGCTCATTCAAACCATCCTCCCCTCTCCCCTTCATAGCACCCACACGTTCAGGGTCGGCAGTGCGAGTGCTCACATCCATAGGCCACGGTGACCGCTTCCCATCAGATAGGCTGGTAGTGTGCTTGGCTGTCACCAAGTGACAAGTGACACTGCCAAAAGTGTCAAATTTCATGTAGTTCCGTTCAGTCATTCTGAAGTGATTATTTAATAACGCATATTCATACATCCATCCAAAATTTTAAGAGTTTTTTTTAGTAAAAATTGCTGTAGGTAGGTACTAGTTAAAGCTTTGATTATATGTATGCCAAGCAATATTCTAATGCATTGGAATTACATGCAGGCCAAACTTATCTGAATACATTTCACTTACATTTAGTAATAGTTTCAGTGTTATTGGGTCTGTAAAGGAATTCTCAGTAGTAGCCCGAAACCTGGGAATGTGCTCGGTAAACGGTAATATAAGGAAGGCGGAGATACCTAAAATGTTGATGACTCGGGCTGAATTTCATCAATGAAAATCCGTTTTATTAAACTGAGTTACCATAATATTATTTTACCTAATTCATGAGTGATACGTGCTATCGTGGTTTTAAGTTGATTGTAACTCGTTTATATAGGTATATTTTTTAAAGAATATTATTAATCGAAAATACTAATATTTATCCTAGTCCTTTCAGTTAAGCAAATTGCTTGTGTTACAAGTGGCTTCACGTCGTTAGTATAATGGCCAGGATTCGAACTCGGGACCTCTCGATCATAATCAAGGCTGACTACTTAATCACTAACCTAACGCCGTTAGCTAAAATCTAGTCGAAGGTTGAAGTTCTTCAATAATAAAAACTGCGATCGAGATAAAATTTAATAAATGTAAAAAATAAAAACACATATCTGCCTACCCCTTAGGGAATACAAAGATATGAAAAATGTATGTTATTGTGAAAACGTGAGTCTTTTACGTTAGTACATAGCACTTTCAATTTGCGCTCAAAGCAAATATTTGTAAAACCTCAAGATGTTTATTCTGCAATTGTACTGTCGATAGCAGTATCCGTTAAGATAATATTTGTTTTTGTCTTACGTTACCTTGTTGCGAAAACATTGACTTTTTTTCCTTTATTGATTAAATTTTATTAGTTATTACGTATAAAGGACGTGACGTCAGCCTACCCACCAGTCTTAACCAAACCGCTATATTTTATATACTGACCTTCTTCATCCGCCTAGCCCATTTCAAATGCAGGCAAAAGACATTTCACTCACACTTCGGCTTTCCCTCGCACCCCAGCCATACTTATTGTTCTTAGTTTAGTTTAATTTACACAAAAAGGGTTATATTTGTTGAAATTCCTAGACTGAAATTCTGATTACGTACCTAAATATCAATCAGTCGTTTTGCCTCATCATCATCTACCTGCCCTTGTCCCAATTATTTGGGGTCGGCGCAACATGTATTTTTCCTCCATTCATTCCTGTCAGATGTCATCTCTTCGGTTACCCCCTTCCTTGCCATATCCTCTTTCACGCACTCCATCCATCTTTTCTTAGGCCTACCTCTACCCTTAAAGCCCTCTACATTCATACTTAGAACCTTTTTAACAACATTGCTTTCATCTCTTCTCATAACATGTCCATACCACGACAATCGCTCGCTTCTCAATTTTTCATTTATTGGTGCAACTTTCAAACTTCCTCTAATGTACTCATTCCTTATTCTGTCCATTCTTGTCACACCACACATCCATCTTAACATTCGCATCTCCGCTACATGTAGTTGTCTTTCTTCCTTCGCTTTCAAAGCCAAGCATGACGACCCATACAGGGCGGCAGGTCTGATAATGGTTTTATAAATTTTCCCCTTAAGCTTAAGGGGAAACTGCGGGTCACATATCGTAGCCTTGACCTGCCGCCATTTCATCCAACCTGTGTCAATCCTGTGCTTCACTGCACGATCAATTTCCCCATCGGCCTGAATTGCGAATCCCCATCCATTTTGCCTATTGCGGTACAAAACGGGCATCACCCAATATACTCGTACTAATACAAACGCAATTCCCTGTTTTAATATACAACACTTCTTTTGCAATATTTTCAGTAAAATGCTAGCAAGAAAATATAACCCAAAAATGTACATTTGCAAGATTTTAATTCACACTGACAATGAACGTGAGAAAAGGCCGGTTGAGCCGCCGTATTCCGAACAAAACTCCCAACTTTTCACTTCCATTCTTTAAGAGTTTTGAAAAAAGAGGCATAGAAAAGGTCGAAATAAGCTGCGAATTGCACGTCTGTATTTACTGGCCATCTTAGAATTAGTTCTACTAGATATGATTGAGTCGAAAAGTTTCGGTTCATCGTGACCGCGGACTATTATTATTAGTATTATTATTAGTATTTCATTTATGGAATACCAAAATATTCTAGAACATTGACGTGGCGAGGTCAACGTCAGAAATCTATATCTATATTATAAAAAGATGAAGATGTTTGGATGTTTGTTACTTAATCATGATCAAACGGCTGAACGAATCTGGCTGAAATTTGGTATACGGACAGATTAGTCAGGATTAACACATAAGGCTGCTTTTTATCCCTGGAATAGGTAACGGAAACGGGAACAAATTTCCACTAGAGCAAAGCCACAGGAAATAGCTAGTAATTCATAAAACAAACATTTACACGGAACGAGAATCAAAACCGCGCTCCCGAACGTAGTCAGTCGAATACACTACCGCAACTGAGATTCTACAATTTTCCCTCATTTAGAGTACAGAACCTACTAAAGGTACTAAAAAACATCTGCTGCGGTAATATCTAATGCCTATTAACATTAATACGAAGTTTCCTTTAGTCACATTATTTGGAACTCTGAAAATAATATGTATTATTATTGTTATGGTGTTAAGTAATTGGTGCGGTAGTCATCCTATAAATATACGTATATATTCAGATGAGAAATAATCTTGTAACTCAATATTCACATACTTTTGATCCGATATATACGATCCGGTGGCTTGGAAAATTGGTTTGCATAAGTACATCATCGTCGTCGCAAAATTTTAATCTAATTTGACTTTCAACGTCTTAAAGAATATACGAGAATTGGTACAAATTATATAAAAACTAGTCATATAATACATAATAATATGCTGACGCATATTCTCTCCAGGGTAGGAGTAAAAGGGGCCAATCAGCAAGCCGGTACACCTGATTGACGACGAGGTTCTGGCGCAGACTTTTCTTTCGGCGTTGGGGTATCAGACGGCAGTCAAAAGGTAAATATTATTATAAATTAATAGCTGTTATCTACGGCTTGTGCCAACGTGAAAAGCTTTCCGTTCATGCTACCTATTCCAGTGAATAAAAGTAAGTGTTATTTCAGACTGTCCAATGACCATGAAAATGGAAACAAGGAGTAAGAGAACAGACCACAGGTTACAAGCATTGCATGCTACCGCCATTAGTACTCTGCTGAAGAATTTAAAATAAAAAATTGAATTACCGAATTGTAATAAAATGATTTAAGCTTATGTTAATTAAAGAACTTGTTCGGGCAAAGTTGAGAACTTGTTTTAATTTAGCTTATAACAAAGGAAGTTAAAATATAACAAATAAGCGTTGGCGGAGTTGCCGAAATATCGGCAGAGCAATAAATCCAAGTAAATGCTGAGACTTAAAGCTAGCTAGCAAAGGTGTATTGCGGTGAATTGAGTTATAAATATATTGCCAGTGACTTCGAAAACAGCTTAGTGAATGTCGACATGTTAAGACTAATGTTAAAGTTTTTAACAGATGAATTGAGTTCGGGTTTCTTTTGTACAGAATTTTTTGTAAAGTATATACAAATACGGCGTTTTATGTTCGATTTATCGATGTTGTTACAATTTGATATTATTATTTGTGTTTTAAAATTTTCATTTTAGGTATGTATTGTATTGGCGAATTTTGAATATTCGGCAGTGCTATTCTCTAAGGACAGCAGTAACGCAAACTGCTTAGTTGATAAACGGAGCAGTGGTTCCAGGCCTTATTGGGCAACATGTCGGGTTAAAATAGCTTATCACGACGCGTTGCGCAATTATTAAGGCCTGGAGCCACTGCTCAGTTTGATTTAACCACTTATCTTTATCACCGGAGCAGTTCGTCTCTATCGCAGCGACGAACGCAAGGCTGTGTCCTTAGAGAAATAATACTGGAGGTCTTGTCTAGGTTGCTCAGTTGTTCATAGTGATCTAGAATGAAATTGGTCGCTGGTTTTTTAAAACGATTGTAGTATCATTCATTGTGTCCATTAATTTGTGAAAAAGTTGGTGTCTGTCGCCTTAAGACAAATGTATAAAAATTTCAAGTATTCAGCATGTCTCTTTGGCTTGGTTGGTTTTAATATTCCTTCTAGAATGGAGCTGGTCACAGGTTCAAGTCCCAGATGTTTTACTATTCTCGATTTAAATTTACGAAAAGTCAGCATACCAATTGCCTCAAAATTTCATTCAATTTCTTTTTCTTATACCCAGTAAAGATATGGATATATTTTGAAATAGTTGATTTAAAAAATGTTATCTTTTCAGAGTAAGACAAAAATCTTTCAATGCAGCACTGCCAATATACAGTTCCAGTTATTTCTATATCACGCTTGACTGGGTCCATTCTATGAACCTAAGAATAGACAGGACCTCTTGGAAAAGAATATCGAGAAGCACATTGAAAATAAAATAATCTTTTATAGTTTAAAATTTGATTCCATGCCGTCAAGCCAGAAATTGTGTACGATCTACTAGCATTTTCGAAAGGAGACGCATTTTACAATATTCAACTTAAAATACCTACTTAGATGCTAGTAAAAGATAAAAATAGTCGAAAATTATTAGATAGTTGAATACCTTTTGTATTGAATTATGTCTCATCATAATCTAAGCATTGTCTCCAATAACTCCCAAGGATTTCATCTTGTAACTCAGGGTCTGTCGTTTCTCCTTGTTTTGATGTGGTTTACCTTAACCTCTACGTTTTTAACCCTGAGAAGAAAGCATGTGACTGTCTAAACACAAAACTATAATTGCAGCCATTACCCAAGCCTATATTTTTATAGATATCTATCTACTTATTCCTGTATCTATTTTATTCATGAGCGAGTATTGGAACATCGATTTGTACCATGTGCCGGCACTTTATTCTCACCTAAACTGTACAAAAATATCCTTGTGCGAACGCGCCCTAATATTAACAAGCACGTTCGTAACATTGCACTGTTTGCGATTTCGGTCCTGGCGTTTACCACCATTTGGTCACGTACTGCCTTTGTCGCTTTATATGAGAGTGAGTAGATGCTTTCGTTGCACCGTTACGAGTGCTGAGCTGTTACCGGTTTAATTTATTTTTTAAAAACGATTGTAAGGAAGTGTTATTTCCTGGATTGTTTATAGGTATAGTTTGTAAATCCATCCATTCATTAGAATTGTAAAAAAGCGTATTTTCAATAATATTGTGTTTTTTTATATTGCATAATGTTTATTTGGGGATCCCTTTCGTTAACATAAAATATTTTGTCCTAAAATCAGTAGTTTAAATTATTATATGACAAAATAGGTTATCGTTATTTTTTTTTATGCAAATGGATAGTGAACCGTTTATTTGCCAAGCTATATTAGAAAATGAATAGGTCTTAGCCCCATTACTATAATAGGGGTTCAAAAAAGTGGGACTTACTGTGTGATAATATCTTCGTTCGCCTAATAGCGGCGTGGATGGCTCTGGCTATAGGTACACCAAGGTTCTCACTACCGAAGATGGATGTCGATGTTCGGGCGCCTAGTCACTGTTTATTTTTTCGATTGCCTGATGCTATTATGGGTATTCAACCCTGACCATGATTTCTTAAAAGTGGTAGAAGAAAGCACAGGAATTTAGAGAAGGGAAATAAAAACTAATTGGTAGTGCTATAATAAACATTCGTTCTACAGTTCAATAGTGTGTTTAACTTCCTATCAAAAAGTCAGTCAGTGGTCGCCATGGTCGAAATTGGTCGGAGGAGGAGTCACCTGCTAACCTTTTAGCCGCCTGAGTCGGATTTATCCGACAAAAAATTTCGAGCTTATTCCGCCTGAGTCGGATCTATCCGACACAAAATCCGGTGTATAATATATTCACTTTCTAAACGTATTACGACGTTTTAGCCTGAAATACATAATTTTTTCGAAAGTTTATCTATTCAACCTTTTATTTAGTGTTATAATTCAAATTTACTATATCAAGAAACAAAATAAAACACTATTTCAATTAAGGTAAATTTACTAAAATTATCCCTGAAAAGTGTATTGACTTCCAGCGCCTATGTCGTATTTATCCGACAGTAGTGATGAGACAATGTTAGAACTTATACGATATGGAATATGCATAAACAAACATAAATTATATTAAATACCAAGTTATTAAGTTTAAAAAGAACATGAAATAATTTGTTATATAATATCGTGTTGTTTTAACTTTGTATAAATCTATATCTTTATATGAAATTAGCGGTTTAGTAATTTTTGTACGGACTACTATAAATGCAAATTCCCATCCCTAGACTTGTGTCCTTTTCGCCCAGGACGCCAGTATAGCTAGCGCCTGCGTCGGATATACACGACCGTTCATGACGTCACAACCGAGCTGAGCCGTACACTAGTGATGGGGGGCTAAAAAGGCCACATTCGATGTGTCATAATATGATCATCTTATCTGTCTGTTTTACTTTCCTATTTAAAAAATTGAAATTTACCATGTCGACTGCTGAAGAATTAATAAGAATTCTAGAAGGCGATGACGATGACGAATTTGTGTCAGACGAAGAACTTGATATTGATGAAGAGGTAATTACTTATTATCTTTTATTAAATTTGTTTTATTTAAAATTTATTGTGTAGTGAGAAACGGTAATTTTATCTATTCTATCTTCACAACGGTCAGAACACGAATCATACCTACGTTACTTGAGTTTAATCATGTCATGACATGAATGCTCCGCCGCCGCCGCACTGGCCAGGATAGGTACCTAAAGACTTCCGATTTGTGAATGTTTGTTTGTAACATCTTCACAACGGTCAGAACAGGAATCATACCTACGTTACTTGAGTTTAATCATTTGTTTGACTGATTTTACTTATAGTGTAATACAAAATATTATTGTGATTAAATATGGTTACCATTAATAAATCGATCGATGTTTTATTTGCTTACAAAAAATGGCGGATATTTCCATAGAGTAATCAGTAGTAGGTAAGTATGTACCTACATAGTTGTTAGTTATCATTGTTATCAAACTCGTAAATACAAATATTACTAGCTGTTGCCCGCGGCTCCGCCCGCGTGGATGTCGAAATCCGTTTCAAAAACTATCCTATCTCTCAAATTGGATCGAACTGCACATGGTGTGCGAATTTTATTATAATCGGTTAAGTGGTTTAGGAGTCCATTGAGGACAAACATTGTGACACGAGATTTATATACACTCGAGAGCAATGAATCCGGGTCACTTAAAGAATCCTAAAAATCTCGGAAACTAAAAATGCTAGGTTAATGCAATAAATTGTATTTAATAGACAATGTAATACTCCTTAAATGAAGGTATTAAAACTTCTTAGTTATTGTAAAGTTATATCATAAAAAAATCAAATTTGAAAAAGGGCCACTTTCGAAGATGGAACTACGAAATTACAGCATTTGGTTTTGCTTTTGTTTGTAATCTGTCATTTATGTGGGTACATAAACCATGTTGATAGTGCTCTATATTCATTATTCAAGCTGAAATTATGTCGCTTACGCCTGAAGAATGCACCAGAATACTTACAATGCTGGAAACCGGCCGGAGTCAGCGCGATACAGCCAGGACTGTCGGTGTGTCGCTGTCAACAGTACAAAGAGTTCTCCGACGTTACGAAGAAACTGGTTCTAACCTACGCAGACCAGGAACGGGCAGAACCAGGTGTACCACAGCACGAGAAGACCGATACTTGGTGAACACCATGCTTCGAAATCGCTTTCTCACAGGAACTGAACTCACCAATCAGTTTCGACGCCTCGGAGGAAGTAACCCAAGTGCATGGACAGTAAGACGTCGGCTTGCTGAATCTAACTTAAAACCCCTTAGACCTGCAAACTGCCCTAAACTGGAGCGTGGGCATCGTATTTCGAGACTAAGATATGCCCAGAGCCACGTAAATTGGAGTATTGAAGATTGGTCAAAAGTTATGTTCTCCGACGAATCAAAATTTATGCTCTACAAGCACGATGGAAGACACAGAGTGTATCGAAGACCAGGGGAAAGATTCAAGCAAGCATGCATCGAAGAAAAAGTAGCCTACGGTGGTGGGTCTGTACTTGTGTGGGCCGGAATTTCTTCTGAAAGTCGCACAGAGCTGGTGATCATAGAAAACGGCTCTTTAACTAGCGTAAGATATGTGGAAGAAATCCTCAATGATCACGTTGGTCCATTTATGGTCAATTTAGGTGAGGATGCTATATTTATGCATGACAATGCCCGACCTCATACAGGTAGGATTGTGAATGACTACCTTCAAGAGATGAACATTACTCGTATGGAGTGGCCAGCGCGCAGCCCGGATATCAACCCGATCGAGCATGCTTGGGACGAGCTAGGCAGATGCGTAAAACAACGAAACCCTCCCCCAATCACGCTTCGTGAGCTCAAAATTGCTCTCACAGAGGAATGGGAGAATATTCCCCAAAATCGTATAAGGAACTTGGTGTACAGCATGCCAAACCGCGTAAACGCAGTAATGGAAGCACGAGGAGGCAATACGAAGTATTAAAATTCAAGAAAATCGTAATAAAGTTCAAAAATTTCATGTTTCCTATTTTTGTTTTAAGGAGAGATCAGCAGTTTTTTTCTTTATGTAATTTTGTGTTAATAAAATGTATGGTGACTCATATTTTTTTTACTTTCATTTAAGGAGTATTACATTGTCTATTAAATACAATTTATTGCATTAACCTATCATTTTTAGTTTCCGAGATTTTTAACATTCTTTAAGTGACCTGGATTCATTGCTCTCGAGTGTATATTAAGATTAAGATTATAGCGAAATATCGACGTCGAAAAGTGTATTTACTTACATCCCTATTTGTTGTAGGTATTTATTGGTCGATTCAATGTATCGGGCGCTGGGGGCACGCCAACTGATAAAAAGCTGGGCGGTTAAAAGGTTTTATATTATTTTCTTATTTCATCAATAGCATATTGATATCCACGGTAACCTAAAACCTAATAATGGATGAATATACGAATATGTACTAAAAATTAAACCTCTCTGTTTTCCTCTCTAAGGTTATAAGATATGATGATAATAAACTTTATGCAAAGTTTAAGTGTAAAATGCATTTTGAAATAAGTTTAGGCAAATAAGTGCATGCTCAAACGAAGTAATGAATATGCAAACTCAGCATGACGTTCTGTACCTGCTACCACTACATGTTTGAATTTGGAATCTTTTACACCGTACTGTAATTTCACTACTACAACAACTGTTAATTTACAAAGGTACGGAAGTTTACTGCACATTTTAAATATTATTATTTTCTATGTTGCTACTTTACCGTATCGTGGATAGTAACTGTCAAATACCTTCATCAATTATATATCCCTTCAGCTTCTATACCACCGATACCTTGGTGTCGATATCTCCAGTGACGTCCAGTACCGTAATCACCTCGAAGACAAGGTCAAGTTGGCATCTAAGAAACTTGGAGTGCTCAACAGGGCGAAGCAGTACTTCACTGCGGGGCAAAGACTTATTCTTTATAAGTGACAAGTCCGGCCCCACATGGAGTACTGCTGTCACCTTTTTGCCGGGGCACCTGCATACCAGCTTGACCCCTTCGAGTCGGTACAAAGACGTGCGCTGCGGATAGTCGACGATCCCATACTTTTAGGCGGTGTGGAGCCGCTTAGCCTGAGGAGAGATTTCGCCTCACTGTGCGTCTTCTACCGCCTATATAATGGTATGTGTTCAGATGAATTGTTCGACATGATGCCCACGGCCACTTTTTATCATCGCACCGCTCGCCACAGGCAGGGATTTCATCCTCACACATTGCATCCGCCTGCAGTGCGCACTGTAAGGTTTGAAAGAAATTTTATTCCGCGCACGCTTAGGCTGTGGAATGATCTCCCTGCCGTGGTTTTCCCTAGTGACTACAATATGGGGTTCTTCAAGAAGGGCATTAGAAGGTTTTTGCGGGGTCGGCAGCGCGAGTGTGATGCCCCTGGTGTTGCACGCGTCCCTAGGCCACGGTGACCGCTTCCCATCAGGTGGGCCGTGTGCTTGTCTGCCACCTAAGTGGTATAAAAAAAAATACTAGATGGAAAATTACTTTTTAGTTTTCCATATTATTTACTGAAACACAAGCAACTTTTCTTAAATCTTTTTAAGTTCTTAAAGTGTTGGTTTGTTTACTGTACGAATGATTTTAATCGTTGCAACCGGGCTTTAGCTTAATCAAGAGAAGTTATGGATTCTAATGAATATTTATAGCGTGAGTTGCAGTCTACAGCGAACATGCAATCAACTCTCGCGCGGACTGTATTACCTTAGTAATATTACAAAACCTTCTACACATTATATCGCAATACTCATTTAAGATGAAAGCTTCATAAATCCCTTAACATCTTAGACCATTTATGTCACCGATCTCATTAACTTTGAAGTTACATAACATTAGCCTCATCCGAATGATACACTTTATCACGACAACTGCCTTACGAGCAATTTGCTCACATTATCCGACAACCGTTAATACTAATAACTATTTATATTACGTCCTAATTTTGCTGACCATTTGGCTATTTGATCGTAATTATTAAGAGTCATAGGTATACTGCAAATTTATGGTCATGCAAAAACATGTATAAATTGATCTGATTAATTGAATTCTAAAAGCACAATTTCACTATGCATAATACTTAGCTATTAAGATTTGAGTGAAGAAATTCATTATAATATGTACCTATATAATACTCTTTTAAGTTATACATAAGGAAGAATCATCTGTTTCAAATTAACTATGTGAAAACAACATAAATCTTTTGACTATTAATGATAGCCAGATTGTTTATACTTCATAGAAAAATACAGATAAAAATGACTTCGTATAATCAAAACTATACAACGGTTGTCTAATGTTTGCCCGAAGATTATATGCCATAATCATCATATTCTCGAATTTCATTTAGTAAGAGTAGGACAAATGAATATTATGTCATATAATATTATGGCTGTTGACTATTATGGCAAATCATATTCGGGCAAGTGGAATTCGGACAAACGGCGGTATACCCTACACAACACCTCACCAGTTGTAACAAGAACGGTGTAACGAACGGCCGCGATTATGCCCTTAAAACTGGCATTACGTGCCACGCTTTCATCCGATGTAGGTTAAAAGCAAGTTGCATTAAGGTGGCTTGATACGGCAGTACACTCTGTAATGGGCTCGAGAACGCCACCAGTAGTATTATAAACACGTTCAATGCGTCACTGTTTAACTAAAATGTATGGTACTGAAGAGTAAATTTTAAGAGTTTGTTTTGAGAAAAATCTTGTTATAATATTATTACGCCTTTGTTACCTGTAGGTATCACGTTATATAACGTTATTGAAATTAACTTTTTTTTCTTTTTATGTACTCGTGTGTGCTTACCACCAAAAAGTCTCGGGAGATAAAAAAGTTCAATGACTTTACTGAAAACACTACTAAAATTAAAAATAATTTGGTAAGTTAGGGACCTAGGTTACGTACTACTTTCTTACATATTTAGGGCTTAGATCAGACAAAAAAATAAAAATCTCAATCATGTATTATAAACTAATAGTAGTGGGTGCCTCACTACCGACGAACGAGTTTTAGCTGAATATAAGCTAAAGCTACTAATATAACCGGGATAAAAAGTAACCCATCTATGTGCCACATTTCATTCAGATCCTTTCAACCATTTTTACATAACAGAGTACAGGCAAGTTATAGTTCTAACTCCTAAACATATCCTCACAAAATATCATACTCATAATATAGGTATTATTATTAGAAAAACTTTAAACAACAGTTTGGTGCAGGGAAATAGCTTAAATGTGGAACGAGGTCCTAAAACTAACAGCTGTTGTCACAATTGTAAACAGCTTAGAACACAATGCACGTACAATGTGGAATGTGAGAGAAAATGTACTTTTGAAGTTATATCGATGCAATATCTGAAAAAGATGAAATCAGCTTTTCTGGATAATAAGCGAAACGATTTGTAATTTTTAACTTGAGATCGGCCATTGTTAAGAAGTGGATTGGTATGATGAAAGTTTTGAAAGAACGAAATCAAATGCTAGATCGTAATCTTGGCACCTATTTTCTTTATCATGTTTTTGTTTAATATTTTTAAATAAATTTGTAAATCTTGCGGCTTCACATTAATTAAGATCACGGAGGGTGTAAAACAAGATCTTTGGGGCATAAGCCTCCAAAAAGGAGGAGTAGATGGCTGGCTCGGGTATAGCCACTCGGGTAATAATAATAAATAATGTCTTCTTAAATTATGACGTCTTTAAATTATACGTGGGTGTACTAGATACTTCAGTAGAACATTCTAAGTTGGATATTGTAACTATATTATAAAGTTATGTGGGTAAAAGTAAAGCACTTAAAACAACATAGAAAAGATGAACGAGTTTAGCTCACTTAATGTGTACTTACCATAAAGTTTTTAGAAATATATACGAGTACATAAGAGAACAGGCCACTGGAGACTAACTGGCAAGAATTTTGTATGCTTCTTTCGTGTAAGTTGAAGCAAATAGTGATGCTACCTTTTATAAAATTATTATAATGTAGTTTGCAAAAAAAGACATACTAGGATATTATGTTGATGCATGAAGAAAGATTTTAGAGAAAGCAGTAAGCTGTAAGTAAGCAGTTAGCCACATCAGGAAAAAAATAACTCTAGAATTAAAAGTACAATCAGAATTATACTATAAAATACACCCATTTAAAAAAAAAATACAATATATTAAGTACCGATTTTAAAACTTATCGCATTCTCCAATTATTTCAGAATAAAATTCATCAATTATAATTATCAATTATTCGAAAATAAATTTCACATTGTTTAGTTACATAACATAAACAAACAATATTGCTTAACACAATATTGTTTTTCGAAACGAACCAGTACCTACAACAGATACCAAAAATGTTGATGATATCATTCCTAAGAAACAAAATACGAATTTGGCTATGTTATCGGCAAATGGAAAAATACAAGCCATAAGCGGCGACTGGGGAATTTGATGATGCTTTTAGTTCTGATTGGGATTTGCGTATCAATAGTGCCAGCTAAGCTAGAGTTCCCATAATATCTGGTGAAGCCATTGTTTTCTTTGTTCGGAATATCAAATTAAGTAAATTGGCTGAAGCATTTATAGGTGGCTGCAAATTTGGCAAATCATGTTGACCATTTGGTGAATATAATGTTATAGTACGCCGAAACTTTGTTGAATACAATTTATTAATCGAAAAATGACATACAATATATCTTAAGTACCTACCTAATAAAAAAATAAATTATTTACAAAAAATAAAAGTTTAGGTGTCGAAAAATTCTTCCTCATCGATGTCGACTGGTAACGTACCCAAAAGGCTAGCGGCATTATCAAGTTGGGTAGCAATAACGATTCAATTTGGTTGCAATAGAATTGGTGACATAAAAAATCCTAATTTTTAAATAAATGAAAAACCTAATGACCTAAAAGAAGTACTATTGTATTGAGGTGAATACATAATTGATACCAAATTTACTATCCTTGAAATAATTAAATAATAAGAAATTGGTATTTTATATAAAAATAGTTTAAAGAATAGTATAAGTACATGTAAACGAAATAAGAAGAGTTTTACCTTAAGAATTTCTACGTTAAAACTTTCTCACTGCAGATTCCTTCAAACAAAATTATGTGAGAAATTCTTAACATAAAAAGGGCGAGGTTAATTACCGACTCTAAACATATAATATATTTTGTAGCATATATGAGTTTAAGTAAGTCTAACGAAAGTGTTATCAATGTGATGATTTTTAAAAGAAATGTTGAAAACAAGGATAATCGAAATATGAGAATTGTTTAACCAATTACTATTGGTACTCGTAAGATAAAAGGCAAAGACTTAATGGAGCTAAATGCTTTTAAATACTTTATCAACAAATTAGGGCTCGGAAGAGTTACGACAGCATAGTAAAATTAAAATCTACGTAAATATGAATAATATAGTTCATGAATCTTAAGGATTCATCTCTGGATTCTTCAATTTCAATAAATGTTCAACCTTAGAAATTTTTTAAAGAAACATCTCATTCGAGTATCCAAACATGAAGCAAAAGTTTAGACAAGGCATTGTGCCAATTTCTACAAAATTTGCTTAACTAACGTTGGTACTTCGTACTCGTTAGGAGTATCATACGGTGTAGCTTATGACTCGATTATACAGAAATTGCTACATTCGATAATGTTTGACATGAATATAATATTGATTTTGGTAAGATCTAATTTAAGTTACATTAGATTTTGCCGAAGCACAGCTATGTAATTGTAAATAGTCAACCTGATGCTCGAGTATAATAATAATGTTATTTAGTCAAAAGTAATTTAGTCTCACTGGAAAGGTTGACAAGAACGCTAATATAACAGTATACTTGCATCACATTCAAATTTTTAGTTCATCTCAACTATATCGTAAGATAAATAATAGTACTTATTAAGAGGTCATTAAAAACATTTTAAGCATTTATTACTGTTATCTTTCACTCAATTCTGAATGGCCTAAAGTTAAGTAACTATTTTCTGAAGTGAAAATAATAAATATCTGTTTTAAAGTCGAAAACTTGTGTAACACGGATAATGCCCAAATTAGTAGGAAAACTTTAGGACAATATTGATGTTGTTAAACCAAACTAAAACTAATAGTGTGTAACAATAATCAGGCCAGTCTCAAACGGGTACACTGCCAAATTAAATATGAGCAAAGTTTCAGCCAACGCCCGCGGTGGGGAGAATTGGCTCACTTGGCCTAACTCATGCAATTTACTGGCACGAAACCCGCTCCTGATAGTCGAGTGTGCGTTTCGTTGAATATTAATTATTGCTTGTCAGTTTGTTGCTGCAAAATAGAATTTATGTGAAAGGATGTTTCAACATAGCTAAGGGGTTTAAATATGTAAAGCATGTGCAAACAAGTAATCTATGGAACTAAGAACCTTTCAAATATGGTTGGTTTTAGAAGGATGGACTTTAAAAAACAGCAACTGTAAGAGAATAATTATTGCTTTCGAAATTTCTTTGATCAAAGTTTTTTCTAAAAGCTAATAAAGAAAAGTATATTTTTTGAAAAGATTTTTGGAGAACATCATAAGATATTGTATGAATAAGAAGCGAACCCTGGGTTCAGAAGTGAAGGCCTGGGATGTAATAGGAACACAACGCTGCGCTGTGATGATCATGATAATTGTAAAGCAGTGATGAATACCACTCATTATCTTTAATGACCAAATTTCTCATACCAAAATCAAACATGTGCAAGATGAATGTTACCAAACTTCGAAACTTATAACAAATTAATTTAACTACTAACCCGCGAACAATCTTGACTACTTAGCTAAGTTTAGCACATTGTTAAGTTCAAATGAGTCTAAGCTTATCTTGGAATCTCTCCGACAACCGCATGTTAGCGGTCTCGGTTTAAATGGCGTAACACATTTTGAAGAAAGGTATTTAAAAATTTATATATTTGGATATAATTTGGATATGCTTGGAGTTTCCTTGAAGAATAAAATTAAAAAATGAGGTTCACAATGAGCGAACTGAAGTGGCAACGGGCTACTTATAGAAGGCCGATCGAGCAGTATGGCACACTTTGGGAGATGCCCATATCCAGCAACAGACTGCGATGGAAGTTGCTTGATTGATATAATTTAAAATTATAGTCTTATTTATCACGTTGTAAAGATTTTGTGTTAGCTTATCAAGTCAATCTCTAAAAGATTCATCATCACCATTCTTCGTTGGAAAACCTGAAGAATTAAGCTAACGAGTATGCTTAAATCAGGTGTATTATGATTGCAATGATCTCTTCTTTAAAGTTGCTGAACTTTAACATCAATACATAACAATCTGATATTATTGTCACTAGATAAATAAAATGGACACAAACAGCTAAAAAATAATAATAATGAACCTAATTTAAGAACGTCAAAAAGTGTTATTCAATGCAATCTGATTCAAACTTACGTAGCCACTATATAAAGAATAAATCCAACCAGATGCATAATTAGTGAAGACTTCATTAATTAAACATCAGAAGCCGCAGTGTGTTTAAATACTCGTAGAAAGTTTATATTTTAAGTCAAATACAATCCACACAAACCTGCAAAAAGCAGAATAATAATTTCAAAGCATTCTAGTATCGCTATGAGTAAATTTTATTCCGTAAAATTGATGTGTAATGGATACTAATGCAATGTTTTAACATGATTCATGTTATTAGATGCAAATAGGGCAAGTTTATTAAAAACTTTAATGATTGTCTTTGTTCATTAAAAACGAAGAAAACTTTATACCATAATAAATTGAATTACGCAATGTGATTTAAAATGCAATCAATTACGAAAAAGAGGTGAACATTCTGAGAATACTAATGTTCTTGGACATGCAATTTAAAATCTGATTTATAACCTAAGTTTACCATACCTGTTTATTTTATTCCTAATAAATTCTGTATAAGCGTAGGTGCTAGTAAAACTGTTCTGGCTTGTTTGTTCTACTTCACCAAAATTGTACTAAATAAAGAAGTTTCTTTTGAAAGAAAATATACGTAAACGGAGAGATGCTGAGTTCATATAGAACACTAGCTGTTGCCCGCGGCTCCGCCCGCGTGGATGTCGAAATCCGTTCCAAAAACTATCCTATCTCTCAAGTTGGATCGAACTGCATATGGTGTGCGAATTTTCTTATAATCGGTTAAGTGGTTTAGGAGTCCATTGAGGATAAACATTGTGACACGAGATTTATATATATATACGAGATAGAACATAGATGTGACTACTATGCACCGCAACAGTATTGGCATTGAAAGCCGAGTTGATTCAGCACCTGAACGAAAATAGGTAGACAATTCGAAAATTATGTTTACTTTTAAAAGCTTTATTTTAGCTTGCTCAGTTGTTTGTTAGTTTGTTAGTAATGGCTCAAATCTTATAAACCCAATAAGAAACATTTACTGAGGTCAGATTGTACTCCGATTTGATCTGGATAGCGATGGCCAGGAACGAACTGGTGCGAGATTCATCAGTCCACACTTTGATACGTAAATTAATCATTTTATTTATACCTTTCATCAATCGACTTTTTTATATGTCCAATTCAATTAAAAATTCACCCTATTAAATAAACCACATAATCAATTGAGAGTTAATACATTAGAAATATTAATTTTGAATATAGCTTTCAACCTAATACATCAAAGTAATCCAGCATTGGCGAACCACGTTTAGATTTTAATACCGTCTGCTCACGTCAAAGAGCTTCCATAAAAGTGCATTTCATTTACTTAGCACCAATAAGTTGAAGCCTTTCACATAAAGATATTACGGTAATGGCTCCAGCAGGAGTAAAAAATCACTATCGCTAGCAGATACGATAATTGGATGGGGATTGGAAAATGTAGTTGTTAGAGGCGAAGCATGAAAAATAACTTCCTATTTAGAGAAGATTAAAGAATTACAATCGAAGGGGATGAAAGCTAATAGCTGTAATGTAATTTAATTGACATAACTAATGATTTATTATTACAATTTTAATTCTTAATGAATCTTAGTCCCTGGATTAAATGATTTATTATATTATTACATTATAAAATACTGACATTGAAGATTCACAAATGGGAAAATTAAACTGATAGGAACAGTAAAAATCATTGACGATATTGAAAAAAAAAACTTGGTTATGACATTTTTATGCATTCTTGTCTGTTTGTTCGCAATGGACTCAAAAACTAAGGAACGGATTTTGATTCGGCTTTTTTATTAGAAAAGTCTTAGTCAGACCTAAAATCTGGCGTAGGTATATTTGATTGCAATTGTTCAATCTACTTGACCGAAGATAATATATTATAAGCAAAAATTGCGATAGTTGACATTCACGCGGGCGGAGAAACATAACTGAATGTTACATATATTTATTGCCACTTAAATCTAATCCATTCAATGATAAAGAATACATTAAAATACGTGTAAGTAATGATATCAAATTGATTTTACATCATTGACTGTATAATAATACATACGATCATAATATAAGCACCTGTTAACCTGCAACCTTAGTTAAGTCTCTAATTCCTACAATGAATAGTTATGTACTATTACTATTAATTTAGTCATACCAATATTACAGCCTAGAGGCGCCAAATGCCTATTGGATTATAGGGCCAGTATAAATTATATGCAACAATATTTAGGTCAACACCAGCTGAGTTAAAATGCAAATCAGAATCAGACCCTATTGTGTTTACGTATGTATCTTTACTGTAATAGTGTTTGTGACACTGTGGTTTAGACACTTAGTAGGATAGTTGGAGAGAGAAGTGACTGAATAAGATGTTCAATTTTCTTTTCAACTTTTATATCTATACCCCGTCTATTAATCAGGCAAAAGTTGGATGCTAAAAGTAAACTATTGATGGATGGGATTATCTAATACCTAAATCAAACAGCTCGATAGGCTAAACTAACAGATATCCTACCTACTTCCTATGATAATCCTACTAATATTATTAAATGTGAAAGTTGGTATGTTGTTGTGTTGTTTGTTGATGAGGAAGAAGAAGATGATGAAAAATTCGAAAAAGGAATATGTGTCCGGAATAAAAAGTATTTTATTTTAGACCATAATCTATCTATGTGTCAAATTTCATGCTTAAACTGTAGGTACAGACGTTTTTGCGTTGAAAAGTAACGAACAACTATACATTCACAAATCAGTATAAATTTTTCGCGTTTCTAAATTATTAGAAGGAAAAAATGAAAATTATGGAATACAACTATGATGTATTGAATATTCCACTATTGGGAACAATACGCAATTACTACATACATATATTGTATGAAAACCTCGTCGAATAGCTGTAAGTAATAGAAACGCGAATAGCCCATCAGAAAATAATGGTTTTTGATATATATTTACCGCTGAGCTTATTTCAAAGAATTTCTGTAGGCTTCCTCGTCAGGCATGTTTTCTATCGAATAACCGTTATTGGTTTCATTGACAAAAGCCATAGAAAGCCTTTTATGACATAAAATTAAATATTATTTTCATTTATTAGGTCGCTACTTTGAGGTCAAGTTACTTGCGAATTTTGAAATATATAAAATTAGATACAATAGATAGATGATTATAATACATCTTTATTGTACATCAAAATATCGGTTTTCAGAACCCCAACAAGCCCTTCTGGATGCACTCGGGACCTTTTTTTCTTCACTTTTCAGCATCTGAACTTGTAAGACGCACACACAGCGCGCCAATAATTAGCACGCGTAGCATTCCTGACGGTCTTAAACCCATAAATCCGGATTTAGCGAGGGCGTGACCATATATATGTTACACACAACATAGCCAGACGATCAGACGTGACAACAAATATACATACATTAGGGTATAAAAATACGGTAAAATGAATGTCATAATCAAAATAAATAGGTGAAATCACCTCGCTAATCGGACAGTCGTGTGTCCGCACCATATTTTCAGCATATAAATGAACTCATAACTCAGTAGTATTCGGGTCAAGCGATCCTAAATCATCTGCGAGGGCACGCATTACTTCAGTGAAATAGCCCTGTTGAAATTAATAATGAACCGCCATTTGATATTGTTGTGAAAGTATTTTTGATGTTTTTGTTCATTCCAGAAGTACGAGTTTTAAAAACAAATGGGATTTTGTATTATCATAAACTTACTAATGGTATACTTATTATAATGAACGATGTTTCACTAATACATTATCGTAATCACATTGTTTAATCATAATAGGTAGGTATACCCTAACTAAGAGAGGAATTAGTTATTGTGACATACTTCGCACACATCCCCATTTTGTGTTAGCCGAACCTGACTTTAAAGTAAACATAATATTAAAGTTGTAAAAGTTGATTACGTACAGGCAACTATAGTCTTTATTGACTTAATTTTTCTAACCTGATCCTATTTTTTTTTGTAATCAGTTCTTCTGTTGAACAAACTAGGTCTCCTGTTAGTATTAGATTAATTAGGCTATTGTCAATCTCACTGACCAAGTGCAGTCTTGTTAGCAGACTTTACATACTTCCGAGAACATTTTGAAAACTTTTCTTTCTTTTCCTCACAAAATTTACCTACATTGTTGAAGCAACTGGTAATTATGCAAATTAACTTTAAAAAGTCTGGTGGAATTTGAACCGCGTTGATGATTAGACCACTCCTTAATTACAGCTGTAGTGATTATAATTATTTATTATATCATAAAGCGGCTCCATTACTTAATTTAGACTGTACTTCTTCATCATCATTTTCATAAAACTCTTCACTATTACTTATAATTATTCTTCACTTTTTTTTTCTCAATGATTGACTTTACTTTCATTTGTATGCTACGTTACGAGTTTTGTTTTTAAAATAGTTAATAGATCTAAATAATGTTGACGAACATCCCTACTTCATTGAAGTCAATTCTCCTTCAATTCTACCTTGAAGTAGAATTGTCCATCGATATTATTTAGTACCTTATAAAGTATAATTTAATATAAGGTTTAGTAAGATTAAAGTACGATTTTTTGTTAGAGAAATACTTTATTTATATAACATTTCACTTCTGAACTACAGACTATATTAGTGAGACTATATAACTCGAGTTTCAAATGTGGTAGGTACACTGTTATGTACAACACTGCATTTTAATTAAACATGTTTAACTTGAAACATGTTTAATGCATACACATATGTTAAGCAGAATAAAATGGATAAAAGCTATGACAAAAGGAAATGTGAAAAGTATGAAATGTACGAAAAAGCGAATTTAACATCAAACTGTATATTTATATATTATAAACATGGTTAATCAAGCCACAACAGTGGAATTTTATTATGTTGGACCAATGTTAGGTACTTCACAAACGCTTTTGATTATTCGAGTGACATAAAAAGCCAAGGTAATGAAAAGAAAAGTTTATTGCGCTATTTCTTAAATGGTCCACTTTAGAACTTTATATGGAAAATACGATACACAAGGGCCACTTCAGTCAAGCATTTACGACTAACAAGTAGGTTAGCTTTGTCGACTTGAACTTAAGAGGTATTTGCCTTTAAAGGTGCTTTTGGTAAAAAACCCATAACTCCGTCAAAAGTGCCGCAAAGGCCCTCCAAGATATTATCCTTTAAAATGTCCGACGCACGTACACGTTTTACTCGCAACCATATAATGTGGGTCGTTTTCTCAAGTGAGGTCCAGCCCCCATTATTTTTTGAGGATATCATTTGCAACGCAGCGGGTTCATTGTTTGTAAGTAAGCCTTTTTGGATGATTTTTTTTTGTCACTAAGTGTGATAATGGAACGATCGGCTCCAAATTGGGGGGTATTTTGTCTCAATGTGAATGCTTCATTCTGCGATTCAGGATGAGTTGACTTTTAAAGTGGCTCGAATAAATTTGAGTTCAAGTCCTCATCAGATAGCGCGACTCAAAGAAAATATGAACTGTTAATGAAAATTTAAAGCCAGTATTAACAACATACCTGGTGTTAAAGAATACTTAGTATAAACGTTATTAATAGAAGTAATTTCGCAATTAACAACTCCACGTGATGTCCAAAGGCTTACTTAAGCTCAGGAAAATCCTAAAATAAATCAAGAAAAATGCAAATTTGACCCCTAAAAGCCGTCTTCGTACATTAATTACTTACATTCATACTAATTTAATTTTGTAATGAAAATGTAAGTAACACAACTCAATTTACTGAGGCGTTTCAGCACCTTTTTTATATGACCGTAATAAATTATGGTTAATCCCGACTTAAATGCGTATCTTTGTCTCGAAAAGTAAACAACGTAGATTATATTTTGTTAAATGGTCTAGAAAGGACAGTGTTGCTCGTAGAATCTCTCTTTCGGATCTCACGTGGGATAATTGTGATCCCATCCTTTGGAAGAGATTGCATTTAGTGATTAGACTTAAAACTGTCACAAGCATGAATAAAATTTTACAGATAGGCATAAGGTATAATCAAAGCAAAATCTACGCCTATTCATCGCTTTATGCCTTGCGCGGATGCATTTTACTTTGTTTATGTCTTACGCCCATACGTCTATAAATCTTTTCTGTATAATTCAGACTATATTGATCGCAAAATCGGTCTCCTAGGTGGTGATATTTTTAGGTACCTATCCTCTTGTGTCAGTCGCAGCCCGTATAAAAAACAGTTGAGTGAGACTTTCATGGCCATTTCAATCTCATCTTCAAACC
The DNA here is from genome assembly GCA_963576445.1 of Lithosia quadra. Taxonomy (NCBI): domain Eukaryota; kingdom Metazoa; phylum Arthropoda; class Insecta; order Lepidoptera; family Erebidae; genus Lithosia; species Lithosia quadra. Next base: position 5,444,555 of record OY754899.1, on the reverse strand, counting down.
AATACATCTGCTTATTGACAGACGAGGCTCGGATGCAGACTTTACTCCCGTAGCAGGATGTCAGGTGGCAGTCGCTCCCATGAAAATGGTATAAGTTAAATCAAAAGGAAGAGGAATTTTAAAATAACCCCAGGGTCAGACCCTGGTTAAAACCCTGGATATAACAGTAACTGGGATCAAGCAAGAGGATGATACTGATATAAAAAGATGTAAAAGCTACCGAGTTGGACCTGCTCGCTAAATTGAAGGGAATAGAGAGTTGGGCGTTAGTTTTCTGTTTACTATGAAATCGATGGAAAAGTTGAAAGTACTTAATAACGTACGCGATAGTACCCCTCTCAACATTTTTAATTAGTGAGAGTTAATCGAGAAGTTTCAATTATAGGGTAGTATCAAATCAATTATGTACACTTGGCTGCACTGTACTTAGTGCACATTCTGTTAAACTGTTACTAGATAGGTATAGCGAAAAATTTAAGGGTGGAAAGGAGGATATAGGAAAAGTATAGGATACTTGGAATATATAGTAAAACATTAATTAGGTTTGCAATTTTATTGTTTAATGCAGCCTTAAGCAGATATTGGAAAAAATCGAAACAACTATTATTAGATTTTGTACTTTTTAGTTTTTTTTCGCAATATTTTACATTATCTGAACTAAAACACAGTACTGTCATCAGGACTAATAGTAAGATTATTTATACCCATTTACTAAATTCGACCCAAACAAAAAATTGAGCCAGTTAAATAAAACCGTTTTATAAAACTAAAAATTTGACTCCAAAAGATGTTAAACCGAACGTTGAAAACGTAAAACAAATTCTAAGTGATCGGATCGTTTTAATTCAATTCGAGAAATAGAAACTGAATAAAAGTTTGACACTAGAGTTTAAAGTTACCGACAGGACCATCGTTAGTTTATCAAGAGAGTAGATATACCCCGAGAAACAAACGACAAAGATAGACTCAAAGTGAAACTACGATCTCGCAAACTACTTTAGTAGATTTTTTTTAGTTAAGTGAACAGTTTTCTTTCTACGATATTCGATTCTACACATAAAAGTTATACCTTATTAAATAGAAATGAAATACCTATTAACGTCATTAATGTAATGTTACTACCTCTTCTCGGTTAGACTAACTATTTTTCAAGAAGAACTTCAAGTTATCCAATACAAGACTTAGATAGATAATGTTATTAGGTTAGAAGGTGGAGGCAGAAGCGTAGCAAACATTTCCGATAGTTATGCATCGAATTAAGCCGACTTTTGGGATATTTTATCGCTCCAGATTTAATTGTAAAAGGCCGTTGCGTTGAATAGGGAAATATTTCTCACTCTGTACTTCTATAGATATTCAGACAGTTTACAATTTTCTGGTAGTCATTTATGTGCACCACAAAAGATAACAGGAACAAAAGTTATCCCGAATTGACTATTGTGACGTTCATGCTACGCCATGTATAGAAGCCAAAACAACATTTTTTAATATCAAAGGTATCAAAATGAATAATGTATTACCTCAAAGCCCAAAATACATACAGAAACATAAACACCTTCTATTTGACCTACTTGTGACTAAATGTCAACAAAATACGTAACATCTACAAAATTACTTATGTCATTAGAACAAAGGTATGTCCATAACACCAGATTGTATAGTGACATTGTTTTTCTTATGTGTCAACGTTCACCAACATTTTATGTACCGCATAAGTTTGTCAACGTTCGTAATTATAATATAAACCCCCAAAATAAATATTGTTATTACAAACCGTGTTATGTTTGGAACATAATCGTTTCATGTTTGTAAAACAGTTATATTGTAAATATTATGGGACTTGGGGTTACATGTTTGTGAAACTTCTTTGAATGGATTGAAAACCAAGTAAGGACGTCAAGTATAATATACTTTTTCTGATTGACACCTTAACTTTTACTATCTATTTATGACGCAAAAACTACTGAAGGGATTTTGATACTGGTTTTTTTAGAAAGGTCTTGGTCAGACATAACATGTGCTGTATATTTGTTTGCATTTTATTGTTTAAATGAAACCGGAGACTTTTATAACCAAAAAACCATGCGATAACTGTGACTTGTGTCATTATTATATATTGACGTTTAGTTTTAACATTTTTTGCATAAATATGTTTAAGTCTTAAAACCTGAACAATTTCAGAAAAAAATATCTGTGACTTACTACTAATAAAACTTTACCAGACCCTGGAAAAAGGATCTTATTGACCAGCATCTTACCAATAAAAGAATATTAGAAAGATTTCAATATCACAAAAGCCAAGCTTGAACGGACAATATAATTTCAACGCTCTGTGCTTCCAGGTACCAAGTTTTTTCAAGACTGAGGATTTCAATCAGACTATCTTGCGAACGTAGTTTTAACAAAGGAATAAAATTCATTGTTAAATAGAAATTGGAAACCAAGTAATACTTTTTAAGTTGCAATTTTTATTTAAAAGAACCGCCTCGGGGTGAAAAATTGAAAAATAAAGTATGTAAAGATAAGAGTGGGAATAACAAGCATTTGTTAGACGGAAGCTTTATGAAGTATGAAAGTATATTTTTTTTCAATTTATATTTAAATGTAGCCAGACGCGCCGGTCTGGTTTTTTAATAAAGACTGTTTATTGTGATGGATAGGGATGCCAAAAAATAAGGTTTTGCTTTGCTCTTTTTAATTTTTCTCTAGTTCTCTTTCTTCGTTATGTATGAGGTCTCCAGAGACCTGACCTGACCTGATCAGTCTGAAGTTTGATACAAGGATGGATTAGTGTAGTCTGAAATAATAATTATATAATTATTATGCTATTTTTTGATACGGGATGAAAATTACAACGCTAGTATCCAATAAATGACTAGAATCATCCATTTTATGGATAACGACTATCATCTTAAGAAGAAATATGTAGAAAAAAAAAGAATAATAAGAAGTACTACGTGAGTTTTATAGAGTGTCGGGTCTAATCGTGCATCTTGGCATGTTGCGATGTCGTGATTTCTTCCGTTCCTCATCGTGCATTTCCTCGATGATGCTACGACGTCGCAAGACGCGACGTCGTATCGCGTTTATGTGCAAGAGCCCTAAGAATACTGCCTACAATGTAATTTGTTACATAAAACGCCAAAATTATAATGACTATATCCTTACATGTAACCGCATAACATCAGAGAGACAATATCTAGTCAATTTTAGAGTAACCATGGAATAATCAATACCTCCACGGGACTATGTAATTTTTTAGGGGTACTTTAACATCAGGGACAAAATGGTGTGGGCTCGTGCTTCGGAATTAATGAGGTGATTTGTCTTCGGGCAGAATAAGGAAGAGTCATAGCCACAAATTGAAAGGAATTCAATTTATCGATAGAATGTTGGGGCTTCCAGTTAATGGGCTCCCGGAATGTTTATTTGCTTTTTATACGGTTTAATGCAAAGTTATAATGTTCGGCCTCTTTCAACTGAATACACTGATGGTATTCTTCATTGAGTTTGAAATACTCTTGTTGGAATTAAATTATTTTTTATGGAAAAACTTTGCGTAATTGCTTTGTATTAGGATGAAGAGGATATCGGAGTATATAAGCCAAATTTGTTTTGGGAATACAATTATTTGTTTATAAACATCGAGAATAAACTCGATTTCATTTTTGATAGGTAATAATTTATTCATATGTTGAACTTATAGCAAGATGGCGGATTCAAATCTCTTCTATTAAATAATGGAGTTCTGTGGGTAGGTAGGCTAATAATCATTGGAGTTTGAAGAGCTCGCAGGCTGAGTTATGAAAAAAGGGCTAATCAACAAAAAAAAAAACAACACTGACAGTTGGTCAACTGAACCAGCGGGCTGAGTTAACCTGCTGTGCTTAGTTGACGACGCATTGAAGACAATAATATGTATACGACACAAAAGTGGACAGACCTTCCCTAATGGGAGAGAAGCGGATGTACGTATAATTGTATAAAGAAAACTAGTTTCAGTAAAGTAGTTCTTGAGATTAATTGTCTTATAAATATTTAAGCAAAAGGTAACAATTACTTAACATCTAAGCCGAGAGAAAGTCAACCGAGGCTAGCGGGTTAGCAAGTAATGATTAATTATTCACTGTAACCTTTGAGCTAACTTGAACTGCTTCAAGCTGTACAGAGTTAAACGAATAACTAAGTGCCTGCGTTAAGTTCTCAGATTACATACCTTTTAATTTATATGGTAAATACTGATTTACTTCCGCTGTGACAATGTTTTATTCATTAGGGTTGATGTTTATAATATACTAGCTGTTGCCCGCGGCTCCGCCCGCGTGGATGTCGAAATCCGTTTCAAAAACTATCCTATCTCTCAAGTTGGATCGAACTGCACATGGTGTGCGAATTTTATTATAATCGGTTAAGTGGTTTAGGAGTCCATTGAGGACAAACATTGTGACACAAGATTTATATATATTAAGATATAACGTTATTTATAATTGGACTCGGTTGATAATTTTAAGAAATAGTTGATCACTTGTTTAAACATTTTTTTTCGTCCGGAAATACCCATAGATTTTATGGGTATTTCCATTATCAGGGGGTGGTTATGTTAAGCAGGGGTGCGAGGGAAATGCTTTATGGGCCGCCTTACACCCTGGCGTCAGAAGACACTAGACGGCATGCGGTTTTAGTCGCCAAGAGTCCGGCATAACCTGCTCCGCTGACCGCGAGGGGCAGATGGGTATCCATGAGGATTTCCGTACGGAAAAAAGGGAGTAGTTATATTGAATTTGGACCGACTAAACACGCAAATACATACGCAGACATTGACCCAGGGGCATTTTTAGTTTCGAGAAAAGCTTCGCACTGCCATCTTGAGTTAGCCGGTAGAATGACGAAGCCTTTCTGTCATCTCTAACCTACCGCTCAGAATCAGCCCACCCCTTGCCAAGTCTTCACTGTGCTGTCTGCTAATCAGAAGGACACTCAACAAGCCTTCGAGGATCTCCTCTGCGAGTGGGAGGCGCTGCTGTCTTCGTAGGCTTTGTCGGGGTTCACCGTGTAGAGGTTTCGGCCCACGTACCCCTTCCAGCCCACGTATCCTTTCCAGCCCACGCAATATTATAAATACTCACATAAATTATCAAATAGAAAAAGGATATAAGGAAGGGAAGCCACACACCAAGAAAGTAAGAGCAAGAATATCACAATACTCCTATGCTTTACGTGAAGTCAAGAAGACCACGGACTTGGCGACTGCTCTGGTTACCTACTATGCATATGCATATTCTTGGTTAACCTATGGTGTTATTTTGTGGGGAAATAGTACAGACGCGCCTACTATATTTACTCTACAAAAAAAACTAATACGAATATTAGTGAACATAGAACAAACGGACACTTGTAGGCCCCACTTCCAGAACCTAAAAATATTAACACTGCCAAGCATATACATTTTGGAAATATGTAAGTTTGTCCGAAAATACCCCGAACACTACACACACTACACGAGAAAACATACAAAACAGATACACACTAAGACACAGAAATAGACTAAACCTGCCTACCTCCAAGTTGGCTGCACATTCATCGGGACCATTGGTTATGTCAATAAAAGTGTACAATAAGCTACCTGAGCCCATAAAAGAGGAAGAAATATTTAACATTTTTGTGAGAAAACTAAGAAACTTCCTAATAAACAAAAGTTATTATAGCATACAAGAATATTTTGATGATAAAACCTAAATAATACACCTATATATACCTACTTTTGACAAAAATGAACCTAAACAAAAATAATAAACCTAAAAATACACAAAATCAAGAAATATGATTAAAGAATTAAATGGGCAAACCAAAAATAAAAATAATAATAATGATGACATGTAAATTTAAGACTGACATGGAATATTTAACGACACCTGTGTTTAATATTGCCTTAAGAACTGTGATTTTAATGCACCCTACTCGAATTTATGGTTGTGTAATGAAAACCACAATTGACATTAAGAATTTATCCACTCAATTTTATTTTGTAAGTAAGAGCATGTTATTTGTGGTATAGCGACATTCATGAAATAATTTATTTACTAAGATGACATATAAATGTAATGTTTTATTATTCTATTTGGCAATTGTTTAATTGATTTTATTCTATTTTGATTGAAAAATATTTTTTTCTTTTTTTAATTGACAATTATACAAAAAGTACCTACCTGCATGAGAGTTTTGACGAGTTGAGAATTGAATGAAAAAATTATTGACTATAATATTAAATCTATTGAATCATATCAAATATAAATAAACATTTGTGCATGAAAAACATTTCTCCAAGCATTTTGCTGTGCCCGACAGGGTCCATAATTGTGACAAATTGTAAGCTAACATCTGTATACCTGACATTATGGAATGCAATAAATGTATTGAGTATTGAGTATTGAGTATATCACAAAATTGTATATCTATTTTTATTTTTAAAAAAGATACGCCCAGCTAACTAAGCCAGTATTACCACATGCTTTGGTCTAGTAAGCCTCTTATCGTCTCGAGCAAATCGTAAATGTCGAGAGCGAGGGCTTCTGTTGTAGCTAGTACAATAATGCTCGTGTGATTTCCTACTTAGAATGTAGTGCTTTCATTGGATTAGTCTGAATACGATTTAAGTATATAGGGCCCGATTATTATTATCCATCCATTTTGTACTTATACTAGCGGGTGACTAGTTGTAACTTAAGTTTTGTTACACAAGCCATCGTTATTTACACCTAATATTAAATCATTTTTCCGGCGGTAAGTAGGGTAACCAGTGCTCAAACCTCCCCCCCCCCCCAAATATCCCATTTCCCAATCTCACCTCCAACCCTCTCCAAACTCCTCAACCCCCCACCAGGGTCGGCAGCGCGAGTGTGCCACCGCTGATATTGCACACGTCATAGCCCACCAGAGAAAATATTTAGAAGTGTTTTATAGCAACTCAACTACACTCAGAGCAGAATAGAAATGTACGAAAGGTAACTTTGAAAAGAACAATACCCACAAAACCGTGTATAATTTATTTTAACTTTTTGTTATGAATTTCTAAGACCTTAATCAAAATTACAGGCCAGATTCAGAAAAACTGCCTGCCTGCTAGAAATCCAATTTATGCATAATTACTTCTACGAATGGCCAGTCACTGACAATAACACAAGAAATTGAAATTCGAACGAAACCATCACTATTATTATTGTTTGCTGGGCCCTGATTAAGTAAAATTACGTTTTACGTTTTTTACGAATCAGAACTTGTGATTTCAAGCTTGCAAAACTTATGAGAATTATTATTTCGATAGTGTTGCTTATAAGGAACGAATTCTGGGAAGTAATAACATACTAAAAGTAAACAGGGAAGATTATCAAGAAATCTAATTAAAATGTTCTAGAAAACACATATTTGTGAATACGTTCTACATGTTTGTGAAATTAATGTTCGTTATTTAGAGATAGCGATCTTTTTTACTTATATAATTATGAGCGCAATATGAACAGTCATTGTTGGCAGAAAGCCGAAGCAATGTTAGAAGAAGAAGAGAAGAAGAAGTAGAAGCATAAGAAGAAAAGAGAAGAAAAAAAATAGAACAAAACAAAAAGACAGAAAAGTTAGAGGCTTATACTGAAGTTCTTCCTCTAAATGTTTCTATATAAACTTAATATAGTTTTTTTTATATTTACTCCGCCGGATTGACTGCATCCAGCCTGATGGTAAGCTGAAGTGGAGTCCAAAAAGTAGTGGTCACCATACCCAAGGGATGCCCTTAGAATGGTGACCTCTGCCCAGACGGCCTTGACAGATGCTTTTTCACGCCCCGCTTAATGGTATGGACCGCACCGTATGTGGATGACACCTAAGTCCTGCACGTGTTGTTCGGGACAAGAAGGGAAAGGGAGGAATCAATTGGAAGGGCTCATCGGAACACTCACTATGTTACAGATGATAAAACACTGATACTGAATAGTGCTTAAGATACCTTCTACTACAAAAAGCAAAGATAGATACAACAACGCTATCAAAACGTACGTACGCGGTACCGATCTAACTTTTTTAAATATTTCAATTACAGACAACATATAATAATATGGTTGCATGAATTGTTAAAATATATTCTGAAATCGTGCGGTAAGGGAGCTTAGGGAATAAAATAACACCCAATCACACAACTCCAGTAACAACCGACCCGTATTTTTAACTCAATTTCTATTACCACCTTTTTATCGTTTAACGAAATGGCGGCCGCGAGTCATCAAAAGCCCTCGAGTTTCTCAGCGCAATCCAATAACAATAAAAAAAGCAATAAAAATGTATATTATTTATTGACGACTTCCTATTTCGAGTGGAGACTAACGGCACCACAATTCGTCAAAGACTATATAAGTATAACCAATGTCCTCCCAACCAATTATTTTTCCTAAAAAAAATTGTGAAATTATTAGTATTCCCATTAAACCTCTCCAGCTAAGCTAAATTACTTGTATTAAGAGTGAGTTCCTTGTGATGGCCAAGAGTCGAACCCAGTACCTCTCGATTATAAAGCCGACTTCTTAACTAACTATGCTATCAATGATTCAGTTCTAAATAAAATTGATTTGATTTGTACTTTATAAATCGATCAATCGTGTTGTGTTCCCGCCACTAAGTAGGGTAGCCAGAGCTCCCTGTGCCCATCCTCCCCCCAACCCAATCCTTTCCCCCCTCTTCCTCGCCCTCCTTCCTTCCTCCCTTAGTGTTGCAGACGTTCATAGGCCACGGTGACCGCTTCCCATCAGGTGGGCCGTGTGCTTGTCTGCTACGTAGTATAAAAAAACTATTTAATTATGATAATATTTTATATATACGTGTAAGTAGCATCTACACTTCGAACCTCTTAACTCTAGAAACGACCCCTAATGTGTTAGGCAATAACAAGACTAGGATCATGATTTATTAGGTACCTAGCTTGGTCCCAATTATTGTGAGCACCTGAGATGGGTTGTAAAGGTAGGGCCGTTTTCATAAACCAATAACTGAATAAGTATTGAACAAATACTGGATAATTTATCACTTATCCTTAGGCAGAGCTGGCTAGTATTGCTTGGCTATACTCTGAACATTGGCCGTCTATTTTAATACTGACTTGGCTCGAGCATAATTTCCTAGCACCGAAACAGATTTTATATTCCAAAATGACTATTCGGTGGTAAACGCTACTTAAGGAGCCTCACCCTAACTTGGAATGTGTCCAAGCCATGGTAAGGTTAGTGACAATAGTCATACTTGGTTCTGAAAGGGACTTATATTGAGAAATAATGTTCACAGCACTTCGGAAACACAGCAAAGTAGTTTATTAGAAAGTGTACACGTACGTAGAGAAATGGATAGAAGCTTGCTGTTTTAAACGAGATCATTTTTCCAGTTAGTGCAGATAACGCTTTCCGAGTTGTTGAACAAGTGAAGTTGCATCGAAGTATGATGCAATGAGAACTTCCTGGAAATTCATATATACCTATAAAAATAAATGAAATTAAATTGTGGTTTGTAATATTAAAATAACAGGTTTTTAAACGGTTTTATTTAGAAATGCTTCTGAGTGTGATGTATAAACGATACGTACTTATCAAAAGCAATTTTTGTTAAATTATTGTCAGCCTCTCTGTGCCTTTGTCTGTCGGTTGGTTTTAATTAGGTAGTATCTGGAACGGAAACGCCGATTTGATGGAATTTTCTGTGACAGGTAGGTAATGCGAGTATTATAAGGCTGAACTTAGGTTAATTTTATTTCAGAATAATTATTGACAAAAATTGGTTGAGTAAAACTGGAGACTATGACCAAAAGACACAATTCACGAGGATCAACATTCACGCGGGCCGAGCCGTGGGCTTTAGCTAGTCATAAATATAATCAAGTTTCTATCCATAAACATTTATGATTAAATTACGACACACGCAATCTGATGAATTTACATTTTAATACAAAAAACATGTTTTCCCCTTCAAAAGCATAATAAAAATCTTGCCCAAAAAACACCCTAATGTAAATACTTCATGTCACTTCCATTTTCCATACCAAATGATTCATGAAAGCAAGGAGCAATTTATAGGCCGCCTGGTCAGCGGTATGCTATCCCTTAGTAAAGTAAGCCATTTGGATTATACGAAGCGATACTTGTGAGCATGGAATTTATGGTTATGTGAATCTCAAGGCTGGAGTTATAGTGATTGACCAGTGTTTTTAAGATCGGTTATGAGCTGTTGTTTATTGATGATATGGTAAGTATTTATTTTGTATTTTCGTTGTATAACGCTGGGTAGTATGGCAGTCGTTACGGGTAGTTGGAGCCCACAAAAGTCCAACCAGTCAACTTGGAACTTCGATATCGCCATTGGTCATAATGACCATTGGTTGTGGGGGTCAGATGGCAGTCGCTCCACGGAAAATATCGAAGTTCAGCCGCATCACAGTGAGACAGGAAAGCTGACCCCAACTGAGTTGGGAAAAAAGGTTCAGAGAATGATGAACGCTGGGTAGTGTGAATACCCTATAGTGCTCTAAGTTCACAAAGACAAAATTGTGGATTAGAAGAAAATGAATGTTGTCAAATGTTGTGTGGTAGGTAAAGACCGCATCTTTCTAGTTGCTACGATCTATCACTAGTGTGTTCTCAATCTTTTTAATGTATACTAAGAGCTACTTTTCTTTATCTGTTGGTTTAAATGAGAGAAGGGCAGGTCGGAGGCAGCGCGGCACAAATTATCGCAGGATCCCTTCCGGTCCCTTTTTATTTTACCATATTTGGGCGTTTTATTAATGTCTGCCACCACCTTGAGCCATGTTGGGCACAGAATATGCGTGTCATATGCATTTTTCCATTGTAGTAACATTATATTTTTGTAGCTATTAAATTGTATACAATTCACCGCCCCGGCATCGCTTTCACAAAGAGTATAATTTGACACAACAAAATATAAAATATATTTTTATGACAACTCGAATTCCACCATAACTATCAACATCCATCGCGTAAACCTGTGACTGATTTGTATGTTTTAATCACTCTTTTTTCCCATTCCAAGACTATACGTGATACCGTGATTGAAACAAAAAACCGCTGAACGAAGCCGCTCCTCCAGAATTAACATTGATTTATTTATTGCAGATATTATGAACTAACAATAATACTCTTTATATTCAGCCCTAAGCTGACTACTTAAAACTCTAGCGAATACGTGGAATAAAAAATCCGTTCTAGCTATCATGATTCCAAATAATTCACTATAGCGGTAAAAGTCGTTAACGATTCCACGTAGTGAATAAACGAGTGAAGCTTTTTAACAGTAAATAAAGATTGACAAATGACACGCCAGCAAGAAAGACGTTTTCAGTAGAAATGTAGCAATAAAACGGCTTTCTCGTAAATAAAAACCATGCTGTTCGGTGGTATGATACACACGGGAGTTGTGAATGACAACCATCAAAGTTTGTCAACGTGCTTGAGAAGTGACACGTTTCTTAACAGACACCGATAAGTTTTTATCCCGAATAGTATTATTTGTAATACTTACTTTTTTAGGTACCCACTATCCCACAGTAGTTGCTAAAATATAGGGTTCTTGGACGTGGCATTAGAAAGGTTTTACATCATCAGCAACACGAGTGTGACGTTCCTCATGGTGTTGCCATGGTAACCGTTCTCCTTCGGGCGCGCCTTGTGCTTGTCTGCCGCTCGACTGTTATAACACTTTTAATCTTCCGTTTATAATAAATACTATGAAAAGACACTACAATCTTTGAACCAGTTTAGCAAATTACTTATCGTGGCGCAATTTACATGTTAAAGTGGTAAAAGTAACTACAATGGAGTTAGGACGGAGTACAACCTCGCCTCAAACATGAAACTGTCCAACTGTAAAAAAAAACTATTCTAGAGTATAATTTACTGCTATTGCTAACATCAATATGCCAGGTTACCTATTTAAAGTAGGTAAGTAGCTAACATATCTAAATGAAAAATATACTTACCATCCGTGCAAGTTTTAAACCATACATTACCATTAGGTCTCCAAGCTTTTCAGTGGAAAGGTACCTTTAGACATCATACGTCTATATACAATAAGAAGGTAAAAAAGTCGATACTATTCCATAACGTATTGCCTATACGCAAATTGCGTTCCGATCTCCTCTACATCTTATCCATTTCTTATTACCTAATATTTCACCCCAACCTACCAACAATTCATCACTCAAGTTTCTGTAGCATCATTTTATGACACTACAATTTGTAAATAATAGAGAGGTTGGCCGTTCGCTAGAGCCGTATCACAAACACTGTCAAAATTTGATTGATTGAAATGTTAGCACACAAGGCCGAGAAATGGGATAGGCGTCAACAAATAAAAGAGGCAAATACGAAACCAAAAGTATATCAATAGACATGTTAATAATTCACACAGAATGAGGAATAGGAATGCTTAGGAGGATTTTCATTTCGATGATTAACCAATTGTTTTATGCAGTAAGCGTGATTATTTACATTCCATTGTTCATTTATTTATTTATCGTCCTTCTGTCTTTCAATCTATTTTTATTTTTCCCACAATTATATAATTTAAGGGTCTTCATATTATTCATAGATAGCCGTTGGATAGGTTGGATAGGAAAGATAGACGCTGCATGTAGCATATAGGCAACATCAATGTTCTATTCATTTGTCTTGGTATTAAAGGGTTCCTACACATTGTTGCGTACCAAACGGATTGGTTGGCACCTCAGCTGGGACCAAAACACGTTGAATTATGGCACTATATACACACAGATTATTCTGTAAACCAGGGCTTTTAATGCCATTCACTGGTTACACGCATTTTAGTATCAGAGCCAACGGGATATTTACCATGTTGTGTTAATTGAGTGTTTTATATTGCAGCACTGTTGCAAGTACCATAAAGGGTTGTTTGACAAATCGGTGTTACAATTGGAGATTTTCCAAGCCTATAAGTCTCAGAGTTTACCAGTATGAATGCAACAATATTCCTGTTTAATAATTCGGTAGGTACAAATATAAGAACAGGAACGTAGGTAAACTAATTGTACTCGATAATGTATTGTCATAATTTGATTTATAATATAATATAATATTTATAAATATGAAGAGGTCTTCAAAATATAATTATTTTTACCATTATTAAAATGAATAATGGTAATCCTAGTAATATTATAAATGCGAATGTCTGTGAAAATTTTTGTTCCTCAATCACACTTAAAACGCCTGAATGAATTTGATAGAAATACGATATAAGAACAGATAGGAGTCTGGTATAACACGTATGAATTCCATGCGGAAGAATCTAGGGCAAAAGTTAGTGACTAATAATAATAAACCTAAAGTGTTCAAATCTATAAACAATTTGTTGACATTCAAGAAGAAATTAGTTCATAAGTAAATCACTTCAAAGTTATGAAAGTTAATTCTGAAACGAGTGATTAAACATAAAACAACTAATAGAATGCCAAAACAAATTAAACTGATGGCTTGCGAACATTCTAGAATAATTTATAGTGAAAATAAATTAGAAGAGAAAGTTACTACAAGTGTTACGAAACATTAAACGACTCTTTGAATGAATTCCAGTAATGATAGGAGCCACAATCAAGTTGAACTAAACTTTGTTAACACGTCATGAGAACTTACTTTAAATAAAGAGTTTCAGTAGTGAAATCTAGCCTTAGAAGATAGATAACTCTTTATCGTACAGCAACGTTAGTTATAAGAACAGAATAGCATGGATCACAATAATTTCAGTTGTTATACAATGGGTGAGTTTCTCGCTAAGAGCAATCTCTTCAAGCTCTTTTTTATACAAGTAGAAGCTGTCACAATCAAACTATCAATCACATAAAATACAAAATGCACAATATACTTTTTCTTTTTGTTTTGTTCATTATAAACTTTCATATGGGTACTTTAAGGCACAGATCTCTTAAACAATTGCACAGTAACAAATTATGACAATAAGTCAGAACCCAACTTAAAGCTGAACTTACGCCCAGTCATTTTTAAAACCAGTGAAAAATGTAGATATACCAAAAATGGTACGTAATAAAAATGAAAGCTTTTTTATTTATTCAACACTTTCCTTTCTTTATAGCCTCGTGAGTTTGCTCTCAAAAATCCTTTTGGACCTCTGGGAGGTAATTTGGATGAGAAATAACAATATCCTTGGTACAACAGGGTCTTTTACAAAAGGACATAAATATGTAATTATATTTATTCTAAGACCGGTGGTAAATTTAATACTGTTAATTACATTTGGAATGGGCACGTTCCACATTGTTTCAATACGGCAACATGGGTGGAATGTTATTATTAGCCACATTGGGAATAATCGCTTGTTGAGAATTTCTGTGGGGCTCGTTTATTACGTAAAAGATTTACATATACGTTGAAAGGGCTTTTTGGAATTATGTAGCGGAACGACATTTTATATTCAAGTATTTAACAAAAGAGTGTCGAAACATCTGAGAAAATTCGCTACATTGAAAATATTTTTGCCATAGCTACGTACTCGTATGTGTAATCTCAAAGGGGTGAACAGAGGTATATTGACAACAAGGTTTTGCTTATTTTGTTTTTAATTCCACGTAATAGAGGGTGGGCCTATTGCTACCAACCAGGTGTTTTTAGAGATTGGGAAACCGTATGGTACAGGATGTTCGAAAATCAATATAAACGAGATTGAGTGTAATTTTTATAACTACTTCGCTATTTTTAATTTACATGGATAATTATATCCTACTAAAAATATTTGGATGTGTGCTATTCAATCATAATTTTATTGTTCAGTACAGGGAAAGATTAGATTAGTCTGTAGTAACAAAGGTTGTTACTTTTATCGCCAAAATTGGTCCTCATGAACGGGTTCCGGATTATGTTACGAAGGCGAAACAGTGGGTACCAGCTAGTGTAATAAAATAATAAGGAGAATAACCTATTCAAATACACAATTTTAAATATACACGAATTATGAAATTCATACTTGTCTTCAGTTACTCATTGTAGTTGTTTAATTTAACCTGTCTAAAATATCCCTAGAGAGCAGTGCATCACTCTGGAATTAAAAGTACAACCATTTGGTGGCTTTCAGTGCCAAAAATAACAAATATGAATATCCATTGCGTGCTTTTGAAGTCGCCCAACTGAGGAAATAATTTCACCTTACAGAATCCCGAAATATATAACGTTGATTTCTTAAAGGAAGTGATGTATGTACGTCATCGGGGTATCATTATCATGTTTTTAGACAGATGTTTTTAATCTGTCTACTATTTTGTCTTTGATGCTGGTTTAGAAATATAAGTCACCCGTTGATGTATGTATTTTAGGTAACTAAGCGAACGATTCAACTCTCTGAAAAATTAACAGGTAAGTCATTGCCCGAAATTGTAATGGTCAAGAAAATCCTGTTTGCATTCCATTCGTTGGGTCTGAATCCTATAGAAAGAAATACGAAGTGAAATCTGAATCCTATAGTAATACGATTCATGGGTACATGGGACTTCAAGGTGCCTGAAAGCTCGAGCAAGCCCTAAGTATTAAATGTACGTTTTATGATAACCCCCTACAGCGATATATATATCCGCTTCCCAATAAATATATCCTTTAGAAAAGCAAAATTATGTTGTTTTAAACCAATTTCCACTTACCAACATAATTTATAATATTCATAGTGCGATTTATAATCGAATCTGGAGCACATTACTTCGACAGAATTTCAAATATTCCTTTATTATTTACGTGAAATAATTGAATTGAATTTTCGGCGTATTGCCTATTTTTGGTAACGGTTTCTGGTTCCTGGAAGCAATTAAAATGGTCATTTCAAAGAATTTGGTAAAATCATAATGATTTAATTCATCATACTGTAAAAACCTATACCTACGGCACGATATAATGGCCGGTTTGACGTTTGTCCGCTCATGAAGTTTCGTATTAATTATTGTGACATTTTGAAAGAGCAAATTGCTGTTCTTTATTGTCAATAGTGACGTACAGTAAGTCATAAAATTTTATCGAATGTAGGTATAATTTTAGGACACAATATTTATTTATTACATTGATTTCTGAATTATATAATGTATATTAGTGTCCCACGATCATTTATTTTTTATTTTTATAAGATTATAATTACCTATTGGTGTACTTATTTCACACAACTCGGTATTTGTTTTTCGAAATTCAATTTCTTTAAATAAAATCTATATAATCGACACTAGGACCACTGGCAAGCCCAATAATACCTCCGGCAAACTTACGTCAAAACAAAGCATTTTCGACTTAACGTTGCTTCGAAAAGTACAAACTAGGAGTGCAGTGCGATTGCGATATAGTTTAGACCTCCTCGCCTGATGGTAAGCTAAATGGTAAATCTCGCCTGATGGTAAAGTCTCAGGAAGGGGTCCCCATTACATACACTAACAGTGATAATTATAATGGTAGCCCTCAACTTACTCTGTTTACGCCTTTTGTTGTGGATTTCGTCGATATGGCCGAACATACGCAGAGCTGAGTTCTAAACAGTCAGGCACGTGTGTTCGTTATAGGTACGCCTTCGTAACATTTCGATCGTGAATCTCAAAATGGAAGGTCAATTTTACCTATAACTGTTAGACGAATAGATAACTAAAGAAAAATCTGGCGAGACTGGCACAGAAGAAAATAAACTTCACACACACAGAAAAAAACGAGCAAAACCAGTCGAAGACATGTGTGTAGCTACTATTTACGGAAGGAGTATCCAACAAGAAAAAAGTTAGTGCAATCACTGAAGGAAGCTGGATTAATATATACTCATTTTCATTCCTAATTCCAATATTCAGTTCGTTCAAATGTATTAAGTAGGTAAAAATTTATATTTTTTTACTAAAGTTTTTGAATCAGGTACCTAGGTAAGTACTGCTTGCAATAAAAACTTATTTGATTTGATTATATTTTTATCGAGAGTAAATTGACATTTCCATCACTATTGTAATATGTCAAACCGGCCATCATATCGTGCTGCTACTGTAGTGAGCGAACTGGGGCGTAGGTTGAGGGACAAGACAGGCGATGCCTGCCCTGGATCGTATCTGGTGCAAAGGTTGGCCACCTTTGCGCCGGATACGGTGAGGGGGGGGGTTGATATTCTGAGTTGATGTTTAATTATTTAATAGTTATATAATTTGATAATAAGACATTCTGTTTGCTTTTTGTCTATTAAATAAAGAATGTAAATATTAAAGGTTCTTATCGCAAAGGTATGAGTACCTACCTACTTTATTTGTGATAATACTATCTACCCTGTATATAAATCCTTCAATTTTTTATAATAATTATGAAATATATACACATTGCACATGTCTCAATAAATAAACTTGTATATAAATTTGATAGGCTGACCTATTGTCTCAGATCTTTCAATGGCACTATTCATTTTGTCTAGTCATTCCAATGTATGGTGCTACTGACGGAAACATCGCGAGGTTTTCGTCAGTAGCTCCATCGGGATTTTAGAATTTTGGCCCGAGAAGTTAAAACTAAGGATTTATATTACTGTACTAGGGATTAAACTTTTGTGAGTAGGTATACAAGGAAAAAAGAAATAAGGTACAAACTTCAAATACAATGTAAAAAGTAACAATACCATTGATACTGAAAAATATTTTAACGTAATCGAAAAAGTAAATTAGGACCTGCATAATATTGAATTGTAATAATGATATCCCCAAAAATGTATACACAAACATCAAGGCAGGTATTATAACAATACTGTTACCTATAGAGTTACCGCGAGGATTTATTATCACGAGACTCGACCTACAAGATTAAGTGCTTTATTATCTAAATATGCAAAAATGAGAGACTAAGAGCGTTATGAATTGTTGGGGTCGCGCCGCGCTGTATTGTAATTTGATTGTGGCTGATTTTATTGTTACGTTTTGAATATAATGATTTGAACTCTCTGGATATACTAAAATCCTCGGAGCCGAAGTAACCACACTTGCAATTCGATACATCTGCTGATTGAATCTCAGGGTCGGGTGGCAGGGTGCGGGCCGGAACCTCCACGTGGTGCACCTGGGCAACGGAGGCGAGCAGCGCCTCCCATTCGCCACGGGAGACGCTGCTGCCTGCGGCCAATCCGGCCGGGGTGGGAGTGGCCCTCTAGAGGGCTGCTCCAAGGTTCTCCACGTGTCCCTCTGACTAGCAGATGGCACAGTGGGGAGCGAGCGGGGGGCGAGCTGATTGTATGCGCGCCAACGGTTGAGTGACAGGACGGCCTCCTGTCACCCTACACCCCACCGTCGGCGAAGTGGCGCGATGCTCGCCCCACCCCCCTTTTCGGGGGGTCGAGGGGGCCATCTTAAGACCGTAGATGGCCCGGGGTCAGCTGGGGTGCGAGGGATATGCCCATTAACCTTACACCCCGGTTACTAAGGCCCGAGACGGCGTGCGGTTTTAGTCGGTTCGATCCCGACATAACCACCCCCGATGGCCGACGGGGGTGGTATCCATGGGGATTTCCGCACGATAAAAAAAAAAAGAAAAAAAAAGGGTCGTAGGTATAAACCATATAAAACTGAGGAAGAGGGGAAAATATTTCAAAGTAGAACTCAAAAATTCACGTTTGGATACGGTACAACTAAGTAAAAAATATTTTTTTATAGTCGATGGCCCGCGTTTGGCCACTATCTCACCTGATGGTAAGGGATGATGTGGTCGACGATGGAGCACGTTTACCTAGAAGCTACCTATTCACTCTAGACTTAAAGACTCCCAGGGTTATAGGTATTGGATGACTTTGTTTTTTTTTTCATATAACTACACTCGAGAGCAATGAATCCGGGTCACTTAAAGAATCCTAAAAATCTCGGAAACTAAAAATGCTAGGTTAATGCAATAAATTGTATTTAATAGACAATGTAATACTCCTTAAATGAAGGTATTAAAACTTCTTAGTTATTGTAAAGTTATATCATAAAAAAATCAAATTTGAAAAAGGGCCACTTTCGAAGATGGAACTACGAAATTACAGCATTTGGTTTTGCTTTTGTTTGTAATCTGTCATTTATGTGGGTACATAAACCATGTTGATAGTGCTCTATATTCATTATTCAAGCTGAAATTATGTCGCTTACGCCTGAAGAATGCACCAGAATACTTACAATGCTGGAAACTGGCCGGAGTCAGCGCGATACAGCCAGGACTGTCGGTGTGTCGCTGTCAACAGTACAAAGAGTTCTCCGACGTTACGAAGAAACTGGTTCTAACCTACGCAGACCAGGAACGGGCAGAACCAGGTGTACCACAGCACGAGAAGACCGATACTTGGTGAACACCATGCTTCGAAATCGCTTTCTCACAGGAACTGAACTCACCAATCAGTTTCGACGCCTCGGAGGAAGTAACCCAAGTGCATGGACAGTAAGACGTCGGCTTGCTGAATCTAACTTAAAACCCCTTAGACCTGCAAACGGCCCTAAACTGGAGCGTGGGCATCGTATTTCGAGACTAAGATATGCCCAGAGCCACGTAAATTGGAGTATTGAAGATTGGTCAAAAGTTATGTTCTCCGACGAATCAAAATTTATGCTCTACAAGCACGATGGAAGACACAGAGTGTATCGAAGACCAGGGGAAAGATTCAAGCAAGCATGCATCGAAGAAAAAGTAGCCTACGGTGGTGGGTCTGTACTTGTGTGGGCCGGAATTTCTTCTGAAAGTCGCACAGAGCTGGTGATCATAGAAAACGGCTCTTTAACTAGCGTAAGATATGTGGAAGAATTCCTCAATGATCACGTTGGTCCATTTATGGTCAATTTAGGTGAGGATGCTATATTTATGCATGACAATGCCCGACCTCATACAGGTAGGATTGTGAATGACTACCTTCAAGAGATGAACATTACTCGTATGGAGTGGCCAGCGCGCAGCCCGGATATCAACCCGATCGAGCATGCTTGGGACGAGCTAGGCAGATGCGTAAAACAACGAAACCCTCCCCCAATCACGCTTCGTGAGCTCAAAATTGCTCTCACAGAGGAATGGGAGAATATTCCCCAAAATCGTATAAGGAACTTGGTGTACAGCATGCCAAACCGCGTAAACGCAGTAATGGAAGCACGAGGAGGCAATACGAAGTATTAAAATTCAAGAAAATCGTAATAAAGTTCAAAAATTTCATGTTTCCTATTTTTGTTTTAAGGAGAGATCAGCAGTTTTTTTCTTTATGTAATTTTGTGTTAATAAAATGTATGGTGACTCATATTTTTTTTACTTTCATTTAAGGAGTATTACATTGTCTATTAAATACAATTTATTGCATTAACCTATCATTTTTAGTTTCCGAGATTTTTAACATTCTTTAAGTGACCCGGATTCATTGCTCTCGAGTGTATATAAAAATTGCGTTTAGTTTTCATCATTTTCGTGTTCAACAATGTCTTTAGAGGCATTCAAAAATTCAGAAAAACAAATGCATAAAAACGTATTCTCTGCTTCTTTTTTTTACTAGTCGTTGTCCCAATTTCGAATAATTTAACTATATCAAGTTAGAAGAACGAATATGACTCGTATTCCCGACTGAAAAAATATATTGGTTGACAAAAATATTTTACAAACCTATAGTATTCAGCTTTATTCCCATCCGTCACGTTTAAATGCATTTAAATCTTTTTATGTACATAAAATAGCCTACAAAACGTTTTATTTCAACAGTAGCAATACATGGAGGCTCTTATTGTCTGCTTATAAATGTAGCGAAATAAACAAAGCGTTTACGATGGCCTAATAAACAATTCGTATTCCATCGGACTTATTAAGTTGAAAGCTCGATATAACCATATCCGAATTGCTATCGGTATTCTTACCGGCTTCATTTTGTCATGTAGGAGCGATATATGTAATTGGAGAATTGATTTTATTTACCTATATTACGGAAAACATATAAATTTGGTTTCTGAACAATGTTTTGTAAAATGAAATGTTTTTGCATAGTTATTTTTGAACTGGATTATGAAAGAACTTAGTGATGTAGTGTATCAGACCAGTGTAGTGAACCAGTTAGAAAAAGGAACGCTTGAATGGTTCCAATACGTTGAGAGGATGAACAAAATGATTGACGGATTCTCATCTTATATCGGACGAAAAATTAAGCCCCATTCCTGTACACATGCGACCTATGTTGAACCTAAATCTGTCAATGACAGTTATCAGATAGCATTAGTGAAGTGAATTTCTAGTCACTAGTATCACAAAACACTTTCATCATAGATTATTTGCTTAAACCTAAACATTTTTAGTAAGCTCAACGAATGAGTATCATTTATAAACTCGATAAATTCTTGTAAGAACTTTTACTAAATTCGTCTCTATGATAATGAAAACGTTGATCCTGATAGGCAGCTCTAATTTTTTTAGACCATGTCGGGATCGATAATATTTCTATCAACCGGGCAATTTTTTCAGACGCTGTACCACCACTGATAATTTCAACAGGAACTTTATATACGATTGAAAACTTAATTATCATATAGATACAAGTAATATAGAACCAGCTAGCAGCAACCAGCAAGCAGAATAATGTAAACGCTAGAGTGTTTTTTAAGGATAGTAGATGATTGCATTTGTAAGCACCTGCATAGAAAATTGCTGTAGAATAGCGAATGCACAGCCCCGGGGAACTCAGCTAGTGGTTTTAACCACATTTACTTTTTATTTTGTCAAAACTAACTAGACTAAATGACACAGTACCCGTGTCAGGTATACCTATCGTTATATCAGAGTTATATAAACCATTTTATGATTTTTTAGGACTTTTAGGGTCGGCAGCGCGAGTGTGATGCACCTGGTGTTGCACGCGTTCGTATGCCACGGTGACCGCTTCCCATCAGGTGGGCCGTGTGCTTGTCTGCCACCTAAGTGGTATAAAAAAAACTGTATACCTACTATGGTTTTATGAGAAAATTATGTATAAGTTTTGAACAATTTAGTATAAGATATAATATTATTTAAAGTGATGATAACGGCATATTTACCTATAAATATAAGAAATTATATCAGTATCCATCAGAAACCAAGATTAATAAATCTCTCAGAATAAAAATGTAATCATGCCAAGATATTGTAATTTGAAGATGTCGAAAATAAAATATGTAGGCCTTATATAAAAGGCATCGTCTATTTCAGTAACAAAGAGCGATAGTCTAGACAACGTATTTCTAAAGAAATCCTATCAATCCGTATCACTAAACAAAGATGAGAAAAATGTTACACGAATGTCTTATTAAAGTCAAGATATTTCATAATATAAATACACCATTTTGTTTAAAAATTAATTAGCTTAGCGTGATTGGATGTATCCAATTATCCTTATGTTATTCAACAAAAAGACAAAAAAATGTTACAAACAATACTAATTAAAGCCCATTATAACCCTGAATCAACCGAATCCTAAACAAGAATGTAATAAGAGGAAAGAAATATAAATATTTTGGTAGATAAGATCTTAATTTAAGACGAGCCCGAGGGGCTTGTTCATAAAAGAATGTTGAAGGGGAAATAAGTAAACAAGGCAGAACAAACAAAATATCCTTAAACGATAATGAGACACCACAATCTTGAGTCAAACGTTAACGATGTACAAGATATTGCATACTAATAGCTCGCGGGTATGTTGCCGTGCCAAGTTAACATAAAGTATCTTCATACTTTCTATGAACACTTGTTTTTGAACGCAGCTGAACACGCTGATATGAAACTTTAAATCCTTGGCTTACCCTTGCGAGCAATTTTATTTCAGAATATTTTTGTAACATTTTGTTGTTAAAGTAAAATTATTACTAGTGAAATAAAATCACTACTTTTTTATTTATTGCTTTAATATTTTGGAAATTAAATGTAACATTTAATCTCACAGGTGCCTGTAATAAATCAATAAAAATCAATAAAATATTACAACCACAACATTAAAATAAACTGTGATAATAATTATTATAAAATTTAACACAGTCATCAATTTCATCCTAGAGCTCTGAAAGCCGTCTATTCTGGCACGAACGAACCAAACAAGAACCTCGGTGACAGTCCATTTTGTGTGCCGGAACTTTGAAATAAGCTGACAGCTAATTTAGGCATTCAATGGTTTACAGTTTATTTTTTTCCGGTCACCTAGAAAAAGCCAGATTGTCTTGCTACTTTAGAATGAGCATAAGCTTACCGATTTTTTTTGCTGACTTGCTACTTGGAGCTTAAAGCAATGAGTTTTAACTTTATGTCAAACTCCGTGATTCATTCGTCATTCTGTGGGAAATCAGGTTCTTGGACATTCATAGGAGTGGACCGAGTGGTAGGTATATCGGCTATTCTACTTGAAATATTTACTCAGAACGGAATTCATTAACATGATAATAGTAACGTAATTTAGTATGCATCAACCACATTACTTTTTAGGTGCCTCAAGTATTAAAGTATAATCTAATATGGATTATTGTGGATTCATAGGTTTATAATATTTACTTGAAAGAAACAACGTCTTGACATTAGCAGAACCGAACAAGAAGAGACGGAACCGGAACGGCAACAAATTATACAGACCAAAAATAATAGACAGCAGCTAATCATGCCGTAGATATAAAAACATGGCATAATGTATACTGTTTTGATACTGTTATAACAATATTCCTACAATGGTTACGTCTGTAGCTCTTTAAGAAAGTGCTACAATATCCAAAGTGAATTATGCAGCGAATCCTTTATGCCATTCAACTTTCTTGGCAATACACGTCTAATAACCGGTAGTTTGTATACTTGCTCGCCTGCAACAAGTATGAACTATTCATGTATGTTCTCTATACCTACCCATTTTTCACTCACTAAATCAGCCATTAAAAACTAAAGCTCAGTATTTTTAAAGAGCTTTACAAGAAACATGAGGTTTTGTTTTAAACTTTCATGAAAATGTTGTAGCCTATAGGAATCTATTTTTAAAGATATTTGATGATCGGTGTTAAATGTCATCAATTCAATCAATTGCTTAAGAATTTGAATAAAATATCTATGGGATAGAATTGCCACTGTACACTTGAACACGTTTTTGTATTCAAAAGGATTGTTTTATGAAAAACGAGTTTCTCCAAGACGTAATTTGTTTCGATTTTACTTATTGGCTTCGTTATTTTTACGCTAAAAATATGAAACGAAGATAGATATTATAAGAAATAACCGACAGAAATGTACGTAATTTAAATGTATAGCATACAGGTGGTTTCGCTATCGTATATGGCTTCCAGCTATAAATTATTTATCAAATCTGAGAAGCATGAACCCGGTAGATATCGATTGACACTGCATACAATAACGCTGTATTGCATAACTTACATGTGATCAGATAGCCAATCTATTGCCCACAGATGCTAAATCTAAATAGGTACAATGATGCACGGAAATTCTATTTATTCATGTTTTAGTACTAACTATTTTGAATCCAGTTTTTAAGGGTAAGCTATAAAACCATCTAGCAAGGCCGTCAAAATGAGGACCGTTATTTTAGCATTGCTAATTGGATAATTATTAGCATCTACAACGACGGCCTTTATTCATGAAATTTCAACTTCAGTGTACCATTAGGTGAGTTATAAAGCCATACCTATTGACACGTATTTGATTATAATGTATTTATCAATACCAATACAATATGCTTATTTATGAAGTTCAGGTTTTATTATATGCCGTTCGAAATTGTCTCTTCAGCATGTTAAATCAGTGCCTGGAATCGCATTACTTGGATTGCACTAGGAATTATTAGCTAGGGTGCTAGAAATTTACTATAAGTACAACACACTGTGGAGGCGAGCTTAACGGCTAAGTTACACTACACTGCATATCTCGTGTAGGTAGGTATGTTATAGTAAAGTTCTGAGTCAAACAGTCAAACGTATCTAAAGACTGTTATCATATTTTGTGTCACTAAAATAGAACCTTTAAAATGAATTACTTGCGTATGATGTATTTCCTTCTAGAATATTAAATATTAAAAAAAAAACTTTTTTAATGCCACTAACAAGCCTAAAGTTTCAACCGTATAAATAACGGACACAAAAGATTAAAAGTTCTTTTTCTTGATGTCTATCATAAAATCTAAATATTTGTGTAACAGTAGTAATAAATACATGACAATGTCATGAAGAAACTAACAATATTCACCAAGGAACCATTCTTAAATTTTCATTATTATTCTGATATTTGGTTTGGAACATTGTCAGGTAAAATTTTAGGAGTTTTGGAACTATTCCAAGATTTTTAATATTCACTTACCAATGAAATGTAGTGCTATGCAGACGACTACTGACTGCAGCGTTGTCATTTTGATCATTGTTGCTTCTTCTGTTGCATTTGCTTCGACGCACCATACATTTTACTTTTAATTATCCACATCTATTAAATTCTCATTATCCATTTCCACTTCACTCACATTTTCACTACTACTTAGCGGTCTTTACGTTTTAAATTCATTTTGGTATAACTATTTTCGTTACATTTAACAATTAAATCATGTCTTTGTGATTATAGAGAATCGATATCAAAACAAGTAGCTAATCTTCGTTTCACAAGATGGATGCCAGATATATCTGTTGCCAGTTCTGCCACGTTTCCAGTATTCTGTAACAAAGTGAAGTAATTTGATAAAGTCTAGAAATTTGAATACGATTTCCATACTAAATGCTTACAAATTGAATATTTAGTGAGCGTAAATGATTTTATGGAAGATGTTGTACGAAAGTTAGAACTGATGTGGTTACAAAATATCTCATACGGTGATATAATTTTTAAGACCATGATATACCAGTTTGGCTTAAATGGTGCACTACTTTAGGACCTCATCTGGTGCCACCGTGGCAAAAATAGTGTAAACGAAGATGATTGAGCTAAAAATTTGCCTATCCCATATTAAAAAATACCTAGAAAAGCAATTAGTCCAATTTAATTTTCATCGATGTTCTTAGACCAAGTCTAGTATCACAAATTTTGGAACTTGTACACTTTAACGACTCTAACTTTCAGCAGGTTCTAAGTTTCAAAGATTGATTAGTTCGAGTTTCGAGTTTTAGTCATGAAACGACTTTCAATACCTATTCGTATTTTGAAATTCTCCACCTTCTATTTCATTTTAACCTATCAATGTCAACGAACGACGTTCTATCTTCTACTTTAAAATATAACCAATGCAAATTCTGAGTCGTTTCCGCAACAAAATTAACCAAAATTACCACAACCCATCCTATTTGTAATCAGTTCATAATTAGTCGTAGCCCACCTTGAGTTGGGGTTTACTAAGCCGTTGTATAAATATTTCAGGAGATCGTATAATGCTGTCGGCAGGATTTGGGACAAACTTTGATGTAAAGTTAATTTAAGAACAATGAACATAGAAAGGTGCGTAAAGTTTTATATAATCTATGCTTGCAAAATAAAAGGTTAATGTAATTATGAGACTATAAATGTTCTCCGGATCAAGATTATGTATTGGTAATAGAAGAAAACAGTGACTTTAGGGGACTTATGAAGAAGAAAGTATTTCCGTGGTTCTAGTTAACATAAAGTTTTCGACATAGATGAACAGAATTGAGACATCCATAATATTATTAAAAAACTGCGTTGCTTCAAGTTATGAACAGGCTATATTCCGTTCACAACGAATGACATCTTGAGAAGATATCTTCCGGGCAGCTATTATATGAGCTACGCAATTAGTCATGTTCTATGAGGTTCGTTTCATATAGCTTCAGTATTAAAGTGGAACTTAACTAGTCCATTGCAGAAATTAATCAGAGCAGTACTAGATTCAGGAGCGGATTGACGCTCGTAAAGGAACTTGGTTCCTGGAAATAGTTACTAAAAAGGTTTAATATTTATGTAAGTACTACTTTAATATTTAATTTAATTTACACTGTATAGAATCACTTTGGGAGAGACATGTATATTTAAAGCAAGTAAACAAGCGTATTCGTATTTATTACGAGTTAATGCTCGTGACAGCAAGACACCTCACCGGCATAAAGCTTACAAGATAAAGCTGAGAACTCATTACAACAAGGCAATCTAGAGGTGCATTCATGAATCCAGTAAACTTCATTGTGCCCTTAATGATTTTAAATCTGAAAAAGTGAACATCCAGCTCCACCCCCCCCCCCCCCCTATTACGGGGGCATGACGGGAACCCCGTGGTTCCCAAGCCCGAGGGGGCCATCTCGAATCCGGAGAGGGCCCGGGTCAGGCCGGGGTGCGAGCGAAATGCTCTTTAGACCACCTTACACCCTGGCGTCAGAAGACCCTAGACGGCGTGCGGTTTTAGTCGGTAAGAGTCCGACATAACCAGCCCCGCTGGCCGCGGGGTGGGTATCCATGAGGATTTCCGCACGGAAAAAAGGGGAAATACTCTAGCCAACTGAGTTACGAACACGTTATAGATATTCGATATTTTTCGTTCTGTCTGCCGTGAAAGTTGAGATCTAAAATCATTAAAAACAGCATAATAATTGTTTTAAATTTCATTGAATTCATCAGAATTCATAGTATCCTATTTGAAATTAGAATCACATTCGATGCTATAATTTATCTTAAATCCTTGACACAATACAAGTCAGTACAATGTCCGGGTAAATGTAATAGAGAAACGGACACGGAGCCGTCGACCTTTGGGAATTCTCAACTGGGAATACTCTCACACAACCGTAGCTTCACGAATACTGGAATTGGGAAGCAGTAAAGATCATTTAATAATATTAAAACGGTTCTATTTGTGATACAATTTTGAACTACAAAGCACGGGTCTAAAAACTGAAATATATTCAGTTCTAATTCAGGTTAGAGTAACTATAAATTAATATTAGTAGTGTGTAATTAAGTTAGGTAATTTTTAATGTTAACACAAAAATTATGTTTTTCAATTTAAAAAAATACCACTTACTGCGTGGCAGTAAATAAGCCGGGCTGTCACGTCTCATGCTGAATTTTATTTCTTAAAGGTAATATATGTAACACACCAAAATGCTCTAAATGTCGGCAAAAGTTAGTTGGATCTTGAAATGGTCCGTGAAATTAATTTTGGAGTTTTGCTTCCTATATGAGTGAGAGTAATATCTCAACTTGGAATTTCTTAAGTTCTTGAGTAATATTAAGTATTATAAAAATAAATGCAAAAGAGAAGATAAAAAGCTGATTGTAAGGTGAACATTGCTAAAAATGAGGTTATCACAATTTATAAGGTGAATAAAAATCATTTCTTTGAAAATAGTGTTGCAATAAATCTGACTCGTATTACACTCGAGAGCAATGAATCCGGGTCACTTAAACGAAGAAACTGGTTCTAACCTACGCAGACCAGGAACGGGCAGAACCAGGTGTACCACAGCACGAGAAGACCGATACTTGGTGAACACCATGCTTCGAAATCGCTTTCTCACAGGAACTGAACTCACCAATCAGTTTCGACGCCTCGGAGGAAGTAACCCAAGTGCATGGACAGTAAGACGTCGGCTTGCTGAATCTAACTTAAAACCCCTTAGACCTGCAAACGGCCCTAAACTGGAGCGTGGGCATCGTATTTCGAGACTAAGATATGCCCTGTTTCCTATTTTTGTTTTAAGGAGAGATCAGCAGTTTTTTTCTTTATGTAATTTTGTGTTAATAAAATGTATGGTGACTCATATTTTTTTTACTTTCATTTAAGGAGTATTACATTGTCTATTAAATACAATTTATTGCATTAACCTATCATTTTTAGTTTCCGAGATTTTTAACATTCTTTAAGTGACCCGGATTCATTGCTCTCGAGTGTATAATATTATTATGTAAAAGTTTGGATGGATGGATGCTTGGCCCTTAATCACGCTCGAACGGCTAAACGGATCTGGGTGAATGCACTGGGGAATAGATTCCTGTGGGTAACGGGAATGGGATCAGTATTTCATACTGGCGGAGCCGCGAGCAACAGCTACTATTTTTATCTATTCAATAACTCTGAGTGGATTTTACAAAGTTTGGGTTCGACAAATATCATGGATTTTGATAGATGGCTGAAAATGATTATGTATTATCGTTGCCTATAAATATATCAAATTACTAAGTAGATTTAGTGGAAATCGCTATAATACTGTTCTGAGAATCAAAACAACGTTCATATTGAATAGAAAAGTAATTTATACGGTAAATGTCGAATGAAATATCCGATTACAATTTTTTGGAAATTTCAACGATCTTAACTTCGATTGGAATATTACTTGCTTTGAGATGAGATGAGACATTTAACATTACCTACGTTAATGGCGATGATAATTTCTTTTTAAGTAATAAACAAAGTGTTAGATTACTTGACGATTGTATTAAATTTATAACTCAATTAATAGGTATAGTTAAATTAAGAAGTACTACACGGTACTCGTTTGGAAAATAAACATAATTTCGTAACCCCCAACCTCGAAGCAGCCAGTTTACATCATTAAGACGTAACCAAACATTTAAGTACACCCACTAAAACACGTACAAATTTCGTTCACCACCGGAAAGATGTTCTCTCAGATAAACTCGGAGAATTCAATTTTGTTGGGTAAACAGTTTAAAAGCGTTCGAGTAACGAGTATCGAATGGCAATGGAATGAATTGGACCTAATGTTCACAGTGGTAAATGGAATGTGTTACTGGGTTGCTGGTTACGTATATACATATGCAAACGGGCGGCATAAGTGCTTATGATTCGTAAATGATCGCACGTATCCTTTACGTAGGCGATAATGGGCTGATGATGTAAGAGGCGAGAATGATGTCAGGAACATAGCAAAACACGAGTTAGACAGTAATGTGTTTTAAATGCTGATTTTCTTCAGCTCCGTTTGTAGGTATCTATGTATCAAGACCCAAACTATATGATATCGAACTAAAAAAAGAAAAATATAGCCATTATTAAGAGTTTACAAAAGAGTGATAAATCATTTAAAGTTATTATTATCAACCGAGCATGAATTTGGATTTCGCGGTCAGTCACTATCAGCTTAATCCACTCCATCAGTTCTTAAAAACCAAAAATAACTCTCAGGAGATATAAGTGCAAAGAATAAAATTATGAATAATTAACTACATTAAAGCACATAAGTAGTTGAAGAATGAGACACAAAGTCAGAAAGCGGCACTCCTAGTTTAAGAAGTTAAAAGTCCCTCCGGGCTAAGAACTAAGAATAACGCAGACATTTTAACACATTAAACTATGATTAAATGCAATTGCAGTGAAGAAGTTTTTGCTACGTAAGAAAATTTTAAATTATCCAAATATGAATATAACTAGGTACATAAATTAAACTTACTTATACAGAGAACTAATCTTGACTAAGTAACTCAATTCCACAAAGGAACATCAAGGACTGAAACAATTCAAAGAGCCCGTAAAACGGCACACGAATGCTTAGTTCATGCAATAAAAATACTAAAATACAGTGAGCAGCGAACAAAAGCGCTAAGCGGAACGTCAGGTTTATTGTGACAAATTGTCGGCCAGGTGTCATTTATGATCTTTCGATGTCTAAGAGCGTCTTCAGCAGTAAAACGTATACCTGGTATTACGATGCGGTCGATTGAGCATTCCGTAGCGGTAGTTTAGTAGCTGTTTTGGGCGGTAGGAATTGTGGTTTGGACTTCTACGACCCAATTCACATGAATCTAAGCGTTCTAACTTTGAAATCATGTAATAAGTCGAAGATTTATGTAGACGATGTGATATTTATCTTCGGGTCTTTACATTTGCATTTGCATTGCGTAATAATGTTATCCAATGCACTCTTACTATTTATTTTATTACTAGTTATTTTATCGACTGTAAAAATCAGAAATAGGATATCAAAATTAATAAAGATAGGTAAATAGTTATAGATGTATTGTGTGGCTGAATGTGAGACAAAATTCTGCTCCAATTCTGGTTTCAAGAGCCTTTTGGTTCAAATGCAAATAGAAACTTAATGCAAATTAATAAGAGAAATCCACGTTAAGAGAAACTAAACAAAGAAATTCAGAACTTGTATTTCTTGTACGTTGTGAAGTGACACTTTCCATATCGTTAATCTATCATTAGATGAACTCATGTATGTATAAATTGATACAGAAATTAGAAGTTAACCAAATTCGACTTCCTAAATTTGTCTACATAGGTGTACGTGTTTAGCTTCGTCAGTTATAGGCACTTTCTTTTTTATCTCTGCATATATAAATTTTCGTAATAAGTACCTACCTACTCCGTTACGTAAAATTTAACATCAACTTTTATAAAATCTATAATACCCGTATTTGTAAAATTATGAGCACCAGACCTTCTATACACAACTTTTCCCATAATTCTTTTTAACAAGCCACCGGCCCTGAATACGTTGGCAGAATAAAACGGAATACAACAGTAAATGCTGATTTACAGAGACAGTACATCGATAGTGCGGTGGAATCAGAAATACATAAAATGGCAGGTTACGGTCGCCATGCATAATATATTGAGCAATTTGCACCACGCGGGAAATAAGGCTACAAATCACTAACAGCAAACAAAGTAAAGTCGAAATCTCGCAAATTTTTCATTTTCAATGTCATGGCACATTATTCTTATTTTAAATGCTTTTAGTGATAATTTAACTACAAAGTACGTTGTAATTTTGTAATAAAAACTTTGTCACTTATATATCCAGTATTCTTTCTACTACGCTTTCTCAACCCGATGTAACTTTTCTTGACTTTTACTGAAGCAGCTGCCGACTAACCTCCAACCCCTCCCCCCACTTTTTGCTACTTCCAGTTCGCTTGTACTGTGACGTATTTCGGTAATTTTAGCTACAAACCAGTAAGAATAAAAAATGAAAACAAAACATAACATTTAATTTTATTAATAAAGCGTGGCAAATCCCACTTCTTATTCACTGGTGAAAATGAAGTGAATTTATCTCATGAAAGGATCCTTCGCGAGCGCATTTAACACAATTCATTTTATAAGCCCTCATGAAATTGCGTATTTACGGTTGACTTTTTAGATTCACAAATATGCATCCTTTTGTAATGTGATGAAATTTGAATATGAGTGGCATGTTATTGCTCTTTTCCTTAAAGCCTCTGTTGTGTAATGAAAGAAAGAGATGGGAATGTTGACGTAACTGAGAGTAGTAAGCCCCTGTCTTTATGAAGATTAAAATTTGGTATGTTATGAGTTTGTTGTCCATAAAATGTGAAGTATGTGAATCCTGCCCACCTTAACGTGGCTGTTGGAATGAAGAATATAGTCTTATAAATAAAAGTTTAGGGACTATTTGTAGGTAGGTAAATATTCACGCTTCTATATACATGAGGGTATAAGCGAATGGCTGGGATGCAAGAAAAATACCTTTTTGGTCACCTTTGAAGACCCGAGACGGTGTGCAGTTTTAGTCGGTTCGAGTCCGACATAACTATAAATGCTGGTAGCGGGGATGACGGTCGTGACGGATACGTGGAGATTTTCCCAAGTAAAAAGGGGTGTTGACAAATGTAGTAGGTAATAGGCTAGTCCTAGTTTATCTGCTGAAACCAAAAAGGCTTTGTTGAAATCGTCATCCTCCGAGTCTTTTCCCAATTTAGTTGGGGTGGATCTTCAATTTAACTACTAAACTGCAAAACTTCGATATTTCTGTGAAGCGCAGATTATTATGACTTCTACAATCCACTGGCAATATCGAAGTTCTGTGTTTAGAGCAGGTTGTCAGGCTTCTTTTAGGGCTTCCACCCACCCGTAACGAATAAAGGGGTCTCAATATGCTAACCTATTGAGTTACCACTTAGCCGCGAGCCCCTCAATGTCTTATTTATTACACTCACCTGTATTCTTCTTATGTCAACGCCCCAACCGCGAGTAAATCAATAGATAGGCGATCAGTCACCCAGTCTATTTACTAAGTTTGGCCATCTATCATCTTACGCCGAACTCATCCACAGCTACCAAATCACAAACATGTCCCTCTAAATCAATCTCAACCATTAAATCATTACTATCAATATACTAAATCTATTTCACATCTCGATCGAACGAAAACATGTTTGCGAAAAGGAAATATTTGTTGACTCAACCAAAGTCAACAACGAATCTGTGCGAGATGTAGTTTCTAACATTTATTAAAATTCAAAACGTGAATCTGATGTGGGTTGACTTTTTAATAAAATTGTAGATTTTTTAAATGAAATTTTCAGTATGAAAGGGTAGTTTCAACCAGGTAAATGCCATCCTATCACTTAACATCTATTTTGAAAAGTATAATGCTGAAATGCATATACTTTTTTTAATGTTTCTATTTTACATTTTCCTTTCCCCTCTGCAGATAGACATGCGGAAATATCTGTTACTAAATGAGTCACACGCCTTTAAAGCAATTAATATTTAAGTATCTATACATTTAAATCAGATCAGTAACAGATTTTTTTTTATTCTGTGGTAGGTAACAGTTAACTTATTTGGCAGAATAATGTTCCCTAAATGGTGCGGGCTCAAAACCCATCGTCAATATTGACATTTCCGTACGGTAGGTCCTACGCTTGTTTGCTGCTTGAGAATAAAAAAATACGCTTACAGATACTATTGAAAGCACTATTATTTATTCTATTACGGGATCCGACCCCACTCAAACGCTCCTCGGATTATCAAACCCAAGTCACGAACACTATCGGCAAACGTAGCGTAAACGACACGGCGAGATATTAGACCACGTTTATACTAATGTATGTATTATTGACAGTCTAAAATCATCGCACAAAGGTGCGAACTCCAAAGTTAAGAGTCGTGCATAATAAAAAGAAGCTAGGTTTAATACATCATTTTTTTTAATTTAAACTAAAATGTGTTCGATATTTCTCGATCTTATGTCCAGTCCAGTCTGAGTATGCTCCAGTTCCTATATGTAAGTAAGACACTTTCCCTTGAGAAGCTGTTATAATGTTCCCCGTGTCTTATTTGTGTAGGCGTGAAGATAGCTAGGTATAAGTCAAGATACCCTAAGTTGTCTTTTGAGGAGAAATACGTTTAAGAAGCAAAGTAGTGGTAATTTTGGGACCGAGAATTAAAAATAACTGTCTTATTACTAAAGAATATTTATCAGTAACTCACTAGTCACGAGTTAGATTTTTGTGATTTCATTGATCAAAAGTCTTGAAAAATATGAGCCTATAGTGCGATGATACGTGCTAGTGAATAGAGCATCAAAATGAGTGACATCTTTCGTGTTGCACAAAACATCATTTATCTTTAGGTGTAATGTTTGTAATGTCAAATATATTTGCCAAGTAGTATATTTACCCCACGTTACTCTTTTATAAGAATACATGGGCAATGCACTTCTCATACATATTTTAACACGACGGAAAACACGTAGAGAACATTTTCTAGTGCCTTAAACCATAATAAAGAGGTGCTACCGTATTCATGAGAAATGGTCAACCTGTATTTTTATCTTTCTACAGAATTTTCTAGATAAAACTGTGGTTTTATGGAACATTGAAGTCATAAAACAATGCTTCTAAAAATACCTAGTTAGAATTAAAATCCTTGCATAAATGAAATGACTTACATTTATTAGTGGGTTAGTGCCGAGTACTGTATATTTTCCACCGACGATGGGACTACTGGGAATAATCGCTTCATTTTTGATAAACACTCTTGGACATCTGGCCATTCGGAAAAACTAAGAATGCAACAAAAATTCATAACTGCCACTTCCTCTTGTATTCCATCAACATTTTTCCACTAGGTACTTTTAATTGTACAGAAAACTCAAATAATTCATTCAAAATGATTCAAAAAGCTTCAAATAGATTCAAGAAGGTTCAAGAAGATTAAATGCCAATTTAATTCATGAAGGAACTTTATTAACCTACATAAAATATAAAGTGATGGTTATCATGAAACATTTTAACACATTTAATTTTGATAACACATTGCTGTTCTGTTAATGAATGAGGTTTGAATAAACTTTCATTGAATTAATCTATTTACGTTTTCATGTGCGATACACTATACTCTGTCTAATTTAGGATGATAAAAAAGACAGTTCGTGTCTATGAAATATCGTATTCTTTATACAAAATTATACCCCTAAAATTATGGTAATACATAGACAAGCCCCGCCCACTTGTCATAGTGAAGTGTCTTGCAAGAATATAGCACAAATTGACTCTACACAAATGAATCGAATTAAAAATAATTTATTGAAATTATTAGATAAGTACTTATACTACTAAATTTTTTGTGATATAATTAGCTAAATATGATACGAAACATAAACGCTTTACCATAAAACTTCTCTTTTGTCATTCTGAAGGAAGTTACCTAAAATAATAAAAAATTAAAAGTTTTGTGTTTTTGTAAATATCGATTCCATATTCTACGGGAACGATAATCGAAAATCGAAAGATTCATTTTCGATTATACTATATGGGCTACCCTTTTCGGTGCTGTCATTATTATCATCCTACATTAGACAAAGTATACAATACAGAATTTGAGAACAAAAAGTTTAATGAAATAGAACAGTTGTACAATGCGGTTCCGACGTACCATCTCACGTTCCATTTTGCTCAGAATGTAATTAGCGTTCTGTAGACACTGTGAGCATAAAGAATCTTGTTGATGTTGACTGCAATGGAAACCTATTTAGTTCTTTTCAACTCGTATGTTTCATTTCGGAAACTATACCGAATTTGCACACATTGTGTTTTATGTGTAATAACCTGATAACGATATCTTTTGTTACCTAATTTTATTATATTTAATGAAATTACTTGTACTTTTACTTTCTTCCTCTTTTTCCTTCCAAATCCTGCCACAAATGGCATTCTCAGATGTTTTGGATGACAGTTACTAAGCATAATGAACCTTAAGGTATATTGGAGCTCTAAAACAATGTATGTAGAGGTCAGGATTAACTGAATAAATAGTGTGGAAAATGACAAGTGATTTCATTCGATCTTATCAGGTGAATAAAATGATTTACGCAAACAAAGCTTCACTTCAATATTTTGAAAAGAGTATCTCAATAAATCTGGTAACCATTTATCCAAATCCCAATATACTATCGTTTCTTTATTCGGAGATCAACCAGGATAAACGGAACTGAACTGAAACGTACGACTCACACGTTCAAATACAGTTTCTGAAAGCTGTTTCGGAATTCTAACAAACGAATATCGTTAGTGCATTAGAAGGCTTGGCCTGCTATATTCAAAGCCATGCGCAACCTCCATTTTAGATGGCAATCGAACTGAAATATGGAAGATGATAGAACACGTTTAAAAATGTCACGTACGGTTTACGGGAATCGCGTATACGCATAAGAACATCACTGTTTTTCTAACCCTTTATCATCGTATGAAATTTGTCCTAGAGACTTTGTTATATAGGACATGTCGAAATGACTGAACCTCGCCTGATGGCAAGGTAAATTCTTAGGATTGGGGTCACCACTACTTATACCGGTAGTGCTATACCGTATTAGAATTGGTTGTGCATGTGGAACCGAGTGGTTCCTTGTATATTTGTATGTTCCATAGCAGTTTTCTGTGGAAGTACCTCCACAGAAAACTGCTTGAATGTTTTGTATAATGAAAAAGCAATTTCATAGGTAAGAATCTGACCTAAATGTTGGTGCTATATAAAATACTCATACGAGTATAATCATGTCAGCAAAACATTTTTATTCCATCCATTCTGAAGAGTATTTTACAAAATTTAAATACTAAAACTGCCAACCTGATAAAGGTAGCTAGGATAGGTTGGATGCGGAGGATTGGGAACTATGGCGCACATTGGAAGAAGTCTTTGTCCAGCAGTGTACTGGGATACTAAAAATTGAAACAAATTTTTGCTGCAAAATAGGAAGGACAGGATAAAAGGACAACTAAATTCAAAATACTCCTTCCATGAATGTAGCACACTCACAGCAAAACGTGATCACAAACATGACGTGACTGCACAATACCAGGCAAATTTAAACTTCCACATAGATGACGTTTCACTAATTACTTTTTCTGACTATCTGGTACATGCACTAGTTCCACATTTTTGATAATGATCACAATACCATCTCTTTTACAATGAGAAACACAATTGAATCCTTGATTCACTTGATTTTCTGTTCTATTTTTCGTCCTACTTTTCGAGTTTCTTCAGTGTGATACGATGAAAAGGAATACTTTTAGAAGCAACTTATTTTATTCGATTTGTTTTGCGCCTGTATCGAAGACTGAGCATTTCCGAGCCTGCAGTGAAAAGTCGATACTAAACGGAGTATGAAGTACTAAAAGTTTACGAATTCTTGGGTGTTAATTGGATCATTCGGCATATATTGTAAGTGTTCACATAATTAAAAACATTTATATGAAGTCTGAAATAAGAATTACGATGAGTGAAGCAAGGTCAAGAATACCCACAACGTGAATCTATGAAAACAGTTATAAAAGTAGAAGAAGCGGAAGGCGTATACCAAGACTTTAGCAAGTGGAAAGATGTTGTTTCTGTCTACCCCAATGTGATAATGGCGTGAATTTATGTAAGTATGTAATAAAGAAAGTCTTAAGAAACTCTTTATTTGACATTTAAATTTTGTGACAATTATTAATTTCTTTTTTGTAATTTTTAATTTTAATTTTAATTTTGACATTTCCTTTTTGTGACATATCATTAATTTCTTTTCCTTTTTAATTTTTGTTTTGATTTTTATTTTTATAAAGTATGTCAATTTCCATGCATGATATTCAGACACAATGTAAATTGTTAATGACAAAAATAAACAAACAAACAAACAAATAATATAATTATGTACGGCATTGCATGCAATAAGTTAACGAACTTTTATACAAGTAGTATGTAGTCCATAAAATACGAAGTAACAAAATGTTTATTTGTATGTATTTAATGAGAGCAAAAATATAGCCAGAGTGAGCAGATCCTGCTCACTCTTTCTTAGAGAGGTACACTTACTAAAACAAAACCTATGTAATAAAGTGTACATGTAGGTAACTGAATATATAATTAACGTCCTCCAAATCTAAATTAAGTTCGATCATTACGTTAACTGAAAACATTTGCCGGCAAAATTTAGCAATTAAACAAATATGATTTAATTGAAATTGAAACGGAATTAGAGTCGAAAGCATTTCTACAGCTGCTTAGAAACGTGCGCGTTGATTCCATTAATTAATCTTCAAAGAGATTTATGTAAGCGGTCCAGACTTAAGTCCTTGTTGTTCGTCTAGCCACATTAGGCCTCCTCAAATATTGCCACAGTGCATGTACTGTACCTACACAAATTATATTTGAAATGTGATACACAAATGTTTTAGACATACAAATTGTCTTATGTAAAACAATTTGTATGTATGAAACATTCATTTCATTAATCTAAACTGTTACTTATATAGGTAGTAGTTATTAATCCCAAAGTTTCATCAGATGTTTGAATGAAGGGAAGGAACAATGTTTATTGCTCAAGACGTTAAAACGGCCGAGCGAATCTGGATGAATCTGGAACAGAGATAGATTTATATTCTGGAACATAGCTACTTTTTAACCTGAGAATATTATGTTTCTTGTAGGACGATAATATAGGTTCAGTATTCCACAAGGGCTGAGTCACGTGCAATGGTTAGTTTAATAAAGTATAATAAGGAAAATCAACTCCAATGTATTAAATCGCTAGCAATTCTTAAAGCTTGTCTTTACATTATGAAATTGTACTTAGCGTCCAAATGCTCAAAGGCGGCAGAATGTTTTACGTGTGGTCGGACTCGGTCACAAACTTCCACTACAGCAGATAGGTACATTTCCACTGGGAGAATATTTATACAAAATTAGACCGGTTTAGCTCAAACAAATGCTGACTGCCCCGTTTCTGCTCATACTAACTCCAAAATCTCATTTAGCTTAATCCTGGTAATAATATGACATTGCTTTGTTCAACCAACTTAAGGACGCGCTGTAACCCTGATGTGTGCACTGTAGTTACAACTAAAATGCCAACTGCAGCTTGTACTAATCTGCTTTGAATATTTATAACACAGCACGCTGAGCAGGCACAAACGTTAATCCAAAGTGTTCCGTTCAAAACAGTCAACACAACCAAATGATACTCCACGATACCATCCACGATAACAAATAGCCGTGAGGCGTTCGCAAATCGCCTCTTTTGTTACCTAATTCCAAGCTTATGCCCGTAACACAGCTGTGTCCAATTTATAGCTTAACCTTTCTTCCTTCACGGATAGAATTGAAGACAATAAATTATACTTCAAACCCAAATAAGGCCCGTAAGTTACGATCCTCGCAAATACCAGTCTAATGTTCGATCAGTCCAGATAGATTAGATGGGCCCGCGGAAAACAAAATGGTGGCGTCATGAACCTAAAAACCTGCAGACGTAAAGCGTCGGAAACAAGGATGTGCACAACACCGCAAACAAAGTTACTGCTACACCTGTTACGAAGCTGTGTAACAAAAATGGCAGTGACTAACCATGTGTGAGTGAATTTTGAATTACAATGAATTACTAAATTTTTTTTTTATAACGGTAAGCTAAAGCTAAAGTCCCGAGAAGGGGGTCCTCATTACATACCTTCACCGATTTGCACATTTGATCAAAATGTGATTCCTGGATCTTTTTTCTTGATATCACTACGGTTTTTACACAATTTTACTATACAAGACATGCTGAATTTTTTCACTACTTAAATTGACCGAACCGAATGACATTTGCCGCTAAGGGGCTGACCAGTGTGTGCGTGTCTTCAGTTGTATTGTGCAACGCGTTCTATCCATAAGTTTGTTGATTTCATGGGTGGCGCATACTGCGCTAAGTCAGTAATAATGAAGCTCAGGTGGATAATCCACTCAAAGATGTAAGAGATAGAATAACAGTAATAGGGTTAATGCAATAACGACAATTAGATGCATATTTAGAGGACTGAATGAAAAAGGATTTAGTTGCACCCTGAGATCCGGCATCGGATATTTTTAGTAGTAATACTATAAAGAATCTTGACAAGAACTTTCAGCAAATATTCTACGGCACCCCAATTCTCTCTCAATTTTATTTGCCAGTAGTAAATGAGCCAACTACTTTATTAGATAAAGTTTTTCAGTGTCTGTAACCAACTCCGGCATTCAATATGGTTCGCCTTTCTGTAAGCTTTTAAGAGGACAATGCGCTAGGTTGGAAACGCTAGTAATTTATAATTTTGAGATAATTTATCATATAAGTACAGGTACAGTACTACAGTCTTTCAAAGTGATAAGTATATTTATTATTGTAACTGTCTAAAATTAATGTGCTTACGATACGTGTTACTTGATACGAAAATTGCTAATTTGACTAACTTCCAATTTTCGTATCAAGTCCAATATTTTTTTGTAGAGAGTTAAGTAGTTCATTACCTAATATAAGTATACTATAAAGGCAAGTCTTATAAATAAACTTAGTAGGTATACTTAATTGTAATGTAGGTAGTAGGATTATATTAACTTTTTGATTTGGAGTTGGTTTATCGCTAGTCGCGAGGCTGATATCCGTGGGGATTTCCGCACGATTAAAAAAGTTGGTTTACTCGAATTAAATAAATATTTGTTTTATCTACGTATACAACCAAGCTTAAATAAATACAAACTGAGCACAATATTTCTGCGCAAATATAGGTGACTCTACAGTTGTCCAAATTGAAAATTTGAATTATATTATCAATCTAGATATTAATTAAATAGAATAAATTATAAACCCAATTAATATAACCCAAGCACAATTTTATTGTTTTGTAAACTGTGGTACCTAAATATTCATAGAATAAATTACAAGACCAAAAACATAATATAATTCAAGCAAATTGTTTCATGCAAATACAGGTGATATCTAGATATTCATAGAATAAATTGAAAGACCAGATACCCTAAGGACAATTGTTTTTTGGTTTATGTTTGTTTATTGTTTTATGCAACTTTACACGGTACATA
The DNA here is from genome assembly GCA_963576445.1 of Lithosia quadra. Taxonomy (NCBI): domain Eukaryota; kingdom Metazoa; phylum Arthropoda; class Insecta; order Lepidoptera; family Erebidae; genus Lithosia; species Lithosia quadra. The sequence goes on along the minus strand of OY754899.1, from coordinate 5,403,482 downwards.
ATATATTTATTCATTGCATAGCTGATGATAAGGTCAAAATATATAAATAAAACCTTAGCACAAAACAATATCAATAAGACTATTATTAAAGTGTAAATGACCTGCAGATATTTAAAAAAATACTTGGGTCATAATATATGTACGACACTGGACACAAAAATATTTTTTGGAATAATTTTTGTCTGTTTGTTCGCAATGGATGCAAAAACTACAAACATTTTATAATTAGTAGCAAAAAATACAAGCCGACTAAATACAATCTAAGCACAATTTGTTTCCTACAGTATTTGTAGGTGATAAATTTTAAAAGTATAAATTACAAGAGTAAAAAAAATATCTCTCTCTAGGTTTTCCGTTACGTCATCGTCCTACTTGCAATTCAGCTCACTGTATCAGCTCAGCATTAAATGGGTTACTGCAGCAGTACACTCTCTGCATGCTCGCACTTTGATATCGATATAACCAACACTGCTGGTGTTGAATTTCAGACGTTGGACTTCTTTCGAATCTTTTGAGAACTACACATTTATTTTTAAGTTGAAAACTCCTTTATATTAGTATTTTGGAAAAGATACATCAAACATTCTACTTCAGGTACGACAAAATTGGTTCCATCAGTTTAGGTATACAAAGATAACAGACAACTAACGATAGGATATAAAAGTGATGAGTAGACCTAAGACATGCTAGCTTGGCTTCGTAGAAGAGGGTATGTGAACTAATTGTCTCACTACTATGGCTGCCTAACACCGTGCGTAGTGGAGAAGTAAAGGGCGGTAAGCAGTCCCCGAACTCCGAGGTTGGAGCCTAATGCAAAAATGATGATAAATAAATAATAATAATAGACATACTTTATACACACATTCACAAATGAAAATCCCTGGCTCCTGAGCTAGTTTTGAAAAACTGATTAAAGGAGCCATCAATAATTGTGATGAATGATCATGAGTGGTGATACTCAATGTGAAAGCAATTGATTGTATAAAATTTGCAGACTCACACACCGTGGAAAGCCGCCTTAAGATTTATGCTCCATCTCCTAGCAATGAAAAAGTTGATAGCAATAATTAGACTAGCCTCCCATTACGTGGGTAACAAAAACAATGTTAGCGGAATGAGGGCGTTAATTCCCTTTTGCCTACTCCTTCCCAGATGTAATTGTATAGGCGTGAGTTCATAATATGGGTTTATGAGGGCAGTTGATTATTATATTAAACTTGCTATTGCCCACGAATTCATCCGTTCCCGTAAGCCATGGAAACTTATTTTCGGGATAAAAATCTGTGTTATTCCCTGTACCTACAAATTTTCAGCTAATCCATTTAGTCGTTAGAGCATGATTAAGAAACAAATATCAAAACTTACAAACATCTTCACAAATGTTCATTAATTATTTATATTATAAAATCTAAGCACACGGCCATGCGCAGGACAAGTTCGAGCAACAGGCCGTACCTATACTATTTACACGAACCGTTTCTACCCACTTTTGATATATTACTAGTAGGAGTGATAATAAAATAAAAGGCGACGTTAAAACATCGTAGAGTATATTACTCTTGCCAAAATCCTCCAAAAACTGTCGAAAACGTCGAGAAAATCAATTGACGTCTTTAGCGTGAAAAGGTACCACCAGAATCCCCACGAAAGCACTTTTATATCTGTGGAATCCTTGAAGCATTATCTGGATCTCCGAGTGTAATGATATTTTTTTACACTTTTAGCACTATTTTATCACATTTTTTTGCGTATTCTTGACACCTTTACAAGCGTTTGTACGTGCTTCTACAAATTGTGTCTGACCTTCTTTCAACTTTAGTATTGGTAACTATAAAGTATAGTAATACTAGTTGTTACCTGTGGCTTCGCACGTGTGAAATTTTGATTTCCATACAGGAACCTATTTATGAGATAAAAAGGTTTCATCCAGATCAGTCCAGCCTTTTACGTGAAAGAGCCACAAACATACATCTATACTCACAAACTTTCACGTTTATAATATTAGTAGGTTGTAGCCGTACACAAAATTCACGTAAACAATAATAACGTGAAAAAATGTATTTTTAAAGGAGACAACACATTCAATACTAGAATTTATTAGTTTGACCTTTTCTGTTCAACGGATAGACTTTTAGAGACAAATCGTTACTTTAGCACGAATTATGGTAGTACATTTTGCTAAGGAATGAAAAGATAGAGAATTGAAATAGATGTTATGTTTTCAATGTAAGTTATGTTATTGAAAAAACTTGAACTACGGTAATTGGTTTTTCAGTAGAACTAAAAATGGTAAAAGTTTAAAATGTTCTGTGTTTTGCCACCATCTAGTTAGTGAATCTGAAGTTATAACAATAATATTTTATCTATTAAAAATAGAACCGATTTATCGCCTTTTCTAAGGCAGTTAAGTTTACAAAACCTTGTCCAGAAAGCAAAAAAACAACTTTTAAGTTTGAGAACCGTATCAAAATGGATTCAACTAAACGCAAAATAAAAACAGGTAAATATACATACAATCATAGGTACAGGTCAAACAGTGAACCTACTTTTGAAATCGGTTAAAAAGCCACTGATAGAAAATGCCCTCCAGACAATCTGATGGATCAACATAATGAGCATGAATTTTACAATTGAATGTTACTTGTACTCGCTTTAATAGATGGCACTGCATTTAGTGCTGCAATTCCAAATCGGTATTACTTCAAAGTGAAAACTCCAGTTTATTGTCATGTATTCCTCGTTACGTTTCCGAAAGATATGGTAACAGTAGTGTCACCCTATCTACGCCACATCCTCCCTAACAATAAACAAACACGTAATTATTCAAACGCGTTAGCTTAAGTGACGGGCAATGTTGTGTGGAACCGACAATGCGATTGGCCATTTCCTACATAAGAATCACATTTGTAGCAGCGTAGCGTTCTTGAGATAAATATTTACTCGTAAGGTTTTCCGCTTTTCATCCATTGTTTAGTAGCATAACCATGCTTTTTAAAACGAATGGACGAACTTTACTGGGGAATCTATCGCTTATTATTGACTTCCGCTGATAGTTTACTTATTAATTTATTTCTTTCTTTCTTTCTCTTTCTTCTTCTCCCTAGTTGTTGGCTATAAGCTCGCCCCTCACATGAATCTGGAAACAATTGGTAAAATATGGATGTTGATATAACTTGTATACCTACCTATTCTTTCGGTTAATTATGTGTTTGTCTGTGTATCAGACTAATTACTACTCGTATACTTCTGTTATTGAAGCATGAGGCATTTTAAGTGAAATTGTTAGGTATAATTTTATTATTGTGTTGCTACTCTGTCGCATTGTGTTTATCTGTTAGGACAGAGTATGTATGAAAAAAAAATTAAAAAAAAATATTTTTACAATGTCCAACATGATTTCGGTAATCAATGATATTATTTCATATTAGTTGGAATAATGGATCAAATTTGAAGTCTAAATCGTTTGTTTTACATAAAACATATTAACGGCTCTTACAAAACTTCAAATGAGTTAACTTAAGCTTACTTTACTGGGCCATTATTCGCATTGACCTACTGTATAGTAACCACGTGCGATTGGATTAGCCGACACATTTAAATTACCTAGTTAAGTTTTACACCGGTTTCTTCTTTTATGTTCGCCAACTGAAATCCACCGACTTCTCACGTTTCGACTATCTCAACTCGATGTCAAACAGAATTATATTCCAGATCACTGTTTCGTAACGCGATTCCGTCGTGTCTTCAGAATCGTTCTAACACCTTGCTCGACGATCTAACGTATACAAGAATTTTCTGAAGCTATTTATCATTTTTATATCTCGACGTCTCGACGACCTTTTGTTATGCTAATTTAAAATTATGTCACAAATAAGTCTTCCGTTATTCCATACCAATGGATTGTTCAATCAATCTTCCGATAAATTGTTAATTATATAACACCTTTACGTTCTCGATTGCATTCGAAACAAATCAATCAATTGAAATTTCACCGCTAATTGGTAACAAATATTTTAGAGGAATGCTGATATAGAAACAATGGTTCTATACAATTTAATTGCATGGTTTCGGTGGCAGAACTTAGAAAGTTTTTAATGCCAAGTATAGACTGCTGCAAACTAACATGAAATGTAATGTAAGTAATGCGCATTGCTATGCACACTGTTACAATGTATAATAAAATGTGACAAAAATAAACAATATTCTCATAATGTAGACACTACGCGCCCGAACAAAGTGTTACAACTCGTGCGCGCCGCAATCCACTATTTTTCGGTTTGTCATCGAACACAACACAGAAGGTGACAGGTTGTTTACTTTGATCTATACGACGGAATGCGCCGCGAGCATGCCAGGAACAGGGGCCTTACTCTGAAAATCGAACATGAACATTTCGGATCGAACGAAAACGGACCATTTGTCAAACAACGACAGCGAAAACGTCAAATGTATTTTGGAAGTAGGAGGTGTACTGATAACGATCGACAACCTCAATGTCAAACGATCGAAGATGGATCCGAAATCCGAAACGAAACACTTTCGGGGTAGCTAAATGGTCAAAACGTCAACGGATACGAATATTTTCGTTTTTCGGAGTAAGGCCCCAGATGCGAGTAGGTGCGCGCCTTGTGTCAAAACTTATAAAATACTTTATGTTACATTTCATGTTACGCTATAGCAGTCTGTACGCGGCTTAAGTCTACATTTTTTTTTCTTCTATACCTGTAGCCATTTCAAGTTTGAAATCTTCTACTAAAATTCCGTATTATAAGTTCGTACATACCGCTAAAAGAAAAACCCCTTCTACGTTTGCAAATGTGTGAGTTCCGTAAATATATAATGTTCTAAAAAAAGGATATACGCGCAGTCATGTATGGTTATTTTTTATTTATTTGACGGCTAAATCGCGTTAATCCCAGTTTAGGTAAGAGTAAGGTACGGCTTCCACTGAAGTGGAGCAAACGGATTTCCTGTACGAATATAAAACTATTCAGAGATCTTTCAACTTACTGTTACTCGTACCTACTTGTAATACCTACCTTAATCCTGCTTAATATTATAAAATGGATGTGAAATTCTTTAAAGATGTTGGAGTGTTAGTTACTCAATAATGCTAAAACGGTTCATCGGATTTGGCTAAAATTTGTTTCCCTGTGATTTGTAATTCCTGGATAGATTGCTATAGATTGCGGGAATGAGACTAAAAGTCGGCGTGGGCAACAGCTAGTTCATAATAATGATGAATTTGAAAGTTATAATATTGGTGATGAGTATTATTCAGCTCACTAGTTCCATACAAAACATTTATTTTCTCTCGGCACTGGCACCAAGACGACGATTAATATCCTACCCTCTCCTTTCCTATACAGAACTGCAACTGCAAGGCTGAGATAATACCCTCATATGGTGCAAACAATTCCATCAAGAACCAGGTGGTTCGAAGCCTTTGCCGCACCATAAAGACCTGGGATTCTTTGCCAGCGTACGTGTTTCTTTTCTCCAACAGTCCCGGGTCCTTTAAGCGAAACGTGAAAAATCATTTAATGATCCCGTTAAGATGAGCTATAGTATGTAATGGTGACCCCCATTCCTGAGCTTTACCATCAGGTGAGGTGAAGTTCACCGTTCGTGAACCATATGATTAATTATAGGCAGGAACGCGGCGAAAAGTCATGAATAAAATTTCAATGCTAATTCAAAATCGATAAAGTAGATATACGCTTCATAGCCAGTGATTCACGATATTTGCCATACCTCAATTAGTTTATCGGTTAAAAACAATTACTACTTCTGTAGGCACCACATGTTCTGCATATACCATAAAGAAACATATCAGTAACATATCTGTGAAAACACCATAAAGAAATATATCAGTCACCAAAATATTTTTTTCTATCAACACCTAGCCTTTTAGAGTCCCAATATTAGAGATTTGAAAAACAAAAAAGCTCACCTCTATACAATTGTTAACAAATAAATCAAGCAGAAATGCGTCAGTCAATCAGCGGTACCGGGGCACACATTTATCAGACCTTGTTCAAATTTGAGCACATCAATCGCTCCCGCTCCAGTAATGGAAAAACGGTCGTGATTTGAGGCTATTTGTTGATTTAATCCCATAAAACGGAGATTAAAGTTGTCAGACTGGGAAAAGTCAACGATATTGTAGTCAATGAGCCACGAGGTACTGAAAATCTTGCGTGACTTATCAAGAAAACAGTTTTGGATAAAGTAATAACATTTATTACTTTACTCCCAAACTTTACAATCGATACAATTTGTACAATAAAACAAACTTTAAAATCAACACGAAATAAATTCTTCACTTTGATACAAACCTACATTTTTCGAACCGCCACGTTTAAAACGAAACTAAACATTGAGATGTCTTTTTTACTTCGAACTAGGTTTTAAATTTGTCTTTCTTTGCAATTTATCCCTCATAAACACTCGGTTGTTAGCTACAGCCCGCAATTGTCTTTGAAAAATCCTTTTGTGTGGGAAATGGCGTAGATTTTACCTCTCCGTGACAATTCGAAACTTTGGAGCCATTTATAATGAATATTGTACTGCGAAAGGAGTTAGAAAAAGTGAAAATAAGCAAAACAGTTATGTAAGTGTCTGTATGTTATTACAAACGTGTATTCACTAATTTATGGATTATACTATCAATAAATCCAATTGAAAAAAATCATCATTAATTTAATTGATTTCTGATATCATTTAAGATCTTTAGCGCTTCAAGTAACCTCACTTGCAAGCCTGTATACATACACGTAAGGTGTCTGAAATAGTAGCCCATATATCGACGCTGGAAAGGCAACCTTGCTTATGTGCCATTTAGCAACTTTACAGGAGAGCGATTCAAAGTTTGAAAATTTCGAAAAAAATTCGTAAATCGTATGATTTTAATCAGAATGGCCTGAAAATTGGCATGACTATTTAAAAAAGGATTTGTCACAGATTCGCTATAAAATATTACTTAAAGAACGTCAGGGGACAAAATTAGTTGTCGCTTAAGCAATAAATGTCTAGACCTCAGGCAAGGCTAATTTTCTTATAGGCCATGGTTCAGCTAATAATTTTGCTGCACTTATTGCTTATGGACCAAAAGTATGTAATTAATATCAGAGCAAAATGTCTTAACTCGTCAGTCATTCGAAAAAAACGACGGCATAATTCAGTGATATGCATCAAACCATAAAAAAATAGTTTGCCAAAAATTCTGAACCTCTAACTGACCTCAAATCGTGGCTTAGATAATGTTTCTTATAGGTAAGCATATTCAAGGATTTACATAAATAAAAGAACTATTTACGATAAAATCAAAGTATAAGGTTAATTTTCGTAAAAGACATTAATTATTATTCTTAAGTCTTTTGTTCCCATAAATTTAAACATCAAAGCACAAAACAATAAAATTTGACATTAGTCTTCTAAAAAATAAATGATTAAGAAATAAAAAAAAACTCAACTGCAGTTGAAAACACTAAAACAAGTTTGATAGCAGGTGGTACCCACTAATTTTCTTCAAGTTTATGATTTTCAAATGGGTACTGCCTGCTATAAAACTTATTTCAGTCTTTTCAACAGCAGTCAGGTTTTTTATTTTTAAATCATTTATTTTATTCACAACATACCTAATAGTCCTCCCTAATCAGCTTTTTATAATAATCCTTCAGAAGATCGAAAGTGCTGGTGATCAAAACCTAGCCAGGCTAGAATGAATTTTTGGCAAGCTGTTATGGATCGAAAGCCATGTAACAACCGAGTCAACTAGACGCGAGTGACTGATGCGCCCGTGCGCAGCCGAGTCTATTGATAATGTCGGTGTTTGATGCAACATTGCATTAAAACAAATGTAGCTTAAGCGCCGTTCATCGTGTATTGACATGTAAGGAAGTGCGTTGTAAGTGACCATAAAGTGGAAAGTAAATGAAAGCAAAAAATATCTTACAATGATTTCTTTTAAAATGTACAGTGGAGTAAACTTGCTTATGAGCTACTTTAAAAATATTCTAGTCCAAGCTAAATTGCTTATATCCCAATAGCATAGTTTCGTTTTTTCGATAAAATTGCTTATATGCAGATAATGCTTTAGACGTGGCGGAGATAAATTGCTGAAGTCCCATATCTTGAGAAACTTTAGCGCGGCTAATTGTCTGATGTCAAAACAATGCAATGGTCCATGGCGAAGCAAAGTTTCTTATGTAAATATATACGTAATATCTTGGAAAAGAGATATTGCTTAACCTACAATCTAACAAAATTATGTGTAGCTTAAGAGACAAATTTTCTAAAAAGAGCTAAAATTGTTCAAATTCAAATTCAAATTCAAATTCAAATTAATTTTATTTGCAAGAGGTATGGTACAAAAGGTGTTACAGTAAATCATCCAATGCATATTTTCACATACTCTGCCACATGTGGCGTGCAAATTGTTTCTCATTAATATTACATTCAAATAAATTATGTATGTCAATGTAAATAATATAAAATGAAATGGAATTATTATTACAAATGCAAGCAGTGTCAATAGATAAATATCAAATAAATGTCAATCAATCAATCAATGTCAATCAAAATAAATGTCAATAAATAAATTTTGTCAATGTAAACAATGTAAAAATGAAAGAAATTAAGTCAAAAGAAATCGGATTAACTACTTTTTTCATTAAGATATTCCTCTATTGAATAGTAAGCTTTATTCAACAAAAATGCTTGTAATTGTTGTTTAAAAATTTTTAGGTTTTTACAAGATTTAATAGCTTGGGGCAGTTTATTATAAATCTTAGGTGCCATTACAAATACACTTTTATGTAGTAAGGCTGTTTTGGATGGGACCAGGCATAGTCTGTCAGACCTGCGACTGCTGGTTATAACAGAGAATTTCTCCCAGTTCTGTTTAACAAACATAATTATCTCGTATATGTACATACATGGCATCGTCAGTATCTTCAGGCTAATAAAATACGGTTTACATGTATCTGTCGTTCCAATCTTACACATAGCTCTAATGCAACGCTTTTGAGCTTTAAAAACTAATTCTTTACCAGTTGCATTGCCCCAAAATATGATTCCGTACCTTAAAGTAGAAGCAACCAACCCAAAGTACGCTGTAAGTACTGTGTTCTTGTTAACAGTTTTACCAAGCATGTATAGTGCATATGCATATTGATGTATTTTATTATTCACCATTTCAATCTGTGCATTCCACTGTAGAGTACTTTCGATTTGTAGGCCCAAAAACTTTGTCACTTTAATATTATTTATATTTTTATCGTCATATCGTATTTCTAAATTTGTTTTGTTTACCCTTTGATTAAAATCCATTATATTTGTTTTTTGTAAATTAATTTTGAGATTGTGTACCTCCAACCACTTAATCAAAGAAGTAATATTTTCTTTGATAACTGAAACAGTGGTATCAAGATTATCGCTATTGAATACCACTGTACTATCGTCGGCGTACATGATCATCGGAAATGATGTGGCTGATGGGAAATCGTTAATATAAATAATGAACAGAAGTGGCCCAAGTATACTTCCCTGTGGCACTCCATAACGTATGGTTCTTGCGTCCGACTTGTACGAAATTTCGGTCTTAGTTTTGTTACATATTTTATTTATAACAGTGATTTGTTGACGATTTTCAAGATATGACTTGAGTAAATTTGACAAATTCCCGCGAATACCATATGCATTTAATTTGTCAATCAATATTTTATGGTCCACATAATCAAACGCTTTTGTCATGTCCATATATAGCGCCTGAACTGGCTGTCTTTTGTCAATTCTAGAAATAATTGTATTTAAAAAGTCATATATGGCAACATTGATACTTTTGTTCTTTCTGAATCCTTTTTGGCTATCTGTAAACAAATTGTATTTCTCAAAGTAATTACTAATGCTGTTATGGATGACCCTTTCGAAGATTTTAGAAAAAATCGGTACCAAAGCTATTGGTCTATAAGAAGTCATGTTCTCTTTGTCTTCTTTTTTAAATAGCGGTTTAACAAGAGACAACTTCAGTTTTTCAGGAAAAACACCCTGTGCGATACAACTATTCACTAGATAACTTAGCACGGGAGCAATGATGGTAGACACGCTTTTAACAATCCTCGTGCTTATGCCATCATATCCAGTGCTAGCTGTGTTCTTTAAATTCATTATTATATTATGTATCTCTTGGGGCACAGTAGGCAACATGAACATTGATGACAATTGTGCGCTTATTAACCTGAAAAATCGGAATCACAGATGGCTTATTGACCATCAAAAATGGTCAGAATTGAATGAAACCGAGATCAACGGATAGAGAAAAATCAGGCGATTCTAATGATATATATAACTCATATTCGTGAATTTGGCGCATAAGCAAGGTTGCCTTTCCAGCGTCGATATGTCTTCTGGACTTCACCCTAGCTTCTTACCATCCAGCGGGGTAAAATCTAAAAGGCGAAATATTAAAAAAAACCACTCCCAAACTTTTTGTAATTTCAAATCAATGTAATTCAAAAGTCTTTTAGAAGTCTTTGTAGAAACCAAACAAAACATTAACTGCACTGTGGTTTGAAACCTATTTTAAAATAACACAATCAACGAAATAACGAATCATTAACGCTTTTAATGAAAAATTTAATTGCGCTGAATAAACTCAGTGAAAGATGTGGCCCATTTCACAAATGGAGTTACGCAACTCATCAGCATTCAGGTTATATTAAAAGCTGAAGTCTAAAAGGCATAAATAGTCTGCCACAAAGGTTTTAATATCATTATACATTATTAAGAGGAAGTAGGTAGAATTATTACGTGAGACTAAACATAAATTGTTGAAGATTTACGCGAATGTAACTCACTGAATAATAAAACTGATTTTAAAGGAGAATCACGTTTTATTGTGTGTTATTTTTTATTTTTGATATTTTTGTTGTTTTTTGTAGCCTTGGTCATGATTAAATGGTAAGGTTTATAGAAGCTTCTATGAAATAACGAAATAGATATATATGTAATACGTTATATAATAAGAAAAAAATAGTGTAGTCAAACCTTCCCTAGAATGTAAAAAGTACTGTTCTGAAAACCGCGTCTAAATCGGTTCAACCAAACGCGAGATAATCGCCAATGTCAAACTGTGAAATTAATTTTGAAGCAGATTTTTACTGCTTTCAACCCTCAAGATTGTTGGGAAAACGATTTATTCTAGAAAATAATACTTCACACAACTGGTAACATCTATTGCGATGATGTTGACTTAGTTAAATCTGTGTGACACCCGTCATTTCGTCATTTCATCAAATTGACAATTTAGAAAATCTCAATCCTTACACACTGATCACACCCCAGCCATAAATGGAAAATAGATTTGCATTATTCGACCCAGAGAAAAAAGTGACACCAATAAAAACGTGGAGGAAAATATCCGTGAACCCTAAAAATCCTTTACCTTTTACAATCTTCACAAAAAAAGGTTGTTCGTGTCTCTGTCCAGGCCTTCATATTATTCGAGCAAAAACTGACACTCGTATTAGGTTCCCTCTCACGTTCCACTCTTGTGTGGACACGGCTTAACTAACGTACCGGTAGCTACTACAGTACAATATTGTAACCGAGCTTTGTTCACCTACAAAAAATGTGATTAGAATTTTTGTTCTCAACTGAGCGAGATTACGATTTTTATTCAAATTATCTGGTCCCTAGGTAAATTGAAAACTCCGAGAGAAGAAACTCCAACAAAAAGATTTTTTTTAATAATTTAAGTAATATTCTACTACTACTAACAGAAGTGCGTACGAAACTAAGCTTAGCAGGTTACAAAGAGAACATACGTGCAATCAGTTCAGGAACAGAGCTGATCGTACATGCTTGCTGTAAACGTTATATTAAATCATTTAAATTCTGTAACACCAGTCAATGCACATCCTAACAGTATAAAATTAAGTAGTTTGGTTTGTGCTTTGATAATAGATCCAAATATTTAGGTCCTTGTGTGAGTCATAACAGTGTAAAACATAAAAGAAGAGTATGATGCATAGTACAGTTGCTTACATTCATAATGAAAGATGCATTACGTTTACCATTTGAGCAACATCAGAACGCAGCTTTCCCGCTGCAGATAAAAGGCCTTTCTTACCTAAGGCGTAACTCGCAGAGTCAGGACAAAAGTAATTACAAATGTTAGTTCGTAGCTGCCGTTCATTAATATGCTAATACCGTTGCGAGAGCACCATCGAACGCCGAATTGGCGCAAAGAACTCTAAAGCAAAAAATGGGAGCTGAATTTTAAAAAGGGAACCCACTGTAGCTTATTTTGATGCTGTAACTGAGAAAGGTTAATTAATTTGCGTTTTTATTTGCCTACGTTGATTGTATTTCTGTTTTGCTATGCTTAGACAATTTTGCTTTTAATTGTGGCTTGTTGTTTGGTCAAATCATTGCTTCAATTATGAGATTGCATTTTTTGATAAACATGTGAGTATTATATACAAACGGCCTTTGATGACCGCCACAAAACTGCTGTACTTTGTAGAATATCGATTATAATCCGAAGGGTGATTGCTGACTGAAAAAATCCTGAAGCACACAATTTTTACACGTAGGTTTGAAGAGCTTACAAAAGAAACATCTGCCCATCAAAGTTAGAATGATAAGGGTCTCGTCTCACTGATATTTTAACTAAACGCAGGTAACTAAACCTGGTTTAATCTGAGAGGCACATGGCGGCTGCGCATTTTGCAATTAGTCACCTATGTATGGCATTGGTATTGCAGAATTCCCGCCCAATACCGCTTATAATATTCATAAGTGCATTGCAATGCAAGTCATAATATATGCACGTAAAATAAGACACTCACTATGAATTGTAAACATGTCCCTACAAAGGCCGATCTGACATACCTACTACACTATAACTATGATGACAGCATTTGCCACGGGTTAGATTTTCATAAAAGTTATGGTAAGTCTGATGAAACGAAACTGACATGTTCAATTATGAAATTGGGTCAAAACAAAAACTCTTATAACCTGGTAGCTGCTGCACTTACCCAGTACAATTCTAAATTCAACCATCCAGGGAGCTGTTCAAATATACATACATAATTTCATAAGAATTAATATAACATTTAAAGCATTAGGTGTATCTAATACACTGTGACTTGCTATAACTTTTTACTAATCAAAAAGTCTTCATAATCTTGCAACAAAATGATTAAGTATAAAATAAGGATGAAAACACGTTCCCAATTATCGATAAGCATTCTCGAGTACGAGATTAAAATCAAGATTTTTATTAAAATGCATAAAAATCCGTTATCATAAATTGTGATCGGGTCAGTAGGGATGGAAAATGTAAAATTACATAGTACGTACATGATCATAAATTATTTTACGTATTTCCTCCCCGTAGAGAAGGAAACGACTCAAGATGATCAAATCTTTCAAGTTTGTTAAGAGAGTTAAATTTGTTACCCTACGTGGCCAGATAACGTCAGTTATGGTTATTTTTGGATGAGCAATCCTGTATACTATTTTAAGTATCACGAGTATATTTTCAACTCTAAGAAATTATTATACCTATATTATACAAAATTATTAATTATAATCCGCGCGCGATCAAAATGTGATGCTACCTTTTGGAACTGAGACGTAAGTGGGCCGCCGGCTAGCCGTAGCGTCGGCAAACTCATGTCGAAGCTCACAAAACGAAGCTGTATTTTTAGTGCGACTAGATTTCTAAATGAGTTTAATTATGAATGCAAGATTTATAATAATTAGGTATAATATTGTAATATTGTATGATCGTCTGTTTGTCCGCAAATTTTTGTGCGCGCAAAAATCAGAAACTACTGGAGGGATTTTGATCAAACTTGGTACGATTATAGTTCATAGTTTTGGGCAACACATAGGCTACTTTTTATTCAAGCTGAAACCCGTGGCTTTGCCCGCGCTTCATTTTTAGGTCGTTTTTGGTCATATCTCCGGTTCTACTTAACCAACTACAACCAAGCATACGGTAAATTTTTAGTCTAAGCAAGACCTTTTAAAAAAAACCGCATCAAAATCCGTTTGGTATTTTTTATCGCTATCGATGGACGTAAAAAGAACTGAACGGATTTTGACGCGTTTTTTTTTATTAGAAAGGTCTTGGTTAGACTCAAAATCTTACGCATATTTGATCACAATCGGCTGATTAGAACCGGCAATGAAACGAGAAAATCGACGTCCACGCGGGCGGAGCCGCGGGCAACAGCTATCTTTAATATATCGCCTTTTCTTATCTGATCTACATGGATCTACATGTAATCGTGCCAAAAATACCGAAACGACGACGACGAGAGTGATAGGAGATAGGACGAACATCAAATGTCTGACAGGTAAGAACAGTTCAACCGTTCTCGAGTTTTTGCAATACTAACAGAATTGCAATTAATTTTTATTTATATAGATTAAAGATTAATAATGAGTGGAAAAAGGGGTAAAATCTTGAGTAGTCAATCTCGCGAAATAGTTCTGGCATTTGATAGATATTTCAATCAAGAACAAAGTCGGTGTTAACACGCTAACGCTACTTGAGAACTGTCATTTTCGATGTACTTTGACAAGGTTCCTTCACATTTTCATCGCGCGCGGATTATAATAGAAAAAAAAACAAAAGAACAAAAAAAAACCGAATACACTTTGCTCCACCGGTGGGGTAATTTTATTATCCTGTAACTTTGAATTTGCAAAGATGTTTTTAAAATCAATGTTGTAAATTGATTTTAAAACTGTACAAATCATTAGTTCTGTTTTTAATTGCTATTTAGTTTATAACAAACATCATTCAAAAAGGTACGAATTTACATCACAAACAAAACACACCTAATTCAAAGTTGTGTATAATTTGCCCCCACAGTGGTTTAAGGTGTACGTAAAATTTATTAACATTCCACTCTGGTCCACTATTAGACGCTCGGTGGGGCAAAGTGGAAGCACCCAATTTTATACTGCTTGTATTAATGGTGAAAATGAGATCACTTCATTAGCGCACGCTTTTTACGGCAGTGATAAAAAGGATCATAAAGAATCTTGCAGACAAGACACTAATTCACAAAAAAATTTAATTTCCTAGAGTTATCTAATTTTACTTGCCAAAACTTACAACTGCGTGGAGTCGACAGGTTAATTTAATCTAAAGCTGATTTATAAAAATATCAATACAATAATACTTTGAGCACTTTTAATATGTTTTCAAATATAATGTTCTCTAAAATGAGTCTGTAGTTTTGTGACAAATAATTAAAAAACGTTTCATTTTCTTATTCAACCCCAAAATAATGATAGATTTTGATTGGCATAACATGACGAAGCTTCAACTTGTTCAAATGTTCCCGACTTGTTGATGAGTTAATGAGTTGTCTTTGTTTTGAATTTCAGTCTTTACGTGAGAAATAATATATGCTAGTGACTACGATTGAGTATAACACTGCTGTTGAGTAGCATAGTAGATGCCAATGAAATTTGAATAAGTTAAAGCACTAGCATGATTTAAATGTCAAAGACTCCAACCTATATTGCCACTCCCACAACTTCCCTCAATATTCACTCCCATCTTGGCCCCTTTCACATAGTTCATTTATTTTCTACATAGCAATAGCAATATCTGTAATATATGTATACGAATGTTTTCAAAACGTAATGTTTTGTTGTAATCAGATAGGTACATAAATTAAGATCCCGTCTAATCATCGCTATTATTACCGTCTTCATGTCCCGATCGCATCCGAGGCTTTAGGAGCCAGGATTCCACTTTCCGACTATGGCTCCGCTGCTTCGCAGTCTAAGGCCCGTATTAATAGATGACACTGACCTCTGAGATATCTCCTATTAAATCAGATAAGGTGTCATCTATGAATACGGGTCTAGGACATCCATGGCAGTGAGACCATTGGCAAGCTGAGGGCCGCCACTGTAGCACTACTGGTGTATGTAGTGGTGACCCCAGTCCTGAGAATTTACCTTTAGGTTACCATCAGACGAGGTAAAGTCATTTTGACCTGTCCTATACTATAAAACAAAAAAAAAGAATTTCACTTTCTACGACGCAAAGTCAGCACTTCTTGAGTTTACCTATCCTACTGGGTCTGACCTAGGTTTCATGACCACACATTTTAATCCAATCATTTTATGAAATGTTACAAATATATAATGATATAGTCCACAAAGGAGTTAATGACTATATTAGTATTGTATGACCCACGTTACTAGAAGCTAGGTATAACATACGTACAGAGACTGCTACTATCATTATTGTTGTGATTAAACGTAGGAAGCTTTTGGAGTCGGGTAAAAACATACCACATTACGGTACATATCCTTTTAGGAATGTGTTTAATACTGGCGGAACAAAGTATGCATTACATTTTGCCACGCTAATGATGTCGAATATTCATCAACCCTACACTGCACCAAATGCAAGCTGATTGGACAATAATGCTTTTGAATCTCACAAAGGGTAACCTTTTTACGTCCAATTTATGAGTGTAATTTCAATTGATCCGAAAGTATAAGAGTAATATAGCGGTTAAATTATCTTCAATGAAACCTCATACATTTATAATATGAGCTTTGAATAAGCAGTCTTTGAGGATGTCGCATTGATGAAAAATTTCTACTGCACAAAATCTTTTTCAAGACTCTTGACGCCAGCTATCACGTTCAAGTTTATTCGTTTGATTTGCCTTCTGGAGCAGTTAAAAAATGTTGTTCTTTTTATTATCAGTCTCTATCATATTAAAAACTTTTAAACACCTATAAAATTTTGTTAAGTATTATTACTTCAAGTAGCAATAAAATTAAGAAAACTGAAATATGAAATAAAAGCTGCCTAATGACTGAAGAATGAGGATGAGAGAAATAATCAACGTGTACAAGCGGTGCATAAGAAATCTAATTCATACTAATCGCCATACTAAAAATAATAACCTTTTGACTTATAGATTTAGGTGCATGAACCAGTTCTAGCTACTTTACGCCTTTATTTATATGTATAAATAAAATAAAGACTGTTTTCATCAGTTAGAAGAGTTAATTATTATACGGTGTCGTTTTACCAAAGGGTAGATTGTGGATTTTAATTGTGTTTTATTGCGTATAAATATAGACATCTCCGATATTTTCAAGCGCAATCCAATGTGCAATTTTCAGCTGATATATTACAGGAGATTTTATTTTACGGTATTACCTTCTTCATCAAAGTACTAATCTCAGTAACATCCAAAATCTGCACCTTGTAGCCTGTGGTCCACTCCATTACTCCTCCTTTCGATGAGGCAAGTCTGCACCAGAGTCCCGGCCATCAATTAGTAGGTGTGCCAGGTTTCAGTTGAACTTACCTTGAGCCCAAGCTATCTTGGTAAAGCCCTATACTTTTATTTACTTTACTGTATTATCATCTTTAATTTTCTCTGAATCCATAAATGAAGCAGTCTTGCAATCCTAGTCGAAAAACTCCTTAAAATATAACTGCGTATTTTTATTCCGGTGAACGATCTAACCCCTTAAGCGTCCAACGTCCAAGTAATCTTATCTTTTCCCAGAACTTTCTTCATTAGTAAAATACTAAAGGTCTGTTACATTCAAAGTTTTGATCCCGGATCATTACAACGTTTACACACGGCTGTAAGCTGCCATAATTTGTAAGTTGACAACCCTGAATTTTAGTTGAGAGTACATGCTCGGGTGTTGAAGTGTTCAGTAATCATGATTAATTATACGATTACGGTTGCCGCTTCATTTTGTTGGTGGAAACCGTTTGTTAAATCCAGGATTATTAATGAAACTGTTGGGCGTAATTTATACAAAGTTCTAGGATTTACGATACTTTTATAAGCGATCCCGTGTACTTAATCTTTTGTTAATATTATGTGATTAGTAGATTACTTGTTTTGTAGTTCCTTGAACCAATTAAATACCTCGTTCTGTTAGTTGTTGTTTTTGTGGTAATTAGAGTCTTAACTTTTTTTATACTACGTAGGTGGTAGACAAGCACACGGCCCAGATACTTATAACTGATTCTAAAAACTTTGATTAATACCTTGATTCCCCACTCTTATGCAGTTTTATGAAATAACTCATAAAATCTACGGCCCTATTATATTACGGCCCAAACCAACGTCACTTGGTAGCTGTTTTACTAGTAACGGGCGAGGTCCTGGCATACTTAGGATTTGACAAGCCAAATCAGAAGGAGTAGTAACAATGAACAACGGAAGAATGATGATAAACTATATATATATTATAGAGAAACTCCCAAATCAATGAAAATATACATATTTGTTTTCATCCGCTATGTCACATCACAGAGGTGCCTATCTGTAATATTGTAATAGGTACTAGTAGAAAATCTTACCAAATACTTCATTTGGTTTGAAGTCTCCAATTTCCTCATAATATGATAAATATTGCCTTTGCTCCCAAAATTTTATAGAAACATAATTTTTCATTGACATTTTCTGGGACGTAAATATTTGAAACCCAAGTTCCATCCCAAAGTAATTGATGAGGACATACTTTATTATCTAATATCTGTAATAAGATACTCTCTATAATATAATATTCTTTGTTGATCCTTCAAGGCTCTCGGACTATAATGAAGGCCTTGAGTATTTTCTATATCCCTAATAGATACCTACATTATTATGTAGCTACATATAATATGTGCTTATTAATGATCCGAAATTATTTTCTGTTTGACTTGATTTCGATGAGTAAGCCCTGGAAGAAAAAAGCATTATATCAAATCTCCAAAATGTCTTATTGTAAAAAGATATTCTCGCATTATATTATATCTCTGAAGGTCTAGTTGAACCAATGTTTTTGAAGGAAAGGAAACGCAGTTGAGGTTGACGTTTGCAGTCTAACTACTAAGCAGCTGAATATCGATATTTTCCGTGAAGCGACTGCAGTCGGACTATCACAACCCACTGATGATATCAAAATTCTGCAATAAGAACATCATTAAACAAAAAAAATACAACCAAAACAAACAAAAAATCAATAAACAAACACAACAATGAAAAAATTCCAATTTATTTTTCTACATTTACATGTTAAGTAGATCCAAATCAACCTTCTTTTTTTTCACGAGTGCCACTTGACCGCGGTTAATGGTGAAGTGGCTATACCGAAATCGAATCGATCAATACCATACATTACGGGCTTTTGTTACCAGGGCTCGGATGGAAATCTCTTCCTAAGCTGGATGACCTTAGCTGCTCAATGTAAAATGAAATTTAAAATTCGAAATATAAAATAGGACCTGTCTGGTTTAGCCAGTCGTTTTTCATTGAACAACAATGGGTGAAACTACTTCTTGGGAATTTCTTAACTGAAAATCTCAAGATTACTCCTTTTGCCTTACTTGAAAATCGAATCCAAGAGCTTATTAAAAATAACTGCAATATCAACAAACCAATTGACGGATTATTTAGTTAATGCTTTTAAAATCATATAAACGTTAGGTAATTCAGGCAAAACTGAACCAAGTTTTGAATATTAATTAGTTTAGTTAACAAATGTGGTGAACTACTAATTAATTACGGAATTTCTTAATGGCGTGAATGCATTGTTTGGAAAGCAATTTACTTTATACCAGCCACATTCTGAGACTTACGGGTGCTCTAAATATGTGAAACATTAGCTATTACTTCAAATTTGTTAAAACGTTGAAGAATAAGCTAACAAACGTTAATAAGAGCACTCATTTCACGAAACGAGAAAACAGAATAGACGAAGAAATTTGCAATCACATCGTCGAATGGACTAAAGGAAATCTCGACAATTTGCCGATCAGCAAACAGTAAACGAATATCTTACTATGAAATATGGTAATAAATGACAACAGAATCAGTTAACAGTGGAATTGTGAATAGAAATTCCATTTTTCATTGCGAGCTTGACAGTATTCGAAGTCTATTCTCCGAGCACGATACGGATACTCTATGAATATGAAAAACTCACTGCATAATCGAAATCTATCTTTTGTTATGAGATAAATTTTTGTGCTTTATTTAAAAGCTATAGAAAACATTTATGAATTCAATATTATTCATAATGAAATTTTGAAGTAGGTTATTAGCATTTCTTTTTCTTAAATTGGGAAAAGCGTATACCCAGGATTGGACATGATACCCTAACCAGTTCCTTCCTTAGGGAATACTTTACCGCTTTCTATTTTTTAGGCATCTCTGTTAGTTTTTCCTATTACACAGTACTGAAAAACATTGCTGGTGATATTATAGGCAGGTATCAATACCTGCCTATAAATCACCAGCAATGTTTTTCAGCTTGGTAGTTTTAAGACGAATCAGAAACAAATGGCGGTCTGTTTTCTCTGCCTACCCCAGAGAGAAAAAGGCGTGGGTATATGTATGTAGTAATTTCACTTTCAATACACATTATATTGAGCCAGTTTTACCAAAATTTTCTCCTTACACTTT
Source organism: Lithosia quadra (assembly GCA_963576445.1). Lineage (NCBI taxonomy): Eukaryota > Metazoa > Arthropoda > Insecta > Lepidoptera > Erebidae > Lithosia > Lithosia quadra. The sequence goes on along the minus strand of OY754899.1, from coordinate 5,383,002 downwards.
TCACGTCACTTTACATAACAGTTTTATAACTTCGTATGTTATTTTTCTTACGAAATCTGAGACCAGTATTAGTGCTATTACGACATAGAATATAAAGAAATTCTATCTTGTTTTCATTTACGTCGAAGCGCATTGAATAAAACAAAGATGAATTATCTCTGGGGAATTCTATTTTCTCGTTGTGATAAATACACTACATTTAACACAGAAAGTGACTATTGCGCTCTCTATTGTTGTAGTTTGAACACTGTCCTATACATATTTATCATAAGCTTTTATTTATCTTGCTCTGTTATTTGTTGGTTGGTTAGTAACGGATCAAATCTTAGAAGCCTATTTAGAACTGCCCCCGTAGACTAGTGTCAAAAGTAGAGAACCGGGACTTGAGGTAGTCCTACCTCAAGTCCCGGTTCAAGTTCCGTCCTGGATCACTTTTTCCGATCTGATATCATACACCATGTATGCCTAAATTCAAGCAAATATTATTATAATCATGTAACCCACCAGTTTAAAAGCTAGCATAAATACTCGTTTCCAAGTGTACCCGTAAAGTGAAGTAACATTATGATCTGTTTTAAAATTCTGCTGCCGTAAGTACTTAGCTAAACTACATACACTACTCGCATAAATAAATGTTACTTTATTCATGTTAATGTCCTGTCTAGTTTGTTTAAAAATTATAATTAAAACCAGAACAGTTCATTTCATAATATAACATAACATAAACTCACGCCTATATCCCCGAAGGGGTAGGCAGAGGTGCTAGCACCCACATTTCGCCAGTTTATGTTTAGGTCCCAATGTAATAGGTGGCGAGCCTATTGCCATTAACCGGGCACTTATAAACCTGCGATAAATACACACATAACTTCGAAAAGCATCGAAAAGTCATAGGTGTTACATAGTGAACCTGGGATCGAACCCAAGACGTCGTCGTCTCAGCAGTCCATTACCTGTTCATTTCAAAGTAACATAAAGATATACGTTGACACGTGGCATTCTCATACTCAAGGCCGCTTGGTCTCATGCTGAGGCGGGACACGTGTTGAGATATCACTAGTCATCTTTGGTAAACACAATATTACTTTCTTTAAGAGTTTGACTCATTTGATTTTTATTTAAATTATTTTATTCGAAAAAAAATGTCTTGACATTTTTCTTTATAATTACATGTTAAGTACGTTAAATGACTTCACCTCGACTAATAGTCTATACTACTGCAAAATTATACAGTAGCTGTGTATGTCTACACTAATATTATAAAGAGGAAAGATTTGTACCTATTTTTGTATGTTTGTATGTTTGTAATGAATAGGCTCAAAAAGTACTGGGCCGATTTAAAAAAAAATTTCACCAATAGAATGCTACATTCTTCCAATTTGACATAGGCTACATTTCATTTTGAAAAAAATTAGGGATCCTTGGAAAAACTGGAATTTACACCCGGGCGAAGCCGGGTCCCGGGTCGCTAGTACATTATAAAATCAGACCCAAAAAACCATCAGTTGGCGTTTCTTCGTACACGATTGCGTAACTATTTTAGTACGAAAAAGGTTCACGACAAATGCACGTAAGATTTGAGTAATGAAATTGGTTTGATCCTTATTTTTTACAAATTAAGTAACCTCATTTACAATCATATTAAAATAAATCATGATTTTATTATGCAGATGAACGTTCAGAGTTATTAAAACATCTGATGAGGTCACCAACATTTTGTAACCGAATTATTAACGGACATAAAGTAAGTTAACCACAACAATAATTTTCATCACATTACAACGTAAATAATTGTTTCATGTGGGAATTGAAACCGCAACACAGTGGCAGATGTTCAGTATAGTTTTATGGGAATACAAGCTATATAAGCTGATAAACATTTATAAATATTATAGCAATTATTTTAGTTATGAGTCAATCAATACAATCAAGAACCGCGGTAGCCTAGTGGTATGGGTAATGGACTGCTGAGACGAGGTCTCGGGTTCGATCCCAGGTGCACCATGGCACACACCAATGACTTTTCGATGCTTTTCGAAGTTATGTGTGTATTTATCGCAGGTTTATAAGTGCCCGGTTAATGGCAATAGGCTCGCCACCTATTACATTGGGACCTAAACATAAACTGGCGAAATGTGGGTGCTAGCACCTTTGCCTACCCCTTCGGGGATATAGGCGTGAGTTTATGTTATTGTTATGTCAATCAATATTCCACCCAAATTGTATATTAGGTATGACTTAAATAAAATTGTATAATAGAAAACAAACAGTAATAAATTTATAGCAAATTAGATAGGTACGGTTAGTTTTCTGGAAGCGGAAAAAGAATGATAAAATGGTTATTTCCTTTCTCTCAAAGGAACAGCGGTGAAACATATGAGCGTCTTTTAAAAAAGCAATCATTCAACACGGCAGCTCTTGGTAAAAAAATATTGCCTGCAATACCCAACGTTTGTACTGAATTGGACATATATGGAAACGAAACATGATATTTATGTATTGTGACCATGTTGTACTAATATTGGCTGCTATTTGCGAAGTGGAAATAACCAAGTAATTCCGAAGTTTGGTCCTAATTAAAATAGTTTTGCTTGTAATTTCAGAAGTTTAGTTGTAAGCATGACTATACTTCATGAGAGGATGAACCAACTAAGATCATACTATAATGATATAAACAGTTTAGAGGCCTGATACAGTAACGCTTGTTTTTAAAACGCGTGATTTTAATTTGATTAGAAGGGAAAATTGTACAAAATGTTTATTAGTTGGTATGATCTGTCAAAAATTTATGTCGATAAGTTTTCATAAGTTTTGAAATCAAACTTTTAAAAACTAATTTAATTGTATCGAGCGCCTGTTTCGGAGAAGTTCAATACAAGTTTCATAACTAAGTTTCTATTAATGACAATAAATGCTTATACTGAAACGCATTTGCGGTTAAATAATTACTCTCCATACTAAACAACCATAATCGATTGAGCCAACTATAACAGCTTTAGTAGAATACTTTTTTTATAAATTTTATTGTTCGTAAAATTGGCAAGAATGGACTTTGGCTACAGGCCAGCCTAATTTTTGGAAGATGAAATAATTAACTTTTTGGCCTATTACTTCATAATATACTAACAACCTTTCTAACACCTGTTTTATGGTAGGTAAGTTAAAACGCAGGTGAAACAAATGGCGTCTTGCGATGATTCTGTCAAGCTGAGGACCACCACTGTAGCACAATCGGTGTATGTAAAAGTGACCCCTGGTCCTGAAACTTTACCTGTAGCTTACCATCAGGTGAGGTGAAGCCATGTCAACATGTCTAATAAAAAAATGGGGGATCAGGGAGTATATTATGGTAAGTAGGTAGCAAACTGTAACCAATTACGACCAAACTTAGTCAAACAAAAAAAATAAGTATACCTACATAGAAAGTATAAAAACCTTCTTATATTTACCATGTATGTACGGTAAGAGGTAAGTGAATAAATTTCTATTAAAACACCTCCTGTGGCAAGACTTCTTTAGTCTTCACTTCACTTAGATATTATCTTAGTTCGCTTAGTTAGAGAGTGCTGGTGTCAGTTCAGCAAAGATTAAACCTGTGAGATTTAGCTTACAATTTATCGCTTCAAATTACCAGTGAAGACTATAGTTGTGAAGATATCCAATAGCTTTCTTTAATTGACGTAAGTTTTAGCTAAATTGTGAGATTTATCTAATCTATCTAATCCATTTTTTTAGTGTCGGTCACGTCAACATGACTTCACCTCGCCTGATGGTAAGCTGAGGCAAAGTCTCTGGAATGGGAGTCGCCATTGCAAACACCGATAGTGCCACAATGGTGGCTCTCAGCTTCACGGCCTCATCAAATGATTTTTCACGCCCCGCTTAAAGGCCCCGGGACTATAGGAGGAAGGAAACACATGCGCTGGTAAAGATTTTCAAGTAGGTAGGACACGATACGGTGGTATCTCCGACGCAGGTACTTCAATGAGTAGACGTAATGTAGCAGACGTAATGAGCTGTCCGACTGGAGTAGTACCTCTGCCCTACAGAAGACCGCGGCCATAATAACCATCGTGTTGTGTTCCCGCCGGTAATTTTAGGGTAGCCAGAGCTTACTGTATCCCTCCTCCTCCCACCTCTTCCTAGCCTCTCCACCCCTTCCTTTCCTAGCCCCCTTCCCCCTTCCCTTCAGGGTAGGCAACCATTGGTGTTGCACACGCCCATAGGCCACGGTGACCGCTTCCCATCAGGTGGCCCGTGTGATTGTCTGCCACCTATGTAGTATAAAAAAAAGCTCAGTTGGCCAAGTATCACCAGAAAAGTACTATCACATGTTCAAATCCCGCCCTGTTGCTTTTCTCTTGTTTATATGCAAAGTTAGCACAGTAATTGCTTCAAAATTTCATTCATTAAATATCAAATGAGTATTTACTCGCTCGCATAAAGAAGTTACGAAGTAAAATAAACAACCCAATATGCAAAGGCCATTAGAAGATTCACTTTATGAAGTAAATACAGTAAATAAATATAAATATGGCACGCCTATTCATGTATATTCATTTTTAGGGTTCCATACATCCACAACACCCTCGTAACTTTTTGGCTGTCCGTATGCCGGTTGGAAATACTACACGAAAATGTAATTGTCAGAATTAATTATCACTTCATAACATAAAATATCTTTTGGTAATGGTTTTGGTAAATTTTATATACCAACTGGTTATTGTTCGCGACCTAGCCCGCCTGCTATTTGGGAACCACTTAAGAAAACGAAAATAATCGAGTTCGAAAGAATCGAGTGAAGAAAAAAAATCGAGGTAAATTTTATCGATCGCTCGAAAAAAATAGCTTCCATATACTGTCATCTGTCTATGATGTTTTTGAAGCACTACCCTATTACCTAGTACGGAACCTTCAAGTACAAATTCAGCAAGATGAAAAGCATTTACCGGTGGCTTCAAACATCTTCCTCTTCAACAACCCTTTTTGACCCTAATCACCAACAGCTAGATAACTTGGCAAGTAGTACTTTGAAGCCGATTATCTGTGTATACTTATTTGCGTATAGGACTATCCATTGTCAACAAAACTTGGGACTACTCTACTCAGCTCGACATGTAGGCGCCTTTATTTATACCATTTTTTTATACAAAGGGTGAGTTACGTGAACGTCGAACAGTTTGCTCACTACCTTCTATATAGGTAATAGACGTATAAAATATGTAACCAAATAAATAGGATTGCAATGGACTTTATTGCTTGCAGACTTATAAATATTTTCGTTGATTTTTGTATAACTTTACTATTGCACTCTTTTGCTGTAGGTATGATGAATGTATCGCCAAAACGTTTCGCGTATATAGAGTAAGGTGAACTAATTCTTACAAAAAAAAATACCGACTTCGAGTAGACTAAATTAAAACCTGAAGCAGCCAGCTAAAGTAAAAAAAATAGTTCACCCAATTTAAAGTCTTGAGGTAAAATAAATAAAAACAAATTTAATCATAAAAAATACTGTCGAATTGAGAACCTCCTTTTTTTGAGGTTGGTTAAAAAGAAGGCCAGTAGCTTTCAGTGAGAATTGCGAGCTAAGCATATCAGTAATCTAGTGTCCATGCCTTCTGAGTGTGACATGTTAATTCCAATAAGTCAAACGTCAAGTACAGGAGCCATCAAGGACCACAGATAGCTCAAACTGCGATGCCCAACAATGCGAGACTACGCGAGTAGGTAGGTACATGTCACAACTCGCATTACTGAAATTTCGCCCGTGGGAAATTAATTTGGTACTAAATAAAAGTTATTGAATAAAAATGTCGTACGTTAACATATTTTTTGTTGTTTTGGAATATGATTAACAAATTGAAAAATTTCAGCTTAGACCTTGAAACCGTCTGAACTACACACCCGTCTGAGGTAAATGAAATTCTAGTATCTTTACAAATAAATACAATTCAAGCGTCTGTGATTGCGTAATTAATAAAACTAATCAGGCATTTTTAGGCGAGGGAAATGCCAGATCACCTTATACCTCGGCGTTTGAATACCCGAGACGGCAAGCAGTTTTAGTTGGTTCACATCAAGACCGAGCAAACCACGGAATGGTATCTGTTGGGATTTCAGCACGAAAATAGGCAATTTAAGCTTATTTAATTTAATATAAGGGACCTAAATCGAAATAATCTTTCAATTAAAGTCTCCTGTGCAAGGCTTTTCTGCAAATAGCCAACCCTTCAAGCGTATCAACTTGACTTACAGCAACGCGTGTTTGCCGAATAAATAAATACATAAACTATATTAATCAAAATCGGTTCAAACGATTAATAGTTACGAGGGAATATGAATCGTGCACGTAAACAATACAGGCAAACAATTTAGGCACATAATTACAAAGGAATAAGGACACATCTCCGCTGTAAGCAAAAAGGTCGAAATTTGTTCGTGAAAAGTAATCATTACTTTTCAGTTAATTTAACATTAGGTACTTTCTAATCTGGGCCTCAACAAACACTCAAAACCATATATTACTTTGAATGATATAAATATGAGAATATTTACAGTTTGCACACAAAGATGAAAGCTTTCAATGAACATTTTGTTCCCACATCCTACGCAGGCTTTCGCAACCATTAATGGGAATTATTACCCGATATTTCTTTATCTAATTCCATTTATCGGATGATTTGTAGGGTACAAGTTAATTAAGTAATGTATTTTAGATTTCCGAGTCAAAGAATACAAGTAATTTGTTATTGAAATTAACTAAAATACTGTTTAACTAAAACATTGGTATCTGAATTTACTTCACGTTAGAGATGCTTTATGTTAATTTCCACTGCAAGGAATAACACATAACGGCAGACGCCACGTACTTGTCAGGCACACAATATTCCTATCCAATCCAATGAACCAGAGATGAATTACCTATGAAATCCAATGAATTACATAGGTATTTAAATGAAATGAAATGAAATCTTTATTTTTTACACTCCGGAATACCTTAATCATATAAAAGGCAAATGCATTTTATGTGTTTAACATTATTCCCTACTTGTTTCCAAATTTGTTGTATCCTTTATCCCGAATGAACAAAGTAGGATTCAACAACGGGTTGAAAGAACAGACTCCATATAATATTAAGTATATGAACTTTTCAAACTTATACCACCTAAAGTATAAGAACCTCTCAAACTTATACTACTACCAAACAAATACCAGCAGAATATAAGTCCAGTATATATTCAAAAAATTATAATTATAAGATGAACTGGTGATTTTTGCCACTAATTAATAAAATCCGCTGATGTGAATTTTACTGCTTATTATAAAATTGTACCTACCCCGAAGGGAAAACGGCGAGAGTATTGAATTTATGTATGACTATTAATAAGAAGTTACTGTCTAATAATGACATAATAATAAAAATAATTATCAGTGATTCCCCCCCGCATGCTAAAATTGTACCTACGTACCTACTTTTGTTTAAATCTTCAGAGGTTGTTACAAAAATTGCAGTATCAAAGTTAATTTTTGTATATAATCAATGTCTTGATTTTGGATACGACTCAGATCGCTATATAAAGATCATCCATTGTTTACTTATAATATTTTTTATAAAACGTAGTTGGCAGATAAGCACACGGCCCACCTGATGGGAAGCGGTCACCGTGGCCTATGGACGTGTGCTACATTAAGGGTATCACACACGCGCTGCCTACCCTGAAGGGTAGGGAGGTGGGAAGGGGTGGGGGAGGGGGGGTACAGTGAGCTCTGGCTACCCTACATACCGGCGGGAACACAAAACGATGGTTGGCCGCGGTCTCCTGTAGGCCGGAGGTACTACCCCAGTCAGACTGCTCATTTCGGATGGGAGATAATACCGTCGTGTCCTACCTCCTTAATTTTTGGTCTGTACAAAAAAAATGTTTACCAAAATTTCAGATAGTGCCTAATATTATTGCTTATCATTCGTTTTCCCTCATTATACTCAATATTTCTACAACCAGAAACCCTGTATCGATACAAAGTAATTTTGGCGCAAAACCAGGGCAGCAATAATCGAACAAGAGAATGTTAGTCGTTAGTCATTATGCGAATGGAAGATATAAGTCAAAAGAAAAGCCATAAATGACAGATAATCATCCGAATCATATCTGTAATAATAGACATGTTATTTAGGTTAATATCGCAAACGATTACATTATTAGCGTCGCGAACATGCCTAGAGTATCAATCAATGGGTGTATAATTCAGTTAAATTATATGATAGATTGCGACAAAGGCAAAATATAAAAAATATAAAAAGAATATAAAAAAATACAAAGACTATTTATTAAGAGATTGATTTCAAAAGAATATATCATTTTGATTGACATTTCGAAAGAATAATGAAATTATAACACTATTGTCAATTTTATCCGACCAATAATGATAAACGACCTGACAATTTCTTATGCCACGATATATTTCGATCCAAAATGAAACATGATTTTTATCTATGAAAGTTTGTATAAAGCTGTAGACATATTTTCAATTTCCTGAAACAACAAACTGTAAATCAACAAAGAACAGGAACTCAAAACATCGAAAACACAACACGCTTAACAAAAACATAACATCGTGAGTCCTAACATAATTAAAACTGTTTATTTTAACTTGACCCTAACAAGTGAATGTTTTGTTAAATCCCTAAAGACATTACTTTACTTTTTGTGAATTAGTAGTGAAGTAAAGAGATTTTATATATTATTACCCTAAACGTATAAGCTATTACAGATATTTGTGAAGAACCCTATAGTTAAAAATTTAAAAGTGACAATTTAAAAGGCACAATCGAATTTCAGTTAAAATCAAAAAAAATAATTCAAATTTCGATATTGGATACTTTAATACGACATATCATAAGTACCCAAAAGGTTTGATATCGTAAATGATGACAACATTATTGTGTTTCAATGAACTAACTAACAGAGATGTCGAAAACCGTGCTAAGTAGACGAAAAGAAGCAAGAAAGCGGACCCTTTGCTTCGTTGTGGAAGCGTTGAATACAACGGTAATAAACACTAGAATGATGATAATGAATTCATTGTTTTTAAGAAAATAAAATTAAATAAAAGCTAAAATAAGGAAGACACGAAGCAACTCAATTTAAGAAAACATCTAATTCTTCAAGTAATACTTGGAACAATTTACTTCGTTTACTTAAAACAATCTTGAATAAACAAAGCGGTAGGTATTCCTTCAGTAATTAAGAAAAATAAAAGAATACAATCATAATAACGTTAATGATATTTCTTACCTAATCTTGGAAAATGTTAAACAAATAAGGCCAACTTTGAGAACGCCCACATAAAGAGGTATATCTCAAATATACTTAATTTAGCTATTGTTTTAAAATACCCTTCAAGTAATTATTCAACGGTACGTTCCAGGAAGGGATGATAAAATACAATGAATGAAGATAATAACATAAATATTCAAATACATAATGCGTACTTCGTTTGCGGCTATTACCGTTTTATAACAATATATTTGTGTCTATTAAATATTAAGTTCATTTGTTAATAATTATGAATATTCACGAAGGTGTTGATACATTAAAAATGATTGGTTGTCAATACTACCGTCAAACAAAAAATTATTTGCAGTTTTAATTGTTGATACTTAATCATTTATTAATTATCACAATAACTTGTTTTTAAATGGTTTGCATAAGTTAATTAATAATTGAGAAATAATAAAAAGTTAAATTTATGACTAATAATAATTTACATGATGTAGGTACTTATGTACAGAAAAAAGATAATTATCCAATTAAATATTATATATTCAGACATTTTATAATACTTATTTAATTTATCGTGAAAATGATACAACTTACCGGTTTCAATTGATCACACAATCACAAAACACAAACTCTACCACATCACAAAAAAAAAAGAAAATCTTTTCATAATTTTTCCAATATGAACACGAATACGATTTCTATGCAAATCGTTCTGTGATACTTAAACACTCCTTGTTAATCCAATTAATAAGCTCACGTATCGTTAATTATCGAAATTGGTTCGTACGTTCGCCCACGAGACTCGCAGACGTGCAGACGAGACGTGCTCTCGACACGACAGTCACGCGGAGACTGAGTCTGTCAACCGCTGAAACTGAAAATACATAAAGTCCACATTCCTGAGACAATTTGACCTGAGTATTGCATACCAACATAGTATGCACTTGATGTTGCATACCTGATTTTTGTAGATATAAATCACTCAAGAGTGTGTTAGTCTTTCGCAGGAAGTCTGGGGCGTAGACGAAGATGTTTTTGAAAGTAAACAGGAATATTTTTGTATGGAGAGAATATAAGTAGTGTGTTCTATATTATTATTATTATTTGTATTTGTTATTATTATTATTTTCATTTAAAATGATTACCTAATCTGTAGAAATTTCGGTAACTTGCAATCTCGTAGCAAGGGTCAATAAGGGGCTGCGTGCCTATTACGATCTCCGTAGAGCATGTCTACGACTGCTACGTCGGAGTTCGATTCCCGCTCAGTGCAAAAAATTTGTAAGCATAAGTATGTATATTTTCATTGATCTGAGTGTTTCTATGTATAAATATCTATGCTTTAAAAATATCTAAATATATATATCCACATTCTAGAACCCGTAACACAAGCTATCTAACTACTTACTTTGGGTCTAGATAGCGCTGTATAAAATGTTGTAGAATATTCATATTACTTACCTTTGTTATTCAAATTGATTGATTATTTTTTAAGCCCTGACATCGTGGATACCGAGCGGGTATAATCAGTCAATTCACGCAAATACAGTCATTGACGTTTTGGGTAGCGCAACCTTTGTTTCGTGCGGAAATCCCCATAGATACAACCCCTGCGGCCAATGGGGACGGCTATGTATGATTTGAACCGACTAACACCACACGTAGTCTCGAGTCTTCTAGCGCCACCGGGGTGCAGGTCGCACAGATCTTAGCGTTAATGTCAACCTCTTTAAAACATGTCCAGAAATGAGTATTGATTGTAATTGAATTGAAAAAATTGTGTATTTTGATATATTATAAACAGATACATAACAGAATCTAGTTAAGTTATGCTTACTTTGAGTTAGTAAAATATCCTAGATTATTGTAAAAAGAATTATACCGCAAATTTAATTTTGGTTAATTATATAATCAAACCATATTTTTTGTGTAAAAATGTTAAGTCGTCATCCGATCCCAAAATATTCGATCAGTTTTCATGTGAGCAATTTTAATAGCATTTTTTTCTCAGATAGATTTCATTGCATGATATTCAGGTCAACAAAATATTTGGATATTTGAAACCATTTTAATTTGATACCGTTTGTTTATCCAATGTTTTCAAGGTATTCCGTAACATGGGTCAAGCTGGGGTGCGAAGGAAATGCTCTTTGGGCCACCATACACCCTGGCGTCAGAAGACCCTAGACGGCGTGCGGTTTTAGTCGGTAAGCGTCGAACATAACCTGCCCTGCTGGCCGCGGGGTGGGTATCCATGAGGATTCCCACACGTAAAAAAAAGAAAAAAAAAAGGTATTCCGTAACATGAACAGGGGCCCGTTTCACTTAAATTACAAACTCGTACACTTATAAAATGGTGATCCTGAAGATTTAATAACAACCTCATAAAAACGTTGTAGGTTTTTCTTGACAGATCATAATAATAGGTATAGAACTTTTTTTTCTAATCGAATTGAAGTCACGCGTTTTGAAAACTTTGTATTACAACGTCAGGCCCCAGAATTGAAATTGGGATATTTTTTTTAAGCACACGGCCCACACTGATGGAAAGCGGTTACCGTGGCCTGGATGCGTGCAACACCAGGGGCGTCACACTCGCGCTGCCGACCCTGCAAAAATCTTCTAATGCCCTTCTTGAAGAACCCCATATTTTACTTCGCTTCGATCGCTCGTATGTGATTCGTTGGTTGTAAAACACTGAGACATTCTACTTCTTCCATATACACTACCTATACACTCGGAGATAAACAGGCATGAACATAAGTGTGTGTATACTCACAAACATTTTAATGCTTTTTGAGATAAGTATGTCTCAAGTTGAACAACACTCAACACGTTTAATTGAGTTGTCAAGTGTTCTTTTCACGATGAGATTTTTGTTGGATGATTTTAAACTTCTATTTTGCATAATTAATTACAGAGATCATGTTTAGATGTAATTTTCATCACCATCATCATCATCATCATCGTGGTGTTAGCGCCGGTTGCATACAAAGCTTGTACTTCGGTATCCTGCATGGGTCCGCTTGATGTAAGGCTGAGATATACCTAGTGCAAAAAGTGGTGGCAGGTTGTCACTAGAATTGCTAGAATTGTCTAACTAGACAGCCTACATCTGTCAAGGATACTTTTTCTCGACCCGCTCAACCCGCTCGACCCGGGTCTGAGATGATGATTATTACATGGAATTGTGAGAAGCTTTTGCGGGAGTGACTGTAATCTGACCACGAGAGGGAGACCGGTGCTAGATCCTTGTTTATCAATCAGCAGGTATGCTAGCTGCCAAATAAGGGTATTTTAAGTCCGATGATCTTGGTGGTGTCCACACATCCCCTATAAAGTGCTCATTCAATTTAAACATTTTATGACATAAAACTTGATACAATAGTAAAACATTGTACGAAATTTCTTTTATGACACAAACTATTTCTTAATCTTAGAAAACGGTCTTAGAATTGAATAGATGAGAAAATTATCTTCACAATGGTATTAAATATTTTCAAACGAATATTGTAAGAATTCAGTTAGAAAAGGGAATAATTTCATGAAAAACACCCGCTGTATCGTAAAAGAAATAAATCTAAGATAATATCTTAACACAAGCTTTACGACAAAAGATTTATTATTTTCAACAAAATACTTAGTCAAAACCTAGAAAATTGTAAAAGAACTAAAATATTACAGCCATTATCAAAGTAATGGACAATAACAGTTAATATAAAACAATTTACCCTAATGGATATAGCTGCGGTAAATTATATTAGGCACTATAACTGAATTTTGAATAGAAATTGTCAATTCACAAACAATTTTGTTCAAGATATTGTTGTTAACGTTGTAGACTGCCATCAGTCTAGACGTAATTTAGTTAGTGAGTTTTGAAATTCACTGCAGGCAGATTCAGTAACGCCACTACTCAAAACGTGTGATTTCAATTCGATTAAAGGGAAAAATGGAAAACTGTTACTTGGTATCTGTCAAAATAAAATCTACCTACGCTTTAACATTACCATACCATTAAAATCGGTGTTATTTTAATTCAATTCAACAGGAACGGGAACAAAATTCTTCACGGGCGGATCCGCAAGGAACCGTTGGTTTAAATAATATTTGAAATGAAAACTCACTACACACCCTCGAATCGCCAGCATCGATTGGTAAACAGCAAAGTACAAAGCTTTAAAAATTGCAATTTATCGTCATGCCAAACCAACGCTATACGCTTATGGTAAAGTTTGAGGGAAAAGGCAAATAAAAACTCGACTAGGTACACTTTTTCAGTTGCCATAAATTAAATTGCTTGGTTTTTAATTTGCTAATGGACCCGGGCACACGATGTCTGATTCAGACCGACCGTAAAAATTAGAAGTTAGATCAAAAACTGAAACTATAGTTTGGCCGCTGAGACTATGCGTTCCTGACACATGTCAATTCGTCATGACTAGTTATGTACAATAAATAACTTGTACCTAGAACCGTTCTCTAAACCTGTTCCCAACTTACAATAACATAATAATAATCACAGTCAGCAATTGTGACAACGTGATTTCATTTTAATTTTAATTTTATTCTAATTTGGCTATCTATCCGCCCTATTTGTTTTTCCAATTTTATATTTTTAATTTTGTTTCATTCTTATTTAATTTTATGTGATTATTAATTGTAATGATGGGTTATTGCCTGAAATAATAAAAAAAAATCATATTCATTTCATTCATTATAAAAATATGATTCATTCTTTCTATTAGCTTGGGTAGGGGCTTATTACAAAATTACATATTTTTTTTTACATTAACACACATTAACAAAAATACAAAATAACGTTCTATTTTATATTTTTCAACCAACAGATTATTATTATTAAGATTACTAAAATACGCGGTTACAATTGCCTTGTTATTTTGTCTCATCACTATGAAAGCCGTATGAAAGCGAACATTTGACATAACCTTGAAACAGCGCAGTTTGACGTGTATGACTTTTAAAAACTATTGATTTTATATTTTTAATTAATTAATTGTTAATCATTTTAACCCAAAATTAATCTGTGTATTGTAAATTGGCACAGTAATTAAATTTTTAATGTTATCACTCGTTAATAAGGTCAATAAACGATATTTAAAATTTTGCCGTAAATTATATACCAGTTCAAAGTTACATCGCCCGTTCGCTCACAACCTGTCAGGAACGCATTCTTTCAGCGATTCTATAATAGTCAAGCTGAAAACCACTTTTAAAAAACAAGATTTGATGACTTAAATTAGAACTTAACAAAAGATGAATTTACTATGCATTGATATTACGTATACATACGCAAATTGATTGAAAAGACGCGAATTATAAATTGAAACGCAATCTAGGATCATAATTAAGTGAATAATAAAAAGAAACGCCAAAAAAGTAGCGATTATTCCGTTACCAATAGTTTTATGTATACCGTGCTGTGTTGACAAGGACAGAGAACAAAGCTATCATTCTTACTTTTTCCCTAGCGTAACTCTGAAAAATTAAAGGGATGGTTTAATTAATATCATTGATGAATTTTTATGAAGACCAAATTTCACTGCTTAGGGAGCCGTCCCATTCATTGATGATACTAGCAAAAGAAACTGTTAGGGTATAAACCAAAAATGTAGCATAAAATAACTCTATGTAATGACATTACGTGAAATAATAGCCCTCGGGAATATGCTGACACTCTAGAGTGAGGGTTACATGGGAATTTTGTTTAATTACTTTGAATGGATAGCCGGAATCTGAAAATCAGTGCGTATTCTATGATCCACACCAATAAAAAATTGCGCTAACTTTCGTTTCTTTTCTTGTTTTTCGTCTAAAAGGCTATATTCACCATTCAATCACTGGAATCCCTACAGGGTAAAGACTCTTAGATTAATTAGATTCAGGATCTATGGGTTGCTCAATTTATACGCTTAAAAAGAAGCAAACAAATAGAAAAACGCGTTTGATGTACCAGGAGAGTATGAGCCCCCGGAGTAAAAACATTTTATGCTGTCATTATTTTTTTCTGATCTAATAAGATTTCTTGTGTGTTTATTCTACCCTGGTACTTGAGAAAGTAACAATAATATCTCTTCACGTGTTTAAATAACTTTGACGACCTCTGTAGTAGCGTAGCGGCAGTGTTCGACTACTAAAACCCTCTGTCTCACATCGAGACCTAACATCGACCTCTCTCGACGTAATAGTAGTTATAATATAACGACACCTCTGGGTTCAATTGGCGTATAAACCAAAACACGACTTTTCAGGAGAGCAAAAAAACGATTTTATTTTCATAAAAAAAATCATAACTTTTTTATTTTTGAAGTTACATACAAACTTCCAAGGAGAAAGATTCTTAGAATTTGTGGATGAAGGTGATTAATTCATTCAATCATATCTATCTCCTATGGTTTGGAAGTTAGCATGGATATACGTCTTGGAAAATACCAATTTATGGTTTATACACCGATGAAAATTGGACAAAAATTGACAGCTTACAGCTTATATCCGTATTTGGTAAAATTAAGTTCACATTTATTGATGTAAAAGCACGTAGCTGCAGATTTTTTTGCTGTATAACCTATTTACTTTGCACATCTATGGAATTTTTATTAATAAAATCAATCTCAATACGGTCAGAATCCCATTAATATTAGTCTAACTACTGGATTATGGTCGATATTATACGAAATTAAACTACCAGAAACGAAATCAACTTTGTTTTATTAAATGAAACAGATATTATGTCTATTATAATTTATGGCACAACATTATCAGACATGATCAGATTATTAAACCATAAAGGCAATTATTTATATCTTTAGTAGGTAATCAACGCACTTAAATAAAATGAAATAATTGAACATTCAGTCTCTTTGCGCAAAAACACAGTTCAATACAGTAAAATATACTATACTAAACTTAAAAACAGCAAACTTAAATATTAGAAAAAATTGGTACATAATAAAGTTGTAAAGTTACTATGCAATGAAGCATAAAATAGAAAACTGCGAATAGAACAATAATTATAAGTTTAGTATTAATGTGTTGCATACACTTTATAGGTCACAATATTTAACGGAACATTAAATTTGTACTTGAAGCTTAAAATACTAATTATCATTAGTATTTTAAGCTTCAAGTATAAAAATAAACTGTGATATAGCACCTGAAGCAAATGCCAAATGGTAAGATAGTGACTGTATGACCCCAACTTTACTTTACAAAAGCAGGTTGCCAATATCGGATGCCAAATACAAGGATTTTAAAACGTCTATGTGACAATGGAGTAATACCTTAAAGATACCACCATGAATATTTTACTTTAAAACTTATACCATGGAAATGTGACTGACTCTCTTACACTGACTGACGAAGATGATGAGGAAGAATTAGATTAATAGATTATTTTTTATTTTACTAATAGTAGAGTAACTAAATAGTACTAGTAGTAGACAGTAGTAGTAGTAGTAGTAAGATAGTAGAGTAGTATTAGAAATCATCATCTTCGTCAGTCAGTGTAAGAGAGTCAGTCACATTTCCATGGTATAAGTTTATAATACTCATGGTGGTATCTTTAAGGTATTACTCCATTGTCACATAGACGTTTTAAAATCCTTGTATTTGGCATCCGATATTAGCAATTTGCTTTTATAAAGTAAAGTTGGGGTCATACAGTCACTATGTTATCATTGCCACTTTTAGTGGCATTTTCTTCAGGTGCTATATCACAGTTTCTTAATTTTCCCTTACAGAGGTAAGGGTGATATCGATGATCTATCATCTACAGACTTCAAATAGGAATACAGACACGTGAAGATTTCATTGGCTCCTCGCTTTGCATGGCACTCCCCCCAAAAATTATTTAAATCGTTCTATTAACTAAAGATTTAAATAATTGCCTTTATAGTTTGATAATCTGATCATGTCTGATGTTGTACCATAATTATAATAGACAAAATATTTGTTTTATTTAATAAAATAAAGTTGATTTTGTTTCTGGTAGTTTAATTTCACGTATATCGGCCATAATTAAGTAGTTAGACGAATATTAATGGAATTCTGATACATTCTAACAGTATTGAGATTCGTTTTTATTATTCATAATTCTATTGAAGTGCAAGAAAATAGTTTTTACAGCAAAGAAATCTACAGCTACGTGCTTTTACATCAATAAATGTTAACTTAATTTTACCAAATACGGATATAAGCTGTGGGCTGTCAATTTTTATTCAATTTTTATGGGTGTATAAACCATAAATTGGTATTTTCTAAGACGTATATCCATGTTAACTTCCTAACCAAAGGAGATAGACAATGATTAAATAACTTATAGCCTTCTTCATCTCCAAAATTCTAAGAATCTTTCTCCTTGGATACCCACACGTAAAATAATTTTTGCAATGGAATTGTTTATACGTCCATATGTTATTTAAATGTGGATTTACGACCTCAATTTTAAATTACGTTATAGAAATACATTTACTTGTCATGGCGTATAATCCATTTACAATCAACGCAGATCTTACGCCCTGGGTTGGTAAAAATCTTGGTCATAACGTCTTACTAATTATTTAAAAAAGGAAAATTTGGCTGTTACATCAACATTTTATCTTTTTTGTGGAAGGATGACCTACATTTTTTGGGTCGTAAAAGCATTTTTTTTGGGAATTTGAACATTTTAAATATACAGATCGATAGAGAAAAAAATTCTGAACAAGACGGTGTATATAACTCATTTTGACCAAAATGGTTTATACGCCAATTGAACCCAGAGGTGTCGATAAGCATTTACTGACGTACGGTTGGTGAGATAACCACTGAGCTATCTTGAAGGCCTACTATGAAACATACGTTCGAAGTTGTGGCGCGAAGTTTCGGGTCCATACCAAAAGTCCTAATTAACATGATGGTGCCTAAATAGAACCCATACTTCGAGGTGAAAACTTCGCACGACTAAATGCAAAGAAAGATGATGATGATGAGGTACCTGTTTGCTACGACTATCGTGCCTGTTTCGTGCGCGTCTTAAGTTTCGAATGTACCATGGTAGCCCCCTGAAGTCAAGCCGTCCCAATAAGACCCCTAGAGATTAAAGAGCTCTTAAACTTTTTAATAAATCCATTTGAATATATAAACCTTCCTTCTACCAAACGATTGCTCGATTCTATTATCCATCACTCGCTTCGTACAGCCGTTGTTACTTCTGACCCTTTCCTTAGCAGAAACGGAAATTAAACTAGACAATATTATTCAGATAACAATTTAATTGGTAGATTTAGTGCGGTAGATTGATTTGATAGTTAAGTAGTTTGATGGAAAACAGACCTGTCACCTGTACAACTATTTATTTATGTAATGTTTTTACTAAATAAGTTTAATATCAGTTTATGTATAGCTGGAATAGACAATGCGGAAGTCAGACAAAGGCGGGATGTATGGCGCACATTGGGATATTGATTCATTCAGAACCCACTAAGCAAGGATTTTTGGAAATTGCAACATAAAAGACAAATGCAAAAATTCCCAAGTATAAAATGAACCGTGACTCATTTTAAACACTTGCAATTCGCAATTACGTAATTAAATTGTAAACATACAAAGGACGTCAACAGATTTAAATTTAACACTATTTTCTGCAATGTTGTTTGTGTTTGGATTACTTTAGTCTCTTAATTTATAGTTTTGTAAAAAAATTGTATATGGAAAAATGGATGAATGAAAATGGACAAACATAACAAAATGGATATTTTAATGTATTCTATGATGATTTACTTTGTGTTATTTACGCTCATAGATATACAATGTTTACACTATTCATAACTTATCAGTTACTTTTCAGGCGCAATGTTTACGGAATGACGAAAATAGTTATTGTATCATGTCATGAAGTACTGGCCGTATATGAGTTACCTACATATATTTGTAAATTGCAAGAGAAATAATAGGAAATATTTTTAACTTTCGTAAAAGAATAAGATTTCCGAAGATTTTCCAAGAAGTTTCTTTGGAGATTTATTAGAGGTTTTAATAGATTTAAGAAGAGTATTTCGAACATTTTAGAACAATTTCATTCTATAATATTTAAAACTGTACTCCAGTTGACACACGAAGGTATTCCGGCTCTACTCCATAATGGAAAAAGAGAGCGAAAATACAGAAAATGTACATTACCTAATGTGAATTAATGTTCCCAATGAACTTCCTTATTGAAACATGTGGTAAGAAATACGATCGTGTTGTTCCAATCCGACCTCGTATTTTAACGAACAGCACAAAAAGGGTAGTATAGCTTTGACATCAATTGTTTGCTATTGTTTGTGTACCTATACTCAAGAAATCAGGTCATGTTAGGTATGGATCAGAAATTACTATTCATAAGGACTGTCATATAAAATGTTGAGATGATATGTTTTCGGGAACACCTTTATTTGTGTTCTCAATAATACCAGAAGACATCACATTTTTATACCATTTTTGATACCTTGTCATACTGTTTCCTTATAGCAGTGTGGTGACAAATTCACTTCTTTTGTTTTAATATGACGAGACATAGTTAACTCATGCGCCATGCTTGTGAACGGGTGTTGCTTTTCTTTTTCACGTTAATATTACTGCACCTCACCAGAAGGTAAGTCATCATTATAGATACCAATAATGAGACAATGATGGCCGACAGCCAATGGCCCCATCAGATTTTATTTCACGTTTTTCAAAATTTCCCCCAAAGGAGGAGATAAATTGGGGTGAACGGAAATTGCGTTATTTTTAAGATACAAGCATAATATTCAAATTTAAGCGTCTTGTTTTTTTACAAAATAGCAGGGCTATCGGATTGTAGATTTTTTAATCAGTCAGATACTAGGTTTTTAAATCGGACAGTCGAGATATACGAGTATTTAGGTATTAAACATAAATATCCAGTTTTCAATATCTACATTGCTTACAATCGCGTAAAATGCCACTTCATCTATTATTTTATCTTGCCCGCTTGTGAGGTCACTGTCCTAAAATTACAGCATTCCAACGAGTATCCTGACAGGTCTCTCTGTCATACTCGCCTCAGCTGACAGATGTGGGCGACAGACCTTAAATCATTCAAAATAGTGCGAAGTCATCTCTCCAGTGTAATTGTTCTAGGAATAAGAGATGCTGGGAATTTAAACGGAATGTAGACAGAATTAAACTAGAATTTCTGTTGGAATTGTCACTTGTTTTGTATAATTTTTTGCTGTCTGTAGGTACTATTTTATTCTCTGTTGGATAGAAACTCACACCGAACTTATTTCAATGGTGAATAATATAAATTTCCGACACCTCTACTGGAGTGTAGAGGTGTCGCTGTTCGAATAATATACTTACCTGTTTGTATTAATATAAATAAATCTATCAAAAAAAATCTTACGAAACTTAACAAAAAGATTCAACATAGTTTGAAATATATTGCCACAAACAACTGCGTAAATCAAAAAAAAATCACGCTGATATTCTTCTCAATTATTTTCTCATTGAAGAACTTGTTCTTACCAAAAAGCCACTTTCAAAACGTCCGTATCTTCCTCAGCTCGACAATCCCTTTCTTAGACATAAACCGTCCCACGGAAACAATCGGAACCCTTGATTGATCACGGTGCATACTACGTATAACCCCTCTATAAAAGGCGTAATCTATAATCGATATTCTCGACACCTAAGCAACCAACAAATTTAAGAAACCACGACGGTCGCATAATGAAAATGCGACACCATTTATCCCAGTTTTTGCCGGATAACTTCATTAGGGCGACTTTAAAGTAACTTTGTGAGAACGTCGACTTTGATGGATAGGGTGTACAGACAAACTCGAATGATACTGGGTATTATGAACGAAGTTTGTTCAGCGGATTCTCTTGTTTTATGAAATATGGACGGATCCACCGACATTGACGATAATTTATCGAAATGTCACCGGCACAGTGCAGACGAGGTATTTATTAAATGTCGAAACTAAATAGATGTTCAATTCCTGTTTGTTTGTGTTTTGAATGGTTTGAAGTGAAACGTCGGCGCCAGTGATAGGCAGGGCAAGTCATGTCGAGATCGAACTTGTTGCGAGGATAATAGAAATAATTTTAGAAATGCTAATGGTCTATCAATTTGTGTTAGCGAAGTTAATAATTGTATCGCCGTAAGCCGTGAAGTTTGACTTTAGTGACAATTTACTAGTAGAGAAGATAAATCTGGACATGAAATGTAGGTATTAGGTCGAATCTGAAAATTCTCAGTTTTTCAGCAGAGCAAAAACAAAATATTATTTTATGTGTGTGGTTATTTTTGAAGTAGAACCAATTGCAAATAATAAATGTACAATCAATCAATCAATTAGTCTATCGACGTCCACTGCTGGACATAGGCCTCTCCCAATGTGCGCTATACCACCCGATTCTCCGCCTTTCGCATCCAATACATACCAGCTACCGTTTTCAGGTCGTCCGTCTATCTGGCTGGGGGGCGTCCCACCTTCCGTTTGCCGACGCGAATGATTGTAGGTACGTTATGCATTTAATATTCCAGAATGTAAAGAAAATACTTATCTGAAAACTGCATAAAAATCGATTTAGTCAAACGTGAGATAATCGCCGACAGACATACCTACATTTATATACGTACAAGTCTCAAGAGCTCAGTGTACCCTTTCTTCCCCCACCCTTTCCTAGCCTCCCCGCCCCTTCCTAGCCCGCCACCCTTCCCTTCGCACACGTCCATAGGCCACGGTGACCGCTTCCCATCAGGTGGGCCGTGTGCTTTTCTGCCACCTACGTAGTATAAAAAAAGTCAAATAGTAAACCTCCTTTTCAAGAGTACCTATTACTCAAGTACGATATGTAGTCGACTGTAATTAGGTTACAATATAAATACATAACGATGTTGTCCCTTTACAGGCTTAGTTCTTAGCAACATGTTATAAATATTAAACGGCTCGTGACAGTATGTTCGCCGTGGGTGCTTTCGTGCGTGGCTCGTGACGTCACTCCTAGGTTCCTACCACAAGATCATTATGAATTAACAGCCATTCTCGCAGTGACCTTTGAAGCGTTTTCGGTCTAAGTGGAAATTTATTGCATTAGATTATTTAGATAGCCTCTCGTGTGTTGTTGAGGTCGGTAGCGCGCGTAGGCCAGGGTGACTGCTTCCCAACAGGTGGGTCGTGTGCTTGTCTGCCACCCAAGTAGTATAGAAAAGATATTGTACATAACACGCCCACATGCCCAACTATGTTGTTTACCGATCCCAGAAGGGTTAACCATGCTATTGGTACAAGGACACAGTTCCTAAACCCGAGGGTCCAACTTGAGACAGAACATGGCCCTGGGCCAACCGGACATGAGACAAATATTAAATAGTTAACAGTGGCGCGGGTTCGATTCCCGCTCAGTGAAAATATTTATTATGCATAAATACCTATGTCTATTTGCATTGGTCTGGGTGTCTCTATGTATAATAAGTATGTGTTTACAAAAAAAAGGAAATAAGTATGTTTATTCGCATTCTAGAACCCATAACACAAGCTAGTTAAACTATGCTTAGTTCGTGCGCTGTGTAGAATGTCCTAGAATATTTATTTATTTGTTTAATAGGCCACCTTACATCCCGGCCTCTGAAGACCCGAGACGGCATGCGGTTTTGGTTGGTCTGAGCCCGACATAACCACCCTCGCTGGTCATGGGGGTGGGGATTTCCGCACACTAAAAAAGGGGAGAGGGAGCCTGTTGACTTCAAATGAACACTGTATAACAATTAACTTTACTGTAATTTATTTGATGGTAAGTAATTTTCCATAGAAACGTTTTCTTCAGGAAGATTTTTCTATAATTCATGTAAAGTTTAAGAGAAAAGGTGATCGGTAACTTGAAATATGTTCTGCTAATATCGATAGTAAATGTACCACACTATTATAATTATTACAAAAACTGCCAAATTAACACGAACACGTATGTTACCTGTTACCCTAATTCATCAACCTTTAATTTCAATAGTTAAGGGTATAAGATAATATCTAAACTCCTAAAACAAGAATAAAGTAAACCCTCTATTAGTATAACTAAAACCCCTTCCCATTATATTAATTTGTGACGTAGTTCACCCACTAAAGGTGCATTTAAATTTAACTAGGTAACAATCCTAATTGGCGGCTCTTATCCGTGTGGAATCTAATCATTGCCCAACCCTCGTTCACGTTATGTTGTAATGTGAACTCAAATAGACCTTTTAATATGCGATCCTAGTTTTAAACAATGATATCTGCAGAAACCTTGAAGTTAAACTTCGATGGGCTTGACTCGTAGAAACATATCGTAGAATTAGATATGGAAATAATGTTTCTAAAAATGAAAATCTCAACGTATATCATTACATTCATAACCAAAAAAGGTGAATTATTTTTTGAGATAAGTAATCTAAAATACTCACAAAATATATTACAAGCTCATCTACTAAGTTACTTTTAATTGTTTTATTTTTTATTATCATCAATCAATCATTCATATTCCTTTTATGTGGTTTTATCACTATAGGACACTTCATTTATTAGTTTTAGAAGTAAGTATAACAGCCCTTAGCCACTTCGCAAACCTCCACTATCATTAAACCTTTCATGCAATTCCACCGGTTTAGAGTGCTTTTGACCTACCATTATTCAATACAGTACCACCTTAATCAATTGTATAATGTTCTTTAGTATTCGTTCAATTTTATTAACGTGTTGTATAGATAGTACTATCGACATACATACATACATAAAAATCACGCCTTTTTCCTCTTGGGGTAGGCAGAGATAACATCTTTCCATTTGCTACGATCTTAGCATACGCCTTTCGCTTCTATAACTTTCATAATTGTTTTAATACATGCACGTCGGTTGTGGGTATTCTTGACCTGGTCTTTCTCTAAAACGTTCTGGACTTATCGACAAATTATTAATTTGGATAAATACTAATCCAGGTAAAAATACTGTGACTAAGGAAAAAGAACACCGAGTTACAATATTTATAAAAATTGATGACAAAGAAGTTTTAAAGACAAAAACGGATAGATGTAAAATACAACCAGAAAATTTTATATCTAAAGGATTTAAAGTAAGTATAGCAACATCGAAAGAAAAACGTGCGTCATAATCTTTAGATAGGCTATTGCTGTATATAACTTGTAGAAAACAGTGGT
Organism: Lithosia quadra; assembly: GCA_963576445.1. Lineage (NCBI taxonomy): Eukaryota > Metazoa > Arthropoda > Insecta > Lepidoptera > Erebidae > Lithosia > Lithosia quadra. Next base: position 5,358,511 of record OY754899.1, on the reverse strand, counting down.
TATTATTTAGACAAACCTAAGTTTACATGACTTTAAATCGTGTAAAACGCTAACAGAATATCAATCTTTGTAAACTCAATCAAAGAAAGCTGTTTCATAATCCTCTTGACAAATCGGCTTTAACAGAATTGCAAAGACTGAGACGTAGTACTTCAATACTTTAAATTTGTGGTTAGTATAATAGGTATTTTGGTATTTTGTTAAAGTCTCATCGAAAACATTTTCATGTTAAACAACGCCAAGACGAGTCTTTTCGCTTATTGCTTTCACTATAGAACACGTTTATCACAGCCTTTAGAAAAAGTGACATACTAATGTGGAATCGCCCTAAAGTGAATTGTCAAAACTTCAAAATGAATGGGAGGTATTTGTTGATTATGTCACGTGTAACAAATAAAGCCATTTTGAGCTTTTGATAATGTGCTTGGAAGCAATTTCACTAATGAGACTTGTTCTAAAACCCCAGATCCTAATGTAGACCCATGCTTCTAACCAACCTAATAATTTCTAACTCTCATCATACCTTATAGCGTTCTGTAGGCATCCTAGTCATAAGCAAGTAGTCAACTATATAATTGTAGAAAATATTGAATAGTAGGAATGTGTCTTTAAACAAAATCTAGAAAAGACAACGTAAGCAATATAAAAGAACTGCAGTCAGCATTGCAAAATATCCCTCTTGGGACAGTAAAAATGTAGACATACTTTTAATAACACGTACTTACCAACGTATAGCAATGCATGTTTAACCTCTAGACGCTCTTTACATTATATCGAAACTTCAAAAAGTGCGTTGTCATAATCTTTCAGATTGAAAGAAAGAAAATTACTGCTCATTATTTTTCTTTTCAAAACTTTCGGTCCTTACGTGTGTGATCAAATTGATTGCATCGCATTAAAGCTACGTGAGCTTTAATAAAAAGTGTTATTAAGCTTGTTAAGCTTTACTTTTAATTTTCTATTTATATTGTTCGCAAAGAACGATTTATCAATGTAACGTGAAAGATCTTGAAATTGTTTTGAGTTATATAGTAAATTATTTAGTGTATAAAGGCTATTAATTATATGAAACTATTTATAAAGATACTACTATTAGTACTAGAAGTAGAGAATAGGTATAGGTCATCAATTTATTATCGTATTACTTAGTTCGTCGAACTAGAGCCGGCTTACTCCTTCTTCTTTAATTTTTCCACAGACCTCGCGATCTCAAGAAGAAACCCTGTCAATTATCCAGTGTACCGGCTTACAATGAAAGAAGGAATGATGGAGGTAGGAAACGATGGTATCTCCCGTCCGAAATGAGCTGTCCGACTGGGGAAGTACGTCCGCCCTACAGAACACCGAGGCCATAATAACCATCGTGTTGTGTTCCCGCCGGTAAGTAGAGTAGCCAGAGCTCACTATACCTCTCCTCCTCCCATCCTTTCCTAGCCTCCCACCCCTTTCCAGCCCTTCCTCCTTCCCTTCAAGGTCGGCAGTGCGTGGGTACGCCCTTGGTGTTGCACACGTCCATAGGCCACTGTGTGTCACCTACGTGGTAAAAAATAAACAAGTGAGTTTGGTATGGCCCCGTAGGATTTGGGAGCCTTTACCCAGTTGGTAAAGTTAGCAGTAAGTATAAATCAGTCAGCATATTGAAACTCTACAACCAAAAGCATTGGAAATTATTCAGTGTTGCAGCCGATTTGACATTATTGAAAAGGGTCTCGTCACATTAATTTACTATCAAGTCATTTAAATTTTACTGTGACCTATATAGCTTGAGCCGGAAGCTAAGACGTTCTTAAAGTAAAGTAGCACATACAGCCAATGCAAAATCGACCTTATGTATTAATGACTTCTTTAATAATGCAATAACAAAATACAGGCAAATATTTTTTTTCCAATAAGCGATATTTTAGCAGAAATAATTCTGAAAAAATGTGCAACAAAGTAAATGTCCTGTGTTCTTTTCAGCGCCTCCACCTATCGAAGGAAGGAAAAGGACCAAGATGAACACCCTTACCACTGGTTTTAAGCTAAAAGATGAAAAGAAACACCGTAGCTTTTTAATTGGATTCATTTTGACAATGCTTCTTGTTGTGTTCTTAACGAGACGCCACAATCGACTTTACACTGTAAGAAATAGAATCTTTTTTTGCATTAAATTGCAATATAATACTGGCAATAAAAGTGTACAAAACAAAAAAGTCTGAATACCAAAAAATACCTACTTTTATGTCATAAATACCCAGACTTGCCAACAATTTTATGATCAAGAAAAACTTAGGGTATGTTTTTCATACATTTTACTGTAGTCATTTCAAGTTCTTTAAAAATCGTAGCTCAATGCATCTTATAAACTTGAGTATGTGTGGGTAGCTACTATATTATCCACTGAGTTCACTGTTAAAGCACTCATCAAATTCCAAACACTATAAAAACATCACTTGACAACTTTCCAGACAAATTTGATGTATAAAATTAGAATATCTACTTATCTGATAAACACCATATATTATCATATATATTCAGATAATTACGAATTCACACTTGAATCATCAACTCATAAAACAAAAGTGGCTGTGCCACAAAAATGACGGCCGCTAACCATGTGTGTGAATTTTGATTTGCAATGTATTACACAAATTTGAATAAAAGTGTGATTCCTGAATATTTTATTTTGCTGTCACTACGGTTTTTACCCGACTGCGCGTCGCATTAAGGAGTGGTAATTATGTTTATTAGACTATATTACTATAGAAAACACGCTGTATTGAGCCTGTAGACGCAAGTAGACTGACTCTAGTGTCCTCAGGTTGTATTCTTCAATACATTCCGTCCATAGGTTTTTTCGGTTCATAACTTGAAACAAAATGTCACATCAATATTGTTCTCATTTTATTTTGTAAAAGGTTAATGGACTTATCAACCTTAGTGTGTAGTCCACCTCTATTATGACCACCTAAATTAATTTACCGTCAGCGGTCAGCAAAATAAAGGCGTGTTTACTCTTATATGAGATAGCCCATTTGATAGAAGTGAGTAATAAAGTATTTATTTTGAACTTACCAAACTATTGTAATAATCCTCATACGTTATGTATATATTTTCCTTAGATAAATATAACGTAGAAAAATTGTTTTTTGATTGGATACGTAAGTACGCTGCAGTTACTGTTATTTTGTTTCAGCATATTATATTAATTTTATGGTCTTCAAAACGTCTTGAGAGGCTGTGTTGTAGGTATCATAAATTAATCCAAGGTTACGCCCAATAGTCCAGCTCTTAAAAAAAGGGTTTTTGAATGATTGTAAGTCAGACACCTTCATTTCAAGAGCTCCCACATGTCAAAAAAGTAACCTTCTCGTAACCAAAAGATCACCTTTTTGACATTTTGTGAGATCGATATGAGGTCGAGACTAGATTGAGACTGAATTTTGAACATATTTTTATTATTAAAATTCGCCCCCAGATCATGAAATTCAAAAATATGTAAACTCACCCTAACATTTGCACCAATAGACCATTACTATTAGATTCTATTGTGTACACTTTTCATTAGAAAAGCTCTTGTAAGACATTTGATATTCGCATAGGCTGTACCTTACACAATGGCGTGATTAATGTTAGTTTGCATTAAGTAAATAGTGCGGGCTAAAATACTAAATGACAGACACAGGTGAGCATAATAAGAGTTTCTATCTATGATACTTTTAAAGGAATAAGTTCTTCAAGGGTGCAAGGTCACCTTAAAGGGCGTATGTAGTGCACGGCATCTTAGTTGGCAAGATTTTGGAGTAGTGTCCCACTACCTTGCCAAGTTAGATGCCACACACTATACTTGTTTCTATGCGACACATTTTGCCACAAATAAGTATAGTGCACCTCATCTAACTTGGCAAGGTTTTGGAGTAGTGGGCCCACACTATTCCAAAATCTTGCCAAGTTAGATGAGGTGTACTATTATATAAGCGTATCTGTTGAGGCCGTCAAGAGTAACCACCATTTAAGGGTCGTTAGCATCTCAGATTGTGGATCTAGGTTTTACCCTAACTTCTCAACATTCAGTGGGGTGCATTCAATTGACGGACAGAAAATAGAAAATAAAGAATTTAGTAACAGTTTATTCATCATCAAAAATACAGTTTACACTCTTAGCCATATTTTTAACAGCAGCAGCGTTAATCCCGGTAACATTCAAAGTTTTACTGCCGTTTATTTTGATTTCCACGGGAGCGAATGCTGTCTGAACCCCAACACCAAAAAAAAACTCCGCCAGAGTCTCGATATGCAACAAGCTTTTGAAAAATATATCCAAAATGTGAAAGTTTGTGAAGAATATTTCGATATTTTTTATGCAATAACGCTCAAACAGCATACCTTTTTTGCCAATCAACGTCAAGCTAAATTTTTGACAAAATAAAAAGTACAGAATCATGAAATTTGGCCATTTAACTACTATCTGAATAAAAATGTGTAGGACAGACAGGAAATCCTGGCAAGCAAAAAACGTTAAATAAATAGGGAAAATTCTCTGTGACCGTCACATGTAGCGGCCATGCGGTGAATTTATGCGGTTTTTATCATAATACAGAAAATACGGGAGCGATTCATAATTTATTTGCCTGAGGGTCTTGTTTTAGTTTTGGAACATGGGAAAGTGAACTTTTAGATTTAGACATGCTGCATTTTTAAGGATCAGAGAATTGAATAAGTTATAGGATATTTTGAGAGAGAGCTTTTGTTTGAAAAGTTCTTTTATTTGTTATGATATTTTTTGTTCCAATCTCAAAGACGACGTTATTATACGTTCAACTACTTAGTTATCACCAGCGGGTCCGCCAGCGTAGAATTCTGATGCCATTTCCAGTACCCATGGGCACCTATTTCCAGGTTAAATATATGTGTTGAAACTTGGTTTCGTACATGGCCGAAGGGGTTATTTCAGACTATAAACATTCCATACATTTCTGTCAGGTTTCATCTCTTCATCTACTCTTTTCCTTGTAATATACTCTGTCACGCATTCTATCCATCTTTTAGGCCTACCAATGTACCTAAAGCCCTTTACATTCATCTTTTGAACCTTTTTAATATCAGTTTCATCTCTCCTCATATACTTGTAGTCTTTATAATTTATTAAAGAACATAATAAGTAAATCGAACTAAGCAATTAAAAAATAAAACACTATCACACTTTCATAACACCTAGTGCACACTGTCGCATTTCCGGGCATAACTTCTGCAAAATGTGACCATTAAAATAAGCTTTAAAATAATCCGCTCACTATTTCCAAAGACATAGTGCTGCGAATGGTGTTTGGTCGCAGATGTTCTCTGAACAGGAAACTTTGAAAACAGAACGCCTTTTTATTTGCCAATAAAGTCATTGCATTGTTTGTGTTTTGTTTTACGTATAATATTTGATTGCGTATTAAATTGTGAAACAGCTGCCTAATTATGATCATAAGATTTATTTTTCTGCACAAAATGTAACTTGAGAATTTTATTTCTGATAAATAACCATAATTATGAACCACTGGGCAAGTTTCTTCATGAGAGCGGCAAATCTGGGACCTGATTTAGTAAAATTATGTTTTGGGAACAAGTGATTTAAAATCTTATAGTATGAATATTTCAAAATCTCATTGAAAATTAACCAAATTATGAGTGATTTTAAGGGTTTGATAATCTCACAAAAGCGTAGATAGATTTTATTTTGACAGATCACACCAGATAATTTGTATTTTTCCTTCAAATGGAAATTGAAATTACCCGTTTTGAAAATGTACTGAATTGGGCGCCGGGTGGTAATCTTACACTGAGCTTGACTTGGTCCCGTAGCTTTTGGTGAGGCTCCATACACACATGGGTATGCAATATGTTTAAAACACCAATATAAACACCTAAACTCATCTGTTTTGTAATCTCTTTGATCATAAAACCGATTACGATTACAAGTATTAAAAGTAAACGATTACGAAATATAAATTTTGGCATGGCAAAACAAGAAATCAACAGAGGGTTACACTGGTAGGCAGACTTCGACATGTGTATCTGTAATGTACCATGAAATTGGCTATCTATTGGAATTGAAACACGAACAAAACGCCCTATAAAATTGTGCGAAGGCGTTGTTTCTAAATGTAAAAGTACTTTATATGTTTTTATTTTCTAAAACATCACAGTTATTTTTGTAAAAGTACTTACTCACTACTTTGACTAGAAATAATAGACCTCATTTTGTAATATATTTTCTTATATTTCCGATCTAAAAATACTTTATTATGTTCTTTTTTTTTCTAAAACATCTCAGATATTTTTGTCCACAATTTTTACTAGCAATATTCGCCTTGTAATATTTCTACTATCTCCGATCTATACAAATGTACCTATATTTTAAAGGAGATAATATTTTTGTAAAGCAATAAAATTAGTCAGTAGCTTTTGATATAAGTTTTAATCAGAAAAAGTCAAGATTCAGGACGGGACTCGAACCCGTGACCAGAAATAGTACTAGTTATTCTATCCTACTCCTTCTAATATTAAAAAATTCAACGTTTGTGAAGACTCCACCATTTTTATTAAACGGTTTTATTTAACTTGACCTGGTTGTTTGGGTCAAATCTAGTAATTGAATTTTTTTCAGTTGTTTGATTGGTCTAATATTTGGCAGAAATCTTTAGTTCTGCTGACAATGCAATTCAAAACCGTTTAATTAAAAAAAAATTATCATCTATTTTCATCTATTTAATTTATTAGTTATCAAGTTTCGAGAGGATAATATAAAAATACCTAATTCAACAGGCTAAAACACATTACACATAAATGAACCACTAATTACTTGTTGCTAGCAAATATTATTTCAAAATCCGTTTTTATTCAATTCTGAAAAATTTAGTTTTGGATTTACTTACCTACCAGAGTTTTCATTTAGGGGTGCGATACGTAGGTATTACACATAGTTCGATTAAGATTATATCGCTACTTAACCTCAATTATGTACAGTAATTGTCATGTAATGATTATACAATGTTAATTTGACACACATCAACAATATAATTGTTACCGTTCACACTGATATAATTGATTATCCTATAATCACCCCGTCGTCTTCTATTGTTAGTTACACGTATCCCGGATAATAAGATGTGAATGTAAAATCCGTTGCATTTGATGACGGCGTCAGTGACGTAACGGTAGTGCATTTGACTGATACAGCAAGGGCTTGGGGGACCATGAAAGGGTACTCTAATAAGTAAACACTTTTTATTCGTTTATTTACTGGAAACTAAATGAAGGAAACAAATTTTTATATAATAAGTACCTACCTACCTACTTTGTCTTAATACGGCTCCAAACAAGGCCTATAATATAAGCCTTGTTTGGAGCTAAGCATCAGTCGCTAAACTCAAAAATAGAATTGTAACAATAAATACATCCGATTTTACTAAAACTACATATTAAGCTCTATCATTTAAATGAAACATTAAATTCTCAATATATTTTCATCATTTATAAAAAAACTCAACGAACATTATATAATTAAACACCATTGTATAAGTTATAACTAAGAGTATATTAACAGTTAACAGCCCCGATAACGGCAGGGCCGATTTTGACGGGACTTTCACTATCAAATAGATAATTTTATGAGGCGTTTTGGGCATATTATTTGAATAAAAATTGATTGAAAAATTATATTATTGATTTTCAAGCGGTGAAACTCACAAGCAAACTCCACAGCTGCACATAACAATGAACACATAAGCATAATTTAAATAACCTGTTTCAAATCCTTATTCAGAATGGCGATGGCGTTGAAATTTCCCTAAGATTGCACAAGGAAGCACTGGAGCGGCTAACATCCACATCTGTGCTCCGCACCTTCTGCATCCAAGTTTTATAGCAATAATTACACAGATTATAGACGTGGAAGTCTTTGTTCCTCTTCCATCTCTTTTTAACAGCCTCTTTAAGATAAAGACAGATATAAAAGAGTTAATCCGTTTACGCGCTGCTTGAGAGACAATAGAACCATATAAATATTATAACGTTTTAAATGTAAGATTATTCTATTATTAAATACTAGCTGTTGCCCGCGGCTTCGCTCGCGTGGAAGTCGCTTATTGCATCCACTCCCACTCCTGCTCCAGCTCCTACTCCCACTCCCACTTCCAGCCCCGCTCCCGCTCCCACTCACACTCCCACGCCCACTCCCACGCCCACCCCCACGCACACTCCCACTCTCACTGCCACACACACTCCCACTCCCACCCACACTCCCACTCCCACGCATACTCCCATTCCCACTCCCACCCCCGCTCTCGCTTCCACTCACACTTCCACCCCCACTCCCACTCACAATCCAACCCCCACGCACACTCCCACTCTCAATCCCACGCACAATTCCACTCCCACGCACACTACCACTCTCACGCACACTCTCACTCCCACTTCCACCCCGCTCCCGCTCCCGCTCCCACTCACACTCCCACCCCCACACTCACTCACACTCCCGCCCCCACGCACACTCCCACTCCCACGCATACTCCCACTCCCACGCACACTCCTACTCCCACTCCCACCCCCGCTCCCGCTCCCACTCCCACCCCCACCCCCACTCCCACTCAAATCAAAATCCCTAAAACTAATAACACCACTATCCACTAATCTTACTTGACTCCCACTCATAATTAACCTACTCATAAAAAAACATAATTTCATTTAAATAATTTATTTATTTATTTGATATTTATGCACTACACAATGTTAATTACAATTAAAATGGGAGGTGGAAAGAATAGTACAAATTATTATTATATATTTCACCATTTAATTTGTATAGTACTTAGTGTGATGTGGTTCATACTCGTGGGTTCATATGATTATACTATTGTACGTCTTCTTATCAGACATGCTACGGTGTACGGTGATACTTTTATGTAATTGACAACATCTTCTACTTGTGACCTTATAAATTTTGAATTTTGAATTTTGAACTGTGGGTGACGTAACCTACGACAAACTTATTATTTGCGGTTGGTACAGTAATCGGGTCTAGGAATTGAACCGCAAAATTAAATTTGTCTTTTATTGTATGTACTTTTCCGGGATAAAAAGTATCCAGTGTGCTGCCCAGGATATTGAAGAATAATTATACCAAGTTTCATCGTAATCGAACCGGTAGTTTTTGCGTGATGCCTGAACAAACAGACAGACAGACAGACAGACAGACAGACAGACAGACAGACAGACAGACAAAAATTTTTTTAATCACATATTTGGGTTCAGTATCGGTCTAGTAACACCCCCTGCTATTTATTTTTTTGATATTTTCAATGTACAGAATTTTCACTTCTACAGATTTATTATAAGTACTAGCTGTTGCCCGCGGCTCCGCTCGCGTGGAAGTCGCTTATTGCGTCCACTCCCACTCCTGCTCCCACTCCCGCTCCAGCTTCTACTCCCACTCCCACTCCCACCCCCGCTCCCGCTCCCACTCAAACTCCCACGCCCACCCCCACGCACACTCCCACTCCCATTACCACGCACACTCCCACTCTAAGCACACTCCCACTCCCACATACTTTCCCACTCCCACGCACACTCCCACTCCCACTCCCACCCCCGCTCTCACTTCCACTCACACTTCCACTCCCACTCACACTCCCACCCCCACGCACACTTCCACTCCCACGCACACTACCACTCCCACGCACACTCCCACTCCCACCACCGCTCCCACTCCCACTCACACTACCACCCCCACTCTCACTCCCACTCACACTACCACCCCCACCCCCACTCTCACTCACACTCCCGCCCCCACGCACACTCCCACTCCCACGCATACTCCCTCTCCCACGCACACTCCTACTCCCACTCCCACCCCCGCTCCCGCTCCCACTCCCACGACCACCCCCACTCCCACTCAAATCAAAATCTCTAAAAACGAATAAGACCACTATCCACTAATCTTACTTGAACCCCACTCATAATTTAACCCTCTCATAAAAAAACAATTTCATCTAAATAATTTATTTATTTATTTAATATTTATGCACACACAATGTTAATTAGTAAAGAAAATGGAAGGTGGAAAGAATAGTACAATTATTACATATTTCACAATTAATTTGTACCTAGTGTGATGTGGTTCATATGATTATACTATTGTACGTCTTATCAGACATAGTACCATAGCTATTCATGTGCTACGGTGATACTTTTATGTAATTGACAACATCTTCTATCTACCTGTGACCTTTAAATGAATTTTGAATTTTGAATTTTGAATTTTGAACTGGGTGACGTAACCTACGACAAACTTATTATTTGCGGTTGGTACAGTAATCGGGTCTAGGAATTGAACCGCAAAATTAAATTTGTCTTTTATTGTATGTACTTTTCCGAGATAAAAAGTATCCAGTGTGCTGCCCAGGATATTGAAGAATAATTATACCAAGTTTCATCGTAATCGAACCGGTAGTTTTTGCGTGATACTTGAACAAACAGACAGACAGACAGACAGACAGACAGACAGACAGACAAAAATTTTTTTAATCACATATTTGGGTTCGGTGTCAGCCTAGTAACACCCCCTGCTATTTATTTTTTTGATATTTTCAATGTACAGAATTTTCACTTCTACAGATTTATTATAAGTATAGATAGATGAAACTATAAGGTCTATTATTGAATGCAGACTTTTTAATGCTATTGTATAACAATTGTTACAGCAGTTTCATTATAATGTTTACGTCAAATCATTTTCTTTAAAGAAAATATTAGTTGATTTTGGACATAAAGGGATAGTGAAATAACGAGGACTGATGATGAAGACGATGCGGTCCTTTTTTATCCGTTTCACCTTAGTCTTCAATATTATTAAAAAGCTTAAAAAATTTGTTTGTTATCATGCGCTACTCTTCAAAACTACTGGTTCGAATTGAAAAAAAAATCCGTGAAATACCTATATTATGCGAAACTGCTAGACGGAACTAGTACCTATATATCTAGGGTTTATAATTAAGATACATAAGTACAAGGTCCTACCTCCTTAACAGGTGACTATTATGTATTTCTATTAAAAAACATCAATTTATTCAACAGTTTAAACTCTTCGCAGTAAAAGTCCAGATAATTGACTCTAGATATTTCCATTGCTGTTTAATCGCACACTTGTATCTATAATGCAATATCGAGCACTTAATGGAAATTGTGTATACCAATTTATTCAAAATCGTAGTGACACTGGATCTCAAACTACAGAATAACTAATAGTACGTACGTAGTACTCAAACACATCTCTAGATGTCTCAACCTTCCGGATAGACTTCAAACACTATTTTATTTATCCTTCAGTTATACTGTCCTTCCCCGCAAGCAACTCAAGCGACCCTTCTCACCAACAGAAATGCGATACTATAGCTGCTAAAGTGCGGCCGTCTGTAAAGTTTTTTTGAGTGAGGAGAGAATCCCACAATGATATATTTAAGTTGTTTACACGATTTTATAGGTGTCGAACTCTTTTGTCGTTTTAGTAACTTGTAAGCTAGGGTACTTGTACGGGAAAGTAAGTAAATAAATTATCGTAGTATAGCTAAATAAATATTCTACGACATTTTACTAATCTAATTGCCTAATTGTCAGTTGAAAACCAATCAAAATTATGAAGAAAATAACTGATTAAAGGTGTGAAACGTGGCCACGACATTGTTGTTTCATAATAGATGATTCAATACTACAACAAAAGAAAGGTTCTTTATTACGTTTTTTGCCGAAACTTAACCGAAACCGAAACCGAACATTCGGTCGGACACTATAATAAATTATATGTAACTCTGTGGCGCTGGCGTAGCGGTAATGTACTCGACTGCTACGACAGGAAGCGCGGGTGCGATTCCCGCTTAGTACAAATATTTGTATGCATGAATATTTGCATTGGTCTGGATATTTCTATGTATAATATGTATGTATTTACAAAAAAAAAGGTATCTAAGTATTTACATCCGCATTCTGGTACCCAAGTTGGTCAAGGTAAGCTTACTTTGGGTCTAGATAGCGTTGTGTAGAATATCGTAAAAAAGAAAAACGGAAAAAAGAGTTCTCAAAAAACCAGTCAGTTAAACTTAATTTTGCTAACTAGCTAAGTTCTGGAAAAACTTATTCACTGTGGGACGTATAATTTATATACCTCCAAGAAACAGTTATAAACTTTCTTGTCTTCTCTTTTAGGGTTCCATACCTAGAGGGTAAAAACCGGGCTATATATTTCTTCCCTCATCTCGCTAAGCTCTTGTCTGACAGAACGGATTTCCAACTCCAGATCATCTTTTACTTCTCCAAGCCTTGACCACGCCCCATTTCCAGTTCTAAATTGGCTTTAACCGCGATTATCTGTCGGGTGATTTTTAGAGCATTGATTTGTAGGGTATAGCCAATGTAGTAGTCAGGCGGCCGTCCTATTATTCCCCTTACCCTTCCCCTCTGGCACTCGAAGAACCATTCCGCCTCTTGCCGGCTCTCCACTATACCCTTTGAGTATCAGAGGGACACGTGTAAAGCCTAAGATGCAGCCCCATTTAGGGCCACTCCCGCCTTGGCTGTAATCAGCCACAGGCAAGAGTTTATATCCCTTATAGTCATAAATATTAAAGGCAATGTTGACTCAACTTAGCACTCACGAGATCACTTTGAAGTGTAGCGTAAACAAACAAATAAACCAAGAAGCATCTGCACACAATATGTATTTATTTTAAAGAAAGGAGAACATTTCAAATTAATTAATTTGTCTAGACTGAATTTTCAACCCTATGACATTGGAAAATATGGAGATACTCGTAGCTTCGAATTCACACTTGAACATAGCTGCTTGTATATGCTGTAAAGATCTTATGATGGTGGTATCTCCACTGATGAACTGGAATCTGAAGTTTCGACTGGTGAACTGGGATCTGAGTCTTCACCTGATGAACTGGAATCTGAAGAATCGATTCGTAAACCGATTCTAGCGCCGAACTTCAACTCAGGGCATCTGAAATAGATAATGAAGTTTATTAGAGTTTCTTTTTTCTAACGATTTTACCACTAGTGTTTCCGAATTGAGAAATTGCATTTGAGTCTCACCAAAACAAGTACTGCGTACTGTGTATATGTAATTAAGTAGATTATGAAATGAAAATACAAGGCCTAATTCAATGTCTGAACTCAGAAATATAAATACAGTATTAGACAATTATTATTCAAACACTAGTGACCCGGGTGTAAGTTCCAGTTTTTCAATGAAATATATCCTATGACACTCACGAATGACGTGGTTACCTAATGGTGAAAGAATTTTTAAAATCGGTTCAGTAGATGCCGAGATTACCCCTTACAATTTAACAAATATACAAACACACAAATATACCTCTTTATAAAATTAGTATAGATATTTCGGTATAAATATTTCTTAATAATATTTTAGCATCATATTTTGAATAATTTGATAATGCTAAGAAATTATCTTTCTACTTAAATATACTAACGAAATTTGATTATTTGAAAATCAATCCGCAACATTAATTCCGTTTCTTTGTCATTTCAGAGACTATTTTCATAATATCTTATTGCTACTAAATCGAAGAGAAACCGATTTTAAGATTACATTTCCATAAGCTTGGAAAAAGGGCCGGTTAACCTTTTATGGAAATAAACTCGTCCTAAATCGTGGCCTGAACAAATAAGAAAAGGTCGGCCCTTACTCACACGTCACGGGAAAGTAACAATAGAATAGTTGTAACTAAATATTGAATTTTGTTAGTACTATATGTTTAAGAGTACGTAGGACGTTTCTTATAGGTTATGCCAATTGATCTTAGTTCTTTGTTATTGGATAAAGATTATAATAAAATTTACATAATGATTCTAGAATCCCTCTGGGAAGATGTTTAGATGTTTGTTACTCATTCACGCTTTAACGGCTGAACGGACCTGGCTAAATTTTGGTACAAAGACAGACTATAGTAGTAGTAGGTTGTAGCTTTTTAACCTTGGAATAGATTACCATGGGAAGTGAGAACAGGAACAGAAATTTGCACGGGTGAAGCATAAATACCTATAGCATAAAATAATAACTTACTTATAAATCTCGGTAGTGATAAAAGCCAAATCATTCTTGCATCTCGTCTCCCATATTGGCCAGAATTTGAAGCCTTCTTCGTAATTAATCTTCTTAGCACATTCAGTATCATCTCGTATGTCGTCATTCAATAAATCTGTAGGTCAAATTAATAAATTAATAATTCAATTAATAAAATCCATATCTTGGAATAGAAGATGAAGATATTGATACTAGATATACTATCTCGCTGTATCTACCGCTCACAGCAACATATCCAGTCAAGTTCGAGAAAAAGAAACAGGCCACGCAGCATTTGTTTCTACAGATTAACATAAGAAAAATAAAACTAAAACACCTCGTAAAAAACAAAAATCCAATCACTTAATCCATCACAATGTTGCCGTAATATTAAGTAACAAACGTTAAATACAAGCTAGATGAAACTTACCAAATCAAATAAACTGGAGTAATACTCGTAAAAATGTAGCTAAACTTGCTCGCCACTACAGTATCCTGATTTATACTTTCCTACTTTAATATTTCCACTCCAGTGGTACAAAGATAACGCGGCTCCTACCATACGAATTTCGATATTTCATCGCTCATATTATTATGCCATCGTAACTCAGTTCGTGGTTTTACTTGCTTGCTTTAAAATTCTATTTTATTGCATCTGTTTGAAAATACGATTGCCCTGCTATAATACATTTTATGAGTTCTAGAGTTTTATTTTAAAGGGACCAGGTTATACCGTTCAAAATGTCAGGCGGTACAATGATATGCAATTGCTATACTTTGATCGCATCTAATAAACGAACTATTGTTACCAAAATTATACCTAAAATAATAATTTCAGTTCTTAGCTACGAAAAATAAACCTACAGAACTTTTTTAATCTGTCAATATGCCTAATAAATAAGGCTTTTTTTTCGAAATGATTTTCGGTTAAAAATCCTTTTGTGATTAAAAAAACTTATGGCGGTAGTGCTGTGTATAAGGTTCCGAGAGCCTCATACACAGCACTTCCGCCTCACCGATGTAACTTGAATAAAGTCTCAGAGAAAAATAAATTCATTCCTGTACTTTGAAAACTTTGTATCTCATTATAAGTGAACTGTGAGTTCATGAAAAATAAAGTTTTTAATCTTTGATATAAAATTACCTATATCAAAATTAAATTAAATTCTACATAAATTAAAGCGTACCTACATTAGTGAGTTAATCTAATCTCATCGTCAACTTAAGGATTGACCCAATTGCAATTTGGTCTTTCACCTCAGAGTACCTACTGCGTTTGTTTGGTTTATTTTGACAGCTATCTGACCTCCCAACCGCAATGTAACTCCTGGGAACCATTATCTGCCTATAAAAAATCGAGTACCTAATGATGCTTGGAAAGTCACAAAGAAAGTTGAAATATCTAATAACCCGCAACTAAATTAATCATAAGTAAATTGCAGGGAGTTAGAAGTATGATATATCAACTGACACTAAATAAATCTCACTGCAGGTGAATTCGATTTGGAAAAAGAATCTCACGCCAAGTCTTCAATACCATCAGACACAAATTCATCATATCACCAACCCATAAATCAGGAAAACCTTGTATGACCGAGTAGTGACTTGTTTTCGACAGTACCGTATACAGTGATTTATAAGGGCGTGATAAGCGAAATTGCTTTATTTTGAAGGGGTGCCAACATATAAAAAGTGGCTCATAACCCAGTCTTTATGTTGGATGAAATTACGTTCGTAATGCGAATACTTCAGCTTTTGTTGTTCAAACCTTATGAAGGAAAAGAAAATAATAACACATTGAAGGCTCTCGGGAATTTGTTACCATGGTATTTATCACCGATGACGCTTAAAATTCTGTCTATAAGAAATATACATGTAACACTTCATGCTTATCTTCCTTCTATTATAAATACGAAAGCTTGTATGAATTTTTCATCAAACCACAACAGCTGAACGAATCTGGATGATTTTGGAAATTGTGTTTGATATCTGGCGTCATCAATGAACAACAAAATATTACATCCCATTTATATCCAACTTACCTTATTTAGGATTCAAAAAAGTTTATAACAATATCTTCTGATACTACACATGTTAATTTTATGCCGTCGATTTTAGGAGTCCGACTGTGGCAATCTCCGCCCTACAGAAGACCGCGTCCAAAATGACCATTGTGTTATGTTCCCTGCGCAGTAAGTAGGGTAGCCACTGGAGGGATTTTGTGTCGTCAGTAGAGAGACCAAAGACTTGGCTATCTTCACTGACTTGTGTGGGCGTGAAATTTTCGTGTAGCGGTCCTCCCGGTGCCAGGGGGGACCTGGGAGCTCTTTCGCCCGCCGCACCAAGCAATCACATAACCTATACTTGTCAGTGGTGGCATGAAGGCGTAGAAACTCTTTCAACTCATTAGCTTGTATTAGCTTACAACATATTTTTTTTAAATCGAGAACATTCAGTAGTTCATTACATCCAAAATGTTATACAATAGATACCGGTTGACCATGCAATAAAGTTGATGTAAAACGTGGCACATAAAACGGTTGACGTCTCAGATTGCCCGCCATGTCGTTCACAATCCGTGACTATGTTAGTCAATTACTTACTTTGTACATTTATAGTTAGTAATACAACAGTCATTGTGGATCTAGCAAATAAATAAAATTATTGTACCGCAAGGTCTGTTTACGTTTTTTATGACTTTATTTTTTATATATATAGGACACGTCAATTTGACTTCACCTCGCCTGATGGTAAGCTGAAGGTAAAGTATAAGACTTGGATATTTGATAATCAAACTGAGCTTTATCGAGCTTAAATATCGTACTCAATTTGGAAGAGAGGGGGCGAGGAGGGGATTGGGGGGATTGAGAGTATTTCTGTGTTGATATCCCAGGAGTCTTTGGTTTCACAAGAATCTTCACAGAGTGCCTCCAGTAAGGTCTGGCTACCCTACTTACCGCCGGGAACACAACACAACGGTTATTATGGCCGCGGTCTTCTGTCGGGCGGAGGTACTAACCCAGTCGGACTGTTCAAAATTTACACTTTGACGACCTGTGTGGCGTAGTAATAGGGCCTCCAACTGTGGAACTGTGTGTTAAATACATCTTTTCGAACCTTACGTATATAGATTAGTATAAAAATAAATCACCTTCACATTTTAGGTTGCAATTGCCTCCAGGTTTCCCAACTTTACAATATTGTTGTGGTATCTGAAAATGAAAATGTTTTGAATTGCAAAGTTCAACATCGTGAAATGATAGCAGCAAATGGCGGGTTGTAATCTTTATCTACCTCAAAAGTGGAGGGATGTAGTGATCCTCTTCGAAGAGCCCTCTCCATAAGTAGCATTACCGTGAAATCAATTACTACACCACGATTCACCTACATCGACACGATAGAAGAAGAAGAAAAAGACCCCAAAAGAAGTAAAGTGTGAGCTTTATCAATAAAAAGTCGTCGTTAGTCAGTCGTTATAGATGGTTGAAGCCCTGACAAGTCTGATAGCTGGTCTGAGTTGGGAAACTGCGAGAATATTATAATTTTTTTTTTTCATGCCTTACTGTTCATCTGTTTATCCGTGATGGACGCAAAACAACTAAACGGGTTTTATTGCGGTTTATTGTGATTAAAAGGTCTTTGTCAGACTTAAAATCTAACGCATGTTTTATCACAATCGGTTGAGTAGAATCGAAGATAATGTCAAGTTTATTAAGTGAGGTAAAGAAACAAACCTGGTATAAACCATAAAACTTTTTGCCGCCGGTAGTCTCTGTGAAGGCAGCGGTGTCTCTTTTACTCGATTTTTCTATAATACAGACCCCTGCAACAAATTATTGAAAAAAAGTTACAAAAAAGTAATAATATAAAACAACTGAGTAACAGAGTCCAGGAAAAACAAAAACATCACGCCTTCATTTCCCTGAAGGGTTGGTAAGAAATATGCTAAGATGAGATACGCCTTTTAGTGTTAATTTTATAAATTCTGTTAACAAAATTCAGTTTAACACCCGGTTCAGAATAAATTAGATATAAAATGATTGTTATCGCAAATGAATAATAATAAGATTAAATAAATCGCGACAGAATCCCTTATAAATAGGTTTATTTCAATGGTTATTAGGTTTATCTAGCGTATGGTAATTTATTTTTGTTATGTACATACCAGGTGTCCCACGGCGGCTAATGGCACATGGAGAGGAAGTATATAAAATAATGTAGATACACAATTTTAATTTTATTTAATTTATCAAATTTGTTGGAGAGATTTGATCTTTATGATTGACCCTAGGTATCGATTAATGCCATAAAAGTACAGGATGTCATTTTTTCGGAGCCAGTTGGATTACCGAACCCTGCAAGCCAATTTTCGAAAATCTTTGAATGCAGTTTAAATTCAGGTTTCAGATTGCCCGCGATAAATTAAAGTTAATAATACGCAGAGCATGTTTCCTTCAAAATAGAAGTCTTGTCTATGAACAAACCTATACTGATATTAAAAATAGAGGGTAATCTCCGGAACCACTTCGCTTGTAGAAAAATTTTCCACAATTCAAATACGATAGCCATAACTAAAACTCATATAATCCGAAACGAATGACCTGAAATTAAAGTAAATTACACAGATGCACTTGTATTATGAATTTATTTGTGAATTTTTCACAGTTCTAAGAAAATTAAGTCTTCGTTCAGTAAAATCGTCTACATACCTACATGTTTAAGGTATAATACTTCCCGTTCATGTGATATTGCCGTGGGACATGCTGTATATAAGGCCTACAAAAAGGAGTATGCCAGGATTATAGTAAGTACAAAACTGTTGTCTCCACCTACCTCAATACGAATAAGACTTGATCATCTTATAATTGAGTAAAGTGGAAAAATTCTGAGTAACCAAAATTCGGCAAAAAGTTTTCGTTTCTTCTCTATTATAATTATAAGCAGTGTTATGAGTAAAGTTCAAACAGTTTACTCTCCGACTTCAATAACTAATATTAATGCTTGAAACTTTAGTCCAACATATGAATCACTAATCAAACTAAAACTTGTACACTATAACACACCATGATGACTAAAGTTCAAGGTCAAGAGCTACATAGAATATGCTGAAAGCAATTAGCGAGAATAATGTCTCAGAGGTCCTCTTCAATTTGCGTAACATCTTATCCCAGCCAAAACCCTTGTAACGTGTAGTCTTTAGATTCAAGTCTGTGTTAAGGAATGCTGGACTATAATTTCTGTACATGTCTCCTAATATTAAATGCAAATCTTGACAGATACATACTCATTAGTTTCCCAATGGAAGTCAAATAAATGGGTACTCAACACATAATAATTGGGTGTCCCAATTCGTAAAATCCCTAAGTCCAACTTAAGCATTTTTTTACTGACAACACCAAACGTTAGTTTTTTTTCTCTACATGTGAATATTAAATTTTATTTATTATGAAGTCCCTACGTCCGTTTATGATTATATAAAAAAAATCTCAAGGTATTTTCAGTTGGTTAAATCCCCAATCGTGTATATACGAACTATTATCCCATATTTCATCCCCACGCAGGTCACAGTTTCAAAAGCGCTCATACCATAATTAATTTATTATCAATTGTATATAATAATATAAAGTTTTCTGCCGATATCTAACTTTCATAGAAATTTTCGTCCCCTATTTGAACTACTTCAGGCCATAATGTCATAATAAAAGGTAGCCTAATTTTTCTTTCCTAAGCTCTGGTCCATTTCTATACCAAATTCGGTTTAGTGGTTTGGGCGAGAAAGCATAACAGACCGTCAGAGTTTCTTTTGCATTTATAATATTGGTAAGGATTACTTTTATATTTTTAATCTTTTTAATGTAAAATCTCTCGTACTAGCATTATACTTCTTGCAGTCTACTAGAAAAAAAATCTATAAGAAAATAACTGTACCATTGTTATATTCTTTCCATCATCCATTTTATCTTATTATTTTTATGTGAGTGCATAAACTTCAATAAACAAGAATCTATAATTAACCAGATAAAGTAAAATCATTCAATCTTTAAGTATGCTCTAACTGTCTAAATTATCAAAAGTATGTACACAAACTAAGCCTTCAAAAGCATTTAATTTGTGTACCCAAGAATCTTGTTATTCCTACTAAATTCTTCATTAAGACAAAGTCCTTTAGGTAATTGATTTTAACCAACCACTAACAATCTAAGCACGTTTTACATGAAACAAAATATTTTATTTTCAAAGTAAACATGTACTTAAGCAATTGTTTCCTTCGAAATAGAAGTCTTGTCTATGAACGAGCCTACACTAATATTAAAAAGAGACGCTAATCGCCGGAACCACTACAATTTTATTGTAGAAAAAATTTAATTTCCACAATTTGAAATCCGATAGCCATAGCTAAAACTCATAATTATAATCCGAAGCGAATGACAAGAATGAGCAAATTAAAGTTAATTATACACAGATGCACTTGTATTGTGAATTTGTGAATTTTTCACACTTCGAAATCATTCGCAAAGTAATGTAACCAATCCGTTATGCACTTTGAATATAGGATATATTATTTTTCTCTTTTTTATACTACTTAGGTGGCAGCACACGGCCCACCTGATGAAAAGCGGTCACCATGGCCTATGGACGTGTACAATACCAGGGGCATCACACTCACGCTGCTGACCCTGAAAGGGAGAAGGAGGCTAGAAAGGGGTGGGGGGAGGAAGGATGAGCTCTGGCTATATATTTAGCACCGGGAACACAACACGATGGTTATTATGGCCGCGATCTTCTGTAGGGTGGAAGTGGTTAGACTCAGGTCCTCGTAGCTCCCCAGGAAACGCTACCTCCCAGACATGACCTTCTATGGCCAAAATGCAGGTATCTCAACTATTTGCGCACTCTAGTCGGCCGTTTGAGAGAAAATTTGTGTAGGTAGGGAATGCAAGACCCGGGCTTTATCACATATAACTGCGCACCCTCCGTGCAAACTCTATCGCAATTCGACTGTATTTTTTTTTTGTTTGTTACCTCAGAACTTGCGACTGGGTGAACCTATTTTAATGATTCTTTTTTTATTTGATAGCTGGCGCTTCCCGTGTGGTTCCATTTTAATTTGGTTCGTTGATGTCATTTCTTTGTTCTTTTTTCGTCTCTAGACCGCATCTTCTAAACCGTTTGGCATATGCCAAACGGTTACAATTATATTGACAAATTACTTATTGCAAAAAAACCAGGCCAATTTAGTACCTCTTATTTTTTTAAGTCGGTATAAAAGACGTCCGTTCTACTCGTAAAACGAAAAGTTATAATAGTTTCAGAGTTTGATAACTTGGGCATGGAATTGCGAATCTTTCGTGCAAGTGCAAGCTACAAAACATTATGCAAAATAAGTACGTTTTATAATGTTCTACGTGACTGATGTAGTGCATTTAATGAATAATTACGAAAGGGCTTTTAAAAGTAAAAAACTTGTAATAAGGGTCTTAACGTTAACTTTCAGTAAAGCAATCACTGTAATTAACATATTGCAGGTTTATTTTAAAGCGACTATAAAGGCTGTTTTAAAAGCAAAAATAGAAACGGATAAAATATCAGCAATACAAGAAAAAAAATATTTACTGAAAAAACTACATTGTATCACAAACATTAGTACAATGTGTGTAATAAAATGTAGATTTTTGTGATAATTTTCTCCGTCAATGTCTAACATTGATATATTCGAAGTGTAAACAAGTTTGTGAGATTTTAATCTTACTACTATTATAAATATTACTGCAGTAGTGGCCCTCAGCTTGACGGCCTTGTAAATGCTTTTTCACGTCTCGCGACTGTAGGAGGAAGGATACATGTGCTGGTAAAGAGTTCCAGTTAGGTAAACTGTGCCCATACACTCTAAAGAATATTGTTCAAAAGGCAGGGTCTAACTTCTCTAGTAAATCAAAAACCAGAGCCAAGATCCGTCCCACTAGGATATGGTGAATTATGTAGGTACACTATATGTACCTACATAAACAACTAATTAAATTAAACAATTAATGTAGCAAATAAACATTTTTTTTCTTTCTTCCTCCGATATACCTATTTAGTTACACTGTGGCTACAAGCGGTGGTCGTTTGTTGTTAGTGACAGGAAGATATTGTATAAAGTTTTCCTCTTAGATAAAAAAGTGAATGATAAAAATGGCTGCTACAAGATATTATTTACTAGTTGCCTGCGGCTTCGTTCGCGTGGCATTCTGTTCATCTGCGGTTGAGTAGCAAACAGCCAAACATCTTCACAGACTTTAAAATTTATAACTTTAGTAGGAAAGAAGTAGGATATTAGCTTTGCCCTGCGTTAACTCTCGTGGTATACTTCAACCCTGAGGCATCCATTATTCCAAACGAATGTATCGATATTATAGTTCAGATATTCTATCTCACGAAAGCGGGTGAACAATTTAAATAGTAGAACAAAACGTAACTTGGCCAGGTTTTGGAGTAGTGTGGGCCCCACTACTCCAAAACCTTGCCAAGTTAGATGCCGTACTTGTTTATATGCGACGCATTTTGCCTTGCCACAAACAAGTATAGTGTACGGCATCTAACTTGGCAAGGTTTTGGAGTAGTGGGGCCCACACTACTCCAAAACCTGGCCAAGTTACGTGCTGGCATCATTCTATACCTGTGTCTTGTAAATACAACATGTTGTAAACATGTGTAAGTACAACAAAAAGAAATTCATGTAGCAGTTAGTAGAACAATAATTGCATTGCAAGTAATTCATTTTTAAAAGCAATGTGTTTATATATGTTTTACTACAATGTAAGCTTAATCGTTTTCGTGAAATAGAACATCTGTAAAATTATTGTAAATTTATGAGCTGTATATCAACGGGCCAGTTAAAACTTTTTTTTCCCATGTGGCCCGGCACCGGGCCAAGTCACCGGGGCAGATGGGATACACCCTGTATCTGTAGGTACATTGGCTACTCGTATTAAAAAAACTTGGGTTATGTGATAACGATTCTGAGCACAACATTTGTTTTTAATTTTTATATTATAACCCATTCATGTCTCACTGGGCATGGGTCTGCTTACCTATGGCGAGAGAGCTGAGAGGGTTTAGACCTTAATCTACACACGCTGGCCTAGAATTCCTTCTAGGACATGTGGGTTTCCTCATGATGTTTTTCCTTCACCGTCAGCAGATGGTAAATCATGATGTGATTAGCACATATAAATTCCACAAAGTGAAATTCACATTGGTAGGATTTCACCTACTGTCCGACCGGATTCGAACTCGATACCTCTGTAGAGGCCGCGTCCTTATCCATTCAGTTACCATCGCTTCCTTTCTTTCTTATCTGTTTATTCGCAATGGAGGCAAAAACTACTGAATGGATTTTGATACGTTTTTTTTAAAGATCTTGGTCAGACTTACAAAATACCGTATGTTTGATTGTAATTGGTGTCGTAGAACCAGAGATATGGCCAAAAGTCGCGATATCCAACATGCTCGTGGATGGAGCCGACTATAGCCGTTTTATATACTAAGGCGTTAATCAGACGGCGGGGCGGGCAGGTCTTTTTGACCGCGACGTATTCTTATTATTACTACCATTAGATCGCATTTAGCCCGCGTATGTTTGACAAGCGACATGAGTGATAGTGCGGACAAAATGCAACCTTATGATCGTACAAATAGGACTGCGTCGCGGTCATTTTGACCGCCCCGCCCTGCCGTCGGATTTTCGCCTGAAGGTAAAAATATTACTTACAGCTACCCAAAAACGTTTTCTTAATCAACTTTGTTTTTAGAAGCTCTTTTACTAACTCGCATCTTTTGAAAACCTTCCCTTCACATAATTGATACACAACCACGCAGGTAAACAAGAAAATAATTGGAGTTTTCATTTAAAATTCTTGATAAAAATATGTTTAATGAACGATGTAGCTCACTTGCCGTTCAGAGACTAATAAAGGAAATTGACCGTATATTGTTAATGATAAGAAATATAAAACTACATCTATTTATATAAAAGAAAGTCGTATTAGTTACACTATTCATAAATCTAGAATGGCTAAATCGATTTAGCTAATTTGGCTCATTTTGAATATTAAAATGCTTTAAATTACATTTAAAAACCGAGACGGTTAAATTATAAAATGCGATAATTCAATAACTAATAACACGCTCAAGAAAAATAGTTACATTTTACCTAGTGTTGGGATCGAATGTATTCACTGCAACTTCGTTTACACTTATTTGCATTTACGTCGACTAATTGTAGTCTTGCGTTTGTATTTGTGGTTTGTTGTATCTGCTTTTAATGAAAAATATCAAATGATGAAGTTTTAATGTGTAGGGATACTTAAAAGTTATCACTATGTATTATTGTGAAAACCGTTGAAAGAGGAACTTCAGTATTATTGTATTGTAAATTAATCATTGTTAATAATTTATTTTAGTTTAGTAGGAAAAAAAAAGTTTATTAAAAAAATTGAAACATGACATGATGTGAACATAACAAAAATTTGAATGTTAGCTCAACATCTTAATTTTTGTTATGTACAAGTTCTTATTATTGTATAACAGTTATACAGTGGTAAATATTTCTAATGAATGCTGAATTATACAACACGACAGCAATTAGATATTGCCGGGAATTGAAAATTAGTATAATTAAATTAATTGACGACTTAGTCCGATAATGTCATTGATTTGATTTGCATTAGCGATATATTATGATAGATATATATCTATCATAATATATCGCTATAATACATACACAATGCAATTTATGAATATATATATCTATCTATAATATATATATCTATAATACATACACAATGCAATTTATGAATTGGGAATTTGGGAAGAATTATCTTTAAACAGGTTTAAGAGATACTATAGTAAATGGTAACTTCAAAGTTATCGAGGAAGCTATAAGCATTACAATTTTCTTCTCATTGTGAATTTCGCCGTGACAAAATGGGAATATTATTATTGATTGACTAACAAAAGACATATACATATAACATAAATTCACGCCTGTATCCCCGAAGGGGTAGGCAGAGGTGCTAGCACCCATATTTCGCCAGTGTATGTTTTAGGTCCCAATGTAATAGGTGGCGAGCCTATTGCCATTAACCGGGCACTTATAAACCTGCGATAAATACACACATAACTTCGAAAAGCATCGAAAAGTCATTGGTGTGTGCCATGGTGAACCTGGGATCGAACCCGAGACCTCGTCTTAGCAGTCCATTACCCAGACCACTAGGCTACCGCGGTCCTATAAAAGACAACATAACTCATTCAACTTTACTTTTTATAAGATCTGAAAGTGGGACTGATTGCAAAATTTTGCAAGGAAACGAGAAGGTTCAAAGGGGCACCGTGAAGGCGGATTTTACCATGCTCTTCCCATGAGGAGAGATAGGGAAATGGATAAAACGGCCACGCGAGTAAATTTTCTGTAGTGCGATAACATACTTTGGAGATCTTTTTCATTATTAAGTTTCAACAGAGCATTACAAAATAAAGCACATACTAATTCATACAAACATAAAATCGCGCCTTTTTTCCATTGGGGTAAAAAGGGGCAATATCTTTCTTGCTGTGATCTTGGTATACGCCTTTCGCCTCTTCTACTTTCATAATCGTTTTCATACACGCCTGTTGCGTATACTCTTGACCTGGCCTTTCTCTAAAAAGGCCTCGATCTGATTACCATACGGATGCCCATATACAATACTAGCTTTTGCCTGCGGCTTCGCCCGCGTGGATGTCGGTTATCGCGACCAAACATAGCCTATGTTCATTCTCGAGGTTTAATCTACTCCTATACCAAATTTCATCAAAATCGGTTCAACGGTTCAGGCGCGCAAGCGTAACAGACAGACAGACAGACATATTAGTATGGATAGTATGGATTCAAGCATGTGAATATTTGAAATGAACGTGAATCGCACCACTGTGACGTTTAATGTAGTTCATTAAATCGAATTCCCTGCCTCTACCTCTCGCAGGTTGTCACACGTACTATCACATGCCAGTTTATTAAACAATTCACAACCAATTTGTAAGAAGTATGAATTTAATACACTGGTTTGCTTTTAACCCATCAACGGTACATATTTTCCTCAAAAAATGAACCCAAAACCGCCTATCGCGTACAAAAATTGCAGTATAAGCTTCAAACTCGTCGTGCATTTACGAGGATAAACAATTTATTCTGCAAATTTGTTAGAGCACTTTGAAACGCGGCAACTTTTCATTTCGATATTCACGATGTACGATTGCACCGCTCCATATTGGTTGAGTTATGAATTTTCGTGGGATTATGTAACTTTATGGGAATGTTATCTAACATAATTTATTTATTTGAAGGGATTGGGTTTACCATATTGATTGTTGCACAGTGCAGGAATATACCTACGACTGCAGCTACGTCGGAGATCACGAGTGAAATTTTTGTTCAGTGCTACTATTCATTATTATCATCATCCACCTGCCCTTGTCCCAATTATTTGGGATCGACGCAACATGTATTTTTCCTCCATACAGTCCTGTCAGATATCATGTCTTCGGTTAGCTCATCATATCCTCTTTCGAGCACTCCATCCATCTTTTCTTAGGGCTACCTATACCCTTAAAGCCCTCCGCATTCATAATTTGAACTTTTTTAACAACATTACTTTTATCCCTTTTCATAACTTGTCCATACCACGACATTGCTACTATTCATTATTATATTGACCAATATTATATTGACCATTATTATATTGGCCAATATTATTTACATCCAAACTTCCTATAGTCCCGGGTCCTTTAAGCAACCTAAAGTCCTTTACCAAGTACAATTCTAAATCTACCACAATTAGTAAATTCAAATCCTCAGCTTAGTATGACCTCCAGCCCCAGCGCTGACATCTTAAAATGCAAATCTTCAACATTTAGAATAGAAGTTAAAGAGGCTAAAGTCTTAACGATAAAAAGTTTTAATTAGCCAAGAGTCCCGTCTACACCTGTAGACCGACGCTATTTGCATACAGGATGGACTTATTCTCATTCGTTTAACTGATAAAGAGATAATTTGAAATGGCAGTATAGAAATAGATGGATAGAATAAACTTCGAGAAACATTAGAAAAACGAACTATCATAAATGCAAAAGAAAATGAAAAACATAGCCAGATCTTTTTTTACTAAAATACATAAAATTTATTTCAATAATATCGAATAATAAACGAATACATAAGACTTAATTTAACAATATCGAATAATGAACAAACAAATACATAAGACTCAATTTAACAATATCGAATAATGAACAAACAAATACATAAGACTCAATTTAACAATATCGAATAATGAACAAACAAATACATAAGACTCAATTCAACAATATCGAATAATGTAAACAAGGTTATAACCCTTGTTCCCAAACGTTTGCATCCCGCCTAAAACTTGTCTGACCTTTGAAATGATCTGAACCGATTTACAGGACGTCTCAAACTGAGTTATAGAACGCGACCTCAGGTGAGGCCATGAAGGCGGCAACTTTGAAATTAGTTTAGGTAAATCTGTTTGAACTGTAAATGTTGTTTATGTTTAATGGGAAGATGCGATGGAGGAAATTGTTCTTTGCCAACGGTACTGTCTACCTCAAAATTCGCTGAACAATATTATGACAAACGATCTTAATATTAAGATTAAATAATAAACAAATTGATTGAAGTATGTTTGTTTTGTTTAGACGATATTAAGGTTTTAAAATTTTTGGTTTATTATTTATAGCTCAGGTGATTGGCAACTTGGAATGTGTTATGTTAATACCATTGGTGACTGTACCTGACAACTATGTAACTTTTAGGAGTCTTTGCTTCAGAGAATAAGATTAGTTACAAAATAATTAACCTTAACATAATGTTAGTATAACATTATAATACCACATTTTATTAGGTTAAGTTAGAAAAAGTGATGTGAAAATAAATTAAGCATCTTAAAATGACAGATTAACTAAACACTCACATATGCTCACATAGCTCAAAAATGTAATTATGCAAAAATGTTTAGAAAAGTGAGATCAAAGAACGATCTAAACTTCAAGTGTTGACCCCAAAAAAACAACACTAAATTTAAATTTTATTTTGATTTACTGGAATAAAATTGAACTTAAGCATTTTCTTTGTAAGCACTCATAAATAAATAGTGGACTTTAAATTTTATTTGAGCGAAACCAAACAAAATTGAATTGAAATGAGTTTGCAATAAACGAAGTTTATTTATGACCAAAACAAAAAATACATGAAATATGAAAGGTTTTATGTTTTAATATCTTTGAATATTTTTATTATATTTGCTTTTGAAGATACCTTAAAACTGACTCGAATAAAGTTCAAACATTATTTATATTATTGTCAATTAATGTTTTAGTTATGTAATGATTAGTACAAGAGAACTTGGCATCACCCTTTATAACTTATAGCTTCCGCCGGCGGCTTCGCCCTCGTGGAGGTCGGTATCGCCACCAAGTTTACTTATAGTGTGAAGCTAGCTTATAGCATGGTTTTAACATAATACCTAACAACATTCAAATATGAGTCCTTAGATTACACGTTATTAGATAGAATGCGTTGAAGAAATAAAGGTTCACTGCTCGTTCCCCGTAGGTGATAGCGTGAACCTTAACAAATGTGGACAAACCACATTCAGTTAAAAGAATTTCTTGTTAATTTCTTGTAAACACAACATCAAAAGCATTAATCTTGTGGACGTCAGAGAGTAAGTTGTTTCGCTATACAGCAAAATCTATTTAATTAAATATTCCAAAATTCAACAAACAGCTCCAGGCCTTTTTTCAGTTTTATGCAAATTCTTAGATCAACGTCGAAACGCCATCAAGTCTCAATCTCATTGAATATGTAAATCGCAGGTAAAATTGAAAATGCCTTCCTATCACCCATTAGTTTAGTAAGCGGTCTCGTTTTGGGACCGAACTTGGAGATTTTGGGTTTGTAATCTTTATTAAAGGATTTCCGAGAGCCAGTATTGATTAAGTTAACAATACCCATTTGAATTTTCATTTTAAACCGAATTCGTTCAACCGTAATATTATTGTAACAAGTAATGACAATGTATTTCGTTGCTACTTTGGCGGTATAGGCAAACGTTGTTTTGCATTTTAAGGGTGAACAACCATTATCACTTAGTAGGATATGGAGTAGCCGATTCTCAGAGCTACTGAATACGCATATAAAATTTGGTAAAAATCGGTAAAGCCGTTTCGGAGGAGTACGGTAACTAACATTGTGACATGGAACTTTTATATATTAGAAGTTGCAGTTATTTCTATTCGGCACGGGGTCTGCTTACTCCTTCTCGTCCTTTAGGCTTGACTCGGACGGCTTTAAGGAGCGACTACCATTCTGACCATTACTGATAGAAAACCTACACTAAAACATCGTACATCAATTCAGTAGGTATATCAACTTGCAAGTAAGATTGGGTTGGACCACGAAGATCTGGTGGAGCCCCAAAAGCCCCCAAAAAAGAAGCTGTGAATATTCATAACAAATTATAAAGCTCTTGATGACTGAGGAGCTTCAGTCACTCTTCAGTGTTGAGCTTGGAGTTCACAATAGATGGAGACTAAAACTCGAAAATTGTGTTACACATAAACTTTTTATACATTTCCTGGGGTAACAATATTTTAACAATTCCGGTTGAACTAAGTATTTTACTAAAAATATAAACAATGCACAGTGACAAGCTTGTATCCTTGTTGCGTTTACTCGTGTGTAGTAGTTGCAGATGTAGAAACGAATGAAATTAATTCGGATGAACTAAATTTTTGTTTTGACTTTTTATATAAAACTCAAGCAAGGTATCTACTTGTAGCCTACCAGTATTCTATAGGCAAAGACAATTTCACCTGCAAGTTGGTGCACCTGCTAAGCAACGGAAGAGGCTCTGATGCAAGCTCTTCGCTCAGGGTTAGATTAGGTTAGGTTAGCTGACAAACTGGATAAATCTAGGAGATCTCGCGTTTAAAAATAATTTAAAGCATAGTTCTTCTTCACTTTACTAGCAACTTCAAAATACTCACGACTATACTAATGTTAAGTACTATCTAAAGTAACCATAATCCATTAACACCACATGGAAAATTAAAAAAGGGACGTCAGGCTTAAGACACTTTATACCACCCATAATTATTAAAATTTAAATTAAATGAAGAAACAAAGATCCACAATCATAATTAAACAGTTAGCCCTTGACCTAATTATTCAAACGATCTTCAATTATCAGATTTCATAAGTCACTTCCACCAACTCTATCCCAGTACAAAGTCATCAAGTGGAAATAATTAGGGCGACCACAAAAACAATTTGTGGTCCGTGACTACGATATCCATCCGCCAGCCATTTTGTTTTCCGTCTACCGTCATTTTCTCACTGTTGTTAAAGTTAATTTTTTAATAGTCCACAAATTATGGAAGCGTTTGTTGCGAAGTTATCCTAAGTGGTGTTTTCTTCTATGGTATTGTTAGGTTTTGTATTGTGCAGTATTGGATTTTGGTTTGCTATTTTTTTATAAGTACATATTTTTTTACAATAATTCTGCTAGTCCCACTAATCCTACTAGTTCTAGTAGTCTTACTATTAGGTTAGATCGTTCTATTAGGCTGTTTAGATCTTTGACAATTACGGTTTAATGGCTGAATGGATCCAGCTGAAATTTAGTACACCGGTTTAGAGATTTAGTATGTTTTATCCCGTAAAAAGGTAGGTCGCGGGAAAGGGGTCAGAATTTCACACAGGCGGAAAGAGTAACAAACATACATAAAATATGCATAAAGACATCCATCCATACTCAATAACTTTCGTGTTAATATTAGAAGGATGATACATGCATTCACTGTGATTGCGTTAATTTTAATAATGTGTTTGTTAACATAATTATCAAATATGACATGTCGAAAAATGTTTCTTTCTAATGTTGTAGATAAAAATAAAGTTGATCGATAATCAACTTTATATTTATTTGTTGTAAAAAGACCAACGGTCCCAAAAGGAATTAAAGTAAAAAGTACTTCAAAAGTAAAACTATCCAGGAAAGAAAGCTTTTTAAGGCAAACATTTCAAATATTTATTATCCAAAAACTTTCTTATCTACGACTTAGCGGGGTTTTGCGTTAAAGTGAAAAGGGTCCACTCAATTTCCGTTCTTATTCGTCGCCTCTTGAATGTAACATCTATCTCTTTTACGCTAATTGCAACCTGAATGTGCTCGAACGGAAGATGTGACGTTTAGTTTCAAACGGGAGAGCAACGTCAGAAACATTCACCATTAAAATAGTTGTACCGAAGTTGGGTAGTTGTCGAAAATGTGGAGGTTACTCTCTGAATTATTTTAGTACGTGTTTTGGTGTGCCGTTCCCCTTTGTTTCTTTATTCTTTTGTTTGTAACATTCACACTAGGATTTTCATGTACCGTGCAATATTGCTTTGTTAATAAATAAATGTGTTCAGTCCATTCTTTGAAAATAAATATTTTCAAATGGTCTCGAACCCACAGAATTTTGTCCCAAGTTCGTGATAAATTTGTTAATTGTATTTTGAGGTAGTCATGTGTTCACTCACGCCTTCTAAGAAGGATCCTGGAAGTACCTATACTTTGTTTTCAGTACCCTTTAGACTACAAAAGGTTATACCTATAATATTTGGAATTACCAGTACCATATGGGTTTATCTTGAAGAATTCAAAAAATACCAGAAATAATGGTAGTAGCTATAGAAAACATTACACAGTCAAAATTAACATAATTTTCATTTAAATTATCATATTATTACGTAAATATTTATATTATGATGTATAAAATTCTGCTATGAGATATGTTTCTTTGAATTATTAACATATTTTGGGGGAGAATAATTGAAATGCTTACTACTTTCATCCAAATCGGTTTTGTACTCAGACAGAGTTACTTTCGCGTTTATAATATTCGTATGGATTAAATGTAGACACACCTGTCAAATTTTTTCCTGTTCAATCTTCGAAGTGATTATATATAAAAAGGAAAAGATTCGGAAGCCAAATAAATAAAAGATAAAGTTCAACAAGTCCGTTGAATTTCCATCCAAGTGCCAGTTAATTCGAGAGGGCACTCGGCTCATATCTTAAACTTTACTGGATTGTTATCGAACCGTCTTGAATGAGGCAATAAAGAATTTTCATCCTCATTCTTTATTTGCCATCGGTCTTTTGAGTTTGTTGCCGTACAATTAAACATTTGCTTTTAAGATGTAAGATGAAGGTATGAAATGCATGTGTAAAATTCTAATGTCGAAATTTCAATCGGCGTGCATGTATGAAAACAATTATGAAAGTTGAAGAAGCGGAGTATGCCATGATCGTAGCAAGTGGAAAGATGTTATCTCTGATTGGGGTACCAATGGGAAAAAGGCGTGATTTTTATGTATATAATAAACATGATGTATGTATGTATATTTCAGGTAAAATTCATACTTATTAGAACTTTTAAGCGATTGATTGAATACTTAGCTTTAGAGGAATGAGGTGTGAAGTTCCTTCAACACAAAGGGGCAATCTCTCTAGACTAGGCTAGGAGAATCCTGTGAAAGTAACTTTGTCTGTTATGTTATGCCTAAACCACTGGACCGATTCTAATGAAATTTGGTGAAGAAAGGGGTAACTCGAGAAAGTACATAAATTATGTTTGATTGCGATAACCGATATCCATGCAGGCGGAGCTGGATTCTAAAATAAAATGATTTGTGCATATACGCAACCTATTTCTAAACACATAGGTACTCTATTTACCACCAAAAATATATGGTGGTATGGCATACGAGAAAAACAAAATGTCGTAAAACTCAAATGAAGTCCTCCCCAATTAACTTAATTGGTTTCCGTCGAAGAGCATTCTGATTGCGAATGTTCAGTTTATAGCTCTATGAATTGTAATTACGGATTAGTCGGACATTAACCTTTCAATACGCAGAGTTGTATGTATGAATTTACTAATTGAATTCTCAGCATTCCTCTGCTCTTTAAATTATCCTATTCCGTTTAGAACAAGTGACAGCATACATAGTCTTTAACTAATATTATGGCATATCCCAGGGTGCAAATGAAAAAGTACCTATTATTCTTCTTAGCCTAGGTTACCGTTTTTTTCTGCTAAATATTGTGCTACAGCCACTATTTAGCACCTGTGGTTGTCATCAATAAATTAAACTTTGACCGTATGTTGACCCTCACTCACATGTATTGAATTTTTAAAATATTCATGAAACATAAACGGTTCATACAAAATGTTCGATTGAAATAGAATATCGTTTATAACGCAGGTGAAATTGTTTGATCAAACTTTTAACATGATTTCACGGTGTGACCTCGCAACACATACCCTCGAGCCACAAAAATTTACCAAATCTAAATAAAGTAAAAATCTAGTCAAAGTGGTCACAAAATTGTATTATGTGGATGTGCGTTTATATCTAACAATTTTTGTCAGACAAATCTTGCCTGTCCATCATTATAAAACATGGCAAATAACACTAAACTTAACTTTTGTAACAGTTTTATTAACCAAATAAACATCACATTACTATAAAAAACTGAAATGACTGACAAAAATATAACGTTGAAGCGTCGTCCTCATAAGTTGTTGGAGAGGCCTTAGTTGTTTAGCGCTCGTCATTGGCCGCCCCGACTGCGCCATAAAAAGCCGAGTACAGCAGCTAAGAGGCACTCCACTGCCATATTGCGCTCTTTCCCTCACAACAAAAAATGGAAGCCTTCGCTATAGCAGTTTCTATTGAAATATAATTTGTTTGGTAAGTTTTAAATTACGATTTTGTACTTACCGGAGTATTCCATGAAACTTCTAAGGTGTTAAATGGTAATGCTACACGGCTATTAAATGCAAAGTATAAAAACATACAATTAAATGAAACGACCTCTGTGGCGTAACAGTAGTACCTACATTCTATTGCTACGACAGATGGCGCGGGTTCGATTCCTGCTTAGTATAAATATTTGTATGCATGAATATTTCTATTTGCGTTGGTCTGGATATTTCCATGTATTATTATTATGTAAGTATGTATTTAAAAAAAATGTATCTAAATACGTATAGGTAACCGCATTCTGGAACCCATAATACAAGCCAGTTAAGCTAAGCTTAATTTGAATTCTATCGGTCTTATTACAAAACACGGACTAAAGTCAGGTTTAAACCCAGACTATGAAGGCCAGGCTTAATTTTAAGACCAAGGTTTAAACTTCTTCTTATTACAAAAACAGAATAATCCGTGGACTACTTAGGCCATGGTTTAAATCTTGGCCTAATAACAACCACAGATTACTCTAAACTTTTGTTCGTTCATTGTGATATCATTCGGTCGCAACGTTCCGTTTTCTCAGAAAGCAAAAATTTTCTGAAATCGTTAATAAATATTATTTACTAAAAAATGGTGAAAAAAATATTTACAACATTATAATTATTAAATTTAAAGTCATGAACGATAGTTGGACTTTATTTTATAGTAAAATATCATTATCATGCCTTTATTTAGCAATCATTGTTATAATATTGGACGATCTATGATGAACGTTAAATAAAGCGTAGTTTTTCGGAGCCCGCGCGTTGTTCAATTTTTTTTTTTAATTTTTATACCCACTTTTGAATCATTTCAATACCCGTACTAACTTTTACGTTTCCAGTGGTTTAAACTTTTAAATTTGAATTAAATAATGGAAGGAGAAAAGAAAAAGAGGGGCGAAAATTGGACTGCCGAGGAAAAAGTAAGCCAAAATATGATGTATTTTGGTATTTTCCACAAATCAAATCAAAATGACAAGTTTGACGTTTTATTTTCGTGGTTTAGATACTTAGACCAACGTTAAACTAGGTGTCACGCAGGTTTATCTTTAGACCAGAGATAGTCCCAGGTTTAGTACTAAAACGCGTTTTGTAATAACATTTTCGTTAAACCATGGTCTAAAGACGTTTTAAACCTGGGTTTAAAGTTAGTCCGTGTTTTGTAATAAGACCGTATAAGTATGAGAATAGAAACAAAATAAATACCCGTCCTGTACAAGTTTTAATATTAATCTTTAACGGGGCCTAATTAGTTAGGCATTGACCTCTAAATTGAATTTCGAAGTGGAAAATTAAAAGAGGCTTTGAGACAACTTGCTGAACTTATTTAAACGTTAGATCATTTTGAATTTATTTACGATGTTGTACTCTTGCTTTAACATTTTTTTTTCTACATAATGACAGTATTTACGAATAACCACCTTTCAGAATTTCTGACTAAAGCATCAATGATTTGTCACGTCAGGCTAAAGAAATAAAAGTATGGTAGATAAGTATAATGATGTGAGTTCAGAATAGCAAATTCAAAAAGCAGTGTAACTGTAAACCCAGTTTAAACTCTGATGGCCTTCATAACAATTTCTCCAAGTTTAGTATCGCAGGTAAACCAAAACAACAATACAATATCAGTCTGGTTTGCATCTACCAGCTGGTACTAAACTGAAAAAGCCGACTGCGTCTTCATCATCTAAGCCTTAATCCCTTTTGCATCCAAGGCTTTGAAGCCTGACTAGGTTTACGAATAATTGATGATGACCTGTCGTAATTTACCGTTTTATGTACCACGTTTTTTGAAACTTAAACTCATAGGTTTGTGGAGGAACGGGATGTAACGTCCCTCCAACACAAAGGGAGGATCCTCCGACCAGGCAAGGTGATCACGCCTGGCGGGCCGCGGCCCAACGGTTATCGTTGGGATCTTGTATATATGCTATACCAGCGCGCAAACTTCACTTTCGCGATTCAGGATCGTAGTGACGTAGTTGTAGTATCGAAGTAGTTCATCGTGCTGTCACTAGATGGCGCAGGTATATGTGGTATCGCCACAAGTTCTTTGCCCTTTTATCGAAAATTTCATACAAATACGAATGCGAGAGACTTCACCGCTATCTGTTGAATTATGGTAATACTCGCATGACAGACGTATGGGCATCCAATATGTCAGGTGCCCATATGTGTGTGTCATCTGCTCCAGTCGCTCAAAACGTCAGTTTCCAAGTACTATTCGGATTACTTCCGTGTTTGTGTTTACATTTTCGTTTAGATCAGGGTTTATGAATAGCATTTGAAAGGAAAAAGATTTAAATTATATCGATTAGGAGCTAAGTTAAAATACATGCGAAGTTTTTTTATATTCCATTCTAATATATATTTCTCGCATTTTTCTTCAATTCAATTAGCTTTACTTCAATGATCTCATCTCAACTGCATCCACTTGATTTTTGTGCCATACCGCACAATTATAATATCTTGAATTTCCAAATACCGGAACGAAAAACAATAAGAATCTTTCGCACGGTGCATGTTGCACTCACTTTAATATAGCGCTGGTTCAGCTCCGCAGGGATTTTGAGACGAATTCGTAGTATTCTAGAGCCTCATAAATGTGTCCCGTACTTTAATCTTCGCGGTCTAGACGTGATGTCAAATTGTGACTGCTTTTTGCTGATGCTTGGAATGTATATTGCAGTTTGAAGAACAATTTTTTCACGTTGGTTTGCATTTTGGCAAGATTGTCAAGGAATGAACTATTTCGCTGAAGTCAAGTTTATCATTCGTTCATTCAGAAGTTTTAGCAGTTATAAGTAAACTATCTCAGTCCTGTGTTGGACATAAGCCTTTCCAAATGTGTAGCGTAGCATCTGATTAGCGCCTTCTGCTTCCAGTCTATCCCAGCTACCTTTTTCAGGGGCGTCACCTAACTTCGAGGTATTTCCTTTTTATGCTTGTCATAGAAGCAACGGGTTGCAAGAATTCATGCGTAAAAATATGAAAAGCAAAAAACTTACGAAACTCGCGAAGCAAAAGTGTGCAATGGTATTAGCAAGGATAAATATTTCTTTCGTAGCTTTTGTTGCATTTTTTTGTATTTATCTTTTTTTTAAATGCCTACTGAGAACCCCTCAAAACACAATGTTCATACTTTCACGAGCCGTTCTAAATCATTAGTCGATAAATAAACCGGTATTGTTTACGCTACGAATAATCCTAACGGCACGGTTGGCAAAGGCCTTTATAAATCGTCACCTTGAAAAATATTTTCTTAGCGCCTTGTGAAAAATAAATACAAAAGTTTAAACACAGACCAATGCATTTTGTGGCAGTTGTTGGGATATAGTATAAAGCTGTTGTAACTGTGATATTTCTTGTTTTTACTGTTTGTTTTTTATTTGAATATTAGATTTTGCTAAATCCATTCAATTTGTGATTGGAATATGTTTTTGATATCAATCAGTTACTCACCTAATCGCATTCTGGCAATGAACCCAACTCCTAGAAAAGGAGGTTATCTGACGTAAGAATTTGTATTATTTGTGACCCCAATAATGCCAGTTATTTTGAAGGGAAATTATATTTTAATATTGAAATAAACCGTGGCAGGAAGGACTGGGTCCGCATTGGGAGTTGCTTATGCCTTGCAGTGAAATATATAAGGCTAGTAATTTATTGACTTTTTTGCATTTGCAATTGAAAAATTATGATTTTTAGTGTAACGCAATACTCAACAAGAGACATGACTCAACCTAATTTTGAGCCAATTCATTCAAATAGATCCACACATACAAATATTTATAATGGTACTAACAACCCAATATGAGTTCAATATCTAAGAGTGCTGCCAACACACATCTGCGACATAGATCTTAACTGAATAACGATAACCCGCGTATGCATAATCTCCAAGTGATATATCGACCCTTGGTTGTTGGAATTCAGTAGGTACTATTTGTAAATATTAGATGGGAATAAAGAATATCTGTATGTTTGAAGGCAGGTGGATTCAAAGATAGGAACTTGCCAATAAGTGTGTGTGTGTGTGTGTGTGCGTGTGTACGAAACTGAATGGATTTCAAATACCACAAGTATTTTGGTATCGAATATTAAAGATATATTGGATCCGGCCGTTACAAAATAACAAATAGAAGCGTCTGAACAACGATTGCTATTATTTAATTGGAAGTCACATACACACACATTATTATTATAGGTACCTAATACATCTTCTTTCTTCATATTCATATTTTTGTCTTCTTCTTCGTGTCATAAATTTCTTACCGTTCCAAACAAACTACAAATCAATGTGTAAACCGATAACAGTACTATTTTATGGAATACTGAGGCACGATCTTCTGGGAAATGATCCTAAGAAAGTGAGGCTCTGTTACAGATTTTCCTCTCGAAGTTGGGGACTAAGACGGCCAAAGCCTATAAAAGTCAGAATAACCTGAATTCTGGAGGGAAAGAGTAGGAGAGCAGATCCAGGGCTCCAAAGTGCAAGCTTTGAAATCAACCAGGATTGGTGCTCGCATAAAGTGAATATAAAAATCAATGATAACTGAAGTAGGTATTATTCCAGAAATTAATTCAGCACTTACCTCATATTGACGAACGGCTCAAGCAAAAACAAATAATATTCTTCATAAAAATATAACAAGCTTATGGCTAATAAATAAACATAAGTCAATCAGGATTTAGAAGGAGGAAATACATATTTACGAGCGTATTCCATTAACACAAATGGGACCATCAACTAAGAAAATAATGAAATCTTAGATGAAATTTCTTGTGTCAGGGAAAACTATTATTCTTATGTGGTTTACTTACTATCTTAAGAAATACAGAAGAAATATTATATAGGACAAATTTGTACACCCTATGGTAGTTTAATGGGTCGTTTGTGTACAGGTTTACCTTTAAGAAAAGCTTTGAATTATTAAAAGTATGTACTTACCTATAATATAGGCAAATGTTTGTTTTGTAGCTATTGAAATTTTTAGATGGAGTTCCGAATATGAATAATTTAATGTCATCGATACAAATAAACCTTAAAATCGACTCTGAACACAATTTTGTTTTCTACTTTACTTATTTTAATGCGTTTTTTTAAAGTAGTGTAAAATAAATAACAAAATTACAATCTGCTGGGCATCTGGCAATATAACTAATACGATTGACGAATCATCTGAATGACGTCATACGGATGATGTCTCATGGATGCACATCATGTGTCATGTAAACAGGTCAAGGAAATTTCTAATGTTCTTGACACAGGTATACCGAAGCAGCTCATGAGCGCTTCTGAGAACACAACTAAGGTAACGGCACATTGGGCAAATACAATTTGATATTAATTGACACAAAAGAAGGATATCATTACAGTAAAGAATGACATGTCATCTACCCGTTCTATACGGTATGTTCATCTAGGAATAATCATCCAATCACAACCTTATTACAAGCTGTTTTTCTTTTTGCTGAACCGCTTTTTAAGTGTATAAAACAAATATTTTGAAATGATAGTAGTAGCTCCAAAGAAATTGTAAATTTTGTTTGTAGTAATAACTCCTGAGACAGCTCATTCTACAGAGTATTAGTTCAAAGAAAACGTGAAAGTAAAAATAAAAGAAACCTGTATACCTACATGGGTATAAATGGCACACAACTGTATAAATATTTTGCTCTAGAAAATATTGTTAATACTGTTGTATTAGTAGAATTTATTTTGCCCAAAATAATACCGGCTGAGGTAAAAAGCGGAGGTAAAATGTCGGCACAGCTAATTTAAAATTTTATAATAGTATAGATGTGGGTGTATTAAAACCAACCCTTAATTTTGTGGATAGACATAGACAAAAAGATAAAACAGGCAAATTAATGAAAACGTCACAAATTTTATGACTGCTATGTACTTAGTAACAAACTCTATTAATATAAATCCAACACTTACCTAATTGAAATTGGTTCAGTCTCTTAGTACTTACAATGAAACATGACCGAACATGTGGTTGGACATAACTTTACATAGGTTAAAGTTCAGCAAAGTGTGGTAAAAATATAAACGACAGGGAGAATTATTTATAACGCACAAGTGACACTTTTATTACCACGAGTATTTTTACTTCGGATGTAGGCACGAGATAGGCACCGCTTACTATAGGATGGGACTATGAGCTTGATTGACATCTTATTAGTTTAAAAATAGAAGAGACAGATTAATGAGACTGTCAAGACTTTCAAAAATGACGTAGAAGTCGCTGACTTAGCAGAATTTCACAACCTGTGTGGCATGGAGGCAAAGGGTCCTGAATTACGGAACTCTTACAAAAAAAATTATCTTATTTATCAATTTATTGATAGATCTCAATCGTTTCTCAAGAATTTTTTAAGACAAGTGCATAAGAAAGGTACAAGAGATATATCAGATACCTATTGGAATTAAATGAAATTGAGATACAAAGCTAATAACCAACAAATCGCGATAGAATGCGTTTAAAATAGTTTTATTTTTTCATTCACGTAAGCTGCTGTGAATGTTAGTATCAAAATAATTATTTACCTTAAATGACGTCGGATTTCGCGGTTTTTTGACTATAGGTACTTCCAGTTCTAGTCACCCCCTGGTGAGCAAAAATGTGTAAGTTTTAATCCTCACAAGCCCCTTAAAAAACCACATCAAAATTCGTTCAGTCGTTTTTGCGTCCATGCGAACAAATAGACAAGAATTTAAAAAAATTGTGTTCAGTATCGTTCATTTAACATAATCCAAGTTTTTTTTAAATATACCCACTATAGGTACAGACGAACTAAACAATTTTAAAATAGTGTATAGAGAGATAGACAGATATAGACGCAACCTAAAATCTTATGTGGAATGTAGATACCTACTCAAGTTTATCTAATTGGCTCTCGATGAGGTCAGGACGGTTGGCATCTGCGTAGTCTAGAATATAAAGATGAGGTTATTTACATTTTCCGATTGCATGGACTCGTCGACTCATAAGCCATGTGATCTACTGAAATGGAAAAATTCGGATTGACATTTTCTAAGATGTGTTTTGTCAGTTGTTAGTAAATCTAGAGAGGAGTTTTGGCGCCAACGCGGAAAAAGTCACATCGGGGCATTGTATTATTTTCTAAAATTAGTGTAAAATGTAGTTATTATGTGTAAAAACGGTGGATTTTTAAACATAACATCTTCGACAACGTGCACAAGTTTGGGAAAGTGGTATATTACCATGAAATTGTGCTTTTCAACGTTGATTCCAAAACTCCATTGAAGCCTCTAGTAAAGTCTCCACCATTTTACTGGGGCAAGACTATGAAGGAAGACTGACTTTGCAAAGCAAAGAAGCCATTAAAAAAAATCTAGAGTGGTGAAGTTTTGGTCACGTGATGCTCCCAATTCTGTTGTTACATCTCTGAACTTAAATTTCTCTAAAAAAAATATAACTGATAAAAAAGGACAGATGATTTTATTTAAGTTAAGACCTGTCAAATTAAGACAGCGCCCTGTTGGTGCTTAGTAAGTTAAGTCGCATGTTCGTAGATGTCGACTAAAATTGAAGGGTACTGTCAAGGCGCCGACTTAATTTGACAGGTATACACTAAAATAAATCATCTTTCCTTTTCTATCTGATAATGAAAGAAACAGATGCAATAAGAAAATTTTAGAGAATTTTAAGTTTAGAGATGTAACAACAGAATTAGCAGCACTATTCTGTATTTTTATCGCTCTAAGAAAAATAAAAGTCCTTTGTTGCTGAGACTGTGGCATAGATACTTCCACTAGAACCACAATCAATCATCTTCCTGCCCTTGTCCCAATTATTTGGGGTCGGCGCAACATGTTATTCTCCGCCATACATTCCTGTCCGATGTCATCTCCTCAGTCACTCCCTTCCTTTCCATATCGTCTTTCACGCATTCCATCCATCTTTTCTTAGGCCAACCTCTGCCCCTGAAGCCCTCCACATTCATACTTTGAACCTTTTTAACAACATTTCTTTCATCTCTTCTCATTATCATTCCATCAATACATACCATACAATCAATAAGGGGATACAATCACATTGTTTTTCAAATTAAAAATTAAAACTACAATAATATTGAAAATTAATCTTTGTTTTTTTTTAAATTTTTTTAGACTGGATCTGTTGTATGGATAGATTCTGTCTCACTATAAAATAGCACAAAAAGATATTCCCGCCCCCGGGTGGGCTTGAACCACCAACCTTTCGGTTAACAGCCGAACGCGCTAACCAATTGCGCCACGGAGGCGATGACGTTATACTTAAAAATATTTATTTCTATACACATAGCTCTGAAGGCCTGTTAGTAGTTCTTCGTCACATCTTCGTAAGCAATTAATATAGGTAGGTAGTTAAAATTATCTTAAATAAACATAAAAATTATCATCAGCATCCGAACCTTTTCGATTGTCGTATTTTTCTTTGAAATACTTAGCAGAAAATATGATTTTCATTCATCAGCATTATCTTAGAGAAGAGTGACCTAAATGATAATTTGAATTTATTAAGAAATACCAGCCTAAACATACTAATAGAAAATTTGACAAGTATTCATCTATTATCAAATTATCTCTAAAATCAAATGTTAATAAAATTAAAAAAATGAGGTGGGGGTTTAGTATACAGGGTGTTCAACGTCAAAGTCAAAGTCAAAAATCAAAGTCAAAATAATTTAGATAGACAATTTTCGTTAAAGAAGACATTATAAAAACAATTTAAACGTCATTCAAAAACTTTTTTAAAGCTTGCCGCTTGCAGTAGGTACCTACTCGGTAATCGAACCGGCTAAATTCGAAAAATAACATCATACAATACATATTTTGTACTCTCCATGAGTAATTTCTACTATGCCAATTTCCTTGATACACGGCAATAAGCTTAAGTTGCTTAGTGGTTAAGAAGTCGTTCTTATTAAGAGGCCCCGAGTTCGAGTCATAGTCATCGTGTTATGAGTGGATTTGTATGGGTAATGCACCCATAGAAATCCACTCATAACACAAGCAGTTTAGTTTAGCTTGAGGTGCTAAGGGGAGCCGGGGTGCGAGGGAAATACTCTTTGGGTCACCTTACACCGTGGCGTTAGAAGACACTAGACGGCGTGCGGTTTTAGTCGGTTAGAGTCCGACATAAACTGCCCTGCTGGCCGCCGGGTGTGTATCCATGAGGATTTCCGCATGGAAAAAAAGGGGCTAAGGGAAAATCTGGTAATTTCGTTTAGGTACACTTTAAAAAAAAGTCATTGACACTGTGTAGTCTTACAGAACTTAGGCAAAGTAACTGTTTAAATAATTTCCTTGCCAGTGTGTGGGATATGAAAGCTACGTGTTCAATTTCCGCGCGGAACAATTACTTGTTCAACCCATATTTGTGTGCTTCAATCCGTGAGTAATTTCCACTATGCAAATTTCCTTGATACACCGGTCCCCTGGTGCGGAAGCTGTCTTGAATTAAATAAGAAAAGATTTATCGGTTACAGTGTCGAGATTACAGACATTGCAGCTGGGAACCTAAATCCTCTTAAATCTAATTTGATAAAAATATATTATCTTTCTTTAGTAAAAATAAAGAAAAACTTGTAAGTAAAATGTTGTAACCTTTATCAATTGTCTTTTTTATACTACGTAGGTAGGTGGCAGAGAAGCACACGGCCCACCTGATGGGAAGCGGTCAACGTGGCCTATGGACATGTGTAACACACGCGTTGCCTACCCTGAAGGGAAGGGGGGAGGACTAGGAAGGTATGGGGGAGCAGGGGTACAGTGAGCTCTGGCTACGCTACTTACCGCCGGGAACACAACACGATGGTTATTATGGCCGCGGACTTCTGTAGAGCGGAGGGTACTACCCCAGTCGGACTACTCAGTTCGGATGGGAGATACTATCGTGTCCTACCTCCTACGTAAAATGTTGTAACCTTCATCAATGGTCATTTATATGTAACCTAATCTGACATGTAGGGATTTGAGTGTAACGATTTTGTCACATTATTCAACAACATTCAAAATCTATATAAAAATACTAGCTGTTGCCCGCGGCTCCGCCCGCGTGGATGTCGAAATCCGTTTCAAAAACTATCCTATCTCTCAAGTTGGATCGAACTGCACATGGTGTGCAAATTTTATTATAATCGGTTAAGTGGTTTAGGAGTCCATTGAGGACAAACATTGTGACACGAGATTTATATATATTACTAGCTGTTGCCCGCGGCTCCGCCCGCGTGGATTGCGAATTCTGTTTCAAATGCCTTTTTTCGTGCGGAAGTTCCTTCATATACCTATCATCCCTGTCAACCAGCAGGAGTGGTTAAGTCTCACTCAGACCTGATAAAAACCGCACGCCGCCGTCTCAAGTCTTCAGTTGCCGGGATGTAAGATTACTTAGAGCATATCCCGCGCTACCCAGTTGACCCTGGGATGGGAATTGTTTGATTTATGATGCCTACAGCCACTTTCTATCATCGCACCACTCGCCACAGGCAGGGAATTCATCCCCACACGTTGCATCCGTCTGCAGTGCGTACTGCAAGGTTTGAAAAAAATTTCATTTCGCGCACGCTTAGGCTGTGGAACGATCTCCCTGCAGTGGTTTTCCCTGGCGGCTATAATATGGGGTTCTTCAAGAAGGGCATTAGAAGGATTTTGCAGGGTCGG
Organism: Lithosia quadra; assembly: GCA_963576445.1. Lineage (NCBI taxonomy): Eukaryota > Metazoa > Arthropoda > Insecta > Lepidoptera > Erebidae > Lithosia > Lithosia quadra. The sequence goes on along the minus strand of OY754899.1, from coordinate 5,313,830 downwards.
CAGCGCGAGTGTGACGCCTCTGATATTGTGCACGTCCATAGGTGCATAGGTCACATAGGTGGACCGTGTGCTCGTCTGCCACTTAAATGGTATAAAAAAAGCATGATGTCCTTACCGAACCCCGGAAAAGAGGAGATGGGGTGACAGGGGGTACAGAAGACCGCAGCCAGAGCTCACAAACCCCCTCCCTATCTCCCAAATCCCCTCCTCTGACGTCCGATTTCAATAACTCAAACAGTCTTTAAATAATTTTTACACAATTTTATTGAAAGTCTTGATTAAGATATAATTTATTTGGATGGGAATACAAAGATATACCTTTTTTTTCCGTGCGGAAATCCTCATGGATACCCACCCCGCGGTCAGCGGGGCAGGCTATGTCGGACTCTTACCGGCCAAAACCGCACGCCGTCTAGGGTCTTCAGACGCCAGGGTGTAAGGTGGCCCAAAGAGCATTTCCCTCGCAACCCGGCTTGACCCGGGCCATCTCCGGATTCGAGACGGCCCCCTCGGGTTTGAGAACCATGTGGTTCCCGTCATGCCCCCGGAATAGGAGGGGGGGGGGGGGGCGCGCTTTTGCGCGCCGCCGCCTCGGGCTGCTTCTGCTAGGGTGACGGGCGGCTCCACCTGTCACCCCCAGGCCAGCGCTCATGGAGGACGGAGGTCGTCGGACCTCCGACGCGATAGGCGTCCGCGCCCGCAGAAGGAGGCGGCGGCCGACCACGCGTCCGCACTCTGCACCATCGCCGCGATCAGCACCGGCAGTGTGAGGACTCCCACCCCGAGGGCTGCCAGGAGGGCCTGTCTCGGCACCTCCCACGCCGGACACTCTGCCAGCGTGTGCAGCCCTGAGTCCTCGCCCGCATCGCAGTGATAATATAATGATATACATAAGGAAACATAATCTTAGATAGGTATAATTCGCGAGACAAACGACGTCCTGGCGCGAGCGGATTGTTTTTCTATAATCCATGATTGGTGAATTTGAGCTCGTCCAGTGCTGTAGCACCCGTGCTATCCTCAAAGGCACCCAAGAAAACTGTACTGCGTGTATAGAGCATAATATTTTGAGCACAGTTTAGATACCTACCTACTACCTACAAAGACGATAGATCGTCTTTGGTACCTATAATGTCCCGAAGTATATTGGTTTGATTTACGTCCGCATTTCAACTTGGATTTATTTCGCCGCGCATTATTTTTCATATTGCGATAGCTCTTAAACTATTTATGGTAATTATATAGTGTGAATGGCAATTTTGATCTGCATTAAACGTACAACGTATCTAACGTATTTAATTGGATAAGAAATAATACTGTATTGTTAAAATTAGCTTCGAAAATGACACATGAATTTTTTGTAATTTGTAAAGATAAAAATGGGCTACTGTGGGCTACCCTTATTAGGTAGACATATGCTATCGCGGACTTTTATGTAGACCTTTTTAAGTTGCACATTTCCACAGTACATTATTTTGTTCTATCTTCAATAGTTTTCGCAGCGCACGCGATGTAAGTAATTTGTTTAGGTCATTTTTTTACACCTTGGGTTACATTATTGAAGTTTTAGTAAGGATCCCTAAATTTTTTGGAGATAAATTATAGCCTATGTTACTCACAGATAATGTGGCTTTCTATTGGTGAAAGAATTATTGAAATCGGTCCAGTACTTTCGGAGCCTATTCGTTACAAACAAACAAACAAAAAAACAAATCTTACCTCTTTATAATATTATTATTATTATTAGTATTAGTATATTAGTATTAGTATTAGTATTAGTATAGAAGATTATGATACTTACACCTCTGTGTTAATGAATTTGACTGTGCCCACTTTCGATGCTCTCTCAGTGCAAATATTTTATTATGATCTAGTACTACCACGTATATTTGTATTAATCTAGGTGTTGCTGTATATATGCATTTACAATTTGTTATATAAGTTCTTACAAAACAAACTTCAGGTCTAGATAGCGAGACGCTGCTGCCTGCGGCCAATCCGGCTGGGGTGGAGTGGCCCTCTAGAGGGCTGCTCCGAGGCTCTCCACATGTCCCTCTGACTAGCAGAGGGCACAGTGGAGAGCAAGCGGGGTGCAAGCTTTTTGTTCGTGCGCCGACGGATGGGTGACAGGACGGCCACCTGTCACCCTACACGGGGTCGAAGGGGTCATTTTAAAACCGTAGATGGCCCGAGGTCAGCTGGGGTGCGAGGGATATGCCTATTGGGTAACCTTACACCCCGGTAATTAAGGCCCGAGACGGCGTGCGGTTTTAGTCGGTTCGATCCCGTCATAACCACCCCCGCTGGCCGACGGGGGTGGTATCCATTGCAATTTCCGCACGATAAAAAAAAAGGTCTAGATAGCGCTGTATAGAATGTCCTAGAATATTTACTTGTTCATTTATTATTTATGCGTGTCAATATCTCTAGAGCTCTTCATGATAAATATACAGTCAATTTGTCGAATAAGCGTTACCAGCTTTACGTAATTCCGCCGACTTACCGACTAACGCAGGCGCCATTCGTCAACAGCAAACATCATAAATCTAATCTCTTTGTATTATAGTTATTTTTCACTCTCACAACTTCATTCAGTGTGTGTTTGGATGATTTATGTCTGCACACTCAATGTTGGCGAGCCTTATTAGCTGATTGCGACACTCGGCGCAAATATTTGTATTTCGGTTTGGTTAGCGGAAAATATTTATTTGTGTTGTTATTGTAACAACATGATTGTGGAAAAAAACGAACGAAACATGCTGTATTTATTTTTCCAATTAGTTTTTGATAATATATATTTTTTTATGTCAGTCACGTCAACATGACTTCACCTCGCCTGATGGTAAGCTGAGGCAAAGTCTCTAGAATGGGAGTCACCATTGCAAACACCGATAGTGCCAAAATGGTGGCTCTCAGCTTGACGGCCTAATCAAATGCTTTTTCACGCCCCGCTTAAAGGACCCGGGTCGCGGCAACATGACTTCACCTCAATTGAACCTATTTCAAAAGCATATCGGTGCATAAATGACGGACATACTATAGAATTGAATATGCTGCATACGTCTGCAAGCCCATTTAGCGTGTACAGACGTGATGTTATGAAATTGCATAAACAATGCCTAAATATACGATAGCAGCACGTGGATGCTATGCTGGCCTTTATTGAATAGTTCCGTTTTCTGTTTCAAATGCTACCGGGACACACACACTGATGATTATGAATGATCATCATAATCATCTTGTTTGTACATGTATTGTGTACATATTTTATTGTCGTAAGGAAATCACTACGCATACCTACGCATCCTTCTAGGCAAGCGTGATTCATCATAGACCACATATCATCACTTACACTCAGGTGAGATAGTGGTCAAACGTAAGCCTATCCTGAATTAAAAAAAACCACGCCTGCAGCCAGTGGGGACGCTTCTGACTTGAACCGACCAAAACCCCATACTGTAATAGATCTTTGAACGGGAAGTGGATAGATTACAGCGCGGAATAATATACATATAGCCTAGTTTTTATCCTGAGAATTATGTAGCCATGGTTGTGAGAAATTCACAAGAGCGAAGCCACCGACAATAGCTGGTGTTAAATAAAATCGAATACAAATTCCAAAAAGCAAAAATGTCATAGACATATTACACATAACCCTACAACACGTAGAGAAATAAAAACATTTGGCTTCTACCCAACAATGAATAAGACGGATTCGAAAAACGAATTAACATCCAAAACAGTTGGGATAGTAAAAATATTTTTATATTTCAACATTGTGATCCGCCCCCCGTCGGGCAAGACTGCAATAACATGGTGCTTGGCAATCCCTTGAATACAGTGGAATAAAAATATTTTCGGGTTCTTTCGGTTTATTAACTATATAGAGTTGCTGATGTATGCCTGATTCTTAACCAGCGTTGATAAATTTTAAGGCGAACTTTCCTGATTCAAAGTACCTTTTTTCCGTGCGGAAATTCCCACAGTGGCCAGCCGGGTGGTTATTTCGGATTGCCACCGAGATGACTGTGGGAAACAAGTATATCAATAGCACATACTGGTTCTTAGCTCAATATAACTTATTCATGTTAAAAAAATAGCCCTATTATTTTTAGCTTCGTCGATATGTTTAATATTTTTTGACGTTTTATAAGTGCCGTTTGCTGTTTGAGTGCGTTTTACTTTGACTAAGACAAGAGATTTATATAGCTATTGACATTGTAAATAAAGCCTTCAAATCTTTGCATTGACCCTGATTGAATATTCATTAAGAGATACACATCCGCAAAGTTGTAAACTTCCTTTGGCTAGAAACCAGTTTAGTTAAATGAAAAGTACAGTTTGGTTCTATCGTAAATAAACAGTATTTCAAAAAAAAAATCATATTACAATTCCAATCAATAAATTTGTAAAATGTACCAAATATATAAATTATACGAAAATTCTGGAATTCCAACCGCTATGTTCAAAGTCCGCGTGCATGTGGATACTATAATTAATTTGTACGTTAGTCAATAAAAATAAATTATTTTTATAGTATTTTACATTAAATTATGTACCTGCCTTTCAATTATACTTTGAACCAATTTGTGTGCTAACTTTTCCTATAGATTTAACTCAGAAAAAGTTAAGTCACATGAACCTTCTATTGTATTTATTTATAGAATATCATAATCTGTTATTTTGATGTGTTTTTCATACTGAGATCAAAACGTTCCTTTGTCACCAGTGCTGACAATAGTCACAATAGACAATAAGTCTTATATGTTAGAATCTGATAATTTTATTTAAATTGAAGAACAGTGACTCCACCAAGGACATCACAAAAATCTTTCTCCCTCTCTATCATACACACACGTAATATCTCTCTCTCTAATTCAAAACTTTATGTTGTACCTATCCTGGTTTAAAATTCTAAGGGTGAATTCTCTACCAGCAGCATATGAAATGCTGTACGAATAGCTATACGAATAGTAAATGTTATGCGATTTACATCCAAAACAGTGTTGGTATCAACATCTCTATATAACATACACTGTTTAGTTTTTATCTTAATTTATATGGTGCTCAGGATATTCTTAACTTAATGACTTACTTTTACGAATGTACTGATTATAATGCTATTACTTCTATTTTACAAAGTATATAACCATCTACTCGTATACTTCTTGTTAAGTTTAACAGACGCAAAGAATTTGAGTAAGCGTTATTCAGTCTTGGAACAGAAACTCTAAAAGCAATACAAGAAAATCCAGTTCGATTGTATCTAGAATATACAGCTTGCTCTGCGGTTTTACCTGTCGTACTCGATTCTATTCTAGTGGCTGTTCACAGATCGCATTGCACGCCTTTATGAACTTTCTCACATTACTCTGTAAGGTTCCTTAAGAGACCTGTTAAATACTATATAAGAATTCCGAAGAACTGGGTTATTAAATACAAAAATATTTTATAACATAGATAATGCTAGATTAATGGATTCAGAAAAAAAACTCATCAACTTCATATAAATAAGTATATTTGTAATTTATAAATAGATTATGACCATAAGCATTCAACCGACAACCTGTTTATGGTAATGTTTGCCCTTGAAATAGTATCATCGAGCATATAGCTGTTTAGAAGTAAACTGAATTGATCTAACCTTAGAATCATTTGAAGGTAAGATAAGATAAGATATTTATTTCCATAAGTTTCATACAAAACACCAGCTTAAGTTTAAACACCATAAAACACATATTTAGGTAACAATCATGTGTGGCAGGACGGACATCATACTTGCATATTTCACATATTGCCACAGGGCCAACAACCACCCACCAGTGATGCCCACAGTAGCTTTTTTTTTTTTTTTTAGATATAGATATTTGAAATTTTAATAACAATCAAAACAATATCGGTTCCAAATTTGAATTTGTTTGTGAACAGAGTGATGACTACAATGAGTGAAATTAAGCAGTAAATTGAACACATTTTTAAACCTCGACAAGAACCAAAGGTCTTGTAGGTAAGTTTGCACTGTTTAATTGTGTATCTAATATTATCAGTATTATGCTGTAGGTATGTCGTGCATTACCAACCCAATAAGTGTTTCTGTATATTCTATTTTTGTTCAATTTTATATTTTATTTGAGGACAGGCAAGATTATGAATTAAGCCTTTAGGGTGTACTTTTAGTTTTTTTTTTTTTTTTGCTTGTTTTTGTACAAGTACGTAACTTATTAATAAAAACATAATATTCATCTGTTACAAACAAACAAAAGTCTTGATTAACCCAAAACCGATTGAGATGATAATACAAGATCATACATTTTAATCAAAGCAAAGTAGAATAATGTGAAGAGTAGGTAGGTACCTACCTGATATAAATATAAATTGTCTGCTGCAAGGTGATCTAGGCTCAGGTGTAAGTATAAAAGTGTGTATTATATAGTTGGATATTTTTTATGTACTCTAACAACATAGGTCACATAATTTATCACAATGAGATCATAAAAAAATGACTTCAATAAAGTGACCGCTTCCTATGAGGAGGAACATGTGCTTGTCGGTCACTTAAAATAGGTACCCAAAAATGATACGCTCTTCATAATTGAAACAACTTACTAAAGCTTACCAGGTTTAGGTTAAGATTCATTGAAGGATAAAGATATGAGGCTGAAAATTTACAAAAAAAATCTTATGAAATAATTTCATTTAAAAATTCGTGTAATCATTGAAACTGTCGGTGAACTAGATGAAATTATTCCAGATTAAATTCAAATACATTCTCATAGTGGTATTTCTCTAGTCACAGTATCAATGACGAATCAGGAAAAACCTTGACATAGCCAAAAAAAACACTACACTTAACGCACTAACACACTTCAAGTACATAAAGGAACCCTTTCGTCGCCCAATATGACCATATAAAAAACCATTGCAACCAAAACAACGGATTCTTATATTCCCGCAAACATTTATTTTATTGTTATGATCCTAAACACAAAAGCTACAGAGTTATATGGAGTCACGATATCTGAATAACACATCTCTATTTTGGCGAAAAAATCTCGATATCAACGGGAGACACGCCGCGAGCAAACACTATAAATCAACTTTTGTACTTTTGTTAGAAGTATTCTTAGTATCATTCAATATGCGATATATGTATACGTTTTATATTTACGATTTTATTTTATGTATCGATCTTGGCACGTTCGATTAAGGCTGTTGTTATTGAAATAACCTTGTTTTAATTTCTATCCACTCCAACATCACATGCTTTACTTCTAGTCTTTAAGGAAAACAACATATCGATAGTTATAGTTATGACTCATAAGCTATTATTATTCAGATCATCATTATTACCGTAAACATAATAATGTCCTATGATAAACATAAGATTTATTGCAAAAAACTTCTCACAAAGAAAGCCAAACTCCAACGATTATCTACTAGTTTCACAAATTATTGTCAATGCGCTTGCAACTAATTTCCCCAATTAAATACACATATTGTACCATTTCAGAACAAAACCAGTAAGCTAATAATCTTCAAAAATCTTGTTTGTGCAAAAGTTTTTCGGAGAATCCGGTTTTCCTCCAATTTTAATTACATCGTAGAAAATCAAGTGAACTTTAATAGACAAGGTTTCGAAACGATTCTTGGAATATAAAATATAGTGATCACAAATAAAACCAATTTAAATAAATCTATTATAATTTTAATATAAATAATATGAAAATTACGTATTACTGAACCTCCATATCGCGTACTTATAATCAATCGAAATTATTTCCCATGGGTTGATAGAAACCGGCTTGCTGGCGCCGCATAAACTTCGACCCAAAAATTATAACCTCGCAGTATTCCTGGACTATCCAGTTCTATTGTCACAAATTCTTGACCAATTCCTCCAGATCTGACGTATGCCTCTCCCAATTTGTCGGGTCTTAAGTCCAAAATCTGTATAGCACTTATCACTTCACTATTCGTAGAATTCACTGTAAAAGTGTCCGATCTAGTCCAAAGAGCTGGATCCAATTCATGAACCTTACTATATATCATTTTCGACGATCCATCAGGATACCCCAGTAATAAATCATTGCAATTCGTTAATGCAAATATAGCAGCAAGTAAAAATGTTTTGAAAATCATTTTGGCACGTGTAATCTCGGTAATGCTTAAGGCATCAATGTCTCGGAGATAATCGAATCATAGATTTTATTTAATAGATTCTAACTTATGAGTCAGAATTTACCTTGGTGTTTCTTTGAACGTGATCTATAAACATTTATTGCGCGGTATGTATATGTACCTTACAAGTTCTTTGGCATCGCTTCCTAGTAATGTGTTTTACCTATTTACACCTTACGTAATAAAGTGTAAAGTAGTGCCAATATGTCACCATGATCTCATTTTAGTGCTAACTCGTATTCTATAAAAGTAACTACATTACTAGGAAAGTCTTCATTTGAATATTAATATTTATAGCATAAGCATATTTCACGATACCAAAGAAAAATACTTAAAAATGTTTTCAAGCTTAGTGATATTGGTATTTTACTTATCGATAGTGGTGGAAGCTAACGATGTTATGGTTGGACATGCAACACCATTTTCAAAGAAAATCTTTAGTGCTATCAAGGAAGAAGACCCTGCTTTGTGGAAACGTAGAGACCATATTTTGATCAACGCTCCGTTCAATGATTTTATAAGTGCTGTTTATGTTACTGATCTAAGATCTGATAAAGAAGGTGAAGCCTATATTGCAGCTGGAGGCATTGGCAGCAAATCAGTGACAATAGCCTTGAAGAGTCCATCTATTTTACGAGGATATAAATTTCAGATTGATGTTTATGCCGAAGGTGTTAATTCGTATTATTCTAGCAATGTGAGGACACCTTTGAGTGGTTTAAGTGGAAATGCAGCCTATCCCAGTGCATACCCTGTCAACAGTGTCTCGTATCCTAACGGAAATGTCCAATACCCTGTGAATAGTATCTATCCCCAATATGCTATCGGCCGCTAGGTAATTTGTAAAAAAAACGAAGATCACAGTGCGATAAATCTTTGAATAAATAATTTACTACCATTGTGTTTTATTTCAGTAGTAGTCGTAAATGAATGTGTCACGATGTGCGTATTCAATATTGTTCATAATTCATGTTGATATATATAAATTTATTATACAGACTTCAAGTACTGATTTTATGTTCCTTTCTGTTCTATAGCAATCTGTTTTGAAACCATCGTATTTTTCAGCTTCTAGCTTGTTCAATGAATTGTTTTATAGCTTCAACTAATATTGTATTCCTTCTGTTTGTTATTGTAAAAATAATGAAAAAGAATATTTGAAATAGGAATTCGTTTATAGGAGGGTTCCAGCGACTGGGACCGCAATAGCTGGGACCGCGGTTCCAGTTGCCGGTTCTATTAGAGGTTTATAGCATCTAGCGTGATTAGCATAGTATGAGAGTTCATATTGAGCCTAACAATCTGATGTCATATTATAAGGAGTGTAACAATAATAGACATGGTAAAAACGTACTCACGTAACTTTTTGTTTGAAAATAAGAACTTGATGACTTAAAAAAAGTTATGTTATACTCATCGAACGTAATAGGTTATTCACCCGACTCTTTTCACTGTGCATGTACTTGTAATTCTACACTAATTTTTGTTAACGTGTAAGAATTAGTGTGGTGTTATAATTTTATAATATTAATTCAGGCCCCAAGCCAACCACAGCTACAAACCGGTGTTATCTTCTGATCGATGGACGAGGCTTTAGCGCAGACTTTCTTCTCAGGATTGAGAGGTCAGACGACAATCGCTCCTGTAAGAAAACAAAATAAACCTAAAAACAAAAAGGCAACCGAGATTATCACTTAGATGAAGAATATTACATTCCGAAATATGCATATCAATGCGCCTGTGCTGCCCTTTGATATTATAAAGATGATTTGCAAAGTTAAATCTAGAGTGGATAAGTTGCTTATTATTCCATGCAAGTTTAAGAGGAGAGGACAAGGCAAATTTGAAACAGGAAAGTTTTAAGGGATAAATTATGTTATAAAAAGTATTACGGGTGTTTTCCCCAAAGAAATTTTTTGGGGGATCGGATTCGGGAGAATCGCTTTACTTTTGGTTTAATGATAATGTCATTAGAAAATAATATTATCTAAGGATGAGCTTATTTGGTTAGTGAAATTAGCTTTAGCTATCTTTTGTAACTAGCTGTGCCACGCGGATTCGCATGTGGCATACTTTGCCACTGCCGTGGCACACACAATACATACCCCTAATTTATATTATGTTCTACAATAATGCAACGAAATTTGACCGATTTGTTGACATTATAAATGATTACTGCTTCGCTCTCCTGAATAGTAACGTGACAATGAACCGATCTATTCTTGATTCAACCAGTAGTTCCTGAGATTAATGCATTCGAACAAACAAACTCTTCATTTTTATAATATTAGTATAGATTTGCCTAGTTTCTCAACTCAGGCTTGTCTTAGTTAACCAACTACAGCAAACCAGATAGCACACAGATATATTAGTCATTTTTAGAGTCATTAGTAGCCATGTACAGGTAGGTACTCGCTCCAGAACTTCATTTTATACTGAACCCGCAATAGAAAAACAGAACCAGCGCCACTCAACACTCCTAAATCCTAATCGCTCACGCTGTTGTTGACCTTATTTCTTTAACCTGTATAGGGCTCATTGACTGTATTGAATTAGTACGATGTACAAACTAGTAAAACTTCGCAAATAAATCGTTAGTAAAAATATCCATGAGTCATTGCCTGATAATAAGTTAAATTATTTTAAAACTATGGAGATGGATTCTTGAATTTATCTTTGTATTCTATAGCATAAGACAAAGAAGCATAAGAAGAACATTAGCATTAAGAACCGCGGTAGCCTAGTGGTCTGGCTAATGGACTGCTGAGACGAGGTCTCGTGTTCGATCTCAGGTTCACCATGGCATACACCAATGACTTTTCGATGTTTTTCGAAGTTATGTGTGTATTTATCGCGGGTTTATAAGTGCCCGGTTAATGGCAATAGGCTCGCCACCTATTACATTGGGATCTAAACATAAAATGACGAAAGGTGGGTGCTAGCACCTCTGCCTACCCCTTCGGGGATATAGGCGTGAGTTTATGTTATGTTATGATAAGACAAAGAAGTCCTTACCACCGATACTTCACTCCTTTCAAGTTTAAAGCCATGCGTCACGACAATAATAATTATTTCAAGTTATCTACAAAATGCTATCTAAAAAAATCTAACCTTGCTATTAGTCTAAGATCCGGCATGAGAAATATAGTTATGAGTGTTATGACCTGATTTATTATTATTGTGAATGGTTCGCGTATACCGATAACAATATTCATGTATAGTGTTAATCATTAAATCTTTGTTTTAGAAATGAATATATAATATTGCAACTTCATTCAACTTGGAACCCTCATGGACGTGATAGCCATCAAAAGATGGCCATCACAGCTATCCAATCTATACAATGGGAAGAATTTCTAAAACCTCTTAATGCCTTCTAGCCCGCAATTTTACTGATTGCTTTAGTCCTACAAATATCTCGCCTATTATCTTGTATAGAAAGTTAAGTTCTACCTATTTAATGAGTTTTCTTCCCCATGGCTCGAGTAATTGGTAACTGCCTACATGACGTTTAGATTGTGGATGATTTCAACAAATGAATCCATTTATTAATCAGAAGCATTAGTACAAATAATAATGTAATGTAAATAAAAATATAATTATTAAGATACAATATCTGGTCGTGCCTCGGAGAGTTAAGCCGTCGGTCCCGGATGCCATACAAACATCTATGGCAGTCGTTACGGATAGTTGGAGCCCTAAAAAGTCCAACAACAAAGGTTGTGAAGGTCAGATGGCAGTCGCTTCACGGAAAATATCGAGGTCCAACCAAATCCGCAGTTTAGACTGGTAAAGCGGACCCCAGACTCCCCAGGTAAAAGCTTTGGATGCGACTGGGATTAACGCTAGGTTGAAGAAGATTTAGATAAAATATCGTATAAATAAATGAAAGTGTGTCTAAGAATCAAATTCAGTTGAGTATTCTACAAAATGCTGACTAAGGAAATATTGTTACATTTCCCATTCACTTCTGTGAATACGCAAGCAATTCATCGAATAATCGAATGTCACAATCAAGGTAAGCTCAGCAAAAACAATACATTACGATTCAGCCGACTGCTATGGAAGAAAATCGTTTTAATTTGGCCAACGCTATTTGCTGGCTTCGGCAAATATTGGCTCGGAGTATTGGTCCAGACAATCCGTAGAGGAACAATCGCACTTGAGTGCGACTCGAATCAGTGCAAGACTTATAGGAGTATAGACGTCTGTTTATTTGTATACGTTGTTAATGGCTTAACTTAGATCTCGGGAGTGGATTGTTGGCAAGGGTGAATTCCAACAATTTGTTATATTCTATTTTGACGTGGGTGGACTCCACTTTCTTTGAAAATAGAGGCATTATTTCATGAGCTCTTTATTCGAATTGAGGTATTATTCTAAGAATATTTTTGATTTTCTCATTGATTTATCGTGTAGTACATAACATAATATTTTTAACCAACTTCGAAAAAGGAGGCTTGACATTAACTTCAGTAGAAGAGTCGTTTTTGTCTTTTGAATTGAATTACTAAGTCTTGGTCAGACAAATCGTATGTATCTTAATACTTGTTTGATTACTATCGGTTGAGTAGAACCGAAGATATCCAGAACCGCGACGAAATCTGACGTAGGGCGTAGCCGTGGAAATCGGTTAGTTAAGTACATAAAATAAAATAATTTAATTATATAGACAATAATATTGTATTACCTATTTTACATAAGTTACATTAAATTAGTTGTGTTAGAAATAATTGCTTTTCTTTGTTCTTTTCTTCTTTCTTGGAGGGTTCTTAGGGTTTAGACTTCGATGACTATCTGATGGAATAGAGCCTTATACTGAGTATAAACACATGGATATAAACATGATTGAATTATATTTGAAAAATACCTACTATTAAATTATACTACGTAACACGTTTTACTGCATTATAGTGAGTGTATATGCAAGAACTGAATAGAATGGATTCGTAAATCAGCCGTAAAACATGCTAACGTAGTTTAAATCTCGTTTAACTTATTTTTAACCTAAAGATAAAACATACAATACAGCTCTTTTCTGATACATGCGGTTTGCTCGTGACAAAAAGGTATACAGGAAGGAAAAATTATCGCATTATAAATAAAATAAACATACTGCATTTACAATAAATACCTAAATAATAACAACAACTCTACGTGATTCGACTATAACAACATTATAAATAGGTATTGCATACAAGTATTTTCACATAATTAATTAACAATGGATTAAGCCCGGGGTTTGGTAAATAAAATAAATAGATAAATCTATCAGTGGCCGTCCGCTCCCTCATGCGCTTCATGCATGCGAGCGCCTGCACATTGCACAATACATGTACCTAATCCGTGCAAATCGTACGTATTTAAGTGCGAAATTTGAACCATAATTATCTGCATGAAATAAGTATCCGCATGCGTGCATGTAGGTAGGTAAACGCATGAGGTAGCGTACTGCCTTCACTGTAGCTAAATGGGCAAATTTTTAGTTCCCAGATACATGAAATACTTTGGCGATTAATATTTTAAAAGCTACGGTGAAAATTTCACAATTGAAGCCAGGCACAAGTCTACTAGTTAAGTTCACGTTCTAAAATCATTTATTTATAGGTCAACCAAGACTGAACTTCAGACACGCTCATGGGCTTAATTGAGGGTTAAAACTTAGCAATTAAAATTTTAAATAACACTTAACTCAAATATTTACACTATTAATTTAACTTTAAAACGTCACCATACCTCTGTAGTAGTTCCAGAATATATCCATTCGTCCATCCAAAACCAGTTTGGACATTATACTCCCCCCCACCGCCGTGTTCACCTGGAATTGAGCAGCTGTACTTCTCAAACATCTGCTGATATTTGTTGAACCCTATATAATTGGCGTGGATCCATACTTCAATTTGTTCTTTTGCTAATTGATGTGCTTCAGGGTAGTCACTGTGCTCTAATGCACCGATCAGCATGGCTTGTAGAGGTGGCCAGGCGTTAGGATAATCCCATTGCTCACCGGTATGCCGCAAAGATGTAGGAACACCGCCAGGGAATTTCAGTGCACCTGTGGACTGTAAGTATTTTACAAAGTATTTGGCTCGTTCATGTGCCTGCCAAGATTGAATGGCGCCTGCCCAAAGGGGTGCTGCACAACTCAAGTAAAAATGTTTCCTCCGCATCTTCAGTTCACTATCGTAGTCGTACCAAACACCATCTTCCGCATCCCAAAGAACATTTTCGATCGCACCTCTCCATTCCTTAGCTAGGTTCCAGTATCTTCTTGCGCTTTCTTTATCTTGAAGTTGCATAAATAGGTTACCCATTTTCTGTAGAGCTCCAGCAAATATCGAATTTAAATCAACGGGGAGAATTCGTGTAGTTTTTGTAGCAGTCAAATTGAAATTTGGATCTATTTCAGACGCCACAAACCACCTAGATGAGAAGTCCCAGCCGCTTTCCGCTGCACTTTTTATCTCCATATAGAAATTATCACGTTCTTTTCGAGGTATTGTTTGACCATTTACATAATCTTCGTAATAAGATTCTGGTCGGGGCCCCTTATCTTTTGGATCAGATATGTAACGTAATAGTTTGTACTTGTTTTCATTAATTTCAACAACTACTTGCTTATTCTCTAGCCAGTACTGCAGTTCTAATTCCGCAATTGCTATTTTCTTTTTAAGCCATTTAATGTCTTTAGTAGCATCATAATAATCAAAGACCATCCACGTCAGAAACGGTGGCTGACTTCTTCCCAAATAATAGACACGGCTGCCGTTTGGTATATATCCATATTTTAAAACGAGCAGAAAAAAGTTTTCAATCATACCTCTCGCGGTTTCTTTCATATTGCAGATAAGAAGGCCCCGGATAATCCAGTAGGAATCCCAGTAGTATAACTCTTTGAATCTACCTCCAGGGATAATAAATCCTTGTGGCACACTTATAAAGCTGTATTTGTCAGGATTCTGAGCCACGTCCGGTATCACTTTCCGTCCAAGCTTTGGCCAGATGTTGATAATATTCCTTGCGAACTTCCTAAGGTTAGGATCCTTAATTTTTGCAACAAAAGGTGGATTTGGGCTGAAGTCTGGTGGCTTCCAATATTGAAGTTCCATTCTATATTCAAAATTTTTATCTAAGAATACCATGAGATCATCACGGGTTGGCATGTTTTGTGTTTGATTCATTAGTACCCTAAAATTAGCCATAATTTTGGATTCCGAAGTTCGAAGCTTTAAATCCACGAAAGTTTTTGAATCTGGGAATAATTTAGACAGCTGTATTGTGTGTAGAAGTTCACCGGCACAATAAATAGATGAATTACATATTGGATTGAAGCTGAGGACCTGCGCACATGCACCAAGCAGGCCAATGACGGGATATAGCGACACGTACCGCGGTAAAGATATCTTCAACATGGTTTATTCACTATTTATCACTGTTAAATATTGAAGCACTACACGGCTGCCAGCGGCAACAGTCCCGGGGTGAATGACCGCGGATGCAGGCCTCGAACAGTGTCGAAACATAAATGCATGGAGAGCGACAATACCGATGCATCTTATAATAGGCCATTAGATCGAGAATTCATTATGAACAATAGTACACTCTCATTTATTTATATTTTTCTTAAATTAGTATTGCAAAAATCAACAAATCATCAGAAAAATAAATACACAGAGGTAATAAGTCAAAACACATCGTCACACTTCACCATAGTAACAATAATAACTAGTAATGTTTACACAGATTATGTTGAAGTAATTTGTTAATAATAACCGTATCTATTTATATCTATACTGTTAGCTATATAAAAGTATATAGTGGCAGTGTCTGTACATTGGAGATATCAAAAAAATACTTCAAAATACAAAATTATTATTTTTGAAATTCTTTCTGTTTGTCGATTTATCTGTTGCTATGAACTCAAAAACTACTTAACAGTTTTTTTTTGTGAAGTCTTGATCAGACTTAAAATCTTACGCATGTTTGATCATATTCCGACGCGGATGGAGGGTATAAATTAGTACCTACCTAATATATAACCTTAACTAGCAGCAGTGTGTTGGTGTTTGTACCAAAGAGGTAGTTCATAAGCATTGAATCATTATGTGTGCAATATGTACATCACGTATGCGTTATCGTATTACTACAGACGTCATTCGCGATTTGACCTAGACCTATAACTACGATCATATAATAACTGCGTGACCAGGAACTGGGTCACCTTTTTAGTCATCTGTACAATTTTATTATATAGGTATCCACACACCCATAAATATACTTCATACTACAAATATATACTATAGGTACTACAAATACTTAAATTAAAAATAGTGTCTATTTGTAATGTTAAAATAACCGCTTTTTGATGTACCTATTTAGATGTAAACAACAATTTTTTGCTGTCTGTCTGTTTGTTCCGACTAATCTCTGAAATGGCTTTACTGATTTTGACTAGACTCTCACTGGCAGATAGCTAACGTAGCAAGGAGTAACTAAGACTACATTTATTTTGGAAAAAAATTAAGGGTCTGTGTAAGAATCAATGAAATTTTATAGCAATTAGTATGCTAACTATTCCTAATGTCTCGTTCCTAATGTATTCTAATTAGAAATCTAATACCACGCGGACGAAGTCGCGGGCACAACTAGTACATACATACATATAACATATTAAGCATTCAAAGCGGTAAACAGACATATTGACACAAATATTAAATCGTGATAAGATAGAGGGCGAGCCTATACTTTTTACGGTTCGAGTATAGATGTCGCAGTCAAAATCTTAACCAGTCAAAAGTACTTTTACCTAGCAAAATCAGTCAAAGTACTTTTAACTAGCAAAATCAGTCAAAAGTACTTTTAACTCTGAATAAAATAGGCAAAAGTAATTTTGACCAACCAAAAGTAATATTGTCGAAAGCTTACGGTTAAAAGTACTTCTGACTGATTTTGCTAGTTAAAAGTACTTTTAACAGTTCTGACTCCAACATATACGGTTAAAATTACTTTTGACTGAATTTGCTAGTTAAAAGTACTTTTGACTAGTTACGAGTTTTGACTGCAACATAGATACCGCTGCGTGGTATATATTCCAGAATACTATTACAAGATTGGAATACGGACTCAGACGGAGCAACGGGAATAAAATTTGTCAGAGTAGGTACTTGAAATAACCTTCGGTTCGGTCGGTTGCTCCTTTCCATATTTTTTTTATGTCAGACAAGCACACGGCCCACCTGATGGGAAACGGTCACCGTGCCCTATAGACTTGTGCAACATCAGGTATGTAACAATCGCGCTGCCGGCCCTGGAGGGGAGGGGCGTCAAAGAGTTCGCGGGGGGGGGGGGACTCTATCGATTTTGAAGTACCTACTACCTATTAGCAAACTATTAAGTTCCCGATCAGTTTAAATTACCCAATTAGAAGCATTTATAAGGTAAATTACGCTTTATGTTTTTGTAATTAGTAATTACCCGTTAAGTACATAAATAATATTAATTACATTCATTAAGTAGGTACCTACTAATCAGGCATTGATAAAAGTCTGTTGTTTGCTACTTAGGATTTGCTATTATACGGTAAAGAATTCTCACGTTTATCTTTTTTTTATTTAACGTAGGTGGCAGACAAGCACACGGCCCACCTGATGGGAAGCGATCACCGTGGCCTATGGACTCCGCAGTTCTTTATCAAATTTACACTAAATCAAGATGAAACCTCTACTATTTTTGACGGCCACTGTGGTGTGGCGGTAGAGCGTACGACTGTCACGTCGGAGGTCCTGGATTCGATTCTCACTCAATGCATTTCTTTTATACTTGAATATCTGTATTTGTATTAGTTTGGGTGTCTTTATGTATAACGAATATGTATATGCAAATAAATACGTATATTTATAGTACAGTCTAGAACCAATAACACAAATTAAATAAGCTATGCTCACTTTGGGCCTAAATAGCGATGTGTAGAATGTTCTAGAATATTTAAAAAGCAAAGAAGCAAAATCGATTAACAATAAAATTGGTCAAGATTTCACTAAATTACGAACCTTCTTTTTTTATGAAGTCGGTAAAAAAGTGATCATTATTTTACTACCAGTATCAGAAAGACGTATATTTCAACCATTATTCTTTCCTACGCTCTAAGAATATTTTGAATACGCGGCGAACAAGTTAGTTAACTGATAGCGTTCGTGAAGGTGGCAACATTTTTCTTGCAACCTCATATCAGTCTGATTGACTCAGCGTTAGATAAAATAAATTGCTCTGCCGCGTGCTCCCAAGACGTTGATGAATAGGTATGTGTATACAAAAAAAACAGTATTTAGGTATGTTTATAGGTATATACTACAATCTAAAACCAATAACACAGACTAGATAAGCTATAAGTACTTACTTTTGGGTCTAGATAACACTGTAGAATCATCAAAATCGGTTAACAATAAAATTGGTCAAGATTTCACTAAATTACGAACCTCTTTTTTATATGAAGTCGGTTAAAAAGTGATCATTATTTTACTACCAGTATCAGAAAGACGTATATTTCAACCATTATTCTTCCCTACGCTCTAAGAATATTTTGAATACGCGGCGAACAAGTTAGTTATCTGATAGCGTTCGTGAAGGTGGCAACATTTTTCTTGCAACCTCATATCAGCCTGATTGACTCAGCGTTAGATAAAATAAATTGCCCTGCCGCGTGCTCCCAAGACGTTGATGAATAGGTATGTGTATACAAAAAAAACAGTATTTAGGTATGTTTATAGGTATATACTACAATCTAAAACCAATAACACAAACTAGATAAGCTATAAGTACTTACTTTGGGTCTAGATAACACTGTTTTGAATGTCCCAAAATATTTAAAAAAAAAGAAAGTAGAATCATCAAAATCGGTTAACAATAAAATCGGTCAAGATTTCACTGAATTACGAACCTCTTTCTTTTATGAAGTCGGTAAAAAAGTGATCATTATTTTACTACCAGTATCAGAAAGACGTATATTTCAACCATTATTCTTCCCTACGCTCTAAGAATATTTTGAATACGCGGCGAACAAGTTAGTTAACTGATAGCGTGCGTGAAGGTGGCAACATTTTTCTTGCAACCTCATATCGGCCTGATTGACTCAGCGTTAGATAAAATAAATTGCCCTGCCGCGTGCTCCCAAGACGTTTGAAACAAAAAATATACCGACGACGGTGACATCAAATGGCTATCTCGTAACTGTAGGCGTTCGTTTTGTGGAACATTTGACATTTTCTTTATTATGATGTCGTTATAACCATACCAGCGTCTGCCCGCGGCTTCGTCCGCATGGATGTCGGTATCGCCAACACAATCTCCACTCTACTCCACTCCACTCCATTCTACACTTCACTCGCCAATCCACTCCACTCTCCACTCGAAAAATAAAGGATAAAAGTATCCTATGTCCGTCTCCTGGTTCTAAGCTAACTCCCTACCAATTTTCAGCCAAATCGGTTCAGCCGTTCCTGAGTTACAAATAGTGTAACTAACACGACTTTCTTTCTTTCTTTCAATAGTAGGTACTCTACTGTGATGCGGCTGAACTTCGATATTTTCCGTGGAGCGACTGCCATCTGACCTCCACAACCAATGGTCATTATGACCAATGGTGATATCGAAGTTCCATGTTAGACTGGTTGGACTTTTGTGATTCAATAGTACTCCTGGTTCAAAATTTCAACTATCCGTCAATTTAAGACATAGTATAAATAAAGTCGAGAGTAAGTAAAGGATGATAAGGATACATATTATATTATAATCTCTTATCTTTGTGATAATATACCCTTGGATTATATACCTTAATACAGGTATGTTTAGGTCTCCTTTTAAAAAACACATCATCCAACTAATGCTAAGCGATAACCGATACGTATTAACACGCCCAAAGAGATTTAGCAAACTTACATATCATCAGCAATTTGTTACTATTGAACGTTATAGGCCTTGATGGTGTAGGGCTAAGTCTTGTTGGATTTCATTTCTTTGAAGAAAACTCCTTCAGGCGGAATGTGGCTGGTCATATTTATATTGTTTTTAATACCATTACTTTGTACCCATTATTCTGTACCCATAACCCGCTAAATTCACAAATAAATGAATGATTGATTGATTAATAACAGCATCACAAAAGTATCCGGTTGACGGTAATAAGTTTATCCTCTATTACGTGGGGTCATAAATATTGCAGCTTATATTTATACTTAACTGCTCCACCGTCCTCGACCAGATCATCACTTACCAACAGGTGAGATTGTGGTCAAACGCAAGCCTAACTACACTCTAAACCATCAGTACTACTATGTGGATATTATAATACGTAGGTGTAAATTTGTTTAAAACACACTAAGTTTTTTTTGTGATGTAAGTAGGTACGTGCGGCTTTCTTATTGAATATGCATAGAAAAAAAAATGGATGGTTGGATACGTACATATAATATACTTACCTCTAGAATCTAAATGATTTCAATTTATGTATGCTTATCTTCAATACCACTAAGAAAACAAGCATGATAATGGAATTGACGTGGTACGTTTGTACCTACGAGTATATTAGTCAGCTGTTTGCTCAGACTGCTATTAACAGGTTGATCTAGTTTAGTTACCTGTTAGGTACCTGTCTTAACTAAACTAGATTAATATTTTAATAGAAGTCTAGTCTAGTTTAGTTCCATAGCAGCAAAACAATCTTCATACCTTTGATAAATTAATCTATTAGGTACAACCATTCCTGTGATTCCCCCAGTAACATGGCTTTTAATTTGAACAAGAAACCCCATTTTGTCAAACTTCCAAATTCAAAAAAGTGAAGAACTCGAGTACCGTGTAAAACGTAATGCCTATTCCCTTAACGATCAAAAATCAACGAATACTTCCAAAGTTCCAAAGACCATAAGCCCTCGAATGAATGCAAATTAAAAAGCGAACGTCGCCCATAAATACCGCCAATTATTTTCATCGGCATTCCGAAATCGCGTTAATGTTGGCCTAATACTAATAAAAGATGGCAAAGCTATCGAGCGATGATCAAAACGGCTATAATTCGGTTTGACAGACTTCTAAAATATAAGTTATGCACAACTTTGTCGGAGACCTCTGTCTTCTGAATAAATTTTCAATGAACTTCCTAAAATGAGTTTAGCGAGTTTTGATTGGTGCGAATACTTAAAAAGATTTTATACCATGATTCCGGTAGCCTCTTTGGTAGCTATTTAAATTTTTACATTCATTATTAAAATTCGATTATTTTTTAAATGGTATTTTTAATTTATTCGTAAAGTTGATAGGGATGTTAGAGAGGGTCTTAGTGGATTGTGATCAACTATAATGATTGTTTGTTAAAATATTTACATGGTTTAAAATAGACTATTACGATCGATGTTTATTATTTTTTCACTGAGATAATTAAATGTATCATAATATTATTATCATTTATCTATTCAGGTTTTCTTGTTGTTCCGCTCAGATTACATTCAATTGGGTATACTACACGTTCTCACAGTAGATACACTTCTTACGAGTACCTACTAATAGCCGAAACCTCCAACCAGCTAAGCTAAATTTTTTGTGTTATAAGTAGGTTTACGTCAGCAGTATAATGGCTAAGATTGGAACCTGGGACCACGCAATCGTAAGGCTGACTGAATAACCAACTATGCCCAGGTGTCAATAAACAGATTCAAAAGAAGTCCGTGTTATATCCTTGAAATTCTTGAATAAATCCTGATTTTAAACAGGTATATGATGCAAAAATTCAATCCATAACTTTTGGTTCCTGAAGCCATTTTCTATATGCATCAAATACACTCATATAATAACTGCTTGTCCAACTCTCTTAGATAAACAGAAAAGATAATATAATATATCATGTTTATCACACCTTTAGTAGCGTAATACCAGAGTGGTTCGCTAACGTAATAACTATTTTGGGAGTCAAAACAGATTCCTTAAGCTCGAAACCAAAGAACTTCAAGCATAACTTTATTATACTGAATGTATGTAATAGTTCCATAAAAGTTAACTGCTAGTATTTGCTTAAGTACCGACGGAACGTATAGAAGACTGACGACCAGTATAACAAGATCTCTTCTTTAAGATCAAAATCCTTGTAAAAATTCTTCGCTCGTAGACAAGACGGCGGCAACAGAGTTCGACTTAATTTAGATTTTCGGCTCTCAAGGCGACTCGTTTCCAGTCTTAGAACAAAAGCAGGAGCGACGATTGATTCTTGTGAAGACCGTGTGCAACATAAAATAAGGTTCACAATGGCTTAACTAGAAATATGACCTTAAAAGAATATTGGGTGACGAAAAGATTTGCGAAAAGCGTAGAATGGGTACAGAAAGAAATCGTTTATAAGTTTATTAACGGTTCATTTCAGAATTGAAATAATGATGATTCCTGTTTGTATTATTTAATGTTATTTTTGACAAATGACAGGTTTGTAGGTTAATGATGAAAAGCAGCATCGACCAAACTCAACGACGACATTTATGACGATATAATATTGCACGGTTTTATTCATCTTTGGAAATTCCTCATTATACCAATCTGGTATTTGAAGATTTTCTATCATGAATATTTCAAATGAATGGTCTTTAATATTTTGCTGCGTAACCTATATAGGTCAAGCCTATAGGTCTATAGAGTTGTGTACGTAATATACAAATAACAATGTCTGTTTAGTCATTGATTTTATGCAGGCTGCGTTTGCATGCAAGGTAAAGCCATATTGGTATATGGCTTATGGCAATCGCTATGAAAATGATAATGTAGTTACTAGGAAAGTGCCAAAATCACTTCTTTCAAATAAAATATAGTACAGTAGGTACCTACCTAGTCATTTTAATTTATTCATTGTATTCTATATATACCAAACAAAATATACGTTGGCAGGTTTTGATGTAGTTTAAGGTCTCTTTAAACCCTTAAAGGGTGTTACTACGAACCCAAATAGCATTATCGAATTAAGTTCAAACAAAGTATTAAATGGGCTCTGTGGGCACCATAATATATGGGTACAAAACTACAAGTTTAGAAGTGAAACCTGCCTTAGTGTTACAATAACAGCGATTATGAACCAGCATGAGTTCGTGGTTCAATGCCCCGGTTTTACAAATGTTACTGTATTAAAATGTCAGTACCCAAACGAAGTCTAGAAAATGTCCAAATGTCTGAAAATAGGGCTGATCTATACTCGAGAGTGAAATAGGCGTCCGTGAGCGATGTCTTATATCTGTCACTAGCACAGGCACTAAATGGAGTATAATTTCTATGAAAGCATTCACTTAGTTAGTAATTTTATCGATATTGTTTCTGTATCAAATAACGTTGTAAAACTAAATAGCAGTTCGACTCCACAGTTTCCGCAATGTTCTTTTCTAGTTTTATCGCTAGTTTGGCAGTGGCAGCGCACTTACATTCGCTATGGTGCAACCCCTTGAAATATGAAAATTGAATCTTGTTACCCGCGTTTTTCGTTGCGGTTACATCAATATTATTTGTCGTGAGGATTTTGATTTTGCCAAGCGATTCTCCAAATGGATTGTCATGACTTCTTTTTTTAACTTTTAGGCCTTGAAATTTTTTAAGAAATTTATTTCTCATGAGCCTTGAAATATTATAAGGTTATTTCTATGAACTCGGATGAATTAAGGGTTAAAAAGTTTATGTGAGAGAATTATTACTTGTATTATTAAAGGTCCCTGGGTAGTTCATAATAATGTTATATTATTTATTATAGTATCATTCGAGCGTCAATCCGATTGCATCCAATATTTGCATTGGAACCTGAAAAATAATGCTCTTTAAACATGATAATTATAAAGGACTAACTGCGCACCCTGGCTTCGCACCGGTGCAATTATACCACCATACCCGGGGATTTTCAAAATTGTCTTTGTATAACCAGGTCGCTGGAACCCTCGTTCAGACAATAATAAACATACAATAAAAAGTGTGTGTTTGTTAGTGTGTGTGTGTGTGTGTGTTTGTTAGTGTGTGTGTGTGTGTGTGTGTGTGTGTGTGTGTGTGTGTGTGTGTGTGTGTGTGTGTGTGTACGCATTTCCCAAAAGAAATTTCCAGAAATTTCACTTTACACATTTTACATATATTATACCGCATCCCATTAGCCTTATATCGCTAACATTACATTATTGGGAGCAAGGGACGTGTTTTGTGAGTTTTATTATCGATGTTATTAAATAATGTTGTCTATTTTTACTGGTTGACATAGAATAAGGGTTGGAATGTGCCGTTCCATTTTTACAATGATGACTTTATTATGATAGTTCGCATAGTTTTCCGATGCTACATTGTTTAAAAAATCAAATATTTTTATTCATCTTAGGTTACAAAGTTATCTACATTTATGAACAAGATCATAAAATGTAACTTTGATTGTAAATGCTTCTACATCTACTTTTACACAATAAAGGTACCTAATTGATATTTTAACGTTGTTATCAGTTGTATCCGAGGTCTTCGCTTGGAGCCCTGGGTCCGCTAAATTCTCATCATGCGCAACTGCCGTCTGTCCCCAACCAGCTGAGTGCCACCATTGTGGCACTATCGTTGTTTGCAATGGTGACTCCCATTCCCGAGACTTTACCTTTCGCTTACCATCATGTTGACGTGACCGACATAAAAAAAAACATAGATATATCTGAACTTTACCCTACCTATACCAAACATGGACACTGAAGAGAAGCGTATTGAGAAAACCTAAAACAACATCGCTGACGGAGTTAAGCGTTTATCCAATCGCACGTGGGCCATCTCGGACCGTACATGTATAATAACATTGGCTAAAACGACAATATTAGAAAAACAATGTCCCGTGGAGGCGTAAAAGCTACTGTGCTATATTTAGCTCGTTGAACAATGTAAGCTATTGGAGTCTCAAGTGTTCTTTATGGTTTCGGTGCACTTAAAGATGGGGCTCGACCATGGTGTCGATTCTGTTCTGTTTTCACTAAACTTAAATAAAATCTCTTAAAATTTTATTTTAATTTAATTATAGAATTAATCAAGTGTTAAGAACAGCACGAAAACCTGCCAAGTTAAAATTTAGAAGAAGCTTAGATGATTATGATCGAATTTAAAGTGCATCTAAACTTGGCATTGGATTGGATTTCAATCCTTTTTTAGGCGAACCTTTAGCCGATAGGAACTTGGCCCCTTTTTTAACAGGTATGTTTTTGGTGGGATATAATTTACATAGACAAATAGCATTTTAGACGGTATTCCACACAAGTTTCACAACTTAGGAACTAAAATGAATGACAATATACTCGTATTATCAGATCAACACAATTAATTAGTGCACAGTGTGGAATATGGAACTGTTGTAATTATTGAATATTGAGTTTCATTTTAATCCGTGATTGGAATGTGCGAATGTGGCGTTAATTTTAAAATCGTTATTTGAGTAGGATGATAATTTGTAATTAATAGACAGTTTATGCTTATTAACATTGATTAAGTATATTATGTGAGAGGAAAATAAAAAGAGATTAAAAACGTATAACTAACACAAAACTATATTAAGTAAAATAAAAATATAAAAAAGAGAGACTTTAAGCTTAGGCATAAGTGTTTAGGAATATGAAACAAGAGATTTAGATTGGACTGGAGTATATACCTGCAATGGCTGACGGCTAAATAATCGGTAATTATAAAACCGTTAAAAATATAATAATATGCAACTGCCTTAATACTTGTAATAGTGCAGGTGTCACTTGCATTTGATTTCAACAAAGTGGAAAATTCATAATATTGGCGTGGTTTGAACTTCTTAATGACTTAGCTAAGCTAGTACCCCTTTCAAGTTTAACACTTTGAAAATCCTAAAGACACGACAAGTTCATATTACACACTGTGCAAACGTGAAAACTTTGTTCCTTAAAATATAATTTTACTTGCAAAAATCTCAGCAACAGCTTATCATTCCTAACGTTCTGTTCTAAGTCCATTTAATTAACGCATGGCCCCGAGACAAACGCTATTTAGAATCAACATGAGCAAGCTGCGTAAGGGATTATTCTAAATAAATAATACTAAAGTTAAACCGGACTCTTCATAATCCGTCCTGCTGATCCCCATATTCAAGGCATGAGTTCGCATGTTTACTGAAACGCCGCCCAATGAAATTATTCTTGTTATGTCGGACTTTGCCTTTGGTTAATATTAATGGGTAACCTGGAAGCATCGTTATGGAATGATGCGGGGAATTTAAGCTGGAGTTCAGTTTTGTTGTTGTCTGAAGATTAATTTGTGTGAAGTGGCTTGCAACTATCTCGTATGTGCCACAAAGCTGGCAAAATGATTTGCAACACAATTGGCTGCTAAATGACTTTTAGCCATTTTAAAACCAATCGTATTACAACAAACCTACGAAAACGAGACTTGTTCTCCGCGACCAGTCCCTTACAGAAGGAATTCTCCAACCAACCCTTATTCTGTTTGACTAATCGTACCGTAACCACCCACGTTCGTATTAGCCGACACTTTAAGGTTGGTTTAGTTTTAACCCGGTTCTTTCCTCTATGTTAACCTATTGAAATCGACTGACTTCTCACGTTTCGACTGTGATTAGAAATCGATGTCAAATAGAATAATGCCCCTGAGCTACACACGTCCAAGATATTCGAAACGGTGATGTCACTTTCTAACCGCTAAATCTATAGGAAAAGTTAGCATATTAATTGCTTCAAAATTAGACTCAATTATATCACTGTATGTTCATAGCACTCTAGCATTCTCTACACTCTTTCTCACATCTTTTCTCTTCTCCTTCGTTTGTTTTATCTTGGAAGCGACTGCCGTCTGACCTCTAATCTTCGAGAGACAACCCAGTGACAGGGCCTCGTCCTTCAATCAGCCTATTGCCCTGGAGATATTGGTGGAGCATAAAAAACCTTTTAATAAACTTTTTATAAAGGCAGTCTAGTCTTACTTCATCGTCAACTTGAACCGAATATGTAAGATACTCTGTGCGTAAATAATAATATGAAAGAATTTAATAAGGTTTAGGCTGCAAAATTAATGTTTACACAGTTTACATGAATATTCAAATAAATCAACTACAGTTCTTTCAACGGCTTCTTCATTTACACAGTAATTTGTGTAAATGAAGTTTGTGTTTTATCGTATCGTATTTTTATTTGTTTTTATATCTTGTTAAACATTTTTAATATTTACCTACTCTTTGTTCAGCATCATTACTTGAAGAATTAAGTTACATATTATTTTGAACAAGTTATTCAGTATTTTATACCCTCCATACCCGAGAGGTGAGTCCAGGGGCGGCAGTCTCGACATTTATCGCAACGCCTTAGCTACCGAATTCGGTCGCTAAACTCGTAGCGACGCAAACATAACGATATTTGGTAGACTCTACTTTCCAAACTAACGATTTTTATCGGTATCTTAACGAATATCATCCCAAATTTAACAATTTATCGGTATCTTCATATTGCTGACCATCCCAAAAGTACAGACTACCGTTTGACACAAGAATCGTTACTGTAACCGATCTTTGTCGCTATCTTAGCTTGCGATTTCGGTAGCAAAGTCGTAGCGATAAATGTCGAGACTGCAGCCCCAGGTCAGAGTCTCGTCTATTGATCAGCAGGTAGCAGGACTAGCAAATGAGGTTGGTTTGAGCTCCAAAGGTGCTGGTGAATACCTTAAGAATACACATACTTCGAATTTTTGATTTTATGAATTGAAAACATTATAGAAAACAGAATAGCAATATGATTTGTTAAGTAATAAAATTATAGCTGAGTCTTATATTTCAGGTGCATACACAGGGATTTTTCTTTGTTCTGTGGGTGCGTATGTTTGTGTTGTGTATGCAAGTGCAGCGTGCCATCAACTCCGGAATGACGACCATGACCACTCTGCCAAGAGTGTAACGACGAAGAAGAAGAAGAATGTTTGTGATTTTGCCATTTTCACATTTATTATTATTATTATATTATTTATTTATTCCTTTATTAATTATACATAAAGGTACATTCTTTGTCCCCCAAAACCGAGTAGATGGTTTGACTGGGGATCTAGTCTCCGTACAATTATCTACAAAAGTATTACGTAAAACTTACTAAACTTACTAAAACTACATATACTTGTATTCGTTATTACATATTAACAGCTGTGATAATATATGGCAAACAATAATAAGCATGATACTTATTGTGGTAGTGGTCACAGTTGGTTGCCTATGAACGTTGTTAATTTAATTGGTACCCGGCGATTTCCCAGTTGCCTCCAAAGTTTGCACTTCGGCAACCCACTTAGGTATTGTTGTTTTTGTCGTTCCTGTGCCTATCCCAGGTTTGTGTTTATGTTGTCAGCCTATCTAGACGATATTTAATGGAGGTAGTACAAGACACGACGGTATCCCCCGTCCGAAATGAGCTGTCCGACTGGGGAAGTACCACCGCCCTACAGAAGACCGCGGCCATAATAACCATCGTGTTGTGTTCCCGGCGGTAAGTAGGGTAGCCAGAGCTCAGTGTACCCCTCTTCCCCACGGTCCTTCCTAGCATCTCCACCCTTTCCTAACCCCCGCCCTTTCCCTTCAGGTTCGGCAGCGCGTGGGTCACGCCCTTGATGTTGCACACGTCTATATGCCACAGTGACAGCTTCCCATCAGGTACCTAGGCCTTGTCTGCCATCTACGTGGTATAAAAAAAATTACAGATGTCTCAATATAATATGCTACATTATATTGCCGGAGTTTCCATATTAACGCATTTTATTTTTGACAATGGATAAATATAATAAGATAACATTTCAAAAACCTTTCTCCTTTATTTCCATTGAATTATTATATTTCACTGTACCCAGAATAATTTACATTTTACTACCATTGGGATGTTAATTTCATATTAAAAATGAATGGCAGATATATCAAATAAACCAGTGTAAGATTCTCTATAATACACGTTTTCATAAGTAGTAGGTATTTAGTCAGATAATCTTTCAATAAAAATATTAAAAGATTTGCAAATTATTTTTTTAATCGGTTGTTAATCTAAATAAGAGACTTCAAGATAAGCTGTCTTCTGGTCCGTCTAAGTTCTCTTCTGCCACGTATCGTCACCGTTCGCTTGTCTCTTGGCGGTGAAGCTCTGCTTGGCATGTGCACCCAGTCAGGACACCTGTAATAAAAGAATCTAGCTGAGTAATCACGCACATTTTTCTATACATGACATAGAAATCTCCCTTAAACACAGCAATAGCTTGTGGTACCAAAAATATAATTTATATGTAAAACAGCTCCATTCCTACTGAAGAAGGTATCTTATAAATACAAAAAATAAGTAGCTTAATATATTAAAATGAATCTCAAGTATTATAATCGTACAAAAAAATCAACGTAATCTTTCAAAGGAATTACTAACATTTTCCTTGTCACGATATCATTGTAAAAACCCAAGGAAAACGTTCATCAAATGCCAACATACTAAATACCCTATTAACCTCTAACTTCCATACTAAAAACTGTTTAGTATATAGCTTAAAACCAATATTTTAATCTTGTAAAGGGAAAATATTCGGGTTTTCGATTAAATAGCGAATTAACGACCTGATTATAAGTACTGCGTTTTTAGTAATATCAAAATGTTATAAATAAACTTAAACTTAACAGAATCAGATACATGCAGTCTATAACGCAGCCTGCACTTTGCTGTTGTTAATCTCGTAGGCGTTCGCGAAACAATCTAATATTTAGGTTTTCTATGTCTGAAAGGTATATTGACTGAAAAGTCGAAATTTCTCAAACTAAAAAAATAGTGACTCATCAACTGGTTTAAAGAACTCGCTTATTTGAGCGATTTGACACTTTTCATTACTTGTGTTTAAATTTTAGGTAAACATTTAAAACAAAAGTTGTAATTATAATAACACAGCATAATTATTATTAGTAATACTCACGTGAATAATTTACACAAAAAATTGACCTCTGTAAGTTGGCAGCTCGACAAGTTATATATACAACATATTACTAATTTTTCCGTACAAACTGTCTGTATACAATGTTTCTAACCAAAAGAATTTTCTGTCTGTAGGTACAACAAACACACGCTGAATGTCCGGCTGTCACGGTCAATTTTATTGGAGACGATAAAGGCATCAAACCGGTTACCGTTCCGAACAAATAAGTATAAATTTAGCAACAATCTATAGTCAAGCATGATAAATGTAGTTTTTTCTATTTTAGATTATGAAACAGAACAGAACAGAGTTTGAGGAATAACAAAGAGAAAAGAGAGAGAGACCAGAAGATTTTCATAAATCGTAACTATAAAAAATTATAAACAAATATTCGCATATTTCACTAGTGCAGAAACAAGGAAACCAGGTCTGGACTGCATCATATACCTACTGTCGGATCGGAAGTTGACCTCCTTAGCCGACTTGCACTACCAACTTACTTTTTCCGTGGCTCCATGGGAATAGGAGGGTCGGCTTTTATATTCTACTCCCTAATAATCACGAGACAACTTTACTGGTATACAATACTTACTTCTCTATATCAGGAAGTATTTGTCCCTTGCACCTCTGCTCCCACTTCGGCCAATATTTAAAGCCTTCTTGAACGAACACGGTTTGTGCGCACTGGGCATCATCCCTTATATCTTCATCAAGCAATGCTGAAAAATAAAAATAAAAACATTAATCTGAGTCATTCTTTCACATAATGCTCAGTAGTGTCGTTATTTTCTAGTTCTCGAAGTCTTTGTGGTAAATTGATTGCGATTGCTATACACAAAGTCTCAGTTACCATTTTCACATCGGTATTTTGTAGGAAATTCTTAGAAACCGTACGAAGTACCTTAACCGGATCTAATTTTAACTAAGTAATATAAATAATATATCTATTATATGTAAATGTAGGGGCCTACTACGATGCTCTTACCGTTGCGATACAGTTTAAGTCAGGAAAAGAGATAGAACTAGGCACCGTGTATAGCTCCGTTTCTCTCCCACAGTTGACCTGCGACGTATGAATTGCGTCGCAGTTCAACTGAGGGTATAATGAGCGTCATGGTAAGGTCCCAGGATACATTTCAGCCTATTCCTTCGGAGA
The DNA here is from genome assembly GCA_963576445.1 of Lithosia quadra. Lineage (NCBI taxonomy): Eukaryota > Metazoa > Arthropoda > Insecta > Lepidoptera > Erebidae > Lithosia > Lithosia quadra. The sequence goes on along the minus strand of OY754899.1, from coordinate 5,282,521 downwards.
AGTAAAGTACTGTTCTTACTGTACTTATTCTTAGTTATAATCGTAACTTTTGTGATACACAAATTATCTACAAATATAAGAGTATTTACTATGTGTAACATAATTGATCATAATATTTATCATAAGACATGAGAATAAATTAGAAAGAAACAGTACTTCTAAATTACGTATAAGACAGATGATAGTCAAGCATTAAAATAAATGTCGAATAAATTAAACTCCTCTCTAGACACGTACCTACATACATAAACACAGACAAACCACACAAACTAAGGCAAATTCTAGCAATAAAATAAACGCCGGCAACGTCTAACTAATTATTCAAGAGCCTGATCTTTGAACCCCACACGTTGCTTCAAACCATTTCAATTAAATCCATCGAACTATGTGTTACCACTGCGTTTGGTTGTGAATATGTAATTGTTTAATGATTCCTACTTCAAAAAGATAACTGGTCATCTAATATAATTGATTAACTCAATATTGTCATTGACTCGGAGAAGAAAGACTACGAGGATTCAATCAGACAAACCGATAGAACAATTCCATAATTTCTTCACGATTACATTTTAAATCCCGTTGTGATACAGCAGGCTAAGCATATTTTTTTAATTGAGACAAAAGACAACATCTCAAATATTTTAAAAATTCACATCCAACTCACCTTCACATGAAATGTCACATTTCCCACCTTTCTTGCCTTCCTTACACCATTCACTTCCTATCTGAAATAATGAAATAAAAAAATGTTCAAGGTCATTCAGTCAAAAGCTTGTCTACCCACATTAACTGTATTTTGTTAAGAATTTGTGGGTTCGATATTTGAGTGAATCATTAGTGTTTTTCTATTTTTGGGTATCTAATAAATATAATTTGTCAATTAGAGAAGTTCCCCATAGAAGATTACTTATAAAAAATTGATAAATCTGAGCACCCTGTTTTGCATTACGCTCAATAGAATACTTCTTTCTAAAAGGATGTCCTGTAGCTGCTTGCTGTTGGATATTGTTGAGCATACTGTTCTATTGAGCTTTTACTGTTGAGCGTATTCCTTTGGAGCTGCTCTGGGATATCTCTCAAATTCCTCCTTTTCACAACAGATTTGTCTTCGGAACTACTTTAAAGGGTGTTTCAATAGTACCAGAAAATTAGACATTTCGTTTCTACTACGTGCAATAATTATTACTGTTTGACACTTTGTACACACGCAATTTTCTAGTACATAAAGTTATGAAAGTTATCTCAAGAACAGTGCCTTGATATTAAAAAACAATTAGAAATTAGACTGAAAAGGTAAACATGTTTTAAACTTACTTGAAATAGTCCATAATATTTTCTTCTCGCAGACTTTTCAACAAATGCTGCAGTGTTTCTTTCGCTCATCTGCTCTATAAGGCACACCCCTGAAAATAATACGTCAGTATTTAGTGTACTTTAGTTAAGTTAGTCGTGCCTCGGAGAGCACGTTAAGCCGTCGGTCCCGGTTGCCATACAAACATCTATGGTAGTCGTTACAGGTAGTTGGCGCCCTAAAAAGTCCAACGGTCTAGCTGCAATGCTTCGATATTGCCTAATGTCACCATTGGGTTGTGAAGGTCAGATGGCAGTCGCTTCGCAGAAAATATCGAGGTCCAGCCAAATCCGCAGTTAAGACTGGTAAAGCGGACCCCAGACTCCGAGATGAAAGCTTTGGATACGACTGGGATTAATGCTAGGTTGAAGAAGAAGAAGATTTAGTTTACTTTAGTTCATTAAGGCAATTCACAATACATAGTATTACCTACACCGTCACATATATGCGAAACTCTGAAGTGTATGTTGTTGATGCGACATGGTAATAAGATGTAGATAAATATTGTGTTATATAAATGGCGTTCGACAGTGAGAACAGAAATACAAGTCTGTTTTGATCACTGTGGGTTTTGATACTTGTATTTTTTTGATTTAAAGTGTTTTGTTTACTTAAGCATATTCAAAATTCCATTTAATGATGAATTACATTATTATATTGATAAAACTGTAATAAGATAACTAAGACAAAACAATTCAAGAATTACTCATTAATAATTTGAACGGTGCATGCGATGCGATGGCATTCCATGATGCATTTTAGATTTAAGTTTATTTCGTTTTTTTTGATTAGTTCATAATTTTAAGAAGTTGAAAATGTTGCAATAACGAAATATTATTTTCTGCTTCAGTATAATGCCAAGAATATTTCTCAATCATCTGTTAAAACGAAAATAAATACCGCTGAAGATACTCATGACGTATGTAAGAGCAGAAGCAAATAGCCTATGTCTACCCCGGAAGGAAAAATATATGAATCTATGTAACAATAAAAAACGTTTCCAGACGTTTTTTTACAAATATTTATTTACAACACATGACAGATCACATTACACACACAATTTCCTTGACAATTTCCATTGTTTGTTTACACATTTTACAGTTATCAGCTGCACATGAACGCTCGCTAAAGTAAATATTATCTCTGCGTTAGACTACATGATACTAGTTACCTGCTAACATATATTGTGCAAGTGAACTTAAGGCGTGTTTATCGGAATACACCATATAGATTAGAAAAGTCAACCACAAAAAAAAACTTCTCCAGAATGTAAAAAATACTTTTGTAAACCATACCTGATAAACGCTAGATAATCACGGATAAATATAGGTACATACAAACATACAAGTCAAGCAGTGGACGTTCTTAAAAAAAAACAATGGAATTATAATACAAAACAAGAATATTTTAATAACATACGTAATATTATTTTTATAAAAAGTAAGTAAAGAAAAAACTCTTCAGCTGATTCTACCTATTTATCTACAGAGCTACAGTTACATAATCCTAGCCTAAGCAGGAAAAAACGAACAAATAAATATTCTATTGTTATCTCAATATTCTGAATGCGATATGTGTGTATACATTTTTCTCTTTAATAGCAGTTTTACGATTTTTTGTCTGTTTACCTAAAATGTCTACACCATGGTGACTTGTACACAAACCCTCTTTTTTGCTTCTTTCTTTAGATATATTATGTTTCAGATAGTTTTTATGATACCGTCTACCTCGTACGCGGCAAGAAAAGAGTGAAAGGTAAGGTGACAGAAATGTTAAGAAGAGAATAACATGTTGCACTACAAACAGGCCGAAGATGACTGTCTTATATAATAAAATTATGGTCATAACTAGAAGTAAAATATATTACCTAAAGCAAACTTGCTATTGTCAACATAAGAACACTTTCACTCGAGTAAATGAATTTAGCAAGCATGACTGATTTTCAATGTAATATGTATATTGTTTTTCATAACAATAATAAATACTTAACTAATCAGTTCTTCGAAATACTAGCTAATGTTCTCATTACATCCTTAGTGAAGATTCGACGTTTCAAGGATTGTACTGCATTTAGCATAAATCAAGATTGTTAATCATTTTTGCAGCGCGATTAAGTCGGCCAATATTGATGCTGACTACAGGTAAAAAAAATCTTTTATTTGTTGATGTTTGATGTTTAGGTTGTTTTTAGATTTGATGGTGTTCAATAACTTTGGTCATTAACTATATAATATATGGCGTTATGGAGACAGAAACAAAGTCTATAAATCGCAACCAGTTGCGGATAAAGAAAGGTATCAGAAAAATCCAGATACAGAATCATACACTTGGAAATTTGTGTACACTTAATTCCTTCCGTGAACATCAACTAGCTGTTATTACCTGTCAATTGAGAAGATAAAAACATCCACAAGAACCTTGGGGAAGACCCGCGCTCAAATACATTATGACTCACACGTTGCCAACTGACCGTAACGTATACCATTATAATGACCAGTACCAACACACTACATTGAATTTTAAGCATCGTGTTCTCCGAAGTATTAACATTTATGGTATTTAAATGAAAACAAACAAAGAAATGAAGCACAATTAAAAACGTGATCACTGGTAAGACTCAGTTCAGAAATGGACATAATTGCAAAAAATTTGTCACAGACGTTTTGGTATTATATTTATGATCGTCTTACTTATCACACATTGTAAAAATCATTAAGTCTTTACTTTTTGTCTAATTATAGCTAGAATTTCTGCAAAATAGATGTAAAATCAAAAGCACATCTTTGTTTATTGAGAAAAATGTTTTAGCAAAATTTCTTAAACGCTTTTTTTGAGTAGCAAATTAAAAGTTAGCCTTACGATCGACCACTTGGCTTAGCTGAAGGGATTAGGGGAATAGTAGTTCCGGTAACTAATCTTCATTATATAAAAAATAAAATTGATATGATTTAAATTGCTTATCAAGAAGTTACCAATTGGTGTGGCATTATTTACGATCCTAACTGAAATAAAACCACGTGCTAGCAAGTAGTTAAGGTAAGAAGAATACAAAGATACTGAAATGCAAATGTCATGCACGTTAGTTAACAATAAGTCGGGAACAAAACAATTCAGCATAAAAATTTAAATAAATGCAAATAGTCGTCAGCGATACTACTCAGGTCACAATGATGAATGACATTTATATAAATAAGGAAGGTTTATATACATACCTATTATACAGCGTGGAAACGTTAAATGTATCTAGAGGGTAATTCGGTTAATTTTAAAAATACATTTTAAAATTTCAAGCGTATTTGTATCGTTTAGTGCATAAAATTAATTAAAAACTTTTGTGGATCTTATGTATTTTATGATGACTATACAAGTTTTCTGAAGAATGAATTTCTGAAGTAATAATGGAATGAATGGAAATTAGTAATCTTTTTTGTATCTATAGTATAACTGTATTGATTTTTTGAAAGGTATATTTATCTTGATGACCACTTGACTTAATGACTAACTATCGTTTTTCCCTCCATGTATATTATATGAAGAGGAGAAGAAGTGAAGAAAATAGATGGATTATGGAAAAGATGATACATAGGAAAAGGGAATGGATTACTTGATAACTTCTAACCGAGATAAAACAAATAAAATAATGATCTTGAGAAAAAGTGATTTTTATTTTGATTAAATAAGTGGGCAATAAAATTAAATCTAGCACACCAATTTCGGCCCCCTCAAGTCGTTTAAATGATAATAAAAACTATTTGCAACGTGTTGCCGCACAAGGAAAACCCATTGATGAGTGATGACTAGCATAAGAATACAATAGAGGTGTTCAACAATTTAACATACATACATAGGTATACAAACACCGTGTATAATTGTCAATAAAAAAGTATGTGTGTCATAGAATATACTCGTGGAAGCCGAAGTAGACCTTGGAAAGCTGTCACTAGGGAGTTTGTGGAAATACTTTTACTTGGTATATAGAATAAATTAGAATAGAACACAGTATCTTGTCGGTGGGTTTTTTTGTTTTGTCTCTACTTCGTAGAGAATACGTATACTATTTTGAGGTAGCATAACGCTTCTATGAATAGTGAAAAGGCAAATAAGTCGTGTAATATACAAATGTAGGTAGGTATATACAAATGTACCGATAAAGCGAGTAACGAACGGATGTGTGTACATATTTCACAAGAACCTCAAAGCTTTAACAACATGGCGTAGAATCAAAATGTGTAAAACCACGCTATTTCAGGAGAGCCGCCGATATTGATGAACTAAAAAGATATTTTTTTATCTGAATACAAATTTTCATTCAAACCTTAGAACGGTTTTCGAGGTAGTAATGAATAAAAATCTGTTCGTTCAATAGTAGTTAACGTAGTACTACTAACTGAACGTAATGCAAATCATTTAATGTTGATACTAAGTATTAGTATACTCTTTCAGATAATTCGCCTTCTTTACAAATGTTACAAAGAGAGAGGCTGAATGTTGTGAGTTTGTTACGGTGATCTTCAGAACTACTGCACTTATTGGAAATATTATTTCACCATTTGAAAAGCACGTTATCCCTGATGGGCATATTATGCTATATATTATTACGATGGCTTGAGTTAAAAAACGGATATAAACGGCAGTGAAGCTTGGGCGGGATGCTAGTTTACATATAAATGTTCAACGGGCGGCCATCACTAAAAGCAATCACTTTCAGGTGACCTTTGAATGGACAGGACTGTAATGAGGTATCACGTCGATAATAGCTTTGGCAACTAGATTTTAAGTATTTGGATGATAGAACTGTTGATGCTAGGTATATACTTAGTTAGCATTAGATTTAATACCCGTTTTAAGACAAGCGTGTAACCAAAAAAATTGCCAAACAAAAGAATATTTACATTTTCTGACATTTTCTAAGCATCTGAGAATTCCCATTTTTTTGGGTTTTTCATAAAAAAAAGATTCTAAATTTAGTAACTCACGATTTGGTTAATACCTTGGTCGGACACCAATCAATAACTGTCTTTTGGGCGGATACTATTGGTCGGAATGTTCGTAGGCACTTCGATAGGGTCAACTAAATTGTTATATCTGTTACTTGGTATACCTAATCTTTAGCTTGAGAAATCCCGCGTCCGCGATAGCATGAAGGCTATCGCGGAAAAAATGCAGGAGGGCTGGTCGCCTTCGATGGTGCAGCGGCTGTAAGGCTACGTGGGTAACGCATGTCTATGTCTAGCCATGCTCCTCCTACACATGTTAACTATGTGTTCTGTTTTATATCCATATTTTGATGTGTATTATAAGTTTATTTCTATTCTTTTCTGTTATATATGATGTATAACACCGATATCTTTCACGTGACGAAAGAATTTCTCAATGAGGTGTCGTTTTTCCGTAGATTATCTCATAAAAACTCACAAAATTTGCGCAGTACCTATAGAAAAAATAACCAGTAACTGTTAGTAACTAGTTATTTAGTGAGCATAATAATGATTTTAAAATATGTTATTTTGTTGAATGCTAATTTTACAGCAGTGGTTTAAATAATTGCAGTTCATTCCACAGTCACGTTCAGTAAATTGAAACTTGAAACATTTACGATTACAATGTACATAAACAAAATAACAATAAACTCACAATTGCTCAGAAAAGTCCTTGGGAACAGGTTATTTTTCAACAATTCACGGGTCAACTGGCATCTTGTATACACTTTAGCTTCCAAACCCAAACATAAAGAAAAAATTAATAATATTTGCACAAGACGTGTTCTCTCCATGACGTTTACCGGTACACTGACAACGGAATGGGGCTGTTTACTTATTCAAAATTGATCATGATTGTTGATATGCGTCTACGCACCTTTGACCTTTCCAATGTTTAAGGAAATTCCAGTTATGTAATGTATTGCATTAATTTGCTTTGTATTTTGAAGACATACTATAACCGCGGCTCCGCCCGCGTTGTTGTCGGTTATCACGCTTTTTGAATATCTCCGGTTCTACTCAACCGATTGTAATCAAACGTAATGTAAGATTTTAAGTCTGACCAAGACAACAAACAGATAAACAGACAATGATTCCAAAAAATGTGTTTTCTTTCTTTTTTATTTATAAAAGTCAAAATAATGAAGAGGAGGAATAGTTTTTTTACTACATTCTTACACAGCGTTCTCTAGACCCCAAAGTAAGCTTAGTTTCATTAGCTTGTGTTATGAGTTCTAGAATGCGGATAAACATAGGTACCTACTTATATACTTTTTTTACATAGAAACACCCTAGACCAATGCAAATAGACGTATTAATGCATACAAATATTTGCACTGAGCGGGAATCGAACCCGCGCCGTCTATCGTAGCAGTCGCATGCACTACCGCTACGCCACAGAGGCCGTCAAATAGGAGATCGGACTCCAATCTCGATCGAAGTACAAGCTATAGATGTTGTTGTTTTTTAAATTAACATAATATATAATCAGAATAATAGTAAACACAAATTATTGTAATTATAGGTATAAACAGTTCTAAGAATTGGCAATTATAATTTATAACTGACTTTTATTGGCCGTGGGTTTTTTGGTCTGATAAAAACTTATCTTAATAATTGCTTAATAAGTCAAACAATAAAACGTCAATAAAACCAGACTTGTGACTTTGTATTTACGAACTGACAAGTACTTATTATTTTGCCTATGGTCAAGGTAACGGTTTGAGTGAGGTTCTGGATTGAGGATCGAATACCCTATGATAAGAATAAAACTGCCGCACCGAGTAAAACCCCCCTAGGGTACGGGAACCACCGTGTCCCCGTCTTGCCCTGGAAACCGAAAGGAGAGAGCGAGCATCGCGCCACCTCGCCGGTTTGGCCGCTGGGTGATAGGCCAGCAGACCAGTCAGCCCCTAGCCTACTCCCTACTGTGCCCTCTGCTTGTCAAAGAGACACGTGGAAAGCCCAAGAGTACACAGGCCCACTTCCGCCTTGGCTGTAATAAACCGCAGTCGGCAGTGTTTCCTATCGCCGAGGGACGCGCTGTAATCTCCGTAATTGTCCGGGCTGCACCGCGTAGAAGTCCAGTCCAGGCCAGATTTTGAAGTAGTGTGGGCCCCACTACTCCAAAACCTTGCCAAGTTAGATGCTTAGTTAGAAGTTAGAAGTTAGAACTATGCTTGTTTGTGGCAAAATGCGACGCCTAGAAACGAGTATAGTGTACAGCATCTAACTTGGCAAGGTTTTGGAGTAGTGGGGCCCACACTACTTCAAAATCTGGCCACGTTAGATGCCGCGCACTAATACCTCTCATGTCAGCATTCCATGGAAAGTAAATGAATGAAAACACAAACACTTGTTAATATTTTATTTAAGAATGAGAATGGCATCACATAAATTATTTATTTACATACATTATACTAATTAAAGCAGAACCAAAGTTCTTTAAATAACATTAACATGTCGCAGGTTTTAATCATTATAATTACAATGCAAATAAAGCTCAAATACCACACAGAAGCATCCTATTGAATTTCAAATATTATTTAATAAACACATGCAGAGAATACTTAGGTAATAATAATTTCTTAGAAAGATGAAAGGTGCCTGCCAACAGATGGGACAAAACGTTATATATTCGTTTTGCTCGTATGGAATGCGTTTCATTTGGTATACTTATTTCAAAAGAACAATTACGAACAAATCAGACAATATACAGACAAGAAGTCAGAGATATCAAAGTAAGAGAGAGAGAAACTGAGTTAAATTAGATAACGGAAAGGTAAAGTAATAAAAATATGAGTATTACTGTAATAAAAGTTGTATACAGCATTCGAACTTGGCTCACCTGTAAATACAGCTTGTAGTTTGTAAATCTGTGATGTTCTCAGTAGTTTTATTAGCATCCTCTGTTGATGACGATGTAGCGTGGCGGTAGAATAATTAATTGCTACGTGAGAGGTAGCTGAAAGCTGTTTAGTGCATAGTTTTATGCATGAACATGTTTATTTACATCGATAACATTAGATAAAATATTATATTAAAATAAATACGATGTTTTTAATAATGGGAATTCCTGATTTGGAAATTTTTGCAACAACTAAAGAGTTACAATGCAAAAGTCGAAGAATTAATCTTCCAATGAAGATTGTAAATGACAATTAATGATAGCGCATGATAGTAATGCAAGAGGTATCACTGAATTTGTTTATGTCAACAGAGTTAATTTGAGTATTTTGTTGATTGCGAAGTTAGACTACAGCATTGTCTACTAGCAAACACTCTAGTAGACGTTAACGATCGCTTTGACTCACATGTTGTCATATCAACGTCAGCTAGAATGCTTGTTAACTTAATCCTAGATAAGATTGACATGACTTAAGTGAGTAATTGATAGTAATTATTTAATTGCGTCAAAAGGAAACAAGTTGATAAGATCAACCCTTCGAATCTCCACCGTATGATTGACTATGCATGAGCGTGTGTTGGAATAAACGATTTTATTGTCTTCTTAGGAAACTAACTGACTAGCCAATTTCTATGCATGTGCTTATCTTATATAAATATATTTTTATAATAGCTATACAACTTATTTGAATTCCTTCAGTGATATCAATGACATTTTATTTTTTTTATTTTTTTATGTCGGTCACGTCAACATGACTTCACCTCGCCTGATGGTAAGCTGAGGCAAAGTCTCTGGAATGGGAGTCACCACTGCAAACACCGATAGTGGCATAACACAATGGTGGCACTTGTCATCATTTTTCTTCATTGCCTTTACTTATATTGAAATAGTTGAACTTATTATTTACACATGATCCAATAAATAAGCTGTTCCTGTTGTAAGATTTGTGATGACAATTTATTGGTTTATTTTTTGTTATCAATTAGCCCAAATTTTATTACGTGCTTGTACATCTAGTCTATCTAAATGTAATTTTAACTTAAAACTCTCCAAATCAAAACAATAATAAATTTTATTTCTACATAAAATTTGTTAGATATTTTTCCAAAATATTAAGTTCACAAATACACAACAACTATCTAAACAAATAACAATTATATCTGAGCCTCGAGTTAATAGTCGTTAATTAATTAGTATCAAACTATATATAAAGTATCAGGGCAATACATCTTCACAGAAGACATATTATCTTATTTATTAGTAAATTACAAGCTCCTCAACATTATGTTAATCAGCCGCAGCTTCCTGAGCATTCCTTGAGTTTCGAGAAATGGAAATACAGCCTTTAGAACTTTAAGTCGCAAGGTCAGGCTAATCATAAATTCCTAAAATAAAACTGGAATAGAATCGTACAAAATCTGGATAGGTAGAGGGGGGAACACTCCTGACTGTGGAGGTGAGCGTTGACGCGTCGCAAGGTAGCAACCCTAAACTTCTAGGTCGCCTGGGGCACCGTCACGGGGTTCCTCTCTGTACCACGCCATGGACCCGGCGGCCGCACGTAGAATCCATGGAATGCTGAGAATCCGATCTCCAAATCGTTTCAGTTAAAAAATTAAAGGTGTCCTGATTACTTACTTTTATTTTAGAAAAAGAATTAGGGTTGTGCAATAAAATTAAAACCCAGATGTAATTTCACGCGTATAAAGTCATGGACTCAGCTAGTTATGAGTATGATGTCAAATCTAATGAAATAATTAACGTTAAAGAAGCTACGGCTTTACAAATTCAGTCAATTTTTGGACCTACTACATTAGTAACGCAATATTATTTTTATACAACCCTTAATTAATAACATTAAGTAGATCATTAAATTAATAATTAATACAACAATAATTAAGTTCTCAGATAGATATCTCTTATCACAAGCAAGAGGAGTTTGTAAACATTTCTTAGAATCCATTATCACTGTTAAACAGTGCTATTTATAACTAAGCAACTATATCAAATAATTATATTCCCCTGTTTGTACTTTGCTCTTTGAAAATTAACAAAGAGATTGTTTCACGTAAACCAAAGTACGAAAACGACGAAAACCTACAAGATTTAGAAGAAAACACAAAGAAAAAAGAAGTCGCAATTTACAATGAAAGTAGTTCACAAACACATTCCAATTTACAGAGCACTTTGACTCTAAAACATTTTATCTACAACACACTAAAAAGAACACAAAGTGTTGAACCTTGTCTCATGAGGTTCAAAACTTTTTAACAATCGTTGTTAAATTCTTAAAACTTAAGGAAATGTTCAAGCTTTTGGTTTTATTCAAGACCCAGGTAAAATTTCGAAAAAATTTTCGTAATCAATTATAAATTTCATACATAAATAAAGGTTTTGGTATAATTTTATAACATAAGTCCAAGAATTTATTGGCAAAATTGACAATGACTTAATACAAACAGTTCAATAAATATAGAGTCTAAAATATCTTTAATTTTGGACAATAGTATTATTAAAATGATTATTATAGGCATATAATATTTCATACTTCATATTAATAAAATTCCCCTGTTTATTTGATTGATTTATCAGTCAAATCACGGTGCAAAATAATAAATAATCTTATCTCTTTCAACAAATATTATTGCCTTGTTTCTTCAAAATTCATATTTATAACAAACTTAATAAATTATTACATACATTGACAATTAGTAAGTTGTGTTCGATATCATGGACCAAGAGCCCATGAACGCCAGACCTTCGTTATTTTATAAAAGCTGAAAGTTTGTCAGCGCATGCTCCCAATACAGGTAAGAACGATGGCCCATTATGAAGTTCGGGTGGCTTTGGCAGATAAACGGTACTAAAGTGTAGCAAGCGCAAGGCAGTGGGTGCGAGTGAGACGGCAAGTCAGGTCTGTTACGACCCCTCACTGCGCATATTATGGAATTATAAAATTGGAATTCTAATTCCAATTTTAGGTTTATTACGATCCCTCACTGCGCATGTATTGGCATTATATAAATGGAATTATAATTCCAATTGTGTAATTCCAATACATGGGCTGTGAAGGATCGCAATAGACCTGATTCGCCATGTCACTCACACCCACTGCCCTGCGCTCGCTCCTACAGCTACCCTTTAATACCGTGTATCTGCCAAAGCCACCATGACTCGAACTTCATAATGGGCCATCGTTCTTATCTGTATTGGGAGCATGCGCTGACAAACTTTCAGCTTTTATAAAATAACGAAGGTCTGGCATTAATGGGCTCTTGCTCTATCATATAATACACAATGGTTTTGATCTTCAAACACTTCAAGTTACGATTCAATGAAAATATTTTTTTGTTATAAATGTTCTTACAAACCAGTATTGGTTCACTTCGTTCACACTAATGGCTTATCCAATTTATTATGTACCTAAAAGGTATTTGACGGAGCGATATGGATCTTGGATCTTGATGCTAGTAAGAAATTGTATTCTATTACTGAAGTTACTACTCGTATTTAGCAAAACACTAGTCAGAACCCAACGTTTGAAAGATTACACAAAATCAACTTCACCTGTACACTTCCACCTTTGAAGTCTATTTTACGCTTTAATAATACCGAAAAAATAAACAAGAAAATATTCACGACTAGTTATTCACACTTTTGAAGTTGCAGTAGGAGCTAGCATCACATAGTTAGCCCGGGCATTTTCTTCTAGCGCCGGTTCTTGTCTCAAGCACCTTGAAGGATCAAATGCAGCCGGTCTCTTCATAATCTTCCTCAAAAACAATATCAGTCCAATTACCATGATCGTTAACCCTGCAGCCATACCGATTAACGCTCCATTCAAGTTCTTGTAACTCTTTTTCATATCTATCGAACCACTACCCTCTATGACTTGTGGTACAACGCAAATCGGTCGTGTTTTATCATTCTTATACTGAGAGATTTTAGCGCAGACTTCATAAGGTCCTCTCATGAAGCCTTCCATGGATATTTCTAAAGTTGGTTGGCATGGAGTATCTTTTTGTGCGACGAGGTAACCACGAGACAAAATAGCAAGTACCACGTAACAGCCGTTGACAGGGCTCACATCAACATTAGCCAGACTTTGAGATAGCTGCAAAGCGTAGAGGGGATGCTGAGGTAAACCCATAACTGATATGAGAGTTGTTAGAACTCCGTCGCTAGTGATATTTGAACGAACTTCTGTGACCCTGAAACAGAACGAGTTATGTAAAACCAAATTGTATGAATATTTTAAAATGTATGGTATCAATCAATCAATTAACCAGCATTATCAGCGAGTGTAATATTGGTAGATGCGGCTATTTATTAACCTGTCCTGATTTTTAGAGGACTAACCACGCAGTGGGCAATACTTTTAATGCACTTACTCTTATAGATTGCCGTAGTTTGCGGTGATATAATAACAAAATTACTGTTAGAGAATGTTAACTATTACGAGTAATACACTAAACTTATCAAAATTTCTTACCTCAAGTGATTTGCTTCGGGCATTCGTGTAACCATGACTGTAGCAAAGGTAGCTCGTTGCTTTACAATTACTGGTGGTCCACAGCCCAAAACTAACGATATAGGCAGATCCGAATCAGACATTTCTTCTAAAGCGATACAAAACCTGAAAAAAAAAATAAGTTGAATCGTCTACCGAAAGGCATAAATTAGTATGGATATCTAGTAAATTAATTTTTTCGACACATTTTAGTATACAATTGGGAAGTATTTCTGTCGTTCAATTTACGGCACAATTGGTACCTAAACTGAATATTTATGTATCACCTATAATTTTGTTTGTCTAACAACTAATATTCTCTTTCGGTCCAGTTCATTTTCAAACATATTAGAGGAAACATCTAATTTAGGTCAATCACGGTGAAATAAATATTTTTCTTTTATGAAGAGCCACAAATACCTGTGTTTTTACAATTTAATAATCATTTACATAGTAATTGTTAGACGCAGTAAAACTTATTTTATTATAACAGAGTTTACAATGCGGAATGACGTCAAGATATCATTATACCTAATTAATATTATAAAAAGAAACAAATGGAAATTCCATTTGATTACAATGCTTTTGGTATCCAAATATATAAAAAAACCCAGTAACTTTCAAACTTTGTACTCTTTCTTATATGTTTGCATGTCTAATTCAGTTTAAATTAGTTCAATAACTCCGTGTTCTGGAGAAAATGAAATCTTGTCACATTTTAAAGTTATTAACCAAATAAGAATTGAACGTGGTCTCCATCTTACCGTCTCATCCATCACTCGTATATATTACTGCTTAAAATTTGGAAGGTATCATTATTATCTTGATTTTGTTTGCTCTCGAAGGAATTAAAACAAAATTTAATACCATTTCGTTTTCTTCAGTATTGATTTCTATGGTTCCACTCAGGTTTTCATTGAACTTTGATATATTCATTACAATAGCATGTCTTATAAATTTTTAATCGTTCTATTTAACCTTTTTTAATGACATTCAGTTTTACTTTTAAAAAAAATAAGGATACTACACAATAATTATGTAGTTAAAAAGTTAGAATTTTTGTTGAATAGTTTATAAATGAAAGTTAATAATCAGATAATTTTCCAATTTTTATAGAATCATTGAATAAATCTACGTTATCGAGGTCTCAGTCAAAAAAAAAATTCTATAATCTTAAGTCATCATCAAGCTCGGCTTTCTGATTCCGGGGTCTGCTTTCCGAATTATACTCCTTCAGTTCACACGACCTTGAATATCTAACGAGTGTAGTGTGAGACCAAAAGTAAAAAATGTAATTTACTTACGTATACTTGTCAAGAGGATCAATCTTTAATCCTCTTATCACCACATTGGCGGGTGTAGCTCTATGGCAAGCTACATGTTTCGGCAAGCTTCCGCCTCTGGACACTGTAACTCCGGTACATCTATACCGGTAAGATGTAGGAGGGTCAACCACCCAGGACAGGTAAACCTGTTCGTCGTCATACCAGGCTTCTAACAGGTGCAGCTAGTGAAACATACAATCCTTAATTAAAGATACTAAGCGGAAACTCTCTTATAAAGTAGTTTTTCAATTTTGTGTCAACATTTTTTAAACGATCCTAAATCCCCAGAAATATATAATTTAGTCTACAACGCTATTTTATTTAAATTTTTTCAAACACTGATTTCAGTGGCTATATCCAGTTAACACTAAATAACAGAAGATGTTGTTAAAATAAAGCTGTGTTCATTTGAATGCATAGTGCAAAACAATACGTGCAATAATTCTAAGTTGGATTATGACAGAGCTGTCTGACTAAGAAATTGTAGAGATGGGTTGGACTAGGTAAATCAGAGACTAGGTGCACCTAGTCCTAGTCTTTAGAAATACTTGATCCAAATACCTGTTCCACCTAGTCCACCTAGTCCACTTAGTCTCGATCACAGAATAGAATAGGCATACTTCGTGAACATGATAAAATAAGGTATAGATCTATCAGATATCAAATTCAGAACTTAATGGATCAGATCATTGGGTATTCCATGTACCTACTTATAAAAATCTGTTTACGTTAATTAAATAATGGTTGGTACAATACAGTATAGTAGATGACAAACAGAAACGTTTTACTTTTTTACGGACAAATTGTTGATTTTGGTCACTTTTTTATACTACTGAGGTGGCAGACAAGCACACGACCTATCTGATGGAAAGAATAATGGTTGTTACAGTACAGTAGGCAACTAAACAGCTAAACGTGTTACTTTCTTTACGCACAAATTATTGATTACGGCCACTTTTTTAAACTACTGAGGTGGCAGACAAGCACACGACCCATCTGATGGAAAGAATAATGGTTGTTACAGTACAGTAGGCAACTAAACAGCTAAACGTGTTACTTTTTTTACGCACAAATTATTGATTACGGCCACTTTTTTAAACTACTGAGGTGGCAGACAACCACACGGCCCACCTGATGCGAAGCGATCACCGTGGCCTATGAACGTGTGCACCACAAGGGGTGTCACGTCACACTCGCGCTGCCGAGCCTGAAGGAGAGGAGTTGGGGAATGGGGGGGGGGGAGTGGGGGGGGGAAGTGTGATGAAAACTTCTGATCTGACAATGCAGTGTTTAGTCTAAATAGTATACCAAATTAAATAATTTATCGAATATATTTTTTTAAAATCGAATAAGAAATTAAGTTTTAAATGGGTACCTATACCTACCCATTTAAAACTTAATCCCTTATTCGATACAATACCTGCCAAAAAGTACTCATTGAGTAATGGTACCGATTGCAAAGTATCCAGTACAAAAGTAGCGGTAGGCAATTGACATGTACCTACTCGATACCACAAAGTAGCGAAACTTTTTACGTGTCCCTAACCACGCGTAGCGTAGCGAGAGAGCGAGACGATGTATATAAATTGTATTGCTTCGTCTTGCTCTCGCGCGATACGCGACAGTGACGTCAGATACTTAGTCCACCTAGTATTGTGAAAAATGGAACAGGTGCCACCTAGTCTCGGCAAATACCTAGTCCTCCGACCTGTTCTAGTATATACGCCTCACCTCTAAATTGCTTTCACACTACAATGTAGGTACTCCGTTATTATATTACTTCAGGTATACCTGAGCTACTGGTTCCTATTTAGTTTTGCTTGTTAAGCAGTATAAAATAACGTAAAAGAAATTGTAGAACAATTTGAATGATGTTTTGTTTCTCGAATCTATATGTACAAAACAAAGTTCTGTTAGTCAGAAATTAGACAAAACGACAAACAAGTGGATCGATTTTCATGATTTTTTATTTCAATGTTTCATTTCCACGGTTTTGTATATCCAATAAAATAAATAAAAACCAGTAAACTTTCTAACTTTGTACTGTTACTTTTTTAATGTCCCGTCTAGTTCAGTAAAGGTCGGTTCAATAACTCCGTGGTCTAGAGAAAATGAGATCTTGTCACATTTTTGAAGTTATTAAGCAAATAAGAAATGATCGAGGTCTCCGCCTTGCCGTCTCATCCATCATTCGTAAATTCGCATCGTCTTAAAATTTAAAAGGTAAGATTATTTTGATTTTGTATGCTCTCGGAGGAATTAAAATAAAATTTAATACCATTTTGTTATCTTCAATATTTATTTCTATCCATCTACCCAAGTGTATTGGAAGTAAACTTTGATACAACTAAATATTCATTAAATTTGTATGTCTTTTACATTAGCAATCGATCTATTTAACTTCTGTTAATGAGTCTTAGTTTTAACTTTTAAAACCTTCATCTAACCTAACAAGAACATAGTAAATTATATTTATGTAGGTCAGTACAGTATTACAGTACAATACAGTATAATTGTGTAACAATTTGATTGATGTTATGTTTCTCAAATGTATACCTACGTAGAAAACAAAGTCGTATTTTCAGAAATCACAAATTTGACAAAGAGTAAAATTTTTGATTTCAATTTTTCATTCAATCATTACAATGTATTATTATACACATGCACGTACATTACACATTGTCTACCGAATACATATTAATACGAGGTATTTTTAAACTCGGACAGAAATGTTAAATTGTTGACTTACCTTTGATTTAGACACAGGCAAATCATCTTCAGAAGGAACGTCCAACTCTTCATCATAAAGATCATCATCAATGCCATCATCATCACCTCCACCTCCGTCTCCAATGATCTGAGATTGTCGATTACTTGCGGCACTTTGAGTTTCTTCACTTATACTTTCTTTATTAACTTTAGTAGATTTAACGTCATTCTCTATTGAATTCATTACAAATTCACTACCGATATTTTTTGATTTCAACTCTGTATGCTCGAAATCATCACAAAGTTTGCTTTTAGATAATCTGGATAGCAATGCACCTTCTAAATGAGGGGGAGTGGCACACTCAGCAGCCGATTTATCATTCTGTGGTAACTTCTTTGCTTCTCTCAACCACCTCGCAAATCCAGCCATTAGACAATCACAATTTAGAGGATTATCTGTAAAAAAGATCTACTTTATCTTTGCAATTCAAAATAGATGTAAAGAATGTTATGTGTAGGTTATTAGTTATACGGATGCAATATTTTCTCCATTAGCTGTAGGTACGAAGGCAGTCAGTAAAGTCTTAAACACTTTTCAGGTTAATCTTAGGATTTTTCCAAATCCGATAAGCTGTTAATCTTTATAGAAAAGTATAGGAGATGTGTAAATAAGTATCATAGGAGGGTAAAAATATTGCAACCTAAGAAAATTCATTTCGAGGGGCTCTGTTCTAGAATGTTGTTTAAGACAGCATTCTATATTCAAAAGGAAGAAAAATGAAACCACAATACCTAATAAAAATGTCAGCACCCAGAATAATTTCACACAAAAAATCCATAAAGAGAGTTACAATGGAGAATAGTTAAGAGTCACGCAACAATATAACAGGCGTCGGATATCGATGGATGAACAAAGAAGCTTCGACGTAGCCTCAGTGAAACGTTGAGTACCGACAAATATCTGTGTGGGACATACGGGAAGTGGAAATTGGCGAATCATTTCCGCCGTCAAACTGTCCAAATATTAAATACAGGAAATTCTTCGGAAACTAGAAAAATATTGAACTCGTTTTCGCGATACACATAATTTTGTAATACCTACCAACGGGTTCAACCTATGAGTCTATTTTATTTAGGCGTGCAAATGTACAATTTGTTCAACTGCCTCTTTTGCCTGCAAAATTAATTTGAGCTAGGCCCATTTTGTACTTTCAAATTGAACTAAAGAAAATGTACAATCGTATCTTTATAAGAACATGGAATCTGTAATATAAATGGTCGTAAAGTCTTATTTTTCACACGTATGTCTTATTACGAATAGTCAAGTAACTGTACCGGCGAACTGTATAATGACCCCCTAATACTTTCAAGTCAACTTTGAATTAGCTAGCAACCTGAGAATAATTTGGTTGTTGATTTGTTTCAACAATTATCTTTTCTCCTCCATTCAAAATATCTTTCAACTTGATCCTGCTATTTTATTTTGAAGCACACACATACTACGCAAAAAAATTTAGATACACTTGACAAAGCACAATAAAATTGGAAGAATGCATTTGTTCGTCAAATTTTTGCTCAGTGTGTTTCTCCAAAGTGCGTATCATTCCGCAGCCATTACCTTCAATAGTGAATCGGGTGAGGTCCTTGTGCAGTGCCAAAGCTCCGTCATCTATCATCGATATGTCGTTATCGTGGAGAAGGAGCTCGGTCAGCTGTTCGAGAGATTTGAGAGGTTCAGCAGAGAGTGAACGCAAGAAATTATGAGAGAGATCCAAATGTACTAGAGCTGTCAATCGGGCGAGAGATGCACCTGTGGATAAGAAAGGCTCATTAAATATATTTGAGTGACAAGTATCTTATAT
The DNA here is from genome assembly GCA_963576445.1 of Lithosia quadra. NCBI lineage: Eukaryota > Metazoa > Arthropoda > Insecta > Lepidoptera > Erebidae > Lithosia > Lithosia quadra. The sequence goes on along the minus strand of OY754899.1, from coordinate 5,262,877 downwards.
ATACAATATACTATAATAAAAATGTAAAGTAGCCGTGTCTATTGTACATTGGAATTAGAGATATTTAAAAAAACTTAGTTATGTATGAATACTTACAGACAGGGATATGTATGAATACGTACAGGGAACGAACCCATAGGACAAAGTTAGTGTTATGAGTATCTATATTATCTAACAATGAACAGCCGTACAAACGTTATTCAGATTTAAAACCGTTATTTTCAATCTTGTTAAATGTAAAAAAATACTTCTTATTTCCGCAGACCCCAGGGGACTATGATTTTATGCGGAAATTAAAACGTCACTGAATTGACTAAGCGCCTATAATGGGTAGGTATTTGCGTTCCCCTTACTCTAAATTTATCTGAAGAACCTTAAAAAACCAGTCAATTGCGAGTTGGACTCGCATTCATAGGGTTCCGTACCATGGTACAAGATGTAGGTAACACTAATTATCAAAAAAGCATTTGCAAATTCTGAGTTCGAGGTCCGCTAGTTGTTTTTGACTGGTATGGCGGCTTTTTCGAATGCGACAGTTGTCTTAACTCTTAACCCCGAAGGCGAGTTGTCTAGTGATACACCCACTTTTTGTGGTTCGTATGTTGCGTGACGACGAGGTAAGTTTGACTTGGGCCTCAAACATATTGGTAGGGCTCAGTACACCCAATAATAACACATAGTCTGTGAAAACTGTAGTATTTTCATCTATCAGAATAGACAAACATACTACAGTCTTATTAATAGGGTTCTGTCCCTTTCGAGTACGGAACCCTAAATAATGTTAAGACTGTGCCAGTAATATTCTAGATAAAAATGAAAAAAGAAACGTGAAAAGACGCTTTGACAGGCCTTGATAGGCGAGCACGAGCTTGTAATCTGCATTATTCTTTATACAGAACATTAATAATGAAATCATAAAATTGAAGACCACAGAATGTTAATGTGTTTCAAAGGATGTATTCATCAATTTACAAGTATCAAATACAACAAAAAGTGAATCAGAAATCCAAATCAAAACAAATAAAATATTATTTTAGACTTAACTAACTAAATAATAATATTTTGAATAAAATTCTAGAATGCAAATTATAAATACATAAGTAATTAGACTTTTTTATACACCACAAAGACGAAGTTTTCCTTAATCCTCGTTTGAATTTGAATCCGTATTACTGAGAAATTAAGTACCTTCAGAAAATAATGGTTGAAGTTAAATGGGACTATTTATATACTTTATAAATGTTACTATGCCAGTTTGGCACAGATTAGTCTCTGCAAGTGATCATGGCTGTGCGCTTGAACTTGTCCACGAAGGTGACATCCGATGGAGGAGAAACTAATTTGGTCAATTGATCTATTAAACGGAGTTAATTTCAGCCAAACCCTACTTTCAAAAGTGTACCAGTGCCGCTAACCGACCACCTTGAGCTACTTCGGAGTCTTCAAGTCGATAACAGGTTACTTCTAGACAGACGTGCTCTATCATTGACCAGATCATCACTTACCACCAGATGAGATAGTTTAGTCAAAAGTGAGTCAACTGTTAGAAATAAAAAAGCATGAGCATAAATTACACACAAATCCACAAGTCAACTAAAGTGTGACTAAGCTAGTCTTTACCTGATACAGCAACTATCTCATTATGAGACAGATCCAGGTGAATCAAATTAGTTAGATGCTTGAACGCGTAGTCCTCTAGCACATCTATTTGGTTGTTGTGCAAGTTCAAATGAGTTAAGTTTGTGAGACCTGCGAACGGAGACCATTAATAAAGGATTTTGAACGTGTTTTGTATAGGAGTATAGAATGGTTGTTTCTGTTTTTCAAGGATAGAATATTTAAGCGACCACCAAAGAGGAAATTGTGACTTTTATATTAATCAGAGTAAAGAAACGTTCTGTTGTCACATTATTGATAAAATTGATAAAAAAATTCAATCTCGGTTGCATCCAAAACTTACGTTTTGGAATCTAAGGTCCATCCTTTCCATTTATGGGAGTTACGTCTACCTGAACCCCCAATGCCGAAAAGAAATCTACGCCAGAGCCTCTTCTGCAAACAGCAGGGCTCTAGCTTATAGATGTTCTTTACCCGTGAAAACACTGGAGACTGTTGTAGATACCTCCATTTTTTGTTGGTACCACGGGGATAGAAGGTAGGTATAGGTGAAGTAGCCTTGGGTCTTGAAGTTTTTTCTATAATATTTATGATGTATAATATTATGTCCCCAAAACTATTTTAGTGAACCAAGTTTGAAACTAACTTCAATGTTCATTCAAATTTTAGTTCGCAAGTGTACAACTTATATGAAAATTTAATCTCACTGAGATAGGCTTGGAATAACTTACTAGTTACCAGAACGTGCCCTAATTGTGGCTGACATGGGTTTGAAACACAATTTCAGATTATTATTTTCCTAATTTCAAAATGAAGAAACGTGATTTACTATTATCAGAAAGTCAAAACGTAATTCATTGCATTCAAAACAAAGTGCCACTTTTACATTCGCATCAAAATAAATTTTAAATTTCTTGATAGACTTAATTTTAACCTTATAATAATGGTTTTTAACGAGCCAGATATTGGAATGTGATCTTAGCTAGCAGCACTTTGACCGTTTGAAGTCATGAAGTGAAGAATTTTTCTTAGGCTAAGGCTATATATGGGTTTTGTCAACGAATAAAAGTTAAAACAAGTTTACTCACCCGATAAAGCTCCTCTCCGAATACTTGCAAATGTGTTATCGTCCAAGGAAAGAGTGGTGAGTGAACTCAAAGGAGGCACTGTATTGGGCCCAAGTGGTCCTTCGAGCGCGTTACTTGACAGGTCTAAGTCTTTCAGCATGTGAGCCTCCTAAAAAATGAATGACATTATGCTATCTGTAGATTTTGCTAACTAATAAAGTTTATCAACTCCGATGTCTGTCTGATTGCAGGCTCTACCCGTCACTGAGTTGGCTAGAACGAATTTGTTTGGACCGAATCTCCGGTTCAAAGATATTTTCTGAGTCGCGGCCTTGTTCTATCTCACCCCACTTGTACCATCATAGGACTGGATAAATGGGACTAGTGGAACAAGCCAGGAAAAAACTGGTACGAACTTTGCAATACGCGTAGAAGTATTGATTTGAAGAATTTTTAGATGATATAACATTTTGTACTTTAGTTAATTGTGGAAAGTCACAGCTTGGAACACTGACTACAAAGTACCCTATAAACGCACGTGAACTAGGTCTTAACACAAGCGTCAACGCGAATGTGCCGAATGAAAATAAGCAATTTAGCTTAATTGGAGGGGTTAACGAGAACACTAGTTTTATGAATCAGCGTTATTGGTAGTCATTTGTTGAAAATAAATTTAGAATCGACATAAAATTAATAAATAAACATCAAATAAAAGTAGTATTGATGTGGTTCGTCTACTGAATCTGGTAATAAGACATAAAGTAAAGTAAGTAAAAATACATTCGATAGTCAAAAACAATGATAGCGAGACGTGGGGAGAACACTGTCGTATACTTTGGAGTATTGCTACCAAGAAGAGTATCTTTATATAAAAGAATAAGATGTTTACGAAGTGTTTTTCATTTGTAAACATTGACTTGCTCATTATAGGTTGCGACTGGAAGTGATGAGTTTAGTTCACAGCTCCTTGACTAATTAGGTCGTTCTTTTACTTCGCTAAGTCTCTAAGTTTCGTTTTTATACTAACGCTGATTTTTTTTACATTTCCGGCATTGCTTATTAAGTAAATTCAGACTCAGATAATTAAAAAAAAAATTATATTCTGAATGGACTTCTAATAGATTAGAAAATCCGTATTATACATTTTGTTGTTTTTTGAGTCTCTCTTTTTTGTTTCTTGAAGTCGGTCTAATGCTTTGGCTAATATTGTATTTGTCCTACTTCCTATTGATGTTAATTAATGTGGCAGTTTGCAAAGATGTTTAAAAGTTTGTTACTCAATATCACTCCAACGACTGAATGGGTCTAGCTGAAAATTAGTGAGTTGTGGAAACGTAATCAAAATACCACACGGATGGAGCGGTAGGCAACAGCTAATAATTCATATTTAATTTAATTTTAATTTAGGTTTATTTTACCTTCAAGTTCGCCAACACTGGTACTTTTAACAAATTCCCCCTGAGCCTTAGAACGCTGAGGTTTATCAATGGTTTGAATGCATCAGGTGAGATATCCGCTAGTTGATTGTCACTTAAATCCAAATACGTAAGATTGCTGATGCCCTGTGAATAAGAAAAAAAAAAATGGTTGAGAAATCAGACTTACGATCAAGACTTCTCGAAGTCAAATTCTGGCCGTTACACTACCGATGTAAACTCTTAACACAACCAATTTATTCGGTTACCATTATTTAAAAACCATACGTTTTCATCAGTGACTGTCACTTCATAACATCACTTTGTTAACTAGTTTTTTTTTCTAGCAGCTAGGTAAAATCAAGGTACATTTCAGATCACAAAATTAGACGAGCGAAGATTTGTACCAGACTATGCTTGTAATATAACCGAGGACCAGAAAATCAAACTGCCTTCTCAATCATTTCCAGTGTAACTATTTTCTGGTACACAAAGTGACACGTGAAATACTAAGTGCTCCAAATTTGAGCAACTTCCAACTTAGCAGAACGTTAGCTAGTAGCAGCAACGTTACACAAAGTAACAAAATAGTGGTTAAGTAACTATATCCTGAGGAAGTTTTCTACCTATTCCAAGCTACGTTCGATTCCTTAAATAATGACGGACCAAAATTTGCTGAGACAGCTAGCAGATTATACTGTAAAGTTTTGTTGTGAGTATATTTCTTAAAAGCTTACCTTAAATGAATTAGCTTCTAAGGCGAAAATTTTGTTGTTAGACAGATCTAAGCGGTCTAGTTTTTTTAACTTCGTAAGTGCTTCTGTTGGTAGTGACGGTAACTGGTTGTTGGGTAAACCTGAAAATATTGATGTTGTTAGAACCAAAATTATTGCTGACGTAATGGAGTGATTTCTGCTTTTGCAGTTCTAGAAAAATGTTTTATGTAGAATCTGCTGGTCTGTGGCAGGATCATGTCTAACTAACCCCGAGAGGTATGCCTGCGCTAAAGCACACATCATCTCATCATCTGTTAAATTTTGTCAAAAAACATTCCAAATATAAAATGCAATCCAAAAAAAATTGTGTATCACATTAATCAGAAAATAAACAAACTACTCCAAAAGCAAGAAGTAAAGGCAAATACATAAAATGTCCTAAATCAAAACATCGAAATCCTCTCCCGCACATTACAACCGAGATTCCGGCATCTATTAACATAAATACATAGTTAATTACGAAAACATTTTCAGTACATTAGCGAAACATTGGAAATTAGTAAATCCGAAATAGATGATGAAGAACTTTAGCTATATTATCAGACTCACCAATTCTCTTGGGAAATCTGTTGATGCCGCAAAATTATGTGTTTAATTAGAGGAAAATGTGTTCTTGTATGTCTATATGAGTCATGGTTAAAGTAGATATTTATGGTAGGTATGAGTAACATGATATACCTGCATTAAGAACAAATATTTATCTACGCGTGAACAGAGGGTCAATTTACGTAAGAAAAGTTCAAAATTCAGTTCGGATCTCATCTTGATTTTACAAAACGTCGAAAAAGTATACTTGTAACAAAGTTTTTAACATACAATATTATAACGTGATTGTGACTGAATCGTAGTAGAAAGTTGAAAACGGGCAAGTATGGTATTCTGCTAGGCTTTATAATTAATGAAACTTAATTCGTATTCTGTTTCCTTTTTAAGTTTGACATTTGTGAGATCAAGATGAGATCGATACTGAATAATGAATATATTTGATTACAAGAATTGACCCCATAAAAGCCCAATAAGGAGGAGTGACTTACAAGGAGTAAGTAAACCACATGCTCCAAGATGAAACCCTCTGATTCAGCAGGACCAACGCTAAAATGAAGATAGTAGAAAATGTCTAACCGCTTACCCAAAGCAATCAAAGTTGGTGATACACTATTGAACGCTCCCTGCTGCACTCGTCTAATATCTCCCGATGATATGACTAGACCGTGTAACCCGACTCCAGCCAGTTCACTGACTGCTGCTGACGATAAGACGGTGACCCCCCGAAGAGCGCAGTCCAGGAGCGATATTGCTGAATTCTTGTTTCTTGCTTTCTGTTCTCTTAAATGACGGCCAATTATCTAGAACAAGATTAAGAATAAGTTTAAAAACATAATACAAGACGCTTCGCCTCTGTGGCCTGGCGGTATTATATTCCATCCCTCCATCCCCCTTCCTGAGACTTTACCTTACCAGCAGGTGAGGTGAATTCATATTGACGTGACCGATATATAAAACAAAAAAATCGATTGCTACGAAAGGGGCGCGGATTCAATTCCCGCTCAGTGCAATGTTTGTATGGATGAATAATATTATGTCTATATGCATTCGTCTTACTTATTATAAAAACAAAGTATATGAGTATGTTTATCTGCATTTTAGTACCCATTACATACACTAGTTAAATATACTATTCCTGCTTTAGGTCTAGAGAGCGCAGTCTAGGAATATTTATTTATTTTATTTTTCTTCAAATATTTTTTTTTATGTGGGAATTGAATTGGATTCAAACTCCTAGTACCAACACATAATTATGGACCTAATTCAAGGACGTGAGAATAAACCTTTTTTACGAAAGCACAAGAAAAAGCTTTTGCCTCTAAACAGATGCGAGAGAAAAAATGTGATCACATTACAAATATCATATTTTGCTTTTTTAATTACAAGGTAGGACTTTGTAACTGGTTACATTTTTCCAGGAACTCAACAAATCAGCTTTCCAACAAAAAGTGGACTCGTGTGTCCTTTCATCTCAAAGAGAGAAATGTAAACAGCAAACAAAGAGATTGGATTGCCATTTTTCATTTGGCGCAACTTGGTAGCAATGTATGTTTTCTAAAATTATTCTTTTTATTTCTTCAATTACATAGAATTTTGTTGAAATGTGTAAACTTAGTATTTTTTTAACTGACCAATAAAATGTCGATCGTTCCAATGAATTGTTGTTGTTTCGTATTTTTGTTCTATTATTGTGGAAGCCAATGTTAGAACTTTTTTTGTTTCGACCTCCTCCTCGTTAGTGTACTCCTGGTAACATGGGTGATGACGCATCATTGATTGCTCCTCTGAAGCCTACTAGCGTCAACGTCAACGGCTAAGATTCCTCAAAGCCAATGTTAGCACTGAACTAACAGAAAAAGGACCTTACGATCGAAAAGTGCCGAGTTTGAATCCTGTCCTTTCGGCGTAAACCCATTTTTATCACAAGTATTATTAGGTACTACTAGTAGCCTTACAGAATAAGCAAAATACTTGCAATATCAACCACATGAAAGTAACCACTTCATATCAAGTAGGTCCGTAAAACTAGTTTAAGTACATGATACACATTTGAACGAAATCGCACAATATTACAAAAGCACTGCACGTCTTCATATTTCAGTCGTTAGTATTATTCCACGTTTAAACCATATCTCAAAATTAAATTTATTCATTGAACAGCATTTGAGTCATGGTATACTCGTAGTATAATTTCTCTCAGGATTTAACTACTCGTAATTATGTGTTTTATTTTTGTTATCTATAAGCTTGTTAGTTCATTAATGCCCGCAAGATACGATACAAATTATAGCATGTAATGAAGCAAACATTGTTGTTGAACATGCATCTGGTTCCAAGGCACTGATCTAAGCTTGTGAGGTTTGTGGAGACAATACCGGACTTGCAATTGATTGGTAAGTAGGTAGTGTTTGAACGCCGTCAAACAATTACCATTGTCAAGTACTAACGTAAGGATAGATTATTCAGCTTAGACGGAGGGATTCATGAGAATATCAGTAATGTTATTAACAATCTAAGTTCGATTTTAAAGTTCAACAAACCAGTAGTATAATTTTTTCTTTAATCAAGACCAATCACATCCATAGGTACCTGAGCTACTATGAAAGTCGCATCTAAACCCTTGACAAGTTCCCGGAAAAGGTAAATTGAAGAATTTGGTGAACAAAAATCAAGTAGCAAATGAAGGTCTATGAACATGAGTTTGAAATAAGCAAACTGCCTTACAAACACTTAACACGGTCTTGGGTATCAGAAATGCTTAGTAAATAAGGCAATATACGCACATAATATGAATAAAGTAGGTATTCTGTTTTCAGGTAGTTTAGAATTGTAGGACAATTCTCCAATAATATTATCTATTAAATGAAAGGTTTAAAACATGATTGCTACAACGGTAGGTACCTTAGAATCCAATAAAACATTTGTAAATTCCAGTGATTTGCGACAAGAAATGTTCGACTAAGGAATTATTTAAAATGAATTCCTCGCCTAAGTAATGATATTCCGGGATCCGGTACGGTTTAATTAAACACTAGTTGAACAGAATTCATTAATGATCGAATAAATTTCTTTAAAAATATTTATTAATTTCGCTACGGACGATTAAATCAGAGCAATTAAATTTAATGTAAGTAGATCGGCATTTACTTTGCACTCAATTGTGAAGACAATAATAAGTAAAAGAATCGATTCCATATACATATACTTACACTGAGATGAATAATTTCTTTCGTAGGTAGTCTTTGGACATCATCCGAAAGCATCATACAGTAGCATAAGCCACTTTTGTTGCATTCTTTTAGAACTTCAATCAAGATTCATTATGTACTCAGCATGTCTGACAAAACTAATTAGTAGGTATTGCTTGCAGAAACGCTACCAGGAGTTTTGAAAGATTATTCAAGATCATTATCTTCCGAAGCCTTTGCCCAACTTATTAGGATCGGCCTTCAGCCTAACTACAAAATCGCCGAACTTAGACATTTATCCGAGATATAAAGTACCAATTCAACAAAATGTATTAAAATCATCCTCAATATATACCTACAATTGACAAACAAAAGCTTTCCTTCTTTTTGATAGCTAATATCCTGTCTACAAATTCTCTCACACCGGAAATTATCTCTTTACGGCTTTGAGACGATTCAATAAAAAAGTTCCATCCTAATTAGTTCAATAATTCATGAAGAATCACCACATTTTTTACTAAAGATAACGTTGTTTTTAACTATTCATACATTTCATATCATAAACATAACAACTTTTTAAACTATTATATTAATATGAAATTTTCAAATATTTCATAACATAAAGATAACAATTTCAAAGTGACATAAATACCTAACTAAAACCTCACAACACATAAAGAACTTGTACACAAAAATGATAATGATTCAGCAAGAAATTTTGCGCAAAATTTGTCCACAATCGATTTGTCTAAATATCGCAGGGGTCAAATGCTCAGTTATTATGGCGATTGTATTTGTACAGTGCCGACGGACGTTGATTCAGAAACAATACCTTTTAGTTGATCTTACTATTGTTTTGAACGGAAGAAATATTGATAAATCTATGTTGTAATAAATTGTGAGAATCTTGTAATTAAATAATATAAATTATATGGTAAAAATTATGGAATTATATTGGCCAATTCATTATGTGAATCTGAAAGTAAAGTGAAGGTGAACAAAAAAAATTCTGCAAATAAATGAATTTGAATAACCACTGGAAAAATTTTGTTATAACTAACCAATGTAAATGCAATAATGAATTCATTTGCTATCAGTCAACGCAGTCACGCAATTTTTTTTTTTGCATACAGGAAACTGGAACAGGATTAGTAAGTAATCCATTTGGGCAGAGCCGCGGGTTTTGCGCTAAAAGTGACTCGTAGTAGTGGACTGACGCGAGTTACAATACACTACTTGGTCAGAGTTCAGTAAACAAAAGCTACCGATTGACAGGTGCGTGAGTCGAAGAGACTTTGAGTAGGGTTTGTGATCACACCCTTGGAGGTCTTGACGTCAATAAACGTCTTACAATGAGAGTGTTAAGTGCCCTTGATCGATTATGAAGAACTAAAGGATATATATGGAATGTCAAGAAAAATTCTATTCAGCTCCGCTATTGAGGCTCCTCTGCTTTCTTAAGAGAGAAATTTTAAGACAAAATTAGTTTCATAGTTATTTAATTATTTATTTTCAAAGAAAAGTTTAGTATGTTTAAAATCGTTAAAACCGCATAAGACTTCAAAAATCTTAATGTGTAGATGTTTCAGTATCTATCATTCAATGTGAATTAAGTTAATTGACCCCATTTTGGATTCCTTCACAAAAGCCTACAGACAGTTGCCAAATCAAATACACCCTTCTGTGTAATCCCCAAATTTGCATAAAAATCTATATTTAACAAGTCCCCTTGAATCTTTGCGCGCCCCGTTTCATAAAAAGAGCACAAAGATAAATATCCCCCAGAATTTTGGCCTAACCAGTATTTAAACACCGAAATAGGGACTCAAACGAATTCGGAAAATTCAAACAAATGCTTGCAGGGCCTTTGTAAATAAAAAAGTTAATGTTCTAAATGAATAGGGTAGTATTATTGTTTTAATATATATTTATACTTCGTAGTATGTGCGTACATGATTTTACACAATGTGTGTATCTACTGGAACTGTGTCTTCAAAAAGATTACAAAATGAGGCATTTAGCTATTATACACGCGTTCCAGAATTTTTGCACAGCAGTTTTGAAACTTTTAACTTGCACTCATATTAGGCATAAATCATGAATTAAGTGCAAATAGTTGCTAAAACTTTGCGAACTTCCAAACACTGCAAGGAGTTACGGCGTTGGGGAAAACAGCACATTATTTCCTTGTCACCCATCGCCGGTTTTTGATGCTTCTTTCGTACTCAATCTAAAGGTCTCAAGTTCGATTACTAAACTGGGGCCTAGTTGGACTCGATTCCTTAAGTGGAACTGAAAATACACATCTATCTATCCCTTCGGAAACATACAAGGTGCAAAAATAGAAATATTTGTATAGCAATTGCGCTTCCAAGGGAAGTCTTGGATTTTCGTAACTTGTATTTCTGAAGTTCAATCTAGGTACGGTTTAAAAATTTAAACTTCACAAGGTAGTATTTTGTCACCGAGTTAACTCTGTGTACTAAAAGTATGTTAAGTGTACTGAATGTTGCATACGGTCAAGTCACTTCAAGATTTATGTGTCGGCAGCACACTTGGCAATGAAAGTTAAATTTTAAACGGTTTGAGAATTGTTTGGTCTGGTCTAGGTTTAGTACCTACTAAAATTTTAATGCTGTTATAATTTCGGTGGAGTTATGCAGTTAAACTTCTCTTGTTATCAACTTATGAGATCGCATGTGTTCTAATATTAAACAGTTAGACCAAAACAGATTACCTACGCACTATTTAATAATGAGATGTTAGGATTTTAAACAAATGAAACGTCTAGAAGTCATTTGAAATCTTCAATGAAGCATGAAAAGGCATCTTTGAAACTTATTTTATCCGTAGAATTAAATAATCTCATGGTTAAATTTAGTGGAATCGCAATGTCGTGCTGTTTTAGCATTGTCCTTTATTAGTGTTTATAATAACATCATCAAAAGACCCGGGGTTATGGGCAATCGGATTGCTTTAGTCCTTTCAAGAATATTATTATGGTAAAATAACTTCAGTATACTGGGACTTTTCAAGGTAATACAAATTATTTGCCGTACTGTATCGGAAGACATACTACAGGAAATAAAATAGCAGCGGTCTGCAATGTCCGTTCGCGTTCCGTTTCCCTTGTCTGTTGTAATATTTTTGCTATGATGGTAAGTTTATTTTTGCTATTGCTTTCCTTGACATATTATTTTAGACCACTTAGGAATTACTACATAGTTGCTTACACTTTTGTCTTGTTATATTTATCACCTTCCGAGCTTTTTCTTAACTCAGTTGGAGTTGGCATTCAGCCTACTACGAAGCCCTCTGAAGCTTTTTGCGGACTAGGCGTTCGTTCCAATTTAGATAAACGTACAGGGCATGATATATTATTCGATTATGAATGTGTAGTCGAGAGTCGGCCAGCCAGTATCCGCCATAGACTAGCGGTGACTCACCTCACTAGCGGTGGCTGTATTTTGTGATTGTAATCCAGTAAGGCATTGTGCCCTGTACGCGTCTGCTACATGCCTAGATTACGAATGCTTAGAGGCTTAGACCCAACAAGGCTTAACAGCTCCTTACTCAAACAGAGTATTAATAAACTGCAATTGAATCGCTCAAGTGAAAATAATTATATTATTGAGAATATTAACACAAGACAAAGGTGACTCTGACTTTTATTTCAAACAACTGAAATATTACCTAGCAATTAAATCTTGTGAAAATATACAAATTTCATCGCATATACAAGTGGCGTTCTGTGAGATAAGATTTTATGATTAATTCTTTAAAAAGAAAATAATCTGATTCTGCACTCGTGCCCGCCGAAGGAGGCGTGCTCAGGGTGGGGCAGTGCCACTCGGCGCCCACAACTATGTACGCAAAAGCATAGCTCACGCGCGTGACCCACATTTTAGTTGAATGCAAACAAAACCCCGCATGAATGAAGAGGAGAAGAACGTAGATATAATTACCTGTAGCGCAGTATGGTCACCAGCGCACCGGAGTGTGTGGGGCAGGTCACAGGAACATTCGGCTGAAGGGCGCGTGCTCAGGGCGGGGCAGTGCCACTCGGCGCTCACCGCTACGTACCATGCACAAAGCGTGCACACCACGCGCGTCACCCACATTCTGGAGACAAAAATAGTAACGTTAACATGGTATCATACTTACGCATTTAAAATTAAATCCCACCCGCACACAATTGAGTCTATTCGGTCTCGAACTAAGCAGTTCTGCGCATCCTTTGTGTAGCATGATTAAGAACTGGAATGCTCTACTTGCACACGTCTTCTTCTTACAAGAAGTTTTACCGGGTTCTTTAAGTGGGCGTGAAAAGGCATCTGTCTAGGCCGTCAAGGTAAGGACCGCCATTTTGGAACGAAGGATATCTAGAATGGCGGCCCATACCTCTGGATTGTACCCTAGCTTCTTACCATCCAGCGGGGTGAAGTCAACTGACGGACTGAATATTAAAAAAAAATACATTGACCATACTTAAAACGCTTTTTACTGAAGCATGTAAGAAAATACATTCATAGTGCATATTCCACTAAATATCTAAAAAAATTCTAACGCTAACTAGAAAACTTGTTTGAAACTTTTTTATAATGTTCATATTGACATTCAACCCACTAGCGATAATTTATCTGTTCTACTCTTAATGTAATAGTAAAACAATTCGATACTGAAAATGTAACAAAATTGATGATTCTTCTATAGTGGTATAGGCACAATACAAAAGTTGTGTGAAGAGGCAATTCCGGTCATAACATGATACTTGCGACGCTGCGTGCGCGTGCTTACGACGTAATGGGACGTTTCCACTGAGTGATGATCGAGTGGTGGGGACAGGAAACAAAATATGAAGGGTTGGTAGTTATTTTTTCGATAGACATTCTATTGTTCCTTTGGAGAATACTTCTTTTCATGTATTACTAGCTACCCGCGGATCTGTAAACGTGGATGTCGGTTATCGTGACTAAATAGAGCATAATTTTCTTTTTCAAACTTTAGTCTATTTTCATGCCAAGTTTCATGATAATCAGTGGTTTAGGCGTGAAAACAGACTAACAGAGCTACTTTCGCATTTAGAATAAATGAGAATGAATGTCCTTCATTTATTTTGACTACACCTCATCTGGAAGTAAACTTGGATAAATTTCAAATAGTACCACCATTCCCAATGCAATCCTACTAATTTAAAAGTGAAAGTAGAATAAAGAACTCACATACACATGAATCCTGAACACATTACACTCCTATTTGTGAAAGGTAGCAAAAAATTAATACTAAAATCAAATGTCATGTCTTCAAAATTCATGAGCTCTGCAGTAGAAACTCATAAAAATGGATCGTACTATGACAAAGTGAAATTCATGTCTAAAGCCGGCTAAACCTGTATATTAAAAAATTCACCTTAGCTGTCACTCAAATATTCAAAGAGAATTTGTCTCAGATTTATAAATCGGAGTATCAAAGAAGTGTCACTCAAGTATTTATTTCGTTCGTACTTGACACGTTTCCCGTATATCATTTTGTCATTTTTTTAAGTACAACCCTTAAAGATGATTGCTATGATAAGTACAGTTGAGTGGAGAAGTGTTAGAGAGTTTATTTACTTTGTTAAATTTTTCTTATGCAAGCAATGTTTACTCTTATTGACATAAGTTGTTTATGTGGCGTGATAGAGCGTTCGACAGCTACATTAGAATTTGTGGGTACGAATTCGAATCTCGCATATACTTTCCAATTCAATTTGTATTTAGTAAAAACTTTACAATTTCAGACAAATAAATACTTATTTTAATCTATTAAGGTTTTAAGGCACGTGTTTTTCATTTAACCTATTTTGAAATATGATATTGTCAGGTATCGTCGCACTCAACTTTAATTAATCATCCATAAATAAGCTTTCGTTTGACCGCAACCTCACCTTAATGAAATTTATATCGTAAACCTTGCCCTCTTCAAAAAATTTCAGATTTCTAATAATTTTATATAACACGTTACTTCAGAGAAATATTCTTTCAGCTTCGAAATCAATTTATTTCAAGACATATTTTTCTAAGAAAAAATAGGTTGAATAATAAGTATTGGGATACTACTTTCATTAAAGTTTTTCATTAATTAATTTCTCCTCTCATCAAAAAATTACACGAAATAGCTAAAATAGATGACATTTTCACTGGTTACACCATTGCAACTGCCTGTACCAATACAGGTGCCAAATGAAAAGTGTTTAACAGTACATTTACTGGTACCATGTCTATCACAATGGACGAATCTTTTGAGACCTTTCACCGAGTCTTATCCTTTGCTGGCATCTCAATCTTTGCCAAAAAAAACTGGGAATCTAAAGTATGGTTGTCATGGCAAATCTTCAATTTCATTATTGGTGTCTTATGTTCAATATTCACCACTGGATTTGTAGTAAAATATTCCTATGACCTTCATTTATGCATCGAAGGAGCATGCGTTTGGACTACAGGAGTAATTATGACGATCACTTTAGGAGTTTGCCTAATTTTCCGAAAAGATTTTCGTGATTATCTCAATGAAATGGCTTTCAAAGAGCCAATATTGGAGATGCCTTTTATAGAATACCTTATTAGGGTGCCTAAAAATACTCCTAAGCTAATGGAGTTGCGGCAGCTAGTATGCAAGTCTCAGGAGAACATACTGAAGTATACAAGATTTTTGATAAGGATGTACGTAGCATCTGTTTACTTATGCGTTATTCTTTATCTTTGCAAGCCACTGTACCAGATGATTACGAGCGAAGATGAGACCGAACGTATTTTGGGTAAGTATTTTTTCAATTTTTTATCACCGTTATAAATGTCAAAGGATATATACTATACTTCCTTTGTGTCGCAATCCACCTTATATTAAATTTATTTTTTAAATTATTTTTAGGTTTTGAAATGTGGTTTCCATGGAGCCTAGAAAATTACAATGTCTACATCTTTTCACTAATATTCAACCTTTATAGTGCCCATTTGTGTAGCATTGGTAAGTTTGATAGATTTACCTCCTCTTGCGCTAAACATTTTACTAAGTGACAACGCGGAGTAGATGCACGGCTACATTGTTGGGCTCACACTTCACTAAGAAATCTTTAGGACTCAAAGACATCCTCCTCTCCCTCTGAACCAACCTAATCGTCTGTTTCTGTAGATTCCTCAGTTATGCATCACATTTGTATTTGCCATTAGCCGTTTTCGTTAACACATATATCACCTTTGAACAACATTAGATTTCAACTGTTTTCCTTAAATTGTTGCATAATTTTTTGTTCCTGGTAAAATTTATGATCGTTCGTTTAATGTGTTGATTACTATTCTAGCTTACCCAGGGCTCCAGTCAACAATAATTTTGTTACTTAGCCAGGTAATTCGTCAATTAAGAATATTGTCGTTTGTACTTCAACATCTAAACGAGTTGGTGTTAGAAATGACGGGTGAGCAAAATGACAGATGGCAAGTTTACTGTACTAAAATATTTTCTCAATGTGTGGATCATTATATAAAAGTAAAACGGTTAGTATTATCTTTGGAAGAAATTATGCCATTTAGCATTATATCATAACAGAAACAAAGTTCTAATCATAATATGCTATTAACGGTTTATTGCCCTTGATCTGATCGCAAAGTCCCATGGGCATTTTTTTCCTCCACCATCATTATCCGAACGTCAATACCTATGGCATCCAAAGCTGGTACTTCGGCACCCAGAGTCTCCAAAGTGTCAAAGAGTCTCCCGCTGTCAAGTGTCAAAATTTCCGGAATTCTGTTTACATTTTCTTCGACAAGAGGATTGCTGTATGACCAATAGCTGCGCCATAGCTGCATCCGTCAGTTTGAAAAAGGAAACGGTATTTACCTTTTACTCATGCAAAGTGAATAAGTACCTATAATTTTCGAATTTTAAATCAAATTTGATTTCATGTCACAATAGTGCGATTGATCTATTTATTAGTTTCGACGAAAGATTGAATGAGATTGTTAAGGATGAAAAACCTGCAACTCAGGGTCAGGTATAAAAAACGCCTAAAATACTCCGTTTACGATGTTTACTTCAGATAATGTAGTTGGGTCTCATTTAACTATCTGATTTTTAGATTCAGCAACAGATTGAATGTCATCTGCAGGCCATTTTACCTAGCTCTTATATTAGTGGCGATAATGTTAGTTTGTGTCTGTTCCGTGAAGATCGCAACAGCTTCGGTAAGTTTACTCACACTTTATCAATAAGGGAATTCATGAAGACAATAATTGTTGTTTGTTATTTGATTTTCTTAATTTTATAACTATGTGTTAGATGATATATTTTTGGTTCCAGAGCAAATTTTCTCTAGATACGGTGAAATATTACGTCCACGAGTTTTGTTTTATTCTAGTCGTGTTGAGTTTCTGCCTATTGGGACAACAAGTTGCAAATGAGGTCAGTAGTAATTATAATTATTGTATTTACTTTAACCTGTACCTACTGTCAAGCACGGACTTATGCAACAAAAATTATCTAATCATATATAGGTAAATAATCAAAGTAGCACTCTATAAAATTAACCGATTTTGAAGCTGAATTTTGGTTGAACTGATGTAATTAAAAGGGCCTTCTACAAATTAAGAGAATTAAGAAGTAAAATTACCAATTGAATCGGTAATTTTTCTTCTGCGGGAATATTTCTTCCACGTAAAGCCGTTAATTATTTCCCTTTCTACCGGGAACTTTGATTATACCTGTTTTAACTGGTCGTTGTTTATAGTTTTAACGATTGTCAGGCATTTGAAAATTACCAGTTCATGTCAGCGGTTATAATTTTTTCTGTTATAGTAGCATTTTGATTGTACCATTTGAATTTTTTTTCTTTTTATATCCAGTCCGATATCTTGGAAAGTGTTGTGACAGAGAAGTGGTACATATACGAAAGGAGGCATCGTACAAACGTGAGGATTTTTAACATGGCCTTGAGTCAGAAGATGCCAATATATATATTTGGAACCATTACATTATCGTTGCCTACATTCACTTGGGTAAGTAAACTTAGCTTGTTAATTACAATCAAAGACTGAGCTCTAGAGGTATAGACAAACTGAATTAACTAAAGTACGTATGTGTCTAACACTTTAGTTCTAAATAGTCGGTCCAGTACATAAAAGCATTTGATTAAAATTGTATAATTTTACGGAATTTAACAAATTTTACGGAACGCATGATCTGCCTCTTGCCATATATTACTAAAATTGCAATAGATCGATCGAGCATCTCAGTAGGCTTAGCAACCAAAGTTCAAGATGAGACCCCCATAGACCCAGTACCTATATTGCTGCCTTTTTATATTGATTCATAACCGTTTTTTTTTTTCAGTTCATAAGGACAGGAATGTCGTTCTTCACACTCGTGATGTCCGTCCTGGAGGAAAATGTTCGTTGATTATATAACTATAGCAAAAATTGTACCTGATGGTTTCTAAAAACATATTGTACTTACTCGTAGATATATACTATATAGAATGTATACCTACGTAATAAATATTATTGGAACTTTGTTGTATTTTCTCAAAATTCCTAATTTATGATATAGGTACTCTTCGTAGTAAATGTATTTGGTTGAAGATCGATAGCCCTTTTGCATCTACAAGTATATTAATAAACGGTTATTTCTTTTTACTATTATTATTACTATTTCTTTAAGAATACTAAAGCAGTAAGTAAGCAAAATTACTAGTATTTCCTCATCCATCCAGCCATCCCATCCACCAACCAATCTATCCAACGAAGCTAAATTGCTTCTGAGTATTGAGAGTGGATTCACATCGATAGTGTTTTAGCCAGGATTCGAATCCGGAATCTCTCGGGACTTCTCAACCACTATTAAATATTCATTCTAGGATATCGCACACCCCGTACAACAAAGGAGTATATACACATATGCAATTTTTTTTTTATTTCGCCAATCGATGTAAAATACTTCGACACATGTTCTATATTTTTTTCGTAATTTTCCTTACAAAACTAAGAAAATGGTTAAGAAAAAACACAAAAGCTACTTCCTTAAGAAATTTCATAATTAACTGGCAAAAAAAACGTAAATATAATTGCTCGATGCATAATTTATTCAAACCATTAACAATATGTACGTAATCGCAATCCAGTCTTTATTGCTCAGGCCAAATTAAAAGATGTGCACTCGTAAGTTTACTTACTCCTTTATTGCACGATATATTTTTGAATAAATTTTTCGTAACTTCACTTAAGCGTCACTGTTAAACTTATTCTGAAACGTATGTGTACTCAATCCTTTATAATTTTATAGATTATCGTGGATGTTGGCTGTCGCCACCAAGTCTTTTTAAGCCGAGGGGCTGCCCGTACTGACTTTCAATGTCTATTCCTTGGTAAACAGTGGTAGGTAGTAGATAGTTCTGTCAAACCCTTCAAGGTTCCTTACAGTTCCGTGCATCGCCACAGAAAGTCGTTTTCGTCGTTTTTTGGTGATGTGGGTAAAGGTACGGTTTCTGCACTTTTCCTTTCGCAAAGGAGGTAGGACACGACGGTATCTCCCATCCGAAATGAGCAGTCCAACTGAGTACCATCCTCCATCAGGTGGGCCGTGTGCTTGTCTGCCACCTACGTAGTATAAAAAAAAGTTGTGCCAACGGGAATATGCTCTTTCTTTTTTCGAGCGAAAACTCCCTCGAGCTTCACTTCACCGGAGCCAACGTTGAGGTAGGCATGTCGGACTTTAACCGATTAAAATCACTAGGTCTATCGCAATATTGGCCTGGGTGATCGAGGAATCTGGTGTGTCCTAGTAAAAATATCCCAGAGACCCCGACCGGTTCCAGCCACCAGCACTGCCGACACCGACATGTTATTAGGAATCTAAATCTGCTTCAAACATATTTCATCCATCTAGGCCTGCCCTACGCTTGATTACCCAAGTCGTTCTTTCCATTCCATCTAACGGAATTGGGATCGCTGCACCTCGATTTCTCTTGTGGCAGACCTCAAACCTTTATGCACAGGAAGTATCCTGTAAATAATGTCGAAATATGCTGCCTGAATTTTTAAATTTGCTTGCATTGATTTGATTTTTTCATAGCTTCAAGACGTGCACACCTAAATATTTCATGCTAGTTTCGACTTAATTTCTCCACGCCTACCTACATAATGATATATTTTTGTGTGATGGCTAACTACATACTCAGGTATTATAGATTTTTTTCTACATTTGTACTATACCTTGCTTTACACCAAATTAGATGATTTTATATCAACGGAAAGTACTCTTTAGATGCATTTAATTCCTTATATAGCATCGTCTTCTAACATAATATATCTTCAGCACGAACCAATTGATGCCTCTATGTGTTCCTGAGAAAGAGGCCTTGACAGACGGACAGAAGGACAACAAAGAGGTCCTATAAGAGTTGTTTTTTCCTAATAAGGTATATAAACCCTAAAAATAAATATATATTCTCTTTGTCTTTTAGCAATAAGAAACAAAGTATATTACTCTATGGAAATTTAGACCAAGTCACTTTTAGTTCAAAAAATCCAAAAAATCATAGATCATGAAAATCTGTTCAGCCGTTCTTGAGTTCTAACAAAAGCACGTTTTTGAAACATTTTTAGGGCTTTAGGGTTTGAATTTTAAAAAACCCTTTCTTAGTACACCCATACGCATCAAAACACAGACATTCTGCTAATTTCAAGTCTCTACGACCAGCGGTTTAGGCTGTGCGTTGTCTCTAGGTCAATCAGTCAGTTAGGACTTTGAGTTTTAGGCAATGATATTGGTTTTAGGTACCTATAAAATGTATTGATTATTGTAGGTACCTGATTAATTGACGTGCTATAGTATAATTATTATGTAAAAGTTACTTACCACAGTTTTAAAGACCGTTGCGTGCCATTCTGATTTTGTTATGGTTTAAATGAGGGTTCCAGAGCTATGGTTGTGAAAATATAATAATAAGAATTCATATTTTTCGTTTTGTAACTTTCATAGATGTAAGAAATTACTTATAGTTAGCGAAATAAATACAAAATAAAGAATTATTAAAAAATATCTATACTTCTGTACTAATATTATAAAGAGGTAAAGTTTGTGTGTTTCTTAAATTGTAAGGGGTAATCTCGGGATCTACTGAACCGATTTTAAAAATTCTTTCACCAATAGAAAGCCACGTCATTCGTGAGTGTCGTAGGCTATATATTTTATTGGAAAACTGGAATTTACACCTAGCGAAGCCGGGTCCCGGGTCGCTAGTATATTATAAAGAGGTAAAGTTTGTGTGTTTGTATATTTGTTAAATTGTAAAGGGTTATCTCGGGATCTACTGAACCGATTTTAAAAATTCTTTCACCAATAGAAAGCCACGTCATTCGTGAGTGTCATAGTCTATATTTTATTGGAAAACTGGAATTTACACCCGGGCGAAGCCGGGTCTCGGGTCTCTAGTAATATATATTTATAATTTCGTTGTATTCCTGCAATTAATCACCAAACTCTTTTTGATATATTGTACAGTAGTTGTAAAATCATAACAAATTAGATACCCACAATTCTCAAACTAAAATGTAAAGTTATTTTTTGTTATTATGAAAATATAAGAAAATATGTATTACTCTGTAAAATATTTCTTCGTGCAATAAATGAGTGTGTCACATACATTAAAAAACCTTAATAAATTATCACTGCAATAAACACTTATATAAACTTACTCATTATTTATTTTCAAAAATACACGTGCTATAAGTACTTAAAACTAAAAGCTCCGAGGTTATATCACGAGGAAAAATAAGCAATAAAAGCGTATGTACACATAAGATCCATGTTTTGTTTATACCTAAACAGCAAAAAAGGTGTATGTTTATTTACCAACAGTTATTTAAGAAAAACCCTAATACAATAAATAGGTAATTGTTAATTTTCCCTGTACTATGAAAATAGTAAATCTATCTTTAATTTCGGTAAATACATATTAAATAGCTCATTTTGAGGCTTCTTGTGATATATGATACAAAGTACTATCATTATTAGTTCAGGCAATATTCCAGAAACAAACTGTTTTTTGGCTCTCCTGTAAAGTTGGTGTTTTCCAGATACGCCTTTGTTGTACGGGGTGTGCGATATTGTTATCGGAAAGATGTTGTCTCTGCATACCCCAATGAGAAAACGCGTGCTTTGTATGTATTCTAGAATAACGTTTTAACAGCATTTGGAAACGTTACCGTTATATCCAGATATCGTTTTTTTACATGCGTTTCTCACTTCATAGTCCCTGTACGTTCACATGATTATAATCCCAAGCAATTTTTATCTCCGCACGAGGACAAGTTACACTCAATCCGTGGGTATTCTTTGTCATCCATTTACACACTCGTCTCCTAAGGGCAGGCCATGCTTGAACCCAATTAATTGTGATCTGTGTGACACCCTAATTTCACCACTTGTGAGGATTTGCGAGGGGTCAGCATAAACCGGTTGGTTCGTCCTCGCGATATATCACACAACGTTAGTGGATGTGACAAGGGACTCGCAGAGTTTTGGGTGAAAACAGTGTTTTACCCGCCAGTTATCATTCGCATTATGATTTAGGTTTTGAGGATTATTTTAAAATACCGTTTTTTATTGTGTTATATATCAGACTTAACTTTTTATTAAGTATGCAA
Organism: Lithosia quadra; assembly: GCA_963576445.1. Taxonomy (NCBI): domain Eukaryota; kingdom Metazoa; phylum Arthropoda; class Insecta; order Lepidoptera; family Erebidae; genus Lithosia; species Lithosia quadra. Next base: position 5,240,592 of record OY754899.1, on the reverse strand, counting down.
ATGCAAATGAAATCTATCTAAATTCTGGTGAATAATTTTTTAATTTTTAAGCGTACACAAACTAACCTTACCGGAGTTTACAGGAATCAAGCTGATAAAAGTCACAGGACAATAGGTTCCCAGACCTAGGTTATCCAAGAACGGAAGTTCCTAGTAACCTTTAAATTAATGGTAATAAACATTCTTGGACATACTACGCAGCACCATCTACACTCAAACTAAATTATAGCTGGTAATATAAAACTCAGAATGCTTATTATATTTAGGTACTTCTCTTGTAAATACATACATTATACCTACATAGACTCAGATTCAATCTCTGCATACAATATTTGCATTGAACGGGAATCGAACCTGCCACCTTTGGCGTAGCAGATGAATGTTCAATTGTTCAACCACCGACAAGATTAATATTCCAACCTCTTCTTTATAAAAATTGGATAGGTTTACATAAAGACTTAAGTAACGTTCTTTAACAAAAATCTTTATTCAGAATGAAGATTCCCGTTGACTTAATCTTACTTATAATCGTTTATCCAAATTATAAGACGCTTTTCCCGTTTAATTAACAAGAAACGACTAATTAAAGCATAACGGGGTTTTGACCTTTACAGACAAAGCTATTTTCTCGGAAAATAAATAATACTGAAAAATTTCAAACTGAATAAATGGTTAATGAAACACGTTTTGATTCGTCAGAGTTGAACTAATTGATTTAATCTACTGTGTGTAACTTTTTAATATATTTAACATTGGTTTTACGATTGTTTGTTTACTAACGTCATGTGTAGACTTTTCAATCATAAATACAATTCGATTCAATTCAATCATAATTGATACCAAGATTTTTGGAGCTCAAGCCAGTCTTACCCTGAGACTTTACCTTACCATCAGGTGAGGTGAAGTCATGCTGACGTATCCAATAAAAACAACAACCAAACCAGCAGCAACCAACTGCTAATTAACAGACGAGGCTCAAGCTGAGATAAGCTACCTAAATCAAAAGAAAGCTTAGTAGACCAAATCGTCGGAGCCCATCCAAAGTGAGGGATGCAATCCTGACTAACGCTGTTGACGTTTGCATTTTATTATATGAATAAATCCACAGTTATCTTAATATAGATAACCCATTAGTGCCAATATATTCGAGTAGGTAGGTACTAAGTAGTGTCACAAACTCGATTTCAATCAAACCGTTGCACTATCACAGCTAGCCCGCGATTAAACGATAATACAAACATGCCAAGCCGTTCATTTGACTCATTCATTCTGGGATAGTTCGTCTAAAAAGAAACAATAGTATAAGGACAGAATTGTTTCGATAAGCGATCGCGACGGGACCCCGCGGCCCCAGGCCAAGGGCTATTTCTGTAATGGCTGTGATCCGGAGACGGATACACTGCCGATTCGGTAATAGAATGGTGCTGTTTCGAAATGAAATTGTATTATAGAGTAAACTTTATCTATACTTAAGTATAATCTTGAAATAAGCATGTGAATATAGTGCAGTATCTTCTTAAATTACATACATACTCGGTTTATTTTACTAGATACTTAGGTGGCAGACAAGCATACGGCCCACCTGATGGGAAGCGGTCACCTCGGCCTATGGAAGTATGCAACACCAGGGGTGTCGAGCTGCCGACCCGGGAGGGGGGGGTTTAGGGAGGTTGGAGATGGGGATTGGGGGATGAGGGAGGGGATTAATAATTTATAATAATAATTTATTTGACACACAAGGATTACAATGTTACAGTGAATATGGTTCATGGTTTGACAGTTAATTTTTAAATAAACATAATATAGTGTAGGTACTTATCTAAATCTAATTTACAACAAAGTGGGTGACCAGCTGTTTCCCTAGATAAGCTATAGGTAGCCTGTGATAAGGAGAAACAGTGCCCTTCCCTTAGTGTGGTTGACATATTTAAATTTCAAATGTTAGCTAGTTAGCATTAAAAAAAAAATGAAAATAAAATAAAAGTAACAAAACAAAATGCGCATGTAAGTGTATGTACGTGTGAGTGCATGTACGTGTGAGTGGATGTGCGCCGCGCGCACGTGTGTGTGTGTGTGTGTGTGTGTGTGTGTGTGTGTGTGTGTACTATTGCCTGACCATTAGTGAAAGTAACTCTCGGTAGCATCGTGGCCTAACCTCTGAAGAAAGTCACGAAGAGCTTTTTTGGCGCCAATGCGTGTGAGCCCAAATATTGGGCATCTCAAGTTAATTTTATTATAGAGTGATGGTGCTAAATATGTTGGTAGCCTTTTTATGAAAGAAGTACGTGGCAGTGGAATTGAGCAAATTCTGTCTTTTCGCCGGTAGGTTATGTGACGGTATGGAGTTCTAGAGTGTTGGAATAGGACTATATGCAGAATATACAGCTGTCGAACAGACAACACGTTACAGCTTCTATAAAGTTCGGTGGTTGGGAACAAGATAGGCCTAAAGGTAGCCACTTTTAGGATGGCTCGATGGGCAACCTCCACTAAATGTACTGCACTCTTAGAAACACCACCCCAGCAACAAATACAATAGGTTATCAGAGATTGGCAAAGTGCAGAGTATACATTTTTTATGACAGATTGGTTTGCTATATGACGCAGAGTTTTGAAAACATATATTAGTTTTCGTATACGGCCCTTGAGAATTCCACAGTGAGTCTTAAAGTTCAGGTTCTTGTCTATGACTATGCCAAGATATTTGGTGTGATCAACTGAGCTTAAAACTGGACACTGGCAATTAAGATAAGGTGACGGAGAACAAAGATGGGCTTTTAGCAAAATGGGTTTGGATGGTTGCGAGATTGAGGTTATAGAAAAGGTTATAAAGTTAGTTTTTGTCGTATTCAATGTTAAGGTGTGAGATGATAGCCATTGCTGTACAGTATTGAAGCCGTTCTGTGAAGCAGTTTCTAATTCAGGCCATGATTTTGCGCAGAATGTTATTGCAGTATCATCTGCATAAGACACAATTTGGGCGTTCGGTATGTTTATATCACACAAGTCATTGATAAATACTAAGAATAGTGTAGGACCCAGAATGCTGCCCTGAGGCACGCCGTACTCAATTGGAAGTACCTCGCTGCTGAAGTTATTAATAGTGACAGTTTGAGAACGATCTGAAAGATAGCTTCTAAGCAATTCAAGTGGCATACCTCTGACGCCTACACATTCTAATTTGGATAAGAGGGTTGGAATTGGGACGGTATCAAAAGCTTTAGTAAGATCTAAAAATATAGTCAGCACCCTGTTACCATTGTCCAGATGACCAGCTATATGGTCTACTAACTTATGGACTGCGTCATTGGTGGACCTATTCTTGCGAAATCCAAATTGCTGTTGCGACAGAATGTTGTAATGCTCAAGGAAGCCAGTCAGTCTATTGTTAATGAGGCGCTCAAGGATTTTTGATAACGCACTGAGTACAGCAATAGGGCGGTAGTTATTTACCAAAAGTGTGTCACCACTCTTGAAAATAGGGTAGATGGTTGCCTTTTTAAGAGAAGAAGGAAATATGCCTAATTGAAAGCAAAGATTGAATATATGGCTCAAAGTAGGTGCTAAGATCCGGGAGTATCGTTTTAGAAATACAGATGAGATTCCGTCCCAGCCAGTAGCTGCGTTTATTCTCAGAGTTTTTATGCACAACAGAATTTCGTCCTGGTCAGTTTCTTCCAATGCAAAGGAGTTCCTAAGCCGTGGAGTTAGTGAGACTTGCGATAATGGGTGCAGACTTCTATTGATTATATTATCTGCAAGTTTCTTCCCTATATTCACAAAATACTGATTAACATCATTACAAGACTGACTTGGATTTACTGAGATTGCTAATAGTTGACTATTGGAGTGTTTAGGTTTTGTTGTATTTGTGACATTTTTTATGGTTTCCCAGAGTTTTTTTGGGTTATTTGAAGCCTTATTTAGTTCTTGGGAGTCGTATTGTCTTTTTACTTTTTTTAAAATATTTGAACAGAATTTTCTATACCTCCTATAGGTAGCAAGAGCAATGATGTTGTCTGGTGATTGTTTTGATTTTTTATGTAGATAATCACGATTTCTGATACATCGGAGCAGGCCAGGTGTCATCCAGGGTTTAATTGTTCTCTTGTTTGCAGGTACATTTATAGTTGTGGTACATTTATCTATAGCGTCTTTAGTTATTCTAATGAAATAGTCTATCGCACAGTTCGGGTCAGACATATTTAAAATGGGAACATAGTCGAGTTTGTTCATAACTGAGTCGAGGGCCACAAAGTCCGTCTTATTAACAGTTTTTGTACAGTTCGAATTTGAAACATTTCTCTTAATGCATAGTAAAAACGAGCAGTGATCTGTGAGGGTGGTGTTGTACACCAGAGTCAGGGCTGATAACTTGGTGCGAAGCAAGATATGATCCAAACAATTATTATCCCTAGTAGGATGCGTATGTGCTGGTAAGAAACCGTGAGAAGCAAGGGTATTAAGATATTCATCACATCGTTTGTCTATTGTTTTGGGTTTAATATCGATGTTAATGTCTCCCGATATTATTACTGTTTTGTAATGGGTGAGTGATTTGAGTATGCTACCAAGTGAGGAGAGAAATGGTTGGATATCTTGATTTGAGGGTGAGCGATATATGCAAAGTATCGCCGTGTCATCATCCACTTTGACAATCATGCCAGATGCTGAACCATTGAAGTCCGGTTCCTCAAAGGTGGATGTCAGGCAAGACTTCACAAAAACGACAACACCATCGTTTTTATTTAAGTGTTGGCTGGTGTTATATGACACATACTGTTGTAAGCTAGGGATCACACTATTACTAGCACAATCTAACCAGCATTCCGTAAGAACCAATAGGTCACAATCAAGATCAATACGGTGTAGTAGCACCTGTAACTCCAATAAGTTTGTTTGTAAATTGTGAGCTCTGGTTACCCTACACACAACTCGATGGTTATTATGGCTGCGGTCTTCTGTAGGGCGGAGGTACAACCCTAGTATTACGTCAATTGAGTACATTCTTATAGTTGAAATAAATTATTTAATTGATTTATTAATACAGATTACTAAAAGGACAACAAACATTACACTCGTTTTAATTTCATTGTATTTATTTTTATATTAGACATTTATTATTAGACTATACTTCAAGTGTAGCCTCATACTTGTGTAGTTCATACCTACAAATTACCATGAAAAATACAGTTTTGACATATTATAATAAAAAAAAACTGAAATTACATTTTAATGTATTAACAGATTCATAAATTAAAACGTGTTTGTTTCTCTGCTTACTTCTATCGTAGGTGCTTGAATACACTACCGCTATGCCACAGGGGTTGTTTATAATTAGTTTTTTTTTTCCACAATATTCAATCAGAGAAACAAACAGACTGTTCGCACAACCAGCTCTGACAAACGCAGTGCATTCCTGTTGCACCCGCGCCGGCATTCCTAAAAACAACAGGGAGTTTTGCTCAGAAAATACGACGGGCCTCGCATTCCGGTACAGCTACGGTCGTTTCAGTAGAACGTTTTGTTTTTTCGCAAATAAACTGCCAACCAGCTATGAGGTGGCAAGGTGGTTGGCAAGCAGTGTATTCTGAAGTTAAAACAAATACCTTAACTTTTTATGAATGTAATTTCATGCTGTTTTTTGTTTATATTTTGTTTTTCCTTCTCTCCACAAACATATTTTCCTTTTGTACTTTCATTTAGTGGTTGAGGTTAACAGGTAAAAAATGTTTTTAATTATAATTTTTCATTATTGTTTTTGACGGCTGGTAAAATATTATAGTAATACATTTTTGCAGTCTTTATTTGGACGACCTTTGTGGAGTATTCAAGTTTTGGATTAGTCTGGGTATTGCCATGTCTATTATTATTATTATTTATTTACCAATAAAATGTATCCAACTTGTTTCAAATGAAACATAGTATTTACAAAAGATAATAATTCTTTTGAAGCAACAAGAGATAATTTTCAGATTTATTAATCTTTCAGAGAGATTTATAACTCAACATTATTTATATAAGCACTGAATGTCCACAAGCGAGGTCATTTGTCTAAAGATTCGCAAAAGCAATAAATATAGTACCTACACTCGAGAGCAATGAATCCGGGTCACTTAAAGAATCCTAAAAATCTCGGAAACTAAAAATGCTAGGTTAATGCAATAAATTGTATTTAATAGACAATGTAATACTCCTTAAATGAAGGTATTAAAACTTCTTAGTTATTGTAAAGTTATATCATAAAAAAATCAAATTTGAAAAAGGGCCACTTTCGAAGATGGAACTACGAAATTACAGCATTTGGTTTTGCTTTTGTTTGTAATCTGTCATTTATGTGGGTACATAAACCATGTTGATAGTGCTCTATATTCATTATTCAAGCTGAAATTATGTCGCTTACGCCTGAAGAATGCACCAGAATACTTACAATGCTGGAAACCGGCCGGAGTCAGCGCGATACAGCCAGGACTGTCGGTGTGTCGCTGTCAACAGTACAAAGAGTTCTCCGACGTTACGAAGAAACTGGTTCTAACCTACGCAGACCAGGAACGGGCAGAACCAGGTGTACCACAGCACGAGAAGACCGATACTTGGTGAACACCATGCTTCGAAATCGCTTTCTCACAGGAACTGAACTCACCAATCAGTTTCGACGCCTCGGAGGAAGTAACCCAAGTGCATAGACAGTAAGACGTCGGCTTGCTGAATCTAACTTAAAACCCCTTAGACCTGCAAACGGCCCTAAACTGGAGCGTGGGCATCGTATTTCGAGACTAAGATATGCCCAGAGCCACGTAAATTGGAGTATTGAAGATTGGTCAAAAGTTATGTTCTCCGACGAATCAAAATTTATGCTCTACAAGCACGATGGAAGACAGAGTGTATCGAAGACCAGGGGAAAGATTCAAGCAAGCATGCATCGAAGAAAAAGTAGCCTACGGTGGTGGGTCTGTACTTGTGTGGGCCGGAATTTCTTCTGAAAGTCGCACAGAGCTGGTGATCATAGAAAACGGCTCTTTAACTAGCGTAAGATATGTGGAAGAAATCCTCAATGATCACGTTGGTCCATTTATGGTCAATTTAGGTGAGGATGCTATATTTATGCATGACAATGCCCGACCTCATACAGGTAGGATTGTGAATGACTACCTTCAAGAGATGAACATTACTCGTATGGAGTGGCCAGCGCGCAGCCCGGATATCAACCCGATCGAGCATGCTTGGGACGAGCTAGGCAGATGCGTAAAACAACGAAACCCTCCCCCAATCACGCTTCGTGAGCTCAAAATTGCTCTCACAGAGGAATGGGAGAATATTCCCCAAAATCGTATAAGGAACTTGGGGTACAGCATGCCAAACCGCGTAAACGCAGTAATGGAAGCACGAGGAGGCAATACGAAGTATTAAAATTCAAGAAAATCGTAATAAAGTTCAAAAATTTCATGTTTCCTATTTTTGTTTTAAGGAGAGATCAGCAGTTTTTTTCTTTATGTAATTTTGTGTTAATAAAATGTATGGTGACTCATATTTTTTTTACTTTCATTTAAGGAGTATTACATTGTCTATTAAATACAATTTATTGCATTAACCTATCATTTTTAGTTTCCGAGATTTTTAACATTCTTTAAGTGACCCGGATTCATTGCTCTCGAGTGTATTTATAAAGCCGTTAGATTTGGGAATAGTCACGTACATACTTATTCAAAGATATAATAATCTTATTTTGATTTAAAAAAACTGCTATTATTCGCATATAGATCATATTTTTTGTCAATAACAGGTTTTATTATAGAATTTTTAGTTTCAAACGTTTCACCAGTAACTTATATACTATTTTTAGTTATAATACCGGGTTACCAGTTTAAATACCTAGTTGCATCATAACGAGATTTTTGTTTCAACCATACAATTCCCACCGACTTTGTCCTCACTGGTGGCAACTGGGAATTCTTCTTGGAAAAATAGCCCAATTATCTAATTTGAAACTTACCAGTTTTCTTTAAGTTTTGCGTAAGATTCTGTAATACTTTTTTTGTACGGAAATCGAAAAACTTCATTCCATCCAAACCATGATTAGAACATGTTTACATACATAATTTAATACGCCTATTTCCTTTTTTGTATTTTTATGTTTTTTTTTTTTTTTTTTTTTTTTATACCACTTAGGTGGCAGAATGTTCATTTGTGTGTGTATATAGATATTTATAAATTAAAATAAAGTATATAAGTAGCTCCTGCATATAATATACACAAACGTATAATATATAATCTGGGGTACAAACAGCAGAGACGAACACTGATCCCCAAGAAATGACCAACTTCTAGTATATTGTTAGTGCAACAGTATGGTAGTAATTTCGTATTTACTTCGCGAGGAAATGGCGCAGTCGAAGCGAAGTCTCTTGGGTCCGGCTTGTACCGTCCGCTGGATACATTCAATTTAGTGTTTGTTTCTAGTGCCAAAGTTTATAGCGGAACTACAATTTGGTCTCACCTACCTCGTAACTCTATACAGGCGAATTTTAGCTAGGCGGCGTTACGTAAACCTACGATGTCTGTAATATTTCTCTTTCGATTGCAGAGAATCAAAAATGAAAAATCGAATATCTCTATTCATTTAAATACTTATGAACATATACAGGGTTATTTGTAATTAACTAGCATCCTCGCAGGGGTAGATAGCTGACATCATAACTGACCATTTTTGTTCTACGACTTTTTATAATTCGTTAAATTTTATTTTCATACATACATAAATATTAGTTTAGTTTTGCGTCAAAAAGTTATTAACTCTACCGACGAGTTTGTTTACCTAATTTTTTACGATGCGCGTAAACTACGGCGGCGGCGCACGTAGAGTTAATAACTTTTAGACGCAAAAATAAACTAATATTTATGTATGTATGAAAATAAAATTTAACGAATTATAAAAAGTCGTAGAACAAAAATGGTCAGTTATGATGTCAGCTATCTACCCCTGCGAGGATGCTAGTTAATTACAAATAACCCTGTATATTATATAATTTCATTTACATGATTCTAGGCAAGCGTGTTCCACCGTCGACCACATCATCACGTACCATCACGTGAAAGGCCAAACGCGGGCCTATCGAATATAAAAAAAATGTAATTAGATTCAGAAGGCAATAGATAACATTCTCGGCCGCAACTGATCGTCGCGTCTAGTCGCCGAGCTGTCGCTGTCGTGTGTCGCCCAGTGTGCGCCTAGTGTTATACCTCAGTCAATACATACGACTTTACTTTGATTGTGCCTTATAGCAATAAAAACTTTTGGAAAACAGAATTGATTGATTTTAAATATCAACACACGTGTTTCCTTCTTGTTACAAATTGAAAGAGCGGGGCGTGATAGAGTATCTGATTAGATCGTCAAACTGAGAGCTGCACTATTGTAGCATCATTTGTATCTGCAATGATGTCACTCATTCCTGAAGAGGGAGCCTTTAGCTTATCCTCAGACGAGGTGAAATCATATCGACGCGTACATATAAAAAATTAGCATTTTTTTTTACTCCACGGATAACCAACTGATATGGGTTTCTCAACACTGAAAGAACTAATTGGAACGAGTTACAGTTATATATGAGTGACAATTTTATTTATCAATAGTATGTTAATATATCTTATTACGAGTAAATTTTCAAGCATAGCCGTCTTCATCATCTTCGTCTGATTCTTGATGATAAAAGTTGTTCTTTAGGTAGGTGCATTGTTTGACTTAAGTCTAGAAAATCATTTCCCAACAATGCACAAACGTCATCAGCCGCCGGCTTCGTTAGAGCATACCAAAGAATTTGATGTTAAAACGCTATGGAACTGACAGCCGGGGCCGTGTCCTGGCTGTCGCGGATTACCGTCGCGATGCCAAATTGGTCATCATAAATGGGAACTCTTAGATATAGCACTGGATTTGTGAAAGATGAAAAGATTGGGGTTTCTTACATTTTAGTCGGTTTCTTTTGATGTTGGATCAAAAGTTGTATGGCCTACAGACTAATTCACTGATCACTTTAAGATGAAAACCGAAGGGATTACCGCAAGTTAAGAGTAAGTTTGTATTATATTTAAAAAAAAATATTTTAAAATTATATTAATTGAAAAAAACCGCGGTAGCCTAGTGGTTTGGGTAATGGACTGTTGAGACGAGGTCTCGGGTTCGATCCCAGGTTCACTATGGCACACACCAATGACTTTTCGATGCTTTTCGAAGTTATGTGTGTATTTATCGCAGGTTTATTAGTGCCTCGGAGAGCATGTTAAGCCGTCGGTCCCGGTTGCCATACAAACATCTATGGCAGTCGTTACGGGTAGTTGGAGCCCTCAAAAGTCCAACCAGTCTAACTTGGAACTTCGATATCGCCATTGGTTGTGGAGGTCAGATGGCAGTCGCTCCACGTAAAATATCTAAGTTCAGCCGCATCACAGTTAGACTGGAAAGCCGATCCCAACTGAGTTGGGAAAAGGTTCAAAGAATGATGATTAATTAAAAAAAGACTTTTTAATAACCAGACAAATCAATTGAGCCGAAACATGACGGGTTAATCTTGTTTAGTTCAGAAGTCAGTAAAACTACTTACCGTCGCCATCTTCAAACCCTAGATAATGATGTAGCATCAGAGTATTTGCCACGACAAATAAATAAATGATCCTAAACTCGACTGGCTTATCTTGTTCCGACTCCATCACCAGACCAGCATCATAATACGAATACCTACCATATTATTATCGCGAATTTGAGGGCAATCTAACGACAGGTACTAATTATTGGGCTTCCAAGATTTGTCTCATACTAACAAACTAACTAACAATAGACCAAGTTCAAATAAAGCTTGTAATAATAAATGACATATCATCAGAGATTCAGAATTTTTAAGGACAGGATACAAGCAGCTGATGGTAAGCGATCACTGTGAAAGATGAACGCGATTTGTAGGAAAATAGTTCAGATAAGTAGCAAACATTTTAGTTACGGTGTATTTATTGTATTGGACTTGTGCCTACTGTTTAACGTTTTATTTAATGATTGTTTTGTATGCCTGTGCCGTGCAACACAGTGCGTTTCCAATACATTAATACGTCACGTCAATGTTTGTGGGTTTGATATTATGCGTTACTGTTAAGAAGCCAGCGGGGGACTGTATTTTAAATATTTTTGAAAACCAACTTTAAGGTGTTGACACATTCTTCGATTTTGGGGAGATAGTGAATAATTATGATACAAGGAAACGGCTTTTAAGTTCCAATAATACATTAATTGTTTTAATGACGTAGGATACTTTTATTACGACATTAGAATGTCAAAGCACAGCGCTCTCTTAGCTAAAGTTAAACAAGCTGTTACACAACAAATCGGGGTGCCGTACATTACAGACAAGATAAGTCTTTGAATTGACAAAACAGTTGTGTCTTGACATGAATTGCTATACCTAAGCATTGTTTTGTTCTAAGTACACACTTTCATATGTTTTTTTAAAGCAATAGTCTATCTGTAGACTGTCTATAAAGTGCACTCAGCCTAAAGTCGTGCCGTCACTATCATTAGGCACGCACTTCAACGCTTAGCACATATTAATTAGCAGGACTAGATACGAGAGTGCACAGTTAATTTGAACATTACTATTTAACGTTAGATGCGAAGCTACGCTGATGCAAATAGTTTACACTACAAACACAAAAACACGTTTATATTATAGTAAGTTTTGTAGATAGGTGAGATTTTTTTTTCCTACGCTACTGATATAAAAGTGAAAGTTTGTGAAGATTTTTGAATGTTTGGGACGTTCAAACTTCTCGTTGTTATTAAGTTATACTCAAACAATAGAGAGGATTTGGCTAAAATTTGGTACAAGTATAGAATAATCTACACGTGTCAGGATGCGAAGGGATGGGCTACTCGTCATCCCAGCAGAAACAGGTCTGAGATGGTGGCGCATCGTGTTCCGCGCGCTTCTTTCTCGGTGGTGGGAGGAAAAGTACCCTGGACCCACGATGGAGAAGGTTGCTAAGGAATTCCTTTCTTAATATATGCCTGGGGTCCCCTCTACAATAGATACCGTAGTTTCAGTCGGTTTGCTTCTAACATAGACACGTCACCGCTAGCCCTTGTGAGGTGATACCCGTGAGGGTTTCCACGCGTAAAAAATGAATTATCTGCCAATAATACTTAGGCTACATTTTTAGCTAAGAAAACATATTCATTTCGCGGGAGAAAGTCGCGTCGCGTCGTCAGAATTCCACATGTGCAGAAACACATGCAACGGCTAGTTCTTTCATATTGACGGTTGAAAGTTAAAACTTTTTAAATTGCCTCGAACCTTCAGAACAAAAAGTTGTAGTGCAAGTATTAAGTAACTTTACAGAACAGCGAGTGCCCCTTCAATTTTCTTATGTTGCTTAGGAAGTTTTCGATATTAAATACTATTTTTATATGAAATCTGTTAGATTGACTGCATCCACCAATGCTTATGACTTAAGTTAAACAAAACTAATATAAGTAAACCGAAGTGAAACGAGGGTGAGTTGCTGGTAAGTAATAAATTTAAAGTTATTATCGCAATCTCAAAGTAAGTTATTAATGTACGAAACTAGTAGCTGGATTCTACTCTGTAACTCACGCTGCTCGGTCTCTGAATGATCTAAAACAAATGCCCGCAGCGATTATTCTGAACCATAACTTCTTCTCATCCCGAATTCCACAAGATTCAGCGCGCACTTGCGTCAATTTTCACTTACGACTTCTATGTATTCTATGTACTAGAACAAAACAAACAAACAAACAAAACAAGCTATTCAGAATAAAAATTGTGTTATGGTTCCCTGGTTTTAATTTCATAAGTTTTAATACCCAAACTTTCTTGCGATTAATAGTTTCTACAATAAAAACAATATCACAATTTCGCCAATCAAGTAAAATATACTAATGTGTCTAAAAAATGATTAATGGTTGAGACCTTAGACTAATAACGCTGAGACGCTAGTGTCAAATATTCCGAAAAATTCTACCACTACCACATAAAAATCTACTTACCACGATTCAAAAAACATCTATTCTTGTGTCTACCTCCATGTATAGACATAGTGCCCCTTCTTCAAAAATAAGGCATATATACAAATACATTGAAATAACATGTCTACATCATTTTCATAGAATATCATTGATTGGAGTGCGTGCTGCCTCTTAACAGTACGTTTCAGTATAGTAATGCATAAAGAGTTCGGCACCTCGCCGGCTCATCGCTATAATTGAGTTGGAACTTTTTAATGTTCAACTACCCCCTTGTTTCAGACTGTGATTTTGTTCGGCATTGTTCAGTTTTAACACAACACTACTAGTTTAGAAACTACAGGGGAGGTTTTATAAAATAGTTTTAGGAAACCGTGAGTTTTATGCCTGATACATTTTCGTAAACTAAAATACATACATAGAGGTTGATTAACTTGTTTTTTTAGTCTTTATTTCAATAATTTGTCCAATATACGTCAGAAAATAGTACACATGAATGTTAAGATTGATGTTTCTATATTTATACAGCTAAATTCACGAGGCAATAAGAAAAACCTAAAAGAAAATAATCTCACTTAATAAAAACTCACGCTCTATTTTGAGATAGTTTCTATGCTGACAACGTAGTAGATAAAGTGAGACCAATAGGTATTTCAAAAATAGTTAAAATAATCAATAGCCTAATAAACCATTATGTGAATCGTCTGTTAGTGCAACTGATTTTAGTTTAACCAAGTTAAGGTAAATTGAACAGTAGTGAAGTCAACCAATATGCGTTAAGAACATTATTATATGTGAATCGACCGTACTAAACTTATGTTAAAAATAGTTTGAATGAGTGTAGTTTTGTTAGTAGTTATATGCAACCGACTATTCGTCTCAACGTTAGTCGGTTACTTCATTATAATGTCTGTTCTACATTGGGTGCAAGAGGTAAGTCACTCTGAAATCCCCGTTGAACGTTGAAACCGACCGAATAACAAAGTTTCGTGAACTTAAAGGAGCTTGCACTATACGAATAATCTTATTTCCTTTGCAATGAAGAGAAGCTTTATAACTTACCTTGTAGGTGATGCATTGTTGAAGAGAAGACCATAGTCGTTGGTTAAATGGTTGCAGGGATCATAAAAAAACTTTATGTATGACTAAATTGGAAGTCGACATATAGGTTTAAATGTAAAAATAATTGAAATGTTTGTTTGTAACACCTTTTAATATAACTTTGTAATGTTTCTGCAAATACTCTGATGACATCAGATAATCTCTTTGATGGCAAAAGACAACATGTGAACTAAACATTTGAAGTGAACTAAACCTGTCATGTTTGGGCTTATTAGATTTATCTGGCTATGCACTTACTAGAAAGTTAGATTTTCAAAAAGTCTTTAAAATTAATAACTACTAATCGCACTTACGTATAGATTAGTATCTGTTTCTGTATATAGATATGATGCGATTCGATTTTAAAAATACATTTATACTAAACCTTGCATGAATCGAAAGTCACCATCTGATCCGTACTTTCACCCTACGAAAAACGTAGATAACACAAACGAAATAATACAGGTCATCAACCCCAATTTCTATCCGATATCTCCTCATAACTCCAATACATCACGTACGTATCGTTTTCTATTCAGAAGCTGTCGCTGAATATGGCCTGTGATTTATAATATGTACTCAGTAACAAATTGAGCAATATAACTCAAAATTATCTATCGAAAAATATGGATTATTTCTTAATAAATTCACGCAAGTAAACGTGTCTCTATATTAATACGTGAGATGAAAATTTTGATCCTTTTTTTGAATATTTCGCACACCAGAGTGAAATTAGCTTAGCTTAGCTTTTAAAATAACTTAGGACCTATTCTTAGATCTCCCAAAATAGGTAGGTACATAAAAATTATATAGGACGGTAACGCTGTTTCGCAGTAATTCTGTAACAAACAACGAGATTTTTATATAATAGAAGAATGAATTAGAAAATATAATTTTAATTATTCATTTCGTTTCACAAACATCTAAAAATGGCATTTGGTTTAGATATACACTTAGGTAAGTTTTCATACTCATTTTCCTACGTAGTAGATACTATTCTAAAATTTTCATTCATACCATTCTGCGTAAGGTTTAATAATTATATTATAACTGTAATTGCATCACAAATGCAACTATTACAATAAATTATTCTCGCTTATAAGTGTACGAGTACAATAAGCAGTGTCTATAATAAAGCCAAACATTCGCACAACGTTTTCCAACTAAACACAACACTCAAACACAGATGCAAATGATTATTAAATAGGGTAAAGGATTCAGTTACGAACTAACAGAGACAGTATAACGTTGAACAAACGGCAAAATGTAATTGTAGCAATTAATTAAATGCTTTGTTTTACAACTTTGTGTTATTCTGCAAGTTGAACACAACGGGTGAACTTTGCGGGTGCACTGCAGTTGCGGTATTAAGTTTTCATCATGATGGGCTTGGCTGGACATAGATTAAGATGTGATTTTGACATATACAACTATATTTTTGTAAGGCACTGTAATATAATGTGTATGGGGTTATTCCCAATACTACGATAGAATCTGCGATTCGTAAAATAGTGGTGTTCCGATCGGAGGACTGGGAATAACCCATCGAGACTGACGCGATCATAGTGGGACCCAATACACCCAGACTTATCCATTGTAATACAATACAGTCTTAATTTTCCTAAGACTAATTTTTGTAAATAAGATCTGTCACTCTAAATATGGCTAGATTTCGAGGCAAATAAACCTGAAGTTTTGAAAATAGTGCCTATATTTGAGTTCTAATACTTATTTAAGACTAGCTGTTTCAGCCGCGTGGAATTTTAATCCCGTTACCGCTACCCATGCATACCTATTCTAAAAATGAAAAATAGCCTATGTGTTAGAACACGCAGGGGCACAGCGGAGCTAACCCCGGTCCTAATACCATTTTAGTGAATAAATTCAAATCATTTTTTTTTGCTGATAGAGCCTACTCAGATTAAAATTTTGTCTACCTTTGCAATAAAAAGGTTAACTTAAAAGAAAGATCAAGTAGGTACCGTGGGTACTCAGACTGTAGATTCAAATCAGACTATCGTATTTGAAGCAGTAAAAAGTACAATTCAAACAAATTCATCGACCGTAAAATGAAATTTATTGCCAATAAAAAATCGAAATACCTAAGTACATTCAAAAGGCTTTTTATGAAGTCATGACCCCTTTTATTCTAAAGTCTGTACGAGCCAATGTCCACCCAAGTGGAGTACTAATTCTAATCTCAAAGGAACCTATCCGAGATTATAGCTAGCTTATGTCCCACTCCCAATAATATGGCAATGTTATACTGTTCGTAATTATAAGTGTTCAGCCAAATCGTTCGAGCTGTTTATGCGCAATTGAATAACAAACAAACAATCATTGCACGTTAGTTAAGGTTACTCTTCAAAAAAAACTTCAGTCAGCTTTTTAACTCTGATATATTATGGTTCAAGAACAATGAGGGACGTAATGAGATTTCCCGTTCGGCTTCGTATCAGACCAACTGGGGAGTCCATTCCACAAAAATGAAATGTTCTGTGGCAAAGCTATAAGCAATAGGCCATAACGGACAAGCTTATAGTGAGACCACAGCTTATGTTTTGGAAAACCCTTCCCAAAAGCCGGTCTTGACTTTTGACCATAGTCACCCGACGAAAGTCTGGTCAGTGATCAAGATAGCTTAACGTCCTTTTTTACGTAAGAACAGTGTTTGCAAAAACCAAGTTTTTTTTAACAAGACAGTAGTGGGCAAGTTCGAAAGAACCCAATGACTATAAAGTCCTAGTTAAATTATTTAATCAAATTATATATTATGAGAATAATCAATATAATTAGGTACCTAAATAAAACAACTACTAATATTTAAAGAGAAAAAACTCTTAAAGTAGCCCGCGTTTGTGATTAAAAGCACAGAACACCTAACTAATAGTACTGTGTACTAAAAGCTGTCTAAATGTTTTAATATACCTCCGTCTGCTTAAGAAACTATATAATACTCTAAGTAAACAGTAAATCAGATAGGTGTATCTAATTAAAGCGCAATACCTTAGCTCCAGTTTTAATGCATCGACGAGTACGTGTGGGAACGTCTCTCGAGGCGCGCTTACGACGGCATATAACGTTTGCATTGCCTTGCAGCTAATAATGTAAGTCCCCAAGGTAAAGCCGAGAACATTGTGATTATTTTTTAATGGCAATGTTGCGGAGTTTAGAAGAAAATAATGTTTACTGGTTTCTACTGCGGGGAAGCTCTAGAATATTTAAATAGTTTTCTAGGGATTTGAATGTAAAACAAAAAAGGAATATGCATTTTTTTAGTTTATAAGTGTATTTATGTCAGCAGCTTTCTACTTACTTGACGTTTTGTTAATTATTTTAGTCCCTTTTTTGTCCCATCAATGAATACAAACAAAATCAACGTTATGATATGGGGATATGGGGGTATGGGGATTGATCGGCTATCGAATAAATTATTTGCTGAATTAGGCATGTTAATTTTCTTTTATTTCCTTATACTTACCTACTATTTTCTTATAGATACTTAAGCAAATAAGGAAAATGCATATCATATCGTGTCTAAAGAAAAACATGTTTACGTCAATAGGCGATCGACTACATGGTTAGTCGATCGCCTATTATCGTAGACTTTGATTATGAAAATCAAAATCTGACAAGATGATATTACCAAATCTGAGCTATAATTTTTTTAATGAAATTTTGAAGTAATTAGTATGCAAATTCGGAGAATTTGAATATCTAGGACGTGTGTAAAATGGATCACACGGATAACATGAGATTTCAAATAAAAATCTTTAAAATCGTTTCATCCAGTCGAAAACATAAAAAATACGGTGAATTTGAGAACCTCCTCCTTTATTGAACTTGGTTAAAAATGGGAGCGGAAGCTTATAAGCAAAATTGCAAAGAATAAAAAGTTTAACAAAATGTATCCAAAAATGTCTAAATTACCAAACATATCATATTCATACCAACATCCAAAGCTATGAGATGTAATAAAAATGCTATTAAGAATCTACAGCCGAATTTACACTCTGGCCTGATAATAATAAAGTTACATTTTGGTAGCAGATGAAAAAGATAAAACTTTATAGCAACCAACTCTCGCTCTTACTAAATGCATGCACGTATCTGTTTATCTACGGGATATGCGCTCATAAATCCTGCAAAATTATATAAAGTGATTCCGGTATTTCGTTCATAGCAACTTAATCTTGCGATGAAACTAGTTCAGAACACATCGTCTTTCATTATCCCCTTAAACTGAATGGTGTATAAATTGGTGTGTTTTAGTGACAGCATTATTCTGTCACTAAAACACACCACTACTTTTGTTTGAAATAGGCTACTTCTGAGGTGGTCCCATATCCAGGGTATCAGGATCTGATGCTGAGATTTTGGGAAAATCGAGGGGAACTCATCAAATTTACGGCAAATATTCTGATTTTTAATAAACCTCATAAATAGGTACTTTTCTATTTCTGTATACTAAAAGGTAAATAATATTAGTTTGTGAAGTCGGTTTTTTAAACGTAGTTATAATTATTTTACACCATCTATTCAATGGAACCAGTTTTAGCTGAATCAGATTTTTTCACTCTAAGACTCATAACTATACCTTTTAGTTAATCGAGCTATACAAACGCGAGTATAGATCACGTGACTTATAATAAATGCCCCATCTTCTCAAGCCCAGTCGGTCACTAAATAGGTAGGCAGGCCGTGTTATAGAACGTTTTTACAAGCTAGCTGCCGCTCCATTGCTATAGATATTTCCCCCGGCAAACCCCATCTATAAAACATCATAATATATCAAAAGTCATTTTAAAAGTCAACAACGTATCAAGTCCCTTTCTAAGTTTGAATACTTTGTCCAACAAAACTACCTTCACCTGTTCTGGATAGCTAAAATCCTCATCTATCTCTGTCTTATGATTTTGAAAGAGGTGATTTTAGTAGTAGACGGTACTAATGGCTTCAATTCAACTACGAGTAAATCTTTATTGCCCAATTTATGGATACGATTTTAGCTACCGAAATCAAATAACTGGGTAAACCACTCAGCAAAGATCTAGTTCAAGTTCATTATGTTCTCTGCGTGAACTCTAGATATCATTACTTTCCTAGACTTAGCATAGCATACCCTAATAAATTCTAGTTTGCTCCTAGGTTTATCAAACGTAATAATGTGTAATATCTTCAGGCAAGATTTTAATTGCTAATAAGTCTAGTATATTATTATTCATATCGAATAGATTGCTTTAAGATAATGCAATTTCAAACCAAATTATTTCAACGGTTGTGAAAAGGATTTTCAAATTTTAGATAATAATTGACTAAATGGTAATATTTAAAAGAAAAAATATTATGCAAAGATGTGCATACCTAATAACTTTCTTTTTCTATAATATTCCCATTTATCCAATTATTATCTAAAATTTTAAAATCCCCTTCACAATCGTTTTTCTATAAGAGTTGATGAATACCATTTTTTTATACCACTCAGATGACAGACAAGCACACGGCCCGCCTGGTTGGACGCGATTACCGTGGCATATGCACACAACACCAGGGGCGTTATACTCGTGCTGTCAACTCTATGACAACCTTCTAATGCACTTCTTGAAGAACCCCATATTGTAGACACTAGGGAAAACAGCAAATAGACCATTATTATATTCATATATTCTTTCAAAGAACTAACAGCAATAGTTTGGCAAGTCTTCAATAGACGGATTCACCAAGATTTTGTGATTTGAGTGATATCCAATAGATGTATATATATTAACAATCCAGACATACGTAAGACAAGAACCAAACCCTATTTTCTCTAAGAGCACAAAACTAACAGTCTAGTCATCCTACTTTACGACATCGAGCGACGGTAAGCAAGCGTAATACAATCCGACAAAGATTGGATCTGTACAAACGATGTTATCATAGCTTTGACTTATTCCCGATCGCTACTGACGAATGTAATGAGGTTGGCAGTGAAGCCAAAACGTCTGCATTTAAGAGTATTTTACAGACGACATCTTATTTTTTGCTGAGCAGGCATAAATGGACCATGTTTTGATAGTTTAATACAGCTCTTGGCAGAAAAGTCGGTTTATAGTAATGTAGTTGCTAATATGAGTTCAGTTTTTTTTTTCTAAATTCGCTGTGTTAAAATTACAGATACTTATTCCTGGGCATCGAGGTATCGAGTTCGAATCCAGCCGGACAGCACCAATGTGAATTTCACTTTGTGGAATTTATATGTTCTAATCACATCATTTACCATCTGCTGACGGTGAAGGAAAACATCGTGAGGAAACCCACATGTCCTAGAAGAAATTCTAAGGACATGTCCGATCCACCAACACGCATTAGGCCAGCGTGTATGGATTAAGGCCTAAACCCTCTCAGCTCTCTCGTTAGAGGAGAGGAGACCCTTGCCAAGCAGTGGGACATAAATGGGTTGCTATTATTATTCCTGGGCGCACATTGGGAGAGGCCTATCGATAGTCTAAAGATTCGTCGATTGATGGATATTAAACGAAGCGCGACAAAGCGCTTATATAATATTCTATTCTATATTCCATGTAATCAGCCCGAGTCTACAGCAACTACTTAACGTATGTTGAAACCGTTGAAACTATCAAAGATAGTTCGAAAATCAAAATAGTTATATCACTCGAATCTCTATGTACAATCAACAGAGCAAAATTTGATTAACATATTCTCGACGGAATGGCGGGCTAAAAACAATTCAACTATTTGTTACCAGGCTAATTTTTGTACTGCTAATCATCGTTGAGTAGCTATTCATTGAAAGAACGATGCCATACTTTTCCGACGATTCATACCCTCGTCGCACAGAACAGAAGCGACTGGGCCACCGCTAGGACCATCTTTTTCTTTTTCGTCTGGTACAAATGACGTGAAAATTTATATCATCATCTTCCGATTACTGATCTGTAATTGTTATATTGTATAGTTAACCATATTTTTGATGTTCCTTCGATTCAAACACCATTTCAGGACATGCATAACAACTTGCTAAAGTCTCATCGCAATTAAAAGTAGGTTATAGAATTTAAGAATAGTCAAAATTTGTCAAAGGCCCCGACCATTGATACTCAAATTGTCATCGATTTGCCGTTACTTATCTAATCTTGGTCTGATAATACGACATTAAGTTTCTCAATAAATTTTCCACGGAACCAGGGCGTGAACTCCGCAGGGGCCTATAAGCCAATCGTTCGCTTACCAATAAAATTGTACTTTGAATAAGTAAGCTTGTCCTATATACTGATCCTTATATCTCGCTTGAGCGTATCGCTTAGGGGCAGTAAGCGGTTTTGTTTCATCTCCTGATCTGTCAAGATTAATTTAAGCATCGAACCTTATCGGGTTATAATGGCAATCTTCATTTGTTGAGTGGCTGGTCCTAATAATGTACGATCAGTATGATTTTTGTATTACGGCTTATCTACGGCTTTATTTATTTATTCAAAGGTAGGTAAATACCATATAATTTTATGTATTCAAAAATAATAACCAAGTAGGTACTTATTAGGCATGTACTCGTACTTGAATTTCAAAATTATCGTATGCTACGCATACTATAATCTAATCGTATTTTTTAAAATCATGAAAATTGACGGAATCATTTGGCAGTGTATTTCAAGTTCAAGCATCTAGATCGTTAAAGAATTTAAAACGTTAAATTGCACAATTACTTATCGCGTTCCAATTACGAATTTTATAAAAACAATCCAATTCTTAAGATATTTTCATGCGTCCTAATTTATTTTTTAAAGTTAAAATTCCTACGAATCTAGGAATGTAGACTACATTTTTTAACTTCATAAATTCAAATAGCGCGACGTAATTAATTTCAAGACGTAATTTATAATTAAAAGGGACGTAGCACTATTATGTATTCTGTGGTTTGGGTATTCAATCACTGTTGTATAACTTTTTACTAAAATACCTTCTTTTAGCGCTTAAAAAACTGATTAATAAATGGAATGAAAACTCAAGTATTTTCAAAAAAAGAACATACACAGACTTTTAAAACATAATGGAGTCAACAGATCTATCAGTAAATACCAACAAGTGAACTTATTCCTGAGGAGGTGACGAGTAAACTAGTTATAAATGACCCACGCTACAATCGACAAACTACATAAAATATAAAAGACTAGAGGCTACAACTGAATACCAACTTTTGGGTCTGTACATACGAATTAATTCAAATTAAACGACCCCTCGGCGTTTGTCAATTAAAACGTCTAACAATCTTAAACTTAAATGAAAAGGGGGATCTTGAATGTTTTGTCGTTTCAATGCCTCCTTTTTATGCAAATACAAGATCTTTCGACGGAAAGTTTCGCGCCGCCAACGTTTCTAAGGTCGCACTCGATTCGTTTAGTGTGGCCCGCTTTAATGTCATTATTTGAATTAAGAAGTCAACGAATTTAATTTGACTAAACAACTGGCCGGTTTTACTTTATGCCGTTTTTAAATAAAATATGCTTAAATGGGTGTTCCACTGCGAGTAGACATCAATGTCTGAGAATATGGGGTTCTTCAAGAATTAGAAGTTTTTTACAGTTTTGGCGGCGCGAGTATGACGCCTTTGGTGTTGCACACATGCAGGGTTCTTCCAGGTGGACAAACTATTTTGTCAAACTGATTTGACCACGAGGAAAAAAATTCCTGTTGGTCAAACTTCTCGGATTGAGTCCACGTGATCAAACTATTTTGTCTAACTGATTTGACCATGGGGAATAGTTCTTCCTCGTGGTGAAACTTGTTAAAGGAAAGTACAGTCATTTTGAAAATAGCAACAATATTCCCTTTTTTTTCTCCATTATTAGAATTCAAAAACTGAACAAACTAGTCACCAACACCTTTTCAAAACAATGTCTATTCCGTAGACAGGAGTAAGAAATAGACGCGCTGTCAGAGTATACCCAAGAGTGATGGCAACAGTTTTTTAAAGTTTCCAGGTTATGAATTTGGATGAAACTACAGACTCCGAGGTGAAAGCTTTGGATGCGACTTTGAATTAACAACAGTATCATAAACTAACATTATCCGCATTAAACTGTGATTGAGTAACAAACATCCAAATATCTTTACTAATCTTCATACTTATAATATTTGTAGGATAGTAGTTAGTAGGAGGAACATAACTCAGGTGTTTTATTATATTATAGGTAGACACACATAAATTTATCTGCACTGCATTCTCAGTTTATAATTTGACAGCTGTATATTTTTAAAAGGATATTTGGGAACTTTAGTTTTTACCTCCTTCTGGGCTCCGTTTCTTCTCATTTTAGTCGGATAGTATGTGTCAGTTTTTATATTTTGGAGTTCCCTGATACGCAGATAAGGACAACATATATTATATCTGTCCCGCTTACTCTTACTATCCATTTGTATTTGAGCATCCCTCTTTGTTTGTCATTTTAATGTCTTATATTATTATACTCTATCTATCTACTCTATCTCTACGGTTCATTCAAAGTTTAAAGTCAAAGTCAAAGATTATGTCACCTTACATTACGGGTAAAATTCATAACCTGGCAACTTTAAAAAACTATTGCTATCACTCCCGGTATACTCTGACAGCGCGTCTATTTTTTACTCCTGTCTACGGAATGGACATTATTTTAAAAAGGTTTAATAAATATAATAAGTTACTAGTTTGTTCCATTTTTGAATTCAAATTTTTCGAATTCTATTATCGGAGAAGAAAAAAGGGAAATATTGTTGCTATTTTCAAAATGACTGTACTTTCCTTAAACTTTAACAAGTTTTACCACGAGGAAGAACTATTCCCTGTTGATGTGTGAACGCAAATGTTTATGGTTTTGTCTATTATCTAAAATTTAAATATAGTGTGTTCTCTCTCGGTGCGCGCTGGCACAATGACATAGCCTTTCTTATAATTGTATTCTTAAATATTATAATAATAAACTCATCTATATTTCTATATCAAATGCTTTTATTATACAATATTCCCCGTGGTCAAATTAGTTAGACAAAATAGTTTGATCACGTGGACTCAATCCAAGAAGTTTGACGAACAGGAACTTTTTTCCTCGTGGTCAAATCAGTTTGACAAAATAGTTTGTCCACCTGGAAGAATAGGCAACGATGACCGCTTACCATTAGGTGCGCTCGTCTGCCACCTAAATGGCAGAATACAAAAAATGCTGAGTCGTTTTTTCTTTTTTTTTGTATAAAACCTTCGCGTCTAAGGACAGAACGCGCCGATGATGAGACTGTGTCACATAAATGGCAGCGATTCCAGTATAACGAAATTAACAAAAGCCTAACTAAGCTCTAGAGCCCAGAAGTACAATATCAGACCTGATATTATGGAATGGCCGTATTAATTACTAAGCATTATGCTTTATTAACACAGCACTATTTTAATTACGCCCATGGCGTATTGCTTTACGGCCACATTTCCAATGAGGACTTAGTTGCTAAAATGACGAGTAGCGAAAATGCTGAGTTGTGAAAATGACAAGTGGCGAAAATGACAAGTTACTAAAATAACGAGTGACAAAAATGAAAAGTTGCATCAGTGTGACGACTTGTGTTACTGCACTAACATCCTGTTACTGCATAAAAGGATATGATCGGTGTCTGTGCCTAATGCCCTCCCTCCATTCATGAAACTTTAGACTTTACCTTTAGCTTACCATCAGGCGAGGTGTAGTCATATTGACGTGACCAATTGAAAAAAAATGATACTAATGATTTACTTTGAAAGTAAGTCATCATCTACCTGCCCTTGTTTGTCCCAATTTTTGGAGTCAGCATAACTTCGAAAGTAAATAACAAATAATAAAAACAATTTTCCGCTATTACTGAAATATAAACGTATAAAAATTTGACGTCAAGTATCTTGTTTACATATAATAATCCATATAATTCAGCAAAACTTTTTCCTTTAGGAGAAATAATGAAGTAGCTATTATCTCTATATAATGATGTGATTTGCCTACAATTTTGATAATTTTCCTTTCATAACAAGCTCAATAGTTTGTTATGATAAAAATAACCATCAATATTGATATCCACAAAATAAATAAGCATCTCTTATCTGATTAATATAAGGTTCGTTGCTCCATTTACTGTTTTTGCATTATTTCTTTCTTTTTAATAAATAACATGGGGCATGTAAGGCATGTGTAGGGATATACATATAGGTAAGTCGGGGTTACCGTCAAGTTCGATCAAGTTGATGATTCATTGTAAAACGGCAGGTCGAAAGTGCTCGCACCGGTGCTTTTTATAACAGTAGTGGAAGCTCATGAAGAATGGAATGGAAAGGACATACACCAAGTAGGTATTCTGTATGTATGAATACTAGTAACCGAATTTACTAGTATTCTTGTTAATCCTTACAGCTCAGTTTATTTAATTGTGTTTAGAGTGAGTTCACGAACCGGTGGTCTATTTGCTTGCCTAGTTTGAAATATAATGTTGACGTTTTGGAAGTTCCATCTAATGGTCTATACTACAGAATAAATGATTTTTGACTTTTGACTTTTTAGACTCACGTTGTTAGTGTACATAACGCACGGGTTTCGAACACACGACCTCTTGATCTCATACCATTACCACAAGACTGTACGGTCAAAATGATTTAAAATCATTTTTTGGTAATATGCGGTCACACTAGATTTAATTTAACATTTGTATATTTTCATTTTCATCTTGTTCGGTTTCATTTGTAATTTTATTGTTAATTTAGCATTTATATTATGTACTGACATAACATTATCTTAATTATCTATGGTTTGCTGTCGAATAGAACAAAGATATCTAATTTCTAAGCCTTTAATTTCTCGAATAAACAAACTTGATCGTATCATTGAAATCACCCCTTTATATTTGTCCTGTAGGATTTACAAAAGCGTCTTGAATCCTTGGAATAATTTTACTTTATGAGAGCTCAACAGCTTGACTTTTGCTCACGTTGTTTTGAAGTAAACCTTGAACAAGGCGATCCTCGGAACCGTTTCCATGGTTCAGTTTTTTATCAAATCCTCAGTCATAACGCTAAATTAACAAGAACCAATACAATTCTATAAATTGAATCTATTCTTTTCGCCGATTTGATACGGTATAATATATCATCATTGAATGACATTTTCAAAATGGCGCCCGATTTTCGCAAAGAGCGGCAAAGAGGAAAAATCAATTAACTTATTTAATGTATATTTATAGGTAACCAGAAGTAACCCCGCGTGAAATCAAGAGCAACACATTCACTTGTAATAATTAGCGCTCTTACGTAAATATATCCATTCTATTAAAAGTTTTTTTTTATACCACGTAGGTGACAGGCAAGCACACCCTAAGGCATCTGATGGGAAGCGGTCAACACAAAGGGTGTCACACACGCGCTGTCTACCCTGAAGGGAAGGGAGTGTACATAATACGTGGATCTGAAAACTATAGCGTGCGAAATGACTATCCCGTTAGCATAAATGTGTGTAAAGAAGTTTACCTTGCTTATGTGTTGATCTGTATTGAGTCTATCATTACCTGTAACAAAAAGATTAAATATTGTATTAAACTATATAGCTATCAACTCCTAGGGTTATTCGATGTAGCAAAAACAGATCCGAGATGTTCCACTCGTGCTTTTCTCAACATTATGTGGAAACTGACTAAAATCGCACGCTGACTCGGGTCTTCAAACATGGGTACTTTTTTTATGTCGGTCACGTCAATATGACTTCACCTCACCTGATGGTAAGCTGAAGGTAAAGTCTCTGGAATGGAAGTCATCCGCTTAAAGAACCCGGGACCGTTTGAGAAAGGAAAAACGAAACACTGTATGGTATAAAAGATATTACTTTAAATTCGATATCAAAGCACATCAATGTCACAAGTACTCATTAAGTTCTCGTACTGTTTAAATCATGTATCATTACAAATGCAAGTTAGGCCCAATTTATTAGGGAAGCTTGATGTGCGAATAATGTCAAAACCGACTGATTAGTGGGGGCAATCATGCAAATATTCCGTCGGATATCTAATTGCGATGTAGATTTATGAATACACACAGATTTTGGTTGAAATTATCGCAGCTATTAAGCTGATGGTTTTTACTGTAACGTTGTAATTTGTGAGAGACTTCGTGGGAATTATATTAATTACGCTTTACTTTACTTTGTACGTAATCGGTGGACGATGACTGCTTACAGTGCTATCAGCAGTCATCATCCTCCGAGTCTTTCCCCAACACGGTTGAGTTTGACTTCCACTCTAACTAGGAAACGACCAGACTTCGATATTCTAACCCTCACAACGCTCTGTCGGCAGAAAATTAATCAAAGTATCACATCTAATAATTACTGCACTTCAAAAAATTAACCCTGCGAGCTTATGGCAGGGACTTCCGGCAAAAAAACCCCACAACGCACTGTCGATATCATAAAAATCCGCCCACCAGTCTAACCAGTTACACAGTGGGCGGATTTTTATGGCCCCAACTAACGGGATGGACGTGCTTTCGAATGCACAGAGTGCACGTTAAGTGTGACAATTTTTTTGTTATGAACAACTTATCTAGTTTTGTTTCTTGTATCCGTAATAAAGAATTATCTATCTATCTATCTATCTATCTTTATTATAGCTTACTACGCAAGCTGTGTAGACAAGCTGTAGACTTGGCGTAGTCGCTCTACGACTACGCCAAGTCTGGAGCGTTCTACTGCTACGTCAAGACAAAGTCATATTCTACTAGTGGCTTTGAAGCGAATTTTGAAAAGTCCGAAAAGTACGGGAATGGCATGGCGACATGTCAATCTTTTTGGACTATTGTTGACACTATGTTCTCTATTTTATATCTTACTAGCTGCTGCCTGCGGCTCCGCTCGCGTAAAGTTCTTTTCCCGCTACCGTGACCCACGGGAACCTGTTTCTGAGATAAAAAGTAGCCTATGTATTATTCCAGACTATATTCCTGTACCCAATTTCAGCCAAATCCTTTCAGCCGTTTTTGCGTGAAAGATTAACAAACATACATCCAGACATACCTACATTCTCACAAACTTTCGCATTTATACCTAAGATTAAATAGGATTTTATGTCTCATTTTTTTATTCTTTTATTTTAATTATGCTATAATAGAGAAGAATATTCCATAAATTATTAGACAAGACTCTTAATAATACACCCTTAAGTACAGTCGCATGACTCCCAACTGAAACAAAAATGTTATTAAGATAAAAGCTTGAGTGCGATTCTATGTTCCTAATCAATTAGTGTTGCTATATAACTCCTAGACATTCAATTTATAAAAGTGTGAAGCTGTGTACGTTATATTAGATTATACAGAAATATATTTCAAGGTATTCCATTTTTCTTTTCTATTGAATCGAAATTGGGTGTCATCAACGTCATCATAGCAATTTCTTAGATGCGTTCAAAGTCTGCACTTTGGAACATGAGATCCGCTTATAGTTTCAGATAAGCACACAGCCCACCTAATGGACAACGGTCACCATGACCTATAGACGTGTGCAACACCAGGGGGCGTCAAACTCGGGCTTTTTTTATTGATATGTCGGTTTTTTCAGAAGGTTATTTTCTGAAAAAACCGAATATTTATTACGTTGCATTTTGGCCGTATATATAGAACAATTTAACTATCGTCCTACTAAAAGTGCATTGCGAGCATTTGGACAGCCAGTTTCCCTCATCTGCACCGCCCCTAAATACCTAAATAAATTTATAAAATATTCGTAAAATAATAAAAATGGTAGAGAATAAAAATTACCGCACAGAAATTTTTTTTATCCTGGTAACAGGTTTCTGTGGGGAACGGGAACGAGAAAACTACAGCCGAGCAGAGCAGAGGGCCTGATCTAGTATCCACATAATTCGTGACTTTGAGAAAGATGTTGAATTCAACAACAACTTGCCCTCATCAAAAACTTTGATGAATGACTCGGCGCTGCTCTTGTGTAAATTTGAAGACTATTCGTGGTAGGATGATAGATGTGAAAGATATTGTTTGTATCGCTTTAGGTTGACTTTAATAAATTACAAATTACTGCAAAAACTTAACGTAATATCACATTTAAGCGGTTGGTATCTAAAAACCTATCTCGACGGGCCCTACACACATACGAATATGGCATCAAAGATGACGTATTTTAGTACGAGAATTGACTGCTTAAGAACATTTTTAAATATTATACGCAAGAAAAAGTATCATTAATATTTACGTGAATAGTCATAAGTAACATTTCAATTTAAATACATATACATTACATACATACAAATCACGCCTTTATCCCATTGGGGTAGGCAAATAGGTACCAAAATAAAATGAATATCGGTACCTATTAAATAACTAATTGTGAATCACAGTAAGTACACAAATAATTTCGTTTCATTTCATTAATAACTCGTACTTACAAAACCTGTTACACTATATAAAATAATTATTCATCCAAAACACCTCAATATGTTACACATACTCACACACACACACTGGCTCGCCCCTGCGGCTACTCGACATCCGTACAAAGCCGCAAATTTGTTAAATTATAGTCCTTTGAGCTAAACTTGACGTAATTCTAGCTAACTACGGCCGTGGGTACTTATGTGGAACTTAGGTGATAACGTTATATCCGTAACCTGCGCCCAAACTTCTCAAATACTAATATCTACATTGGTAGGTAAGTATACTAGCTGTAACTTTGCGTAGTCTAACGAACTAGTAAGAGATGGCGGATTTGGTGAAGTTCATTTTACAGTGGTGCAGTTTTTGAAGCAATTACCTAGTAGGTATGCTTACTTTTCGTATTGCTATAAAAAATAGGTGGGTTGAAGACAATATTTAAAAAAATTGCTTCACCAAAATATTTAGGCAAACTGTTTTGTTTTTTTTAACATATTTATTACATTTTACCTAAATGAGTCCGTGTTTTCGGCGAGCTATAACTTGGGAGTTTTCAAGTCTAGAGTGAACGGGTTAGCGTACTCCACCATCTACATCACTTACTGGTGAGATTGTGGTCAAACACGAGCCTATTACCCATAAAAAAGAAACAAAAATACTTTTAAATAGAAAGGCGATGGGTGAAGGTCATTCTATGGTTGGATCTTACACTATATAGATTTAGATCGTAAAAGGAGAAAGCAGACCGCAACCAGTCCCTTACAGGGAGTCCCTTACAATCCCTTGCTGATAGAAATCTATAAGAAAAAATTTCGTAAGTTTTGAAATCACATGTTTTAAACATGTACTTAATATTTTTTTTATTGGTAATAAATGGCTCGCGTTTGACCACAATCTCACCTATTGGTAAGTGATGATGTGGTCGACGGTGACGCACGCTTGCCTAGAAGTAACCTGTTCACTCTAGACTTGAAGACTCTCAGGTTATAGCTTTCCGGAAATACAGACTCAGGCAGGGCACTCAATCGATGTATAATAAATTCTACCTACTGGTTCTCTATCACGTTTAATCCATAAAAATAAAATTCCGTTGACAAGAGACATGGAGCAATCACATAGGGGATCATTTACCAAGTACAAACACGCGCACCTATGCTTCTGAAGGTTCATCAGAGCGACACAGGCTTCAGATTAGCAATCTCTCGAGAAAGTATTAGCTCGCAAGACGTTATTTACCGACCGCCCGCCTGATTTCAATCGGAGCTTCGATTTGCAGAGTGGAAAGCTTCTTGATAGGGATGTGATAAGTATTGATCATTGTTGATATCGATTAAAAAGTTTTCAAAAAATACTATGGTAAATTGTTTTAACAAAGTAAATTTTATTTTTACTTTTCATTATGGTTCCATACAACGCAAACGTAGAATACAAGGTTATATTGAAAGGAAGACTAGGTTTTTTTTATTATCCTTTTTTACTGTAAACTACCTACATTCAATTGAAGTCAATAAAGAAATCGAAATAGTTTTCTTAAATTCATGAGTCTATAAAAATAAATAAGAGCCACGAGGCCTTTTAAATAAAACTCTTTATTTTTAAACAAACTATTCTCAAACATAATTATGGAATTCACATCCATGATCCTACCAATAAAAATTTAATGACAACAGAAAAATATTTAAAAGCAATAATTTTAACTTATCACTATTTAAGTATCTTCTATGTTCAACTATCGATAACCCGTATAATTGAATTATAGTGCATCCCTTCGCTCAGTATATCTAGATTGAGGAATAGAACTGAATTGATCCCGCCGCGACACTCGCGGCGCAGTGGTAACGAGCGGGAGGCGACAATGCAAATTGCAATGAGCTCTAAGGTTGCGGCGCACTTATAATTTACTATTTGTTTATCTATATTATAGTACCTACCTACTTATTTCGTACTACTTAGTTATTGCCGTGCCAAAGAGCTATTCTTAAGATAAACGTTGAACTGCTATTTTATATAAAAATCTATGTCATGGTCTAATTTCACTCCATACACGATCTTTTTTAAAAATTCATTACAGGCTTACGTTTGACCTCTATCTCGCCTAGTGGTAAATGATGATGTAGTCTACGATGAATCACGTTTGCCTAGAGAGTCTATTTACTCAAGACTCAAAGATTCCCAGATTCCGGGGTTCTGATTTTTCTACTGTAAATCATAATTATTTGCTTCATGGCCAACCAATATCACATTCTTTGAAGTTGCTTTCTCCTAAAAATATGCTTACAACTGGCACCACGGTGTAGTCTACTTGAAATATCAATTCGGTGGACTAACGTACAAAAATGTATACAGGACGTAGGTACAAGCGGAAAAGATATTGAACAGTATTTCACATGTTATAGATACTTTTACGTAAATATAGAGAAGTACCAAAACAAATATCTACAATTTTTATCAGTCATAAAATTACAGTTATGAGCGACTTAACTTTGTTCACAATTCAAATTACCCTTTTATTTTCGATTGATTGATCTGTCGATACATTCCACATACATCCCTAAACTGTAATAACTTCAAAAGTTATACGTGCCGATATGGAATATCGGTTATCGGTTATAAAAGTCGTATTAAAATGTTCGATAACGTCTGAAATACGATGGATATAAACAGGAGAAAATACTGAGAGAAAATTTTAACGACTAAATAAGAAATAAAAGATGAAGGGTATGGCTCTGATCTTGTGTTAGCATCATTATGTGAGATTACGCCATGTACTTGTAAGTATATTAAATGTTGCGTTGTATAAATTACACAAAACCCATCTTCAAAATAAGTACTTATATATTTAAGACATACAATCATTAAAAATAACAATCTGACTGACTGTATGACGTGCCCTTTTGTTCTTAATTCGCATTCCTATTCCCTTTGCTGTATAGTGATCCATAGGTCCAGGTATAAGTTAATAATAATCATTTATTGATACAGTTAACCTTTCATATACTCGTAATAACTTACTACCTATTTGAACATGTATGAAAACAATGATGAAAGTTGAAGGAGCGAAAGGAGTATGCCAAGATCGTAGCAAGTGGAAAGATGTTGTCTTTACCTACCCCAATGGAAAAAAGGCGTGATTTGTATGTATGTATCATGTATGTATTTGAAATACAGTCTAGAATCGGAAGGTGGGCCATAAATTGATGAAACCTGACCCCCAAACTAGGTATTCCTGTAACTTAGGAGTGAGATCTAGCTCACCATCAAGAAGCAAAAATTCTTTTAAAATCTTTTACTGCAAAGCTATTTCTACTAACAATTACACCAGCTCTCTAAGTGAATCTTTCAACACATTAATACCCAGAATCGAATACATTATGTAGATAGTGCTCCAGAGATGACGTTTATTCGACAGCTGATCCCCGTTTGCGTCACGCCGCTGTTCCCGAGGCATACTTAACTCGATATCTCGGATAATGTGACATAGCGACACTATCGAATAGAAAATCGGGTACTATTCGAATATCAATTTCAAAGACTGCATATTTAATAGAATCTGTGAACTTTGCAGAATCGAAAATTGAATCTTGTATAATTCACTCGAGATATGAAAATTCCCAGGACAGTTTTCCAGAAACAAACGTTCAGACAGGGAGCTCCTTAGTTGTAGCTGTATTTCCAAAACGTATTGTGCGTCACTACTGGTCACTACATAATGACAAAACACAGTCATCCGTCGCGTATCTGTTCGCGATAAATCCAAAAACTACGGATGCTGATTTTTAGATAAATTTGTCAAGTTTTTACTAACGACTGAATAGAACGAAAACTTCTTTAGGAAGCGATGGTAGCTGAATGGATAAGGACGCGGCCTCTACTCAGAGGTATCGAGTTCGAATCCGGCTGGACCAATGTGAATTGAATTTATATGTGCTAATCACATGATTTACTATCAGTCTGTTGACGGTGAAAGAAAACATTGTGAGGAAACCCACATGTCCCAGAAGAAATTCTAAGGACATGTCCGATATACCAACCCGCATTAGGCCAGCGTTGTGGATTAAGGTCAAAACCCTCTCAACTCTCTCGTCAGAGGAGAGGAGACCCGTGCCCAGCAGTGGGACATAAATGGGTTGCTCTTCCACGTAGCCGAGACGCGGGCATCACCTAGTATTTTTTTAATTGAGAGGCCCATGTCCAGCAGTGGACATCGATATGCTAATTTATTGATAGCATTGTTATTGAGCATATAAGTGGAATATATACCAAATAGTTGTGTGCTGTCGCTATGCGTCAGTTCGTTCGATCACGCAAAGTTCCCTCATATAAATCAACGTATTGTAAAGTTAAATTTAAATATAATGATACATAAAGAATCCGGGTTTTTTAAGCGCGGCGTGAAAAGGCACCTGTCTAGGCCGTCAAGGTAGGGACCGCCGTTTTGGGACGAATCGTGTCTGAAATGGCGGCTCGTACCCTCTGGACTATTATATACCCTTGCTTCTTACCATCCAGCGGGGTTAAGTCAATTGACGGACTGAATATTAAAAAAAATACCAGTGTATTCATGATTTAGCATAATAAAGGGCGTGATAATACAGTCAAAACATCTCATATTTCCAATTTAATTAGGTTACAGTTAATTAATTAGTTGGGAGGCGTGGGATTTCAAATGATGACATGCAATATAAATATACTCGTATTAACACGTTGTTAATATTACACATGAAAACTTGATACTCTTAGTTTTTGAAATTAAAACAGCCATGCTCTTATAATACCGAGTTTATAACCATTTCACGATTGAT
This sequence comes from Lithosia quadra, assembly GCA_963576445.1. Classification (NCBI taxonomy): domain Eukaryota; kingdom Metazoa; phylum Arthropoda; class Insecta; order Lepidoptera; family Erebidae; genus Lithosia; species Lithosia quadra. The sequence continues at coordinate 5,206,247 of OY754899.1, read as the reverse complement.
TTGACAAGCATTTTTGTCGCCCTATATGGCGTTAAATGAAAATATTTGGGTATGTATGTACGTAGAGTTACATTTGCATTGGTCTGAGGGTGTAACTAAAACAATTCATCTAAGTTCTAGAACACATATTACAAGCTACGGTCCTGTGTTATAGCGCTGTATAATAAATCGTAAAATGTTATATAAATTATTACGTCATATTTTATTTCATGTTCAAAATATTTAATCCTTTGAAAATCGACAAGGCGGACATTGCCCCAATGCATCATATTTCATTAAATTGGTATTCCATGGCCAATTGTTCCAATTGTAATCACTTATTGGTAGCACGTTGTGTGGTCCACAAAAATTTACTCATCTCATTAAAACTGTAGCTATAATATAAATAATTCTACCGTTATACTGTTGATAGTTTTACTTTTCATAACTTTGTCATTAACACAGTATTAGCCCTGAATGTACCTATTCAAAGTTTGCACGTTAGAGTGTTAAGTAGGTACCTACGCTCTCCTATTTTTTATCTTGATTTGCCTTATCATTACTTTTGTGATTACCCTTTGACCACCGATAAGAAAATCAACGGCAGGGCCTCATTCGTTAATCAGCAAGGTTTTTAGGTCTTAGTTTGACCCCCTACACCCTACCATTACATACAGTTATTTACAGTCTAAATACCCCTTAAATGTATAGCTTCATACACTTTAAATACCAACCTACTGTATGTAAAGGTTACAATCAGTCATACCATTCATATACAAGCTAAACACCCCTTAAATCGTTGTGAAAGTCTAAATCACATTCGGATTCGTGATTAAAAAATCAGTATGCATATAACGTCCACCGCGAAAATCTTTTACGTGCTTATCCATAAAGCCACCGATGTAAATGCAAATTTTCACAGCGACACGACATACGGCATGCTTACCGCGTCCTGTATTTTGTCAGCAAACAGGTTTTTAATTAATTCGCTTATTTATTTCACCCGTTAGTGATGGGATATCGGAACATTTTCCCGGGATATTTTCGGACGGAAATATAAATCTTTAAAAGTGTAATGTGTGTTATAGGGACTAGGCACATGTAGACACTTTACTGTCTTTCATTTGCCACAAGCACACCACAATGATTAACTTCATCCAAATAGAATCCATTTAGCTGACATCGATCAACTATCAAAAGTGTTCGATGTTAGTGTCAATCTGTCAATAACTATGCGCTGAAAAGTTTGTAGAGTAAGACATAAGCAACAATAATAAGTATAATCAACTCGAGCAAAAGGAGTATTTTCGTCCACCTGCGGCATACATAGTCGAATCGTATGGAGTATTTTTCTTGACTTTCAAGTAACATTAGTAGTTTCATGTCAACAGATTACAGGACACAGCAACAACATAATGTTCTAAGTTAGCAACACAAAGTGTCTATGTTTGTGAAGTCTCTTTGCTGTCATAAACGTTGATCATATCCGGGATGGACAGTATAATGACCTTTCCGAATAACCTTTTGTAATTGTTGAACCAGATTGTAGCATGGCTTAAATTGTATGAAAGGATTTTTTACAATCCAACTCAATCTTAAATGTCGTGATTTTTTATTTTACAGGCATTTTTAAATGAAATAGAATAGGTATTTAATTTGATTTTGAACCAAGTTTATTTTTTATTCGGCTGTCCGTATCGAGGATAAATTCAAAAACCGAACGAGTGCGACTGAAGAACGATTTCAAATCAGCAGCATCAAATGAAGCAAATGCTTATACATTTTAAACCAGAAAGTGCAAAATATTTGATGTAACTGGGATATACGCTTATATGATGATGATAAACCTAATTTTCTAAAAAGAATCTAAAGCAATTCGCACAGCACCATACGTCACTTTTATATCGAACAGCAAATAACATTAATCGGATCACCATATTCATTCGCAATGGTTATAAAACATATAGTACGGGAGGTACCGTTAATTTTTTTTGGCAAGCGATAGCGAGTTGATATTCTCCACGATAATAGATCTTTATTGATACATACCAGAATTGACCGTCAGAACCCGCACCCGCGGAGCAGTCGAAGGTGACACCATGGTAAAGTTGTCAAAAAAAATTACGCTCCGAGCAATCATTTGACACGTGAAACTTTATATGGTGATTCCTGAGGTCATTTTCAACTGAGAAATAACCGTCAGATGTGGTGTAGAGTAGTGGTTATACGTCAGTCGCGTATATATTAGACCAGTGCCGATAGTCTTTGAGACAAAATAAATTTATAGTAGGATGAAACCTGTTGGAAAAGGATCAGAATATAACAAAAATGAAAGGAAAAATAAATTACGGGTGATCTGAGGTCGGGAAGTGGGGAGGGGGGTGAGTTTTAAGGGTAACAACGGTTTATCTCGATTTCTGGCAAAACTACAAGTCCTATGGAAAAAAGTTAAATGACAAAGTTGTAGGTAATAAAGAGACCTACAACTTTTCATTTACACTTTTTTCACATAACCTCAAAATGTATGTGAAAAATTCAAATAATCAAGTTTTTGGTTTTTTATTTTTATCTTAAGCAAAACAAATTTGTTTTCCACGAAATTTGGTGAAAACTTAGCTTTTTATGTCCTACAGACACTGTATTTTTTTTTATTTGAAATACTCTTTTTTTCAGCTTATTTTGACTAAATATCGAAAAACCACCCCAATTTTCAATCGAAAATTCTCACGTCAAAATATCAGCTTTTTAAAAAAAGTCAAAAATTTTTTTGTTCTTTGAAATCTCTTCTTTCTGATGATGTAAAAATATATATACATTGCTATGGTAAATTTTCTCAGGAAATGACTAAATACAAAAATATTAATTTCGAATTCGAGTTTTTCTTCTTTGCATTTTCTGAGAAAATTTACCATAGCAATGTATATGTATTTTTACATTATCAGAAAGAAGAGATTTCAGAGAACAAAAAACTCTCTGACTTTTTTTAAAAAGCTGATATTTTGGCGTGAGAATTTTCGATTGAAAATTAGGGTGGTTTTTCGATATTTAGTCAAAATAAGCTGAAAAAAAGAGTATTTCAAATCAAAAAAAATACAGTGTCTGTAGGACATAAAAAGCTAAGTTTTCACCAAATTTCGTGGAAAACAAATTTGTTTTGCTTAAGATAAAAATAAAAAACCAAAAACTTGATTATTTGAATTTTTCACATACATTTTGAGATTATGTGAAAAAAGTGTAAATGAAAAGTTGTAGGTCTCTTTATTACCTACAACTTTGTCATTTAACTTTTTTCCATAGGACTTGTAGTTTTGCCAGAAATCGAGATAAACCGTTGTTACCCTTAAAACTCACCCCCCTCCCCACTTTCCGACCTCAGATCACCCGTAATTTATTTTTCCTTTCATTTTTGTTATATTCTGATCCTTTTCCAACAGGTTTCATCCTACTATAAATTTATTTTGTCTCAAAGACTATCGGCACTGGTCTAATATATACGCGACTGACGTATAACCACTACTCTACACCACATCTGACGGTTATTTCTCAGTTGAAAATGACCTCAGGAATCACCATATAAAGTTTCACGTGTCAAATGATTGCTCGGAGCGTAATTTTTTTTGACAACTTTACCATGGTGTCACCTTCGACTAGACCGCTACCAGACCGGTTGACGGTCAACTCTGTTATGTATTAATAAAGCTCTATTATCGTGGAGAATATCAACTGGCTATCGATTGCTTGTTAGAATTAACGCTACCTCCCGTACTAATATCACGGTACCTAATCCCGGGATCATCTACACATTTTCACAAACAAAATAGTGTTATATCCCGTATAAATTGGAGTTTTTTCTCGTTAACGGGATCGTGCCAGAGAGTAATCACTGACGTTGCACCGAAGGCAATATTGACATCCAATTTTGTTACTTATATGCGGCCGCGTTGATTGGTATCACAGTGACGTCATTATTATAATAATAAAATTGATATATTATTATGTTCTTTATCATTATAAGCGGTACTGACCTGTTAGGTACTGACGTCACATAAATTGGTTTGGAGTCAGTACATCCCTGTCAAGCCACTCGCCTGACTCCAATTTTCGTGATTGAATATTCGGGTCGGCACTATCTGCCTCGAATTTGAAGTCAGTAACTGAACCTCAGCCTCATCATCCTTTAATGTACTCTCTCAGTGAATACCGATATTAATAGCCTACTGCTATTTAACACCAGTATTAAGTTAATGTTACTTTTCGTATGGTGCACTCTGGTACACTGTACTGACCCGAGATTATGAGAAAAAGGTTGAACATGAACATATCAGTTGCTTCTCTACCAGGGGCAGTAATACCATCTAAATGACTTCTATCTCACCGTTGTAAGTGACGATGTAGTCTACGATGAATCACCTTTGCCTTTTATATAGAAACCTATTCATTCGAAATTTGAAGATTTCCAGTTTATAGCTTTCCAGAAACACAGGCTTAATGGAACTTCACTCCATCTTAGCCACTTAGAATAAATATGTCGGCAATTCAATTTCGAATTTAGTGTGAATGAAGAAAATTTACACATTTCATTTAATAAACTTAATTTTAGCTCTATTTGGAATATGTATTACAGTAATAATAAAGCAAATAAAATGATCGAGATTATGAGCAAGTGTCATTATTCTCGGACTTAGCTCACAAGTCCACGATCCCCAGTAATCTGAGATTAGTGTAAATCTGGCTTACACAAATGTCTGACAATTAGTTACCTCACAGTAGTCCTAAGAAGGTCATTAGCCCAGACCATCGTGTTGACCTATAACAATTTACCATGCCGACGGTTGAAAGACAACAGGGTTAAAGCGACATCAAAAAATGTAAGAGAAAAGGTCGTAAAACATTTGATGAAGAGTAAATTTCTTGTGAACTGTTTATGTCGCTTACATCTTTTAGTCATTCAACTGTCGACATTATATTATGAGTGTTTGTAGGGTGTCCAATTTCAGGAATGAAAATACAACAATACAGTAAAAAATGCTACTTATTTAGGGTTGTTTCCGGTGGTGAGCGACCCCTTTAGCTTTGAGAATTAAAGTAAGGTCTGTGACATTTTTTTTATAATGTGTTTTTGTGTAACACGGTCAGTATAATATTCAAATTCATTCTTATTTTTTAGTATAACATCGTATGTGGCATGTACAGATTTTATGTACTAGCTGTTGCTAGCGGCTTCGCCCTCGTGGAATTCTGTTGCTGTTCCCTACCCATGGGAACCTATTTTCCAGGGATAAAAAGTAGCCTTTGTGCCATTGCAACAGATCCGTTCACCCGTTACCGCTTTGTTGGAGCGTAATTGAGTAACAGACATCCAAATATCTTCACAAACTTTCAGATTTATGATATTAGTAGGATTGGATATCATTCTTACAGTATATACCTAACAAATAAAAAAATATTACAAAGTTAAATGTAGGTAGAAATCGTTTTGTGGTTTACGCAAAAACCGCAAATAAAACTACTGAACAAATTCCAATCCTGAAAGGTTTCATTAAAATGTAAAGTTATTACTAATTCAATATCATTCGTTATATCGTTCACACGATTAGTATTCATTCATTTCATTCATCATACAATGTTAATTAATTTCAGTTCGCGAACTCAATGTGAATTAATATTTCGTGTGAGAGGTGGAGAGGTGCTTGGTGCATTTGCGTTGGAATGTTCAATGATTTATTTAGTTTACACTACATGGCGGGGCAAATGAATAGAATATAAGAATTAAGAATTTTGGTTATGTATATGGTGCTTACGGTATTTTTGTGTGCCTAATAAGTACATTATAAAATAAAGTAAGGCCAAGTAGAGAGACAAGTCGTGATTACCCAGGGTCACCAATGTTGGTTGCTGGCCGGAACCTCCACGTGGTGCACCTAGGCAACGGAGGCGAGCAGCGCCTTCCACTCGCCACGGGAGACGCTGCTGCCTGCGGCCAAACTAGCCGGGGTGGGAGTGGCCCTCTAAAGGGCTGCTCCGAGGCTCTCCACGTGTCCCTCTGACTAGCAGATGGCACAGTGGGGAGCGAGCGGGGGGCGAGCCAACGGGGGTGGTATAAATGGGGATTTCCGCACGATAAAAAAAAGTCAAGTGTAGAGATATTTCCTCGGGTTTGAATCTTGGCCATTACGATACTGACGTGAACCTACTCCTAACACAAGCAATTCAGCTTAGATGGAGCAATTATGTAGAATACTTTTATCTTGCCGAGAATACCTTTATCCCTTAGGTAGATGAAGGGATTAAGTGGAAAACATTATCTACTAATAGTTTCAGGTACTGACTAATATACTTTTTTATTAAGTAGCTCAAAAAAAGCACAGGCACGTAAATAAAAATACCGGACCTATGCTCCATTTGGTTAGGTACTTACTTAACTAAAGGTAATCAATCTTGTAGCGACTTTTTATAAAAACAAATATTAAACAAATAAACTAGGCTAACTAAGTGACTAACTAGTGGTTCAATTTGGGTTTTTGTCTTCAAAATGAGTTTCTAAACTCAAATATTAATGAAATAAGTTTTTAAATAAAACAGATCAAATAGACATCACGATTGTTTACGTTTAGTTATGTACCTAACCGAATGGAGTACAGTTAATAACTCTTTTAGAACAAAAAATCATGGAAATTGGATAACTTTGGATACTAACATCCTATGTGGTGAGGTTTAATGAAAATAAGCTCAATTTGATTTGAAAATTGAACATTGAACAAGATTCTTTGTCTAATGTTAAAAATTAATTACATTTTCTGCGACATTCACTGAATTTTATCTTAATAGTTACAATAAAAACTAATGTCTGACTTTCATTATCATTTATTAACTATCATTAAGTAACACAATTAATTAAGAAAATGTCTAAGTACTTACATTTATTCTTAGAATAATTAGCGCTAAAGATTATAATTTTTATTTGAAACAAATTAACTATTACCACTCGTTTTTTAAGTTGGTTAAGAGTTGGCAAAAACCTTTTAAACTTTCGCTTTCCATGATATACTATAAACATAACCCAAATATTTTTTAAACATCTCCAACGTACCTACACAGCTCATTTATAATTTTGTTAGAATACGGTTAGAATATAGAAAGTTAATTTTCTAAAGACATTTCAATTTAGAACGCGCTACCCTTCTTAATAAATTATTTTCGTGTAAATTATTGCGATGTTGAATTTACACGATATTTGTAACGCCTGATAACTTTATAAGTAAACTCGCGTGTTAGCAGTTGCTATAACAAATTACGTAGGCGCTTAAAACTCGTTTCGTTCGAAGCTTTGCAACTGCTCTGTTCTCGCTGCCGATATTACTTTATATCACGTCTTTGAAATTAATATTATGCTCCATTTTTCAAATATATTTCTATTCAGAAGTTCCTATATGAAATTTTATTTGAAAATTGCTTTGAAAGGCTAGGTTAGTCTTCTTAACTTAGTTTCAAAGAATATTTCAAATAAAATTAATCAAATTTTATTGAGGTTCACGTTTTACGAGTAAGTCGATGATATAAAAGTAATGATTAAAAAATCAGAAACCCGGCTGCTTCTGAAAAGACCGAAACAAAACAACTTTGTTAGCAGGGATAACAAACTTAAAAAATTGATTTAAAATGATTAATGACATTTTAATCAAATTTTAAAATATTTAAATGAAGGCAACTAAGTAGTTAAATATCATTTTCACTAAGACATATAGATGACTTTGTATCTTAAAATCTAAAACTGACGGCTGACCATCTATTTTTGTCGCTCACTAAACGTTCCTTGTGGGTGGTCTAGCCTGTATATTATCATGTTTTTATATTCATATGTATACCAGGTAATATGCAATGAATTTACTGTGGAAATAACTTTGCTCTGTCAGAGCAGAGCATAATATTTTTATGATAAGAAATTATCGCTGGCCTTTTGAAGTTTGCCGCCGCTTAGTCTTTACGCTCTAGTGAGTTCCTTCCAACTTCCAACAGGTCCTTGGGATATCTACGTATTAGAATAGCTTAATGTTTTGTTGTGAAGATTTTTCATACATGAGTATATCCTGCTAATATTAATAATAGACAGTTTGTGAGGAATATGTGTGGATGTTTTGTTACTCTTTCACGTAAAATCAGCTGAGCGGATCTGGATGAAAGGCACAAAGCTAGATTATAGTCTGACATAAACTACTTTGATTTCGAGAATAAGATACTTGTGAGTTGCGGGATGGGCAAAAGAGAAAAAGATAAATAAGATAAAAATATAGCCTGTGATTGAGCGTTCAAATATTAAGTCCATGGTGGCAGGTTCGATTCCCGCTGAGCGCTTTGCACACTACGCACACCACACCGTCTGAGTTATTGTTTATCTTTTTACTCTTTTTATTAATGGCAACAATAACTAAAACACTCTTATTTTCCTTTGCACCCTCTATGTCCTGCTAAAAGCCGTGTGATGACAATCTCAGTAAAGAAATAAAGATGTAATAATCTCATAAGTATACTCCCACAACAGTCATTAAACTTTAAAGACATCGTAGGATACCTTGTCCAGGTATTTTATGCCCAATATGTATCAAGTTTTATAACTGGTAAACTATAAAACTGTAGAGTAGAAAGTCAATCCTAGTCCTTTGACGCATACTAAAATCACATGAATATCTATGGTACCTTTACTCATTTGCTAAAATGCTTTGTCGGCTCAGACCGAAGCCTTGTATTGTAATGTATTTTCGAAATAAGAACGTATGTAATAAATAAATTTTCTTTTTTTGTCTAATTACCTACTTTCTCATCGTTTTCTTTTGTTTTTTTTTTTAGGTCGGCAAAGACGTTATAAAATATTCTAATCTTAACTACTATTTACACTAATGACATTAGGCCAGTAAAAATAATATTAACTTTGTATTTTCTTACCGATCCAATTATTGTTTTTATTAGGTTTAGGATCACTTACTTTTTACGCGGAATACACCTAATAAAATTGCCTATTTGCCAGCGAAAGTCTCGTCCAAATCAGCCCAGCTTCCCTCTTTTAGACATAAAGACAATAAAAAAATTGAATAGCTTTTTTGGTGTAGGTATGTATCGGACATACACTCATATGCATTAATTTAAAATCTGTTATTTTAATATTACAAACCTCAGAGCAACAGAGCAATAAACTTCTATTCCTCTGAGTTACAAACAGACACTTCAATTTTATTTATTTGTATAGAAGATACCGTTATGAAATTATTCCTAGTTACGCAAGGAGGTAAGCCCTCGGACGAACTAACCTCGCAACATGCTTCAAAGAGCCGGATATTGCTACGAACTAGTTTATTTTTTAATTTTCAGTTTGCACAGACGCACGGGTAAGCGGTCGCAGGTTATGACGTTTTATAAAAAAAACATTACAAGTTATGAGTGATTAATCTATCTGAACTATATAAAGCTGGAGAGTTTAATAATAATAATTAAAAATAACTATTCTAGGACATTCTACACAGCGCTCTTTAGAACTAAGCATAGTTTAACTAGCTTGTGTATGGTTTCTAGAATGTTTGTTTGGTTGGTTGAACCTAATCTCACGAATTACTTGTCCGAATGACAAGCTGTTACGTATAAATTTATTTATTTATTTATTTATATTTGGGAGTTTTTAATGAAACTTAAAATAAGAAAGTTCAATTGGCGAATCCTCATAGCGATCGCTCAGTTAAACAAAATAAATCTTTATTATATACTAGCGTACCCGCGCGCGGCCTCGCCCGCGTGAATGTTGGCTATCGCCACCAAGTCTTTTTAAGCTGAGGGCTGCTGAGGGACTGCTCGTATATAAAAGAAAGTCGCGGTAGTTACACTATTTATAACTCAAGAACGGCTGAACCGATTTGGCTGAAAATTGGTAGGGAGGTAGCTTAGAACCAGGAAACGGACATAGGATACTTTTTATTCTTTTTTTTAGAGTGGAGTGTGGAGTGGAGTATAGTGGAGCTGAGAGTGGATGGAGAGTGGAGTGGAGAGTCGTTTAATTGGTGGTGATACCGACTTCCACGCGGGTGAAGCCGCGGGCGAAAGCTAGTATTATATACACATGACGCTTTTCATGGTTTATACGTGTGACAGTGGTAATGATGAACATTATGGTGGTAAGCGGCGATTATCTCAAGCAAATCCTCAGAACACAAGCCTTCACACAATCAGTATACACTTAGGGAAATTTCAATCCCGCTTCTAAGCCCCTGATCGTGTACAATCCTGGAGGCCCGTCTTTGTACCGAGTCAAAGGCTCAGTGGAATACTGTTCCGCTCTGTTGACTGCACCGAGCTTATTCGACGCCAGCTTAATCTTGTCTTCTAGGTCATTACGGTAATGGACGTCACTTGAGATCTCAACATCGTGGATCTCAATACCTTGATATGGAATTTATACAGTAAACATATAGTTGCAAATATAAAAAATCTTGGTGAATTGTCTTATGAATTTTGTTAAAAAAAACCCACCACCTAAATTAATTATAAATTTAAAACCTTTGTTATATTTACCCATCTGTCCCTCTAACTACAGACGAAACTCCTTTCTCAATCGTGCGAGTAATAGATTTTACACACTCTCAAAGGATCTCGATTTAGACCTGTTCAACACCAGTATCCCCGTGGCGAGGCGGCGCATCAGTGAAGGGTTATTTGCATCATAGGCAATGCTGCAGTGTTGGTAATGAGTTGTTATATTAGTATATAGTACAGATTATGTAAAGTGTAATCCGGGTGTGTAATTGTTTTGTATCGTATACTGCAATGAAATGAACGCTATTTCTAGTATATTTTTAATGCGGGGTCCTGTAATTAGCTCAATTATATTATGTACTAAGGTTAATCTATAGTTGAATAAGCTTTTGGACCTCCAAAAATAAGTCAATAAAATAAATGTAACTTTTATAGAGTATTAGTAAGTATGTATACTGAGGGTACGTTAGTACTATTATTTATTATTCTGTGCTGAGGGTTATCTATGACTAAATCTACCTATTGTTTAAAAACATACGTATTCTGTTTAATGTCTCAGGAATATGGTTCGCCATTACAGACACCGATAATGCTTCAATGTTGGCCCTCAGTTTGGCAGTCTCATTAGATGCTTTTTCATCACCACTTAAAGGACCAGTAACTGTAGGAAGAAACCAGGTGCTACCTTGCTAGCGACCTGAAGGTGCGGAAAAAGAGGTATTGAACCGTGTGAGGAGATCTTATATACCCAACAAGTATTTAAAGTATGTCTCATAAATGAGCTAGGTAATAAAAGGCATGCCGCCACACTAGTCCATTTGCCTTTGAATGGTTTTTTTTTTTTCTACTCTAACTTACCTGCATCAAGTCCAAACTGTTCTTAATAAGAGAAGTCTAATGCAATATTGCTAGCACTTTCTATTCCCCTACTCCTTCAACACAATAACTGGAGACAGGCAGACTAGACATAGGTTCACTAGAGTCCAGTAACGTCACTCAAGCTATCCTGAAAACGACTGCAGACATATCTCAAGACAGTACAAAAGAAATATCTATCGTAAATATCAATAATAACTATGATATAAACAGTTACCATAAAATGTTATAACAAATGACAGTACAATACGCAAGAACACATAGCGTATATATTATATTCTTATTCAATAGTTGTTTATTATAAACAAATATAATATAATAAGAAATGTGTACTTATGAGTTCTTCAGGATGTTAGAAAGGGCGTCCTTGGATGGCTTATGGGGTCCACAGAATATATTATAATCTAATTCTGGTGATAAAGTTTATGAGAAATAGAGATTATATTCCCAAATATTATAGGTATACACATACTCTAGCCGTCACCGGTATCGCCGTCTATAGTAAACCCAGGGTGGCAGCGCAACTTATTGCCGCGTGCAACCAAACAATAGTTCCGTTGGCGACCAAGACCTTATTATCCTTTCTAATTCATATTAGCTTATTCCCCGCTAACACAGGGAAATAATATGACGAAACACCGTACGGTTCCAGTTGATTTGCGATCGAGTCGATACATCTACCTCATCGTTAGATCCATTAAGGTGAAGACCGAGGGGGTTTCCGCATGCAAATACGCATAGCGACTTCAATTTTTCTGTAACATGTCAAACATTTGCATTTTGAAAGTATCATTTGGTTACGTGAAACTGATGAAGAAAAGCGTGGACTATTCATTTTAGCATCAAACTATTACTTACGATAGCTGAAGTCAGTTCATCTTTTGTAAAAAAAATATATTGGTAATATAAATTTCATTTGATGCAGTTGTTCCGTATCCATCCCATTAAAACACATCTCATCCTAAAATCCATCTCAAAAAACAACAAAAGCAAATCGAACGAACGAAACCAAAACTAAAAGTATCGTTCACACCTCAATTCACAGTCAATTTCGTTTGCGTCGACAATAATCCCATAGACGGATATTTTTTATTAGTCTTGTCGTGTCACGATATGTTTCAGTGCTACACGCCAATCATCGGAGTGCATTTGAATATTGGTTTTCCATCGATGTTCACTATATTTATCTAGTACAATCTGATTTAGAAAGTTTGACGAAAATATCACACATTGAAATGAAATTAGTTAACTTTTTCCTTCGAAGAAAAGACAAAAGTGTAAAACGTAGGTTGTTACATGCGGCCTCGCACGCACGGTACATTGTCCCCGTTCCCCTTGTTCATGGGAAACTATTCCAGGAATAAAGTAGCCTGTATTATTCCAGATTATAATCTATCCCTTTACCAAATTTCAGCCAGATCTGTTCAGCCGTTGAAGCGTGATTGAGTAACAAACATCCAAACATCTTCACAAACTCTCCCGTTTATAATAAGTATTAGTAGAATAAAGAGCGGCCTAAAATTAGCATTTGCTACTAGCTAATCAACAGGATTATTTTATCTGATTTCCTTTGACTGACATAATGAAGCGATCCCTCCTTTAGATAACGATTCTGCTCCTAATGAATTGTCTATCGATTTCAAATCGAATAATTAAACAATTATGGGCAATGGTTTTACTATCAGAGATGGCGACGACCGTGTGAAGGAAGAAGAAAAGGAATGTAATATGTGTACTAACACCAGCAAAGAATAGATACTTTTAATTAAATTTCCTTCTACTATTAAATTAATATGCATTAAAGAGAAAGTAGATACAATATATATTTTAAACCTACACGTAAAATAATTCAGATATTGCTCACCAATCATTAAAATGGAAATTCCACTGCTTTCCCATAGGAAAGTACCGTCAAATTACGAAAGCAATACGAATTTTGTGAGGCGAATCAACTTTTATTCCAGTTAATCGAATAAATGTATTCGATTTTAAATGAATAATATTCGAGTGAATGAGTGTATGAAACACTGCAATGCCTAATATGTGATAGTTTTATTATAAATGGTACTTCCCATCAAATAAATATCTCTTCAAATATTTATTACTTTTTGGGTAGTGATTTTATCACACGACTATTAAGGTTGTCACAAACCATTGCGAGTTATGAGTATGTTAGGGCGTGACATTAAATAATTGAAGTGTGACTTTATAAATTCATAAATGAATAAGTATGTAGTGGTGACCTCCGACCCTGGGACTTTACCTTTGGTTTACCATCAGGCGAAGTAAAGTCATGTTGATATGTCTAACATAAAAAAGTATCTACTAGTATTTGACAAATATATACTATGTATTGACAGATCTTTGGTAAGTAATAAAATTATAATGTACTGCCGTTTATTGCAACCATAATTATGTAGCCTACAATATTTCTCTCCCAAGCTCTAGTCAATCTCTTTACAAAAATTTATCAAAATCGGTTGATTGGTTAAGGTGTAACAAATCAGGTGTCCGAAAGTATAACAGACAGACAGAGTAGAGTAACTTTCGCATCTATAGATATATACATCTATAGATTCTATGATATAGGCATATCGATAGGAGTTACTTAGTAAATGATATATATACAATTTCTACGAATAATAAAATTTATGAAACAAAGTATTTTAAAACAAAACTCGGCTCGTTAGTTGAATGCTCGATACCCGAAGTATCGCAGGAATTGGTTGCAAAAAGTATCGCAAGCCAATACATCAGAGCGTCAACGACCTAGCAGAGAACGTGGGAATCCTGTCGCAGCGACATTATCCAATCGATTTGTCGGCATTTTGAATTTTGGATCGAAGGAAGATGCAGGCACCCTGCAGTGTCTGGCATATCTTTTTTATACGTCATCATCCTCACAACGATTGCCAAGTTGCTTCCAAAGTGTGTACTTTCGAGCTTGAGATCCACTTATTGCTTTTTTACCCGACTGCCAAGAAGAGTATTACCTCATATCTTCCTAACCACTGGACGGCTTTCGATATTATTCGACAGCCAATTTAATTTTTTAATGGATCCCGACTGTTAAATTGTTATATTTCTAGACCATAGGCCATCTAAGTGCTTGTTTTTTTCTTTTCAGTTATATATATACCACTTAGGTGGCAGGCAAGCACACGGCCCACCCTGATGGGAAGCGGTCGTGTCCTACCTCCATAGAGTCGTTGCTATTTTTAACAAGCACTATAATGTATTACATAAGCTAAATAGAATTATAAATAGATACTCGATATATTTGTATCGTCACAGTATTAATCTTGAGTGAACATATTAGCCGAGCAGCGTTCCGGGAGAGGCTGCCTGTCGCAGGGACCGCTGTCCCTAGATGGAATGTTGTCAGGATAAACTCAAGTTTTTCTAATGAATGTTAAGGACATTTTTTGTGTGAAAGAATTCGAAGTATTCGTTCTAGTTGATTTCGCCAATTACTAATTCTAAGTTTGATGCGATGTATTTTAAGAACAAATAGAAAATAGTTTTGGTCAAAAATATAACAGATTAAAACCGTCTGATCTGAAAAACGCTTGAGAGTCGCTAAGGAAACTTAAGAATTTAATAGAATGTCCGCTGAGCTAAAAGTGAAATAAAATTCTAGAAGGCATGTTAACTAATTTGGACCTCAGGCCGACATACAGTGCGTAGGCGCAACTCAGCTATACAAGATTACGGGTTCTATCCCACGTAAAACAAATATTTTGTGTACATAAGACTTCTAGTTGTTTATTTATTTTTGACACTAAATATTACAAAGGTTCGATGTTCACTTACATATTATTTAATGTTATTTTGTCAAAAAATGATAATTTTAACTACTTTTATTTTGAGCCATAAAATTTTAGGCTCAATTATATAAAAAACTGTTACGCAATTTTGTGAAGGTAAGTAGTCTGTTGCTAGAACACAATTACACAAAATTCTATCTTATAAATAAATTTTGAAGAGTAATTGTTTATTTTGATAATAATGTTTCCAAGTTAAAATGATCTTCTATTTTAATAACTGTGTGACAGACACCGGCTCCATCCTTCCGTCCCGTCGTTTCGGAACAATTACATAAAACAATGTGCCCGGATCGTAGAAATGATATGATTTAATTAATTTATTTATCAATTAAATGTAAGTAAATAAATAGAAATTCTACTTATGTTATAAATGTGAAAGTTTGTGAATATTTTTGGATGTTTGTTACTCAATTACGCTTGGCTGATCGGGCGCTTCATAAACGGCTGACATAACATAAACTCACGCCTATATCCCCGAAGGGGTAGGTAGAGGTGCTAGCACCCACATTTCACCAGTTTATGTTTAGGTCCCAATGTAATAGGTGGCGAGCCTATTGCCATTAATCGGGCACTTATAAGCCTGCGATAAATACACACATAACTTCGAAAAGCATCGAAAAGTCATTGTTGTGTGCCATGGTGAACCTAGGATCGAACCCGAGACCTCGTCTCAGCAGCCCATTACCCAGACCACTAGACTACCGCGGTCCTCCATAAACGGCTGAACCAAAGTAAAAATTTTATTGAGTCTGCCGTTTAGGATGTATCCAGTAACATCTAGATATCTATGTAGGTGGATACGTAAGTACCGGGACGGAACAGTTAGGACATCTTTGTCCCGGATTATCACGGTTAGGTAAACCGTGGTGTGTTATCAAAAGACCTCATGAGATCACTTAAAATATGGGTACTCCCCCTTAGGAACGTTTTCCTATAACAAACTAAGTGTCTCGTATCGTAAAAACCAAAATACCTTTCTCTACTTGTACCTATACCTATCAATCCCTCCAAAAAAGTATCTAAATGTAACTAAAAACGTTATGAAATCCGTTGTCTGATTTTAGATAAAACCAAATATTTTTCTGATCAGAAAAAGAGATCATCCAGGACGGGACTTGACCGTGACCAGTCCCTTACAGGGGGATGCTCTGACCAACTGAGCTACCTGGAACCATTCTAGATGCTCGAAATTTTCCGATCAGAAAATCATTGGAAATAGTTAGCATGCAAATGCTTTAAAATTTCATTCAGAAAACCAAACGTGTTAAGTAACCAAAGACTGTTTTCATGGTATTCAAGTTGATGATAGCATTATACAGCAACTCTTTAATCAGCGCCGCTTAAATTAATACCTTTCCAACATAACATTACTGTGAATGATAATTAATGATCATCGAATACCGGCATCAAGTGTTGAGCAAACAAAACAATGACAGATGTGTGATCGAAAATAACTGGTTAATTTAAAAGCATTGTAAAACGTTACCATGTTTGGTTTCAGTCTACATTTTAAGACTGCCAATAGATACCGTGTTTCTTAACTAATTTGAATAAATAGTTGAATATTTGTTATAATAATGATGAATTTTTTTAGGCTTATGTTTTAGTCATAAGCGGTAGCGTAATGATCGATATGCCTGTTGGTGAGGTCGTTTAATTTTTAAGTAGCGTAAAAGCAAAGTATGAAATGCACCGAAAAGTAGCGAACAAAATTCCTACTTACATAAAATAGCTTTGCCTTTGAAATTATATAACTATAAGTCCATTTACAAAGATATAGTGTATGAAAAATAATAGAACCTGGTTTGAATTTATGGATACCTAAATTTATTTAATAAAGATTTAACAACTAACTTTAAGGGAGGGATTTATCGACACCTAAACTTTTTACTCTGTATATATTCCCTTGCCGTTTTTAGCATTAAATAAGTACTATAATTTATATAATTTTGTTAAAAAAGTTAATAGCTGTAATTGTCTTGATTGAATTATAAACCTACTTTAATGAAACTCAATTGAATACTCTAGGTGTAAAAGTTTTACGAACGTAGTTACGTAGATGATTTTTTATCAGACACGTCTTTGTTAAGACAAGAAATCCGCTACCGCCTATGAGCTTACTCGCTACTGCGTTCTCAAGTGGAAACATTAACGTCCGCTGTCATTGTAGTCGCCCCCACGCACTATGTGGGCGGAGCGGAGCGAACGCACCTTTACTTTCCAATTTTAGATACTATATCTCGAATAATGAATTATTTTGCTTTGCGTTTTGAGTAATGAAATTAAGTGGAGCCTGTGCCTTGTTCCTGTATTGCTAAAGCAGCTGCAATAATATCAATGTCTGTTGTTCCGCCCGATTGTGTGCGCAACAGCTGGACAGATCTAGATAATTTATGCGAATACATTCAGTGTGGTCCGATTGTGGCAATAAAAAGGGCCTTCTATCTCTTCCACACGACAGAGAATAGGAATGTATAGAATGCTTTACCCACACACGTGTTTCCTTCCTCATATTATGCACAGCTATCAAACGAAAACTGCAGTAACTGGTTGCCTTTACTATAATATATGGAATGGTGCGGTCAAATGAAACAACAACATAATCGAACAAATATAAATATCAACATCTCCTTCTTAGCGTGGCTGCCAGTCATATTCGCAGCTTTTGCCTTGGCCCAGGGCCTTGGAACGACTTTCATCCCTACACCAGAAGAAAACCCACACCACAGTCTATTCGTCAATCAGACGATATAGTAACTTGCACATGAGGTTGACTTAGCTTGGTTGGTTAGACACAGCCAATTCCATTTCACTCTTCAAAATTTACATTTTACGTTTAGGTACCTACCTATTTAATAACACCCCGTTCGGGTTTCCGTCGGGGGTTAAAAATACTTACTTACAATGACAAACTTAAAGTTGTTACTACGTGGTCAAGCTTAATTGCGAGCTTGTTGTGAAACGAAATACAACGCAAGTTTTATTTTTAAAGCAAGACCATAAACGAACCACTAACACAGAAAAGTAAACACTCACTAGTTGTATTGCAGTTTTTTTTTAGAAAAAATGCAGCATGTGAAGGTAACTTATGTATCTGCATTACCTGTAACAAAAAACAAATAAAAAATAACATAAAAAAGGTAGCAAACACCAGCTTCCAAATAAAAAAGGAATCATCAAAATCGGTTTACCTATTCGAAAGTTATGAGGTAACAAATATAAAAAATACGTCGCTATATATTCGAATTGTGAACCTCCATTTTTGGAGTCCCTTAAAAAATATCCAAGATTTTTTAGCAGATCTTTTTAGCGTCAATAATGAAAAGCTAATTGATGGTGCAAACTTGAATCCACTTAGAGTCTACTTATTACGGTGCGAAATATAATTCTACTCTATATGATAAAATAGTACAAAGATGCATAATATTATTTCTTCTTACCATTTTAAATGAAAACCCGTTAGATAAACTGTTAGGAAAAACTGTATGAATCAGCAGATACACCGGCTTACAGGTGAGTTTGGTTTGGGTCACAAAGATTTGGCGGGCCGCATACTCCTAGGGAGATAAGCAGATGGAGGCGCGGGGTGGTCAAAATGGCCGCGACGCACTCTTATTATTACTAAAGATCGCATTTAGCCCGCGTATGTCTGACAAGCGACATGAGCTATTGCGCCGACAAATGCAACCTTATAATTGTACAAATAAAATAAAAGTGCGTCGCGGACTTTTTGACCGCCCACCTCACTGTCTGCTTATCGCCTAAAGGCTAATATTTCAAATTTATAGCCTAACGACTTAGGCTCTCTATGTTGACAATAACCAATGAAAATATAAATTGATTCGCTAAAATAGTTTAGCGAGTATTAGCTAATCCGCTGTCAATAAATAACCTTTGACTTTCTCCTGAACTAAAAATACCAGATGTAGGTGTAATCATGACACGAATACAGAACTAGGTACTCTTATTTATGTTATGACTGCGCAGATATGTATGCGCAGGCATTCACAAACTGTGTTAGCACAATCGAACTCTCTTCCGCAGAGATATTAGTGCCTATATAACTTAACTTATAATTATTTTATTTTTAACCTGTAACGATTTAATTGTAAAAGATATGCAAATTAAAAGAAAGGAGCGAAAAGGCAGACGAAGAAGAACGTTTGTGGGACAGGTCAAGGAAAGGATAAAGGTTGAGTTATATCAGGTGGTAAAAGTATTGGCTCAGAAGAGAGTATAGTGGCGGTTACTTCATCAGCAAGAAACTACGATATACCTAATACCTTAGTAATATACCTATAGTCTCTCTTTCTCTCTCTAACTTAAATTAGACTGCTCTTAAGTCAGCTCTACTCTTACAGGGATTGTGATTTACACATAATATAATAAATTATAGTCTACGAGTAAGTCCATCTAAGATAATGCACTTTTCAAGTGACAGATTTTTACAATATTATAGTGGTGTCGAACATTAATATCAGGTATTAAATATGTATGTATTGTCACGTGATCCAGTTTGGTATGTCATTGGAACATGGAGTCACCCCAAGTCACCCTAAACAAAAACGCAAATATTTGCAATTCTATCGTATCGAGGAATGTTCGATTGGATGGATGGGTTGGATTCGACTGAAGGACGCCTTAAAGGCTAACAGCTATTTGAAGGTTGGCGAAATGAATATGCACTTTTTGTGTATATGCGCCTTTAGAATACAAAACAAACAAGTAGGTATACGTGGATAGCATAATTATACAAAAACTTGAAATGTAACAAACATCGTGTAAAATTAACTCTTTTTATAAGACTATTCGGTCGTGGATGCTTGGTGCTTAAGAAGTTGGCCTTATCATTGAGAGAGTTTGAATCCTGGCCATCACCCTATCAACGTGAACCCACACACACAACAAGGAGTTATGTGGACACGTTTTCCGAGTGACATTGAAAAGCTTCCAACTGAGTTGGAAAAAGGGCTTGGTAAAATCATCCTCCGAGCCTTTTCCAAGAGTTAGATTAAGCCAGCCTCATGATCGAGAGGTGAGGATTTGAATCTGGATTCATTACACAACCAAAATAAACCCCTTAAAAAATTAGCTTAGCTGGAGGAGCTAGGTTGGTTAGATGGGATACGTTTTACTGACGAAACGAAAACCGACCCCAACTGAGTTGGAATAAGGCTCGGCGAACTCATCCTCCGAGCCTTTTCCAAGAGTTAGATCAATGAACTTAGACTAAATAAACGACTCATTGAAGTTTTATAAATAGGTTTAGCATTCAAACGTTGCTAAAAAATTCACATGAATCGAAGATAAAGAACTCGCAAATAAAGAGACTAACAGCGATGAGTGGGTATATGACTCAGTTCACCAATTCTGCGAAAAGATTGAAGAACGCCTCAACAAAATTGATTAAAGATTTATAAGACGTAACTGACGTAACTTAGGTCTTAGACTACTTTAAAAGGCGGGCGGGCTTAGTCACTTTTTCATTAAAATAATTAAGAACCAGCCGCTATTAGAAACCATAGGAGATAAAAGGAAACTGTCTTAGAAAGCATAAACATTTTCTTTCCCATCGATTTGTGTCCGCCATGTCAATACTGCCATTTAGAGCACTAAAAATTATCATTCTTGTTTGGGTAGGTAGGTATTTATTTCAAAAAGTGGCATGGCATCCGTTTGGAACACAAAACAATTATCGTTATAGAAATACCAATCCTATTAGAAATGTAGTAAGTATTCGATTGGAATAGATCTTGCTTACAGATATGAGATAATTTTGGTATCATTGAGGTGATAATTTTGGTATCTACGATTCGAATTGGTGCTATTCAAATAGGTGTTCTCTATGGCATGCCCCCATTTTCGACATAGCGATGGTATAGAGATAACACATCTACCTCATTTTGTATAATATCATTGCATTCCCGCATAAAATTAAAGTAGGTATACAAAATATTTATAGAAATGAAACATAATGTTCGGTACAAAAAGAGACAACATGCTGTTAAACATATCTACCATTCAATTTAACATATTCACACAATAGACGGTCCATATAACATAGACACTTATTTCTATGTGTCACTAAAAGTAGAGATATCGCTTTATTACTTTTTTATTGCATTTTTTATAGTCAAATCAACAAAACAATATCACAGAAAACCGAATGTAAAATATTGAGATTACAACACTAGGTTATGGTAATACGTTGACATCGTGTTGGCGAGTTTGTAGTGAGGTCTGTGGATAAATCGAGTAGGTATCGAGAAAACCATCGAATCAAAAATCGATAAGGAAACTGTGGTCATACATTATTTGATGCACATTTATGTTACGCACTGCTAGTTCTGTTTTATGGCGTATACTAGTACTTTGTATAAACATAAGTTACTGTTCTATGTATAAAAGGCCATCAAAAAGTACTATTCTATTAAATAAAAACACAACACAACCAACCAACTTCACAAAACTTGCTTTCAACGTTTAACTTATTAAAAGCAGCTATTAACTACCACCGATCCAATTACAAAATTCGCGACAGTAATCTCTAAGACAAACTAATATCCAAGTCTTCTTTAGACATAATTGACTAGCAAGCAATTCTCGAAAATCGATTCTCGTTTACAGACAATCGACTCGATATCGATAGTCGCTCGGTCTAAACTATTTTCATTGAACAGGTCACCCATTCACCGATCTCACAGCGTGGGCAACAGCCCGCAGCCATTGTACTCGTGTGTAGGCGACTTCATAATCATCAGTAATTACACACACAAGCCGTTGACATGTAAATTAACGCCTTCAACGTTATTATTTGATGTAGTATGCGTTTCTGGTCCATTTTTATATCGATATTTAAAATTGATTAATTGGGAATTTGTTTCCCAAGCATTTACATAATTCCGTTCTTGATTTATATGGTTCCGTTATTTTGAGTTTTCGATAGATGATTCTGACGTCACTCTAATGCTGGGTACTCACATGGGTATCAAACGTGTAGGACTGTAGGACATTAACGTGTGAACTGCAATACTCACACGTCGAGCTGTGAGTTTTGCGGTCCACACGTTAATATTTACTCGTTTTGGAGTAAAACTATCGAGTCATACCGTATGTGAGTACCCACCATGAGACGAATGTAGACGAGAATTTTCACTTGATAAGAGCATTTATTCCTTCGCGACTTCGGCCCTGTAGTATTCTTATAACCAAAAGAATAACTTATTTGACATTTGAGATAAGTACGACACGGGATCGAGACTAGACTGAGACTGAATTTTGAACATGTTTTTATTACGAGAATTGGCCCTCTGGATACTGACATTTTGTTATGTAGCGGGTACGCCAACTAGGTGAGGTTGGTTAAGAACCGAAGGTGTTGGTAGGGCTTTGCAAACCCTATGTAGTGTAGCCACTTTGACTATCAGATATTTATTTTATCGTAACAGTCACACACACACAGTTAGGGCCAACACAAATACATATAAAATATTATGTTACCACCCACATACTTTGCATTCTTCAAGTTGCAGCGGAAATTACCTACGCAAACGGCCAATAATGTTATGATGTTTTCGTTTTTATTGTTACTCGGTATCTCATCTTTCGGTTCTCATAGACATACCAACTTTTTATATTATTTAGTAGTAAAGTGTCAAATAAGTTCACAACTCGCTTAAGTTACACTACACTACATTAAATTTGACTCACCTTTGTCTCCATGGGAGCTAAAGTCTAAAACTTTTATACTACTTAGGTGGCAGACAAGCGCATAGCCCACCTGATGGGAAGCGATCACCGTGGCATATTAACGTAAGCAACATCAGAGATGTCACACTCACGCTCCCGACCTTCGAGGGTGAGGGGGTTTAAGCGGGGTTAGAGGAATAGGAACGCCTACGCCAGAACCCCAAACAGTCTACTAATACTGCTACCCACTTATTCGAAGATATCAGAACGTGAGAATACAATAAAGACGAAATTTTTGTCGTTTTTAATAATAACAATCGTCTATAACGTTTATAAATATGCTGTTAATATTACGAACAAACACAAATCATCATTCAACCGCTATCTTAGCCTCAAATCACACTGACAGGTACACTCACCCACGTGCATATCACAACATTCTTGTACAAGTACCATGTTATGTTATTACAAAACTGTGCATGTTTTTATGTTGGTTCGTACATCGCACGTGCCCTGAACACTACTGAACTTTTCCGGTCTTATTACAAAACAAGGACTAAAGTCTGGTTTAAAACCAGACTATAAAGTCCAGGCTTAATTTCAAGACCAAGGTTTAAACTTCTTCTCATTACAAAAACTGAATAAACCGTAGACTACTTAGGCCAGGGTTTAAACCTTGTTTGAATTTTTTTTCTGGGGCTTTGATATTTTTATCTGACAAGTCAAAATCTGAAGAAATTACTATCAAAAGCAGGGTCACGTTGTATTATAAAACCAAGTCTATCTAAACGCGATGAGCTGAAAAATTACGAAACAGATTTTCATATGGTTTTTTTCCAATAAATGAGTGATTCATGAGGAAGGTTTAGTTGTATATATAAGGTTGTGTATCAATTGGTTTATGATAATTTGTTGACGATATCCGCAATTTGAGGTTTCACTTCTCGTGCAAAACCAAGACTTTGTAAACATGAAGAAAGATATAAGATAGCTATATTAGAACTTAATAAGGGAAGACAAAAATAACTGACTCACTATCAAGTAGGTATATTGTTTGTAGGTATAGTGTTTATTTAGAACCAAATTATGAGAAACTTGCACCATAAAGACTTGAAACTCTTTACCAGCGCATGTGTTTCCTTCCTTCTATAGTCCGGGGCCTTTAAACGGGGCGTGAAAAAGCATTTGATGAGGTCGTCAAGCTGCGGGCCACCACTGTATCAGTATCGGTGCATGTAGTGGTGACCCCAGTCCTGAGATTTTTCCTTTAGCTTACCATCAGGCGACGTAAAGCCATTTTGACGTGTCCTATATAAAAAAAAGAAACATAAAATCTACATCCAAAAATTAATTCATCTTAATATCGGCAAGCATCGCCGCAGCAACTAGCAGTACGTAGATATTATAATATGCTAATATATGGGAGATTGGGAGCGAGTTTCCGCCGCAGATGCAGCACCAAGTAGGCGTTATGACGTCACCGTGTGAAGAACCGCGTGGTGAAAACACACACGTATTACGGCTGATTAAAATACATAATCAATAACACAGGAATGCATTGACTAGGGACTGGTTTCGATCCGTTAGCCATACTTTAATATGCAATTTATCTACCTCTTTATGAATTAGGGAAATTAATTATATACTACCAAGAATTACTTAGTAACATTAATTGTTATTTATAGATCCTCAATTTAATAAGATGGATGTGAAGTTTGTTGTTCTCAAGGGCTCTTGTAGGGAGATGGTTCGGGCATCAGGTTATTCAATCAGTAAGAATTTAAAATTGTAAAGTAGCCATGTCTGTACATTGAAGATATAACAAAAAATTGGGTAGGTACGTTATATGAAAGATTCTGAACACAAAAATATTTTTTTTAATTCTTTTCTGTTTGTTCGCGGTAGACGCAAAAACTAGTGAAAGGATTTTAATGCGGTTTTTTTTTATTTGAAAGGCCTTGATCAGACTTAAAATCGTATGCATGATTGATCACAATCGGTTGAGTAGGACCGGAGATATAAGTCTAAACACTTTGAAACGACATCCACACGGGCGAATCCACAGACATAGGTCAGTAAACTCAAAAAAAATCAATAACTTATAGCATTGTTCCTGGTTGCATCTGAGCCTTTCATTTTGGAGCCCGGAGTCTCTTACTCGTTCTTGTGCTCTTTGATTTGATTAAAAATGTTTTATGGGAGTAACTGCCGTATAACCTCCCTACTCTGAAAGGAAATCCTACGCCAGAACCTCCGCAATCAGCAGGTGTATAATGAGATAGATTATCTTTAGCTTTGAAGGAGGTAGGACACGACGGTATCTCTCGTCTGAAATGAGCTGTCCGACTGGGGAAATAGCTCCGCTCTACAGAACACCGCGGCCATAATAACCATCGTGTTGTGTTCCCGCCGGTAATTAGGGTAGCTAGAGCTCACTGTACTCCTCCTCTCCCTATCCCTTCCTAGACTCCCCAACCCACCCTAGCCCTCCCCCCTTCCCTTCAGGATAGGCAGCGCGCGTGTGACACCTTTGGTGTTGCACACGTCCATAGGCCACGGTGACCGCTTCCCATCAGGTGGGCCGTGTGCCTGTGAAAAAAACCTGTGTAAATGAGATGACTGCATCAATGAATGCAATGAGATAAGAGTTTTACATTAGAATACGGATTTAAAATATTATTACCTACGTATTCTGTGATACAAACATCTTGCTACTAAGCGATCGATCTATCAGTTTCACCCAGTAATATTGATCGATCGACACTTTCAAAATAATGTACAAATTTATTTTTTATCCGTTATTAAAATACAGACAAACAAAAACAGACAATAGAAAGTGAGTCGATCATGAACGTGGTATATAAAATAATAATAGAACTTTAATCAGAACAAGATACTAATATTATAAAGAGGCAAGATTTGATTGTATTTTGCATTGAATAGGTTCCGAAATTACTGGACCGATTTCAAAAGTATCTGTTTGAGTTCAACAGTTCATTTTTCGAGGCAGGTATGTATAAATAGTTCATAAATGTCAACAAATTGGGATAATTTCCACATATATTATTATAGAATCGGGTGTGAAGCCGTGGGGCATAGCTAGTGATCCACGAAGCGCGGTGATATTTACTCTTACATTCCTTACAATAAACCTTCATTTCTCAAAAAAATACGGTCAAGATTATCTGACAATTACGTAAATAACACTGCCGCTAACACACAAAAAGTATGTATATTTCAGCGCCCTTCAATCGCACCGAACAATTAGGGTAGGTACTAATTCAAAACCAAATTAAAAAACAAACTTCTAGCTCTACAATATATTTAAAATTGATTTTCACTAATATTCAGGGACATCACACTCAGTAACACAAAAGTTGTATGTATTTGTGAACTAGGTGTAAAGCTATATTTAGGCTGTGCACAGACCGGCACAACCGGAGCTATGCATCGTGATTCTGATCTACCAATCTAGATCGTGGGCTGTGACACGTATATCGAATATTTTATTTTCATCATATTGCGTAGGTAGGTACATATATCTATTGATATTATACCTAAAGTAGTATAAAAGATAGTAGCCCGTTTCTACTGAACTTCAACCTAGCTTCTCGACGCTTCCCATCAGGTGGGCACGCTTCTCTGCCACCTAAGGTGTATAAAAAACCCCGCAAGGTGCAGTCAATTGATGAACTGAAAAAATATATATATACATTAAAAAACATAATATATAATGTATCCCTAGTGGTAAGTGGTCTGCTTATAGACGCTTACGGCACTAGCGATGAGTATGAGTCCTACGTTACCAATTCCAATTCGGTTAAGGCGCATTAGGGCTAATTCTCATTATGGCAACCGACTCGTCCACATAATTTATCATACCAACAACCATGATCTACTTTATGTTGCATGACCACGGGTCACCATTCCGAATATTCCGAAAATTCCGAATTGCCGTCAAGCTGAGAGCCACCATTTTGGCACTATCGGTGTTTGCAATGGTGACTCCCATTCTAGAGACTTTGCCTCAGCTTACTATCAGGCGAGGTGAAGTCATGTTGACGTGACCGACATAAAAAAAAAAAAAGAATACCGAGGATCCCAAAATAGTGGCCCCTACCTTGACAGCCTCGACAGATGTTTCTTCACGCCCGGATTTTGAGGAGAAAGAAACACGTGTGCGAGTAGCAGCAGTTCAGTTCTTTTCCGTGTGACGGAGAAAGTAATTGCCCTTTGTCTAACAAATTTCCTTAACATACCTACTTATAGAATACCTTTATTCAATAAATACCATTCGACCAATTTATTTGGTCGAAGAATATACCAACAGGAAATAAACTATCAAGTTGGAAGCAGAAAAAAGCCTGCCCATTGATCCGTGGGGAACATTGTGGGCTTTCGGTCGCGGCTATTAGAACAATATTTTTCCATTAATCCCAGCCATGGGATCGTAACCGCAAAATATGTCCGATTGCTTTCACTCGCTTATAGAAAATTTGGTAGGTACATGAAGTTTGTACGTAGTCGAAATAAGGTAAGTATGGAAGTAGTTTGAAAAACGTTAACCATTTATGTACTGTATTAAAAATAGCATAGGGCTCATTGGAGAGCAGACATGGGGCGGGCTGGTTCTCCGAGCTGAAGGGGTGACACGGACAGGGAAATGCCTTATTGGCTACGTAATTAAAACCCGAGACGGCGGCGTATGGTTTTGGTCAACATAACTACCTCTATGGCCGTAGAGGATGGTTTCCATGAGGATTTTCGCAAGAAACATTTTGTGGTTGCTATAGT
The DNA here is from genome assembly GCA_963576445.1 of Lithosia quadra. NCBI lineage: Eukaryota > Metazoa > Arthropoda > Insecta > Lepidoptera > Erebidae > Lithosia > Lithosia quadra. The sequence continues at coordinate 5,178,567 of OY754899.1, read as the reverse complement.
CGTATACAAACATTTATGGCATTCTTTATAGGTATTTGGAGCCTGGTCTAGCTACAGACCTTTTATATCATGAGTAGGTTGTGGAGGTCAGGTGATAATCAATTCATGGAAAGTGTCGCAGTTCGACCGCTTTGGGCTTCGCAAAGTGAACATTCTAACATGACATCGGTCAGGATAGCGCAATTCTCCATATCAGCATCATAACTCACGTCGTTCCAAGAAAGTCCTTAAATTTACGATCACTCTGGATATCAAACTATCCATAAAGTAGGTAATGAATTGATGACCTCGCGGTGAGAGGATGTAGCTTAAATTTTGACGTTGATGACGAACACCCCGCCCACAGCTACACAGCAACTTATACTAGCCGACACGGATGCGAATTTGTATTCTCATACCACTAAGCATAACATAACATAACATAACATCTGCCTACCCCTTCGGGGATATAGGCGTGAGTTTACGCCTATATCCCCGAAGGGGTAGGCAGAGGTGCTAGCATCCACTTTTCGCCAGTTTATGTTTAGGTCCCAATGTAATAGGTGGCGAGCCTATTGCCATTAACCGGGCACTTATAAACCTGCGATAAATACACACATAACTTCGAAAAGCATCGAAAAGTCATTGGTGTGTGCCATGGTGAACCTGGGATCGAACCCGAGACCTCGTCTCAGCAGTCCATTACCCAGACCACTAGGCTACCGCGGTTGCTACCACTAAGCAGGCAAACAATATAGACTTTTTTATACCACTTAGATAGCAAACAAGCACGCGGCCTACCTGATGGGAAGCTGCTACCATGGCCTATGGACGTGGGCAATACCAGCCACCAGGGGAGAGGAAAAAATGAATAAATGACATTACATACACGTGTGTAAGGCAAGAAAAAACGTCAGTTTGTGAATCAAATTTAAGCTTACGAGTAAAAATGGGTTCATTAACATAGGTTCAGTAGACATAAGCTCCTAATACTCGATCGAACAATCAAACAAGTATTAATTTACAATCCCACGCATCCCACTAAAGTGCGAAATATTGATTAGCAGTTCGAGGAGTTCTCTTTTTTAGCGCTATTAGGGTACTATATGCCAGCGCGTACTACAAGAGCTTACCCTTAGTGAATGTAAGATTAAAAACCGATTTCACCAATGATAGGAAGCTATTAATTTCATTGAGTAATCGGGAGAACCCAGTTTAACTTGAACTTATTTTTTTCACTAGGTGTTTGTTTTATTTCAGGCTGTATACGAATGAACAAATTTTGATTGTAATTCTACATCCAATGATTATGAATATGAAAGTTAGTAAAGATGGATGGATGCTATTCTTTTACTCAAAAACGATTAAACAAATTTGAATGAATTTCGGTATAAATTAAAATAACAGGAAATATGTTCCTGTTGGACGCTGCGACGAATACACCTGGGCAAACCACAGCACTCTTTCATAAAACTGTCAAAGTTTTCGGCGAAAAGTGCTGTCTAGGATTAAAGATTTCTATGAGCTGTGCTTTCTGTATGTAGTCGTATTGTACAAGCGTATTTCTACCTTAGGTTCCACACTCCTGTAGAACACAGTTCGTATAGTGCGCGGCATCTAACATGGGCAGATCTTGGAGTAGTGTGGGCCCCGCTACTTCAAAACCTTGCCAAGTTAGATGCCGTACACTATACTTGTTTGTGGCAAAATGCGTCGCCTAGAAGCAAATATACTTAGTATACGGCATCAAAATTGGCAAGGTTTTGAAGTAATGGGGCCAACACTACTACAAGATTTGGCCACGATAGATGCCGTACACTATACCCAATAGATTATTCATTTAAAGAACAAGATACCTACTTAATGCAAATGTTGACTTGTTCGCTAATCTCCCACTTTAGCATACAGACATCTAAATTGTATATTTTTAATAGATGATCGTAATCATGATGAATACAGACAACCTCTGGCCTCACCGCTGTCACCCACGCACCGCGCAGTCTTGCAACGTCTATCACAAGCTTCTAATTAACCTTATTTATAAGATTAGCATATCTAAGTAGCTAACTGGCAGGTTAACTTATTAATATCTATAGTTATTTAGTGCTAATAGATGAATAACCAATAAGATAATGTTCCAAAAGATTTTCCTAGATTTAATGCTAGTATTTATTTAATCATAGATTCAAATATAATATATCGAAATGAGTGTCAAATTTTGAATTATTATTATTACCTATTTCAAGTGTCATCTTAGTGTCATCAAACGCACAGGAACAGTTAAAAGTTTGTGATCAAACCCTCCAGGTGTCTCAAGGGTGCTTCTGAAATTTAGCATTTTCAGTTTTTTATCGGTCACGTCAATATGACTACACCTCGCCTGATGGTAAGCTAAAGGTAAAGTCTCAGGAAGGGGGTCCCCATTACATTCACCTATTTGTCGATTCAATTTAGCCTTCAATTACGTTAACCTATTCTGTTGCTACTTAGCCACAAGCCCCTATTGACCATTTTTTTCGTCCCCACGGATACCACACCCGCTGACCCAGCGGGAGCGGTTATGTCGGGCTTGAACCGACTAAAACCGGTGTAAGGTGACCCAAAGACTCTCCTGAATTGAGACTGTTCACGCTGTATTTAGTGTAAAAATAGATAATGGAGAAAATTTATTTCAGAAATAAGCAGTGCCATCATACTATTCTTTCCACCTTCCATTTTCTGTATTGATAGTCTATTATGTGTAATAGTATTGTGTGCGTGCATAAATGTTACATAAAAAAATTGTATCTACATGAACATTCGTTGAACTTTTCGTCAAGAGAGCGAACTACAGGCTGTATATGTTTATATGCCAAGATACGCCTACGAGTTGTGAAAGCTTGTTAATACATGATGAATTTTATCCAACAGATACAAATGTTCGCTTGGACAACAATAGCTCAATAATTACTACTGGCAACAAATGCGCTGTCAATATGAAATGTTGCCAGCCTGCTAGTGACTTTGACTCGTGGGTTCGCTTGAGTGTTGGTGCTTAAGTACGTTTAAGTACTTGAGCAAGTGTGTATTGATCTATAAGGTACCGGTGGCAATTAAGGCCCACCTAAAAATATTGCTTTAAATCTGAGTATAATGCGTATAGGATGTGCGTAAACAGTGACGTGTCATAAAAATGTTTTTCCACGAAATTTGAAATGTGGGCCTTATTACCCCCTGGGCCTTATTTACCTCAGGTACATTAGTTAATATTGCAGGCTTCTTTTTGATAGGCTCACGTTTCACCTCTATCTCACCTGGTGAAAACTTACGATGTGGTCTCTCTATATAATAATCTATGATGTGGTCTACGATGTATCACGCTTGCCTAGAAGGAACCTATTCACTCGAGGTTTGAAGTTTCCTAGATTATAGTTTTCCGCGACCATAGACTTAGGCAGATAGTAGAACTGGCTGTTGCCCAGTTATAATCTGCGTTAAGTTTTTCTTCTGCACTTTCGACACTCGATCTCAACTCGTATTATATAGTTTCGTCATTACACTTTCGATATGTGGGACTCACAAAGATCTTCGGTTCACAAAAAAACCTAACCTGTTAGCTGGTATACCTATTGATTGACCGACGAAGCTCTTGCGCAGACTCTCGGAGTTAGAAGGTCAGGCAGCAATCGCTCACGTTAAAATCAAGATCAGCCAAATCGGAAGGAGACGAAAAAAGTTGCGGACTCCGAATTCCGGTAATAGTTTCGGATGGAACCAGGAACAACGTAAAATAGTGACAATTGCATCCGAAATAGCATAGTAATTGAGTTTCAATATTTACCCTGTAGACATGATATCCTTCTCAGTATGTTCTAGCGAATCGCACAAACGGACTTTCAGACATCCGCATTTGAATACGTTATATGATCTCAATGTAGGATGTAGACGCCATTCTTCGGTTCCAAGCAAATTGGCTCTATTGTTGAACTGCCGTTGCGAGTTGGCAAATAAAACTGTAGGTAACTGCTTCCAACACTAGCGAATGATTGCTTTTAACCGATTTTAATAAAGAAGAGGTTCATAATTTGCTCTTTACTATAATATACTATACTTAGACCGACCACTACCGCTGTACCGCTCCCACGGTACAGCGGTGTACCGCGGGAGCACCGGTCAGTTTAAAAAAAAAAGATTAAGATCTATAAATATTTGTATATGTCATTTACCTACCTACCTATAGGTACTATTGTAAAATTGTAAACCGTTAAAAATAAATATGAAACACATTTTAGGCACCGCCATTCACGAAATTTTTGGACCGTGAGTCTGTCTCTACATATCTGGTGGTTACCCTGCATATTATTTTATCTGTGCCCGGGCATTTTCCGAACAGATAAAAAAGAAGACTAGACTAGCAGAAACATTATGTGCTAGTAGATATATTTTTCATGTGTGAGTTGCGAACAGGTGCTCGGATATTATAACTTGCTCTCTATAAAATTCTTGTGATAACCGTAGTTTGCTGGGTGGTATATTAGTTTTGTGGATGGTCTAGATCTAGTAATTAAACGACACGGTACTTGCAAGATAGGCTTACCTGCGCCCTCAGCATGACGTGCATAGACAATGTCTTCTTTTCTCTTAAGAAATTATCGCTGAATTATTGTTCGATATGATACGAAATTTACAAAAAAAAAATCAGACTCCATTTCTCATTTGTAGGACGACAGTCCCTGTGATGCAAATGTCAACAACTACAATCAATAGTCTATAGAAAAAGCTATGAAAGTGGTGAACAAAGTTACAATAATGAACAAAGCGTCTCCGCGGTCATAGGACATTATATCCACATATACGTTAAACCTTTGTTTTTGCTCGCGTCCCTGTTCTGGCGAACAATGGGCCACTAGCCGTTCCGTCTAGGGATGGGCGGTGCTGGGACGTACCGGGATTCAAGTGGAGTTATTGTCAGATAACTGAATTTTGATTAGGATGGTTTCTGGTTGTTTAAAGCTGGATGCAATCCGAATAGTATTCGAATTTCAAAATGATACTTTTCGAATTTATGAGGGTAGTTGACTGTCAAGCTGATTTTTATGAAACTTCTATTAATATAGTAAGTTCGTTGAAAACCGTTAAAAACATATAAAATAACGAGGCATCACGTCTTATTTCATTATCGTGAACTAATTTATTATTAAGGTACTTAATAATAATTAGATACTGGATAGTTGGATCATTAAAATATTTTTTGAGGTCTGGTGCCTGGCTTTTTGGCGCTTATTTAGTTTATATAACATCTGGCAGGAGATTAGTGATTTATTGGATCACGAGTTCATGTTTTTAAATGTAATTTGGTGTATAATTAAGCACATTTCGGGTAGTAGTAGAATAATGTACCTCTCATGATGAATTGCAATTAAGCAATGAGACAAAAATTTGGTGTGTAAATTAGAAATGTTCGATATTATTGAATATAGATTGCACAACTCTGTGAACTGTTAAGCGCCAAGAGTTCGGTGCAACAATGTTTACACAGATGTACTATTACAAGCTTCACTAACTTGCTACAGGGTGTTTCAAATTTAATAGCTACCTCTTAAGTTTATTACCTTACTTGGATTTGTGCTTTTGACATTTGTGCGTCCTTGGTAAGTAGGTATGAGCTTGAGTTTGCTTAAGAACGTGACGTTCGGAGTTTTATTGTCGGATCAGGCAAGTATTCCAATAAAGCCAACCTAAACTTTAAGCCGGTACACCTATTGAATGAAGGACAAGCTTCTGGCACAGGCTTTCGTTTCAAAGTTGGAAGGGCAGAAGGCGTTGCTCCCATTAAAGCCAAACCAAAAAGGGAAGAAGGAGTAAGTAGACTCGGGTTTCGAAGTTAAAGTCAGAAATAGCTCAAAGATGATGACAATATAGCATATTGCTACTTAAGGTTGATATCATGTGAGGGAAAGGTATTCTACCGGGTGCAAATTATTCTTGCTCTGAGATTAATAGCTCTTACAAAGAGATTACAAAAGATCACAAAACTAAACATCCTGTATAAAATATTATAACAATATTATATATATAATATAATAATATTAAAACATCCCACTGTACCTAATTTGATATGCCCTAGTTAAACTTCAGAAACTATTTGCTATACTGATGGTGCATAGTCATACTCTATTATCTCTGATTAACCCACATTAGAACATTAGCGTGAAGATACTAACATGTTACATTACTTACTGTTTACATTACTTTAATGCTTCGTATCATATTCTCTCGAAGGAGGTCATAATACACAGATGCAAGTTGCTGTAATGCATGCTTTTCTTAAATATGTAAAAACAACGGGGTGTTATAAGTTGATAATATGTCTGTCTGTGAGATCGAACCTCCCGAACGGATCAACCCATTTTAATTAATTTTCTTTGTATTATATTATAATGTAGGTATGTATGTTTTTGTAGCTATGACGGGGTATTTTCAATTTTTAATTTTTTTTAATTTTTTTTTTATTCAAGATAGGCTTACGTTTGACCACTATCTCACCTGATGGTAAGTGACGATTTGGTCTACTACTCTCCTTTTCTTTATAGCTCTGATTTAGCTTATCTTGGTTAGATCCTCATCCCAGCTTGAACCCTAAACATCGGTGAAGCACTCCCCAGGCTAAAATCTATATCTGTGTCTAAATTCATCCAGATCCATTCTGTAGTTCTTGCGTGGAAGAGTAACAAGCATCCATCTGTATATCCTCAGCAACTTAACATCCTATCCTATCCTTCCTACTAATATCATAAATGTGAAAGTTTGTGAAGATTTTTGTATGTCTGGATGTTTGCTACTCAATCACGCTCCACCGGCTGAACGGATCTGGCTCAAATTGATACAGACCTAGATTATATTCTGGAATAACAAATAGGATTTTTATCTCTGGAATAGATTCCCAAAGGCAACAGCAAATTTATACCTTATATTAGTGGGATTAAAAAGTATCGTACAGAAATGTCGAGACTCGGGAATCACTTGTAGTTGCCGCACTACGCTCAATAGGTTCGCTATTATAATATTTTTGCGGCTCTAGGGACCGCGTTGATTGGATGCAGCGCCGAGATAAACTCAACGCTGTATACAAAGTTAATGGAGCAAACACGTTATATGATGGTATTCATAAAATAAATTGAACTCAAACTTAACTACTCAAGTACCTAGCAGGTTTATCACCGACTTCAATAGAAGGTTCACTGTTCGATTTAACCTATTTTGATACGGGTTTTCAGTAAAGTTTGTTGGTATTCTGAAAAAGGTTTTAATATACTTAACCGACTTGAAAACGAACGGGCAGCTTTGGGCCGATTTGAAACGAGTGAATATCTTGGCATGAAAATGCTATGAGAAAAGATGAAACTAATGTTGTAAAAAAGATTCAAAGTATGTAGAGGGCTTCAGATGCTGGCATAGGTGTGCTAAGAAAGATGGATAGAATACGTGAAAGAGGATATGGCAAGGAAGGAAGCGACTGAAGAGATGGTATCTGATAGGAATGTATGGAGGAGATGACGTGTTAAACCGACCCCAAATAATTGAGACAAGGGCAGGGTGATGATGACTAAAATTATGATATAATTATCTATCTAACCGTGTAACTACATCTCTGCATATGTGACCCCAGGATAATGTTGTTCACGCTTAAAAGCTTTTACGGGTAATCGTGTCGTTAATTATTAGGCATAGCTACAGTTATAGTCCCTATAATGAAACTAAATTACGCGATGTTTGGCGCTGAAATATAGTTGTTCCTGCACTGAACTTATCGGGAATTAGGTTATTAAGCTACTACACTCGAGAGCAATGAATCCGGGTCACTTAAAGAATGTTAAAAATCTCGGAAACTAAAAATGATAGGTTAATGCAATAAATTGTATTTAATAGACAATGTAATACTCCTTAAATGAAAGTAAAAAAAATATGAGTCACCATACATTTTATTAACACAAAATTACATAAAGAAAAAAACTGCTGATCTCTCCTTAAAACAAAAATAGGAAACATGAAATTTTTGAACTTTATTACGATTTTCTTGAATTTTAATACTTCGTATTGCCTCCTCGTGCTTCCATTACTGCGTTTACGCGGTTTGGCATGCTGTACACCAAGTTCCTTATACGATTTTGGGGAATATTCTCCCATTCCTCTGTGAGAGCAATTTTGAGCTCACGAAGCGTGATTGGGGGAGGGTTTCGTTGTTTTACGCATCTGCCTAGCTCGTCCCAAGCATGCTCGATCGGGTTGATATCCGGGCTGCGCGCTGGCCACTCCATACGAGTAATGTTCATCTCTTGAAGGTAGTCATTCACAATCCTACCTGTATGAGGTCGGGCATTGTCATGCATAAATATAGCATCCTCACCTAAATTGACCATAAATGGACCAACGTGATCATTGAGGATTTCTTCCACATATCTTACGCTAGTTAAAGAGCCGTTTTCTATGATCACCAGCTCTGTGCGACTTTCAGAAGAAATTCCGGCCCACACAAGTACAGACCCACCACCGTAGGCTACTTTTTCTTCGATGCATGCTTGCTTGAATCTTTCCCCTGGTCTTCGATACACTCTGTGTCTTCCATCGTGCTTGTAGAGCATAAATTTTGATTCGTCGGAGAACATAACTTTTGACCAATCTTCAATACTCCAATTTACGTGGCTCTGGGCATATCTTAGTCTCGAAATACGATGCCCACGCTCCAGTTTAGGGCCGTTTGCAGGTCTAAGGGGTTTTAAGTTAGATTCAGCAAGCCGACGTCTTACTGTCCATGCACTTGGGTTACTTCCTCCGAGGCGTCGAAACTGATTGGTGAGTTCAGTTCCTGTGAGAAAGCGATTTCGAAGCATGGTGTTCACCAAGTATCGGTCTTCTCGTGCTGTGGTACACCTGGTTCTGCCCGTTCCTGGTCTGCGTAGGTTAGAACCAGTTTCTTCGTAACGTCGGAGAACTCTTTGTACTGTTGACAGCGACACACCGACAGTCCTGGCTGTATCGCGCTGACTCCGGCCGGTTTCCAGCATTGTAAGTATTCTGGTGCATTCTTCAGGCGTAAGCGACATAATTTCAGCTTGAATAATGAATATAGAGCACTATCAACATGGTTTATCCGAGATTAAGATTTAAGATCCGCTTACCTGTTTGAGCGTGATTTCTAGTTAAGATTTAGTAACTGAAATCTAAACATCTTCACAACATCTATAGAGATATTTTTAATATAGAATACTGCAGTGATATCATTAGTAAATAGGGGTACTATACTCAACACAAAATAAAAGGCCCGTTTTGACGTTTGTCCTCTTGGCGTAACTAGTTATGTACCTATACGATTCGGTATTCGATACTCAGGATGAATCGAATCCAGTTTGCATGGGGATTTAATCGATTTGAATATGTATGTAAACTGCATTGGATTAAAGTTCTGATTAGAAAAATTTGCTTAACCTTTGATTTTGTAGGTATTTTAAAACAATACAATGTTATTAAAGGTCAATTTACTTATATTTAATATTTTTTTTACAATAACATTCACTCAATCACAAAAACAACAAGAATAATTAAATGAGTCTTCAGAATCTAAACACAAGTATTATAATAAATAAAAATAAAAGTGCGCGTCGGACTTGAAAAAAAATATCTGACTCGATATTTTCTTTCCTTAACTGATTATTAATAGTCTGTGGACAACATGAAAAAATCGTTATGCACAGCACTTAGCCGAGTGGGCGGTACCTGTCAATGAAAAATATAATTACCTGTAGAACATTTCAATTGATAAAAAATTAAGAACTTCATGGGCACGAACTGTCAAAGTGGGCCTTTTATTTTGTGACAACTATAGTTCTATGTAGAAATGGAACCTATAGGCTTAACGTTTTTTAGTCGAGTCGGCTCATTCGTACCAGGAAAAGCATGACTTTACCACCCTGAGTATAGTTAAACGACTTTTTATACCGACTGTACTTCTTATAGGTCTTTGTTTCCGAGTTATCGGCAACCATCGCTTCACACTTTACTCGATGTTAGTAAGTTTGTTCTCGGGCGAACAATCTTCACTCACATATATCAAAGTCCAAGTTGCTAAGTTCAGCTCCGTCGGAGTTTGTCAACATATAGTTACCTATGTGCCTACAAGTTGATACAAGCCCACATATTAGGTGTTTGTGCTTCAATGAACGGAGTAGTTCAACAAGTTAGTCGCCCTGTATTAGTTTGTTTTAACGTTGACATTTAATATTACACATAAATGACACATAAATATATAAATGACACATAAATGACAGATTACAAACAAAAGCAAAACCAAATGCTGTAATTTCGTAGTTCCATCTTCGAAAGTGGCCCTTTTTCAAATTTGATTTTTTTATGATATAACTTTACAATAACTAAGAAGTTTTAATACCTTCATTTAAGGAGTATTACATTGTCTATTAAATACAATTTATTGCATTAACCTAGCATTTTTAGTTTCCGAGATTTTTAGGATTCTTTAAGTGACCCGGATTCATTGCTCTCGAGTGTATATAGTTTGGGCGAATGCGTGGAGTTGAAATTTATAAGTAAATTACTATGCATTTGGGGGTTAATAAGCACCTGTAATTTACATGTTTTGTTGGTTGTAAAATAGCTGTTGTCCACGGCTCAATCCGTGTGGTATTCAGCTCCGACGAACCTATTCCAGGGATAAAAAGATGCCTACGTTTTTCTGGACTATAATTTAATCTTGTGCCAAATTTACGCCAGATCCGCTTACCTGTTTGAGCGTGATTTCTAGTTAAGATTTAGTAACTGAAATCTAAACATCTTCACAACATCTATAGAGATATTTTTAATATAGAATACTGCAGTGATATCATTAGTAAATAGGGGTACTATACTCAACACAAAATAAAAGGCCCGTTTTGACGTTTGTCCTCTTGGCGTAACTAGTTATGTACCTATACGATTCGGTATTCGATACTCAGGATGAATCGAATCCAGTTTGCATGGGGATTTAATCGATTTGAATATGTATGTAAACTGCATTGGATTAAAGTTCTGATTAGAAAAATTTGCTTAACCTTTGATTTTGTAGGTATTTTAAAACAATACAATGTTATTAAAGGTCAATTTACTTATATTTAATATTTTTTTTACAATAACATTCACTCAATCACAAAAACAACAAGAATAATTAAATGAGTCTTCAGAATCTAAACACAAGTATTATAATAAATAAAAATAAAAGTGCGCGTCGGACTTGAAAAAAAATATCTGACTCGATATTTTCTTTCCTTAACTGATTATTAATAGTCTGTGGACAACATGAAAAAATCGTTATGCACAGCACTTAGCCGAGTGGGCGGTACCTGTCAATGAAAAATATAATTACCTGTAGAACATTTCAATTGATAAAAAATTAAGAACTTCATGGGCACGAACTGTCAAAGTGGGCCTTTTATTTTGTGACAACTATAGTTCTATGTAGAAATGGAACCTATAGGCTTAACGTTTTTTAGTCGAGTCGGCTCATTCGTACCAGGAAAAGCATGACTTTACCACCCTGAGTATAGTTAAACGACTTTTTATACCGACTGTACTTCTTATAGGTCTTTGTTTCCGAGTTATCGGCAACCATCGCTTCACACTTTACTCGATGTTAGTAAGTTTGTTCTCGGGCGAACAATCTTCACTCACATATATCAAAGTCCAAGTTGCTAAGTTCAGCTCCGTCGGAGTTTGTCAACATATAGTTACCTATGTGCCTACAAGTTGATACAAGCCCACATATTAGGTGTTTGTGCTTCAATGAACGGAGTAGTTCAACAAGTTAGTCGCCCTGTATTAGTTTGTTTTAACGTTGACATTTAATATTAATTGTAACAGAGACTGGATGTTGAAAAGTAGCCGCGTTTGCGTAATTTCGAAATTGCCGGTAGGGTGCAGGCTGCAATTGCTCTTCTGTTTCATTAATTACTAGAGGATGTTGAAAAGTGCAGCACAGAGGTACATTTTTGGAAATTTTCGTGCGAATTCATGCAATTTTTTTTTCATAAGCAATATCTTTAATTGAGAAATCAACCCCCGAAAGATCAACTGCATTAAATTGACACACCAAAAAAACAAATTAATTGTTTCATTATTTAAGTAATACTTAATAGAAATACTGATTTGCTTTTTATAAGCGATAAGACTATCAAAGAAGTACCTACATTAGAAAGAATCATTTGGCTAAAAAAAAGATGACCATCCTAGGTACGAAATTTACAATTGTAATTTTATGAATCTTGATTATTATTTATTTAAGTATTTATTTATAGCAGAAATATGGTTACAGTGATATTAAAATACTATTATAGTCATCTTTCCATTTGCGAAGCTATCCGAGTGTCCTCCTTATGTCCACAATCAATTTATTGTATACAGCTAGAAGGTAATAAATTTTTACATAGAAAACGTCGTAACTTGCCAACATCCCGCTGAGTTTATTATTAAGACAAAAAGTTCAATAGTTTACGTAAATCCGTTATTATAAGGAAAAAATACAATGTTTTATACTAAAAACGTTTGTTCAGAACTGGTTTAGTAACACACGGCTCTGTTCGAATGGGCGACGTAGCGTGGGTGAAAATAATAGACCGAACCGCTTGACATTTCGAAACGCTCTGTGTGCGTTCCAACTTAGTGTAATAGGTATAATGTTATGAATATATTCTACATAATTTAATAAAACAATATATAGTTTTATAATCCATAATGGGACTTGGGGAATAGGAAGATTATCTTTCGCTTTTACTTTTTTAAGCTATAGGTGCACAAGACATTTCTCCATGATGGATCTCACCAAAAAAATTTTATTCAGGTTAGTGCCCTGCAAGGCAGTACAACTGCTGATTGATGGACGAGGCTCTGGGGCTCTGACGCAGGGTTTTCTGTTAGGAGGTCAGACAGCAGTTGGGAGTTATTCCTTTCCATTATTGGAATTGTTTGGTTTTTTTCAGAATTATATTATATTTACCTGTTTATATTCAAATTCTACTAAATATGTAAGTATTTTAAATCTGATAGATGTTAATGTAGGACAAGGCCGCCCTTTGCATATTATGGAATGTGCATAATTATTAGTACGTATTGTTAAGTACTAGATATACTTAGCTATATTTTCCATCAGACTAGAACCATATTACTACAAAATACATACGATACTTTCTATAAAAATCTAAAAAGGAAAGGTAATTAAATAACGCCTTCAGGACGTTAATAGGCGGCCTCACCATTACTGCCTACTGCAATGAGGAATAAGTGTGACTGTATGTATATAACAATAATTATAATCCCACAAATTAATCTAATAAATCTATGATTATGATTATGTCATATTCGGATAAGGGCAGTTCTTGCGTGACTGAATTACCAGATAATTTTACTAACACACTTTGTTAACGCGGATTGATTTCATTAATCAACTATGCTTTATGAGCCAAATATCCAATTCTATGTTAATGAGATTTATGCAGGCACGAGCTTTGATGTTTTTGTATAAATAACTAGCTGATGCACGCGCCGCCGCCCGCGTTCATGTTGGTTATTGCGAAATTTGAGCAGTAGGTACTATTTAACCAATTACGATCAAACATGCGGCAGATTTTAAATCCGACCAAGATCTTTCTAATAAAAACTGCATTGAAATCCGTTCAGTGGTTTTTGCGTCCATCAACAAGTTGGTTAATGATTTGAACCATTCGAAGTGGAGAAATTGAATTTGGAAGGAGGGACCCCGATTCAGTGATGAGTGGGTAACATTTTTTTTAGTTATTACTTCACACCGCAATAATATCTCAGGAAACCTATTGCAGAATAGTTTTTACTTAAATTATACACTTAGGTAATAATGTGGCAAAACTAACTGACACGGGCCCCAAATCTTTTAATACGCCACTGGATAAGTGCCTCGGAAGCGACCGGAACTAACGCGAAGATGTTCAATAGTTTGTACTAATAATAGCTACTTAAGCTAAACTTTAGCGATATAAACGCGTTTAATTAAATTAAAACGGCGTTAGCACATATTACTTAAAGTAAGTACCTAAATATGTTTACAGTCTTTAGTTATTCCATTTTTCACTGAAGAAACCCAATCCTAAAATAGAACTAGGTATAATCAGTGATGGGTACATTTATGCCCTGGCAATTTGGGCAGGTTGTTTTTTTTATTTTTATTTATTTAATTTATATATTGAGCAAACATTACAAAATAATTTAGTAGGTACCAGTAAACCGGAATGGTTTGTATTGGTACTCACATTCGTACACTTAAATCACAATATAATATAATAAGCATGTGGGTAGCTACTAATTTTGCACATGATAACAATATTCAATGGCATTAGTAAGATAAATTCTTCTTGTTAAGATTAAACGCCTAATTAAATGCCCAACATGCCAGGGCATAAACCCATCACTGGCTGTGTGTGATTTTTAAAATAAATTAATCGAGATTCTAGTTCAGTCTGTGGGATTGTGTCGTAGCTGTCGTGGGATATAATAATCGTGGGTGTAGTCGTACAAATATGCAAGCATCATTGCCCGAACTCACAATGACAGCTTGTTAGTTTTAAAATAGAGGTAGCGGTACCTACATCGATATTTTTGGACTAAGTATAGAAATATTTTCTTTTTCATCAAATTTTATTAAAAGCACATGGTATATGGGGCACCACCAATATCTAATATTATACTCAATAGGATAGTAGGAATATGATAGGATAATTCTTTAACGCGAAAGTTTAAAAGTTAGTAAAGTAGTTTTCAGTATAATATGCTTTTTATTTTTGAACACGACTTCAGACAACCGCTAGCAGATGTAGCTAAATGAACATGTGAAGATAATTACAAAATATTTCACACTGTAATATTGCATTACGGCATGAGTCAAGCTCAAGCAACGTTCAAAGAAACTTCAGTTTTAATGTTCAATAAATTTTGCGATTTATGCATTAGTCACTTTGTGAGAAACACCGATTTGAAAATAAAGATTGAAAACTGTAAATTACTTCCACACATATGACGTTCAAGTGTGACACGCGATTAAAAGCTTTATACAATAATGATTAAATTTATTTTTCCATGAAACTTCTGTTTCAATTAATGTTAGCACATTATATTTATTATTAAAATTATATATTATAAATATATTCATGCTAACATAACATTTTTATTGATAAGCCAACGGTATAGCTATGATTTAGCTCGGAAAAAGTAAACATTCAGAACGGAACCTGAACCCACAACCTGTCCCTTACAGGAGTAATACTTGGGCCAATTGAGCTACCTGGATACTGAAGATTGCCGAACCAAATCTGATTTTTAATTTGTTTTTGTTATAAAGCTGAAAGACGACTTCATTCCGATCATCATTAAGAAACTAAAAATTGTTTAGAGTTAAGTTTTTAAGGATGTTTGAAATCCCGTCAAGATCTTCGAGGTTTGCTAGCCGGTACACTTGCTGGTTGACGGACGAGGCTCTGGCTCAGGGTTTCCTTGAGAGTTTGAAGGTAAAGCGTTTCCAAATTATGGAAAGGAAGAAGAAAGTGGACTCCGGATTCCAAAGCACAAGCCTTGGATTTAGCTGGGGATTGTCGCTAGTGTGTGTGTGTGTATGTGTGTGTTTGGAACGGATTTCTCCTCTCATAGACACACACACATACACAAAATATCCTTCTGGATATGCGGGTAAAATAAATGAAGTCACTGAAGGTGCGTTTGTAGAGGTGACATACTACGAGTATACCACACACACATAGCTGATAATGTCGAAAATAATGTTCATAGTATTAACCCTAACCCGGCCATTGGTCAGTCTAGTCTAGATGTACATAAAAGTCTTTGATCATTTAGTAGGTAAGTATCTGTTAAGATAAAAATGAATCATAGCAGATGGAAGATGAAATAAAAATAGATTTACTACAAAAAACATAACTATTATTACTCATGCGTTCTACATTTTTTATATTACCTATACATTAATACCTACAAACGCATAACGTTTCAGCTGAAGACATTCTTAATAAGTTAGATTTCGAGAACAGATCCGCATCTAAGCACAAAAGTTAACGGAATGGTTCAGTGGCATAATCGTAACTCACGATACAAATATTTAAACAACAGTAACGAGCTAGCCATTAGTTTGTTACACTCACCTTTCCCCTTTAATGAGCATTCATTGTCAACAAATCGCCCACCGCTCGAACAGGCGCAGGCACAACACTATTCATGACGTCACTTCCTCGCACTTCATTCATAAACTAAATCGGACATCGACTTAGTAGATATCTTATTTCCGAACGCACTATTCAAATTCGTACATCGAAATCCTCAACACAAGCACTATTTTCGAAAGAGGAACGTGTTTTTTTTTTATTTCGTATTTGTTTTTACTTTTCGTTTTTTTTTAGTAAGCGCGTGTGTGTCAGTCGGAGCGCGCGCACGTTTGAGCACGCGCCGAAGCCTCCGTGTATTCGCCCCCGCGATTTTGGTGCGTGGGCGCGACCAGACCGAACAGCCGGCCCCGAATTTGCGTAATATGTTTAAGCAATAAAACAACTCAAAATATGCTCTTCAATATGCTTATCTGGCCCTACAATAACGTCAGTTCAATTCAAAACGACCGCCGTCAGCAGGGGACCGCATGAAAATGGCGAACTTTCTTTATAAGCGTATGTTAGAATTTTAAATGAGTATCGAATAATGCATTCGACATAAAAAGCTATCGGCGTCTGCTAACAATATTATGTGAGCCGGTGCGTTGGGAAGCGACATGTCGAGGAGTACCTTGTATGGAGAAACGGGTTCGTCTGCAGTCCCACACGTTTCGACTTTTTGCCGTTCGCTGCAGGAAAGAGGTAGGGACGTCACTGGCCAGTTTACAATGAACTCCTCCGTCCCTTAACTGCAAGTGCATCGTTTGAATTATTTCAGTAACAAAAGGAGTAGCAGGTGTCTTGTGAGAATGGACGTTCTCTGGTAAGGAAGGAGCATTGTACAGATAGTGTGCTTGCAAGCCACGTCCCATCCATGGGTTCATACATTCGTAATGAAATCGTCGCGCCGCTTCTGAGTTCTAATTAGACGGCTATGGTGCTGCGAGAACTGGCCTGAGTCATGTTTTGATATTTGTGCAGGCGCTGACGCTTGCGGAGTGCAGCCCTTTGCTGCTACAGCAATGATAAGCTAGGTATAAAGAAAAGATGTGGGCGTTTCCATGGCGACAACGAAGGAGATTCGTTCTAACTTATTATTACAGACTCTTCTGAAAGTTTTTCGAAGTTTTAATGTGCCATTATAGTTCAAAGCATCTAACTTGGCAAGATTTTAGAGTAGTGTGGGCCCCAATTGTCCAAAACCATGTCAAGTTAGATGCTGTACACTATGACGATAATCTCGTGAAAGCTGAAAAAGAAAAACAAATGAAATATTTGGATTTGGCTCACGAGGTTGTCGACATGTGGGATGTGGATTCGGCGATTATTTTGCCGATAGTTGTATCAGTTCACGGACTGATCGCCAAGAGCCTCGACCAACATCTCAAGAGGCTCGCGTTAGGCAGTTGGATCAAGGGCTTGATGCAGAATGCGGCAAGTACTCCTCGACACGGCACGTATTGTGAGGAGATTCCTTTCTCTGGAGCCCTAACCACCGGTAGCTTGGTCCCTGTACCCGATGCCGGTGGGGTACTATTTTTTATATTTTTAAATGTATTTTTTTTTCTTTTAGATATATTTAAAAATGTAATTAATATGTTTATAATTAAAATAAAGAGAATAATAATAATCATTTATTTCGGAAACAATTCCATAGATATGTTAGTAAAGTTGTCTTAAAATTAGTGTTAGTAGGTGATAATTACATAAAATTCTGATCAACAACATAAACCAAAACAAAATTAAAATTGAAGTCTAAAAATAAAATACAATTGAAATAACAATTAAATATCAAACTAATAAATTAAAATGTCAAAATTGAACTAAAAATAGAAAAATTAATAGGTAAATTAATACATTCAGGATACTATTGGAGGAACGCAAACGCATCACAACATGGACGCGCAACGTTGCCTCATTAGAGCGACATTAACAAAGGCTACAATATTATTCACCGCAAAAAATTACTAAGCGCTTAAAATAATTAAATGTAATTTATGCTTTGTTTATGCTAAGCGACTTCTTTATGAATCAGTCCGAGTTGATGCATCTTTAAACCGATTCATTAAATAAAAACTTATGCCGTGCGATTTTTCGTTTAAATGTTTAATCGACATGCCTAATACGACGGTCATGTAATTCATTCCGTCTTGCAAAAACTCACAAGTTACCGCACCAGCTACAGGATTAAAAATTTCACCAGTGAGATTGATTAACTTGATTCTCACGACTTTTAATGAGATTCATTGAAACTGTATCATTGTCATTAAGATAAACGTAATTACGCAGTTAACTTTGAATAGTTAAGTTTTACTTCCCTTTCAGACTGTCCTAGAAAATTGATTATTAAATATTATTGTTATTAAAACAAATTATGCCGAGGTCATCAAGATAGGTAACAGTAATTCAAACACAATTTCTCGATATCCCGTCAAATTTTCTGGCCAATAATCGCCTCGACTCAAAATCTAACATTAAATATATTTCTCATCATTTTGCAACAGTTGCAGCAACACCGTATTACGTGTTCATCAACCATTACAAGCCTATAGATAACCTACGTAGTAACAAGACATAAACTTTAATTAAACATTGAATTTCCTCCGACATTCTTCCCAGAGTATATCTTCATTACCATAACGAAATTAAGCTGACATTCGATTCAAATAAACTCGACTCAAGTAAAAACCTCCTAGGAGAGGAGCCAAAGAACATTTACCGTCACCCATCTGGTAACCAGGAGGGATATATTTTTTTTTTCGAATCTATTAAATCATTTATTTGCGCAGTATGGGTTGACAGGATATTATCATTAAGTAATAATGTTGTATCATCATACTCGACTGCCAAATGCAACTGTTATTCATCTAATTAACATACCTAAGACGACTTGCCTATCAAAATTGTGTGCATGTGTAATTAAACTACTCGTATCTTTTTCATGATATCACTTTCGATTGGTTATTAGATCGGTGAAATGACCTATATCGACTTACCTGTAATTATACAAATACCTGCTTGCCAGGTAGTCATGAACAAAAAGAAGTAGACAGCTTATCGATGTATATTCTCAATGTTAAAGTTTAGACTATCAGTTAGAAAAAAATCTGTTATCAAACGTGAAGGTGATGAAAAAAATAGTCATGAACATTTTTTGATAGGCAAGTCATCATAGGCATGTTAATAAATGAATAATATTTGATAAAATAATAAATCCCATCTGAGTATCAGATGGGTCAAGGTCGAACTTCACCAGCTCTTAGACTATCCGGTTGTATTTGGTTGGGACGAAATCAATAGCTTTATAAATGTCATAGGTCGATGCGTAATGCGTAGGTGGTTGTAATCTTGGAATATAAAGAAGCTTGTACCGTATACATGTTAAGACTCGAATGTTATGTGATAACTTGGAGAAGTTAGTGCTACTGCTAGCTTTTTATCGTTGAATTGCTCTTTTTATGGGCAATTTTTGATAGTGGTCAGCATCTGTGGCCAAGTCATAAACACAAGAACTACCTTCATATCAAATTAACCTTTCCTATATTTCATACAAGTATACACTGCACAGCATAATGCAAGGGAGTATAAGGGGTGCATCAAGACCTACAAAGCAAAGAAACCTCACCTGCAAGCCGATACACCTACTTATTGAATTTTACACATTTAATTTTTAATTTTTGACATTATTTAATTTAAATTTAATTGTAATTTTTTTAATTTGCAACTTATTTATATTTTGTTATTTTATTTTAAATGTGTCTATTTTTTATTGATTGAATTATATGATTTGAATTTGAATTTGAATTTGAATTGACAGACATGGTTTTGGGGTAGGCTCTCCTCTCGGTGTTGGGAGGTCAGAATGATGGCAGTCGCTCCCATAATGATCATATTTAAATCAAACTAAAAGTAGATAGTAAACGGAACCGGACTCTGAAATGAAAACCTCTGATGCAACTGGAAATAACTGGTGATCATAATAACGTCAAGAGGTTTTTAGAACCAAGGAAAAATTGCATAATTTCACACGAGAAGAATTTTCATACAGTACATTTAAATTTTTAAAGAACGAAACAAATGAAAAATCTAAAAACACTTCAAAAATATTGAATTAGGTAACTATTTAGACATTTTTGGTATGTTTATTAAACTATCATTCCAATGTCACAGTCTTTATCAAAATTAGGTTATTTCACTTATTTTATTAAAATAAATAAATAACACATGCTTCAATAAATAGTTATCGTAAAAATACCCAATAAATTAGGTAGGTATTTAGAAACTTTCGGTATGTTCATACTTACGTTAATTTTTAAATACACATACCTAATATCATTCCATCGGGAATCAATTAATTCGTTCACGGGACGGATTCATCTCGCCGTATTTACCCGTTATCCAATGCATCAGATAACTTTATTAATATATTATGCACTTAAGTTGAACATAATGATCATTAAACGAACTAACACAGATTTTATCGCGATAAGATGGAGACTATTTCGGTAATGAAGTGTCATGAGCGTCATCACATTCATTTCGAAGGGAAATAATCAAATGGAATAAGTAGCGTGGAACGAGTTAAACTTAATGTAAGCGATCGTTTGAAGTTCTTGTAGCTCGCATAGTTGATGAACATTTTTATATTATTCTCGGTAGGTACCTATTAGGTTTCTTATGTTGTTATTCGTCATACGTAAGCTCGATTATTTTAAATTTATTCTCTGATTCCCTGGGAATTTGAGTTTAATATCTATACTATTACTAAGTATTATAAAATTGTAAATTAGCTGTATCTGTACATTGGAGATTTATAAACAAGCTGCTGTTTAAAAAAACTTCTTAAAATAAGCTTTTATTATTTACAATATCGCATTGTAATGGGAGTCATATCGGTAAGTATGCTACGGATAACCAGAAGTGGTCGAAAATGGCTTCCAAGATTTGATTACAGAAAATATTGATTACAGACAACGGGACAGGTGAAACTAAATAAAAGCTTGTAAAAATACTTAGGTTATGTTAAACGAACGATCCTGAAATCAGGTGGGCCGTGTGCTTCGTCGGATCCGCGGTTTCGAAACAATAAACCAACACGCACTGAAAGCAAATGGCAGGAATTAAACAGTCAATATATACGTAATAGGATTATGAGATATTGGATCGTGATATTTATTGATAGACCAATCCTGCCATTTATATGAAATGCGTGGCTGTCCGAGTCCGTGCTCATCTGCCGAGCATGATGAAATCTACAGAACACACCATAGAAAGCCGACTTAAGAACTCACGTTCCTAAAGAGGTACCGTTAGGTACTTCTAATAAGTATAAGTGGATATAATATTATTAATATAACTACAGTGAAAACTGTCAACCGTAATTGATTCCGATAACAGTCACATGAGGGAGTTAAATTAATGGAAAATTGAAACGTGGGGTTATAATGCTTCCCACGTGTGAAACGCTTTTGGTAGGTAGGTAGGTAACTCAATTAACTGGGTCGTATTATTGATAATAATTTCATTAGAATATGGTAAGGTTTTCATACCTGTAGAATGTTTACTTGGGCGTTCCACTAAGATTTTCGGCGCTGAAGCTAATCTCACCTGCTGATTAACGGAAGAGACTCTGGCGCAAGTTTTCCTCTCGATATTGGGAGGTCAGACAGCATTCGCTTCCTTAAAAACTGCATAAGTGAAAAAGAGAAGGAGTAAGCTCCCCCCGGGTTGAAGAGTCCGAAGTCGATTCCTAGTGACCACAGTTGCTACGCTTATAATTCTTGACGCCCGACAAAAATATGTTAGCAAATAATTTACTTTAGGAATTTGTATTTTATTATGAGTAAAGTCACAGGATTCATAATATATCTTCGTAATAATGTACCCTAGCCAGGCATAACATGACGAGTTTTTCACATAGAAATATTTGGCAGAATGACTAAAGTTTAAAAAAATTCAAGAATTGTCTGGGTTCGAGGCCCTCCGACAAAACTTAGGGGGCTTTAAATTATACTAATCAAATGATGGTCCCACCGCTAATTAAAAAATAAACACAATCTTTTATTCAAAACAGGTTTTGGTGCAATTTAATTAATATGGAAGGTAGGTAAGGTTTATCTAAAACGTTCATCATTTGGGTTGAAATGAGTGTCGTGTATCATTCATAACGCTAATGTGTTACTCAGCGTTATCGCGTCTATTTATTTTTTTAAACACAAATAATAATTAGTAGAGTGTTTCCGTCGGGTGCATGTTTCGAAGAAATTGGTTGTGAAGTATATGTAATCTTTCACCCATAAATAAACTCAAAACATGCTCAATTTTATAAAAATAATGTGTACAGAATTTTTTTATCTGTTTTCTCCGGGTGGTCTGGGTGGGTCAGGGTTACCTACCGCTAAAAACCATAGATAGGTAATTGTTTTTAGCGGTAACCCTAGCCCACCCAGACTCGTACCACAGAATATCTATAGTAATGTCTTTATTCATGTGCTCGTACGGATGATCCGGCCACCCTTTGCGATCTCCATGGCGTAACAGTAGAGTCTTCAACTGCCAAATCAGACTTCGCGGGTTCGATCCCCGCTCAGGTCAAACATAATACTAGTGCTTACTAGTTGCGGATGTGACATAGTACTGATAGAACCCATATGACAAGGGCTGCTTAGTTTGACTCTGGATTTATTTATTTATTATTTATACATTTCATACCTACTCAGTGACGTGTTCGTTTAACATTTAGTTGATAATGGAACACGTTCGCCTAGAATTATCTATTTGCTCTTAACTTGAAGATTCCCAATACAGAACAAATATACCTACAGTCCCAACAATCGTATCCCTCACCGATTCACGGTTACTATACATTTACTCAACAAACGCTCGACATTTAAAATTAATAAGAGCCATTCATGTCTCACACATGCGCCAATTTCTCCACAAAACCTAACAAAAGTCTTTTAACGGAAATAATTTGCTTCAAACGTAACGACTCCTTTCATTGAAGGAAACAATAGCTACCTATTAAACATTGTGTGTACTGTTTGACTCGGCTCTTGTGATTCACAATCGCATTTATTGACAAAGCTCCGACATCTGGCTCCCGTTGGATCAGTCCAATTAAGTATCTCCATGCAACCTTAAATTAAAACGGGATCATTCAAAATTAAACCGTATGCGTCATAAGTTAAAGATGAGTATAAATGCAGACAGATGCATAATATGAACGCAAGTCTCTTCCCTCATTTTGAAGCCAATTTGCAATATGAAAATGTTATTGTAATATGTACATAGTTGGGTGTTTTAGTTGGTAACATAGTTCAAGGGACTAATTCTGCTGGCTACATTGTTTAGGAATTAATATTCCACTTCACTATGTTAGTGTAAAATGTCTTGCTTCATCAAGGTTCAGGAAGGTATGTTTACCTTCGTTAATTGTATCAGCGAACTCTGCAGTTTTTGCAACTTGCAACTCTCTCGTATTTTTCAACCAAAAAGTGATAGAAAGACGTTTCTCCTAGCTCATATAGACTGATGACTGATGACCATGGAAGGGTATATACCTTGCAGTATAAGATCGACTTATTCTGTGTACGTCAGACTGGGCCAGCCCATAAAAAGTACGAATCTCGTTACCAAATTCCATGGGATCGAACCAGCCTGAGTGATGCCTTATTTTGCCTTTCTTGCAGCTTACGGTATTTTTTTTTTTTCTCATTTCTTTCGATCGATAAAATTATTGGTCTGAGTCATTTTATCCATACCATTTAAGTGGCAGACAAGTACATACATGGCCCACCTGATGAGAAGCGGTCACCGTAGCCTACCACACTAGCCCTGCAAACTCATAATGGTCAATGCAATTAAGTTATGTTAAGATCATCTAACAGAATAATGTCGGGGAAGACCCGCGTCTCTTAAGTCTCTTTGACCAATCAAAAGAGTCGTTTTTGTCACGTGACATATTTTTCTTCAATTTCATTGGTCGAAGAAACTCAGACAGTGTCTCATACGGGAACAGGTATATCGTATTTATGTTTATGTACACCGTGTGTGGGTGTAAACAATTAAACAATTTATGAGGCTCGTGTTCCAATTGTCATCATTTTATTAGGGTTCTCCAAGTTGTATATAAAATATTTTAATATTTATATTTTTTTATAAACTTACACCTGTAGGTAGGTACATGCTAAGGTAACCGCTTTGCATCAGGTAGCTCGTGTGATTGTCTGCTACCCATGTGATATGGAAATAAAAAATTGGCAAACGGTGAATAGTAGGGTATGTATTTGAAGATTACTTACGTATTTCACGAAAACTTTTTGTGCCCCTAGTTCAACTAAAAGTGGTTCCAGAATGCAACCTCACGATAGTTCACAAACACGCAAACGTATGCCACGCGACTAATGATGTAGGTAGGCCAAAAAACAGTAAGTGAGAATTATTTTGTGTAAATACCTACAGTCGCCTCCAGAATACCTATATCAAAGGGCTCGTAATAAAATATAATGTATCAGTCTAGTCTCGATATCATGCAAATTTTCTTTCTTTTCTTTGTAACCAAAAGAATGCCTTTTTTGACTCCGAACGCCAATCTCGATTGCATTGCCTACGCTTTCAAGCCCAAGGTCCTCTCTCTTACACCTCCTTTCCATGATTTGGTTCATCTTGTCTTTGACAGGAACGACTACGATCAGATCACCCCTACCTCGAGAGAAAAGCCTGCGCCAGAACCTTATCGATTAGCCGGTAAGTGTGCCAGCTTGCTGGTGAGCTTAGCTTGAGTGAGCCTTGAGGGTCTTGGTACGCTTACCCAGTAATTTGGTACTTTATGAATAACCAGCTGAAAAAACATTACCCTACTTTCTTCGGCAGTCGGATAAAAAGAAAACAAGGATTTGGTAATTTAATATTCATGCCAAATAAGCTTATCAGTAACCAAACAATACATAGTACCGATTTCGTAGAATCGGAAAGGATGTTTTGTAGTAAATATTATTAAGTGTACCAACTATTGATATTTCGTTATTGCGACTTATAACGTTAGTAGGTATAATACTTACATTGGTTATGTGGTATACAATACAAATAAGCAGAGTTGAATCCATATTATTTCGTTTGAGATGTAATTACATCTTATAATCTTATGGATAGGTAGGTAGGTATACCTGCTTATTATTCGATTTACTCGTCATTACATTACTTATTACTCGTCTTGTAGAAATTGTAGTTAAATGTTATATTAGACTAACCAATAGTTTTTCAGAACACTATTTTTTATAAAGTCGGTTACAGAAAACGAAATTATTCGTAAACCGTGAGGCCCACTGATTGACAGTACCTACCCTAAGTAGATACCTATGTAGCTGCTAGCTGCAATAACAAAATATATCCCTCAATTTTGTTATCTATAAGTTGTCCTCCCGTTATGGAGAGAAGTTTTAGAACATCGGTATTCGTTTAAAAACAGAAGTCGATTTTCCATAAATCTAACTTGGTTTGGGCCTAGGGCGACGAATTATTGAGGGCAGTCCGGACGTTTATTGTTTTTTCAACCTATCTTCTGAACTAATTTCGATAAAACTTGACAAGGAAGTAAGTTCGCGACTGATACTACAAGGCCTAGCCTAGGGCGGCCAAAAATTCCGCCCTAACTCAAAACTTCTGAAATCATTTAAGGAGAGCTGACTGGCAAGTCCAATTAGTGTCTTTTTATTAAATTTCCAACCACATTAATTACTTTTCGCCATCTATGTATTCCCCTTTAGTAGACTGTTAAAGAATGTATGTGGCATTAAGTCCGCCTATGTACTTACTTGTAAATAAATAAAAGCAGGCAAGCCAATTATTCGCGTCAATGGAACACATAAATTGTACCAATATTCACATGCTCTTTAAATTTACTAGCAGATAGAGAACATCCGTTACCCTTAGTCACTTTGTACGACACTTCAGGCAGATGCCCCTTGTATTCAGGGCCATTACCCCAGAAAAATAATTTTGCTAAAAATACAAAAACAAAAGCCTTGAACTCAAACTTTGTCGACGAAACTCCGATAAGATATCTTTGAAATATATTTTATAAATAATTTTAGTAAGTAACTAACCACATGATTCTCCGTGCGTATTGACCCAATCAACGATCTACGTCATAGTTTCTTGAACTTCTCCCAAAAGCTTCTCTAAAGCTACGTGTTCACTAGACAGTTTCAATACGGTAAGAATGTGGCACGGTTTTACGGTTTTCTACAAGCACTGGTAACCGGTACCGATTCTGTAGACGCGTTTGACGTCGTGACACGCGTCATATGAACAGCTGTAAGACGCTGTGCAGGTACTGTGCTAATACTGCTAATAGTAAAGTGACTAATAAAGTGCAGCACTTAAGTGCAACATAATCATTGTAGTAGGTACCTACCAATAAAGCGTAGCGCCACAGGCCACTGATTACCATAATAGTTGGTAGCGCTTTACCTAAATACCTACACAATAAAAAAACTAACCGCGGTAGCCTAGTGGTCTGGGTAATGGACTGCTGAGACGAGGTCTCGGGTTCGATCCAGGTTCATCATGGCACACACCAATGACTTTTCGATGCTTCTCGAAGTTATGTGTGTATTTATCGCAGGTTTATAAGTTCCCGGTTAATGGCAATCGCCACCTATTACATTGGTACCTAAACATAAAACTGGCGAAACGTGAATGCTAGCACCTCTGCCTACCCCTTCGGGGTGATGTGAGTTTTTGTTATATGTTTACCTAAATGCACAACGCTCGGTCGTAGACACGGTTTCACTCCGGACCCGGTTCCACCCAGAGAGGAAGCGGTGATATGGGAATGCTGCCTAATAGTAATGATAATAATTCAACAAAAACGTACTGATAAACGCTCTTTGTAAGCACTCCCGATGCGAGATAAAACAGTAGTGCGACATAATTTGACTGATTCATCAATTCTATGGAAGTGTATCAGATGATTTGAACATTATTTGAGATATTATTCCATTTTCACTGTTATCACAGTGCTTTTGAAGCAAATGTTAATGTTAAAGTTGGAAATCAGTTCTTTTTAAATTCAACACACTTAAACTGTAGGAAAGATCTCGTGGAAATTAATGGGAAACTTAAGAAAAGATCCTCAATTTATGAGATGGTTTGATTCATGGCTAAGAGAATTGATTTTTTTAAATCCGATGGTGCTGTTTTAGTTCTCATCAAAATCGATTTGCAGACTCCTTTTAACATTTTTCGCTATACCTCATAGTTTTGAATTTGGACATTTTATGCCCATTTGAAAAATTGGTTTGATTCCAAGAACTTCCCCTAGGACTTCTCGAGTGCCATTACTGTAGGTCAGTACTGGTCAGTACCTACAGTAATGGCACTGTACAGTTACAAGACTAACTGATTAGGTAGGTACCTACTCGATGTTTTCCTGGCTCATTCCTTGACCCTGGTCTGCAGGAGTTACAAGTGGGAATACGGGTGGTATTAAACCCGTAAAAAAAACTTCAAATTATCGCCCAAACAACTCACTATAGCAAACCTGAAGTAAACAGGATCAAACATATGACGATTACCGCATTACGAAACAATAGAGCTACAATCAACTAACATACGGGACCCGAAACTAAAACTCAGTGTCAATAGTAGTCAGTAACATGAACCCGTCGATTTCCGCCGTCCCCTCTCCCTACCGAGTGAACCGCACGACACCATGTTTGCACTACACCGCACATTTATTACAAATTATAATTAATACGTCCACAATTCGAGCCAGTAGTTCCGTCACGATAATGTCTCGATAATATTGTTTGTTTTGACCCTAAACTTTGACCCTATCGATAAGAAATCATAGTTCGAGTTATTCGATGTTCGGCGTGCGAATTGGATGGTCTACCATGGATAAATGAACAGTGCAATATGTATTTATGTGTGATTTTTTTGTGTTTGTGCATCACTGGTAGTGTTTACTCTTCGCCCAGTAAGTATTCTAATTTATACTTATCCTTCTGTATTAATAAGTTTAATATAACTTGATATAACGTATATGAGAGGCACGTGACATTAACTGAAAGACATTGATATTGATGAAAATTTCCTCCCATAAATATTTTTTGTTTCATATAGTATCCTAAACATTCATTGCACCTATTTATAATTTCCTATGGGTAAGGTAATAATTGTGAAAATAATTAACATGTGAAATTATTATTATTAATTAAACAACCTAAATTATTATTACATACCTATCTAATTACAAAAAACCATAACTCTCATAGGCACATAGATTCGATTAGTAGCATGTCACTATTCCGAACAAAATTCCTGGGCAGAAAGTGCAGAAACCCATCACTGGCCCTAAGAGATTATCCATTTCGTCGTTGAAGAACTTTGGAAGTTTATTGAAGTACCTATTCATTATTTCAGCAAAATAAAAAAACACCTATGAAATATTTGTACTTACTTGTGTATTATGAAGGGCTGATGTTTTTAATATTAAAATTATTTCCACAATCGCAGACGTCATGCTTTAGGCGCGTGTGCTAATTATTAGATATTTAAGATGAATAACACTGTGATAAGTAATGATTCTATTGAAACTAATTAAAAGTGGGTTCCATTAGTCCTAATTTTAGAGTAAATACCTATCTACTATATATAATACCTATCTAATTATCTTTGGGTGAATTGGGTGTTAGTTGTTACCGCAAGTTTTTCGAACTGCACGGCCACGGTTCAAATCCAAACCCATACTTTTTGAGTTCAGCATTTTAAATGTGCCATGGTATGAATCGCCCAATGAACTTTTTAGTGATGAGAATTATTGTCAAATCTCTTCTTATCATACCACGTACACTGTATACATAATAACTAGGTATAGTATAGGTATAGGTATACTACTACCTATACTATGTATAGGTATACTATACCTATACATAGTATAGGTATACTATACCTAGTTATTATGTATACAGTGTACGTCCGTACGTATGTACTAGAGGTCTAGTAGGTATAGTATACATCTAAGTTGTAGATCTATTGTTCTGTCCCACTGACCTTCGTAGCTAGTGTTTGCGGTTCCTGTCTAGTTGCATTTGCCTACGGCATATCTGGTTCTCAGCTTTACTTCATACTAGGTACGTACAGTCAATGACCAAAGTAGCTTATCACATTTCATTGATCGCCTAGCTCAGCCCTTAAACCAGCTAAAAAATAATAATCAAAACATGAAATAGGCAGGTAGGTACCTACGTTATGGCATATCTCTAGTCTGCCTCCCATTTCCGTGACAACATAAGGACACCGTGAGGCCCACACCCGAAGGAGCCCTAGAGAAGGAACCAAAACATTTAAAACCGTGACCAATACCTAGGTAATAGATATAGATAATTTCGAATACGGAAGAATGTTGACCTCAAGTCCGAGGGTCCGAGTCCTCATTGAAACTCCAGGAGAGTGGGCGATACTACCGCTGATATGCGGAGTTGTCAGTCAATGTGATAAACATTGGGCGTGGGACCTGATTCTGCCCAATAAGAGACATTTCCGTTTCAACAACGAATTGATGTCCCCGAAATCATAAAACCAACACTCATGGTCATGGCTCAACCATGGTAGTAAAATAATTCCCTAATGAAGAGGAAGTTATTGAGTATTTACATTTGGCATTTCTACTGCTTCAAAACAGCACTTAAACTTCATAAAGATTTATTTTTCCTAATTAATTTTCTTAATACGCTAATTATTGGATGCTATTCCATTTCTGGATTCTATTATTTACTAGCTGTTGCCTGCGGATCCACCCATCTGGATGTCGGTTATCGCGGGTGGACTTCCATACAAACTATTCTACTATCTCCTATATTTCATCGTCCTACAGGTCGAATTTTCAAAAACTCTCTATAGGATATTCATTCATTGTCAAGTGCAAGGTTAATCCACAGTTTCATGGCGATATCTTCGAAAATGACGAACTTGCATACAAATTTTCATCCTCTATATTATTTTGAACCTCTTCAAGTCTTTTTTTCGCGATGAAAGTTAGCCTTTGTCCTTTCCTAAGCTCTAATCCATAATTTATACCATTATTTTCTTTCTGGGTAACAATTTTGAATTTGGAAAGTATTGGATTCATAGAATTATCAAAATGGTTCAGCGGTTTAAGCTTTTTAAGGTTTTAAATTAGTTTCACCTGTCCCGTTGTAATCAAATCTTGCAAGCCATTTTTCGACCACTTCTGGTTATCCGATTGAGCTGAAATTTGGCATACCTACTTATGTAAGTCCCGTGATAATGCAATATTGTAAGCGTGGAAATAGACCAGTGCAGATAGTGTTTGAGACAAAATAAATTTATAGTAGGATGAAACCTGTTGGAAAAGGATCAGAATATAACAAAAATGAAAGGAAAAATAAATTACGGGCGATCTCAGGTCGGGAAGTGGGGAGGGGGGTGAGTTTTAAGAGTAAAAACGGTTTATCTCGATTTCCGGCAAAACTACAAGTCCTATGGAAAAAAGTTAAATGACGAAGTTGTAGGTAATAAAGAGACCTACAACTTTTGTATTTACACTTTTTTCACATAACTTCAAAATGTATGTGAAAAATTCAAATAATCAAGTTTTTGGTTTTTTATTTTTATCTTAAGCAAAACAAATTTGTTTTCCACGAAATTTGGTAAAAACTTAGCTTTTTATGTCCTAAAGACACTGTAATTTTTTTAATTTGAAATACTCTTTTTTTCAGCTTATTTTGACTAAATATCGAAAAACCATCCTAATTTTCAATCGAAAATTCTCACGTCAAAATATCAGCTTTTTAAAAAAAGTCACAGAGTTTTTTGTTCTTTGAAATCTCTTCTTTCTGATGATGTAAAAATATATATACATTGCTATGGTAAATGTTCTCAGAAAATGCAAAGAAGAAAAACTCGAACTCGAAATTAATATTTTTGTATTTAGTCATTTCCTCGCTGAGGTGGGATGAGAAGTTACAAGTTGCACTATAACTTCATGGTTGCACTCGAGTGCAAAGATTTTTCACCTTGTGCACTTTTGATACCCTCGCTAAAGCTCAGGGTTCTATTTTGTGATTATTGTATTTAGTCATTTCCTCGCTGAGGTGGGATGAAAAGTTACGTGTTGCACTATAGCTTCATAGTTACACTCAAGTGCAAAGATTTTTCACCTTGCGCACTTTTGATTCCCTCGCTAAAGATCTGGGTTCAATTTTTAGAACCCTTCGCGTGCTCAGTTTTGATGACCGAGCAAGCGAAGGGTTCTTAATTTGAATCACGAGCGCAGCGAGCGATTCACAAAATAGAACCCTGAGCTTTAGCGAGGGAATCAAAAGTGCACAAGGTGAAAAATCTTTGCACTCGAGTGCAACCATGAAGTTATAGTGCAACATGTAACTTTTCATCCCACCTCAGCGAGGAAATGACTAAAT
Source organism: Lithosia quadra (assembly GCA_963576445.1). Taxonomy (NCBI): domain Eukaryota; kingdom Metazoa; phylum Arthropoda; class Insecta; order Lepidoptera; family Erebidae; genus Lithosia; species Lithosia quadra. The sequence goes on along the minus strand of OY754899.1, from coordinate 5,146,940 downwards.
ACAAAAATATTAATTTCGAATTCGAGTTTTTCTTCTTTGCATTTTCTGAGAAAATTTACCATAGCAATGTATATGTATTTTTACATTATCAGAAAGAAGAGATTTCAGAGAATAAAAAACTCTGTGACTTTTTTTAAAAAGCTGATATTTCGACGTGAGAATTTTCGATTGAAAATTGGGGTGGTTTTTCGATATTTAGTCAAAATAAGCTGAAAAAAAGAGTATTTCAAATCAAAAAAAAAATACAGTGTCTGTAGGACATAAAAAGCTAAGTCTTCACCAAATTTCGTGTAAAACAAATTTGTTTTACTTAAGATAAAAATAAAAAACCAAAAACTTGATTATTTGAATTTTTCACATACATTTTGAGGTTATGTGAAAAAAGTGCAAACACAAAAGTTGTAGGTCTCTTTATTACCTACAACTTTGTCATTTAACTTTTTTCCATAGGACTTGTAGTTTTGCCGGAAATCGAGATAAACCGTTTTTACCCTTAAAACTCACCCCCCTCACCCCTTCCCGAGCTCAGATCGCCCGTAATTTATTTTTCCTATCATTTTTATTATATTCTCTTCCTTTTACAACAGGTTTCATCCTACTATAAATTTCTTTTACTTTTTACCATTTTCATAGCTATCGGCACTGGTCTAAAACGTCACAGACAGACGGAGTTACTTTCGCATTTATAATATTAGCATGAATTATTTCGTCATTCTAAAACATGTTGTATAATGTTCGTAAGTAAGTAAGATACACATTTTTGCAGTTGTGTACAAATAACTACACTGTCTTATCAGTAGAGTAACTAAAAGCCGTGACCCTTGAAACGAGGGTAAGATGAAGATAACCAAAATTCACCATTCGCGTATCTCCTCGACTAAATCTTTGCGCATCATCCCTTGATTTATTATATTTCATAAATAACGGACCAAGGACGCGCGACACACAGCCCTATTTTCTGCATTATAACTTTAGTGTACAGTCACCTACCTAGTCATATTTAGGTCGACCTTTACCGGATTGTTTTTCTTTTGTCCTACGTGTCCAAATTAGTACATAAGCAACCCTTTCGCTATCTTGTGGGTGCATTATACTCACTTTTTTCTTCATTGATGAACTACGAGTATACAGTACTTACGACTGGATCGTGTAGTGGTCAAATCAAAAACCGGGTACCTACTATAGATAAGAGTGGTGTCTGCATAAGAATAATCTTAATTACCTAGGTATTTCTCAATGAGGATAAAGTTATCTACTGCTGAATGAATGACCTTCTTAAGATAATGTTTAACTGTCGTCGATAGAACTAATTCAGTTTGAGATTTTTAGATTAGCATACCTAGTAATGCTACATACTTAGTAATTTTGGGTTGGTTAACTTAACTAGTAGATAGGTATACCTATGGCGCACAATGGGAGAGGCCTATGTCCAGCAGTGGACGTCGACAGGCTAACCGATTGAATGATTGATTGATCAGACAAACAGCATTTTCATTAAGAGATATAAACTGGTAGGTACCTACTAGGTACCTAAGTACTTAAAAATTACGAACCTTTAAAATTTGAAAATAATTATCATCTATTATACGTGGGTAGGTACTTTTGACGCTAACTTTAAACGTTCTATGAAAGAGTGCATCGGGCAGGGCTTCTTCAACCTAGCGTTAATCCCAGTCGTATCCAAAGCTTTCACCTCGGAGTCTGGGGTCCGCTTTACTAGTGTTAACAGCGGATTTGGCTGAACCTCGATATTTTCAGTGAAGCGACTGCCATCTGACCTTCACAACCCAATGGTGACATTAGGCGATATCGAAGCATTGCAGCTAGACCGTTGTTGTTGTTGTTGGACTTTTTAGGGCTCCAACTACCCGTAACGACTGCCGGATGTTTGTATGGCAACCGGAACCGACGACTTAACTCGTCATGCATATAAATATTTGCACTAATTGGGGATCGAACCCGCGCTTCCTGCGCAGCGGCCGCGTTCACTATCGCTGTAGTACTAGTAGTAGCTATTAATCTGTGGCTATGCCACAGAGGCTGTCAAGGCGTCATCACTTAATTATAATTCAATATGGGCCTCGTGCCTTGCTCAATCACAAAAAAAAATCGTTCATAATAACATTTCAGAAGTGTTTCAGATAAAATATAACCCTTCTCGTTTTTATAACTGGGGTTAAAAACTGGAATTGATTGAAATAATAACATTAATAGGTAATTTATCTACCTACAGTCAAAATGATGACACCAACAAAACTAAAAATAAAAAAAAAATCACACTATAATAATTATCATTATATTAGCATACTTGTATTACACCAACCTTCCATTCCACTGAATAGTGTAAAAACCATAAAAACCATGGTTTAATAATTATCACGTGAAATCATGGTCTAAGAAAACACGTGAAACAAAACGCTGCATGCCGTGGTTTAATGTCAATGTCAACTGTGTGTGACTGTCAGTCAAGTCTGACACAACTTTGTTTTGTAAACAAAACGTAAATTCAATTTAAAACCGGCAAAATGTAATGTAAATATTATGATACTGTTACTATAATTTTTCAAATTAGTTTTCTATTTACAGATTCTCTGAAAGATCCGTTCATATGTGGGCAACCGTCATGCGCGCGTAAGTATTTCACTTGTATTTTTTTTCTGCAGAAATAAACCTTGATTTTAGAACTATTTTACAAGAATGTGACTACAAAAAAATATATAAAATATTTTTTTTTTCTTATTCTAGCGTCGGAGAAGTTCAAGTACCTAATAGATATCGTTTATCACTATGAATATAAAGTTAATGTGGAAACATACTTTGCTGGCTCAAGTAACAACAGATCTACTTTGGACATCAGGGCTGTGGTAAGTTCTGTTTTCTTTAATAAAAAAAAGGGATTGTTAAAACGACTAGTATTCCCGTTAACCCCTCAGTTAAACTAAATTGTGTGTCAGGAACTTAAAAGTGGGTTCACTTCTGTGAACCTGGGTGAAGGATAAGCCTCCAACATCTCAATTCCAAAAAATCCAATGCCTTATTATTATGTCACTGTTGAATTGCTTTTATAATGATAAATAATAATAATAATTTATTCATCAAAAAAGATTACACACTATTGAAAGTCTATAGAGGCTATATAATTAAAAGAAATGACATAAAATAAGTTGGGAGAAGAGTTTGTTTACTTCAATGTGTTAATAATTTCTGGAACTACCTACATGTGCGAATTGAAAAATACTATAACAAACTGAAAGGAGAACCATCAAGCAAGTTATGAGAACCAATCAAACATTTTTCTTTTTATTACATTTTTGACCCTTGCCTCTTATACTAATATTCATTAAACTAATAGAATATACATTATCTTGCAAATTTCAAAGCTGTTTGTTTAGAATTGATTGAAAGAGTTTTATGAAATTCTCCCAAACTACCCTACAATACACTCACAAAATTCTATTATTAGACTCCTTTATTTTTAATAAACTAGAGTTTCTTCACAGCCAGCTATGTGCAACTGTACATATTATCCAGCAAGCATTCAAAAAACTGAATTGAGACAGAAGGAGTAATTGAAGTGTCATTCTAATAAAAAAAAATCATTAATTACAGCCTAGAATCCATTTCATAAGTCCATGTGAGGGCTTGCTGCAGCTTTCAGAAGTCACTCTCATAGATCAAGATGAGAGCTACCCAGTTGAGAGGGCCGAGAAGTTCATACATGCTGTCTCTATGCATGATCTCAGGTAACAACCTTTACTCTATCTCATATTTAAAGTTTTGATTTTTGATATAATAGAACTGTCCATCAATTTTACAAGATAAAATTAGGTCTACCTTTTATATATATATATATTCTCTGAACCTTTTCCCAACTCAGTTGGGGTCGGCTTTCCAGTCTAACTGTGATGCGGCTGAACTTCGATATTTTCCGTGGAGCGACTGCCATCTGACCTCCACAACCAATGATCATTATGACCAATGGCGATATCGAAGTTCCAAGTTAGACTGGTTGGACTTTTGTGGGCTCCAACTACCCGTAACGACTGCCATAGATGTTTGTATGGCAACCGGGACCGACGGCTTTTATATGCTGCATAATTGTATTCATACAAATTATTCTTGTAAGTATCTAGTATTTGAAAAGTGAAATTTTGATACTCTTTTACGTGATCTCCTCAGGACCAACATGCAGCCTATAGCTAAAACGGATCTCTTTAATAGGTCTACTTTCGAATTACTCATTATTCATCTTATATGTTGACCTCTCCGACCCTTAGGAGATACTGAATGAACTTGGCCTGTTGACGTTTGATGTTCACTTAAGTATTATTTTGTACAGACCAGACAGAATGATAAAGAAACCTTTGGAACACTAGATGTTTATAGTATTACTATTTATATTATCTGGGTTGAAATAATGAGGGGTAATTATTGATGATGTTTGTACAGCGATTATTAAAATAGTAAATATTTGAAGTAACGGTTTTAAAATATTTCTCAGAAGTTAAATAAATCATATTCATTTTTATTTATTGTACTTAGATGTTTTTATATTTGTACATAGTTTTTGGTTTATTATGTGATTCCTGATTAGCTAAACGATTATTTTTCATAGATACGACAAGATAAGCCTACAGTAGATGGCTCCACCGGTGCCCTAAGCCGTAGAATATATCGGAAAATTTCGAGCATCTAAGATGGGTCCAGGTAGCTCAGTTGGTCAGAGCATTTCCCCTGTAAGGGACTGGTCACGGGTTCAAGTCCCGTCCTGAGTGATAATTTTTTCCGATCAGAAAATCATTGGGAATAGTTAGCATGCAATTATTGCTTAAAAATTTCATTCAAGATAAGCCTATTCCAAAAACTACAGTGATTGGTTAAATCTGTGTGTATATGGACACACTAGGACTAGGACATTCTTATCATCTTAGTTCGGGTTGCGGTTTATTTTGACAAACTATGTCCTTCTCACTCATATGTCTTTCCCACTCTCTCTCTTTCTCGCTCTCACTCTTCTCTTATGCTCTTTTATTATGTTCGCGTTGGTCAGAGATTATATTTAAAGTAAATTACCGCCAAAATAATTTGAGGTACACCATGAAAACATTTTTCTTTATGTAAAAACTTTTGACTCGGAAATCGACCAGACCTCTCGCTATTGTTGTGCAAAAAAAATAAAATGGTTTTTTTTTTCAGGTTCGCGTTCCACGATGGCGCGATATCGGAGATATGCCCAGAAGAGCAAGAAGAAGACTGGGTGCTCAACTTCAAGAGAGCCATATTGGCGCTATTCCAAAATACTATGAAGCGTTTTGACATACACTTCAACGGCGTTGAGGTACGGACTCTTGTGATTATTATATATATGATTGATTGATATATATGATTATTTCAACAGATTGGGCACTAAGTTGGTTATCTATACTAATCTTGCTTATATTATAAAATGTGAAAGTTAGGGAGAAAGAAAAAAAAATGAGTGTGAGAATGAATGGATGTTTCAATGTTGGTTTCGTCAGTCGTTATTGCATGAAAGAGTTTTCATTCGTGACTTGAAAAATATTTTTTTAAAGCAACCTGAGAATTTTAAAAAAAGAACACAAACTTTACCCTTCCCACAAACTCTCCTCCGAAATTTAAAACGCCAAAATTTTACTTATTGCAGCAAGATATCCACGGAATCTGCAATGTGGAGTACTCAGTACGCGGCCAGGAGAACACGAGTCTTATACTAGTGAAGACTCGAGACCTCTCGCAGTGCACCAATAGATATAAGTACATGTCGATATTGCAAACTGTCAGATATGACTTCCAGAGCGTAAGTACCTTTTTTTCATATTATTTCACATACATACATAGTATATTCACATCACCGCGGTAGCCTAGTGGTTTGGGTAATGGACTGCTGAGACGAGGTCTCGAGTTCGATCCCAGGTTCACCATGGCACACACCAATGACTTTTCGATGCTTTTCGAAGTTATGTGTGTATTTATCGCTGCCCGAGCCCACAAAAGTCCAACCAGTCTAACTTGGAACTTCGATATCACCATTGGTCATAATGACCATTGGTTGTGGAGGTCAGATGGCAGTCGCTCCGCGGAAAATTTCGAAGTTCAGCCGCATCACAGTTAGACTGGAAAGCCGACCATCTGCTGCTGTCCTTACTTCCTGTCCTACATTCCTGTCATCTACTTTCATTAAACTTTTCATGCTAACCCACCGATTTCAAGAGTTGTTGATAGCCAGAACTCAAACAGCTCCCCCCCCCCAAGCCCCACATCCTCCCAATCCCACTTCCAAATCTCTCCAAACTGCTCAGCCTCCCCCCCCCCCCCCCCAAATCGGCAGCGCGTCAAATAAGCCACGGTGACCGCTTCCCAATAGTTGGGCCGTCTATTTGTCTGTCTAAGTAATATAAAAAAAAAACTTTTTTCCCAGAAATTCCAAACATGGCCCGTTCTAAAATCCGAGAGCAAATGCCGCATCACGGTCGACCACCACGTGTACAAGCAAGTGAACTGCCGCGAGCGCCACCTGTTCGAGCCTTTCTCCGGCAAGAACTCCGGCGCGATGACCACTGTGATACAAGACCTGGTGCTGCTGAGGGAACTGAACAAAACCGACACGGAAGTTGTTGAGACACAACCTAAAGGTACATTCTTATCATCATATTTGTTGATCGCTGTTGTATTCGAAGATTTTACGTCAAAGCCCAGGGTTCCGTCTTTTATGACCACCGTCCTCCATGAGCGCAGACCTGGGAGTGACCAGAGGTGGAATCGCTCCCTCTCCCCTCTATCTAATAAGGGGGACCTAGGGACTACCTAAAAGTCGGAGATGGCAATGGCTAAACTTTTTTTCTCATTTTAAGTTAAAGGATATATTTCCCTAAAATTCTGGGAAACTCGACCGTACATCCTTTTTTTCGTACGGAAAACCTGCGAAACATAACGTATAGTTAAACTAATTAAGAAACTTTTGACATTTGAGTTTTGCTACTAAATCTGTATTCCTTGCAGCATGGACAGAAATTGTGAGAAGATCAAATCTACTCCATCATCACGTACCTTACGTTGGAGACAACACTGGTGGACTGAAACCGGCCAGGGATGTACTCAAATTGTTATGCATGTAAGTCGTATTTTTTTTCTCCAAACCTTTCTCCTAGATAAGTTGCTGTTTTTCAGTCTTACTAGGAATTTTGATATTTTACGTAAAGATAATCCAATACCCGATTTGTCATGTACTAACCTTTTTCATTACCAGTTTTTAGCTAGCCACTATTTTCAGCGTTGTTTCGGTTGAAATAGTTTATTGAAACAACTTTTTACATCACTTCACAAAACAAAAGATACATGGATGCCACAAACAATGGATTATTTTAAATTATGTAGATAATTTTGACAGTTACAAATAGTGCCAATAAGTGAAAGAAGTGTTTTGAATAGTTACTCTATCTCCTGAAATAGGCACAGGCCTGTGTCTCAGGAGATAGCACTTAGTTCAAAAGAGTTTCTTCCACGGTTTTCACCTTGAAGTTCTGTGTCTGCTTATAGCTTCTCCTCCTCAAAACTAAAGTTTTGACGTACACGAACTCTCAACCTCAAGAGGAAACCCTTAGCCAAAAGCTCGTACGTCAATCAGCAGGTGTACCGATTAGCAGATGAGGTTAGCTTAGTCAATGCCCCATATACCCTCCCATTCTCTCAGTCTAAAACATGTTTTTCATTCCAGGGTAAAAGATTCAACATCAGAGTCTCATGCGTCCAACGTAGATGCTAAAATGGATAGCAGTTCCACCGTGGGTCTGTGGGGCCGGCTGGTGCGGTCTGCGAGACCCTTAGACTACCCCGCATTGTCACAGCTCTTGGCTAGGGCACCTACTATTTGTGACACTGCAAGGTGAGTTAACAGGTTTTTTTATACACCGGGTGTTCTAAGGGTTTTACAAATAGATACAATGTAGGTACGTGTATTTAAAAAAAAAGACTTGAAATTCCGCTCAAAGACAAAAAAATTGTGAAAAAAAAAGTTGCAAACTTATAAACATGCTATAAAATTCTTACCTGGCGCCCGATTCAGTACCGCCACGTTTTCAAAACGCGTGATCTTAATTCGATTAAAAGGAAAATTAAAAAAACAGAACTTTGTTTTTGCTACGATCTGTCAAAATGGAACCTACCTACGCTTTCTTTAGTTTATCAAACCCTTTTCACTCTTTTTCTATTAGATATTTTAAAAAATAATATTATATAGGTTTTCGTAAGCTTTGTAATCCCACATTTCCAAAACATCATTTTACTGAATCAGGCCTCTGGATAACTTGAGTTATATTCGTTATTTTTTTCTTTGTAACGCCATCAAATAACCTATGTTCAACAGCAAACACATCCTGGACGCGTTACCATACATAGCGAGTCCGGGTTCCGTGGAGCTAATCAAGGACAAAATAATGAAGAATGCAGTTGACAAGGAGACCAGACATGAATGGCTCATGTCTATGGCCATGATACCCAGGTGAGTTGGACATACGAGTATTATTTTAGAGAAGAGAGCACTAAACGTTCTAGCAATACATTAATTGTACAGTCGGCGTCAAAAGTAGATGATCATTTTCATATTTAAAAAATTAGTTTTTAAGCAAAGCAATTTATGTTTCTAATAAAATTATTTTTAAATTTTGATTACAATATAATTAATAATTTTCATTCTGATTTTTTTGAACTATGTAGAATTTGAAGTCCTACTTCGCCTTAATTTATTTATTTATTTAATGGTGGAACCACACTTCGTTATTCGCGTATATTGTACTTGAGAAAATTCTTTATATAGGTATTCGAGAATATTCGTGCGTAACACGAATAAGCCCTCCCCACTTCGATTTATACACATGAATAAAGGCGAGGCGATATAAATACGCTATAATACGATAATCACTCGTAGGTTTATTAACAGTTAAAACTTGGTATTATTCATAACTAGCTGTTGTCCGCGGCTCCGCCCGCGTGGATGTTGGTTATCGCGACCAAACATAGCCTATGTTCATTCTCGAGGTCTAATCTACTCCTATACCAAATTTCATCAAAATCGGTTCAGGTGTGAAAGCGTAACAGACAGATAGAGTTACTTTGGCATTTATAATATTAGTATGGCCCATCCCAAACTTTCAAATTAATAATGAATATTGTCCCCAGACCGAAGAAACAGATGTTGGACAGCATGTTGGAGCTACTTCGTCAACAAAAGAACGACAAAGTGATCAGCTTCACTGTGTCTTCTATGGTACATTCGTATTGCAAACACAGTGGGAAAGACTGTAAGTATCTATTAATTTTGCCAAAGAAATATGGCCCCTGTTGGTTAGATAATAAGAGCTAATTTGACGTCATAAGTCTCAATGCTAGGGACGCTAAATATCGGGTATATTAGAGGAGTAATAGCTGGAAAGCGGACTGTTATGCCTTCTATAGTTTAGTTTCATGATTTAATTTAATTATAAATATATAACTAGCTTTGCACCGCGGCTTTACCCGTGGCATACTTCGTTCCCGTGGCAGGATAAAAAGTATCCTATGTCCGTCTCCTAGTTCTAAGCTACCTCCCCATCAATTGTCAGCCAAATTGGTCCAGCCATTCACACGTGATGCCGTGACCAAGGGAAATAGGGATTCATTTTTATATACATAGATGATTTTCGCGCGTACAAATTTTAAGTCTGACCCAGACTTATCTAATTGAAAAAAAAATCAAATCCATTCTGTAGCTTTGCGTTCATCAAGAACAAATACACAAAGATAGCAAAAAAAATATTTTTGTGTTCAAGACCCAACTAATTTACAATTTTATAATAGTATAGATTTAACCATAAGTTTAATTTTGTAGTGCGCGAATGCTGTGAGGAAGATACACCTAAGGCCATCATGGAAGAGTTTCAAAATATCGTCAAAGAAATCGCCAGCAAGGGAGTCATTAAGACAAGAGAGGACAGAAATAACGTAAGACCCTTTGCGTTTTAGTTCAATAAACTATTTTAGACATGTTAGGTGAGGTGTTTCATCCCTACCCCCACCCCCCTTTTTTACGGGCATGATGGGGACACTGTGGTTCCCAAACCCGAAGGGGGTCATCTCGAACCCGTATAGATGGCCCGGGTCAGCCGAGATGCAAGAGAAATGCTTTTTGGGCCACCTTACACCCGAGACGGAGTCGAACCGACTCCGACGTAACCGCCCCCACTGGCTGCGATGATAGGTATTTCCGCACGAAAAAAAAGGTGTGTCATTCGGATACAATATTATGATGACACATCTCGCTTACCATATCAACGGCTGTTAGTTTTCCAAATTTAAATTAATAAATATTTTTTTTAAACTAATCAACTAAACTGAGTTCTCACGTTATGTTAAGTTCTTGAGATTAACGCGTTCAACCAAACATACATAAGTTGATTATCACTGTTTTTCTTGCAGGTCATCATAGCAACCAAGGCGATGGGTAACATAGGTGGTTTCAAGAAGGAGTTTGCAGACGTGCTAATGAACATTACCGGCGATAGTTTCACTCCTGTGCCTGTTCGCTTGGCCGCTGTGGACGCTTTTAGACGCACGCCGTGTACTGAAACGCGGTAAGTATTCGTTGGGAATCCAATAGTTGAATGGTATAGTGCACGGCATCTAACTTGGCAAGATTTTGGAGTAGTGTGGGCCCCACATATGAAGTATATACATCATTTTAAATTGCTTGTCTGTCTTTTATGAACTTATGACCACTTAAGTCTTTTCCCCTCCCCCAACTCCTCACCCTCCCCCCTCCTCCAGGGTCGACAGCGCGAGTGTGTAGCTCCTGGTGTTTTACACGTCTATAGGCCACGGTGACCGCTTCCCATCAGGTGGGCCGTGTGCTTGTCTGCCAACTAAGTAGTAAAAAAATAGACCGTTTCACCCATTTCCCCTGGTGGTTTAACACTCACCATAAAGACTTATCGCGTACACTTTAAGAAATACACTATTGATTTCTGTTATAGCGAATACTTCCTAGAAACCTACCGGGCGGACTACATGAACATAGAAGTAAGACTGGCGTCGTATCTCCAAGTTATGAAGTGCCCAGACTTGAAAACGTTAAGGACAATATTCCACACGCTCAGACACGAAGCTGTTAACCAGGGTAAGCAGATTCTGCCATTAATTCAGTTATTACCACAGAAATAATACTTCATGGATAGTAAATTTCATGGATTTCTTTTTATTTAATTTACCATGTTTGTTAGATAATTTGATCCTTATGATTGAACCTATCGGTTGATGCTATAAACGTATCTACAGAATGTAATTTTTTCGCATTTTAGCTTGTTTAATTACCAAGTATTGCAAGCGATTTTTTGAAAATCAAAGATTTAGGTTTCTTTTTATTTAATTTACCATGTTTGTTAGATAATTTAATCCTTATGATTGAACCTATCGTTTGATGCCATAAACGTGTACGATGTTATTTTCTCATATTTTACCCGGTTCGATTACCAAGTGTTGCAAGAGAAATTTTGAAATTCTTTGAGTACAGTTTAAATTGTTTTAAAAACAAAAATGAGCCTTCTGTCAGTAAAATTGTCTATCTACATTATTTAAGACACTTCCACTCCACGTAGCATTGCCGTGGGACATCCTATATAAGTTATAAATAAGTATAGTAAACATGAAAATAGCGTAGAATGAAAATTTTGGACGGCCTTTTCGCAAATTCCTATATTAGTAGTAGATTGACATGATCATTTAAATCACTGGTATTGTAACAAAAAATAAAATCAACAAACATGGTAAATATCCCGTTGACTATTATAATTTACCAGTGGCTTCTATATTTTGTTTGTAAACTAATAAATTACCCATATCACAGCCACAACTTTCGTGTGGAGTCATCTGAAGAATTTGGGTGAGTCATCTCTGCCGTCGCGAGTTGAGATACAAGGTCTTCTATCAGGCAACCAGATCCCGAACCTCGAAGACAGCCCCGACTTCAGAATGTTCAGCAGGAACTACGAACAGAGCGTGTTCTTCGACCAATATAACGCGGGTAAGTTTTCTTAAGTTTTTTTTTTTATATTGGTCACGTCAATATGAAACCACGTCAATATGACACCTCGCCTGATGGTAAGCTAAAGGTAAAGTTTTGGGAATGGGGTCATCATTACAGATAGCAGTATAATAATTTAAAAGATTGTCTATGGTAGGTATTTACAATAAATTAAAAAATAAATAATGTTTTCAAATTCAGAAACACGCCTTAATAGAAAACCGTTTAACTCTATCTATCGCGAACAAACAAACAAGAATTTAAAAAAAATTGTTCAATCTACAGACATAACTACTTTTAAAATACTATAGATGATACTGTCGGAAGTTTTCAATGTATTATCTTACTTAATATTTATGTATTGTTTTACAGGTGGCAATTACGAAGCTAACGTGATATTCTCTCCTGATTCATATATCCCACGATCTATGTCGGTCAATCTGACGGTCGACATGTTTGGCGAATCGATCAATCTGTTCGAGGTGAGTTTACTGAAAAATATTTCCAATTGTTGCGTCAGTAACTTAGTGGTTAAAGAGTCGGCCTTACGATCGAGAGACCGGAGTTCAACTTTTTGGAACGAAGTTCCTTATCGCGCGTTGCGAAAGGGGGCTAGACGGAAAAAATTTGAACCAAAAATTGTAACGACACTTTTAAGACAAAAAGTTGTGCTACTGTTGCGACACTTTTTGCTACATGTAACTTTTTGAATGATTGAACGGAACGTTCAATAATTCAAAAAGTCACTTATGGGAGTGGGAGTGGGGGTGGGGAAGTATATAATAATATATATTTAATTATTAATTGAAAGGAACTTCGTTCCATCCGGGTGTCCCTTGACACCTCTCGGATCCACGGATTCCACCCGGGCGGCGGGGGTGGTTATGTCGTATTCGAACCGACTAAAACCGCACGGTGTTCCGTCACATCGGTCTGCGTGGCTGGGGAGTCTGATGTGTAATTTTGTTACTTAAAAGCAGATAATTTTCAGATGAAAGCTCGCGTTGAAGGTTTCGAGCGTTACTTTGAAACTTTCTTCGGCAACAATGGAGTTTTAAACAAGAACAAATTCACGGAAAAACTAAATAATTTGCGAATATTCCGATCTGTCAACGAGGCTGATGGAGTGAGAGACAAAATTGATAATTTGGAGTATAAGAATGAAGCTTTAAAACATAGGTAAGAATGGATGCCAATTATTTTAATTCAAATCGCAAGGTCCGCAGGACTTGAATCCCCAAAAGTGCCTGTCGTAGAGGAATTAATGGCCAACTGAGCAACCCAAGCCTTTCCTGAGGCATTATTCTGTTTGACATTGAGTTTTAATCACAACCGAAACGTGAAAAGTCTTTGGATTTCAATTGGTGTTAACGACAGAAAAAATCTATGTAAAACTAAAGCAACTTAAATATGTCTGCTAATATAAACGAGCGTAGTTACGGTACGGTTGGTCAATCAGAATAAGGGACTTAGGAGGATAGCTGAAAGCCTAGTCAACACACGCTTAGGGTAATGTAGGAGCTTCTTTACTTGCGTTGGCGCCAAAACCCGCGGACTCTGAGTACCAAAGTGGAAACTTTGGACGCAACTCTGGAAGATGAGTGGGAGTCTTTTAGTCGAGAGTGAACAGGCTGCTTCTTACCACATCAGGTGAGATAGTGGTCAAACGCGAGCCTATCGACTATAAAAAAAGATGATCACGCGTGACGTCATCTGTGTTACCCTAAAACTTACACGCTCAGTTCATACTGTTTGTTACCCCATATTGTACTCAACAGGTTCCCTATGGCAGAATTGGGTATCAAAGTATTCGGAAACGAAATCTCTTACTGGAATGCCGAAGGTGATGATGAGATTATGAAATCCTTGGCGAGGTTGAACCCACAGTTGCGAGTTCTGGAGATATTATCTGGAAAGGTACAGCTTTTTAATAATTTACAACTAGAGTTCATTTACAGAACACAAGTCATAATCATTATCATCGTCCTACCACTAAGTAGGGTTGGCAGGACATATTTTAATTTTTCAACTACCAAAAATTTTAAAGAATTTCGGGGCAAATACGGCCATAGATGCTCCTTCGGACTTTATATTTTATTTATTTACTTTTTGATTTCATCAAGCTGTTTTCTCTGCCTACCCCGGAAGGAAAAAGGTGTGAGCATAAATATTTATGTATGTATGTGATATCAACACTTGCGGATGCTATGTTGAATAAATGATTAGATTATTCCCTACTACATAAAATTACCTTCAATGAATAGGAGAGTTAGTTCACCAATTACTGTAAATGCGGTTTATTTCAACTAATCTACATGAGTAGACACAATGAAATTATTAAAACGTAAATTTTCACTGACCTGAATAAGACCTTTATTTTTCTTATCAATTCTTTATCTAATAAGAAAAAATCTATAGATTCTCTAACATATAATACATTTTCATCAGGAAATCTCGTACAACAAAGCATCTCTGTTCCTGGACACGACTTTCTCCATACCAACCGGTTGTGGTCTGCCTATGAATATGAACCTCATGGGCACCAGCTACGTCAACACTAAGATGTCAGGCACCGTCACTGACAAGTATACGGAATCTGGCAGCCTGGACTTCGAGGGGAAATTGAGACCTAGGTATGATCACCAAATTAGCCTATCTAATATAATGTGTTAATGTGTGCAATTGTTATGTGTGGAATGCAGAAAAGAAATCTTACGTACTTCAGTATTATTTCATTGTAAATTAATCGTTGTTAAGTTATTTATTATTTAAGTTTAGAAGTAAAAAAGAAGTTTATTAAAAAATATAAAACATCGACCAGAAATAAAATATAAATGTGTAAAATCGATTGCAACTTCTTCAGAGATAAAGGCGATTATTGTTTAAAATCGATCAGGTTACGCATTTGGAGTATTTGACAGAAGATTGAACTGTCAAACGCAAAATAACGGCTTGGAAGGACTATAAGTATGTATAATAATGTAAAGGTTACAAGTAAAAATTGGTTATTACTCTCTCTGATGTTTGCATTAGTTGTGTAAATAAGCTGCTTCCGGGGGGAGTCGTGGTGTTAGCAAAGTTGTATTTTCAATTTTTTTCTTCACATACCCGGAGCTAACAATACAATGTGCCAAATGTTTCAAAGGTCTCACTGTCAGGGATACCAAGGACCGTCCGAAGTGATAGAGTTATAACTCGGAAAGCGGACGCCCACCTCCCACCACAGGGGTTGAAAGCCTCGATCTTCCTCAAATTATAGAACACACTCTATCTAGGGTTAAAGATTTACCAACTATTCTTATCATCTAATCACGTTTTCATTCCAGTCTCGTCTACAACGAGTACCGTCCACATGTTTTATAGGTTCATGATCATGGATCAAAAGTGAAACGGCAAGGTCAAAAATAATTTATTCTGTATAGACCATTAAACGGCACTTACAAAACGTCAATTAAATATAAAATACAAACGGATTGTACAATAATGTACTGTTGTATAATGTGCAGCGTGGCAGTGAACGTGGCGGCTACGATGAGCGTGGTGGCGGGCGGGCTGAGCGCGAGCGGCATCCGCGTCAACTGGCGCCTCTACACCGCCACGGCCGTGGAGGCGGCGCTCAGCGTGCGCGGCCTCGCGCTCGTGCGGCTCAACCTCAAGCTGCCCATCGACAAGCAGGAGATCTTCGCCGCCAAGTAAGTGTTGTGCGTCAGCGTCAGCCGCCTCACCTGCCCTCAAAGTTATAATTTTAAAAAAGACGGCCTCTGTGGCGTAGCGGTGGTGCATGCGACTGCTACGCAGAGGGCGCGGGTTCGATTCCCGTTCAATGCAAATATTTGTATGCATGAATATGTCTATTTGCATTGGTCTGGGTGTTTCTATGAGTAAGTATGTATTTACAAAAAAAAGTATATAAGTATGTTTATCAGCATTCTAGAACCAATAACACAAGCTAGTGAAACTAAGCTTACTTTGGGTCTAGGAAGCGATGTTAGAATGTCGTAGAAAAAAAAATTAAAAACATATCCCAAGAATTTTTAACAAAATATCTTCAAATTATAGACCCAGCTACTTTACAATTTTATATTAATACTAGCTGACCCACCCCGGCTTCGCCCGTGGCGTATTTCGAACCCCGATGCACCCTTTTTAACTCACATAATATGCTCATAATTTATCAACTTTCCTTAAAATGTATGGGAATCTACCGGAATTGTTCACATATATGATTATTGCTCCGCTCCCTTGGGCAGTAGCGTGATGATATTCAGCCTATGACATTCACGGATAATGTGACTTTCTATTGGTGAAAGAATTTTTAAAATCGATTCAGTAGATCCCGAGATTACCCCTTACAATTTAACAAATATACAAACACACGAACTTTGCTTCTTTATAATATTACTATAGATAGACAATGCAATCAGAAACATTGCTTGTAAAAAAAATCAAGTCTCGCAGGAAAACCCAGATGGTTTAACGAAGTTCTTCTGTCTTCAATCTGTAAGTTCTTTGATTTAATTAGCTGACCTAGTAACATCTCATGGTGGTATCCATATCGATGTTAAAAATGTTTTATATTTCTAAAAAAGTAGATTGGCTTTGCCAGATAAAAAATCCACTAATATTTTGGTTTCTTCAGTTAGATTTGATAATGTATTGTGTCATTGAAATGAAAAGTGTTTTCAAATTATTGGAAGGCTAATTTAACTTAGGAAAAGCAATTGCCTGCCACTTCAACAAACCGTTAGAGACCAACTCACTAGTGAATCTGATGACTTAACCAATAATCCTCATTTTTTTTAAATCAGATCGGAGCTCATAATCCTCCATGGTGACAAAGAGAAGCAACAGCAAGGGTTGAACCAGAATAGAATAGAACAGAACACGTGCAGTTGGAGCACCTTTGACAAGGCCATCGGTATCAAGATGTGCGCTTCGTATCAGGTACGTTATAAACACTTCTATTTCACTAGAGAAAAAAAAAGCTATGGACGGAACGCGTTAAACAAAACCACTGATGATACTAGAGTCGGCCCACTTTCGTATACGAACAAGTCGGTACGCACACACTCACACACTAATTAGCCACTTCGCGACAAACGTTATTCGATTTAGTTAGAAATGACATAAAACCGTACCGATAGCAAGAAAAAATATCCAGGTATCACATTTCTATCAAATTAGGGTAACACATTGCAACCACTGCAAAATATCGGTCCGACTGGGGTAGTACCTCCGCTCTACAGAACACCGCGCACATAATAACCATTTGTTGTGTTCCCGGTGGTAAGTAGGGTAGCCAGAGCTCACTGGACCCCTACCTCCCCCCCCCCTTTTTATCCCTCCCCCCCCCCCCTCTTCAGGGTTGGCAAAGCGAGTTTGACGCCCCTGATGTTGCACACATCCATAGACCACGGTGACCGCTTCATCTTGGACCATGTGCTTGTCTACCACCTAAGTAATTAAAAATAAGTCTTACTGCTTTTAAAATAAGCTTCAATTTCCAGTTCCCGAACATGACGAATCTCCGCAACGCGCCGTACTTCCTGATGAGTGGCCCCGCCAAGTACATACTGTCGCTGGAGAAGGCGGACCCCACGGCCGACACCTACGCCTTCCAGTACAAATGGGACAAGAACGATACTGCTAACGTAGTCAGCTTCTCTTTCGATACACCTGATAGTAAAGTGAGTACAGCTTTGAAATTTTTCAAGCAATTAATAGCTTGTCTCTACAGCGTTAGTGCATTTTACTTGACGACAGGGGGTACAGGTTCGATCCCGACATAACCACCCCCGATGGCCGACGGGGGTGGTAGGTGCGGGTTCGATTCTCGGTCAATACAAATATTTGCATGTATGAATATGTCTTTTTGCATTGCTATGGGTGTTTCTATGTAGGTATAATATGTAGGTATGTATTATATATCCGCATTCTAAAACCCATAACACAAGCTCGTTAAACGATATTTACTTTGGGTCTAGAGAGCGCTGTGTAGAATGCCGTAGTACGAAATTACTGGCATGAAATGACTAGTGAAATTAATGTTAAAAAAGTAATTCAACCAATTTCGTAATGTAATCCATAAGAAATCAAACAACATTATACTTTTTCAAAATTATATTAAAATAAGTTAGAAACTGGGAGCAGCTATGAGATCAATGACCAAATTTTCGCCAAGTTTGCTTCTCAAATGTTGCTGGTTTTAGCACTGCCGTAGAACTTATACTTAATTTTTGAAATATCTGACAAATGTACTCCACGTTTCGTTGTTCTGCTTCTTGGTCCAGGGGTGCATACTGTCCTTCAGCACGCTTCTTCCGATTCTTCTTTCTCTTACGCTTTGACCTAGATTTGGGTTGATGTTGCGTTGCTTGAGGAGTTGCTTTGTCTTGAGCGTTTCGTCCCTCTACCTCTTTGTCCAGAGGTCCGGATTGTCCTTCAGCACGCTTCTTCCGATTCTTCTTTCTTTTACGCTTTGACCTAGATTTGGGTTGATGTTGCGTTGGTTGAGGAGTTGCTTTAGCGTCCGGCAGTGTTATATTAACTCGAAGCAGACTTTCGAGCCTCACTTCTAAAACACCATCATTGAAAGAACTCCCCTCTCTCTTGCAATTCCGTTTCGCTGGATTTGAGTACGCGTACTCATCGTCGTCACTGTTGCACGGGGTAGCCATCATCATTGCTGATCTCTTCTTAATGGGATACGACTTATCAAAGTCATATTTTTTTTTGGTGGGATACGAATTATTAACGTCACACATTTGTCCAAGAGGAAAACTGAATCTCACTTGTTCCGTGGGCTTACCTTGTGATTTCGGTTGCTCAGATGCGGTTCCAACCATCGCTGAACTTATATTCGATAATGACATGGAGCTTAATAGAATCGAAGTTAGTCTTAGATGTTTTACCAAAGGCAAAAGTTGAGCGACTGAAATTTCATTGCAATATTAGGTTTATATACCCTGATTTTTACGTTGTCATTAGGTAATTGATCGTTAACTTAACGAGCTCACTTGCCAGTCATTTAGGGAATGGGTTAGGTTAAAAAATCGCATTGTTTACGTATCGCAAATCTAGTTATGTAATGATGTTCTATTACGATGGGGTTAATCACGTACTTAGTATCGATTTACACTTTTAATTTGAGTTAGAAATAGTTAATCATTGAAAACACTTTCTAAAAACTTAAATAATCAACCCATGTTATATTTAGAAGAGAATAAATAAATGAGAAATGTAATAGTGTCCGACCGAATATTCGGTTTCGGTTTCGGTTTCGGTCGAGTTTCGGCAAAAAAACGAGTTTCGGTTATGTTTCGGTTTCGGCAGCAAACCTGCCGAAACTACGACCGAAACCGAAACTGCATTCGGGAGATTCCGCGCTGTGCTCGGGTGTGTTCGGCGCGGTAAATGACATCCAAGCGACGACGACATTTGGCCGCGTCCACGTGCGTAATCATGTCGTAACCTGTTTGTTTGCAGTTCATTGTGTTTGTTGTGAGTTTTCGTGTGATATGTTTTGAATTCATGTGATATAATTATAAGAGTACCTCGAAAAGTAATTTAATATAACAAAGGAGTACCCAGATTATAGTAGAATCAAGTTTACCATAAAAATCTAAACATTTTGTGGTTAATTTAACTCTTTCGCTAATGCTATATTATGTAAACAAACATTAGTTAGGTACATGGTATAATTTACTATAGTGCATTAGTGGTGATAATATTAAGGATTTAGAGTTTCGCGTTCAAATTAATAATTTTTAAGTAGGTACAAATATAATAATTGTTTTTTTTTACAAATTAACACTTATAATTAAACGAGTAGATAGCTGGCTATCCGTATAAAATTAACACTTATACTTATTTTATTTCTGTTTTTCATTTAAAACCTTTTTTTTTATCGTGCGCAAATCCCAATGGATACCACCCCCGTCGGCCATCGGGGGTGGTTATATCGGAACCGACTAAAACCGCACGCTGTCTCGGGTCTTAATTACCGGGGTGTACGGTTACCCAATGGGCATATCCCTCACACCCCAGCTGACCCCGGGCCATCTACAATTTTAAGATGGCCCTCTCGACCCCCCGAAGGAGGCTGGGGGTAGCATCGCGCAACAGGCGGCCGTCCTGTCACCCAACCGTCGGCGTGCGGACAATCAGCTCGCCTCCCGCTCGCTCCCTTCTGTGCCCTCTGCTAGTCAGAGGGACACGTGGAGAGCGGGCCTCGGAGCAGCCCTCTGGAGGGCCACTCCCACCCTGGCCGGATTGGCCGCAAGCAGCTGCGTCTCCCATGGTAAGTGGGAGGCGCTGCTTGCCTCCGTTGCACGGGTGCACCACGTGTAGGTTCCGGCCCGCACCCTAAATTTAAAACCTTATCCATAAATAGTTCACGAATATAAATAAATTATTTAAAGTACATTGAGTACCTACTGATTAAACCTAATAGACAACCTTTCTTTTGTTGTAGTATTGAATCATCTATTATGAAAGAACAGCGTCGTTAAAAAACAGCATTTGGCAATTTTTCGTCTGATTCAGAAGTTTCGGTTTCGGTTTCGGCCGAAACTGAGACGGCTGCCGAAATTCGTTTTCGGTTTCGGTTTCGGTCGTAAAAACCAGTTTCGGTCGGACACTAAAATGTAATAAGTAATTCTTACAAAAAATAACGACTTTAACGGACCAAACTGAAATGAAAGCACATGGGAAGTGCCATCTATCAAATAAAAAAGAATCATCAAAATCGGTTCACCCAGTCGAAAGTTCTGAGGTAACAAACTTGAAAAATAAATACATTCGAATTGAGAACCTCCTCCTTTATTGAAGTCGGTTAAAAACTTTTTTTACATACACGTCAATTTGACTGCACCTCGCCTGATGTTAAGCTGAAGGAAAGTATGAGGAAAGAGGGTCACCATTACATACACATTACCAATATCTACCTTTATTTACAGGAGACCCGCATGATCAATGCAGCGCTATCGATATCAAACACAACAAGTTCCGCACTCCTAGTCCTCCAATCGGAGAAGAGTAGGCTAGAAGCTAAGGCTATGTACCGCAACATGCCGTACGACAAATCTTTGTCGGCGAGCTTGGACGTAGATGGACGGAAACAGTTCGATACGGTGATGTCTTTAGTGAGGCGCGATATCGCGTACGGGTATGTGTGGTTACCGCATGCCTACTGGGTGGTTGATAACGAAAGGGTGGCGGAAATGTCAGGTGAGTTGGTTTTTTTATACCACTTAGGTGGCAGATAAGCACACGTCAGACAAGCAAGCGGTCACCGTGGCGTGACGCGCTAACGACTCTGTAAAAATCGTTTTTTATACCACTTAGTTGGCAGACAAGCACACGGACCACTTGATGGGAAGCGGTCATCGTGGCCTATGGACGTGTTCAACACCAAAGGCGTCATATTCGAGTTGCCAACCCTGTAAAAAACCTTCTAATGTCTTAAAGAACACCATAATATGGACGCTAGGGAATACCATTTTTTGTGACTAGTCTGTGCCTACCGTTTCGCCTGTATTAAACTGATACTTACAGGAATCAATACTCAGGATAACCGTAAAGTTATGTCTTATTTCTTGTCATACAAATCTATTTTAAATTATTTGTTTGACTAAAAGCACCCATTTTTTTAGTTTTATTTGGCAGTTACTTTTTATTCCTTCTGGCGTCACCAGCTAAGTTAAATGCTTGTGTTAGGAGTGGATCCATGTCGATAGTGTAATAGCCAAGATTTGAACTTGAGACTTCTCGATTACTAGCCCGACTACTTGAGAACCGCTAAACTACCGACGCGACGCTAGTTTTACCGAATTATAACACCACTTTATTTATACATAATATTAGTGGCTAATAATTAGACATTATTTGTTCCTCCAATAGGTTCGAATGCGTAACGGGTATGGGAACAAAATTCCATGAGGGCAAAGCCACGGGTGACAACTAGTGTATTTACACTAGTTGTCGCCCGTGGCTAACAACACAATGACATCATTTTATCTACCATAACCTCCTTTCCAGGCACAATAAGAGTAAAAACCAAAAGCAGTGTGACCCAAAGTGACGTAGAAATCGAATTCCAAACCAAACAGCTGGCAAGCCACCTCACGGGGTATTACACCATCAACGGGCCAACCCACGGCACAAAACTACACTTCGATTACCAGTTCTATAAGAGCCCCAAACAGTCTATCAAGATTGAAGGTATCTACAGTGAAAAGTCTAGCGGTTATAGACACGATCTGTATGGAGACTTGTCCATGGAATTCTCGGCGTATCCTGGAAATGACTTCTATGCGATACTTAGAAATGTTGTAAGTATTCATTCTGTACTATTGTATGATGCCTGCCTGCTTTGTTGCGTAATGAGTGCGATTTCTAAACATAAGGTGCAGGGTTCGATCCCCTTACAAGTATGAGTTTTTCTGTCTAGGACAGTTTTACACATAAATAAAATTGGAATGTCTATGTGTGTGTGTGTGTGTGTGTGTGTGTTTGTTTGTGTGTGTTTGTGTGTGCACGAAGGCGCGCGCGTGCGTTGCTGCGTGCAAACGTACGTGTGTGTGCGCGCACGCGTGTGTGTGTGTGTGTGTGTGTTTGTTTGTGTGTGTTTGTGTGTGCACGAAGGCGCGCGCGTGCGTTGCTGCGTGCAAACGTACGTGTGCGTGCGCGCGCGCGTTTGTGTGTGTGTGTGTGTGTGTGTGTGTGTGTGCGTGTGCGTGCGCGTGTGTGTGTGTGTATGTATTTACTAAGTACATTTTGGGTATACATCCAAATGCACTTAGTAAATAACGCGTGTTTTCACACGGTACATATACCAAAACATCAATACATTTTTTACGTATAACTACTAAACGGATAGGCTAGTGAAAAATAATAATAGAAAAACCTACATCTGTTTTTTTTTTTTTTCAGAGAACTCAAAACCATATGGACATAGCCTTCAACGTATCCTCGTCTAGGGAGACCACCATGGACCCCAAGTTCACCTTCGGCTTCATGCAAGCCGAGCGGCTTAGCGGCGTGAAGATAGACACGAGACTCACTCTCCACAGGCCACGGCTTATTGATATGAAATTCCAATTTGAAGGAGTAAGTATATTTTTAATAGTATATACATAGACCAGGTAATGGGCTATCCATTCGGCAATTTTGATTCCAATCTGTTCAATGGTTTGCGCGTAATTGGTTATCAAAACACCATCAAGTGTCACATTCATAATATTAGTAAGATTATAGAAGCGCATACAAAAGAACAGTATTCAAGTAATCCTAGATAACACATGCTCGTATATCATTTTAACTTATTACACGTCAATATGATTTCAATAGAATGAAAGCTAAATGAAAGCCACCATTAAAGAAAGAAATCTATCTATCTATCTATATAAATGAAAAAATAATCATCAAAATGTATGTAAGCGCATAACTTTTGAACGACTGCAATAAATGGGATAAATATTTTTATTGTATGTTTGTTATTGTCAGAACAAGATGTATATAAAATATTTTTTTTAAAGTCCACAAGTATGGTGCTATAATTGCATCGGAGCGAAGCCCGTGTGCGCAGCTAGTTAAGAATAAAAATTAGTTCTAAATATTTATATTCACAAACAGATCGGGCCAAAATATACAGCGCTGGCATCATTAAACTTCAATCCAAAATCTCGTGAGATCGCCATCTCTGGGTACCTATACCTGCCCCCTGGCACACAACTCTACCTGGATGCTGAATTGAACATGACATTGCCGACGCTACACCCTTGTGTTATCAAGACGAAGGTCCACGAGAAACAGTCGAACGAATATCAGGTAAGAAATTTTCTGTTACATAATTCTTAAAATAAAGAACTGACTTACACTGGACCTAATTTAAATGGGGACCACACGGGAAGCGCCAGCTATCAAATAAAAAAGAATCATCAATATCGGTTCACCTAGTCGAAAGTTCTGAGTTAACAAACATAAAAAAATACAGTCGAATTGAGAACCTCCTCCTTTTAGAAGTCGGTTAAAAATTATGATTTATAGGTGTATGGGGAAGATCTACCGCCGCCGGGGCGGTAGAGAAATGCTTTTTGGGTCACATTACACCCTGGTGCTAGAAGACCAGAAACGGCGCGCGGCGGCGTGCTGTTTTAGTGGGTTCGATTCCGACATAACCACCGCCGATGGTCGCGGGTTTGGTACCCCTGCGGTTTTCCGCACGAAAAAAAGGTTTATGGGAAAGATTTTCGGAAGTAGAAAAATTCATAAAAATCTCAAAAAAAATCATGGCCCATGAGGGGATCGAACCGAACCGAAAAGAAGGTCGCGACCTTCGCGTTATTAGCACGACGCTCTAACCAACTGAGCTAATGGGCCGATAGCGAATTAGTTGAAAAGAAGCTTTGGTTTCAATTCAAAGATATATGTTTACAAGCTTGTATTTATCTTTTTACTGATATAAAATTTGGTGTAATACATTGATGTAAATATTTGTATTTCGACACGTTTTAACATAATGCCATACAATTTTTGTTTTATATTAATAACTACACTAGCCAAAGCTAGCGGCTCTTCCCGCGTGAACGTCGGTTTTCGCGTTTTTTACTATATCACCGGTTCTACTCAACCGATTTAGATTTAGAAGACATTTAAAACAAAAAAAAACGCACAAAATCCGTACCTACTGTAGTTTTTGCGTCTACCTTTCGTAATAATATGTATGTGTGTGTGTTTCTTTCCTTAGGTGAACGCCTTCGGAGTGTGGTTTACGGGAGTGGATTTCAATGTGGATGCGCTGTACCAAGATCAGTCCAAAACAAACATGGCGTCGCACAGGTATTCACATTTTATTAATTACTATTAATTACTATTAATTACTGATTCATCATCATCTTCTCAGAACTCAATATTGCATCTAAAGTTTGCAATATTAAGCCCGAGGTCTGCTTATTGTTTTTGACAGGTATGTTGGCTTTTCCGGGAGCTACGTCTGACCTTCTAACCCTGAAAAACAGTTTAAGTTGGCTTGGGTCTCAAGGATGTTGGTGGTTGATGAACCCCGATGACATTTAAATAATAATCCTATATGGGAATCGAACTCGCAACACTCGGTGCAGTTCTTATATAATTATAACTTTATTTTATTCACAGACTGAAGGCGTTGATCAGTAGCAGCCACTTCAAGAACATAGCTATGGACGCTAGATTCACACAAGATAATAGACAGATCACTTTTATTGGACAGGTAACAAAAAATAAACGTTGGAGTTTAGACTTTAGAGTCAAAATATTTGTAAGTGTTGTTCCCGGTTGCCTCACCACGGAGCCCGGGATCCGCTTACTCCTCAAACTTTTGTTTCGCTTATACAACTTTTATGGGAGCGACTACTCCTCCCAACCCCGCGGAGGCTTGCAGATGAAATTGGCTGGGCCCCGAATGTCTTAGTGGGGTCCCAAAATTACCTTTCTTCGTACTTATTTATAAAACGGAGTGATAATGATGGGTAAAGTCCGACTGGGGTAATACCTCCGCCCTACAGAACACCACGCCCGTAGCCTGAGCTCATTCCTCATTCCTCTTCCCCCCAACCTACCACTTCCTAGTTCTTTACCCCACCCCTTCAGGGTCGGCAGCACGAGTGTGATGCCCCTGGTATTGCACACGTCCATAGGCCACGGTGACCGCTTTGCATCAAGTGGGCCGTGTGCTTGTCTGCCACCTAAGTAATATAAAAAGAAAAAAAGGAAAATAAGGTTATCTTATTAAAAGGGCAGGTCAAAAGTACTCGAAACCTACATGTATGTTCCTACCTATTACAAAAGAATCTGTTCTTCCAGGGAGAATACAATGATGATAAATACCGAACGCTGATCCGTTACATCCTGCTATCTGAACAAAACTTCACTACATACGTGGAGGTGGACATTAGCGGGAAGGCGTACAGCGTCAACTTAGACGCAGACCTTAGTAATAATACTAACGTCAATTTGGACATACATATTGATCAGTAAGTATTTTTGCTAGGACATCATAACTCCGATCCCCTGAACGGATGAACCGATTTTGATTTTGTTGTTTTTGTTTGAAAGGTGAATTAGTCGGGCGTGTTCTTATATACGAATATTTTGAAAATAAATCGGCCGGAGGTTTAATATGTGTTTTTTTTTAAATTTAAAACAAAAGGAATTTTAGTTACTGAAATTACTAGTATTTCCGTAACACCTCCACTTCGCTCACACACACATACACTTACTTATTAAATTCACTTTGTACTTTTTTTAATCAAACAGACTCCGAGATCTCCACTTCTCATACCAACGTTGGGCTAAAGCGCAACAGAAGCGTCTGTCAGCCGCCTTCAACTGGGATATGAACCGCGACCCGTCGCAGAAGGTCAGCATCGACATACAACTGGACAACAAGGGCCCCTGGCATCACGCGGGACACGTATCCTTGTACTACCCGGGAAGAATGGTCACGGGAGATGGGGAATTTTTATTGAAAGGTAAGAAACTAAATATTATGTCCGTAAGCTTAAGGTTTCCATCTTGTGGACCCAAGGCAACCTGAGTTGCAAGCTGGTGTACCTACTGATTGATGGATGAGACTCGTGCGCAGGCTTTGTTTTTGACTTAGTCAGACGGCAGTCGCTCTCATAAAAGCCGTGTAAGCCAAACCAAGAGAAGGGGTATCTAAACCCAGGATCCGAATCGTAAGCCTCGGATGCAAGCGGGAACTTAGATGATGATGATTGTGAAGGTACCTTGTCAGTTGTCTCATGTGAAAATACCCCTCAGATACATACCCTCCCGCCAGACAACGGGTATGTCGTCGACTTCTTGGTTCTTAACCCTTTACCCTTAAGTCGGTTAGAGTCCGACATAACCACCTCGCTGGATAGCTTTTATCACGGTATTTTTTGTTTAACAATAATTACTAATCCAAACTTATTTTGCCAAATACTTCCTTGGACCTGTTTTTGACCATCATAAGCTTCATATGCCATGTTTTTCAAAATTCCATAACTTCGAGAAAGAAAATTTATTTTTTATTTATTTTATTTACGTTTGTAAATTTATTAGTGTTCAGCAACTTTTGAAAGCGACTGTACTGCTTACTAAGCTATATTCAGAGACTTTTAATCTTACTTCTGTATTTCTTCTAGATTGGTTCTGTGAATACCACGTTCGTATGGGATGGTCGAACGACGCTAACATACTTTGGAAAGTGAAGATGTACTCAGAGGCCCACGAGGAAACTGTGTACGCGTTACTGTCCAGTCTGAACACGCCCTTCGCCGGTTGGAAAGATACCAGTTTTAATGTGATGTGAGTTCATCTTTCACTAGTTATCTTGCCACTCTAAACTAAACTTCGTAATCCTATCGTGTGTTCCCGGCGTTAAGTAGTACCCGGGTAGACAGAGCTCACTGAAACTCTCTCCTCCCCCCACCTTCCTAGCCTGGTGTTGCACACGTCTATAGGTCACGGTGACCGCTTCCCATCAGATGGGCCGTGTGCTTGTCTGCCCGCCCCTTCCCTTCCTAGCCCTGTCCCCCATTCAATCCTAGTTTTGTTTTTTATTTATTAACAAATTATGTGATTACATGATTCTTAAAACTAAATACTCGCCAAGCTATTACGCTTGTTGGCGAGATAAGCGCTCAATAAACATTGTTGTCTTACAAAATACGAGTATAGCTGTGTTAATTTTTTTTTTTAATATTTATATATACGCATCATTACGTAGGTATTCATTACCCCCTATTACCGGAATAGCTATTCGAATATTAATTTCAAATAATTATAATCTCAGGTGGCGATACCACGACAATCTCCAAGCTATAAACGGCAGTATGAACTGGCAAGAAGACCACTTAGCGTTCAACCTGCTCGCTGACTACCTATTCAAGACCAACGAGTTTTACGGCGAGATCAACGCAGTGGTCAACTCGACCATACCCACACTACCGAGGGCTGCCGCTATCGCCAAACACAGGGTTGTTTGGAAGAAGAGTGCAGATACATTACTTAGCTTCCAAGTGAGTTATGTAGCTAGTAGAACTTTAAGACAATAGCGACTTTCATAGCTACGCAATAAAGCTCAAATTAGATTGAGTTTCATTGCGTCGAGCTCCTCAAATAGTGCTACGGCGAGATCCAACGCAGTGGTCAATTCGACCATACCCACGCTACCTAGGGCCGCCGCTATCGCCAAACACAGGGTTGTTTGGAAGAAGAGTGCTGATACATTACTTAGCTTCCAAGTGGGTTAAGTAGCTAGTAGAACTTTAAGGGAAAAGCTACCTTTGTAGCTACCCAATAAAGCTCAAATTAGATTGAGTTTCATTGCGTCGAGCTCCTCAATTAGTGCTACGGCGAGATCAACGCAATGGTCAATTCGACCATACTCACGCTACCCAAGGCTGATGCTATCGTCAAACACAGGGTTGTTTGGAAGAAAAGTGCTGATACATTACTTAGCTTCCAAGTGAGTTATGTAGATAATATGACTTCACAGGGAAAGCAACTTTTGTAGCTACGCAATAAAGTTTAAATCAGATTGACTTTCATCATGCCGTTCACAGACGACTCTCAACCAATGAAATCGCTTAAAAAATAGAGAGGTGAGGTTTAAGTGACGTTTTGGTCACGTGACAACTTTTTTCTGAGAGAGAAAATTATATCTACGGATGCCATGCAGAGGACTGAGTTAATGGAGGATGCTCTTGCGCAAGCTTTACTCCTGTGGTTGGGGGGTAAATTTACCTGCTTTCCGAAACCAAATACTACGTGAACATATTTTATTATAATAAAATTAATTATCTTTACATAGTTTAATAATGGAAATTAACTCTAATTAAAATTTTCTCCTCGACAGTACAACGAAGACGGCTTATTAATGATCAACTCATCATGGAGTCTCGATCGAGGGCCCACAGAGAACAACGTTTTTGGCACGGTTACATTGCTCACACCTTTCCAGGTTAGTTCTATTGAGTGCTTGTTTCCTACCTTAGTTATGCGTATAGGTATTTGGTGTATTCTTCACTTGATCCGCATAGATTTTGGGTTCGGCGTAAAAAAATAAACCCTAGATAGTTTTAATTCTTTTTACGCGGATTCTTAAAGCTTTCTACGGACTAAGCTTTCCAGTGTACGCGTCTAGGTACCTAAGTTGAATACGCGTACGGGGCTCAATGCATTGCTGGATTATGACTCGTAGTTGAGAGTCGGCCAGAACTGACTGGTGATGACGGTGATGAGTTAACACGCGTGCTCAAATTGTATATAATATTATATTGCGTACTATTGACACCGACTACGCGTACATTAGAACTCTTAGCCCGTACAAGGCTTAATACTTTGTGTAAAATAAAAGTTATGCATTATAACATCAGCTAACCGCCAGTAAAAAGGTTAAGGATTTGAGAAACAAAATATATTCACGACAATACTTTTTCAGTGTGTTTAGAATAGAATAGAATAGAATAGAAATGAACTTTATTGTACACCAATCAGAAAATACAAGAATGGAAAACACATTAGATATGTACAAATGGCGGCCTTATCGCTAAAAGCAATATCTTACAGGCAACTTGTGGATGGACATGAATAAGATTTACTAGGGTAGTTATTGGTGTGCTAGTCATCTATAAGAGATTACAAACGCTTATGTTACTCTTTACAGGGCTATAAGAAAGGTTACCTCCGCACTGCGTTTACTTTTGGCAACAAGCGTGACATCAAGGGCATCACTCATTTGGACCTTGAAGAGAAATCGTTAGTCATTCATGTCAACGGTATGTATACTCAATATTATAAAGCTGTGTTCGTTCGTTCGTTCGTTTTTTTTTGTTGAAAAATTAATTCCCCTGTTACTTCATTACTTACTAAGGTGAGATATGGTCAAATGCGAGCCTATCGATAATAATAAAAAAACTAACCTATACCCGCACCTCTCTTTCCTTCAGGGTAGACAGCGCGTGTGTGACACCCTAAGTGTTGCACACGTCCATAGGCCACGGTGACCGCTACCCATCAGGTGGGCCGTGTCAAAAAATAAACGATTTTCGCGTTTTTTGACCATATCTTCTGTTCTGTTCTACTTTTAACAAGTTGCAATCAAACATACGACAGATTTTAAGTCTGTCTAAGACCTTTCTAATAAAAAAAATCGCATTACCGTCCGTTCAGTAGTTTTTGCATCCATCGCGAACAAACGGACAAAAATTCTTCTCGTCAGCTTGCCACACGGAGCACAATAACCAGTGGAGAGAGCGTGCGGGGCTGCCGCAGTCGCTAAACATACGCTAAATGAAGTGTATGCTGCGAAATTTTGATCAGTCGCAGAAATTGTAGGTTGACGTACGAACGTCACGCGCTCCCGTTTTAAAAGGAAATAAAAATAGAAACAATGCCTAGTTGTGCAATTAAATGGTGTGGAAAGTCTACTACAATGTCAAGTTACATGAAAGATGGGATAACATTTCACAGGTAAGTGTTTTTTACTCCATTTAATAAAACAACAATTTCAACAACGAAAAATAAAATCAAATATTTGCTCTCTTTCTAGCACATTGAATTGCATATAGCAGTTGTCCCTTTTTTTCTCGATAGTTCTGTTCGCAGCATCGCGACATTTTATATCGATAGAATTTAAAATAGGTTTATTTATTCAATGTTCTTCCTATAGTTTCCTTATTTTTTTTTGTATCATTATTGCTTTATTTTAAGACTTACTTATGCAGGCCTTCCTCGCAAAAGTGTAGGAATACTGGTAAAAAACTTGTACATAACAGTAAAAAATGTATAGTGCGCGGCATCTAACGTGGCCTGATTTTGGAGCAGTGTGGGCCCCACTACTACAAAACCTTGCCAAGTTAGATGCTTTTTGAGCATCTAGGATGGGTCCAGGTAGCTCAGTTGGTCAGAGCATTCCCCCTGTAAGGGACTGGTCACGGGTTCAAGTCCCGTCCTGGATGATCATTTTTTCCGATCAGAAAATCATTGAAAAAGTTAGATGCTGTACACTATACTTGTTTGTGGCAAAATGCGTGGCAAAATAAATGAAATCTCTACTGACTTTAAAAAAAAATAGATTTGCTCGCCTCCGTTGCCCGGATGCACCACGTGGAGGTTCCGGCCCGCACCCTCCAGGCGACGTCTTGCCACTAAATGACGAAGCAATTCTAATCTTTCCCGTTATCATTACCTATTGAATTTCATGGAACGCGACAGTTTAAAGGTTAGGGGTTCGTTATATTGGGTGCGGGCCGGAACCTCCACGTGTTGCACCTGGGAAACGGAGGCGAGCAGTGCCTCCCACTTGCCACGGGAGACGCTACTGCCTGCGGCCAATCCGGCCGGGGGGGAGTGGCCCTCTAGAGGGCTGCTCCGAGGCTCTCCATGTGTCCCTCTGACTAGCAGATGGCACAGTGAGGAGCGAGCGGGAGGTGAGCTGATTGTCTGCGCGCCGACGGTTGGGTGACAGGACGGCCGCCTGTCACCCTACACCCCACCTTCGTCGGGGGGTCAAGGGGTCCATCTTAAAACCGTAGATGGCCCCGGGGTCAGCTGGGTGCGAGGGATATGCCCATTGGGTAACCTTACACCCCGGTAACTAAGGCCCGAGACGGCGTGCGGTTTTAGTCTGTTCGATCCCAACATAACCACCCCCGATGGCCGAAGGGGGTGGTATCCATGGGGATTTCCGCACGATAAAAAAGGGGTTCATTATATTGGAAAAACGTGTATTTTGTATTAAATTTTGCAGATTTCCTAATGATGACATCGAGAAGAAAGAAATTTGGATCAAAGCTACACATAGAGACAATTTTTACCAACAAAGTGCAGTGTCGTATGTTCTAGAGCCATTTCACGTAAAAGTACCAGCAAAAATTTTTTGTAAATAAAGTCATCCTAATTTAATAACCTTTTCTTTTATTTTATAAAGAATATTAGCAACTGAAATTATTACTAATATTCCCTCTAAACCCTCCAGCTAAGCTCAAGGGCTTGTGTTAGGAGTGGGTTCACGTCGGTAGTGTAATGACCAGGATTCGAACCCGGGGCCTCTCAATCGTAAGGCGGACTTTTTAACCACTAAGCTGCCGCTTTTTCTCCTGTTTTGAACAATTCTGTATCGCAAACAAATCCTTATAAATAATATTATAGATTACGAATGAGTCAACAACTTTATCGATATCGATACTTTTTTAATTACTTGTTTGGAATCCCTAGCTATTGAGTTGTAATTTTTTTGACAATTCGTCACCCAATCACAGAGGGCGAAACGCATTCTCTCCCCGCCGCGAATTGGTGACTTTGATTTAGAACAAAAACATGCCCATACTCTCTCCACTGGTTATTGTGCTCCGTGGCTTGCCATCTACTTGTCTCTTTCATGCATTTATGTGTTTTTTTTTTAATTTATTTATCATATCAAACAGTACCTATAATAAAAAAAAAAAGATTACATAAGCATTTTCAATAAAACCTTGCGGTTTGTACACAATGCTTAAAAATAATGTTGCATAGTGGTTTTAAAAATGAGATTTTAGTCCACATTTAACACGTTGTTTGACCTATAACTTTTCTCCAGGTCACATGCGTCGTATAACAAACTGTATGCTGATCGTGAACGTGACGAGTCCCCTGATCGAGTTCCCGCACATGACCGCGCGGTTTGGCTTCATTGAAGCCGACAGACATCTGGTAGCTATGGTTGTCACCACTAATTCTACCACAGGTAAGATTTTTGAGCCCAAACCAAGACCCCCCCCCCCCCCCACCCTCTCCCAATCCGGTACCCCGGCATTTGAAGACACAAGACGGCAGGCGGTTTTAGGCGGTTCAAATCCGACAAAATAGGAGGGGTTTGACATAATGCATCAAAGTATATGCCTGTCCATGATGTGTGGTAGGTTAAGTTTTAATTTATTTTTTTTATTCGAAGGTCTACAAATCTTATTCCATCTGTGAAAAAAAAATACCTGAACCTTTTTTCAGTTGCCACGTTATCAAATAAACGGAAGGAAACGTTTCAATGACATTTTCATAATAACGACATACAATAACACGATAGAATGAGTTCAATTTCAATGTTCTCTTTATTTCTTATCAGGTATCGAGGTGCTTCTGAAACTGATATCGCTTCAAGACTTCCACGTGTTTGGCCACGTTGCGCTGCCTATTCAATACCTGAATAGGGCTATGATCGTCGCTAAGCGAGCTCCGGAAGAGGTAAACTATCGAATTAATTCATTCGCTAAGTTATGTTGATACTAGAACTTAAAATTAGTATTCTTGTTCGCCTCTAGCTGAGCTAAATAGCTTGTTTTTGAAATGGTTTCATATCGGTAGTGTAATGATCAGGGGGATCCCTCCCGATTAGAATTCAAGTTTCTCAATAAAACAACTGTTGTCTAATCCTAGTATTGTGATTTTATTTAGACTGTAATATAATACAAAGCTTAGATCAACATGCTAGTAGCGCTAGAAATTAAAATCGTCTTAAATATTATTGTTTGTTGTGACTTAAAAAGCATTTCCGTCTCTCTCTTTCTCTCTCTCTCTCTCTCTCTCTCACTCACTAACTCACTCTTTCCCTCCTTCTCGCTATACCTCTCTTTCTTTCTTTCTTTTCGTCCCGGAGTGCGCTTAATAGCGGCATGTAGCTACGGCTATAGGGATAAATTTTAATGTATGTCCTACGATTATAAATATTAAACTTTATTCGTCATATCACAGGTGGATTGCAGAGTAGGCTGGGGCAATATGGACTTCGGTTTCACAGGCATTTGGCACTGGCGGTCGATCACCAACTTTGTGTATTTGTACAAGCTGTACACTCCGCTCGAAGGCTTCGAAGAAAACGGTTTAGTGCTGAAGAATGTGTACGGAAAAGGACTCGATACGGAGTTGTCGATGAGATTATCTACTCATAAGGTAAATAAGATAATAAAAGAGGATCTATAGATACTAACATAGTTTTAAATGCGACTTTTTTTTGAGATTTGGTTACTCTGAATAAAGATTTTTATAGTTACTACCTGATGCCCGCGGCTCTACCTGCATAAGTCGCCTGATGGTAAGCTCTCGGGAATGGGGGTCATCATTACATACACAGTTATCTTTTGGTCTTATCGCCGGTTCTACTCAACCAATTGTAATCAGACATACCTACGGCAGATTTTAAATCTGACCAAGACCTTTCAAATCCGTTCAGTAGTTCTTTGTTTTTTATTTGATATATTTCAAAGTCAAAATCAAAATCATTTATTCTGTATAGACCTTTAAACGGCACTTAAAAAACGTCACGTCACAACGTGTCGCGATAACCAACATTTACGCGGATGAAGCCGCAGGCATAGGCTGGTTTTTAATAAATATGATTTCTCTCTTTATATACTTAAGAAAATATTGTTTCAGTTTGGCATCGCAATTCTCTTAAAAGATAACGGCAAGGGTATTATAGACGCGGTTAAAGAGAGGCTCCAAAGCACTGAGGAAAACTTGAAGGTGCTTATCGAGGATTTCGACACGAGAGCGAAAGTGGTGCTCGATACCCTATACTACCCGACTATAACGTTCGATGCACAGTTTAAGAAGGTCAGTATCACAGAAATATTATCTAGATAGAATGGGCAAGTGGGCGTGGCACCCGTGCCAAGTGGGTGCAATATATTGCATGCTTTCCTAATCGCGCTCTCATTAAAGCGTAATTCCGCGTTCAGGACTTAAAAATCGTACCTAATTCAATATCGATAATCTCTCGTGTATCTCCTTACTAGTTTTCCCGCCACATGACGAAAATGACATCACATTGTGGATATGGCTTATCGAAGTGCGACACGAGCGAAATATATGCGATTAAGACATCATAACCGTTCTATAAATATAAGTGTTCTGTGCTCAGTATAGTATGGGGTTCTTTAAGGGCATTAGAAGGGTATTTATACAGGTCGACAGCACGAATGTGACACCCCTGGTGTTGCACACGTTCACTGTGACCGCTTCTAAACAGGTGGGCCGAGTGCTTGTCTGCTACCTAAATTGTAAAAAAGTATGCATGTAGATAATGACTAAAAACATACTTTGCTATACATACTAACTGACTGACTAACAAAAAACTAGATTTAGGCCGTCTTTTATAAGGACACTTTTAAGGGAAATCCCCTTTTTGAACAATCCCCGTTTTTCGTGCGGAAATTACCACATAGTTTACCTAACTTGATATCGTTATAAGTCAAAAACTTTTTGTAAACTGAATAACAAAAACCTCATTTTATCAGTTACTACAATTTTGTACCAAACTTCGACGAATAGGCAAAAAGTTCTACAGAATTATCTATATAATATACTTTTTTATACAGTTTGTAGGCGCAGAATTAGAAGATGTATTCGAAGCTAACGCAACCCTACACTTGCCGGGCAAACCGCCCATAGTATTGACGGATGTGTTTATTTTAGAGGTATGTATCTTAGTTTACGTTTATTTTTGCCGTGTCTATTATGTTTTTCAGCAGGTTTAATCTTCTTCTCGTCTCGTGTTGATGTTGCTATCATGTAGTAATTTTTTCACGGTCTTACCGCCACTTACGGAGAGGACCCAAGCATAGGCTGGGTTGGGGGGGGGGATGTAGTAAACCTTCTCGAAGAGCGATACCTAGCAGGTTTAATAGGGTTGAATTAGGAATGGATTAGGATGGGTGACCATTCTTAACACCTCAAGATCCCTCCGTGCCCCGGAGACCATTGAGTCTTCGGTCCCGGTTGCCAAACGAACATCTATGGCAGTCGTTACGGGTAGCTAGAGCTCTAAAAAGAGAGCTTTGATATCGCCAATGGGTTGTGGAGGTCAGATGGCAGTCTCTTCACGGAAAATATCGAATCGTGGTATGATCGACTATCTAGCGACTACAATATGGGGTTCTTCCAGAAGCGCATTAGAAGGTTTTTACAGGGTTGGCAGCACGAGTGTGACGCCCCTACACACGTCCATAGGCCACGGTGACCGCTTTCCATCAGGTGGGCCGTGTGCTGGTCTGCCACCTAAGTGTTATAAAGAAAAAAAAATGGAATTCAACCAGGACTAACAGTAATAATATATTTTATTTTACACTTATATTTTTTTAGGAATTCACGGTAATGCGTAACACATTGAACCTGGTAACTCCGTTCCCGGAGGTAAAGGAACTAAAATCTGTGTACACTGTCGATATAACGATTGGGGAGAAAATCAACGTGACCTGCTTAGTACTGCTGTATAACGGCACTTATTGGCATGAGGTGAGTCGTACAAACAATGTCTGAGTAATACATGCAAAATATCTCATAACAAGCTCAACTAGTGATGTGCAGGGTAGTTCATAATTATATTCGGATACGGATATTTGGTATCAAGATCCGCGGATACGGATCTTAACTTGGTTAGCTTTGAAATAATAAGTTAACATCACTTGATGCGTTGATTGCATGACAAAACACGTTTCCACTTGCATTGCGTTCTGTATTTAATTTTATGAAATAAATAACAGTTTTAATTACTACCTATTCACTTATATACAAATATAATTTCATCTATGTTTTATCAATTAATGAAGTAATAGATCCGCCAAAAACCCAACGATATCATATCCCCTCCCTTGTATATCCGTGAATTCGTATACGAACGAACACATCACTATTTCTAACATCAGCACTAGATTGAATACTGTTTCTTAATAACCTTTATTTCTGATACAAATAAAACAAAAAACTATAAAAAAACACATTCTATATTAACAAAAATGACGTTAAACCAAAGTTTTCATTACCATCTATTCACTTATATACATATAGAATTTCATCTATACTGTATGAATTCATTAGGTAAAAGATCCGCCAAAAACCTATTTTATCTTTGTTCCCTTGTAGGTATATCCGTGAAGATACGGACAGCAGGCACATCACTAGTTCTAACATCAGTGCTAGAATGAATGCTGTTTCTTAGTAGCCTATATCTCTGGTACAAACAATACAAAAAACGAAGACGTTAAACCCTTTTTTTTTCAGATATCAACCAAAATTTACTACGAGCTCGAATCCGGTGAAGACGATACATACCAATCGTATATAGCTTCTGTAGGTATAGCGACCCCCCTCACTGTACTGCCGGCTCTAGAAGCGCAAGTGACCGCGAGGCTAGAGGACGCGCTGTGGAAAATGAGTGCGGATATCGGCATGCCTGCCTTCACTATATCTGCGCTCGCTAGTTTGGAGGTAAGGAGAATCGGTGTTAGTAGCTCAGTGGTTAAAAAGTCAGCTTTACGGTTGAGAGGTCCCGGGTTCAAAACCTGGCCACTTTTTTTATGCCACTTAGGTGGAAGACAAGCACACAAGACAAAATTTCGCAATTTTTTTGTTTCAAATATGTTGCGCCACTTGTGTCAAATTATGTCCAAAATAATAAATTATTTTTCTTTCTTTCCTTCTTTCTATTGTGAGAATTAGAAGGAGGTCCTAAAAAGTGGCATTAAATTTCAATTTCATTATTCTTTTACGTTGCTGTTTTCGTTTGATTGAAGCATTGCTTGTATTTTTTAGCTTGACGATCCATTCGTAGAGACTTCAGGTAGTTTGAACCTGACCTCGTCGTACTTAGAAGACTATTTCATTAAAATGCAATTTAAGAAGGATTTCTCCGATGATGAAAACGTTGTCGGCGGTGGAATTCAGATACAACAGGGAGAGCAAAATAATTATGTAAGTTTGTGTACTGATAACATATATTTAGAGCAGTGGTGGATTTTCTAGAAGATCCAGGCCAAGATCAGTCAGATATTAGGGTCGTCTTATTGTCTGTCTGTTTAGATGAGGTGATCTCTGAAAAAGCTGTGATAATTTTGGCAGAATCTTCACTGACAGCTAACATTTATCATAAGGCGTAGTCCTACTACGTGCAAAAAAACTTAAGAAATCTGAATTAGTAGTGAACAACAAAATCAATCTTTTTATTCTACATTCTAGCTTTTCGCTGACGTAGTTTGGCGTCCGGCACCATCCCGACACATTCGTTTCAAGGCAAACGGAGCACTGGCCCCAGTGTTGTCCCCTTCGGAACTCAAACTACAGTACAGTGAAGAAAACGCACAACGGTCTCTTACTGTGGATTTCAACAGCGAAGACAATTATTATTCACTTAATGCTGATCAGAGCAAAACGTCTATCAGTGTTGCGCTTAGTAGCCCGCATAAAGGATTCAGGTAAGAAGTAACATACATGGTTGAATGTATCAAAGGCCTTAGTCTAAACTAAAACTTTAATGCTGTCCCTGCTGGCTGCAGGGATACCACCCTTGGCGCCAGTGGGAATTTCTGCACGAAAAAGAAAATAAAGGGTATCGTAGTGTGCAGATATGTTTTATATTTTTTAAGAAACACAAGATGTTAACAGAATTTTCCGTGTAAATATTAATATAGGTGTCTTTCGTCGTACATCTTTGACAGTTAATCAAATCATAGCATGGTTTATTTAATACTGTTTTTATTGTAGAGCAATGAAAATCATCGCCGAAATGGATAAAGAAGACATCAAGGGTTCCATCGTGACAGAAAATGCTGACTACAGCATCAATGGCAAAGTTTTGAACAGAAAACCTTTTGAGGTAAGCAAATAAAGTTACTTCCTGACTAAATCATAATATTGAATGAAATTTTTAAGCAATTGCATGCTAACTATAGCTCAGTTGGTCAGAGCATTCCCCCTGTAAGGGACTGGTCACGGGTTCAAGTTCCGTCCTGGATGATCATTTTTTCCGATCAGAAAATCATAAGTCATAATATATATCAAATCCTAAAACAAACTTTTGTCACGTTCCGTTTCACTTAATTGACGTCTCGTTATAACGACTCTGCCTATAAATATATTTAATTTCTATTTTGGTTCACAGATGGCGCTAACACTGGTACAAAAAGGGCAAACTGAAAATATCAACGTTCGCGTGAAGTATGATGAGACGCCGACAGAGTACACTATGTCCGCTCACTTCACCGGAGCCCTTATAGCTACTTTACACGCTAAAGCTGAGATGGAGGCCAACTTTACCGATATCAATATTAAGGTACTGTCGCCAGCAATATTAACTTAACACATCACAAATTACAAACTCACTAACGCTTTACAAAAAATAGTAAACCAAAATTATAAAAAACCTGGAATTTTTCCTGTGAAAATTACAATACAATATAATCTTTATATCAAAAAATAGTCGCCTAAAAACCTAAAAAAAACAGTAGCACTTCGGGAGTGTCCACAGAAAAAACCTGAACCACTATCATTAGGAAATATTTACAGAGTTGGCGGCAACAGTAACAGTGCCGCGAATTCAATTGTTTTTTTTTTTCATTCATCTCAAAAAATCCCCAACGGGCAAAATTTTTCTTCAATTGTTAAGGAGCGTGTGGTGCTCGAAAATGATTGTTGTAAGCACCAGATTATACTCACCATATTACAACAGCTTAGAGATTTCTTCCAAACATTCGCAGGTGGACCTACCCCAGTCAAACTACAAGGACATATACTTTAAGTCACGAGTTGACAACTACGCAGGACTCCGCAAAGTACTGAGCGTGCAAGCCGCCACGCCTCTAAAAAGATTGAAATACGTCAAAGGAGATACCGACTTTGAGTAAGTATGCGTCTTTTCGAGACACGTGCGAAGACGTGCCCGTAAGATAGAGATTACGCTCTACCAAATTGATGCAACCAATCTTAGCTGAACTAATGATGTGCCAATTCAAAATCTGAGTACTGTATTTAAACCTTGTCTTGTCTTGCTTGTCTGCCACCTAAGTAGTATAAAAAATAGGTCTTATCGATGAATTTCATTGTCAGTATTTATGTCATAGTTGGAAGCAGCGAGTTTAGTTCTACAACTATTGTGTTATATTTCAGGTTTGGCCCCAAAACCGGCTATCTCCTATGTAAATACGAATTGCCCGACATGAAGGGTGACGGCGATCTTAAATGGAGCTTCTTACTCGGTAACCTGTTTATTAGGGTAAGTTATTTAAAATAAATTTTGAAATTTTCAAAAGAAATTGTGAAATTTTCAACTGTCCTTTATTTCGTAGGCACTAGGACACCAGCACGTACAGGATATAGAAAAGAGTGTGGATCTAGATATATACTTTGGGAACATAACCACACCTGAGAATATGCAGAAAAACGAAGCCGGCTTCAGAATGGATTTGGATCATGTTTGGCAGTAAGTATAAATATAAATGAGTGCAAATTCTCATGACACAAGGACTTAACGAAATTATTTTCATCAATCATCTTCAATTAACCTATTACAGCGCAGTGTTTCTTTATAAGAGTATAATATGTATGTATTTACAAAAAATGTTTCTACATTATTTATATCCGCTGAGTAAAAAACACTTTTCTCCAACACTTTAGTAAATCTCCGATACTTTAGTAAAATAAAACATACTTTTGTTCGTTACGAAACCATACCGTGATTCAGCCACCTGATACAGTAACGCCATCTAGCGAGAGCATATGTAACTAACTATGACACCTATAACACCTGCTGATTAACAGGGCTAAGCTCGTCATAGCTTTCCTTTCTAGATTGAGGGCGTCTTTAAAAGCCAAAGCAAGAAGAGGACCGCATAAAAATTGCTCGCCTAAAAATAGTAAATCTCTACTACATAATATACATCTTAAATTAGAAACTTTTCTTCAACAGAATCGGAGCTAACGCTTCTATCGGCTACTTAGCGAACCAACGTTTCGACCTGTTAATAAACGCGATGTTACCAAAACCGAACGTGGATGTACATACTTTACACATCGCTGCAGATATAGGCGCATCTAACACATCTCTCAAGACATTAGATGCGGAGTACACGACTGACGTCACCAAAATCGTCACCGGGTTAAAAGGCGATGTAAGTACCACAACTTTCTACCGAGGAGTTAAGAGTTGAATTAGTGACAGAAGACAATCTTCAAGAAACGAATCTATTAGGTATAGTGTACGGCATCTAACTTGGCAAGATTTTGGAGTAGTGTGGTGTGGGCCCCCCTTATACACTACATACACTCATACACTATACTTGTTTCTATGCGACGCATTTTGCCACAAACAAAATCTTGCCAAGTTAAATGCCGTGCACTATATTATTATTTATTTTTAAAAAGTAATCAGTGAGTCAGCATGGCGTCCTTAGACATATTTTCTCTTCTTTCAACCAATGATATCGCAAAAAAGTGAGGGTGATTTCATTGGTTGAGAGAAAAGAAGAACCGCTGCCTTCTGACCACCCAAACCCTACAGAAAAGACTGCGCAAAAGACTTTCCCGTCAATCAGTAGCAAGCTTGCAGATTGACTAGCTGTCTTGGGGTTGGTGGTCAGCTGGTAAACTTCGGACGCAACCGAGAAATCGGTAGGAGGATGTTGATAAATGCAGTACTTAATGCATCTTTCTTCTCTCTTCTAGCTCCTCCAGTTATCAGAAAGCGTGGACACTAAATCAACTCTAACCTGGACATCGAGTACCGGGTACAAACATATCGACAATATTATCAATTATAAGTGGGATGTGAACGGATCGCACCACGTCGACTATACGCTGGCCACGCCCATGTACGACAAGACAGACACGCTCAAAGTCAAGGGCTCTTATCAGAAGGATATGGTGCATAAATATCAGATTGTCAAGTAAGTATCTAATATCTTAAGCAGCAGAATGTAAAAATGTATAAAATAATAATGTATAAAGTGGAATTCGTATCCCGTGGGGATATCGGGATAAAAATGAACCCTATTTTCAAGGATTATGTAACATTCTAATGGTGAAAGAATTTTTGCAATCGGTTGTGTAGTTTCAGAGTTTATCAATTTAAAACAAAGAATTTTTTCCTCTCGTTAATATTATTATGATTTAGAAAACCCTACAGCAAATACGAATAGCACTGGATTCGTTCGAAACCGGGCGATCAATTTTGACAAAATTACGTTATTGTTTATCTCATGCACAACACACCATTTTACATTTTATATAAACTTATTATCTATATTTCTAGGGGTGTAATGCACTGTCCCGGCAACAATCAGGTCGGTGAGATCGATATACGCTACGGTGGAGTGAAACATACAGATGGACACTTCAATTTCACTACACCGTTCCAAAGATTACCTTGGTTGAAGTCTATATTCGATGTAAGTATTACGTTCTATTTGTTTATCCATACATGGTATTGCTGGTGTCCATAGGCTAATCATCTGGTGAACGATTTCAACGATACTATGGAACACTGGTCCCAGTATGCAACCCTGTGGAACACCTGATAATACTTTCTTAAGATTTGAGTGTACTATTTTTAATGGCCAATCATAATTATGTATCAATAACTAAGACTTTTTTGCTACTTTTAGGTGTATTTCTATTAATTATTGTATAGAATTATTTGGAAAACATCAATATCAACAGAATCAAAAGCTTTCTAAATGTTCAAAATAGAAAAGTACAAATAAAGTGTTTAAAAAGTTGTAAACCGTTTTGAATATTGACTTATTAACATTACTTTATAAAGTCCCATATTAATACAGTATTTTCACCAACAGATTGATAACGTAGAAGAACATTCAGACAACAAAATCGAACTATTCTGGCCAAACAAAACTGCAGCAGTAAACTTTACCCACTGGTACTATAAACAAGAGCAAGGTTTCAAACAAAACGGACAAATCTCACTTTCAATTCCATTGAGCACCCAGCATTTAGTCAACACCGAATACTATTACGTACAAGCTGACAAATGGAGTAATGGAAACGCTACAATCGACTTTGACATGGAGAGATTCGTGAAGGGTTCTTTTAACCAGGTACTCAGCAAGAGTTCCAGGAATTTAGACCTTGCGACTACGGATATAGAAGTGGAAAATGTACATACACCTGTTGGTATCAATTACATCCATGAATATGATGAAACTGGCAATACTGTAAGTATTTTAAATTTTAAGCATAGATTTTTATGATGTATTACGCGCTAAATTAGCTATTGTACAGATACCGGCACGTAAATTGGCCAGACGCGTCATATGCGCAAAGGTCGATTTTTAAGTCCCCTTTGAGGTATGAGCGGGTCGCGGGAGACGCGGTTGCGCCGTCGCGGACATAA
Source organism: Lithosia quadra (assembly GCA_963576445.1). Taxonomy (NCBI): domain Eukaryota; kingdom Metazoa; phylum Arthropoda; class Insecta; order Lepidoptera; family Erebidae; genus Lithosia; species Lithosia quadra. The sequence goes on along the minus strand of OY754899.1, from coordinate 5,103,690 downwards.
TGATTGGTCCGTCACTTGACGGACCAATCAGATGTCTCCGAGAGACGTCTTGTGGCGAATCAACGTTCCGTTCGTTCGTACTTTGAATCATTTGATTGGCTCAAAGTGCACGATGCGCGAACTTAACCCAAACCTGGCCAAGTTACGTGACTGTATCTGTAGTAAGATTTAAAAAAATTATTCGATTTAGCGCTGAATCAATAAATAATCGTCTAATACAAAGATTGCGCTAGATCGCTTTAGAAGTGAAATTTTCTCGAGAATAACGCTTACGCATTTCATTCAACGTCACAAACAGATCAATATAGTGAGGGGCTCGTGGTTAAGCTAGAACCGAGTAGGTTTGCACATTACAAGTTTAAGCAACACTAGCTCGGCCAGCCTCAGGATGGGTGACCACCTTAAACTTACACACATCTCCGTTTCTTTTCTGCTCAAAATTCCCACAGATAACAACTCCATCGGCCATTGTGCGTCCAATTCACTAACGTTTCTTTATACTTCCAGGATGTGAAACAGGCAACAGTATTCCATCTCCACAACGCAACCAAGTTCAACGTGACCGGTATACTTGACATCTTCACATACGATATCGGGAAGGACTTGAAAGTGACCGCCATCCACGGCAAAAGAACTTGGACCTTCGACAACAAGTACGAGTCCGTTGATAAGGAGTTGAAGCAAGGGAGCAAGGTTAAATGGGCGGAGGATGTGTGGTTTAATTATGATATTCATGTCACTAATATGACTACGGTAAGTATTTTAAATGATAAGATATATAATTTTATTATTGTGTGTGCTGTGAATAATTCCTGCTAATATCATAAATGAGATGGCTTCCTTCGATCCCCCCCAGCAGAGTGGGGTGCAGAGGGGGTGACAGAATGACAGAACAGCCGCCTGTCACGCTACACCCCGCTTTCGGCAATGCGGCGCGACCCTCTCCCCCCTCCCCTCCCTCTCCCTTTACCTAGAGGGCACCTTATAACCGTAGATGACCTGGGGTCAGCTGGAGTGCGAGGGCTATGCCTATTGGGTCACCTTACACCCCGGTAATTGAGACCCGATACGGTGTGCAGTTTTAGTCGGTTCGATTCCGACATAACCACCCTCGATGGCCGACGGGGTTCGATGGACGATAAAACGCCTTCGAGAATCCGCTAGCAGAATGATAATAATGAAGTTTTCTGTGAAGATGGTGACAAACTAGAAAAATCAACCAAACTTAAATTCTTATACAGAACTGTAAACATTTTCAATAATTTCCAGGACGAAACCGAATCTCAACAGCTAAAATTAAACGTGCTGTATCCTCTCCGTACATTCACATTGGTCGCATTATACAAACTCAAGGATACACTGTTAGACGGTAATGCGCAACTGTTCTGGAATGTAAGGGAAGAGAATAAGACGGCAGAATTAAGAGGGCGTTGGGAAAACCCACCGCAAGGTGAAGGAAGTCTGCATAATGTTGATTTGTCGTTATCGCATCCATCGTTTAGAAAGGTAATGTATGAAGCTTTTGTATTTTTTTATGTCGGTCACTTCAATATGACTTCACCTCGCCTGATGGTAAGCATCTCAGGAATGGTGGTCACTATTATATACACCGATGGTATTATAATGGTGACGCTCAGCTTGAGGGTCTCGTCAAATACTTTAGCACACATTTTTTTTGTAAAGAACTATTCGGGTGGACATGATAATCTAACTCGACAATACAATGGTAACAAATGCGGCGCGTGAAGTCTCGGGTTCGAATCCGGAACAGGGCAAAGTGTTTATGGGAATTTAATTCAAATTTCAGTAGCAGCATAGATTCTAGTTAAATTACTCATTGATAGCAATTGGCGGTAGAACGTTTGACTGTCGGTTGAATGTCGCGGGTTCGATGCCCGCTCTGTGCAAATATTTGCATACATGAATATACATTTTTGCATATTTGTAAGTGTTTCTATGTATGTATCACGCCTTTGTCTTTTAAGGGTAGGTAGAGTCAACACCCTGCCATCGGCCTCTGTCCTTACATACTTGCCGAGCTTCCTCTACTGTCATTAAACATATATTTATTTATATTTATTTTTCAGGACGTGACACTTACAGGGTTTTACCTAACTACACCAACAGTAATGTCCAACATGTCCCTAGAGCTTCAATACTCAGACTACGACAACGAGTACTTAAAACTCAAATCTATTCTAATCGACAACTCCAACGGCCCAGTGAGAGATTACAGGTTCGCACTGACTTGCAAACATCCGTCTACGAACTTGGACCTCGACATGAAGTCGGATATAAATATACACAGCCGCTGGTATTACTTCAATAACTTCTATAGATTCCAGAAGAGTTTGTTTTATCAGAAATTGAGACATAGCAAACTGTTGGTTGATATGGCGAACAGTGCTGTTCAATGGGAGGTAAGTTCTACAATTTAATTAATTTTTTAGGGATTTTTATGTCCTTTTAAGGGCACATGAGATTCGTCGGCTATACAGACGGCTATACGATGTGATGAAACACCGTGTGATTTTAGTCGGTTCGAGTCCGACATACTCGGTTACATTGATCGTTGCTATACCATGATCGCGTTAACTTTGATCGTAGCTGTGCCATGATCGCGTAAGTTTTGATCATAGCTGTACCATGATCGGATTAATTTTGATCATAACTGTACCATGATCGCGTTAATACCCGTTAACACAAGCTTACGTTATTTGTATTACTAAACTAACAGTAAAAAATAATACTTTCACTTCCAGCGAACAAACGAGACATATTTCTACAAAGTGAACGGCACCTGGGAGCTAGTCTATCCCGACTATAAGCTGAAGACGTGGGTGACCCGCCCGACTGGCAAGGACGTTGGGGTTGCCACTCTTTCCATGTTGAAGAAATCTATTTTAGCGCATTATAATAGCTCTGACGGTAAGTAGTACAACTTTTAAAAAGCCAAATCCTACTCCTACTAGTATTATAAATGTGAAAGTTTGTCAAATTGTTTGGATGGTTGTTACTCAATCACGCTTTAACAGCTCAACGAGTCTGTCTGAAATTTGGTACAGGTATAGATTGTAGTCTGAAATAACACATAGGTTTCCCATAGTTAGTTAGCCGCGGGTGCCAGCATATTAGCAAATAAGAACAAGGTTTACCTGATGGTAAGCGGTTACCATTTGTATATGGGCCCCACCAAGACCTTCATAGCCAAAGTCAACCTTCAAATACCAAACATCTTCACTAACTTTCACATTTATAATATTAGTAGGATTGTACATATTTTCTTATTGTGACACACTTTCTTAGTAAAATTGACACCAAAATAATCACTTAAATTTCTTCTACAGATATTTCATACCACATGATAGGCCACATCGTGGACACACGCTTCGCTAAATTCGACTCATGGCGCAACTTCGACGACGTCTCCACAGTTGATTTCGCCTCCTACATCCGACTCAACCACTCCCGTCTCCTAACTAGCTCCATAAAATGGCGCCCAGAAATTTTCAGTGAATTAAAATCAGCAGCTCTTTTTACATTGAAAGGGTTATACGGACAGATAAATGATACGTTAATCATTATCAAAGAAATGCCTATGGAAGCCCATACCGCGTTGAAAGGTATATGGATTGATGCTAAACCAAGAATAAGAGACTTTTTGGATGATTTAAACGACTTACACGTCATCAAAGATGATTTGGACGAATTTGAACGATTCCTAAACCAATCATACACAAACAATGATTTTTATGTCAAAGATATTGTTGAATTCACTTATTACGTGTTAGACGAAATGGCTATAAGGAATCATTTGGAAAGTTTGCCGGGAATAGTGAACGATATGTGGGGAATGATGGGCAATACAAGCCAGTCCATCAAACAAAGTTTGACATACATCGTCGATAATATTAAAAAGGCTTATTCTAACTTCTTGGCGTCGGTTAACAAAGTTTTAGAAGCTGATTTCATGGAATTAGTTTCTGAAAGATTAGAGGCTATGATTATGCAGTACGATAGCTTCATAAGGGATTTGCATATGAAGTTTTTGGAGTATTGGGAGGAAACTTGGGTGAATGCTACCAATCGTTTGGTTAAATACTGGCATGAGTTGCTCAGGTCTATCGAGCCGCTGTTTTTCAAAGTTTTGCATTACACGGAGTCGTTTGTGTTCACTTTGTGGAAGGGTGTGATGGACTTCTTCTTCGATAGAACGCAGGAGTTGACTGATTCGCCATATTTCAATTATGTGTCGACGTTTGGACAGGAGATGGATCGGTAAGTTTGTGATAATAATATTAGTTTGTCTTATAAAGATAACAAGACCGCTGTAGCCTAGTGGTGTGGGTAATGGACCGCTGAGATGAGGTCTCGGGTTCGATCCCAGGTTCACCATGGCACACACCAATGACTTTTCGATGCTTTTCGAAGTTATGTGTGTATTTATCGCGGGTTTATAAGTGCCCGGTTAATGGCAATAGGCTCGCCACCTATTACATTGGAACATAAACATAAACTGGCGAAATGTGGGTGCTAGCACCTCTGCCTACCCCTTCGGGGATATAGGCGTGAGTTTATGTTATGTTATAAAGATATTTCATTTTATACCACAGTTCTTTTTATTCCACTTAACTGATTACTTTCAAATCTTTTTAAAATCAATTTGCTGTGTAATGAGAATTAGACCATGTGTTTAAAATAGATTTTCCCACAAGAGTTGGAATATAGAGGATAAATATATAAATAAATAATGAATTTTTAGGGCATATTACACAGCGCCATCTAGGCCTAAACTTAGCAACGCTTGCCGTATGAGTTCTAGTATACAGATAAAGATACATTTCTTTTTATAATTACCAAAATTACGTACCGATGAAAATTATACATGCATACAAGTATTTGCACCAAACGGGAATTGAACCCGCAACATCTGACTTTGCAGCCGAACGTTCTACCGTTACACCACAATACTCTAACATCAAAGTAACACGTTACTCTCATTTTCAGAATCTATAAAGACCTAATGAGCAACGACTTAATCACAAATATAAAGAAATACAGCAAGAAACTGTTCGACGTCGTGTGGAACAAGATCGAGAAGTACATTCCTTTCAAAGACGAGCTTATGCAACTGTACACAGAGTTCAAAAACGCTTGGCAAGACTTCTTGAAGACGAAACAAGTCGTCTATATAAGAGAAAAGGTGAGTTAGATATTCTTTCTTCTTCTTTTAATTAATGACTTCTGCAGCAGAATCGAAATAAATTTCGCCAATGTCAAGTTATACACGTATACTATTGCTTGACGTTTCGGCCATGGTGACTCGATCGCGTTAATTCCTGTTAACATCTTAATATATATAAATCTCGTGTCACAATGTTTGTCCTCAATGGACTCCTAAACCACTTAACCGATTATAATAAAATTCGCACACCATGTGCAGTTCGATCCAACTTGAGAGATAGGATAGTTTTTGAAACGGATTTCGACATCCACGCGGGCGGAGCCGCGGGCAACAGCTAGTTATAGTATATATTGAAACGCGAAAGTTGAAAAGTTAGTAGGCGAGCCGCTTAGTTAACCATGCTAGCAATTTTTTTTTTACATCGGTCGCGTCAATATGACTCGCCTGATGGTAAGCTAAAGGTAAAGCTAAAGGTAAAGAAAGGTATAGAGACAATATCCCAGAATTTATTCTTGTATTAATGGTTGTAAAAATGAAACCAGTATAATAATACTAATACTATTGCCACACATATGCCAACAAAGTATCATTCATTGATTCATTCATTCACAGTACCAAGAAGCCTACGTGCGTCTAAAATGGTGGTACGATTATTTCTTGATCGGCGAGGCGCTAGAGACTGTCGTGGACATTTTATACGAGAAGGTCACTGATATGGCCAAAACAGCACTGCAGTACGAAGAACTGTGAGTATTTTATTTTGTTGACATAATATATGGAAGTTATCTATACTATTAAAAATAAGCTGTGTCTTCATTTGAGTCTCAAGACCGGCAATGGCTCTGGGTCAGTCAGGATACGAGTGAAATGCCATTTGTGAGACGGTTTTAGTCGGCATTACCACCCCGCGGGGGAAGGGAATATTTGAGGAGATTTCCTCATGAAAATAGAATAGTCCACTGACTAATGTCGTGGTAAAATTATTTAATGTGTAAACATTTTGTTGTCTTTCATATCTTTAAAAACAATTTTATATTATCATAATTTGAAACATCTATGGCAGTCGTTACGGGTAGTTGGAGCCCTAAAATGCCGACAATTACTGGTCTAACTATACAACTTCGATATCGTCAATGGGTTGTGGAAGTCAGGTGGCAGTCACTTCACGGAAAATATCGAAGTTCGCAGCTTCGGACTTACACTGAAAAGCCGACCCCAACTGAGTATTGAAAAGACTCGCGAGGAGGATAATTAATTTGAAACTGCTTTAAATAAAAAGACAGAGACAAAACATACACAGACCAAAACTAATAACCATTCTCTTACAGCCACCGAACTCCAAAAACGAATTTCATCTTCGATCCACGAACTGGGCAAATAATACTCGAACAGAAACTGCCGATGTCTTGGCACGCTTTCAATAGAACGCCGGACTTCTCCGAGATAGCCGAGTACCGGGCCGTGAAGACCTTCCTGGACGAATGGCTGACCACCAACAAGAGTATATGGAGCTTCTACTACGATATCAGGCCTTATATGGACTTTGATAACTTGATGCCGCCTTTTGCCGGTGAGTGTATCGTCTTAATATATATAAATCTCGTGTCACAATGTTTGTCCTCAATGGACTCCTAAACCACTTAACCGATTATAATAAAATTCGCACACCATGTGCAGTTCGATCCAACTTGAGAGATAGGATAGTTTTTGAAACGGATTTCGACATCCACGCGGGCGGAGCCGCGGGCAACAGCTAGTATATTATATAGAAGTAGTGACGCCTCTGTTGTTGCACACGTCCATAGGCCACGGTGAGCGCTTCCCATCGGTTGGCCGTGTGCTTGTCTGCCACCTCCAGGAAAGAGACACAACTCTATGTACAGTCACTGCCAAAGTAGATATTGATTACACAGATTGCAAACTTAAGAATCTGAGTTTTATTTTTGTAAATTTTTAGAAAAGTCTATAATATAAGATATTATGTTATAGAGAAGATAATATTATTTAATAAATATAAGATAATATAAAATATAATATAAGAAATAAATAAAGAAAAGTATGAAAAGTCTTTAATCTAATATAAATATAAAATATAAAATAAATATAATAGAATAAAATGATCATCTATTTCAATTTGAAGCAATTAGTATGCTTACTTTTCCTATAGATTTAGCTCGTAAAAAATAACATACAGGACGGGACTAGAACTCTTCAAGAACTCTAAGAATAATTAAAAGGTTTTTCAAGGTCAACTTTCTAAGTCGGAACAATTTTCAAGGTCGGCAGAGCGAGTGTGACGCCCTTGATGTTGCACACGTCCATTGGCCACAGCAACTGTTCACATCAGGTGGACCATGTGCTTGTCTGCCACCTAAGCTATATTAAAGTGCACACACACACACAGATCAGAAACTAAACCTGCTGGATACCTAACTCAAAATTCTAATTTTTTTTTGTCATTCCAGGCGTGGCAATAATGACCGGCCAGGGAACTCTAGCGACGTTCGACAAACGAGTGTTTACTATATCAGAAGCAGGCACCTTCTTGCTTACCAAGGACTACAACAAGGACAGCTTCACGGTACTGATGGAGAGCAACGACCAGGGGAGATACAACTTAGTTGTGTTGTCTAAAAGGAACTTGATACACATCGATTTGTATAGAGAGGTGAGGAAAACGCACCGATTGGTAAAGTTTATATCAGTTTTCAAGGTTTAGTCAATATATTTTTGCTTGTGGCGTAGTAATTTATAAATTATTTGTTCAATTTTGATGTATTTTTATTGAAAGCTAATCTTTTGGTATTCATACTCAATTCAAATCCAAAAAAAAACAATAATTTAAAAAAGTCCGGGGTTATTTAGTTTTTAAATTAATTATATTTTATTTTAGACTAGACTAGATGCTTATTTACAAGATGCCTATTATCAGCATACTTTTCACCTTACATTACCGATAATTCGACACTTACAAATGCAAGGATCATAGATGTACTGATATCTATGCAACAGTGCTGAAATATTGGAAATTTATTTATCTATCTAAATAAAATTTGTAAAACTTACGAAAGCCACAAAGCCATTAACTTCATAAAGTCCTAGAAATTCTAAGGACATGTCCGATCCACCAACCCGCATTAGGCCAGCGTGTGTGGATTAAGGTCAAAACCCTCTCAACTCTCTCGTTAGAGAAGAGGAGACCCGTGCCCAGCAATGGGAGATGACTGGGTTGCTATTTATAACTTCATAAGTAGATTTTTTTAATAAGTTTCGTAAATAGACTTCTTTACTTTACACGAATTTCATTGATTTTATAACATAACATAACATAACATAAACTCACGCCTATATCCCCGAAGGGGTAGGCAGAGGTGCTAGCACCCACATTTCGCCAGTTTATGTTTAGGTCCCAATGTAATAGGTGGCGAGCCTATTGCCATTCACCGGGCACTTATAAACTTGCGATAAATACACACATAACTTCAAAAAGCATTTTATGATTGATTTTATGATTCGTTTCAATTCATATAGCTAAAATTCCCTTTGTTTGCAGGCAGTGTCAGTGGGCAACAGAGTGCTCAGTCTACCGGTGGTGATCGACGGTCTCACCATATTCCGCGAGACCGACAAACTCAAAGTGCAAGGACACAACGGTCTCGACATACTGTGTAACCTTATGTTCCATACATGTACCCTGCAGGTTTCAGGTGAGATAGAAGATATTGTATTTTTATGTGATGGCTGAACTGAGCTGAATCCTCGGTTAACACCATATACCAATAGGTTTGAGACACATTTAGACTGAGCAGGAGGGTAGTCAGGTTTTAGTTTGTCTCAAATTCGTTAAAATATTAGTTTTTTAGTTGCGATTCGGGGTGGATTTAAGAAAAAAAATGTGCAAGAATTGACAATATTGCTTACTAGTATCGCCACGCGATTTCACCCGCGTAAGTCCTAATATCGTGGGATTATTGAGCTAAACGGTAGCTTATGTTACTTAGGGGGAAATGTAGCATTCTAATTGTGAAATCAATTCAGCAGTTTCATAGTATATCGATTACAAAATGTCTATTTTTTCCTCTTTATAATATTAGTATTGATGTGAAAATTAAAAAAGTTGATTTATAGATAATATTTTGACGTTCCCTTTGAGAAAAAGTAGATTGGGTTTAGCTTAATCAGTCACGATAAAAATCCCTAAATCTATAAAGAATAAAAAAATCGAGTAGGGAGAGATACATCCTCCAATAGTAGATGGTTTTTTTTGGAGAAATAACTAAATAAAAAAAATTCTTTTCAGGCTGGTACTATGGCACTCTAGGCGGGCTGCTAGGTACGTATAACAACGAACAGTACGACGACCAACAACTACCGAACTGCACCTACACGGAGTCGATCCCGCTACTCGGCCACAGCTGGAACATAGCCCCTCTGCCGCAACCCACTACGATAGAGAACAAGGATCTGAAGAACGACACGCAGTGCGAGAAGTTCTTCCAGAATAAAGTGTCGCCGTTACATCCTTGCTTCTCTGTGGTGAGTATTTTTTGAAATCATTTGCAGTAGGAGTATTTTTGAGGAGGAAAATGACCATCGTGGTGGATTCCCGGCGGTAAGTAGGGTAGCTAGAACTCACTGGAGGGATTCTGTGCTCTCAGCGAGGCGACCAACGTCTCCCGCATTGTCAGCACAGAAACTCTCTCTTCTCCCCCCCCCCCCTCCCTCTGCCAACTCCTCGGCGATGCGACGCTGTTCTGATCAATCAATCATAGATTATATAAAACCAATGAGGGATGAACAATTTTGTATGATTGAGTTGTCGATTGACGTTTGCGCCTTTTAGTGTCAAACTGCGTCACGTTAAATCTCATTACACTTGCGCGCCAAATAAACGTGCACCGCTGAATTTTTTTTTTTATTACTACATAATAAATTGGTGTTGTTTTGGGTAAATTTTGTATATTTATTGCTTACAAAGTAATATATTTGTACCAGATCTCTGCGCAGCCGTTCTTCAGCGAGTGCATGGCGGGCGGGTCTGCGTGTGCGCTGGCCAGTGCGTACCGCGAGCTGTGCCTCCACCAGCACGTGCCCACGCACATGCCCGACCTCTGTCACCAGTATGTATAACATTCATAACTTTACTCTCCTCCTCAGAACTTGTACGAACGAACGGAACGTTGATTCGGTACAAGACGACTCTCGGAGACATCTGATTGGTCCGTCAAGTGACCAATCATATGTCCGTGACGGCGCAACCGTGTCTCCCGCGACCCGCTCATACCTCAAAGGGGACCTAAAAATCGATCTTTGCGCATATGACGCGTCTGGCCAATTTACGTGCCGGTATCTGTACTTGGGTTTAAGTAGCACTGCGTTCATTAACTTTGAAACATTTCTAATAACAGATGCACAACTCCGCAAGGCGACACAATCGAAGAAGGTTCATTCCACGCGTTGCAATACGTGCCAAACTCCACCGACGTCGTATTCTTAGTGGAGGCGGCGTTCTGCAACAAGAACTTGCGCAAGACTAAGAATATGGACATGTTTATTGAAGCGTTCGATATTAAACTGCAGGCCAATGGACTGTCGGATAACAGGTAATTATTATTCTGATTCATATAAATAATAAATTATGACAAATGTTTTTTAAGTTAAACAGTTTTAAATTGTATATTTTCATCAGAACTAAAGACTTCTGCCAAATATCAGACCAATCAGACAACTGAAAGGGGTTCAAATTTTAATTAATAGATTTGACCCAAACAAACAGGTCAAGTTAAATAAAACTGTTTTAAACCAATTGTCGCTGAAGCGATCGTTTCTTTTTTGTTGTGCTCATAAAAGTCAGGGTAAATCGTACGTAGACAGTGATTCTGAAAAGTCGAAGGGAAAACTTGGCACTTGGGTGAATTTCCGTTTCAATGTACGAAGTGAAGTTTTCCAGTAACATAACAGCAGCGAATTAAGAAAAAAGTTGCCAGTTGCTGTTAACAAGTTGACGATATTATGAGTGTAAAAATACCATAAAGACTTGGAATTCTTTACCGGCGCATGTGTTTCCTTCCTCCTATAGTCCCGGGGCCTTTAAGCGGGGCGTGAAAAAGCATTTGATGAGGCCGTCAAGCTGAGGGCCGCCACTGTAGCACTACCGGTGTATGTGGTGGTGACCCCAGTCCTGAGACTTTGCCTTAAGCTTACCATCAGGCGAGGTAAAGTCATTTTGACGTGTCCTATATAAAAAAAGTCTACCTACTTGTTGGGATCCTGTGTCTCTCCTTACGATCTCTCTTAATGAGAGATATAAGCATCTATTTTATTGTTGAAAATGTTAGTTTTTTTCATAACTCATATTTGTGAACAGGTACGCGATAGTTGGGTTCGGCGGTCGCGGCGTGTACCGGCGGCCGCGAGCGCTGTACGTCGACAACAAAGTGTTCACCAACTCCATAGAGGTCTCGCAGCACTTCGACAACTTCATTATTGGTGAGTGGATTGAACATAGGCTAGGTACTTTAATTATGGAAACAGAATTAGGTCACCTAAGTGGATTAAGAAATGGATATTAGGGGTCCCTAGTGGCTCCGAGGGGGTTATCTCAAGCCAGAGATGGTCCGGGTCAGCCGGGGTGCGAGGGAAATGCCTTTTGGGCCACCGTACACAATGGCGCTAGAAGACCAGACGGCATGCGGTTTTACTCGGTTCAATTCCGACGTAACCGCCCCCGCTGGCCGCCGGATTGGTATCCGTGGGGATTTCCACACAAAAAATAGGGTTCCCTAGTGGTATAAAACCTTAAAAACGCGGGTACAGCTAGTCTTTCATAAAAAGTTGAGCATGGTCGATGTTACCCTATCGCGATACTTCTATTATTTTTTTTCGTACAGTCTATTATTTTACATTGAAATCGTTCGGGTTTCATAATATATTAACCTACTCTAAATCTGTATTTCAAACTTTTTCTATCCACAGACAAAGCGGACGTGACGCGCGGAAACCGCACGGTCCGCACGGATATGTTCTCCGCGCTGAGTTTCGCCACGAGCCTGCCGTTCCGCACGGCCGTACCGCGGACCTTCGTACTAATGCCCTGCACCAAGTGCGACTCCTTCCATATGAGGGTATGGCTACATTGTTCATTTTAACTCACTTCTGACCTTAATCTAACTAAAATTCAATTTGTCGGTCACGTCAAAATGACTTCACCTCGACTGATGGTAAACTAAAAGTAAAGTCTCTGATTGATCTAAAATATTGTGCTCTTATGAGAAACCGATGAAAATAAAATTTAGGAGGTCTCAAAAATAAATATTAACATAAGTACTAAAACACGATCTTATGGGACCGACTGCTGTTTGACCCCTAGCCCCGAGGGGACATAACAATAAAATTGAGCGCAAATAATATGTGCATATAATATTTTTCACTAAAGGTAAAATTTAATCAAAGACTTTATTTTAACCGAAACTACTAGATCCGACTAATAATCATTCGATACTAATTATTCATAACCACGCAATCGAAAAAAACAGTAAATTAAGGTTATTTTTGTAGCTGGACTACTCGACGATATCCCACAACTTGCTTGAGAACTCCGTGACGCTACATATATTGATGGACGACGACTTCACACTGTCCAAGAAACGGGCGGCTAAGTATCTGTTTGGTAAGTTATTTAGTTGGCCTTTTTACACCCGTCTCCCCCCCTCTCTAAGACCTAAGGCGGCATGCGGTTTTAATCGGTTCAAGTACGACATAACCGCCGCTGGCCGCGAGAGTGTATGCCTGGCAATATCCGCACGAAAAAAAAAAAGAAAAAAGGGGGTGGTCCCACTAATACCCAAGTGACCATTACTTACATTAGGTATGTCTTTATTTATACACAAATCATAAAGTTGAATTATTTTATGCCTGCAGGTGTGGACAGTCAATTAGCGTACACGAACAAGGACTACGAGCGTCTGGCGGGCGACTCGGCGCTCAAGAAACAGGTCAAACTGCCCAAAGACAAGCTCGGACTGTGCACTTCACTTGCGCTAGAGACTAATGGTATGCTTTTATGTCTATGTTAACAGTATTTTAGAACAATTCCATACTTAATTATAATGTTAGTACATTTACTTTTCATCTCAGGTGATAGGTAAGAATTGGAACTACAGAGCGAATATAAAGAGGAGCCACACCCTAACCGCAAAGTGTCACTAGTTTTTTTTTAGTTTTTAGAATTATATTTTAATTATAAGTTATGTTTGTGTCCGTTGTTTTGTGCGTATACGTACGGATTAAATGTATTTTTTTTTTCTTTTATGGGAGATGTATTTATTTACACCTCCTGTCTGTTTGCCTATAATATAATGATGTGTGCTGCCCTTAGGCACGATATTCGCGGGCGCGAAGCTGCGCAGCGACCGTCCGACGGCGCGGCGCTTCTCCACGGTGTTCGGCGCGCGCGCCGCCGCCTCCACGCCGCGCTGTGCGACCGCGCCGCGCTGCGAGTGCGCCGAGGGCCGCCTCACGTGCCGCCCCTGCACCGACACCCTGAGACTGGTACATACTGCCTTTATTTCCTACGCCAATTCCCGTGGGTCTACCCTATCGCCCTTTGGGGTTAATACCGCAAGCGATCCCGGGTCTCGACCCCAGCTAACCCTGGGCCATCTGCAATTTTAAGATGCCCTCCCCCCCCGACCCCCAAAAAGAGAGGACAGATATGCAAGTCAATGAATGCACCTCCTAACGTAAAACCGACGTAAATAATATAATAAAAGATGTTTCTAATATAAAGTAATCAATTTCCAGCTGGAGTCGTCATTCTTCAACACGGAAGACATAGATGACCTAATTATCGACATGGCGATGGAACCGCCGGCACTGCCAGCCTTCAGATGATACTTCACATATCTACCAGTAGCTTATAGATTATAAATTAGTACAAGAACAAATTTAGTTACATTTAATTCAGCATTGGATTGAAAGTCTTCACACTGCCGATTGAAAGTCTTCACACTGCCCATGTACAGTCGCTCACAGAAGTAGCTTAACACATTCTAAGTTACCGATCACCTTCGCTACAAAATCTATGATGAAATATTAAACAGAACTTCACTATGTTTATTAGTGGCTTGTAATACACTGGAAATAATTTTAAAATCGTTTGTAAATTTTTTGGTGTTCAGCCACTTTTGAGAGCGACTGTACCTTGTGGTAATTTATAGAAAAATTATATGCGAATCGACGCACACAAAAGTAATCTTTCAACATTTTTAATGCTATGGTAGTTGAAAATTATTGTTCTACACAGTGGTTCAATCCTTACTACCGTTGACCGAACTTGTGAAACTACCTATATCTCTCAAAAGTTGACCGAATTACTGTAGTAGTGTAGTAGTTCGGTCAATTTGACAGAACGTTTCAATAATTCGGTCAACTGAATTGCGAAACTATGTAATGAGACGAAATAATGTAGTTTAATTGATTAATTATATAATTATGACATTATGTTAAGAAAAAACTTACTATTAATGAGCTAATGAGTGTAAATATGTCTTAGGTCAATAGTTAAATATTTGTATAGACTTGTACTTCTCTTGGAGCTGTAAACAGCTCTTTATCTATATTATTTTTATTAATGACAATAGAAAATTTAGCCGTTAATAAAATATTTTTCTAATTAAAATGGTTCTGTTTCATTATCCTTGTTATAATTTATTCCTATTGTGTTCGAAAGTGTTCTGTTTCACTGCGTACATTTCGCTGCATATCTTCATAGAGTAGTTAACACCATTTATAGCACAAACTGTTTTAACTACTCTATACAGATGCCAAACTGTAGGGGCGCTGCGTGATAAATAAAACGCGTTACAAAATGCAAGCCGGGCTTCACTCTTTTTACCGACGCAACTTGGCACGACGCGTCTCATTTGGAGTTAATTCCGATTCCAATGAGACGGACTTAGCTTGTGTAAAGTTCAGTCCGAGGATAAATAAAGTTTAGTAATGAAAGAAACATTAAAAAACAATACGATTTTATTACCAACTAAACAAGTCTTGACTAAGTCTTTGATAAATAATAATCACAATCGTCTACAAACTAAGTTTACCATAAGTGTCGGCAAACATCTTGAACAACTCCAACAAGATACGGACTATACGGACTACTTAAGGACCAACTAAATAAGCAACGAAGAATTAATCACCCACTGACGCGAGCCCTTGAGCCCGTAATTGGTGTCATTTTAATCTCATCATCATCTTAGCATTCTTTCCCGGTTGTATCGGAGGCGTACACCTCAGAGTCCGGAGTCTGCTGGATTTAAATTTCTAAAAAAAAGCCTTCTGCGCAGCTTGTTAATTATAAATTGCACGTTTACTTAAATCACTACCCATGCAAGACCTTTTGGCACTCTATTATTTATTAGGCATTGAATGCCATCGTTGATAGAAAAGATATGTCTGTTTCTAAAATGTTTCACCCAAACTCAGTGTTAACAAAATTAGACTAGATTCATGATATTTTAGTCAATAAGTAATTTTCACTTCAATATGAATAATAAACATATTTTAATCAAATCAACAACTTACTATGTAGTTATCTTTTAACCCTTCCTTCTAAGGTTATTTAGTTCGAGTTAGAAGTAATCGGTTTAACCTTTAACCCCTACTAGCTCAAAGTCTGAAGTCTTATCTATTATTATGATACAAGCATGTAGGTAGAGGGCTATAAGACGAACAGAATAGATGTATATAGGGCCCACTAAGATCTTTGGGACTTATGCCAACCTCAGCTGTAAGCCTGCCGTACGAGGAGGCTCTGGTACAGTCTCTTCTCTCGAGGTTGAGGAGAGCAGAAAGCAGTGGTTCTCGTTAAACCCAAGATAAACCAATCCATAAAGGACCGGATGTAAATGGAATTAGTTACTAGATTAAATAAGATCAAATCTAACATAACTCTTTTTAGTTTGTTAACACTGATATAATTGAATTTTTTTGTATAAACGAGATATAGTGAATCACTTATACCACTTATAGGCAACTGCTACGCCAACCACAATCAACGCAACAGCAGAAACCTTATACATTAAATTAACTAACACCTTAGTTTGCCCTCCAACTGAGTTCACAATAAGATTATTCATTACAAATACGGTATTACTCTCTTCAAGAATAGCTATTTTTTCATCTTCGGTCATTATTTCAGCGATCTCGTTCATTGCCTGTCTGAACTCTTTCTTCAGTTGCCCGATATCTGTGCCCGTAAAGTCTGTCACCTTATCTGTGTATGTGCTTCGTGTTCCAGTATCTGTAAGTAAAATGGGCTAATTTGGACGGGACTTTCGCTAACGGACAATATAAGGTGTAAATATAGGCTACTTTTATTTCAAAGAAAGAATTAAGATGAAATATAGAATATTACCGTCACCAAACATCCTCCGTTTCTTGGCTAGTATCTGTCCACCGCTCAGCAGTCCGAGATACAAATGATAAACATATGCCAGCAGCAGCTGTGGGTTGGACTGCTCGAGTTCTTGCAGATGCTCCAGGTAGTTCTCTAAAGCCATGCTTTTTGGTAAACTCCTCCATTCTTCACCGAGATAGTGTGTGAGGTCTTCTTCAAAGGCTTTTTTTCTGTATAATTATAATGTACAAATAATTCAAACAGGTTAGTGTTTCAATCAAGTCAATCAATCAAGGAACTTGCCAGAATGCAATTGAAGGAACATGATAGGAAAGAGTGAAAAGAGAAGTACCCACAAGTAATTTTTTTGTATTTTGATTTGATTACTGAGTGTTGCAAGCAAATTTTCATAATCTTTGAATGCTGTTTAAATTATTTTTAAAAACGAAATGAAGACATCTTTCAGTTTCAGTAAATCGTCTATCCACATTATTTTCTTATCTTTTTCTTCTCTATGTGACATCACTGTGGAACACCCGGTATACTAATATGTAATATTGAATGTTTACAAACCTGTAAAGTGCTTTGCTGACAAACATTTTATCAAAATCTGGCATTTTAAGCCTTGCCTTTGCATCTTCTAAATAACCAAATACATGGTAGAATATGAATAAACCACCACCCCATACTTGTTCATCTCTTAATGCTGAAAAAAAATATTTTGTTGATTGATAAGATTTTTAATTCCGATCAAAAATAGTACAAAATTTGATAAATGGTATTTGTTTAATAGTTTGATTGCTACAACTGATAGCAGTGATAGCCACTACATTCATGGTACCTATGGTGCTGTCTCAGCGTTTATTTCACTTTGAAATTTTGTCTAAAAACATGGACCTAAGAAAAGTCTGTCTCAAAAAAAAAGTTTTTTAAAAGGAATAGATTTTGATGAAGAGGATGAGTATATATAATACGTTATATTGCATAAAATACTTACAAATAGCGAATTTGGCATTAACCAAAGCATCACTGATGTTGTGTATATTTCTCGTAGCTTTCCTCATACGAGTCGAAAAAAGATCGACATTTTCCGACATTTTTTATTCGTTCTGCTGTTGTAATAGCGATCAACTGAAAACACAACCGAACAAGAAACTACAATCTCTTTAATCCCAATTAGAGATGGCCGTTTTTGTAAAAACGTTTTTAAGCAACGATGCCAGTGTACGATGCCGGCATCCGATGCCAAATTTCGTGAACAACGGATCCCCGTAATATCCGATGCGAACTTTAACGAATGCGAGCGACCGAGATGTGTGAGTCGTGTGACAGAAACCAAAGAAACGAAACGATGAGTGATGCGATAACAAATTCATGTATCGCTTACTCGCTCACTCTTAATACGATCGGCGCATGTTACGTGGTGGTGACGAATGGCGACCAATCAACAAAGTTTTACACTCCCTTTCTTTAGGTACTAGAATAACTTGTGGCAACTTTTTTACAAAAATACATTTTAAATAAATAATCAAGGCTAACTAATTGACTAACTAGTTATTCAATTTATATTTTTTGTCTTCAAAATAAGTTTCTAAGCAGTAAAATCTTTTAAAACTGAGTTCTTAAATATAACAATATTAAAAGACACATCAAGATTGTTTATGTTTATTCTAGTACCTAAAGAATGGGACACAGTTCATAGGTACCTTACCTACGCCTACGAATTCTACGAAACGCGTGCTCGGATCCTAAGCATTTGAATACTAGAAGCGATTTTGCGTTTCATTTACCACCAGGCAAGGTGAAGGAAAATTTACATGTCCTATCTTATTAAATACAAACAAAATAAGTGGATAAATGTGGATGAACAGTATTTTAAAATAATGTTTGATGTTGAATTGTTGACCTATTTGTAGTGAGTAGGCACTTGGTAAAAAAACTACGCGTAGGTATTTAATTATGTATATATATATATATATATATATATATCTTATATTTATAACATCAATATAAGTAAATTTAATTAGTAAGTATAGACGTATTTTAATTAGTAAGTATAGTAAGTACCTACTTAGGTAGGTACCTAGTTTCATAAATAACTCGAAAGAGGCATTAGGTAGGTACTTCTTTATCTTGTTTATCTACTTACCAGCTAATAATGATTAGATCTATTGAAATGAGTATGTACACTATTTAGGTATTTATTACCATGGTCACTTACACACAAAACACTACATGGTTAATATAATATCCCGAAATCTCTAATACCTACTAATGTAATGTACAATATTTATCTAAATATTTTACAAAACTCTAGGTACCCTACCTAGAGTTTTGATTTGATATAAATATGTACCTACATATTTAAATCAAATCAAATGGTATCGTTAGTTCACCGTTACCAGAAACTTATCTAATAATATAAATAGCCGGCAACGACAAAGCATTAGATCATTTGGAGAATGCATATCCAAAACATTCAAAAAACGATGCCAAAAAAAACGATGCCGGCATCGGATGCGGTTTACGAAATATCGATGCGCATCGATGACAAAATTTAACGAAAACGCCCATCTCTAATCCCAATAACGTACCGTCACTGCGTACCGTAAATAAACTTAGCGATGACAAAGGAAAATACGGAAAAAAATCAAAGGGCAATCAAATCAACCAACAGTTTTTTTTTTGTGTTATTTCTTAACCCGTTTTATGCCGTTGTTCAATTTATATCAAGTCAGTGTATCAAGTCGTTTGGATTGGATCTGACTGACCTATCTGACTCAAAATGACACTTATAAAAAAATATCAAATAAATGAGGATTTGGATTTGTCCCTACATTTTCTTTCATTATTAATGATTAAAATAAATAAAACAATATTCTATCACATAATATTATGTATAAATAGTCTCATTATTACAGTCATTAATTGATCAATAAGCTAATAAAACGAAGAGCATAGAATAAATTACGTTGTATTACTTCGCTCTAAGTATTTAACTTTGTAGAAAAACTTCTGACGAAACGCGTACCTAGTTTAAGTATAATAACTAATAAGTAAAGTAAATAAATTCAGACTACAAACTTGAAACACTAATCATGGTCATTTCATTTAAGGGTTAACAAATCCAACAAATTATCATCATACTATAAATCAGCTGTTTTATTTTTATACAGATCATGGTAAAAAATGCGTTTAATTTTTGCAATATTGTTATTACAAATGCTATATAACTCGAATTTGTTAGGGTATAGAGTTTGACTAATGAAAGCTGGACCAACAAAACCGCGGCAAATTTAAAAAAATTAGGGCAGGTATCACCAGTTATAGTTGGATAAAAACATTTTGATCGTGAAATAAAAGTATGTTCCTATTATAGTTTAACTGATATTTTTAAAGAATTTTATTGCGCTTTATTTGGTGTTATTCTTATTTATATTGATTTCTTTATTAAATACTATCCTTTGCCCACGACTTCGCCTGCGTGGGAGTTTGGTACTGTGGGAATATCGGGGGAAAAGGTAGCAGGTTTATTCATGTTGAAATCCCCACGAATACCACCCTCGTTGGCCATTGGGGATGGTTATGTCGGAATCGAACCGACTAAAACCGCAGATGTAGTGAAGAGACTAAGACTAGCTGTTGCCTGCGTGAAATTATGTTCCTGTTCCCGCTACCCTTGGGAATATATTTCACGGACAAAATGTGGCCTATGAACGTGTGCAAGATATATTGCCTGTGTTATTCCAGACTAAAAACTATCTTCAAGCGGGCTTATAGGAATCAGACGGAATTCATTTATTAGAAAAAAATATTATTAATGATAATCAAAATTAGATTCCAAATATTCTTCACCATCATCCGAGCTGCTTGATCCATCATCAGTCACACTTATAATTAATTATAATAATTAAATAAAATTGTAGAAAACTACAAATATCTAATACAAAAGCGAATATTTTTGGATATCGCATCTGAGCTGAATCTCGTTAATATTTGATGTGAATACATGCCTACCTACAAAGTATCAAAATCATAATGTAAACGCACAATCACAGAGAAATGACAGGAGGTGACATTTCTAGTCTACTGGTGTTGCAAATCAATAAATGTCGTGGTTCAGCTTTCATTAGACAAACTCTACTTTTATTACTTTTTGTAAACATTTACCGAATTATTGCTACTTTAATTGTCTAAGATCTTTTTTCTTTTCGCGTTGCGTTTTTTTTTGCTGAGAGTGGCTCTTTATCTAAGCCATCTAAAAACGATAAAGATACAATAGTAGGTATAATTTTATTGTTATTGTTATCAGTAACATTGTGAAAACAGTGAAACCGGTCTCCTACGATAGTTCTTTTAACATAGTATAATTTTATTGTACATCGAATGCTTTCGCGTTCATATAAATTTGTTATATAATTGAAGATCTTGTCGGGAAATTTAATTCACAGGAAAAAACTATGAGTGACATCTGTAATATTAAGGTAAAACAAGGCGAATGCGATTTGTTCTTTTGTTAAAATAAAATAGGTATTAGTCTAAAATATTGATATAATAAGACGTGATATTTTATTAATTGAAATGAATTAAAATGTGAAAAATTTCAACAAAAAGTAATTAATCAGTTTGTTTACTAATTGATAACCTATCATTTTTGAGTTTGACATTTCGCGATTATCTAACCTCACTTGCGTGAACCTTCTATGTTAAAAATTCGATAAAAATGGCTTATGACTTAAAACAAGAAGAAGATGTAAAGGAATACATAGAGAACCTTGGTATCGAATATCGCTTCGGATGTTATAAGGAGAAAAAGCCCGAAGTATGTCATCTTTTGGGCGATTACTTAGAAGCTATCAAGAAAGATTTTGATAAGGCTGCGAAGGTTTATAAAAGTAATTGTTTGGATTATAAGTTCGGGAAATCTTGTTTGAAAATCGGAAATTATGCTTTAGTTGGTCGAGGGAGAGATAAAGGTGATGCCTCGGAGGCCTTGAATTACTTTGAAAAAGGATGTGAATACAACGAGCCCGGTGCGTGTCTGCACGCAGGAATGCTGCTGACTGCCACTGGACCTGGCGTGAACGTAAAACGAGATGTTCCTAAAGGTATAATATAATATTTCATAACTACCCACATTTGTTACATCATGAACTCAGGACCTAGATAAAGTTTTATTATTTATCACAAATTTCTCCAGATTAATATTGAATATGTACTACATACCTATATCACTCATCATTTTACATTTCACCACGGCTCTGCCCGCATGTGATTCTGAACCTGTTTCTCTTTCTCATGGGAACCTATTCCAGAGATAAAAAGTAGCCTATTCATGTCATTCCAGACCATCATCCAAAAATCCAAATTTCAGCCAAATCCGTTCTGTAATTTTTGCTGGAAGAGTGACAAATATCCATAAACACAAACATTAACGTTTATTAATAGTATTTTCATCACAATATATGAACTGATGGAAGTAATTATTGTTACAGGTTACAATTATTTGAAGAAAAGTTGTGACCAGAATGATCCAATGGCTTGTCACTATCTGTGTGGGATGTATTTGACGGGAGTTCCTAAAAATGTGGCAGATTTCAATCCACACAACCCGGCAAAGAACCAAAATATTGACTACCTCATTAAGTCTGATATGAAACAAGCTTTTTATTATGCTAAAAAGACATGCGAGCTTGGAAACATGTATGGATGCGCAAACGTCAGTATGATGTATAAGAAAGGTGAGGGAGTGGAAAAAAATCCTGAGGAATCTAAGAGGTATTTCGAAATCGCACAGAATCTGCAGAAGGCTCATGAAACTACAAAAGAAATCAAATTCCAACAGGGATTAGATGGCAAATAGTATTATACTCCATAAAACATGCATTTATATATAAAACTTATTTCTAGTTTTTAGCAAATCAATGTACAAATAAAATCATTAAATTTATGTTATTGTTACTAATATAGAATTTCATTTAACTTTCAAACAATTTTTTTTTTCAACCATTCTTGCTCTCTTTATTTCCAACTTATCAATTAGAAGCTTGTTTACTGTATGATGGGCTAGTTTTTTTTAATACCACAGTTTTCACAACTTATTATAACCTACTGGCACCTCAGTTCTAGGGAGTTTAGCAGGTTGTTGAAAGTTCAACTGCTTCCTGGAGCAACCTATCAGCATCCTGTGTTTGCAGACTTCTTATAGCCCTATTTCATGGACTATCCAAGACAAAAATAATTTTTCAATTCGAACCAGTAGTTTCTGAGATTAGCCCGTTCAATCAAACAAACAAACTCTTCAGCATTATAATATTGGTATAGATTATCTATGACTCTGTGACCTTTAGGTGCCCGCCGAATATGTGTACCCGGAACAAATTACGCAATAGCTACTAAAAATGTTTCTCGATCGATACCGATATCTGTCAATATAATGTTCTGGCGATCCGATTCTATAGTAGCAAAAATATGCAAAAGGCTTTATTTTCCCAAATTATATAGTTGCTTATCATAGTCAGGTAGTAAGCATTGTCTTTGTCGTGCGGAAATCCCCGCTGATACCACCCACGTCGACCATCGGAGACCATTGTGTCGGATTCGAGCCGACTCAAACCGTTGCACTCCGCCTCAGGTCTCAATTACCGAGGTCTAAGGTTACCTTTTAAGGCCTTTATCCAGCAGTGGACGTCTTTCGGCTGATATGATGATGATGATGATGGAAGGTTACCCAAAAGGCATTTCCCCTGGCTGAGCAGACCTCGGGCCATCTACGGTTTTAATATGGACCATCTTAAAACTCGATCCCCTAGAAAAGTGGTGAAGCGAGCATCACCAGTGAAGGGTGACAGTCGGCTGTCCCGTCACCCCCGTCTGCACTTGGAAAACCAGCCCGCCCCCGCCTGTTTCCCACTGTGCCCTCTGCTAGTCAGAGAGTCACGTGAAGAGCCGCCCTCTACAGGGCCACTCCCGCTTCGGCCGCAGGCTACAGCCACGGATACAAAATTATGTACATAACATTACATGGTGTGTAAGGACAAAAGAAAATATCCTATGAAATGTTTTTGGGCTTATCAAGAACAATACCTAGGTACGAATAAAATAAGTAGGTTTATCAACGTTTCTTTAATCGGTGGGTGGGCGTATTGCCTTGAATGATATAAATAATGCGGTGAGTTAAAATCATCGTACTTAATTATCTTTCAAATTGTACAGATCGGTATCATCGGTGGATCGGGGTTCGATGACCCGACGTTGTTCGAGAATCAAGTTGAGAAAGAGGTGACTACGCCTTTCGGCAGTCCCTCAGATGTGCTGATCGAAGGGCTCATCAAGGGCGTTCCGTGTGTACTGCTTGCTAGGCATGGAAGGAAACATCAGTATCAGCCCAGGTAAAAGCAATATAAAGTAATCAATTGCTGGACATAGGCCTCTCCCAATGTACGCCATAGCTCGATCCTCCGCCTTGCGCATCCAGTCTATCCTAGCTACTCTTTTCAGGTCGTCCGTACATCGATTATAGGTAGGTAGGTACCTAATAAATATTCTACGACATCTACACAGTGCTCTCTAGACCCAGAGTAAGCTTAGCTTAACTAGCTTGTGTTATGGGTTCTAGAATAAAGATAAACGTAGGTATGTATATTTTTTTTTGTAAATACATACATATTTATACATAGAAACACCCAGACCAATACAACTAGACATATTTATGCATACAAACATTTGCTATGAGCGGGAATCGAACCCGCAAAGCTATTGTTTTACGCGACCAATGTTTTGTGCAGTGACGTCAACTACCGGGCCAACATCTGGGCATTGAAGCAAGTGGGATGCACTCACATTCTAGCCACCACCGCGACCGGGTCTCTACGCGAGGACTACAAGCCGGGGGACTTGGTGATATTGGATGATTTCATTGACAGGTATTTGTACAAGAAAAAAAATTGTATACGCGTTGATTTTGTAGTCGTTTTGGAATGAAATATTTTGGATACAGTTTCGGTAACAGAATCGATGGGAGCCTTTAATTTAAAAATCTAATTTTTTTTTTGTAAAAATTTCGAACACTGACCCATCACAAAGCATCCCGGACGATCCCGGACGACCACGACAATGGCAGCACCGACATATTGTTATGATTCGAAATATGAAATATGTCTGCGAGCGCACATTCATTAATTAAAAATTGACTTTGAATTTTTATCGAAACTAATAATTTTTATTACTCAAATGATTAAAAAAAAATAACAGCAAGTTAATTTTTTTATTATAACTCGTACAGCAATTTGGACATGTCAAAGTGGTATCATTTATTATTTCGAGTAACCCCCTTTCGGGTCCAAAACGACTATAAAATCACCCTGTATACTAGCCTATGCCCGTGGCTTCGCCCGCGTGAATGTGGGTTTCGCGTTTTTTGACTGTAATTTTTACTCAACCGATTGTAATCAAACATGCGTGCGATTTTATTTCTGAGCAAGACTTTTCTTTAGCAACAAAAGTAGGTAGTATGTAAAAAAAAAACTTTTTTCAGGACATGGGGTCGCAAATGTACATTCTATGATCGCACCGAAGGTGGTCCGAAAGGTGTGTGCCACCTGCCAATGCGGCCCGCATTCTGCGAGCGAGGACGCAGTGCACTGCTTACCGCTGCACGAGCTAAGGGTTATTCCTGCCATGAGAACGGAACAGCATTTGTTATACAAGGACCTAGGTAGGTACTAATATCGGGGTTGATATTGAACGGTGCTGTATACTCAACGAAATATTGAATTAAGGTTTCATTAACCTATTTGTTAACATCATCCTATCGCACATCATGCGGTTTTAGTTTTCATCAAAATCGGCCGTGAGACTCTTGAGTATTCTAGCTATGCCTCATAGTTTCGGATTTGGGCATCCACGCCTAATTGAAAAATTAACCTGTATATATCGTATTAGAGAGAACGCTTTACGCCACCGAAGCAAGCCGGGTACATAAACCCTCATGATTTTACGGATCAAGAGGTTAAAGAGATAAAATGATCATCAATTTTTGAACAATTTTTGTAATTAGTGTAAAGTGTTACTTGTGGTTTCTTGCAAGTGATTAAAATTTGTGAAAACTTTAACTTAAAAGAAAATAACTGAATTTGACCATTTTATTCTTATTCACCCTACCCGGTACTCATTTTTTGTATCTGCTACAGGTTTTCAAGCCGAGCCGAAAGTTTGATGCACCGCCAGTGGGGTGGCCATCTTGTCAACATGACCACAGTCCCTGAGGTACATCTCTTTGCTGTATATAATTACTTCCCAGAGTGTGTTCCTTATTGGCAACGCCATCGAATGGTGTACAATAAAGCGTGCTATTTTTTTATCCTGGCAAGAATACTGGTCTTTCGGGTCCGAGACTCCTTTTAATACTTTCAAGCTGTGTCTCATAGTTTCAGATTTGGCCATCCATGACCAGTTGAAAAATATTACAAAACCAGTTGGCCAGGATGGATGGATATATAGATTTTTAACATATGTACATAAAATCAAGCCTTTTCTTCATTGGGGTAGGTAGAGAC
The DNA here is from genome assembly GCA_963576445.1 of Lithosia quadra. NCBI lineage: Eukaryota > Metazoa > Arthropoda > Insecta > Lepidoptera > Erebidae > Lithosia > Lithosia quadra. Next base: position 5,077,550 of record OY754899.1, on the reverse strand, counting down.
AACATCTTTCCACTTACGATTTTGGCATAAGCCTAACCTAACCGGCATGTATGAACTCTAATAAGAAAGTATTAACAAGCGAAATTCCTAATACTTTCATAATAGAGTTCATACATGCCGGTTGCGGGTACTCTCGACCCGACTCTTCTCTAAAACGTATCGATCTTTAAACCTAAATTGTATTCACTCTACATTTTGTTATACCTACCTATTTTCTTTTGTAATACCTAGGTGGTATTGGCTAAGGAAGCTGGTTTGAGTTACGCTGCAGTAGCGCTCGTCACCGACTATGACTGTTGGAGGGACAATGAAACTTCTGTAAGTAGTCGCAAGATTTACACCATTTTGCAAACAAAAGTTGGCGACTGATTCAGTACGTACGCCGTACTGAATCGTCTTCAAATCGCGCGATTTGAATTCGATTATAAGTAAAAAAGAAAAACTTGTTATTTGGTATGACCTGTCAATCTAGTTACCCTTTCGTGAGGTTATCAAATCATTAAAATCACTCATAGTTTGATTCAATTTTTTTTCTGAAAAGCTAATATCTTTAATTTTCGCAAGCTTTTACTAAATCAACCAAGACTTCTATAAAAACATCTGAAGATATGCCAGTATGATAACAAAGTCGTTGGCCATTGGGATAAATGTTCCTAGTAGTGCTCCGGGAACGACTATAATCGAGTTTTATATATTTTAGGTATCTGTGAGTGAAGTGCTGGCGATGTTCGGCAAGAACGTGAAGAAGGCGGCCGACGTGATCATAGACGCTGTACAAATACTCGCGGCTGAAACTGAACGCGACTATCTGGCTGCCCACAAGGTGAGAGTAAGATTAATATAGGAAACACAGTGACGATAAGGCCAGCGGGCCGCTCAAAATGACCGCGATGCACTCTTATTATTACTGTCATTAGATCGCATTTAGCCCGCGTATGTCTGACAAGCGACATGAGCTATTGCGCGGACAAATGCAACCTTATTATCGTTCAAATAAGCGTCGCGGTCATTTTGACCGCCCTGCCCCGCCGTCGGCTTATCGCCTAATTAGGTAGTAAATCAGCGCCATTTAAAAATTATTATTTTTTTGTTTCAGGATCAAGTATGTAATGCCATTATGCTGAAGGAATAATAGCGATAACATAACATTTTTATATCAGTTATGCATTTAATTTTTGGAAGTTTATTATGGGTATTAATATAATGAAGATTATCATGACTTTAAATGATGTTTATAAATAAAATCAACGTTTCCTTATTAATTATTCATTTATTCGTAGCCTAGCTTAAAAACACGTCATATAAAATGATCGAATCATTCTTACATCTATACACTTCACACAAACACCGTTTTCCCACAGAGTGTAGCATCATTACACTGCTGGCCAAAAATACAAAGTAAAACGTTAAAAATATATAAAAATACATTTTTTTGTGTATCCTAAATAAAACAGAAAATATAATAATTATTCCATATTTGCATAATTTCAGCCATATTACTTGGCAACACTACTAAATATATAGTTACATGATAATTTAGATGTATTTGTAAAAACAACATTATTATTTGTCCAGCAATGTATCTATTGAGATCCTGAATGTTGTGAATAGCACACGAGTCTGTCATTAAAACTAGTCAAGCCATTTTACGTATTTAAATCTTGTGCATCAATTTGTTAAACGTTGAAAAAATGTCCTTAAACACTATTTATTCTATTTTACGACCTATGTTTATCTCAGAAATGCATTCTTTTCCACAGTAGAATGTGTCGAGTTCATTTCTAGCGTTCGATTGCACTTACAAAGAGTTTCATCAAACACGAGGCAATTTAGAACAGTATGTAGGTTAGAGACGGCATAAACAAAAGTTAGTAATGTTAGTCTAAAACAGTCCAATATACGATTATCTGATATATTTGTGTTTACTTTCTATAAACGTTCCCAAGTATAACAAGTTCGATTCGAGAATTTCATTACATACTACATTGATACTACTCGCTGCACATTGATATTAATTTTATGCACTATACAACCGGGAAGTAAAGTGCCTGTGCTGTTTGTAGAGCCGGTAGACGTAGTGTAGACGCGGTAATTTTGAGCATGTGTATTTATGTGTACTTAAAATACAATTTGTGAGTTTTTACAGGTTAAAAAAATAAGAGCCCCAGACACATTATGAAAGTAGCTAGATTTGAATGTAAATAGAATTTATTAAAGTTACGTAACATTTTTGAAAAGAAAATAAAACTTCGCGATACGTAAATTATAAAAGAATTTAATGATACAAAGTTCACGGTGACATCGTGTGAACGTTGTAACGTACCATGCGACGGTAAAATATAAAAGCGCCCATTAGTTCTCATATCGTATTTATAGCCAGCGTCCCTTGAGTCATACCTAAAGCCTGGTTGCGTATTCTGGCACACTATATTTTAATGCCCACTGTGCACACACTTCATGTCAACATTTTGTATGTAACAGAAATCAATTATGTTCCCATTATAGTACAAGTGACCATTTTAATCAGATATAAAAAAAATCTTTGGTCACAATAGTTACTGATTAATGTAAGTAAATAGAAAACGGTCTCTAACCTAAATACCGTAAATATTTAAAAAAAGAATTATTTTTATAGGAAAGTTTTTGCCTCAACAACTTCCACAGAATTTAAACTTTTACAATTAACATTGTATTTTTGCTAAACGTTTTTGTTGTTTTACACTGTTACGGTGATACGTTTTACACACCACTGCGTTATGTGACTCATTCTTGTAGGACTGTCTCCTCATTGCTGTAACAAAAATAGAAAACAAATGAGCATCGGTAAAAATAAACGAGCATCTTCTTCAACCTAGCGTTAATCCCAGTCGTACCAAAAGTTTTCACCTTGGAGTCTGGGGTCCGCTTTACCAATCTTAACTGCGGATTTGGCTGGACCTCGATATTTTCCTTGAAACGACTGCCATCTGACCTTCACAACCCAATGGTGACATTAGGCGATATCGAAGCATTGCAGCTAGACCGTTGTTGTTGGACTTTTTAGGGCTCCAACTACCCGTAACGACTGCTATAAATGTTTGTATGGCAACCGGGACCGAAGGCTTAACGTGCTCTCCGAGGCACGACCAGATCGGAGCGGGGATCGAACCCGCGCCTATATGTGAAACAAAATAAGCAACGGTAAAAAACAAGTGAGCATAGCATTTGCAGTTTTTAATAGAAACTGCATGTTTGAATGGCATTTCTGCACATGTAGTTGTGAAAAGTTATGGGTTTATGCTCTGACACTTTGGGCATTTAATATTTATGCCTAAAATGCCAGGGCATAAATCCATCACTCGTAGTTAGGGAAAGTAGTTATTATTTTACCACCTTAGGCGTGAAATTTCAAGTTTCAGCCCCGGCGATTTAGACTCTATGTTGATGAATTAGTATTGTGTATGTGCAAGTAATGTGTAGCGTATGTTACCGGTCAGTTCTTGGTCCAAGGGTTGCGAGGATGCTGGCCGGGGATCATGTCGAGCAGGTACTGGCGTTGTGCTTCCGCCACTCGCTGCATCTCCGCCATGGCCGCCGCGCCGCTCGACCCGCCGGACCCGCCTTTACCCGCTGTGGGGGAAACGTACGGAGTGAGCAGATATCGTGCTCTCATCATCGCCATCTTAATTACCTACTAACTAGCCCGCGATTTCGTCCGCGTGGTTTTAAATTTTGAATTTTTTTTACGCCGAACCCTAAGGCGTTAGCAGACGGAGGCGCGGGGCGGTCAAAATAACTGCGATGCACTCTTATTATTACTATAATTAGATCGCATTTAGCCCGCGTATGTCTGACAAGCGACATGAGCTATTGCGCGGACAAATGCAACCTTATAATCGTATCGGTTTATCGCCTAATTCTTTTGTCAAAATTGAAGTCTAACAAAACCCTAAGTTGGTATGGTATCACGGGCTGGTGTCTGCAACTCCACGTCATGGCGCGGTTACTCCTTGTTACATTAGCTCCAGCCGTTTCAAAGATTTGCCAGAAAAAGCATACAGACAGACCAAAATTGAAAAAAAAAAATGGTTTGGTATATGTACCGTGTATATGGATGTATACACGGATGACATTTTATATGTATAAAGAGCAGTTTTTTTTTAAATCAGACACTTTTATTTATTTATTATCGCCTACAAACACAAATTAATAAATAAAGAAAGTAAAGTAAGTGTGTGTGGAATACGTACAACGCTTACCGAGAGCGGAGGCCTGCGCCATGGCCAGCTGGTACGTGTAGATGAGCGGCGAGAACTGCATCATGGCCGCCGCCGCCGCCGCAGGGGACATGCCTCCGGCGCCCCCAGCTCCGCCTAGCCCTGGGACACCCGCGCATCACACAATACGCTATTAGTACACTGTATTGACATGGCAGAGAGGGTGGGGGTGGAAACCAGTTTAAAGATGAATACATACACTGCATGAACTTGGCGAGGGGGGGGGAGGGGTTTGGACAACACTACCACCCTCCCCGTCCTCGAAATTCAAAACATTATCAAAAATCAGTTTTTTTATTTTATAGTCAATAGGCCCGTGTTTGTTGAATAATGTCCTTGTTCATTTTCTTCTAAAATCAACTGCGCTTTGCGGCTCGAAGGACCATACATTGTTGCATCTCTACATGAACTTAGTAGTTGGCTTCAGTTGTATTGCAATACTTGCATAGCAGATACGCTTCCTGACTTGAAGGACCATACATTGTTTTTAATTGCTACAAGTCTACACGGAGTAATAGCTCATAAGCAGTGTACCTAACACTTGTATGGCAACTAGGCTATCCGGCTCGAAGGACCCTACGTGGTAATTTTACACGAAGTTAATAGTTACCCCTGAGTAATTGGTGCTGTAACGCCTGCATCGCTGCAGCGCTGTGCTGCTCAAAAGCCATTTGCGCTGCTGCAGCCGCTGCTAGCTGCTGCAATCATATAAACCATATTATACATTTATACTTACGTAAGCATACTTTATATAGATAATATTATCTGACAAAATGACGGTTATCTTTTTAGGCAACTATTATGAACAAAACAGCAGTCGTCAACGCACGTTTTGTTTTACAAGAGCGTATGTTACACAATTAACCAACACATACCTGGTGTTGCTTGCTACTACTGCTATTTTGACTGGTGCTACTAGATGAAGATCCTGAAACATTTGAATTTGAATAAATAACACATTCTTACAATTATTTCACCGGCATAGACTAATAGTCTATGTCCGGGCTCCGTTCGCGTGACGTCGGTTTTCGCGTTTCTGGCTATACAGGGTGAATTTTTCAAAAGGGCTTGGATGGCCAAATCCGAAACTATAAGGAAAAGCGAAAAATGCTCAAAGGAGTCACGAGCCCGATTTTGATGAAACTTAAAACCTCATCATTAGATTTTTGAAAAACCAATAATCCTAGCTAGGAATCGAGCCTGTTGATTTTGAAAAAAAAAAACACACCCTATATTATTACACCAATCGATAGTGTTACTATTAAGGATCATATTCTGGGAAGTAATGACATACCGCAAACTAAAGGAAATAGCTCATCTTTAACAAAATACATTTTATTTTTCAAAATGTAGACCATTGTTTTGATTGTTTTCAATACATACTTAGCTGGATTTGAGACCTCAAGGATCGTACTGCATGTAATCAGGAATCAATAACAATCTAATAAGATTGTTATCGATTCCGTTTAGAATGTTCTCCAAAGAACGTCTCAAGTCATCAACACAACTGTATCTTTGTATCATATGTGTCTTTATAAATTTCATTTTTGACATACCTACCCCCAGAGAAAGTATTCTAAGGGAGTAAGATCTCACTGGCCAAGGCACAGGACCATGCCTTGCAATAAAATTGTCGTCAAACTGCTGAATCTAAATCTGTTTTATGGCTATTATGGGCTGGAGCTCCATCTTGTTCAAAAAAAAAACATCAATTATTATAATCATTCTGAGTATAATTTGAAACACGGAATAGTTGCGATGTTTTCTGGGATTTTGAACGAAACAAATAGGTACATGAAACATGAATTTCATTAAATTCCAAATTTTCCTTAAATTTGCCGTATATCATTACTTCGCAGAATTTGTTCCTTAACAGCGACACTATCGTATGATGTAATAATAAAGGGTGTGTTCTTTTTTCGAAATCAACGGGTTCGATTCTCTGCTAGATTTATTGGTTTTTCAAAAATCTAATGATGAGGTTTTAAGTTTCATCAAAATCGGGCTCGTGACTCCTTTGACCATTTTTCGCTATTCCTTATAGTTTCGGATTTGGCCATCCAATCCCTTTTGAAAAATTCACCCTGTATATCTCCGGTTCTACTCAACCAATTTTGATCAAAAATGGATAAAATTTAAGTCGATTCGAAAGTTTTGGTCAAACTTTTCAAACAAAAAAAACCGAATCGGAAGCTTTTGCGACCATGGTGCGCTAATAGACAAAAATTCCAAAAAAAAAATTGTATTCAATATCTTTCATATTTTAACACAACCTAAGTTTTTTTTTATATCTCCAATGTACAGACACAGTCACTTTACTTTTTAATTCAGAGTCTACCCGTCGTCATTTGTCTAAAATTATATCAACAAAAGTGAAATTGAAAAACACAAGATTTAGGTGCAAACAGGCAATTTGGATGTGTAGAATTAAAGATAGAATTACATTGTTTCAAAAAGTGAAAAGAGCTGTCAGTATTTAAAGTAATGTGTTTGGCATAGCATTCTTACCCTTTCCTTTCTTCGCGGGTACTTCACTAGTTTCTCTAGAACGATCGGAGTGATGACTGCGCAACGATTCAGACGATGTCAGGGGTCTAGAGTTGGATACAATAGAAATTAGTGTTGATATAAACTTAAAGGTCTTACAGTTAAATGTTTTATTTAGTTACATTGTTCTGAAAATTGTTTATCTGAATCCCATGACCCAGGGAATCCTAGTTATTTAAAGCATGTAATTTGTTGTGCTATTAAGAATTTATTATTATTAAATAAGTTAGGCAGGATTGGTTTCGTTTCACGTTCAAATATTCAAAATTGTTTGCCTCAAAAGTGACTGCCGGCTGTTGCTCTTTCAGTGGGAATCGATCTTTGGACTGAACTGTGAAACTGCAACCTTAGGGCATAAAGTGGCAGCTTTAAAAGAAACCGGGTTAGACAGATTGAATATTGTAGTATTCTTCTTATGTTATGTTGATAGCAAGTCAAATTTTGTTCCGCAGTGTGCCGTTACCTGATTTTTTTTATTTTAAGTGTATTGACAGCTGGGTATTCTTACCTGGGTGCGGGTGGCGGAGCGGGCGTTTTAGCCGGGGCAGGCGACGCAGCCGCGGTATTGCGGGACGAGCTGCGCGACACTGACATCTGTAGGGACATACAACTTGTCATTACAACACGATTCCTTAGCGACCTGCTTTAGAACTTATAAAAAAAAATTGTATCTCGGTTCCTGGGTGAGGCGGGAATAATATTTGAATTTAAAACATGATTCAAATTAAAATGAGTTGTGAATGTTGCACCTAAGTGGCGTAAAAAAAAATTGTGGTTAGCGAGTCGTATAACGCGTGCGCTATAAGTTGAGACCTGGGCTCTCCGCCTACTCCCTCCTGCACTGCCCCTCAGTCGCCCGTGATATACTGTTCGCAAAAAAATATGTAGACAGGTAGGTAACGACTCGGGCAGAAGCTTGTTTACGATATTTTTTTTGAGCTGTACAAACACGAGCCGGTGACGTCTAGCGGTCAGGTCTCAACTTATAGCGAACGTGTAGTAGTATTTCCTACAAAAAAAAATGGTGGTAATAGTTGGTAGAGTGGTATACCGTATACGTACATGCAAGCTGTCGCGAGCGGCGCGTACCTGTAGCGGGCGGTGCGCGTGCGAGTGCGCGGGCGGCGGCGCGGCGTGCGTCGCATGTGCCAGCGGCGCGTGCGCGGGCGGCGCGGGTGCGGGAGGCGGCGACGCGCCCGGGCCCGCTAGGCGCCGCTCGATCTCCTGCTCCTGCTGCAGCGCGCGGACGAACGCCGTCTTCAAGCGGGCCGTGTGCTCCGCCTGCACGCGTCACAACACACTCGGGATATAGCTAACGGTAGACGGGCCGGAGAACGTCAACTTTCACCCGTTTGATAACCAGGTAGGATTTTCATTATACTCAACACAAAATAAAAGGCCCGTTTTGACGTTTGTCCTTGTGGCATAACTAGTTATGTACCTATACGATTCAGTATTCGATACTCACGATGAATCAAATCCAGTTTGCATGGGGATTTAATCGATTTGAATATGTATGTAAACTGCATTGGATTAAAGTTCTGATTAGAAAAATTAGCTTAACCTTTGATTTTGTAGGTATTTTAAAACAATACAATGTTATTAAAGGTCAATTTACTTATATTTAATATTTTTTTTACAATAACATTCACTCAATCACAAAAACAACAAGAATAATTAAATGAGTCTTCAGAATCTAAACACAAGTATTAAAATAAATAAAAATAATTGTGCGCGTCGGGCTTGAAAAAAAATATCTCACTCGATATTTTCTTTTCTTAACTGATTATTAATAGTCTGTGGACTACATGAAAAAATCGTTATGCACAGCACTAAGCCGAGTGGGCGGTACCTGTCAATAAAAAATGTAATTACCTTTAGAACATTTAAATTGATTAAAAATAAGAACTTCATGGGCACGAACTGTCAAAGTGGGCCTTTTATTTTGTGACAACTATAGTCATCTATTAACATACCTATGATGACTAACTATAAAAAATGTTAAAGGCTATTTTCGTGAACAGTATTTCCCAGGCAAGTGATTGATTTTGTAATTAAATTATCTTTCTCATTATACAGATACCGGCACGTAAATTGGCCAGACGCGTCATATGCGTAAAAGTCATTTTTTAGGTCCCCTTTGAGGTATCAGCGGGCCGCGGGAGACACGGTTGCGCCGTCGCTTGACGGACCAATCATTTATGTCTCCGAGAGACGTCTTGTAGCGAATCAACGTTCCGTTCGACGTACTTTGAATCATTTGATTGGCTCAAAGTGCACGATGCGCGAACTTACCCCAAACCTGGCCAAGTTATGTGCCTGTATCTGTACCTCTTTCGAATAGTTATTAGATCGATGTAGTTAGCTATATCGAATTACCTGTAATTATATAAATACCTGATTGCCGAAAAAATATAAATAAATAGGTAAGCCTATCGAGATCACAATTCTCTATGTTAAAAACTATCAATGGGAATAAAAGAAACCGCTTATCAAAAAAGTGAATAGGTAAACAAAAAATCAAACACTTTTCGATAGGCAAATAACATAGGCAAGTTAATAAACAAAAAATATTTGACAAAAATATATCCCATCTGATTATCAAACAGGTAAAGGTCGATGTTCACCGGCTCTTAGACCATAAGGCGTTAAGCAGACGGAGGCGCGGGGTGGTCAAAATGACTGCGACGCACTCCTATTATTACTATCATTAGATCGCATTTAGCCCGCGTATGTCTGACAAGCGACACGAGCTATTGCGCGGACAAATGCAACCTTATTATCGTACAAATAAGAGTGCGTCGCGGTCATGTTGACCGCCCCGCCCTGCTGTCGGCTTATCGCCTAAGGCATTCGACTTGCGATTAACAGGTTGATGGTTAAACCGGCGAGAGGTGTATGTACCCAGGCTTGTTCACACAGCGAAGTGTAGAACCACTGGCGTGGTATGCGCGCCTTTGCGTCGCTTTCTAAATAATTATAACACGCACTTTATTCATTTGGATACTTTAGCACAATGAATTCTAAGGTAAGGTTATAATAATACCTATAAAACTATATCTTTACTAATATTATAAAAAAGTAAAGTTTGTGTTTGTATATTTATTAAATAGTAAGGGGTAATCTCGGGATCTACTGAACCGATTTTAAAAATTCTTTCACCAATAGAAAGCTACATTATTGATGAGTGTCATAGGCTATTATATTTTATTGGAAAACTGGAATTTACACCCGGGCTAAGCCGGGTCCCGGGTCGCTAGTATTTAGTATAATGAATCATTTTCATGCAGATTGTTAACTTTTTGATCTGATCTACTTTTGACGCCGACTATACGTGTCTTCTTCGTCCTGGGCCGGGTCCTATACATACCATTTTTTTTTTCATGTGGAGCTCCCCACGAATTCTCTCCGGGTAGGCAGAAGATTTAGGGTGGTGGTTATGTCAGACCCGAACCGACCAAAACAGCTCAGTATTTCTAATGCCGCAGTGTAAGGTGTTCCTTGTTTTGTTTTCGTGCGGAAATCCCAACGGATACCAACCCCGTTGCTAGTGGACTTGAGCCGAACAAAACCACACGCCGCCGCCTCGGGCCTCTAATGCCGGGATGTAAGCTCGCATCCCGGCTGATGGGTCCTATACGTACCTTGAGTGCGCGTTTGACGTTCCCGGAGACGCACAGCTCGCACAGGCGGCGCGCGGAGGGCGGAGGAGGCGCGGCGGTGAAGGTGGCGTCATGACGGCGCGTGGCGGAGGTGGCGCTGTTGCCGCGCTCCCAGCGCCACACCGGCGTGAAGTCGCAGCCGCACTGCGCGCACACCGCCGGGACCGTTGAGCGCGGCATGCTGCACACACCACACACGTCACGAGTTGAATATAAATCAAAGGGTAAATAGAAATCATAGGGTAAATAGAAATCATAGGGTAAATCTAAATCATAGGGTAAATAGAAATCATAGCGTAAATAGAAATCATAGCGTAAATAGAAATCAGGAGGTAAATAGAAATCAAAGGGCAAATAGAAATGAATAGTTGAATAGAAAACAAGGTGTTAATAGAAACAAGGGGTAAATAGAAATCAAGAATGAAATAGACATCAAGGAGTAAAAATATAAAACAAGGGAGTGAATGGTAATCATACCGCGAAAAAAATACCTATAGAACTGTGATAAATACATACCGATCTTCATTGGTTAAATAGTCAACTACATGCTCGAGCCCCACTAGATAAACGAAGTCGGTGTTGCTCGGAGACGGGATGAAGTTCATTTCTGGAGGTGGGGGTTTCGGAGGTGGGATCTACGAAAAAACAAACAAACTATTAGATAATTGAATGAAATTTTAAGCAATTGCATGCTAACTATTTCCAATGATTTTCTGATCGGAAAAAATGATCATCCAGGCAGTTCAAGTCCCGTCCTGGATGATCATTTTTTCCAATCAGAAAATCATTGAAACTATTAGATAGTTCTTATATAATAGCAATATTAGAACAGAGCAAGAAAATATAGTGATATACCTGTAATAATGTCTTCTCAAGTTGCTTACGTAGGGCAAGCTTGGCCGCGGCCTGACGCTGCGCAGGAGTCTGTGTGTCCTCAGAGCTGCGGGAGCTTGCCTATAATGAAACACGTTGTTAAATAGTGAAATTACAACCTATATACTGACCGCTCCCAATAAATATTTGAAACTTTATTTACAAATTACAAATATTCTGCTAGCTTCAGTTAAAAAATGAAGAATAAGGCCACGTTCACACGGCACACACGTTTTCACGTATACGGTTTTACCGTATACGATGCAATTGTTCACACGGCAACCATTCGATTCGATTTTCGCCGATTCTCGAAGCGAGATTTCGGGCGAGTCGTGTGAACGAGACAACATGAACATAAGCGCCACTTCGTGTCGTATTCGATAAAATCGTTTCGAGACGCGGCGTTCCAGTGACAACTTCGCACGGTATACGTTAAAATATATTTCTAGAACACGGGATTTTCCCGTATGAACAATTTTTAATTTTTCATATATATTCTGTTGTCACTACTCTATTCGATAAAATCTCGTATACGGTATACGGGAAAATAAACGCCGTGTGTACGTGGCCTAAGCAATACAATTACTAAATGGATCAAAGACAGAAAAATAGAATCTTTTTAAAAAAGTACCTATTGTATATTCTATTATCAATTTATAGAATCATAAGAAACGAACAATTAATTGTTTTGAAAACATTTACTAAAATAAGTAAATATGACACTCAAAATGAGTGTTGTTATAGTAAATTTTACCAAAATCTAGAAATTATGAATCGAGTTGACTAGAAAAGTACGAATGTGTAGGTATAGTATAAAAAATATGAATGAAGTTGACATCACATTTTCATACTCACTGCATCACTCGTGCTACTGGTGACTGACGAATTGTCCTGAGACGGCTTGTAATGATAATAACACATGCAGCTATAGTACCACCAATTACCGAATAAAATTTTGACCCCTATAATTTTGTCAATATACCATCACAGTATGAGCTTAATGCTTAAACGATCAATATATTTTTAAAGAGTATAATAATATAATAGCAACCCATTTATGTTCCACTGCTGGGCACGGGTCTCCTTTCGTCTAACGAGAGAGCTGAGAGGGTTTTGACCTTAATCCACACACGCTGGCCTAATGCGGGTTGGTGGATCGGACATGTCCTTAGAATTTCTTCTGCACCGTCAGCAGATAGTAAATCATGTGATTAGCACATATAAATTTCACAAAGTGAAATTCACATTGGTACTGTCCGGTCGGATTCGAACTCGATACTTCTGAGAAGAGGCCGCGTCTATCCATTCAGTTACCATCGCTTTCGCATTTAAAAGAGTACGGCGGGTGAAATTGCATAGTAGAATTAGTAATATCAACAACATAGTATAGATATTCTATCTCACGAAGGCGGGTGAGCAATTAAATAGTAGTACCTGTGTCTTGTAAATACGTGTACATGTGTGTGCGAGAGTTCATGTCACGTCAAAAGAAATTCATGTAGCAGTTAGCAATAATTGCATTGCAAGTAATTCATTTTTAAAAGCAGTGTGTATATTGAATGAAATTTTAAGCAATTGCATGCTAACTATTTCCAAATGATTTTCTGATCGGAAAAAATGATCATCCAGGACGGGACTTGAACCCGTGACCAGTCCCTTACAGGGGGAATGCTCTGACCAACTGAGCTACCTGGACCCGTCTTAGATGCTCGAAATTTTCCGATATATTCTACGGCTTAGGGCGCCGTATTTTTTCCGATCAGAAAATCAGTGTGTATATTTTTTTACTACAATGCAAGCTAAACCGCCTTCGTGAAATAGCTATAATACGATGATAATAATGATCTTAAACAAAGTATCAATACCTTAGATGAAGCATGTTGTGTTGTGGGCGGCGGAGCAGGGGTGATGGTCACTGACGGAGTTATGCTCGCGCCGCCGGTGGTAGATGACTGCAAACAAACAGTTACATTTATAAATATTATTAAAAATATTATAGTCACCAAGCTTTAACCAGCTAACTTGTAGTATTTGGGCAAGACCAACTAAACAAACGGTTTTCCGTTTTGTTGGTCTTGCCCCCCGTTGGTTTCCAAGGGTCATATGCAGCAAGAATGTCAAATCTCTGCCGGAACCTTGGATATGTAAACTTTTTGAAGCCTCCGCAGTCGAGGGATTTTTGTCCGCGGACTTCTTTGTCCTCTAAAATTTACGCGGTACTATTATTCCTTCGTTTGCGTTACTCGATACAAATAGTAAGCGATCTATTTTAGAGGACAAAAATCCCTCGACTGCGCAAGCTCTTAGTGTTTCTTCCCCTAATTTTTTTAAAATAAATAAATATTCTACGACATTCTACACAAATGGTAAATGGTCTTTCCAAAAGGGTAAACCAAGGCTTGCCCATCTGGATGGGCTAATAGTCTCATATAACATACCTGTGAGCGATAGGGGCCAGGGGTGAGCGTGGCGCCTCCGGGGAGGCTGGACGTGCGACGCGCGGAGCTTGAAGACACTGAGGCCGTCGTCGACGAATTACTGTTAGTGCGCTGTACAGAAACACTCGCTATTAGTACTGCATCAGTACCAATCTCACTTACAGTATAGAATCGCGATCAAATGTACCCAAATTAATTGAACTTGGTCCTTATTAGCCATCGACTTAATAATGAAGAAGAACTTGGACGTATTTGCACAGGTGAAATCTGACTTAAAGATTTAGGTAAAGCAAGTTTAGAAAATATCACTTGCATTTATGTAAAACTAGCTTTCGCCTGCGGCTACGCCCGCGTGGAGGTCGATATCGCCACCAATTAAACGACTCTCCACTCGACTCTCTACTCCACTCTCCATTACACTCCACTTCACTCCACTCCAAAAAAATCTCCTGGTTCTAAGCAACCTCTCTATCAATTTTCAACCAAATCGGTTCAGCCATTCTTGAGTTATAAATAGTTTAACTAACACGACATGTTATATATATAGATTAAAAATCCTTACAGGCAGTTATGTATCTAAATTGGCACACCATTCTTGTCTACAGGTAATCGATTAGATTTTGTAATCATTGTATACTATGACTATGAAATAAACTTATTATATCAGTGCTCATTGAATATACAATAAACATAATTATTATTTAAGTAAAATGATTATTACTTTTGTGTATCTAAATAAATAGTACTTATAAATAGTATTTCAAGCAAATATTGCTACTAATATCAGAAAAAGATAATGAAATTTATATATCCTAATATTATCTCCACAATTGTGGTAGAAGTTCACAACTAAATAGAATTTAAAAGAAACATGACCAGCTGTACTCTACTGTTGGCTGTCTAAACACTATATGCAAAATAATATTAATTCGACCAACCAACTCGATACGCGATATCTTTACGTTTCTTTAGTTAACAAAATTATATTTCTAAAACTTTCTTAAACACAATAGTTTTCATCTGTCATTGTTATTGTGGAGAAATCTATTCATTATTTAATTAGGGCTAAGTATAAATAAAAATACCCATTGTAATTCAAAATGCTAAGTCTGTGGCTAGTAACAACATTTTTAAACTGTAGTCAAGCAAATAATTATGTCATCTGTAATTGTGGAACGTTTAGTCATCTAAGAATTTCCTCGAATACAATATAGGCGAATAACGAATAGCGAAGTGTGGTTCCACCGTTAGAAGTACCGAATTCGTGATGCCGACGAGCATGTGTATGAAAAAAATTATGAAAGTTGAAGAAGCTAGAGACGTATGCCAAGATCGCAGCAAGTGGAAAGATATTTTCTCTGCCTATCCTAATGGGAAAAAGGCGTCATTTGTATGTATGTATTATAACTTGTGTTAATTGTATATTGGAGAATTTTAAAAAAAATGGGTATGAACGATTCTGAAGATATTTTTTTTATTCTTGTCTATTTGTTCGCGATGGACGCAAAAACTACTTAACAAATTTCGATGCAACTCTTTTATTAAAGGGGTCTTCGTCCGATTTATAAACTACCATATGATTGAATTGGTTTGGTACAGGAAATATTTTATGATCAAAAAATGCGTAAACCTACTTCCATGCAGGCGGAGCCGTGGTCATAGACTAGTATTAGAACAGATGGATAAGTTAGAGGATATTATGTGGAAATGGTTTGTACCGTACCTTAGTCTGCTGGTGCGCGGGCGGCGGCGCGGGGGTGACGGTGACGCCGGGCGGGACCACGCAGCCGCTTCCTGCCAGAGCTGTACCCGTCGTGCTGTCCTGTACCACACAACAGACGGTCAATATTAGAAAAAATACCACCAAAATCAAGCACCTAAAAAACATACGGACAGAAAGCGTTGAAGACGAGGCTGTGTCACAAAAATGGCACAAAACCTTAAGTGAGTGAGTTTTGGGTTGCAATATGTTACCTAAATTTGATTGAAATGTGATTCCTGATTATTTTTTCTTGCTATCACTACGATTTTTACGCAATTTCACTGCAAAAGACATGCTGTATTTTTTTTTTCACTAATTAAACTGATTGAATCAAAGATGTTTGCCGCATAGTGGCTGACTAGTGTGTGCATGCCGACTTGTACTTATACAAAAGTCGGCCGACTCTAGTCAAGTGAAAGTAAAAAATCATTTATTCTGTATAGACCATTAAATGCGGCACTTACAAAACGACAAAATCAAATATATTTGAAACTAGAAGCAAATGGACCACCACGCCGGTTCGAAACGCGGCCCAGACCTGAGAAGACTCTGGCAAGACACTCAGTGGGCTATTTTTTTTGGTCTATTTACAATTATTTCCTAGTGTTGTCAGTTGTGTTATTTAACGCGTTTTTTAGGTTCATTAAACATAACATAACATAACATAAACTCACGCCTATATCCCCGAAGGGGTAGGCAGAGGTGCTAGCACCCACACTTCGCCAGTTTATGTTTAGGTCCCAATGTAATAGGTGGCGAGACTATTGCCATTAACCAAGCACTTATAAACCTGCGATAAATACACACATAACTTCGAAAAGAATCGAAAAGTCATTGGTGTGTGCCATGGTAACCTGGGATCGAACCCGAGACCTCGTCTTAGCAGTCCATTACCCATACCACTAGGCTACCGCAGTTTTCATTAAAATATCGCGGTAGGTTCAAATATCCTGTTTATCCATGTTACCTTAACGGGTGGTAATCCAGTAGTCTGTTGCGACTGCCTTAGCTTCCTCAGCAACACGAGTCGCGTTTCCTCTGCTCGTAACTTCTCGCGTAGCGCACGCAAGTGACGCTCGCGCTCCCATATCTCCGCGCTTGACAACTCCTAGTACACAAATAGATTGTCAAAATTACATATTTAAAATTCCGCATTCTAAAATGTAGAAGCAAGGGTAGTTAGATTATATCAAATACTCTTTCACTTTGGTCTATAATCTTGGCCCCCTTTTTATCAATCAATCAATCAATCAATCAGCTCGCCCCCCGCTCGCTCCCCACTGTGCCATCTGCTAGTTAGAGGGACACGTGGAGAGCCTCGGAGCAGCCCTCTAGAGGGCCACTCCCACCCCAGCCGGAATGGCCGCAGGCAGCAGCATCTCCCGTGGCGAGTGGGAGGCGCTGCTTGCCTCCGTTGCCCAGGTGCACCACGTGAAGGTTCCGGCCCGTACCCGAATGTGACGCCCCTGGTGTCGTACACATTCATAGGCCACGGTGACCGCTTACCATCAGTTGGGCCGTGTGCTTTTCTGCCACCTAAATCTTATTAAAAAAAACATCACTTGAACTCACTCTGTGTCCAGGTATGGGCAAAGGTGGGTCATTCTCATCTTCTTCAGAATCCTCCTCGTCCCGGGGGTCACGGGGCGACTCAGGCGCAGGCGGTGGGAGGCTACTCGGCGTTATAGACACATTCACACCTCCGGAGTTTAGTTTACTGCTCATGTCTGGACAAAAAATGTATTTTATTAGATCAATGACAATACAATAAATTAAAAAAAAAAAAATTTTGATTGGCATTTCGACTCCGAAGACACGAGACAGGATTTCCGCCAAGTGTGGTGTTATGTTTAGTATATTAATAAAAATTTCAAAAAATAAACCTCCTTTACCTCCTTTTTTAAATCGGTAAAGTGTACTAGAACCTTCTCGAAAATGTAAAAAATACTTTTCTGAAACCGCATCAAAATCGCTTCAACCATTATGCGAGATAATCGTGAGCAAACATACAGTACAAACAGTTCCTTTAGAATTCGTTTGAAATACCCATGTGACCGCAATCTTTGTTTCCTCTATACAATAGTATGAGCTTTTGAGACATGGTATACAAAAAAAAAAACAAAGTTTGTTTTTTAACCTGAAAAAGGTGATTGGTTGACCATAGACGGCTTCCGGTGCGGCGGAGCAGCAGGCAATAGCACGATATCCGGGCTCTCTGCATAGCTGCGTTGTTCTGAACGAGGGCGGAGCACCCTCTTGCCACTGGAGCCCTGCGTAACAAAGGATAACAAAACCTTTATTCGCGTGAAACGAATAAATAAAAAACATGATTTTTTATATTGTCTTTGTTTGTGTCTATACTCTTAATTGTCTCGAAAACAGCGCATTTTAAAATTATGTATTATTTTTGAAACAATATATTAATAGCTGTAATGTGAGTTTAAAGATATTTAAATACTACTCAAATATGATATTTCATGCAAAATAAGTTACATTAGTTCAATTAATACTCATTGAAAAAATATCGCGGAAATACATAGCTTTATAATTCTCAGGACTATTGTTTAAATACACTAATATATTTGTTTGAATAAGAATAAAATTATAACCCAATGTTAATAATTGTCTTTTCAAGAAATTTTTAGTTTGCCTTACAGTACAAAGTCACAAATGTGTCGGGTACAGAAGTTCTATAACTATAATTTATACAAGAAATGTAATGGTTTTTTACATAATGGTATTCATTATCATAATCAAGTGAGTCCGTTTCAATTCAATGTAGATGTGTTCGTCTTTTTGTTATGCAATCATTTTGATCACCATTTTAGCACTGATCATTGTAGGTATCTATAATGGCGACCATCATTCTTTAGACTTCACTTAAAACTTCTACAGATGGAGACATAGTGATGTGCCTATAAAGAAGTTCATGCAAAGCCGCAAAAACACAGAAAAACCGAAAAAACGAAACGTGCCGTTTTAAAAATAGTGATGTCATTAGTCGTAGCTTTTGCTTTTACATATTTACCAGTACTTCAAATACTACGTTTTTGAATTGGACATATGCAGAGAGAATATGACACTGGTTACTTCTTATATCTTAGAAATAGGTTCCTGTAAGTCGTCGTGCCTCGGAGAGCACAATAAGCCGTCGCGCCGGTTCCGGTACTCTCGGTTACCACACGAACATAACATTGCGTGGCTCTCGTTAACTTGGTCGGAGCTCTTAAAGTCTGACAGGCTGGTCTTACTACAAAACTTCGATATCACCGAAGGATAATAAGTTGTGGAGGTTAGATATGGCAATCGCTTCACAGAAAATATCGAAGTTCGACCGTAGTTAGACTGACAACCGACCCCAACTGAGTTGGGAAAGGTTTGTGCGTTGCGGGAACTGGAGCTCGGTTGTTTGAAGCGTGCGGAGTTGCGAGCATAGGCTTGTTCATTTATACCTACTCTAAATAATGTTTTCAATGATTCTACTAACTGCGTTTGATCATTTTACTGAAACAATGTACGGCATCAATGAAATATGTAAATATTTGTATTTAGGATTTTGTTTACAGTCGTTTCGCTTCGGAACAGCAGCAAATCGAGCCGAGAATCTTTTGTATTGCAATGCTATGGTATTAAGTATGTAAACATGCCTTTCGTGTAGCTGTATGATTAAATGATTATGTAGATAATGTCTCGAGAGTTGGTTGATTTATATTCTGTTAGTTAACTGTATCTGTTTATCAGCTAGTTGATATTCACCATACCTACAATTTCGTGGGATTTGAGAGTTATAAGAAATGCTATGTTAGATGTAAAACTAAACTTTGTATTGAATCACAAAATTTAAGTCAGGGTGTGAATGTTCTGAGGCTAATTACAGCTGAGGCGGGAGTAGCTCTTTATAGGACTGCTCAGCGCGTGTCTCTCTGACAAGCAGGGGGCACAGTGGAGAGCGGGCAAGGGATAGGGCGGTTCTCCGAACGCGTAACAGGACAGCCACCCGAGACTACCCCCAATGGTTGATGAGTGCGGTATCCATGGAGATTTCCGCACGAAAAAAAAGGAAGTGGTTATTTTTTTTTCTACACAACGTAGGTGGCAGATAACCACAAGGCCCACCTGATGGGAAGTGGTCACCGCGGCCTAAGGGTGTCACAAACGAGCTGCCTACCCTGAAGGAAAGGTGGGGTGGCTAGGAAGGGATGGGGAAGTTTTGAAAATTGTTTTACGTGAATACGGATGTGAAACTGCGACAATTAACGACAATAAGCTGGAACCATACAATCTGGATACTAAAAACGATACTAGTAATGAAGGTTTTTAGTACACCTGACAATACCACCTCTCCACCCGTGCATAATAGCGTAGGTAACGGACAAATGCCAAAAACATTGTACTTTCATATTGCGGTTAGTCATGCTCTAATGATAAGATTTTACGAAGTTTTCACCTAATTCCATTTTGACATAAACATGAACCTATAAAACCTACGGATGGAGCGCGTTGAAAACAAGGCTGTGTCACAAAAATGGCGGCGGTTAACCATGTGTGAGTGAATTTTGGGTTGCAACGTGTTACCTAAATATGATAAAAATGTGATTCCTGGATATTTTTTCTTGCTGTCACTATGTACACCATTTAACTTACACAAGACAGCTGTATTTTTTTTTCGCTACTTTAACTGACTGAATCGATGCCGCGTAGTGGCTGCCTAGTGTACGCATAAGTAAGTGGGCCGACTCTAGTGTCCCCGTTGTATTGTTCAAAGCGCTCCGTCCATAGGTTTTTTTAGGTACATGGACATAAAGTTTAATTACCCGAAAGTTAGATATAACATTGAGAATGAGCGTGAGAATTATGAACAAGTTTTTAAAATAAATTATTGTAGTTTTGATGGTCAAATGTTTGCTACTTTATTTTATATGATTAGAATATAAAGGAAATAAATACCTAGTAATATGGCCATGATAATATAAAAAGACATTAAGATAACTTACATTCAATGTTTAACCCTAATATTAATAATAAATATATTACGTAAAAGTAATTAATGCTCATTCATTAATAGCAGTTGTGGACTTACCCTTTCGATCTTCCAAAGGAAAGCAATGAAAATAGTAATATTAGTTTAATACCGTCTAAATGAGATGTTCTCAAAATTAAGATAAATTTCAAAAAAAGAAATGGATTTCTTTGTAGATATAGAGACTGAGAAAATGCCGATAGTGTTATCTATAATGACAGCAAGCCAAATGCTTTTGTACAGGCTGTCCTCTCAGAGTTGGGCATTACTTAGCACTTGCTACCATAAGTATAAGCTTAATCTCCAGAAAGCATTAGAATCAAACAGTTTATACAGCTGGTAAGCCTCTACGTTTGATTGACTGAATCAAGTGATTCACTAAAATAACTAGACATCAGTCATGTAATCAATTACTTGACTCGTTTTTAACTAAATGATGTGCATTAGTGTGTAACGTTGGCTTTACTTATTTTCCTTAAACGAAATTGACTTGGCACAGGAAAATTATTATGATTGTACATTTAATAAAATGAATTGCAAGACATATATGGGTATTTCTATGTATAATATGTATGTATTTACAAAAAAAATTATCTAAGTATTCTTATTCAAAACCAGATATACTGGTGTATATTTGGTATGCATTTAGATGTGACAATTTATGATCTGAATGAAAAAAGAATGTTATTCCAAAATAAATAAACCAATGCAATTATTAAGAGAAAGTTGTGCTAACATATATACTTGCATGGTATTATTTAATTGTGTTTAAATGTATATAAATAGGTATGTAATGTATTTTTTGTTATCAACTACTATGATGCAAATCAAGTAAGTTGCACAAGAAATAATGGCTCTTATATAGAATGTTAAACATCAGATATTTTTGTTTTTAATCCACAACATATTGAAACACACAGTAGAAATAATATTTTACATTTCTAAAATTACCTTGTTGTGTTACACAAAACAACATTAAAAATAATTTATTACCAAAGTGCCCTCAATATCTTATGGTAATCTAAATAAATATAGCACACTAACCTATATTTAGTCCACCAGCACACATACAATAATACATTTCAATATTTATTTACATTCAACTAGAAGCTTAACCTATCTGAAAGCTTTATTAATTAACACATGGTAAAATAATACTTACATGAGGAGGAGGCTGGGCAGGAGTAATAGTCAGTCCACTGGCCGTCAAAGCCCTCAATTCACTCAATTCAGGTGGCAATGACCTGCCCAATAAAAAAAATTACATAATTTCAGATAACAATAGTGTAAACAAAAATAAAACTTTTTGATATAAAAAAATACCTGACGCTGAGGTCGACCGCAGAATCGTCTACGTCCATTATGTTAGTCACCTCTGTAACAATTACGTATTACCAATTAGGTATATCCAAATTATTTGGCACATCAATCAATATAAACAATACACTTTTTAAATGTTACACTATTCACAAGCACTGGTTTAACATCAGCAAATGTTGCAATACTTGTTCGGCCATTGATTATGTCGACATAACAATGAAATTGGTAATCATTTAGATCGATTTTTGTTCAAATGTAATGCACACGCACGCATCACCGGGATGACAATTGACAAGACAACGGTTAATGAGCGTGAGAAATAACATCAAGTAGTAATTTTGTCAAATAATATTTATTTTCTTACACAAAACACTTGTAGCATAAGTTGTTGACACTTTTTAGTTTTATATTATATTTTTCGCGAATTTAATTACAGCACTCTCCTAGTCACAACATAAATTCACCATGCAGCCATTGACAACAGATAATATACAATACTTATACCATAAACAAACAAACTTTTTAATCTCACGCGAATACTAGATTATCGATGGCTTGAATGGGTGGGTCAAGAATATTAAAAGTAATGGATACTGCAAGGCCATACATTGCAGTGTCTCCATCTAGTTGGTTGGGTTGCGTACCTTTCTTTGCGGTGACCATGTTTAATTGCAAGGTTGGGATATATGATGTAGTTTACGTCTATGCTCATGAAAATAAATGGTATAGTCTACGTTTCCATATTTACTAATATTATAAAGAGAGGCCAAATTCATTGAAAAGGTTATTTTACTATAATATATTTAAAAGCTATTAAAGATGAAAACAGTAATTTTGTAACTTATTTATTTATTAATTGAGACTTACTTATGTAAGCATGTAATAACAAAATAAATTATTGACATTAAATGAAGGATTATGTATTTATTTATTTTATACATACAGTGTCATTACAGGCAAACCCAATGCGACAGAGTAGCAACAAAAGGGTGTTTCCTATAGTAGCGTCACATTAATAGGTAACATTTGACGTTTGTCAGTTTTATATTCATAATGAGGTGACCTGTTAAAAAAGGTCGATTAAAACGAATGAATCGATACGGACTTGAAAGATAATGTGAATTTTAAAAATCGTCAGGTGAATCCCTGTCCCATTATTATACTTTCTTTCGTAAATTTAAGGAACAAAATAAGACAAATACATGATCTATACTTATAATAAAACTGTAGAGAGGTCAATTCTGTTCTTTGCATATATAAATTTACAAAATAGCTATTGGGGGATGATTGGTGATCGATACTAATGCAAAAAATGCAAACAGTAAATTTTTTGTCTTTCTATCTGTCTGTATGTGAAGAATACTAAATATATAATAATATTTTGAGTCAACCTGTATACAGTAAGTTTATACTACCGTGGTCTAAGTATGTACAGTCGTGAACAAATAAAAAAGTGTAGTGGTTTTTAAAAACGATAACTTAATACCTACTTGAGTAGGTATAGGTTATGTCTAGAAAGCAATAAATAATAAGCGTCAAAGTTGAAATTATATACTTAATATGACCAGCTTCCTAGCAATGGACGTAAAAAGTACTGAACGAATTTTTATTAGAAAGGTCTTACTTAGACTCAAAATTTATCGTATGATTGCTTGCAATTGGTTAAGTACAACCGGAGATATGACCAAAAACGACCTAAAAACGAAGCGCGGGTGAAGCCATGGGTATATCAGCTTGTATAAAAAGTAGCCTATATGTTGCCCAGAAGTATGAACTATAATCGTATCAAGTTTGATCAAAATCCCTCCAGTAGTTTTTCATCCATGCGTGCACATCCAGATAGACAGACAGAAAGACAAAAAAAATACTGATTGCATTTTTTGCATTAGTATCGATCACTAATTATTTCCCAATATGTAGTTATTTTTTAAATATATTCAACTAGCTGCTGCCCGCGGCTCCGCCCACGTGGATGTCGGTTATCGCAACCAAACATAGCCTATGTTCATTATCTAGGTCTAATCTACTCCTATACCAAGTTTCATCAAAATCAGTTTAGCGGTTCAGGCGTGAAAGCGTAACAGACAGACAGACCGAGTTACTTTCGCATTTATAATAATTTAGTATGGATGTATAGAATTGACCTCTCTACAGTTAATATTGTAATATATTATGATGGATATTGTAAACGTGCGGAAAGCATTTGACGTTTTGTGGGACTATGCTATGTATTTATTGCAATGCAGGAGCTTCTAGTAGGAGACTATCCCGCAAAATACGGATGGTTGGTCACCTTACGAATTTTTGGTAAACAGTGTTGCTTCTTTATTAAAATGGCTGTCACCCACAATCTAAGAAGCGAATATGTGTCAATTTTTTTATTAATTTCTATAAATATTACTCAATTAATAATAATTGATATGTACGGTGTACTGTGAATTTTCATAAAGCTCAACTAGAATCAAAATGAAGCTCCGAAGAACTCAGCCTTTGCGTAAATTTGACTTTGACAGGTTTGGATTGGGAAATTTTAACGTATCATGGCAATTTTAGGCAGTGTGCGAGAGAGATGACCGCCGGCCGAGATTCAAAAATCCTGGAGACAACCGCTCGTTCGAAATGAAACGTCCAGCTAAGTACAAGGAAATTTCTAATGTTCTTGGGGTGGGTTAATCGATGTGTTTTTTAGGTCTATTCTATGGTCACTTATTAATAGTTTGACACGGTTATGAAACAAATAATAATTTTTGTTTAAATTTATCTGTATCAGTTGTTCGTGTCGCTGTGCTTATCACAAGTATTAACAACTGAATACTACTGTAAGAAGTGTGCTAATCAGAATGGAGTTAAGAACAAAAGACAGAGTGGCCATTCTTAAATTATTTGGGTGAATCGAATCAAAAGTTGACGATCGAAGTCCCAGTTCATTTTGTAGTATAAATACTTATACAGGTCAGTGTTTTGGGCCAGAGGTAAATGGGTCTAAGATACGAGTGATAAAATATGCTATGGGTGCCAGGTGCCAGGACATAAACCCTTATCTCATCAAATCTCATGTGACCTATACTTCATTGCGAACTTTTGCTTTTGACAACTAAACGTAGGTTTACATTTTTGACATTTCAAACATTTTGTTAGGTATGTCATTTCAAATTCCACAATCCACATGTTGTGTATTCAGTGTATTTATGAAAATGGTGTGTTATGTTGTTTGAGTTAATGAAACTTTATTGATTTCAACAATATGCCAGGTCCAGACCTGCTTTCAAGCCAAGGGCTTCGTTTGGATGGGCGTAGACCCAACGAGCTTCGTCGTATTATATGCAAACTTGGCGTGTTCACCCAACCCGACGGTAGTGCGTATTTAGAACAAGGAAATACAAAAGTTTTGGCGGCTGTTTATGGCCCACATCAAGTAAGTATCAGATTAAAGATTTTTAATTAAATACATCATAAAACAATAGATTTTATTCCAAATATCTGAGTGTAGACTCAGACTACTTGCACTCCTATGATGAGTAGGTACCTAATAACAATACTTTTCATATCCTATTTTTCATCTCAAACTACAATCGAATAGAGTAGTGTAGCATCAGTATAATAGGTATTGGTAGTAATGATCAGTTTCATAGTTAAGAGGTAAGGTAAGGCCTCCACCGTCTTCACTACACTAACACAAAAGGCTTAACTTTAGATTATCCCCACACGGGTTCGGAGTTCACATTTTTTTTACACAACACTAACTGTATAAGCACCCTGACTCAGATAGATTCGGTTAGGTTAGGTTAGGTTAGTATTTTTATTTTAAACCACCAAGAAATCTTGCTTTTTACGAAATTTTCAACACCCCGACTCGGATAGATTCGGTTAGGTTAGGTTAGGTTAGGTTAGTATTTTTATTTTAAACCACCAAGAAATCTTGCTTTTTACGAAATTTTCAACATCCCGACTCGGATAGATTCGGTTAGGTTAGGTTAGGTTGGTATTTTTTTTAAAACATCAAGAAATCTTGTTTTTACGAAAGTTAGGTTAGAATATTAAAAAAATCGTATCTCAAAAATGGGGGGGTTTCTCAACTTATCCTTCAAAAGGGGGGTTGTACACCCCCCCCTCTTCCCTCCCGACTCTCTCACAGCCCTTAAATCGTGTGGGGATAAACCGAAGTCCTACCACACAAAAATATAGAAAACAATTTAGGATACCTATATTTACCTGTGATGACATACATTAGTTTTCTTTATATTTTGTATCCTGCTTATAGGTAATTTTATAACAATGGATTTGTTTCAGGCTGCAAAATCCAAAAGCTCACAAGATGGAGTGGTTGTCAACTGTCAATACAGCATGGCTACATTCTCCACAGGTACCAAATAGAATACTGCATAAACATAAATGAATTTGGTCTTGTGCAACTGAAATAGTAGAGTAGAATTCCCACTCAAAGTTGAATTATTCGGCAGGTAAGATTAGTGGGATATGGGTTATACCGTTTCTGGGGAAAATATATTGTTTCTGCCTGTTCATCAACTATTTCTATAACTCAATGAAATTTTGAAGCTTTTAGTTTACAAAATTGTCCTATAAATTTAAATTGGAAAAGTTAATATCCAGGACAGGACTTGAACCAGCAACTGTTACACTTATCTTTATCCCCACCCTCCCCTCATTATTTGCTCTCAATGTTGTATTATCCTAAAAATATAAGCAATGTATGTAAATGTAAGGTTTCAAACATATGTGTCTAACACTTTCAGGAGAGAGAAAGAATCGTCCTCGCGGTGATAGGAAATCACAGGAGATGTCAATGCATTTGAGACAGGCCCTCACAGCTGCTATCAAGACTGAACTGTATCCACGCTCTCAGATAGATATTTATGTTGAAGTTCTTCAGGTTAGTCATATTAAAGTACTAGCTGTGCTTTGATGTAACTTTACCAATGTGAATTTCCAAAAAATAATTCCTAATACAGGGTGGGTTAGGTACTCTAAATATGAATTTGTTCCTTATAAGCAGCACCATCAAATGGTGTAATATAGGGTCAATTTATACTAGTGCAGAGTCGAAGCACATCGAAGCCTCTATCCAAAACTGAACATAACAAATTCAACCTTAACTCCACAGCGTAACGTAGCGTAGCGTAACTTCTGAGATTATATCAGCATTGGTCATGTGCAGTCTTTTTAAAATCTCAGAAGTAATGTGTGCGTTACGCTGTGGAGTTAAGGTTGAATTTGTTATGTTCAGTTTTGGATAGACGCTCGATGCGCTTCGACTCGGCGCTAGCTTATAAGGAACAAATTCATATTTAGAGTACATTGTCAAGATTTTTGTTCCTATCTGTAACAATTAGCTCTCTATAGGCAGATGGTGGCGCGTACTGCGCGTGTGTTAACGCTGCGACCCTGGCGCTGATCGACGCCGGTATCCCCTTGCGAGCATACGCTTGCGCTTGCTCTGCCTCAATGGCGTGGCGTAACGGGGAGCCGGAGCCACTGGTCGATGTAGGACACGTGGAGGAGGCCGCCGGCGGTGTGGTCTTGACTGTCGCCAGCCTTCCTAGGACCGGTAAGTGAATTTGTTATATAGATGGTAGGTACTATAAATAAATTATACATTTCGCACTGCGCTATCTAGACAAAACGAGTGAGTATAGTTTAACTAGCTTGCGTTGTGGGTTCAGAATGTGGATAATCGTACTTTTTTTTATAAATTCATACATACATATTGTACATAGAAACACCCAGATCAATACAAATATTTGCACTGACTGGAAATTAAATCAGGGACTTTAGTTTTACACTACGTCAGACTCATGGAACAAAGGTCAAGAATTACAGGGAGAAGTCACAATTTTCAAAAGTATCTGGCGAGTCATGTTTTAAAACCATTCCACTGGTGTCTATTTTTTGCCTGTTTTTTGCCCATGTAGGTATTACAATAATATATATTCTAGTCGCTACTTGCTTCCCTGCATTTTCAGCACAGTGATAGGTAGGTACCTAAATCTTTTTTTATCATGCCATGTTACTTGACGCTCGAGAGACGTAAAAAATAGGTCTGTATCACTCTCGGTGTTTGTTTGTTGCAGGTAGCATTGGGCTATTGGAAATGTCGCACAGGCTGCACATGGATTATTTCGATGTAGTGATGAGTAGAGCAATGCAAGGGTGTCGTGACATAGAGGTAAGTGTATGCCTTCTTAAAGTATTTAATTTTTTAGAGAACATAGTACACCAAGTACTGGCAAGTACACTGATGGGGAACAAATTATTCCAATGTCTCACTACCATGGATGCCTCGAAGATGATGAAAGTATTCCAAGTTTGATTGCAAGTCGCATTGTCGATAAACGGCAATCATAAGACCTTTGCACCTTTGAATTCCATTTATGTGTAAACCAAGTTCATAGGCAAATTACCAATATCCCATTATTCCCAGTAGTCCCCTCTAGCTCTGTCCTCCGGGGTGACAGCTAGGAATTGTCTTCCCAGTTGTCACCGGGGTGACAATTTGTGCCGACTGTTCCCTTTGAAAGTTGGCTAGAGGGGACAAATGAGAAGTTTGTTTCTCAGTTGTCACGGGGGGGGGGGACAATTGCAATTCCATGGATTTCAGCTTTTTTATTTCTTATGTTAATCATCAGAATGTCAAAATGCTTACAACATTAGAAAAATATTAACTATTAAGTAAGTAAATAAAAATGTCAAAAAGTTATATAAAAATATCAACATTATGTTTCCTTTAACAGGTATAATCACAGATAATGTTTACATATTGCGGAGTTTATTTTGTACGGCAACACCGAGGTAGTATTTTTTTTTAAATGTAGGTAGAAACATATCAATACCGTTTTTATTAAATTTAGATAAAAAAATATCAATACAGAGCTAGAAGTTTTTTTAAATGTAGGTAGAAACATATTTTTTAAAGTGACGATACATTTGCTATACCATTAACTTCGTTAGTTCTGTTAGAATTAATAGGTAGGTATCAAAATGTATCTAACTTTCCTCTTTATAATATTAGTATAGATAAGAAATAAAAAAGCTGAAATCCATGGAATTGCAATTGCCCCCCCCCCCCCCCCCCCCCCCCGTGACAACTGAGAAACAAACTTCTCATTTGTCCCCTCTAGCCAACTTTCAAAGGGAACAGTCGGCACAAATTGTCACCCCGGTGACAACTGGGAAGACAATTCCTAGCTGTCACCCCGGAGGACAGAGCTAGAGGGGACTACTGGGAATAATGGCCAATATCACCTGTAGCAGCTTGTGGAAAAGACTATCTAATCCTTTTCGACCAATACCTACAGTATACACTCATGTGCCATATGGTGGCAGGTGTTAAGACCTGTGGCCTTACTAAGCTCGTAAAGCTATTCAAATGCGATGCAGCTCAACTCAGAGAGAGAAATGGCGCTATACATAGTGCATAGCATAGCTCCATCTCTTTCCCTGAGTTGAGTTGCATCGCATTAGAATTTTATTGCTATAAGAGTTCATAGTATGGGGCCAGCACAATATAACTTTTTGTCTTATATTTCAGGTAATCTTGGATAAAGCTGTTAGAGAGCATTTAGCAGAGGGTTGGACTAAACAAGATGTTATAACTATATGAAATAAACCAATTTTTTTTATTAATACTTGTATTTTATTAAACCATACTTCATACATTCATGCTTCTTCTAAAATTTAGGAAAGAAAACAAACAAAATAGACTTACATATTTATTAGAGATCTGAACAAATAAGAAATTAAATTATATGTACAGTCTATGTTAAAACTAACTAAATTAGAGGTAAGTTAATAGGTACACACTTTTTCCATTACTTTGCTTATTGTATGGTGAACAAAAGAAACTTATTTTAGAATGGAAACATTCTATGGCAAACGAAAAAGTGACGTAACGTAAAGTCAGCAAATAATTATTACAGCAATAGCCAGCAGAACTAACGCAAAAAGAAAAAAACCTTTTAACATCGGATGTAATAATCAGTCCATCCGTTCCTGTGATTGCACACACGAAATAAATAAAATGTATCTTTGAATAAATAAAACAAGTACTATATTGTACTCATAGAAGTTCTCTTGTACAAAATTCCACAATATTGCACACGTAGAGACATACTAACTCAAAATAAATATTGCTTTGTCCAAAGACTTTGTTAAAACGGTTATTCATATTTTTATTATTTAAAAATGTATAAAACTTTCGACATTACCGCGTAACATAATTGCAACATTTTAAAATAACTCGACCGTATAAAATATGCGTAATATATTATATGACATTGGGAACAACCAATGTGGCTCTGCTTTAAGACCAAAATATTATTATGGGATATCAAAAATGTTATCTTAAACACTGAGTTGCTAAGGCACTCATCTACATTTATCATCTATATATAGAAAAAAACTTTATGCGTAAGCAAAAGAGAAAAAAATGTGGGCATTTGAAAAAAATATCTCGTCCATCGCGTTACATGCAAAACAAATATCTCTCAATTCCAAAGGAGACTTAACCTACTTGTATAATACGAATAAATGTTTTGTCACATCCCTATGGCTCCGATGTAATGCTATCGAATTAGCGACGAAACGGTACAACGTCGCTGGGTGAAAGGACGGATAGAGTGTAAATGTTGCCTACAATCCGTCTATTCTTGGTATAAAAATATATAAGACTACGTCCTATACATGATGCTGTATACTTTACCTTCGACAAAAAGTCGTAAAAACATTGACTAATGTTAAACTAAAATTGCACTTTCCTATAACCGAATTACGTTACTATCTGCTTGGGCCTATCAACAATAACAACTGTAAATAAATAAAGGTATATGTTGTATAAAGAATGGACGCCGTCCGTTCACGTTGTTCTGATCGCTAACCCGAGAGCGGCTTACGACACTAAACGACAGCTATGGTAGAAAAGTCTAAGCTTTAATTGTGAACTTGTGACCGCAGTCGTTAGTTGGCCGCCACCGCCTCTGGCACCGACACTTTTTGACTAGGGTCGCCCGTCACCACATCTGAAAGTGCAAACAAAACAAATCAGTCTCGGTGTACGGAAACTTTACAAACATTTCCAATTATACAGGGGTCTGATTCAGTAAAATTATATTTAAAAAAATTGTGATTTTAAGGCTCACAAAACTTATAGATATAAATCTTTCAAAAATCTAATTGAAAATGAATCAAACTATGGGCTATTCTAAAGGTTTGATAACCTAACGAAACCATAGGTAGATTTCATTTTGACATAATACCAAATAACAAAGTTTTTCTTCTAATCGTAATGAAATCACGCGTTTTGAAAACGTAGTATTACTGAATTGGGTTTCAGGTAACTAATATACCTAAACAGATTTTCCACTCTATAATAAGTGCCGTGGAGTCCATATTCCTAACTTTATCTTGGAGCACTAATTCATCAGTGTCTTGTACTTATTGATATGAAGGTGAACTGATATTGATATGAAGGTGAACTGATATTGATAATGAAGGTGAACTGATATTTATATGAAGGTGAACTGAATATTGACGGTGACTTTTGTGTATTTTTCGAGCATATATTATTTATGCCCAGCATTAATCGGGCAGATTGAATAAATGCCTGATTAATGCCTAAAGTGACAGGGCATTTATCGGGCAGATTGAATAAATGTCTGATTAATGCCCAAAGTTCATAACTGACTATACCATTTCAAAGTTGATTATTAATCAAGTGATATAAGGTGAGATACTAACCATTACTAGTCTTAGTAGGCGAGTTGTGTGGCGAGCTATTCTGGGACTCGCTGGTGCTACCCTCCGCTTCGCCCGTCTCACCGGCGGACGACGTCGCCTGCCAACAAACAGAATGGTTCAGAACATTCTTCCATAAAAAGTTATAGAAACTTTGACGTCCTCGTTTTGAATACCAAAGTGAGTACCCATACAAACCGTTCCGGTTTACTGGTACTAAATTATTTTGTAATGTTTACTCAATATACAAATAAATAAATAAAAAATCAATTAGGGATATCAAAATTAATTTTGTTGTAAATGAAAATCTTGAAAATATTTAGACGCGCCGCATTTTATCATGTCATGTGCTTCTGCCAACATTCATTTATATGCAATTTGCAATAAGATGGACACAGTAAATTCAAAATATAGATAATCACATTAATAACTCACTCTATTTTTCCTAGGCAGTCTAGGTTTAGGACCTTTAGGCTCTTTGGCAGGGTCAAAATGGCAGTCAAATATCTCAATCAGTTCTTTTACGTCTTCTTCTTTGGCAGAGATCGTCAACCCAGCTAGTTGTTTCTCTAAACCTGTGAATAAAATGTTTTGAATTAGTTTTATGAAAAAGTTTTATACCAAATATTATTGTGACTTGAGAATAATAATAAAATATCTTTTGTTTAAAAATCATGATCATATTAAATATG
This sequence comes from Lithosia quadra, assembly GCA_963576445.1. Classification (NCBI taxonomy): domain Eukaryota; kingdom Metazoa; phylum Arthropoda; class Insecta; order Lepidoptera; family Erebidae; genus Lithosia; species Lithosia quadra. Next base: position 5,045,233 of record OY754899.1, on the reverse strand, counting down.
GTGCATGAAGATACTAAGCTATCCCGGTATACAATTTATCAATTGGGTGTGGATGGCCAAATCTGAAACTGTGAGGAATAGAGAATAGAAATTTTAGATCCCATTTGTTAAGGAGCGAAGTGGATTTATTCTTTTTTTTATATTTAGCCAGAGGAGTGGTAAAGGGTAACCTCTCCAATTTTCTTCTGGTTAGACTTCCCGAGTCATTACTCGACGTGTTCATGGGCCAGTACTATCGATCCTAGTGTAGAGGAGTTAAGTAGTCGGAAAGAAGGTAGGATCAGTCGCGTAAAAAAAAAAACAAGGAGTAGAGATACGAACCGGCCAGCTGCTGTTCCTGCCAGGCGTCCTTGAGCTGGTCGTAGAGCAGGCCGGCGTCGGCCAGCAGACGCCTCAGCTGCGTGACGCGCTTGCGCTCCGGCCGCGCAGAACGCAGCAGCGGCGCGAACACCGGCCGGAACGTGTTCTGTCTGCAATACACACCGCACTATGCTATCAATGCCCTTATACATAGACCAAAATGTAAATGAAATAACTGATCAAGTGCAAGCTGGATTCACATACGGGCAAAACAGCAAAAACTATTTTTTTTAATATGGCAAATTTACAAATGTCATTAGTATAAGAAGCCCAGTTAAAAGTTTTCACATATGAACAAGAGAATTAAATATAGCTGTTGATAGACAGTATAAGGAAAAAGGAGGAATTAAATACACTGATAACAACATAGAACAAAGGAAAAAGGAAATAGACTAATAATATACAATTAAACAATACAGGAACATTGTTGTCCTCATTTCATACATCACTCAGTGCAAATATTTATATGCATAAATATTTCTATTTGCATTGGTCTGGTGTTTCAGCATTTTAGAACCCACAACACAAGCTTGTTAAACTAGGTTTACTTTGGATCTAGAGAGTGCTGTGTCGAATGTAGTAGAATATTTATTTATCCTAAATAATGGAATGCAGGAAAGTTTATTATCTATCCTAGATACACGGGCATTGAAAATATCAATATCAAGACAGGCATGCCTCGTTATACATGCGACCAGCTCTGATTAAATAAGAGTCCTAGCGATGCCTAAGGGGACCTATACAAATATGCAAATGGAGTAAACCAGCGAAAACAGTAGGACCCTTTTTTTCCGTGCGGAAATCCCCGCGGATACCCCCCGCCGGAGAGCGGGGGGTGGTTATGTCGGAATCGAACCGACTAAAACCGCATAGTGTCTCATCACATCGGCCCGCGCGGTCGGGGAATCTGGTGCGCCTTGACCGCCAAACATAGGCGACCCCGACGTGTTGTTGGGGGATTCAATTCCCCCCTCCCCTGTAGAGAAATAGTAGGACCCGACATTCCATGACCCGAGACAATGGTATTTGAATACAATGGCGTTGAACTCACCTCTCCAATAATTTCTTAAGCGTGGCAAGCGCCTCGAGCTCAGTCTGCACGGGGCGTGCCCAGGCACGTGCGGTCTCCACCATGTCCTTACTCGCGGAGGCGCCCTCGCCGCCCGCACCTACTTCCTGTTGCTCACCTATGGACAGCAAACTACTGTTAAAATCCTTATTACATCTTCCAATTAAATGATGGAACAGTATAATATCTTAATCTGTTTATGAGCATATTTTTGAAGTTGGTGTGTCAGTCAGTTTAGTTTAAAGACACTAGGACAAGTGACAAACACATCGAATACATATTCGGATCCACTGAGTGAGCGAGACCTGCGGTAAGTGAAAGGGTTGAAACTAAGCTACTACTAACTAAACTATCATTTGCTAGGGCGAGGGTACTGTCTTGCTACTCTACTAGTTGGGTATAATCAAGGCCTAACATAGATTTTCATAGTTAATTAACACTCTACATAAAATGTTTTGAGCGTTGGTTTTTTTTAGATCCATTTGAAGGGTCTTTATTTTTCATTCTAGAATCTTCTAAATACCACCTGGCTGGAATCACGACGCGGTGGTATTGTCGGATTCGCACCGACTAAAAATACATGACATTATTTTACACAGGCCAAGCAGTAAATAAGGAACAATACCTTGTGCAAGATGCTCAACAATCCTGTAGGCGGCCGTGGCTCTCTCTAAGGCACTATCTACGGACAGCGAGTCCGCGTCCAGCAGCACCCGCGCCAGCACCCGCAGCGACACCGACTTCACCGTCGCCTTGCACTTGTCCGCCGCTAGGGCGTAACTGTCCGCGAAACCGGCTACTATGGATTTGAAACGGTCCAGGAGCTTGTACCTGTATGACAAGTTATAAGATATAGTTTTAGTTTTTATATATCGATTTTTTCAATCGATTTTTTTATTATGTACACTGATTCATCATCTCTATTAAAATTAGGAAGATATTTAATTTCAATAGTCTCGCGGATCGAATAAGAATATTTAATGAGTAAGTAATTTTTTAAAACTTTCTGACAATAATATTATCTTGTGTTATTCACACACACCTAACTGACGAACATTTTTATTACTATCTCGTAAAGTTTAGTCAGCGTTCGCAATAAAAGCACTTAAAATTCTATGCTTTTACGAAACATTGACTTTTATTATTTTATCTGTAAATATAATGTGCATGTAAACTACCCGGAAGAAATGATCTTGATGTGTACTACGGTAAAATACTTTGTTTTAAACTATCTAAAGTGTTTGGGTCGTGAGGTAATTAGTTTATCAGTCGAGTAGGTACTTATAATACCGATAGAAATTCAACGATCGATGATATCCTAGTATAAATAAAATTAATGCTTGGTATCGACTTTGAAACGCCTTGGACGGACCAATAATTAAGATTACCTTCGCCTGCATACCGCAAGTATCGCGTGAGTTCGACACTTAGCAAAAATACATCGTGTATCTGTATCTAATAGAAGCAATCTTATTGTAATTTATCACTGTTTGTTTATAGAGTTAATTGAAAAAAGAGAATAAAAACTACAATCGGAACATTAAGTATATAACTGGAATATTAATTTATTATTTAATTATTCATTAACTTTAATTAATTAATTTATTACCTAATTATTCAGTGAAACGCCCTGCTATTCGTTATATGGGAATCTGCGATGGGAATTTTATTGTATACATAACTATAGGAACCATTTTAAAGATGTAATAGAGGTTTTGATAATCTGGTGATTTGTTTTTATTGAACTAATTTCGTTCAAAACTACCTTCAATTTATGTTAAGCTTGTCTATGATCGCTTGCCGCGAAGCCAAACTCTGAACTCGTTCTCGCAACTATCAGGGACCTATTCCAACCAAAGATAAAAAGTAGCCTGTGCTATTCGAGACTCTGTACCAATATTCATTCAGATTTATTTAACCATTTTGACATTTTTGTGTAACAAACATTCAATCAAATATTTACTTTTATAATAGTAAAATATTATTTTGTGGCCAGCAGCTGGCAGTCACAGATCGGTTTATAATTACCTAGTGAGTGCTTCAAGCAGCATGGTGGGGCTAAGGCGGCGCGGCTCGTGGTAGATAAGGATAACACTACCGTCTCCCTTCTCTTTCTCTAACCAGTCTAGGAAGTCTGACAGGGCAGAGATCTCAGACTTTGTTTTTAATATCTGTGGGTAAAAAATACATTTTGTCATAAAATGGTTTAAGAGCAAATGAAATATTTGTTGTTGTAAGACTAATAACAAAGTTTTCTATTTTCTTTACTTTTCATTTTAGCGTTATTTCAAATCTATTTCTTTACTTTTCCATAGTATAGACATATTGCCTAGAAGAGGCCGTTTCTCCTTACCTTATGAGTATTAGTGTCTTTGAGCATGCGGTACCGTCCCACGGTGACCACTCTCACGTTGTGACGACGACGCGCACCAGGGTTCAGATCCCCGTAAGGCATTATGTACTGAGAGTACGATTGCTTCGGCGTGTAAGCAGCTATCTGACATATCTGTAACAATTATAGAACCGTTGACACATAGTAATCATCATCACGTTAGTCCTGGTTGCATCTAAAGTGCAACTTTGGAGTCTGGGGTCCTCTCTCCTATTTTGACTTCTGAAGAAGTCCGTCTGACCACCCAACCGCGAGAGCAAACTCGTGCAAACGTGCAAAGCGACTAAGAAATACGGTTGTTCCCCGTTCGGCGTGTGTACCGTAAATCTGAATATTCTTCACAAAAGTCAGAGAATAAAGCGTTTTGTATACAGAAAAACGATGTTATCGCATTTGAACTATCGTAAGATGTTTATTAATTGGTATATCTCAACAAAGTAACAATTAAGATAATACAATGATTATGATACAATACAATGATTTCGTAGGTGTAAGACTATACAACCTCTGACTAATTTGAAAAAAAAAAATGAAAAAAAATTAAACTGGGCACCGCAAGAATACAATTTGTTTAAGTTCATTCTCCGAATCTTTTCCCAACTCAGTTGGGATCGGTGTTTCATTCAAAAAAGTGACTGCACTTCGATATTTTCCGTGAAGCGACTGCTATCTTCCGACTGCCACAAACCAATAGCGACATCGAAGATGTCCGACTTTTTAGAGTTCTAATTACCCGTAGCGACGGACATACATGTATTGTTTGTATGGTAACCGGGACCGACGACTTAATATGCAGTAGTTCCCCGATGATTAAAAAAAAATTAAAAATTTTGGTCATTGTGTTATGCAATTCCAATTTTTTGTTCTTTACACAAACGTATGCCTACGGTAATTTTATTGCAATCAGGTTAATGGAAAGAAGTGTTTATGGAACAAAGATACAATTATTTGCATATAAAGGTGATGCTTATAAATAAACTCTTTAAAAAGAGTACCTACAGACCAATTTATACTGCCTGTTATTGAACACTCGTCCCTTGTTACGATTACATATTGTATATTCATTGTCTGGTCATAAAAAGCGGTCTTATCTGATAAGTAGTCATTTCAAGAAAGTGGTAGTCTTATGAAAATAGTTGACCTAAAGGGTGGTATAATATACCTCATGATACATACCTCATCGATAAGTCTCCTGCCCGTAGTATCCATGTCCCACCCGACAAGGGCATACTTGCCGGGAGGCAGACCCGCCGGCTTCTCAGCCAAAGCTGGCGGCAACTCCGCTGTCGTTTCCAGCTCGCCTCCATTCACCTTCGCTTCTGACACCATTGCCATGTAATCTAAGTCACGCTGGGGAACATACAACAATATTGTAACTTCCGTTTCTTTAAATCGATAACAGAATGGATTCCATTAACAAATCCTAGGGAAAGGTTTTGAGGTAGCTAGTTCCAGACTTCCAGGAAAAGTGCCTGGGTATATATCTCCAATGGATCCACCCCTTACGTGGAATCGTGAAACATAATTGGTGATATTAATGTTAATACAATACCTTCAATTCTGTGTAAATGTTTAGATTTTTTTGGTAATGTAATAAAGTAGTTTACGCTAAAGTAGTCTAGTGTTGTGTGATAAATATTTTAATAATAACCATCTATTGCATACCTACAACACGATGCAAAGCGAGCACAGCTGCATGTCATGATTCATTACATGACTAAACAGGCAGTTGCAGATTAGGTGGAGAGCCACTTTAGTATTTTCCATTGATAGCAACTAACAATGATGGACTTTATTAATCAGGAATACGGCCGCGAATAGATTGAACGTGAAATTTACGAATATAATTTAACACGTACATCACAACAAGCTCGTTACGGTCCAGCTTTTATTGATATATTTTTTTAAATGTATTGTAACGTGATTTTTTTTTCAAACCACAAGACCTAAAACATTCTAAAATAATTAGAACGGTAACGTTGCTAGATAGGTATTGGGTGCAGGTGTGGAATGACCAGTTCAAGATTAGTTCGAAGTGGCCAATTCTCGTAAAAAAATGTTCTAAATTCAGTTTCAATCTAGTCTGAATCTCACGTCGATATCCCCAATGTCAATAAAGGTATTCTTTAAATTGTCATTTTGGGACACTGACCTAAGACCAAGACTAGACTGGGACTGAATTCGGAACATATTTTTTTTAATGAGAAATTGGCCCTAAAGTCTTTTGCAAACCTCTGTACGATAATACCGTAACCCTAACCGGCAACGGAATGAAGCAACGGTGCTCTAGGGTTGTGAAGTAGAAATAGAAAACTGCTACTTATAAAGATATCCCGATGAACTGGTGGTGACTTGGGCAGTTTGTCACCACATTAACGGGTGAGAGATGGCTTTTGATTCACGTTCGCTTTTATGCAGAGAGTGGGTATGTGAGTAACATGTCTGGCCATGTCGCCTCTGCCCTGCTGGAGGTGAGATGGCCAGCGGCAAGAGGAGTAGACCTAACAACTGCTGGCTTGATGTAGATGATATAAGTGCCAATGGTCTCAGTACAATGGATGTCCAAGACCCTGGACCAATCTGTATTCTTTTCTCACAGATTATTATACAACTTGCATATTGCATAGCAACACAACACCTTGTACGACTTAAGCTTCTGAATTTCCTAACTATTTTGAAAACAACAAGACCACGTCGATTAGTAATCACTAATCACAGTGTAAATCGATCCTTTTTTCTGTTCCGAAAATTGTTTACGTATGTTTAAATACTATCTTATCAGATTAAAAGTTGTGATGTCTACGTAAAACAGATAATAGGTAAGTTGAATGACTTCGGCAACCGAAGCATGTAATAAATATTATACAGAAAGCCGGCTTCGACCGACCTTGATTTTGTTGCCTACGCTGTATCCTGTAACACTAGGGTTAGCTTCATGAATAAGATTTATATTATTTCCATATGTAGGTAATGATCTGACTAGTCATTATTTCTTTATTTTCCTGCGCAAACTGTACTACGAATAATAATTTTATTGTAGAGCAATTTGAATAAAATAAGGCGGCTATTTGTGTGACTCTCTAGATCCAAAGCAGGCATAGCATAGCTCAACACGCTTTTGTTCTGGGTTCTAGAATGCTGAAAAACATGATTATACTTTTTTTTTGTAAATTTATAGGTACATAATTATGTATAGAAATTTTAAATTTTAACACTAGCATATATTGCTGTGTCTGACAAGTCGCCGGGAAATTAAATTACCTACATTAAACTAAACTCTAATAGTGTAGGTGTAGGGGAATCCCCTCTCATAAGTTGGTATTTACTGTGTTGGCTTTAGCAATGACTATGACTCATGTTACAAAACAAGGTAACCATACGATCTGACACATTTATTCAAAATATGCATAGGAAATTAATAACGATAATGAAATTGAATAAAAGAAAGGATGGTGGGGATGCGTGACAGACGATATGGAAAGGAAGGAAATGTCTGAGGACAAGACATATGACATGAATGTACGGAGAATTATATGTTGTGCCAACCCCAAATAATTGGGACAAGGCCAGGTAGATGACAAATGAAATTGAATAAATCCTGTTTCTTTATAAACTACCCCCATTATTATTATAAACATTTATCAGCTGAATTTTTGTTCTCTCTGGTCTATTACTTAAACTTTTTTGATTAATGGAGCTCCATCTAAAAATATATTGATTTCCTTTTCATCTAAGAATTTATTATAATGTGAAACTTGCACTATAAGCCCAAGTTTGCTCTCCCACAACTTGCAATTTAGGATATGTTGGTTTTTATGGCAGAGAATAAGCGAGTAAGGTCAGCTTGAGCCACAAAATTCTTGGTGGGATCACTCTGAGCATTGACTAATAACCATTTTCAAGAATTTAACTTTGGAACTGTGGTTTGTTTTTTGTTAATTTTAAATTGGCTGTCCAATTTAAAAACGTAGTACCTATCTGACATTGTTAAATGAATGAATAAATATTTTCATTTTCAGGTAACAACTCATCATAAAACAAGTTTTTTTCCATTTTTCAACCCTATGGACCACTCTCCACATAATTATCCAGCTAGTAAACAACATGTCTACATGATATCACTACCCTTATTATTAGTACAATGTACTATTTGAATTTTTTAAACAGCATGCTGCCAGAGATGAAAGGTTTTATATGGGTCTTCTGTATAATTTAGTTCTATGTGGTCTATTATATTATAAAGTCGATTTATGTCTCATATTATGTAGTGAATTTCAGTGAGGTGAAGCCTTACCTTTTTACATTCATGCTTGCTTTTACATGTTTGCTTATTACACACTACATTTACTAATTACATGTATAAATATCCAAAATATAATTAACAAAAAGTTTGCAATCTATATAATACATGTTACAATACAATGACACTATTTCAAAAGATTCACTGCTGTAACAGATTTCCTTTATGCTACAAAAGTAATGAATGCTACTTTCTTTAAACAGGTTCCACCTAACAATGACATTGACTTGAATACAAGTCTCCCTTTCAAGTCATTCATGGTAGATTTAGGGGTGGCAGTGGCAGGTTAACACTTGCCAGGGTTGACAAGTGTTACAATAGGTTTTTATTTTGATGTTTTTGCTTGAGTCTACTGTACTGTTATAAATAATCTTCGATTGTGACTCACTGTAGGGTTGAGCCACACTGTAGGGTAACATCAAGTTCTAACAGATAATATAGGTAAAAATGCCATGGTACATTGTGGTATGTATCTTGAAATAAATGTAAGCATGTACATTGCATTTTATCATAGGGGAGATAAAATCTTATGGTTTTTATGGGAAGTCATTAACTATGTGTATGCACTTCTCAACACAAGGTCTCTGGTTGAACTATTTGTTGGCATAGGTACCTAGTAATTGACAAAATGAAACTCCAAGGAGTCATGTAAAAAATTCTAATTTCTTGCTGTGCAAGAAATTACTTAGTGGCAATACAAGGGTTTTTTTAATGAGAATATTCTCAAATTTCTCAATTCAGGCTCATTTTTACCATCCTATGTAAGTACCTATACCAGTAAAACATGACATGAAACAATAATATACAAAAATAATTTATACTGTTAAGGGAAATAACCCAATTTATATACATACTTAAATTATCAGATGTACACTACAAGACCATGCAGAATGTGAACAATTATTTACTTAGTTTAAAAAAATATAATGGAGTACTGAGATTATAAATACCAATAATGATCACAAAGCCTTTGAACAAACCTGAGTATAGGGTATATAGGGTATATTTCTACGTAAGAATATTAAGAATAATAGCACAAAATGAAGAAAAGTATCTGCACTACTTTAATAGTAAGTACCTACAAAAAAACTTGCACAGGTTATAATACTTTTGCATTTCAAAGTACTTTCCAATCAGAAAATTGTGGTAATATAAAAATTAAACACAAATGTATATTATTGCTTTTAAGTTGAAAGCAAAAAATACCGGCGCCCAAAATAATCGATCATGTGAAAACAAAATAATTACGCCGAACATAGACTACATAACCAAAAGTATGTATTATCAAAATATCGTCCAATATGCTTCAGATTCTTTTAAATCTCATCCCTTATTCAAATTTAACCTTAAAACAAGGATAAAATGAGGAAAAAATAAAATTTAGGACACGTGGCGGTCTTTTTCTAGAGACATTTTGCCCCACCCCAGCACGTCAAAATAATTTCAATTTCATACTTACAACCTAAACAGAGCGATGATTTGATGTTTTCAAACAATATCTGTATACAGGAACTTATTGCGATGCCCCGCTAACAATGCAAAGTAAGACAATTTGGTAAAAATATCACAAAATCTCAGCACGTGTGCGGCAAATGGCAAACCGCAATAATGAGTGATGTGAAAATTATTTGATTGTCGAATAGGGTCTACAGAATTCGGTTTTGTTTACACTTTTTATATGACATTGCTGTAATCAAAATACTCATTTTTAAAACATTTTTACTAAACTATAACAATAAAATATCAGTTTTAGTACTCATGAAGACCATTGAGATATTAATAAAAGCAAGTTTAACCATATTAATGTCAATAGCTAGAACATCGTAAAATGGCAAGTAGATGGAAAACCGGACCACTAACGAAGAACATCACTAAAAGTAGGGGTGTTGAACATTTTAAGTCGCGTTCGAAAATTAATTAAAAAAACAATGAAAAATTACGTTGAGGTTTTGTGTATAAAAAATCTAATAAGATAATCTCGGTACCTTCACCTTCTCGGTATTTAGCTCGGTGACTACGTCCATTGTCCATTTACAATACTTTATGTTTGTATGTCATTTTATGTATCATGAGTATTAATTATGACTGATGTATGAACTATAAATAAGACTTGCAACTCGCATCCGCTTCACTTCGGGTCATATGAGTACATATTAAACATAATTTAGAATTAAAATTATTAATAGGAACCGTTTCGTTTGATAAAATTTGTAACTTTTTATCACAAACAAAAAAATAAAGAACAAGACGTTGTTAAAGCTGTCAATAGTGTCAATTTAGTGTGTATGTATGAGTTTATGAGGTTGTGTACATTATGTATGCGTAAATTTTACTGGTTTTCGTGTAAATTATAAATACTGAGCTTACTAAAATGACCGACAATATTGAGTATTATCGAAATCAAATTGCGTTGGCTAGAACTGAGATAAAGAATTTACGGTAAGATGCACATATTACTGTTGTTTTCATTGATCTATTTTGTGACTAAAATATTTGATATTTTTTGTTATAGACAGCAGATATCCTCCTTAAAACATGAACATGTAAAGGAAATAAAGTATATAAAATCTACTCTAGATGGCTTTCGTTGTTCTAATTGCGGCGACACAGGTCTGTAATGGATAAAATATTTTGTTGAATTATAAATGCATTTTTACGGTTGCATGGGCTTGGACAGCATTGTGAATATGTTGTGTTATAATTTCATACTAATTAGTTATTCTCTCTGCAGTTTAAATGCAGGTTGAGCTGTCTCTAAAATCTTTTTTTGAGCTTTCTTTTTGTAGAAATTGGAATGAAAGACTTGCTATTTAGAAATTAAACTTTAATTTTTTATTAGTAAAAATGTTAATGTTATCCAGAATATAGCAGATAGTAATCCAAATATATAGAAACAGTATGGCTTGTGTATTACAGCAACATTGGTAACTTCAACTCACAATGGTGAAGGAGTATTGCCCGATGCATCTGATTGTATCTCATATCGACCCATAGGAGTAATAGAGACAACATTCCAAAACAAAAGAGGGGTGCCCCGACAACCTACTGTGATGGCTAAAGCCAAAGGTGTTGTAATTATAGATCCTAGTGTATTTAACAACCCTGAACATGCATTGAGCGGGCTGATGGAATTCTCTCACATGTGGTCAGTAATTATTGTCATTTTAAAAATCTTCATTATGTTTAAATAGAAATACTTATTTTAGTAGTACATGTACTTCTAGATACTTATAGAATTAGAACTTTTTCAGGATAATATTCCATTTCCATGTGACAGAGAGTACAAAAGTGCCTGCTAAAGTGGCGCCCCCTAGGTTGGGCGGTGAGAGGCGTGGAGTGCTCTCTACTAGATCGCCACACCGACCTTGTCCTATAGGATTGTCTCTTGTGAAGATTGAGAGCATAGAAGGTAAGACATCAGCTCAATGTTACTGCATTTATGCTTAAAAAAATACATCAGCAAAATAATACCTTAACACACAAACCTATTAATCCCATTTTATCATACCAGTCCACTCAGTATGGCATCCGTACCTGGTAGTCACCCTGGACAGCAAACTGACCTTCAAGACCCACATAAGCAACACCTGCAAAAAGGCGAAGATGGCCATGATGCAATGTAAAAGTGCAATAGGAAGAAGCTGGGGAATAAAACCAGCAAAAGTACTATGGATCTACACGGCAATAATTATGCCAAGAATCCTACATGGTGCCCTAGTATGGTGGCATAAGGCGCAACTAGGGAGTAATAAGCAAGAGCTGGATAAAGTACAAAGGTTGGCAACCCTGATGATAACCGGCGCGATGAAAACAACACCCACGGCCGCGCTCGAAATCATCGCGGGTTTGAATCCACTGGACATAGAAGCCAAAAGGAAAGCCATCGAACAATGGTTTAAACTAAGAAGCATCGGTCTATGGAAAGGCAACCCAACAGATGAGGGCCACTCCAGGATCAGCCAAGGCTACGAAGAAAAACTGTCAATGATACTTTCGAATAATGATTTGATCAAGAAAGAAAGGACATTCGACAAGAAATATAGAATACACATAGGACCGAGAGAGGACTGGCAGATGGAAACCATTGGTACCACCTGCTACACGGACGGCTCCAGAAAGGAGTCGACGAAGCTCTCAGGCTCAGGAGTGCACATAAAGTGCGAAGACGGGATGGAGATAAACGTATCGATACCCTTGGGAAAGTACGCAAGTGTCTTCCAAGCGGAGATATTTGCCATAAAAGAATGCGCAGATATAGCAGGCAACCTGACCACAGGGAAGGTCACTATATACAGTGACAGCCAGGCAGCGCTCAAGGCACTTGACAGAGTAGAAACCACATCTGCAATTGTCAAAGAATGCAAGAAGTCATTGGAAAATCTGACCAGAACAAAAGACGTGACGATTGCCTGGGTACCCGGACATGCGGGAAATAAGGGCAACGAAACGGCGGATGAACTGGCCAGAAAAGGAGCTGATGAAAATCAGGTAGGGCCGGAGCCAAGGCTACCAATCGCCCATAAAATAACCAAGGGAGTAATCAGCCGAAGAATAACCGAAGAAACCAATCAGAGATGGAGATCTTCAGCAGGGATGAGACAATCGAAGATCTTCATTAAAGGAATAGACAGAAGAAAAACGAGCCAACTGATGAAACTCTCTAGAGGCAACATGAGGCTCGTCATAGAAGTGTTAACAGGGCACTGCCGTCTGAACAGGCACCTGACACTAATAGGAGTGAAGAATGACCCCAAATGCCCGGAGTGCATGGACAAAGAAGAGACGAGCTTCCACCTGCTTGCCGAGTGCCCCATGTACTCGATGACACGATGGGAGACTATGGGGACAGACGTACTGACCGAAGAGGACCTGGAATATCTAAAGGTGGACCAGGTAGTAAGACTGTGCAAGGAAACAGGTAGGTTCGGGGAGCTTCCATGATTGCCGGATAGTCCCTCATCCCTAGGGAAATGGGTGAAATGGCCAACAAAGGTGAGGCTGATCACCCGTCCGGCAAACGGGCTTCCCAAAAGTAAATAATAATAATAATAATGGCATCCGTAGATATACATCTTCTTTTTTCTCGACCAATAATGTGTGACCCAAACCACACACTTGCCTAGAAGCAACCTATTCACTTTTGACCAGAATACTCCTAACTATATAGCTTTTCCGAAACAGACTCGGTTAGTTTCAAGTTTCAAACGTGAATAGTTAATTTACCGGTTATTATTTCCTGATATAAGTACTCACCTACGTGTGTTAGAATCTGCAGAGCGCCATTTTTTGTTGTATTTCAATGTTATAAGGACCTACCCCTCATTAACGTCAGACACTTAACCAGGTTCCGTAAGGTTAATGAGAATTTGACACTAGAAAAATACAACTTAAGATCATTGCCGGGACTTCCGGTTTCGCACTTGTCACGAAAACAACGCTGCTGTTCACTCCGCGAATTTTAATCGAAATCAGTGCTAAAAGTTAATTTTAAACAACAAAACTCACACAAAAGTTAAAACCATACAGTGGGCCATTGAATTTCGGCTGAAGAAGTGTGTTTGGGTCTCAATTTCTAGTGAAAAGTGACAAAATCAAAAAGAATTTCTACAAACACAATAATACCTATCTATAGTAAAAAACAAAATACCCTCATCAAAATAGTTCAAGGCAAACGTCATATGTCATAACAGACTACACTTCCGCCACTTGACATTTGACTTTGACGTTTTGACGTTTCGATCTGACAACCAGGCGCGTTCCAGAAACACAAGTAATAGTTGAATAATTGTTAAACATCATAACAAAATCTGCATTAGAGGTAAAATATGGAAAAACAATTAGAAATGGTTTTAAAGAAAATGACCGAGAACATGAACGAAATAAAAGAAGAATTCAGGGTGCAAACAAATAGTTTAGCTACAAATATGATAACCACGATTGAGGATAAACTAAAACCACTGGTGGAAGAAAATGAAAAACTTAAAGCTGATGTAACAACCTTGAAGAAAAAAGTCCATCACTTGGAAAAAGAAGTCAGACAAAACAACGTGATATTGCATGGAATAGAGGAATCTGAGAGAAACAACTTAGAGTTATTAGAACTAGTCTTAGAAAAATTCAATACAATGAGTAAAATTAGCAAAATAGAAGATTTTGATAAATGGGAAGTGAGCAGAGTCCAAAGACTAGGAAAGAGACAGGACAACAAAAGAAGACCGATACAGGTGAGGCTGACCTTAGGCTGGAGAAAAATCGAGATATTGAAGAACAACAGGAATTTCCCCGAGAATACTTATGTCTCTGAAGATTTCCCGAAGGAAATTCTACAAATAAGAAAAGAATTGAAAATAAAACAACAAGAAGAAATAAAGAAAGGGAAGGTAGCACTATTGCGTTATGATAAACTAGTAATAAAGGAAAAGGAAAGCCAAGAAAAGCCAAGTGAGAAGAGGAAGAGGATGCCTTCGAACACGCCGCCTCGATCGAACCCCAATACTGGAGCAGGTCGAAAGGCTGGAAAAACGAACGCCTTTGAAAAAATTTCACAAAAAAGCTCACAACTTGGACCAAGCAGCCAATAGCAAATAACAAGCAACACCCCCCGGAAGACAACCAAAATCCAACACAGAATCACAGATGCGAACAGCAAACAATCACATTCCCCAACCCGGCTGGTCACCGTGGGGACTAATGACCACCACCCCTCATCTTCATTAAAAATCTGCACCTACAATGTAAGAACCCTTTCATCACGAGAAAAATATCACCAACTGTTATATGCTCTACAAGACATAGAATGGCATGTCTTGGGATTGGCTGAAGTAAGACGAAATGGATGTGAAATAGAAGAACATGAAAATCATATATTTTGCTATATAGGGGAAACAAGTGGACTCTATGGAGTTGGCTTTCTAATAAAGAAGGAGCTCAAAAAACACGTAGTCAATTTTGACGGAATATCTGAAAGAGTGGCCCTATTACAACTTCAGTTCGACGACATAGCCCTATCTATAATACAAGTACTAGCTCCTACTGCAAAATCAAGTGAAGAGGACATCAATACTTTCTACGAAGAACTATATACAGCCCACAGCCGCGCAGATCAATCAGTGCTAGTTATAGGAGACTTTAACGCTAAAATTGGACACCCACAACCAGACGAAACCTGTATTATGGGCAAACACGGATATGGCACTAGAAATGAAAGAGGTGAAAAGCTTATACAATACGCGTATGAATACAACCTCTCCATCATGAATACCTTTTTCAAAAAGAAAGGAAGCCGAAAGTGGACGTGGCTATCGCCTGGAGGGACAACAAAAAACGAGATTGATTTCATTCTTAGCAGTAATCGGAAATACATATCTAATGTGGAAGTTCTCAACAAAATAAAGTATGACTCTGACCATAGACTAGTAAGAGCATCAATAAAGCTAAGCAAACCGAAACTAAAAAGAACCTCATTCACATTAACACCGAGAGTACCAAAAACAGAAACCGAAATAAGGAAATATAGAGAAATTCTGGAAGAAAACATAAAATCACAGATTGAGAATTTAAGCAACATGCAAGATGCACAGCACTATTACAATATACTCGAAAACACAATTAAAGAAAGTTTAAAAACAAGGAATAAAGACACCGAAAACAAAGAACATAAGATATTTAGGAAAAGCACTATAGACCTGATAAACAGACGAACAGAACTAATAACATACAAGAATAAAACAAAAGAAATAAAGAATGAAATAAAAGATATCTATAAGAAAACAAACAAAGCTATAAAGGAAGACTACAAGCAATACAGAAAAAACATCATATCACAGAACCTATCAAAATACAGAAGTGTGAAAAGGGCAAACAAACAATTAAATACACACAAAAACTGGATACAAACATTGAAACAAGGACAAGACAATACAAAAACTAGACATCAAGTACTAAAATGCGCAACTGCATTCTACAAAGAACTATACACAGCATTGCCTGAGGACTCGCACGAAGAGGAAACAAAATGCGTCGACGGGCAAACACTACATACAGTTTGTGAAGTAACACAAATAGAAGTACTAAATCACATACGAAAATTGAAATTAGATAAAAGTCCAGGTCCAGACTGTATTAGCAATGAAGCGTTAAAGATGGGAGCTCCTGTTTTACTTACATTTCTAACGAAATTATTCAATATGGTTCTTGAAACTGGAATAGTACCACACCAGTGGTGTAAGTCCGATATAATACTGCTTTACAAGAAAGGTAGTCCATTAGACATCAATAACTACAGACCAATAAGCTTGCTCCCTAGTATATACAAGCTATTCTCATCCATTTTGCTATCACGTATCACAGAAAAAATAGATGATAAACAGCCAATAGAACAAGCAGGGTTCCGATCAGGATATTCGACAATCGACCATATACACACTTTGGAACAAGTTATTGAGAAATTCAAAGAATACAACCAAACCCTGTATATTGGTTTTATAGACTACTCAAAAGCGTTTGACAGCATCTCTCACTCTGCCATATGGAAAGCACTAGGATCATGCAACATAGAGGAAAACTATATAAACATTCTGAAAAGGATCTACAGTAACAGCTCAAGCACAATAAAGCTAGAAACCAAAGGTGAAAAAATTGCAATACAAAGAGGAGTCCGTCAAGGCGATCCCCTGTCTCCGAAATTGTTCATTGCTGTACTAGAGGACATATTCCAAAGTGTTAAATGGGAAAAAAATGGAATCTGGATCACCGACAAACATCTAAGTCACCTAAGATTTGCGGACGACATCGTTGTATTTGCCAAGTCTGCATTAGAATTACAAAGGATGATGCAGACTCTTGGCACGGAAAGCAAAAAAGTTGGATTGCATTTGAACTCGAGTAAAACTAAAGTGATGACAAATGGCCGACAGAAACCAATACAACTCGACAATAACAACCACATTGATTATGTTGATGAGTACATATACCTTGGCAAACGGATATCATTCAGTAACAACAGCAACGACGAAGAGGTTCAGAGAAGGGTCAAATGTGCTTGGAAGAGCTTCTGGGCACAAAAAGAAATTTTAAAGGGTAACTACAGCATGCCACTTAAGAAAACTGTATTAGAAACCTGTACACTGCCCTCTTTAACATATGGTTGCCAGACATGGACGTTCACAAATAAAATAAAAAATAAAATTATTACTACACAACGTGCAATGGAAAGGAGTATCTTAAAAATAAGAAAAATCGAAAAAATTAGAAGCGAGATAATTAGGCAGAAAACAAAGATGACAGACGCCCTCAGTCATGCACTAAAGCTAAAGTGGCAATGGGCAGGTCACATTACAAGGTGCCAAGACAAAAGGTGGACCTCACGGTCAACACAGTGGGTCGGCCCATTGGGAAAAAGAAAGGTTGGGAGACCAAATAAACGATGGGCAGACGACATAGTGGAAACTGTGGGTACTGGCTGGTGGACACTTGACTCGGACCGGAAAAATTGGACAGCTATGGGGGAGGCTTTTACCCAAAAAGGGATTCATTTCTACAAATAAATACTTGTACTAATACTAGAATAAGAAAAAATACTAACAAACATGTAGCAAAATGAAATAATAAAGCTTTATTATTATTATTATTATTATAAGATCATTGCAGCAGTTGATGGTTATTAAAAAAAAATTCTATTGTACACAGATAACAAGATACATTTCCTTGGTGTTGACATGGTGAATGGCACGCCTGTACTTGACATAAAGCCATACATTCCTCAGTATGACTATCCGGCGGCGCAAGAGTTGGAAAATGCCATGTCTTCGTTAGAACGACCTCCCACAGAGGGCATTAGTGATGTCACTGAAATCGCTAATCTACAACTAAGTGATGATCTTGAAACGGGCAGGTGGGTATATTTTATGGAGTTTTAGAGACAAGAGAATCAGAAGGTTTTTACAGGGTTGGCAGCCCAAGGGTTGCCCCTCATATTGAACACATTCATAGTTACGGTAACCAGTTCCCATCAAGTGGCCATTAGCTTATCTGGTATAAAAAAAGATCCACTAATACAGATAGAAGCGCGTTGAAGCATCAGTTTATTAATCAAAATTTTATATAGATCCTTTGTCGTATTGCATAAATTTCAAATCGGCACCTCCTTTCTTTGCTGCACTTTTACCAGTTACCTTTTTCAGCAACTTTACCTAAAATACATTTTTTACACATTAATAAGAATTTCAATAGACTTAGATATATTTTGTCTATTTTCCAGTCCTCCATTTGAAGTTGACCCCCCAGAGCAAGTCAACAATCTCATCACGCCTATAGCTCCTTCACCAGAATCTCCTTCAAGCGTCGATCTACTCGACGGTACTTACCGAACACCCGTCCGACGACCAGATACCGAACGAGGAGCTCCTGACGGCCAAGAAAGGTACACTCCCCCACAATCAGCACAACTACAAAATATATCTCATGACGGTATAAGAGTTGCTGCATGGATATCAAATCCGCCTTCACAAAACTATGAAGTGAGATTCACAGAAGATGCATTCAACAGATTGAATGATTTGATAGGAGATCGAGCACAGACCTTCAAAGCTAACATTGAATGCTTATTGTCTGAAGATCCCAGGTCACACTATGTGAGAACTACGTATCCAGATCATGAATACAGTTGTGTGTTAGAAGATTTGTCTATAAGCTGTGTTTTTGATTCTAATTCGTCAGTATGTACGATTATAGCTGTGAGGAACGCTGAAGATTTGCAATCATAGTGTAAGTATTTGCTTAGGGCTTTGTCGGGGTGCGCGCGATTGCAGGATTTAATGCTTGGCAGTTGTGATGGTGTAAAATTCTGCTGTCCATAAGAAAAGTGCAGTAACTCGATTTTTGGGCTGAATTGAGTTAAATTAATATTCTAAATTAGCAAAACGAGATCTATATATTCCCTTTGGACAGTTTTTAAGTATCTATAAGGAAACCGATTTTAATACTAAGAATAACTTCAATATCTAAGTCGGTGCTTTAGAATCTATAGTTGAACAATAGATTTGAATAAGTTAGTTACACTATTATGTGGTTTTAGTAACTATATCAGCAATAAGTAAGAGTTACTACATTTATAAAATTAGCATATTAGTTTTTTTGTAATTTTCATTTAGAAGTTTTCATGATAAGTTTAAAGTAATTCTTACAAACATTCCTATTACCTACTAGTGAAAATCGCAATAAAAGCACTTATGGTGAAGATACATAGTGATAGTTTTAATGCCATGCTATGTATCGTGCTGGAGATATAAAAATAAAATATTTAGACTAGTTTTCTCGAAATCAGCTTTAACCTGGTTATTGCACTTTTCATTAGGACGTAGACTTGTAGGGCGAGCACGAAATAAATACCTTTCGAATATTAAGCGTACGAACACGTAACGAGAGAGTGGAGATAGTCAATATGTATTAAAATCCTATATCGTAATTCGTAGTTTGACCCATCGCGTTTGTTTGCACATTAAAATTATTGACCGGATCACGATATAATATTGACTGTCTGCAGTCTCTCGTTACGAATACGATACGCTTACTATTTGCAAGAAATTTCGTGCTCGCTCTACCGTTGTTTATATAAAACCCCGTCTAGTCGCGCGCACCTCGTTCAAAGCCGAATATTTATTTAAAAGCACGCGAAATAATTTATCAGCACGTCTGTTGTTAAAATTTTATTGTGAATAAAATATATTGATTACATAGATTGAACAAAATATTACATTATTATTTTTATTTAACATTTTAAACAATTATCATGTTCTATAATTAGACCGAGTATCAAAATACAATAATAATAAAATAACCCAACAACCTATATCAAGTGAAAATATGTGTACAAATAAAAACCCATAGGTATTCGTATTTTACAATATTTACCTATATACAAATTAAATATAATTACAATACTAAATAATATATCTAGTATATATTATATACTATTAATACATTGTAGGTATATTGATTACATCATGTTTCGTAAAATTTCTTAGTAAGTATATAAAAACAATATGGTATCGTATGGTTTCTCGAGCTGTTGTCCGCAACTCCACGTCATGGCGCGGTTTTTGCGTGTGGGTGGGCATGTTACTCGATACCTATTATTATAAAAATAATAATAGGTATATATTATCTGATTTTAGAAATTTAGTAAATGTATAACACACCAGAAGAAGTTAAATTGTGCTAATCTTGTGCCTTTATGTAAATATTTGGAGTAAAAGAAGTGAGAATTTTAAATTCATTGTGCGAAAGTGCGAACATTTCTAAATGAACAAAGTGGAGTTCGTGTTATAATCTAGTAGGCGACGCAGAGGCGCGCGTACCACGGAGTCTAGTGGAAGAAGCTAGAAAAATCTATTACGTAGCGATAAAAATAATTACAATAATAGTAGGTAGATAATAAAGAATTAGCTCAGAACGCACTCAGTTGTTAGCCTTGTAAAACAAAATATGTTTCCCAGAGCCGAAACCCCCCACAGCATTCAAAATATCTAACTCAACGAATCTCATTGGTCGACCATTCAATTGAATATTTTTTGCTGTTTCATCATGTTTCCAATCAATAGGATCGGATATTGGACTCCATTCTTTCCCATCTAGAGAGATTCTATACTGGACTTGAAGAATAGTACCATTTCCTGCATCCTCTCTTGGTGTATATTCAATTTTCTCAAGTTTGTAGATACTGCCTAAGTCGAATTTTACTTTTATTACTTTTCCTTGGTGTACATTGGCTTGGTGTGGTTTGTCCCAAGCTGTATGCCATAAAGAAGAAGGATTCCCATCAGTAAGCAGGCATACCTCTTGACAGGGTTGACAAGGAATATTGCAAACAACTTTAACACCTTTGACTGTGTTTTTGTGAGCATCTTCTTTGGTCGACAGTGTTATGTAGTAACTCCATTTCGAAACACCTTTGTCGCTAGCTGATCTAATTCGGAATTTGTGTTCTGACTCAGGTTTAAATCCATCAAATTTAAACTCTGTCCCTGTGATGTTTGTGAATAGAGTTCCATCTCTTTCAATTTCATAATAAACGTTTTTCTCTGCATCCCAACGTAGGCAGACTGTTGTTGGTGTTATATCTTCGTCTAATACGGTAAATTTAGTAGGCGCACGTAGAGATGTATTTACAGTTGTGTTGCTTCCAAACACCGGCCCTTTATTTTCAAATCCTTTGATTTTTATATGAATATCGCTTGCTGTAACGTCAGTTTCTTGGATCTTTATCATTAGGCATTTTTGTTTGATCGCCTCGCCTCCAAAATCTTTCAGATAAGGGTTTAAGACATACTCCTTATTGAAGTAATAAGCATTCTCCAAGGTCTGCAATTCTTCCTCTGTTTCAACTTTGGTAATATGTATAGTATTGTTATTTATAGTAGCTTTTATGTGGTCGATGTCTGCTGAAGCCAATATTCTAAACAGAGTAGACCTCTCTTTTACCATATTTTGATAATTTCCTTTAGTTTTATGAACATGAATGAATAAGTCGCCATGCTGATTTGAATTAGGGCCGACGACTGTGAATTCTGTTGTAGCATAATGACCATCTAAATAGTCGGGCGATTTACCATCATCTTCATAAAGTTCAAAGTTTGTTTCACCATTCGGGTATATATTAATGATTCTCTTGTCTCTTTGTATCTCATTACAATTATTATTCGGGTTAACCATAGGTATTATAGCACCATCTTTAACAAAAACTGGAATCTTCCATAGTGGTGTTTTTAAGTTGTTCCATATTTTGCCGCCTTGGTATTTTTCTCCAGTTAATAAATCAACCCAGACTTGATCCGAACCCGGCAAATAAACACCATGACGTATCCATTCGTTGTCTTTGTTATATTCTTCTTTGTAGACAGGAGCGACTAGTATGTAAGGGCCCCACATGTATTGATACTGAGAGTCTTTAGTGTAACCAGTGTTCTCTTCGGGAAATTCTAGAAACATCGCCCTGATCATTGGCAAACCATGTATGGCTTTGTGCGCTATTGTGTAATTGTATGACATATACATTGACTTTAATTTTAAGTAGGCTCTATTAATATCTGTAGCTTCTTCATCATAATAGAAAGGAGTTTTTTGTGCTGATCCCCAGCCGTCCATACTCAATTGGAGTGGTGTGAAAGTTTTCCATTGATAGTCGCGTATGTTCACATTTTTAACACCACCTCCATAAATGCCATCCATATCTGATCCCACAAGAGGTATTCCAGACAAACCGGAACCGATGTATGTGGGTATATGAAAGCGTATGTACTCCCATTGTCCTCCAGTTTGGTCACCGCTCCATATTCCTGCATATCTCTGAGTGCCAGCCCATCCATCAACCATTACCACCATTGCTCTAGATTTATTGCTCGCTCCTTTTTTAAATAGCTTAGTCGCATTCTCAACGGCATTTAAAGCAAAGGAGTAACCGTAGCCAATCCATGCGACGTCGCATTTTAATGCGGCTACTCCAGCAATCTCAACTTCTTTTTTCAAATCACGGTCTCCTTTTTTTGGATTTGCAGGATCTACAGGCTCTAAATTCGATTCCGTCCATAGTGCAGTTTCTATGCCCTTCTTCCTTGAATATTCCGCGAACTGTCTTAAGTTTTCGATGTCGCCTTCTAATGAATCTGATTGCCCATAACCACAGCCATATCCATCGTTGGGAATAAACCAACCTAGTGGCATGTCGTACCTTTCATATCTATCGATCATAGCTCTTGCTGAGAATTGATAATTGTTTTTCTCTCCATTCAACGACTCCAGAATACCTTCTTTACCGTCCATGTCTTTAGGCTGAAAACATTTGTAATAATATCCATCTTCGAACAAGAATGCGTTGCGAGTATCCTTATCTACTCTTACCCAATAGTCGCGGTTGAATGCGTTTAAATGAGCCTCGTAAAATGAGAACTCCGGCAAGAAAATCGGTTGACCGGTCAACTCGTAATAGTCTTTTAAAATATCGGCTGGGTGAGAGCTAATGAAGAAGAATGCATCAAATTGGTTTTCTTTGTGACTGGTTTCAACTGTATCAGGTTTAATGGTCCCGAAGTCATATAGACCTGGTTGCCAGGTGTTCCTTAATACAGCGTAACCTTTAGTGGACCAATAAAACGGAGATGGAGATGTAACGCCGCCATCCACCCAATTATTTGTGTTAACGATTTGTATCTTTTCTCCCTTGTGAGAAAATTTGCCATTCTGCATTCCTCCACCGAAGAAATACTCATCTTCGTGCTGATATAATTTCTGGGTAACTAAGTTATCGTCATAGTACAAAGGTTCAGACTCAATTAGGACGTCTTTGTTAGATCGTATGTCCTGTATGAGCATCGTACCGCGTTTCTTATCAAACCGTATTGTTATTTTATTTGTGTAAATATTGTAATGATGTTCGGTCTCTTTGAGTATAGAATATTCAAATGATTTACTATCGTAATCGGAGATTTTCTTCACGTTAATTGTCGCGAGGTCGGTCGGATTGTTCGGTGTCGGGTATTCCTGGAAGTCGCCTGTCGGTGACATGTAGTACTTGAAAACATGGCTGTTCAAAATGTTGATCTTAGCCTGTTCCCCAGTTTTGTACTCAATTAAATACGCAGTATCGGTCTTTATAAAAGACGCAATGCCTCCTAAAGACTTAGACATTTTCTTCACGCTCTGTTATAGTTTTCAGAGAAGAAATCAGCAATCTGAAATGAAACATTTAAAAGTTTTACTTATACATAGCAATTTTCATAATATTATTATTTTTACTACAGAAATTCGACGTGCGGAAATTCAGCGACGCGTTGTGTTTCCGCAAGAGCCTCTCTTTAGGGAATGGTCGCTAACGGAAGCATCTGCAGCCGTTTGGGGTCTCTGAGATTTCCTTTCTAGGTCACACCAGACTCCCCGTACCACATAGCGGACGCGAGCGACACTTATTAGGATTAGTCGGTTAGCTACCTCCCCGTTAGCTCCGGTATGATAAAACCGCACGTAAAAAATATAGCTGATGTTTAAGGCGTAACTTCATAGGCTACTTTTATTTTAGAATTATCAAGGTTTCGCGCCAATAAATTCAATCCCAGCTCTAAATCTTCTCGGACCAAATCGCTAGCTCAGCTAATATAATATTATGTACAGCGAACAAAGCTGATTGCTATTCAGTATTACAAATAGAGCAAAATAAAATACTGATAACCGATATATCTACAATCGGTGAATGATTGAATTCAAGTTTTCATTAAAATTCTTATTACTATAATATACTAGCTGTTGCCCGCGGCTCCGCCCGCGTGGATGTCGAAATCCGTTTCAAAAACTATCCTATCTCTCAAATTGGATCGAACTGCACATGGTGTGCGAATTTTATTATAATCGGTTTAGTGGTTTAGGAGTCCATTGAGGACAAACATTGTGACACGAGATTTATATATATTAAGATAAGGTTCTATACATACGAATTACGAATAAATTGAATTGAAAAGTGTATCTTTGTAAAATTTAAAAAAACCGCTTTTAATTAAACACCTTTGGATGCAGGTATACACGGTACATACTCGTAATATCAATACATCATGTTTACAATTTTTGAATGTCTGTTTGTTCCGGGTAATCTCTGAAACGGCTGGACCGATTTTGACGGATTTCACTGGCAGATAGCTGATGTAAATTGCTAATTAAATTTTGGAAAATCATTAGGGTTTCGAGTAAAAAATTTAAACCTTAAAAATCTAAAACCGGATGAAATCGCGGCAACAGCTAGTATTTTAATCGGGCTGTCTGTATGTTTTTGACCATATTTCGGTTACAAGCGGCAGCATCATAAGATATGTGACGATCGACAAAATTTGAGTCTATATTGCAGCTTAGTGGTAAAGAAGTCGGCTTTAACGTCGAGAGGTCCCAGGTTTGAATCCTGGTCATAATACTATCGACGTGAACCCACTTCTAACACAAGCCATTTAGCTTAGTTGTTGGGGGAAATAATACCTAGTAATTTCGGTTTATTAAAATTGAGCACTGTTAACATATCCCATAACCTATCAACACTATAAAATAATATTGATAAAAAAGTGAAGTGTTTCTGTAAATGCACCTCCCGGGTCCCGCATAAAACAATTATTTTGAACTGCAAGTTAGGACAAGGAAATTTAAATATTACTGTTAGGTAATACTCTAAATCCACACACCGTTGGTTCACTACTTACAGGACATCCTGTATATTAAATAATTGCGTAAATATAAAAATAATTGTGTGAATAAATTGCGATATCATTCAGTAAAATTATTTTAGAGATGATTTAATGAAGTTAAAATAGATTTTTTTTTTCAACTAATATAATGCTGTAGTCTCTGGCTACCCCAGAAGGGGGTAGAAGGATGTGTGTAAATATAAATAATACTTACATGCGTATTTGGAAAAACCCGCGAATTTACACAAGAAGTGAGGAGTCTTGTGAGTGTCAGTGCAGCGACTGAATACCTTTCAACCCTATGAGCGTCCTTTATATATGACTGCGCGGCCTATATGGATCTATTGTATTGAACGCAATGTGGATTCGTAAATTATGTCATATTGACATATACATATCAAATATATCAATCTAAACGTCAACTCAGCTTAAATTCCTCGCCAATGCTTTGTATCTACTGATCTGAGGGAATGAGGACCACACCGATACTTATTAGTCAACACCAGCAGTCAATGCCCCCAATATCGCTAAAGATCTAGACTTCAAGTGTGTGCCAACATATTCCTTTGTATAGATGGCTTTCATTCTATCCGGTGGGACTAGCCCCGATATCTAATAGTCGCATCACGGGTCAATGCTCCGTGTATCACAATCAAGCATTTGAATAGTTAAGCTATTCCTTAGCAGGTGGCTGTCATTTCTTGAAAAATAACGACACCATAATCGGAAGGAATGAAATGTCGATTACATTATACTTAGAATGATAGCTGATAAGAAAGATTTTGATAGTATCTTCTGTGTGTAAATAGATACTACCTATAGTGCCATAATCTCTTTTCCCGAACTCAGTGCAGCCTTTTGACATCGAGGAAACAAGCCGCTTCGCTCTTTGATATGGAGACCCTATAGGGTAAATAATTGGATTTTTTTAAATAACTTCCAATTTTAAAAGTGTGAAATCCCTATATAAGATTTAATTTATTCCAAGGAGGTAGGACACGACGGTATCTCCCGTCCGAAATGAGCTGTCCGACTGGGGTAGTACCTACCTCCGCCCTACAGAACACCGCGGCCATAATAACCATCGTGTTGTGTTCCCGCTGGTAAGTAGGGTAGCCAGAGCTCACTGTACCTCTCCTCCCCCCATCCCTACCTAGCCTCCCCCTTCCCTTCAGGGTAGGCAACGCGTGTGTGACACCCTTAGTGTTGCACACGTTCATAGACCACGGTGACCGCATCCCATCAGGTGGGCTGTGTGCTTGTCTGCCACCTACGTAGTATAAAAAAATATCTTTGTTTTTTCTCATACTATGACTACATTTTGCCCCGTTGTACCGTATGCACCATTGACCTGCACCATCAATGGTGCAAACGAAACCGTCGATTAGGTATGGTCTCATCTGCACCATTGAGATGACACTATAAGGTGCTATCAATGCGGTTGTATATAATATAGATATTTTAACAAAGTATTTCCTCTTTGCTAAGTGTTTTAGTTATAACATTTTTAATTTTACGAAACATTAAATACACAACTGTGTGTGGACTGAGGACTTTTTTACAAGTTTTTTTAAATGTAGTGTCATTATTTCATTTTCGCGATAGTCTGTTTTACCTACGTTCATTAAAATTTGTTTTTTTTTTTGGGTTTTCTACCCCTTCATTTCCCTAATGATTTTGAACTTGTACTTACATAGTTTTTTAAGTTTTCGAATAATCCTTTACATGTTGCTGCATACCATACAGCATGCATACATGTTTCAAGATATTCATTTGTTTTTCAAGGCGATGTTCACATGTTTTGCTACGTTCATTGGTTTTTTATTTAAATTAAATAATAATGGTGCAAACATGTGCAAACGAAACTAATTAGTCTCACCGGTGCATACGGTAGGTACGATGGACGGGGACAAGGAAAGTATGGTGAGGTAGTTGTATCAATATTAATGGTGCAAATGAAACTAATTAGTCTCATAATGCACCATTGATGGTGCAGGTCAATGGTGCATACGGTACGACGGGCATTTTGCTTGCGGGTTCGCCCTCGTGGAATTCTGTTCCCGTTCCCACTTCCCACGGGAACCTATCACTACTACTTTAGTAATAACTAAAAGTAGTTAACTACACGCCAATCTATAGTGCGTGTAGTACAAACTTTAATTCTTTCCGTGACCGCCAGGAGCGCTGTACAAAAATTCCATACTTCAGGCATTTTGGGCGATTTGGGACCACGCCAAGAACAGGCCACGCTAACGAGAAACGTCAAATCACGGTAAAGCCACAGACTTAGAGAACTTAGGCTCTTGATGAACCCGTGTGGCGACACTCGAGACCGCATACGATTCACGTTTCGTGAACGCATGGTAGACACACTGAATAACTGAAGTTTTTGGCTATTACCAATCACATCGCTCTTGTACCGAAGAGGCTAATGAGCACTTCCTCTTAATTTGTATACTCTTTTAGTCTGAGTTGCATACCTATACGACAGTTTTATGAAGATGAGAAAAAATCAAATAGCTCCGGCAGTAATAGCGTAGCGGCTAAAGTATCGGACTTGCGACTGAGAGGTTACCGGTGCGAATCAGCAACCTCTCGATCTTGTATATTTTCGTTCGGTTTCTTCACATATTGGGCTCGTGGGATTAGCTAATAAAGTGTTAAAACTAGTTATAAAGTAGCCACATACCTGGTACAGTTTAAAAACCTGAGAACGCCAGCTTGCCACCAACTACGTAGCAATGAAAACTACCTATTACTCAAGCCGAAATTATATTTGAAATAGTAACCGGCATTTCGTTTTATTTTACGAGTAATGAAATGAAAAAAATATAGGATACCAAAATATCACTACTCACGTCTCAGAGCAATAATAAACGTTTATTGCTCTGAGACTCACGTCGATTCTTAGCAGTGTAATACCAATACCACAAAGTAAGTAATCAATAATACTAAGTAACCTCGTAATGTTCAGAAGACAAAAGCCTTTTATTTACACACTTGGAAACAATGTACGTACCTTTACAAATCCATTACGTTGGAATTTTTGAATTGAATAGGTCTAAGTACAGTAAGTACCATACAATATTTACAACAAACTAACACAACACACACATGAAGCTGTGTACATTACATGTACACTATATTAATGAACTTATCTATAGTTAGGTGTACATACACACCATACATGACAGAGAATTACTATGTTACTCTATCTAGGATACCATGACGATACCTGACGACATAGATAATACGGATAAGTGCTGACGACAAAGAGTTACAACATTATCCGTTCGACACCGACCGCGACGAGATTTGTAAACAAAAATAAGGATGTATAGGTTCACAAGTTTCTCTGTATTATTTCATAACTATTTATACAATAATTATTTAACTACACACAACCATTAAACTTTTTTCTTGGGAACTATTTATTATTCAACCATATCCAACATAATAATAAATCCAAGTTATATTCTTGAACGGTTTGTAAATACATTAAACCCCTCAAACTAATCGACTAATGTAGATACAACACTATCACGAGGCTGACGTTCCGTTTTTATTTGACAATTTGACATTACAGGCAGAATTTGTTTGGTGTAATTTGACGGCTGGACTGTAGTGTAAAATTTGATTACTCATTTTGTAATTTAGCTATTAAATAGATCACAAAATCTTTCTTTTTTCATACAAAAATCAATAAAGGTGCGTATCAAGTAATATAATTCTTAAAATTGCTGGTATTCTATACGAGAAAATTTCTAAAACGCTTTGTCATCTTTCATAACCTAGACCGGTATACAAAGTTGAAGTTATCCTTTTTTCAGATGTTTCTTACACGATCTGAATATGACCGTGGTGTCAACACATTCAGCCCGGAAGGCAGGTTGTTCCAAGTGGAATATGCTATTGAAGCTATAAAGCTTGGGTCAACCGCGATCGGCATTTGCACCTCCGAAGGAGTTGTTCTGGCCGTGGAGAAGAGAATCACTTCTCCTTTGATGGAACCTACAACTATCGAGAAGATCGTCGAGGTTGATAGACATATTGCTTGTGCAGTATCAGGGTTGATGGCTGATTCTAGGTAAGAATATAATAGAAAAAAAAAACTTTATTGTAACCAATAAGAAAATACACAAGTAATGGTAAATGCAATCTAACTTCATTCCTAATTTTATTACTTTAACCCAATGGGTAACCCAAATAATTTATTTGTACATATTTACTCTTTTCTCTTATTGTAAATAATTTGCTTTGTAATTACCTAGAAAATTTAATAGCCCATTTAATGAAATAAATATTTATAAATTACAAATTGTGTATGTACCTCTAATACTTAAATGTATTGAATCTACAAAAAAAACAATGTCAACTATAAATTAAGAAATACCCATTCAATAGTCTCTGGCCAAGAGACTTCCCTGCAATCTAGATAATTAAACTCATACCTACTGAATTGGTTTATCTTTGTCCATTTGAGAGACTGTTTACTGTTATCTCCATTTTGTTTCATGAAAATATGGAATGCTGCATGCATGCAAAGAAATAAATCGAATTGCTCCATACATAATTTATGCTATGAAGAAGAGAGTTATAAAAATATTTTTTTAAGATAATACAATTTTTCAATCTAGCTTGGTGATAAAAGTAAGATTGATTTGTGCTTTCATACATTCAATATAATTTACTAATTCGTTAAAGCATACCATAAATAGTAAGCAGTTCCCATGTCACCAACATTATGTAACTGGTTAAAAAGTTTTCTAATGTTAAATAATCTTTTTTTTCTTAGGACCTTAGTTGAGCGTGCTCGTGTGGAGAGCCAGAATCATTGGTTTGTGTACAATGAGCGTATGAGTGTGGAGTCTTGTGCACAGGCTGTGTCGAACCTAGCTATCCAGTTTGGAGACAGTGATGATGACAGTGGCACAGCCATGTCCAGGCCTTTTGGTGTTGCTGTGATGTTTGCAGGTTAGTAACTAGACTATTTTAATGTCTATCTATTTTATAAAAACAAAATTATGTTAGTTGCCAGGGTAAGTCTGAGTGTTAATGGCACCCACATTCCACCTACTATGTTTTCAACACCATCTAAGCCTATTGCTATCAAACAGTCACTATTTCAGTTGGTGCCACTAATGACTTTCCTAGCAGAAGCTCAACCTAGTATAGTCAGCCTTAATAATCAATTTCAGATTTTAAAAAAATGAAAATTTGGTTCAACTACTTAGTAAACTCTATAAATATTCTAATATTTTGATTGATTGATAAATTAATTAATAATTTTCATCCAGATTTTCCATGTCCAAATATGTGCATCATTTACTTTTCACTCTGACTGTACCTCATGCACGGTGAAAGCCATACAATTTTAAAATGCCACAGGTTTGAAGCTTCAACTATTGACTGTTACTTATTGCAGGTATTGATGAGAAAGGCCCTCAACTGTATCACATGGATCCTTCCGGAACTTTTGTACAGTACGATGCTAAAGCTATTGGTTCTGGGAGTGAAGGCGCCCAGCAGAGTTTAAAGGTGAGATAAGGCTTATACACGAGGCTATTCAATGAATTTTTAGCTGACGGTAACCACGGGCTACACTTCTGTCATCTTATTTCTAACCTTACCAATTACTGAATAACGAAATTCTTCCTGTACTCATTGAATAAGTAGTTTTTGAATAATTACACAGGAAATCTGGCTCCCAAAGTTCTTAGTTAGCGCCTGTACTCTGTATTTGCTGTCTAACTTGCGAGAACCCGATGTATTCTATCCTCCATAGCCCAATATAACCTGAAATATCGCTGTTCATAATGAAAATCTATAACTTATCAAACATTGTGTTTCACAGGAGGCATACCACAAGTCTATGACTCTTAAAGAAGCTATCAAGTCTGCCCTCACGATTCTCAAGCAAGTGATGGAGGAGAAGCTGTCTGAAAACAATGTGGAGGTGGTCACCATGACCCCCGGGTCACTGTTCCACATGTTCACACGGGAACAATTGGCTGAGGTTATTAAAGATATACCTTGAGTAATAGTACAGTAAGGGCAGTCGGTTTCTTTGGATTTATGTTGTTTTTAAGACAGTTGTGAATGCCATAAGCATTAATTTCAAAATACTAAAATCATGTATGTATTTTATTGGTAAAGACCTATGCTTCTAGTAAACAAGGGTATAATTTAATCAAAAAGACTTACTCTTTTGCATTCCAGCCAGATTTGAATATTTCTCAATATTTCTTAAGATTTTATTTTCATGGCATGCACTTCAATTGTATTAAAAATAACATAGTCTAAAGTTCCAGACGTTGCTAAATTAGTGGTATGTAGAAGTAATGTTTGAAGTAAATTATATTAAGTAAATTGTTTATATATTGTAGAATTGACTATATATAACTTAACAAATCCATTGGCAAATTTAAAATGTCCAATAAGTGTATTTGGAATTAAAAACCATTCAAGATAGTCATTGTCAGAGTCAAAATCCGTGTTCAAATGTTAACTGCGAATTCATAACTTGTGATTCACAATCGAAACTTAATGATTTTATACATATGCCAAAATATTTGAATTATATTTCAAAAAGCCCAGTGGTGGTGAAGTTAAAAAAACGGAATGACAAAATTAATACGAGAAACCGGAAGTTAGTATATTGGTAATATTTTGTAACAGTAGTAGTAGATATCGTAAAAAAATCCGAGAAACACTTATTATTTGTATGTATGTGTAACTATGTATACTAATTATATAACTTATTTCAAATGATACTTTCATAAGGTGCGGGAGACATTTTGAATCTTACAGTAAGTATTCATTTTGTTCAATAAAAGCAAAATCACTTTTTTATTTTATGTGTACTGTATTTATTTTTCCTAAACTCCAACAATTATGAAAATCCAATAGTAAAGAAAGAATTCCTTGTTTTTTATGGGGGTGCTTTCAGGGCCAAGGCAACCTCATCTGCAAGCCAGTACACCTACTGATTGACGAAGGAGACCCTGGCGCAGGTTTGTCCCTCGTGAGTTGGGAGGTCCGATAGCAGTCACTTCCATAGAAGCAGTATAAGCCAAATAAAGAGAAGGAGTAAATGGAGGTAGACCTTGGAGTTTGAAATAAAAGCCTCAGATACTACTAGGAATAATGCTAAGATGATAATGAATTTTATTTGACTGAATGATTTACATTAACCGTCATACTTATCTTATAATATAAAAATGAATCGCAAAATGTGTTGGTAAGCGCATAACTCACCAACGGCTCTACCGATTTCACTAATTCTTTTTTTGTTGTGTTTGTTATTATCGGGAGAAGGTTCTTACGAAAAAAAATAATAAAACAGTTGTACAGAAAATTTCAGAAAGTAACTTTTCTTTTTCTCATACAAACTTTTTCTATTATGTGAGAGAAGTTTATGTTTACGTTACGGGATTAGTATTTAGTAGTAGTAGGTAGTAGTAGGAATGGGAATGGGAATGAGAATAGGAATGAGAATAGGAATAGGAATGGGAATAGTAATGGGAATGGGAACGGGAACAGGAATGGGAACGGAATTGCACGCGGGTGGAAAATATGGCGGTACGAAGTTCGCCGAGACAGCTAGTTTGAAATAAAAATAATAATAATAATAGCAACCCATTTATGTCCTACTGCTGGGCACGGGTCTCCTCTCCTCTAACGAGAGAGCTGAGAGGGTTTAGACGTTAATCCACACACGCTGGCCTAATGCGGGTTGGTGGATCGGACATGTCCTAAGAATTTCTTCTAGGACATGTGGGTTTCCTCACCGATGTTTTCCTTCACCGTCAGCAGATGGTAAATCATGTGAAATTTGAAATATATTCTTAAAAAGATCTTATATATTATTGTATCATAGAGAGTATGGAAGAAATAGAACCGATGTTGAGGTGCTGTTCATAAAATTCATTAAATTTTTTCTGACCCTGTTTATGAACGACACCTAAGTAGCATTAACTAATTTATAATTATAGCTACTGTAATTTTAGTCTTATAGACGTAGTTATATTGAGGATACCCAGTTCGTAGTTGTGTATATATTTGGTTATTGTGTACTTTTTAGTGAATTTGAATCGAACCTAGTGCAATTATTTGATTGAACGTCACTTTGCGTATTCCATCCGCCCTCCGCTAAGCGGTGTGGCAAAGGTATATTATTTTATGTCCTAGATCGACGTGGTGACACCCCTTATTGCACTGTAATTTATTTAAGCCAGACAAAAAATAATAGTAAGGTAAGTACCAAAACTTTTTCCCTTAGGCCCATATTCCAGAACGATGCTCCGTCATGAATCTCGTCTTGAAACTAGTTTTAAGTACAGATAGCATCCTAGAACAAAATTTTAGTGGATATTTTATGAGTGCTCAGGAGATTTAGATTGATAAAATCTGCATTTAAGTTTAGTTCTAAATGACAAAATTCAATTTGTATTTAGAACCAGTTTTAAGTCATACCTCATGACAGTATCCATGTAGAATATTATGGACCATAATGGTCTTCGCCCTCACAGCCAGTTTTTACATTTCTGCAATACAGTGTTTTAATTTATTTTTTAAATTTCATGTAATACAGTTGATAGCGGCGATCCCTGAATTGCAGTGGAGTGAATCGAGTTCTCGCAACACAATCCACGACTTGTCCAAATTAAGACTTAACAGGCAATCCGTTTGAAAGTGTGAACCTAATTTGTGGAGTTACTATTACATTACTTTGATTTTATATTATACTGTTTTATTGTAGTTAGTAAATACATAAGACTTTCGGCTGAAGACAATAAAAAGAAAAGGCCCAAAAATAGATCCTTGTGGCACGCCCATAGAAACTGGTGATCAGAGAATCTGGCTAGTTCCACTGGCAACATGTTGTAGGTAGGTATGTTATATATATATATTTAAAAAGCCCCCGATATAGCTGAAAACACGCCCGACTAATTCTATTTTCCAACAAAAAAAGTAACAAAAGTATTCATTCATTAGGGAGCTAGATGCCACAGATTAAACTTATACACTCCGTTGTTTTTGCAATGGGGTTTAAAGAAGTTAATGTTGTATTCTAAAACATTATTGTTTTGGGTGCCATCAAGATCTTAGCAGCAGTGTTTTTAAAATCTGAGGATTAGCATAAAAAAAGAAAGTATTGCGATAACATATTTTATTAGAATTTAATATTCCACATTCAACTACATACTACTAAATGCTTCATCGAAACATATTTTTATCATTTATATGTATCTACCAATATTGCTAACATTCATTTGGAATTTGTAAAGAGATATAAATTTTGATAAATTGGTCTTAAAACACTACAGTAAAGGATGCTTCATTGTTAACGAATTACCAGACAATACATACCTCTTCTTATATTATGCAGTTAGTAAATAAGATTTTGGTATTGTAACCGTCAAATATTGTTTAGATTTTTTGTCTTTTAACTAATACATTTCAATTGAGTTAGTATGGGTATTAATTAAAGGAACAGAATTACAACATTTTAGTTTTAAACATGCTCATTACGAAAACATAAGTTCTAAATTATATTCTTGCGAATTTAGTTATTTCAAAACTACCGTCAATATATTTATTATTGTTATCAACTTTTAGTACTTTGGCAACATTACGGGCGTGTACTGTAGTCAAATCGTTAACAAGAAAGAAACTGTACAGATATTCATATAAAATATTCAAGTATTTATTTTATCTAGATTTATGTGAATGAGATCTCTCAAACGTGTTAAGAAATGCTACTGTGCTCAGTTAGGTACTCTTTATTGAACACAGTCCTTTGTGTCTGTTCCTATACATCTAGCTATGTTATACATATTCATAACAGTCATACCAGTTATTATACTTAGCTTATTCTTTTTGGCATTAGAAAATTATACTTTTATATCGACCCTGGTTGGTCCACCCTGTTATTATCCTTCGTTACCAGTTACCTGGGTATATTATCGTTCGCTTTACTTTAGAAGAAATTAACCGTCACAATGACCAATTTCTATAAAATAATTTCATTATTATTATTTGGCAATTATGTTAGTTCTAATAGGCCTTTACCCAGCCACCAACACCACACCATTTTAGTCCTCCACCTTTCGCATCTAGTCTTCCAGCTTCCGCATCTAGTTTTACGCCCTCACCGTTTAATTCCTCATCTTCTGCATTCAGTCTTTTACTATTGGCATTTATTTCCACTTCCGAGCCTTCTGCATCCAGTTTATCCTTCAAGTCGTGAGTTCATTTAGCTGGAGGGCGTCCCACATGCCGCGTACAAAGTCGCGCTATCCTTATAATTATAAAGTGATGATTCTACTTTTAAAAACTACTTTTGAATAGGAATAATGTGTCACGGGACTTGATAATGAAGAAAGATGAACAGAAAACAAGAGATAGTGTATCTGAATCTTTGTGCCATGCTGTGAAGATTGAAATAAACTTTTCAGTATCTCTGTTGAAATTGTTGATCACTGCGAGAAAGAGAGATGAAGCTATACCGAGTGTTAGACCAACACTCCTGAAATCAGGATAGGCGATAGTTGTAGTCGAGTGGAAAAATAATAATTTGTGCGATTTTTTTTCGATCGTTTTTTGAGACCAGATTTTTTTATATTGAATAATGCTAATAATGAAAAAAGAGTTTTAATTTATTTTTATTTTCTGTATCTATTGCCCGTCTTCGTTTTTAGAACCGTTTCCTTGACACCCTATTTAAAGGGTGTATAGCTCTTTCTCCGGCTAGAACATAGATACTTTACCACATTATGTGGTAAGCCCTCTCATTAGAACACCATTTAAAAACACCAATACCATGAATATCTAATAATCTACCAATATTTGTCTAGATATGGTTCCAAGTCAAATGGATTAAAGTTTGGTCCAAATCGCTCAACTGGAACCCCGTTCCTATCAATGATAAACTTAGAAAAGTTCCATTTGATGAAATCTCCAAAAGTACCGCCTTGAGTCTTTTTTAGAAACTCCCACAGAGGATGAGTGTTCTCCCCGTTTACATCGATTTTCTCAAAGATATCGAATTTGACATTTCTCTTTTGCGTAAATTGAATTATCTCATTCAGTGTCCCAGGTTCCTGGCCACCGAACTGGTTACACGGGAAAGCCAATATACGGAGACCTCTATCAGCGTACTTTTCATACAACTCGTTGAGTTGTGTGTAGTGTGTGTTAGTGTATCCACATTGTGAAGCTACGTTCACGATGATAAGTACTTTGCCCTTGTACTTTTCTAAGCTTACTTGGTTACCGTTAATATCTTTCACTTTGAAATCGTAGACTGTTTTCTTTGCTTCTGTTTCGAGTGATTCCTTTGCTTCTGGCTTAGTTTCTTTTGCTTCTGGCTTAGTTTCTTTTGCTTCTGGCTTGGTTTCTTTTGCTTCTGACTTACGTGTTTGCTTTACTTCTGGCGTTTGTGTTTTCTTAGTTTCCAGCACGGGGTCCTTTTGTGGCGATATGGATTCTTTTCTGTAAAACAATTTTGTAAGTATAGTTATTGTAACCATTTAAAAGTTGAATTAGTTGAACAAGTCAAAATTCAAATGAGATATAAATAAAAACACACTAGCTAATGTAGGCACAGAAGACCGTAACTATAGAAACTGCAAGTGTCGCAATTATACAATAAAGTATAAATGTCTATAAACTGTAAAAAAATTGCCTATGATACAGCATGCAAAGTATATCTAAACATTATGCGCCTGAGTTTATTTCATTCCGAAGCAGCAGCTACCAAACGCTGCTAACGTACAGTTACATTCAGTGTTATTTTAAAGTATACATTACCGTTGATTTACTCCTCTCTTAGGCTTGTAAAATAAAACAACAAAAATAAGTACCCTCGCACTATTAACACAACTTTGGTTGCCATAAAAGGCAGGTGTGAGAAAAACAAAAAAGAATTTGGTAAGAAATGCCATGCATAAAAAAATTAAAGTCAAATGTGATGAAATAACAATGGTTGGTATATAAGAGACGGATTCAAGGGTTGCCAAACAGTTGGGCTTCGTAGCAGATGACATGCGCGCTAATAGTCTCACTATCAAGGATTATAAAGACCGTGTGTAGTCGAAAA
Organism: Lithosia quadra; assembly: GCA_963576445.1. Taxonomy (NCBI): domain Eukaryota; kingdom Metazoa; phylum Arthropoda; class Insecta; order Lepidoptera; family Erebidae; genus Lithosia; species Lithosia quadra. The sequence goes on along the minus strand of OY754899.1, from coordinate 5,007,796 downwards.
GTAACAACCGCTAAACGGTCTGAAGAGGATGCCTTCGATGCGACCAGGGCTCAACCCTGACATAATGCAATGTAACAAATCATATATAATTGCAAAAAAAAGTAAAGCATAGAGAGACAGAGGAATCAATAATTCAGTAGTACCTACGAAACGATTGCAAGGGGTGTAGGACGCAATTTACTTTATCGTAGTATCCAGTGAGTTTTGTATACGCTTTGAGAAATAAACTGAAACAAGTAAGAAATATCACTGACCAAAAAATTACCATAACATCGTAGTTATGGGTAACCACCTTGGAGAGCCCGTTTCCACTGAAGCGGAGCTGGGCGGAGAGGGACGGTGAAGAGCGGTGAAAATTGGTCAGTGTTCGGAGAGGAGTGGAGCGGAGCGGAGCGGAGCGGAGCATACTTTTGGAATCGCGCATTTTTGCGCTCAGTTACACTCAAACTGCCGCCCCGCTGTCCTCCGCTCCGCACCCCAATGCTCGTTGTCCTCCGCACCGCATCGCCTCGCTGTATTTTTATTATGAATATCCGCTCAGCTCTGCTCCACCCCGCTCGTGCTGTTTCCATTGAAGCGTAGCGGAGATTTCGAGCATAATGATAGGTCAATTCGTGCACCGCTAAGTTCCTCTCCGCGTCAGTGGAAACGCGGCCTTAAGCTGTCGGTTCCGCTTACTATTTGAACATCGCTGGCATTCTTTGACGGATAGTTTGAACCCTAAAAAATGCGACAACCTAGTCTAATAAGAGAACTTCGTTATCGCTAGTGTTGTGAGAGCTTGGAGAAGGATGAAGCAGTGTAGAAGAAAACTAAATAGATACTCACGTTGAGTCCGTTTCACGAATTTTACGGAATGCAGTAATAGCCTTATATATGTCGTCTGCAAGTATCTGGGGGTGTTGCATAGCAGGGTAATGACCGCCATCGTCTACAACAGTGCTTTGCAAATACCGAATGTACTTTTGTCGCAGGCAGCTGTCATCAGATACGTGTTCATGCTTGAACTTGATACCCCATGTGGGTACATTTGTTGGGATCCTAAAATAGTATTCAGAATATTAGCTTCAAATAGTTGATGTCTGGCGCAGGCTTTATTTTGGTTTGAATTATGAAACATCTTTCCATACTTTATTTTAGAACTAATATATTACGAGTGTGTATTGAATAAATAGCTGTTACGGTGGTAAGTACGTTTCGGACGAAACCGTAAATCACAGCTAGTACCTAGATATAGGTATACTTACTGATCCATTTGCGTGATATCAGCATACGAATCAACATGGATTCTCATGCTGGTAGTGATGGAATTATTTATCCAATATATCATGACATTGTCCAGAAGATGTGTCAGCGAGAACTTCCTCAAGAGACCTCCATCGGATAAGCCCTCACTATTCACTCTGGTCCAGGTTGAAAATTTCTCTAGAATATAAGCTGCTAAACCAGCTGGAGATTCGGTTAGAGCAATACCTGAAATAGACTTCTGCTGAGTACATATGTGAAGGCATCTGGATTTTTAGTTACTCAACCACATTATTGGCTGAAAGGATTTGGGCAGGATTTAGCCTGGAATAACACTTGGCTACTTTTTATCCCGGGAATAGGTTACCATAGGGTTGTGAACGTCAGATGGCAGTAGCTTCACGGAAAATATCGAGGTGCAGCCAAATCCGCAGTTAACCCTGGTAAAACGGACCCGGGACTCCGAGGTGAAAGCTTTGAAGAAGAAGAAGAATAGGTTACCATAGGCGGGAACGGGATCAGTATTCCAGGTGGGCGAAGTCGCTGGCAACAGCTAGTGTTAAATTATTCAATTGATAAACAGTTACTGGATACATCAGTAGCTTCAGTGTAGTGGCCACACCAAGTCTTTCGAACCCAAGCCAACCTCATTTGTTAACGGCACAGCTGATTAAATTTTCAAGTACCTGTAGGGACAGGAATGCTGACGCCGGAAATATAAGTCATACGACCGAGCGCCCGGCGCGCTCAGGCAGTCGCATACGAACTGGGCAGTAGGTTGGACACGTACTTATAACCTTAAGTGACGATTGTAACCTCTCTTGTAAACTTTCTTGTAACCAAATTTGTACCAAGGTCAGATCCAGTAAACGTGTAATTCAACTATCCTTAAGTGTTTAATTTACTCAGTCAAGTACCTCCCCCAAACGACCCCAACATACCTATATTGAATGTACTTTTCGATTTCATTCTATGTGTGTAGCAAGTTCCACCGAGTGCCAATCAATAGTAAATTCAAATACTTACCATAAGTGTCGGGTTTCGTATCCCTTGACAGTAATAGCACTTGTCTTCCCATAGTACATTTGGGGTAACTGCCTTCAAAATACACCGTAATATAACCGTATAATCGGTCTAAGCAAAGAAGGTCTGCAAAATTAAAACATATGAATGAAATTAATTGATTGAATGAAGTAAGTAGTATGCTAACTTTCCCAATAGAACACACACGGGACTTGAACCCCTTCCCTTACACCTGTGAAGGAATAGTCAAGGCAAAGCTCTGACCAATTGAGCTACCTGGACACATTCTAGATATTTTCTTTTTCTTTCCTTCTATGTAGGTATAGGTTGGCTGTACAGAATAAATAAATTGGTATCATTTCAAGACCAGCATTAGAGGTAACATTAAAATGGCATGCTATGTCTATACTAAATAGGTGTCAAAATTCATTAACTCATTTATTTAGTCGCTGCGTCTGTTTCCAAATATGAAATATGAAATTCATTCCAACTTCACCCAAGATCAAGAACTGCAATATTTGTTCCAAACACTTTGTTCAGTCATTGCGGCGAACGCATCTTTTGAGCCACTATATTATATACCTATATAGGGCGAGCACGAATTTTCTTTCGAATCGAGTTCGTAACGTGTGCGATAGAAATTATAAGAGATTTGTACAGTTCCTTTTACGCACGATAGGGGCGCTGTACAAATTTCATACAATTTTTGTCGCACACGTTACGAACTCCATACGAAAGAAAATTCGTGCTCGCCCCACTGTATAGTGTAAATATTCAGAACCAGTGACAGGTTTATGCCCTGGCACTTTGGGCATTAATCGAGCATTTATTCAATCCACCCGAATAATGCCGGGCTTAAACCCGGCTTTATGCCTTGGCATTTTCAGCATAAATAATAAAAGCCCAAAGTGTCTTGGGTTATACCCATCACTGGTAAGGACCAATAAAATTTACCATATTGATTGAGCAAGTCTAAAGGCACCTTGAGGTACCCGACTCAGCATTTAGGGGAATATATACCGAGAATAGAATATCCTGATTTTCTTATCGCTTGCCTGACTATGGGATTATTAGTATGGAATCCAAGTACTTTGTCATGGAACAAGGTGGCCATGACTGAACCAATGTCTTGCCCGAAATCACCGCCCTGTATGTAGTACTTTTCATGTCCGATACGGGCCATTAGATTATGTAGGATCACTGCTATTTCTTTTATACCCATACCCTTACGAGCTGGCGCCTGTGGATTAAGGATTAAATCTATAGTAGTATTACAAGATTGTACACTAATTTCTTAATTACATAAACTCACATAACATAAACTCACGCCTATATCCCCGAAGGGGTAGGCAGAGGTGCTAGCACCCACATTTCGACAGTTTATGTTTAGGTCCCTATGTAATAGGTGGCGAGCCTATTGCCATTAACCGGGCACTTATAAACCTGCGATAAATACACACATAACTTCGAAAAGCATCGAAAAGTCATTGGTGTGTGCCATGGTGAACCTGGGATCGAACCCGAGACCTCGTCTCAGCAGTACATTACCCAGACCACTAGGCTACCGCGGTAATTCTTAATTACATTGGAGATATTGATTTATCTCCCAAATGTCAAAATAAGGGAGATTGAGATGAGATCGAAACTAGAATAAGACTGAATTTTAAACATATATTTATTATCTCAGGTGAGCGGACCACCGCGTCCAAGCTTTGAATGCAACCGGTACCTACTAAAGTTGTGATAATGAGCTTACCTCAGAAAATCCGAATCCTGGTAAACTAGGCACAATAACTTCAAACACAAAATCCTTGCCAGTCTGTTGAGTTGTCAGCAAAGGTATGATCTCATAGAACTCACGGATGGATGATGGCCAGTTATGGATCAAAAGTATTGGGATAACCTGTAATGCTTATCAAATTTTATATCTATTCGAGAAAATTAGCATATTCATCCTCAGTTTTAAGACTCAGTTGGGGTCGGTATTCGGACTAGGTTTGTATTTCTTTTTAATTTAGTACTTAAATTGTATTTGAATTGAAATCCTATTGAATTCCACAACTTTTTCTGTCTCATTCCTGTGAACTTTTTTTAAAATTTATTTTTATACTACGTAGGTGGCAGACAAGCACACGGCCCACCTGATGGGAAGCGGTCACCGTGGCGGTCGGGGTGTTCTGTAGGTAGGGCGGAGGTACTACCCCAGTCGGACAGCTCATTTCCGACGGGAGATACCGTCGTGTCCTACCTCCTTGATATTTACTACTCAAAACTCAGCCTCTCTTGTGTAGCTGGTCAGGTGCTTATCATTAGCATTCAATGCGTTACTCTTGCAATTTTTGTTCGTCATACCAATATGCACAGAATAATAAAATTGTACTAAGAAATTCTATCCCCATTTCAAGATTACTCCAGCCATCAAACAGTGCAGGAGCAGTATAATGGCTCTTGCCTAGTAATGAATTATCAAATATTAGCATTTGATTCCTATTTTTTTTTTTTTTTTTTTTTTTTATTCATGATAGGCTTACGTTTGACCTCAATCTCACCTGATGGTAAGTGACGATGTGGTCTACGATGAATCACGCTTGCCTAGAAGGAACCTATTCACTCGTGACTTGAAAACTCCCAGGTTATAGCTTTCCGGAAACACAGACTCAGGCAAGGAATTCCACTCCTTAGCTGTACGCACGATGAACGTGTCAGCAAAGCGCTTTGTGCGTATGAGTGGAATATCGACCATATAGCGGTGGCGTGACGCTGTTCGTCTAGTCGTTCGTTGATGGAAAGGACTTGGAGGTATCAGGTTGTGCAATTCCAGAGCGCACTCCCCGAAATGCATCCGATAGAACACCGAGAGACCTGCAACTTTGCGTCGATGGGCAAGGCTTTGAAGTCTTTTCTCGACTAGTGCATCGTTATTGATGAGCTTCTTGGCTCGTCTCTCGATCGTCTCCAGCGCGTCAAGTTGGTATTTAGCTGAGCCATCACACAGATACGAGCAGTACTCCATACAGGATCGGACCTGCGCTTGATACAAGTTGAGCAGTTGCTCCGGTGTGAAGTACTGTCGCAATTTTGACAGAGCACTTTGCCCAGCTTTCTTGCGGCCATTTGAGCTTTAGCCTCAATGTAAGTCCCAAAGTTGAGGGTGGATGTGAGAGTTACGCCAAGAAGCTCGAGGCGGTCGGTTATCGGCACGGGTACACCTCGGAAGGAGGGATTTGGCTGGAATTGACTTCGCTTGGCAGAAAAAAGACACGCCTGAGTCTTAGCAGCATTGAACTTAACCAGGTTAGCATCACCCCAGTCGGAGACCGCCTTCAAGGATAAGTTCAAGCGCCCAACCATCGCCTCTCGGAGAGATCGGATGTGTGCCGCGCTGGCTCTAGAATTGGACTCATACCTCTCGACCACTGTGCTGTCATCTGCGTACCCAAAAGTACCGGGTTTGAGCAGGTCATTTATGTGCAGCAGGAATAGAGTAGCCGAGAGTACGGACCCCTGAGGAACCCCAGCATTGATCTCAAGCTGGTCTGATGCGCAGCCATCAATGACCACACGTATGGCCCGATTCCTCAGGAAGTCGGCAATCCAGATACATAAGCCAGCGGGCAAGCCGTAGGACGGAAGCTTGCCAATTAGGCTATCGTGCCAGACCCTGTCAAATGCCTTCGAGATGTCGAGAGAGACGGCAAGTGCTTCCCCATGCTTCTCGATAGCTTCGCTCCATATGTGGGTGGCATACACAAGAAGGTCCCCAGTGGAACGGTTCTGACGGAAGCCATATTGCCGGTCACTGAGGAGATCATTCATTTCGAGGTATGCCAGGAGCTTTTTGTTCAGCACACGCTCCATACTTTTACAAAGTATGGACGTTACCGAAATTGGTCTATAATTGACAGGGTCTGCCCGGCTGCCCTTTTTGGGCACAGGTTGCACGTTAGCTTGCTTCCAAGCCCTCGGCACTCGACCAGCCTCATACGAGAGACGAAACAGGCGCGTCAATACAGGAGACAGCTCAGGTGCGCAGGTCCTCAGTACAATTGCAGGAATCCCGTCAGGTCCACTGGCCTTGTTCACGTCCAGATTACGTAGTACCCCACGTACATCCCGCTGACGGATGCTGATATCTGCCATGCGCGCCTCGCAACCGGCAGGAGGATCAGGAGGCTTGGAGGTACCAGCATCCAGACGCGAAGACTCCGCAAAAAGCGAAGCAAATAAATTTGCCTTCTCCTCCGCGGAGTGGGCCAGCGTCCCGTCAGGCTTCTGCAGTGGAGGCAGTGAGGGGCAGCAGAAGTTTGACTCAACCGACTTTGCTAGGGCCCAAAACGCTCTACTGCCCGCTGGGTATGAAGCAAGTTTGCTCCCAATACGGGCAATATGATCGAAGCGGGCCTTTCGCAAAGTCTTCTTGCAAGACTTGGCAGCCCTGTTAAAGGCTCTCTTCTTCCGAGTTACGTCCCCCGTCTTGCGGTTACGGGCATCGACCCAGGCTAGGTAAGCCGCGTGCTTAAGGGCTTCTGCGCGGCCACATTCAGCGCTAAACCATGGTCGAGCCATGCCAGACATATCTACGTCAGAGAATGGAATGTAGTACTCCATTCCCTGTCGCAAGACTTCCACCACGGCATCCGCGCAGACGGATGGATCAGAAGAAGAGAAGCACGTAGGCTGCCATGGATAGGATGCGAAGAAGGATCGCATCTCATCCCAATCTGCTGACGTGTATCGCCATACCCGCCGGGAGCCCCTAGGACTGATGTCGGTCGGGGAGTAAACCGATACAGACTTCACCAGACAGTGGTCGGATGTTCCTAAAGGTGAAGAAATGGACACCGAGTAGCGGTCTGGATCAGTTGTCAGCAGAAGGTCCAGGCAATTGGCTGTGTGTGTATCAACATCCGGTACCCTCGTTGCCCCCTGAACCAGCTGGGTGAGATCGAACGCTAGTGCCAGCTTACGAGTCTCTATCCCAGCGTGGTCAGTTTGCTGGTATGGGAAAAGCCACTCCTTGTGGTGGGCATTGAAATCCCCCAGCAATACCAATTGGGCAGAAGGGTACCGGTGCTGAGCTGTATCTGCTGCCTCACTGAGATATTGCATGAGCCCAGTCGTCTCCTGGTCTCCACCATGAGAGCGATAGACACAGGCATAGACAATTTTGTCGATACCTGTATCCACCATCACCCAAATCGCAGAGAACCTGGGATCATCAAGATTTCGGAGACGCTGATAGCAGATGTCATCCCGTGCGTATACACACACGCCCGCTTGTGGTTTAAAGTTGTGCTCCAGGGTAAACCCTGGGTATTGAAGATACGAGGCGTCTGACGGACATCTGATCTTCGTCTCCGAAAGGAACAAGAGTGCTGGCTTCTCAGTCTCGAGGTGGTGATGGACTGCAACGAGATTGGAGTGCAAACCTCGGATATTGGTGAGGTGCACTTTGAGTGAGAGGGAGTGCAGCCGCTGTTTAACTTTACTCTTTTTGTTCCTTTTCATATGATGCGAGTGAAGATAGGTGAGAGAATGGCAGTGAAGTGAGTAACCACGCTGGTGACCCGCAGGTACACTATGGATGGACGCACTAATGGGATACTGGACTGGAGACTGCGGGGACGCCCGAGCCCCCCCGGGAATGTCCATCGGGCCCTCTCATCCGGTCGCCAACCGGCACGATGGGGCATCCCGGGATTTTTCGACAGTTGGCGGGGCAGCCTTTCATATGTGGCTATCATACTACTTGGGCCCCCAACTACCTGCGGTCGGCCAGCGGTGCACCGTGCCTCGGATCCCGCTACCCTCCTCGGCCAGTACTCCGATGCGTCCATACCAGAGTGCCACAGATCGGTCAGCCTGCAGTAGAACAGCTACCTCGACCCATCCTCCCAAGTGGCTGCACCGAGCATCGTACCGGAACACAGCCAGGCAAGCCAGACTATTTGGCGGTACGTCTTTGCTCGGTGGGTGGTCACAAGCCGACGGTCGAAACCTACCACCAGAGTATCACCTGTTTAGCACCACCCAGGGACTACGTGTAGGGTTTCAGAATAGGGTATTCTCCTACGGACGCAGGTGATTCAGCCCCCAAAAAAGAACTAATCTAATCCTAACTCAGAGATAACTTTTATCATTAATTTATTGTTGTATTTCATACTATTTCATAACAGGTCAGCAATGGGTCGGATTGATAAGTTAGATGGCATTTGCTCGCTTAGTAGCCAATAAAGAGAAGCGAACCCTTGGTTACAAGTTGTTATTATGATAATCGTAAAAATTATTTAGGTACCTTAACATCAGAAGCAGTTGGTTGCACATGAATGTAATGAATATTTAGGCCTTGGATTTTAGTCATATAATGTTTGTATTTGTTTAGAAACTTCTGTCGTTCTTCATAGTTGTAGTCATTTTGCCAAAAGTCCAGTACACGTGTTAAGAAATCTGTGTTGAGACCATATTTGCCCGTAACCTCCACTGGAGGTGTGAATGGACGGCGGTGCAGAAGTCTTTCTTTGAGATCATTTATAATCTACAAACATAAATAAATTAACTAAATAATAAATTTTGTTATTCAGCTTTATCATAGGCACAACAAATTTAGTCACTTTATCATTAATTTTATGTAGGTATAAATAGTGAAAATGAGATATTTCAGATTGATATTACATCAAACAAAAGTAATTACATAATTAGGTGTCAGTTAAATAGCATAATGATAATAAATAGGTATATATAAAACCGCACAGCCTCGCATCTCTTCTTGTGTATGTTACATAAGACAAGTTCTGTCTTCATATTATTGTGTATGTGCATAAACGTTAAATAAATAAATAAATAATATTTGATGCGCTAGAACTCCATAATTGGATGTTGTATGTTCAAATTGGTTACCGGACAGACTTGTACACAAATTGATAGTAACAATAACAAATGTCAATATTTAAAATAGAAAAAAGAAGAACTTACCACATCGGAGAATTCAATTGTGTAAGGACGAATACTTTTGTCTGATTCCGTGTCGTGAGAGTATGGACCCCACCATTTTTCCAAGTCAATTTCAGGAGTTTCTAGAGAGTGTTGTAGGTCACGAAGGTCCCACACATGAGGAAGTATAGTAACGCACAAAAATATACTTAACATAAATTGTATTGAGAACTGGAAAGAATTTTTTATAGATTTATTTACAGTGGTCATAATAGAATATAGTCAAAATAAAGCAAGCAGTTCGAATCTGTCCAAGATAAAAGACTTAAAATGGAATAAATAAAGAACGTTTATTAATAAATACTGACCAGTAGGTTCTTTACTTTAAATATGCTTTTATTTTCTTCATTTCTTTTTACCGGCGGTGCCGTTGTGGTCTCTGTATCGCTCATTTTATCTCCAAAATAATTTGTTTCTTAATTGAACTGTTCACTCTACTGATAACGATCGGTTACAAAGTGCCGAGAGGAAGGGAGCGCCAGGTAAAGCAAGTTGAGGGTTGAGGGTAAAGGCAAGTCCCTGTCCTGCGCAAAACAGATGTTATTGACGTTTTATTGACTTGACAACAGCTGTGTTAAAGTTCACATTGACGTCACACTCTGTAGAGATGAGCCTGTAAAATGTTGTATTTGTTTTTCGCAGCGGTTTTTCGATAGAAGATATTACTTTTTGTATTTAATATTTGTGTTTTTTTTGCATCCCATTACGTAGGTACCTACTTAGGTACTATTTCAAACTTAAAGTATTGACTAGTATTGGTATTGACTAGCGGCTCGGCCTGGCTTCCACGGCTCAAAAAATTTGAAACGCGATGGCAGCGCCGCCTGTAGGCTCCTATAGGGTTATTTATACATCTCTATTTTAAACATTGTGTCTGTTTGTAATAGATAGATACCTAATACCTACCCGTAAGGTGTACATACCTACCTTTTTTTTGTCGTGCAGAAATCCCCATGGATACCACCCGGCAATCGGGGGTGGTTATGTACGATTAAAACCGCACGCCGCCGTTTTGGGTCTTAATTACCGTGGTGTAAGGTTACCCCTATAGGCATTCCTTCGCACCCCAGTGTCACTCAACCGTCGACGCGCGGACAATCAGGGCTCTGTCCGTCAGTCAGCAGGTCTGGTGTATCGGCTTAGTGAGACTGCACACATTCGAAGTGCCCAATAAACTGCGGTGGGAAAATAACTGTTCTCTGGAAAATAACTTTACATAGGTAGTAATTAATCTTTATCTGCCTAACCCGGAGGGTAAACGGCGTGAGCATTATGTACGTAATTACCTTATCTTTATTTTGGTGATTTCTTACCTGATCGGCATGATTCCAACCCTAAACCTATTACCAGGTCATGATGTAGGTATAAATTAAATGCAGCTCACGGCGCACTCCAGTGCTGCTACAGTGCGCATCTATGTAAATATTTGATACGATTGGTACCCTCTATTGATTTCTTGACCTAATTGGGAACTAGTGTAGCTAGCTACTTTGTAGAACTTACTAGGTTGAGATGTTCACTTTGGATTTGAATTTCTTATCAACATGTAAAGTATGGAAACCAATCTCACCAAACTTTGTGTACTAATATAGATTGCAAGTAGGTGACCTACGTGCTCATCATATTCTCATCGGGTAGGTCATGTACTTACCACCTAAGTAGTATAAAAAAAATAGAAATTGCATCTTTTTTTCAATTTAGGTTTAGAAATAGTACCTATAAAAAATGCTGGCATATGTCAGCTTATGGGCTTATTGTGTGTATTTATCGCAGGTTTATTAGTGCCTCGGAGAGCACGTTAAGCCGTCGGTCCCGGTTGCCATACAAACATCTATGGCAGTCGTTACGGGTAGTTGGAGCCCTCAAAAGTCCAACCAGTCTAACTTGGAACTTCGATATCGCCATTGGTTGTGGAGGTCAGATGGCAGTCGCTCCACGTAAAATATCGAAGTTCAGCCGCATCACAGTTAGACTGGAAAGCCGACCCCAACTGAGTTGGGAAAAGGTTCAGAGAATGAATGATGATGTCAGCTTATGGGCTATCTGGCTTGAAAGAAAATTTAAAAACTAGCTTGCTCGCTCAAAATGTCTCTACCTACTCTATCAATAGAAAGTCTCCGTTATTAAGCTCAACATTTTACAAAAGCCACACCTGTAATAATATGATCAAAAATAATGAAGAAATTATTGACGTGTGAAACGAAAGTGGGCAAAATAAATCCGAATGAGAGCGAATGAATGGGAGCTGTCACAATGGAGCCGCAAGCCGCCGTTAATTGAACTTGCGGGGCCAATATGGATACTCGATTTTTATTTTTTCACTCAACCGCAGTTGGATACACAATATTTTAAGGGCTGTGTATTGAAAATTTTATTGAATTTTGGTAGGTAATCGGTATTAGTAATTTGGTAATTCTTCAAAAATGGAGAAGGTTCTCAATACGGGTTTTTGGGCATATTTTTTTTTGTTCTCTGTAGAGCACATCATTATCCTCCTAATGATGTCTCGGTTGCATCCAAAGCCTGTACTTTTAAATTCGCGGGTTCGGTCTTCAATGTCTTGATTTAGCTTATTTTGGCTTTTGTGGGAGCGACTGCTGTTTGAGCCCTTATTCCCAAGAGGCAAGCTTGCGCTAAAGCTTAGTCCGTTTATCAGTAGGTTGTTCCTGAAGGTTAGCGTACGAGTACCTGGCACAGGTATTACAACGGGTCTGGGAGTTCAGACAGTAGTCGCTCTCGAAAAAGCCAAGGTAGGCTTATCTCGGTTTTTGTGGGAGCGACTTAGACTAGTAAAGATAAAGAGTCAAAGAACGGACCCGGAGTTAAAAGCATACGTACGAGTGTATGTACGAAACATACAAACCTACCTACTTATGCCTAACAAAAAAGTAGTTTTAGATTTTTGTCTGTCTGTCCGAGACCGGATGTTCGTTGAAAGGAAGGTAATAGGGTAAAAAATAGGGTATCTACCTACAGCATAAAAAATACCTACCTATAGGTATCTTAAAAAACTAAATCAGCGGCCGGAGTCGTTGGCACAGCTAGTTGTTAATAAATTCATTATTATTGTGATTTCCACAGCCCTATCGGCCACCCACCACGCTTTCAAAGCGCTATCACGGCTCTCAGCCCTGTCAACGTTTTCCCATTTTTCCCACCTACCCATATGTCCATTTAAAATATTTCAACTCCATTCGCCTACATGTAAAATTGAACCCTAACGTAAGCTTAATTCATGAAACCCGGTAATAGATCGAATGAAAAGTAGTACGTACTTACGACTTTTCAAGATGAGAGGTGGTTTAGCGATGCGGTTTTTCGAATGAAAATCTCTTTTGGTGGAATTGACATCCGAATTTAATATCGGTTTTAGCGCTGTTAATAATATTATTGAATATGAACAGTCGGAAAGTGTGTGGTCGCTGTGTAAAGCGAGATAATGATAGTAGATAATAGTCAATTTATTTATGGAGTAGTAATAACACTATCTGAAAATATGAATTTGTGTTCATGAATTACCTACGGAGACTAGGTACTTACTCATAAGAAAAACTTCAAGTATGAAAGTGATTCCCTATATGTAAAACTCTTTATAGGCTAAGAGCCGGTGAAGATCGAGCTTTCCCCATATGAACCATAGGTATGAGATATATATTAATAGGTATAGAACATACTTCATCAAGAATGCAATCATATCGGTATCTCAGAATAGAGTCAACTGGTCACAGAAGATACAAAACAATCAGTTATGGTTTTATAGAGGTAACGAATTTGGCCAAAACAAATTCAAGCGCCTGATTTTTAAATCAGCGATACATCTTTTGTGTACAAGTGTATAGCTAATTTAAAAAGCCCGGCGTTCTATTCTTGGTTTTACTTATAACGTTTAAGTTACTAAATGGTATATGTATGTATCTTATTTAATTTTTGTAGGTACGTAGATAGAAATGTCTCCGTGCATCAGTAAGTACCTTATAATAATAATAATAATAACACCTTAAGAGGCTCTCACTAGGCAGCTGGCTCAAGGGCGTGATGCAAAAGGCAGTTTTGCTAGGCACGGCACGCATTGTGAGGAAGTTCCTCTCCCTGGAGCCCTAACCACCGGTGGCTTGGTCCCTGTACCCGACGCCGGTGGAGCACTATTTTTATATTTTTAAATGTATTGTTTTTTTTTTTTATGTATATAATATATTTAAAAATGTAGTAATATGTTTAAGAATTAAATAAAGGAAATAATACTAAAATTTCTTTATTAAAGCAATATTAGCTCATTTGGTTAGTGACAATTTCTTACTTGGCTATATTAGTAACAATAATTAATTAATAAACAATGACAAATTTAAAACAGGAATGAATGAAAGTCAAAATCAAATCCAAAATCAGAATTAGCTATTATTATCAATGTCAAATGATTAAAATTATAATTATAAAATAATATGTGATGTCAAATAATATATTATAGAATATTTATAAAATACATTAGTTAATTGTATTATTATAGAATTTAAATTTTGAAAATGTGAATAAATAATTTAAACCTTCATCCTCTCCAAGAACATGTCATTAATACCTACTTATTACAATAAAACTTGCTACAAGGTTATCACTGAAGAGGAAACCTTGCAGCACCTATTTATAAAAATGCAGTCTAACCTGCCTGCAACCATGCTCAGGACGCTGTTGGGGCTGGCCCGTACCCGGCGCACCAAGGATGCACACCTCTTCCTGATTGTTGTATAGAAGCAATCAACCCTGGCTTCAGCAAACATCCCCGATGCGCTACAGAACCGAGGCAGCCCCATCAACACCCGGAACGCGTGAAATATGAAAATAGCCGCTGTAGAAAACTAAGATTTGTCTAATATCGTAAATAGGTGTCAATGTTTGTGTTATTTATTAGTTACCTATATGTTATAAATATTAATAAGATTGAGTAGCTAATTAATAAAATATTCATTGATTATGTTCAAACTATAAAAGTCAATCACATAATTATTTGAACATTCGAAAATTAAACGATGCGGTGGAATATAACTTTAGGTAAGTAGAATAATATTAATACCGTTCAAACTGTTCCCATCAAGACAGATATAGGTAGGTGCACAATTTTCCATTAAAAGTGACGTAACTAAGATCCACCCCACCTTAACAATGGCCCGAAAACGTGACGCTTTGAAACCTTACCTTAAACGTCCTAACAAGGTTATCGTGACGTGACAGCACATCCCTTGATTATGTACCCACAATCTCATCCATACACCGCCAACTGGGGTTGTGACTCTTATCCCTTGAAGTTAAAGTTCAAATTTGTGTGTATTTTCTTGAATAGGTTGCTCTTGAAGTTGGTAGAAGATGTACAAGGGGAGGTTTTAAGTGGGGTGCGATAAAGTCACAGGTCGAGGCTTAGCGGTTACGAGTCGCGCTTGACGCTCCGTTTCATAGGGATGGGGATTTCGGCGTTATTGGCTCTTGTCTTAGGGTTGCCACAAGCTCGGAAGTGAAGAAGACTTGTTCTTGTGATGATATCATAGGCTGTTAATATCTACTTATTATTTGAAGTTGGAAAGTGTAAATTTTACAACTATAATTACACAAATAAAAAATCTTAACATTCGGAACAGGAGTTATATGCAATTTTAAATACCTACTATCTAAGTATAAAACTAATTGTTGAATTAAACTGTGACTGCGCTTGAATAGTTAAAAATAAAGATATACCTAATGCAAGGTAATATTTACAATCTACATTCACATTTATCTGAATATAGAGTCGAAAAGTGTAAATAAAATATTAAGAATGGTTAGTAGCTAATCGCGATGGACGTAAAAAGTACTGGACGGATTTTGATGCGGTTTATTTTATTAGAAAGGTCTTGCTTAGACTTAAAATTTGACGTATGTTTGATTGCATTTGGTTGAGTACAACCGGAGTTATGACGAAAAAACGATAACCTACCTAAAAACGACGTGCAGGCGGAGCCGCGGGTATCAACTTGTATAAAAAGTAGCCTATATGTTGCCCAGAAGTATGAACTATAATCGTACCAAGTTTGATCAAAATCTCTCCAGTAGTTTTTAATCCATGCGTGCACATACAGACAGACAGACAGACAGACAGACAGACAGACAGAAAGACAAAAAATTTACTGATTGCATTTTTTGCATTAGTATCGATCACCAATCATCCCCCAATAATTCTTTTGTAAATATATTCAATGTACAGAATTGACCTCTCTACAGTTTTATTATAAGTAGTATGTTAAGTACAAACTAAACTACATAATTGTGTACATTAAACTCTTTAAGTTACAAGGTGCTGGTTACTTTACAAAAATATTTCTATCAATATCAGTAATTGAATTTTGAAAGTCATTGTAGGATTCAAGTTCAGAGTTAAGAAATACTTAATAGCCATTACGCCCGTAGACTATCAATCAGATCAGATAAAAAAGAAATAAGTATTAATAATCATTTAATAATAAAATGCTAATAGATAACATTTGTAATGGCCTTTATGAATAATATTGAAAATAAAGTTCAAAACCACACTTAAACACATTGGGAGTGTACATAACTTTTCATAAGAGGAATATGATTTATGTTTTAATATTCATTTTTATATTTAATTTAATAGGTAGGTACTCGTACATAATCATCACCCTCATATTGATTTCCTAGTTGTGTCAAGTTTGCACTTGGAGCCCGAAGTCCGCTTATTATTCATTTGTATGTCAGCTTTTCTGGGAGCGACTTCCGTCTGTCCTCCCAACCCTGAGAGGAAAGTCTGAGCCACAGCCTCGTCCGTTGTTTGGCACATGCACCGACTTGCAGGTGAGGTTGGCTTGGGTCTCTAGACCCAATGTTGGTTACCAATCTAAGTGATTTGTGTTTCTGAAAATTGTTTAGTAAGTAGTGAAAGTTTATTGAGGACAGAAAGTTTACATAAACCGCATACCATTTTTAAACATATCTATTATAGTGGTAACTTAAACAGTCATAAAGGTGTATGTCATGGTATAGTTACTGGTGTAAGTCCTACCCTAGCTATGCATCGTCACCGTAACTGCATCGTCGAGAAATCAGTTGTTTACAAGTTAGAGTATAACATATTCTAAAATATACTAAGAACTAAACTTACCAACCCTACGACTTCTCGTTACGTAGCAAGCCTCTCCACGGAGTCATCAGATAAGAGACGGGCGCTCAAGTTTAATTGAATTTCCTCGCAAAGTTTCCGGCGTGCCACCCCTGGCCGGCGCGCGCCCTGATTGGAGCGGCGTCGATTGCGTTCAAAGACATTGTTCCCCGGCAGAGAGCCAGGGCTGTGCCTATGTACTGATCAACGATGTACATGAATGGTTAGTGGACTATTGTTTGTCGTATATTCAATGGCTCTGTAGAATTTTTAAATATTATGTGGTCAGTAATACATGACACAATATTTGGCTTGTTTTATATCAAAGGCTAGATCTTAATGATTATAGTATAGTGGTTCAAACTAATCATCATTATCTCAGCGTTTGTGGTTGCATCCACAATTTGTTCTTTGACGTCTGGGATGCACTCTCCTAATGTCTCTTGAATTGGCTTCTGCGGAAGCAACTACCGTCTATCCTTCCAAACCATAGAGAAAAGCTTGCCTCAAGCCTCGTTCGTTAATCAGTAAGTGTACGGCATCGAACTTCGCAAGGTTTTGAAGTAGTGGGGCCCACACTACTACAAAATCTAGCCAAGTTACTCGTAGATGCCGTGCACTATATCTTCATTTGTAACGAAGGTTGTTTTAAAAAGCTACAATTAAACCAGAGTGCGTGCAAAATGCGTGTCTTTTTTACTTATTAAGCACCATATATCTGGATACAGTGGTTAGGCACCATGACGAAGAATTTTTGCATCATCATTCATTCACTTGCATTAATTCAATACAGAATATTCAGAAGATTTTAAACTTTATGGCAATGAAGATAGAGGTGGTTTTAAGTTAGTGTTCAAAAGAATTTTTACAAGGTTGATATTATTATGATGACATTTTACGTTAGTTCCACTTTTGGTCGTAAGTGGGCCGGCGGATGTGGGTAGATGTTACGCGCATGAAAAAAGATAATTTAGTATTTCAACTTTGGTTGGTTAATTCGAGAAAAATGCCATTGTTTTATATACTGGCACGAGTGTACTATTTATGTCATGTAGGATATTACTTACTATAATTTTACATCAACCTATGTATAGTCGGCGTCAGGAGTAGATGATCGTTGCCAGATTTTCAGGATTGGTTTCTGAGAAAGTTTATTTATATTTCTCAGTGAAAATGCTGTTTAACTACTCAATGGAGAGACCATTGAAATATTTTAAAAATAAATAACACAACTACAACATAACTAAACTAAAAGTGCTCTATATTATTACTCGTTGGTTATATTGAAAAAGTACCTACCTAAATGTAAATCCTACCTACTACGAGTATAGGGAAGCTAAATTCTGCCAAAAAACTATCCTAAAGTTTGCCAGAAGATTTTGTAATCATAGTATGTGTGTATTGTGTTTGCAAGTGTTTAAATAAGGTGCAAAAGGCGGATGGAATGCGTAAAAGAGGATATGGCAAGGAAGGGTGTGATTGAGAAGATGGTATCTGACAGAAATATATGTAAGTAGGAGAATTACATATTGCGCCGACCCCAAATAATTGGAACAAGGGCAGGCAAACGATGATGACTAGGTTTTTAAGTTGGACAGTCGAGCGTTTAAAGCAAGTAAGTATAATTGATTATTGCGTTCCGTAAGCCGATATCAATTAAACGCGTAATAGTATGCACTAGTGAGCCGCGTAATCTAATTGTTTAGTATATTTAGCTGCGGAACCGCAGCGTGCCGCAGCTAACAAAATTTGGGTCTGGAAGTTTTTGTTATTTGACTACTATTTTTACGTCTAAATTGACCGGACTAGAAGTAGTAGTATTTTGTTTATAATTAATTTTTTTCTGAGCGTGAACCTCCATGTACTGTGACTCTACCTACGCTTACGTATTTGTACCTACTACAGGTAAACGTTTTACAATCACACATTTCGTACTAAATACTTCTTATTAAGTAACAATTGTATAAACAAATAATCACTTTAACTACACTCACTTTCACATGCATAATAGTAATTGAACGGCGAATTTAGAGCGTGCGTAAAAGCCTTTGTCTGATGAAACTTTCGATTTGGGGACCATAATTATATTATAATTGTTCCACGCAATAGGCCCAACTGGACTTCGCAATGCCTACTGATGCTCTAAAAGTTATATTTAGGCCACAACTCCATTTAGGTTTTGGTAATTGTGAATGGACTGCGTGGTCGGGAACCTCCACGCGGTGCGTCCTGAACAATGGAGACAGTTTTGCCTCTCATTCGCAGGGGAGACGCTACCGTCTACGGATATTCCCTGCCGAGGCGGGAGTGGCCCAGTAAAGGGCTGCTCGGAAACTGTCCACGTATCTCTCTGACTGAGAGATGAACGGCAGAGGGTAGAGAGGAGTTGGTTCTCTGAACACAAGCTCTATAGCCTCTCCAGTCACTTATTGAGAAATTTGGATGTATACAACCGAGTATAGTTCCGATTTATATGCAACAACCTCCAACTCAATGATAAGAATCGGTTCACATCGATACTTACTGGACGATAATTAGAACGAGCTATTCCTTAATTGCAAGTACGACGCTGGAGCCATTAGTTTACTTTCGTTTCTTAATTAAAATAATTCAGACGATTACATCAACACACTCACTGCCTGGTAGTGTTAGACTGCCTGAGATTCATTACATGTAGTCTCGACGGTCTGCGATAGTAAAATAGGTGATCCAATTACTTGAATAACGTGTTCTGATCAACAGTATTTTGGATAATCTACTATTTCTCGATCAATCATTCACTTCTGGACATAGGTTTTTGTCAATTTGCGCCACAGCACCATTTCCTGCGCCTTTTGCATCTAATTAATCTCAGTCAAATAACGGATATACAATCTGAAAAAGGTTTTATAAGCCGTAGACAATGAAACTATCTGAAAATGGTTCTGCCGATATCCATCCGCGTAGCAATGATTGCAAAAAGCAACCGCAACATTAGGAACGCTCTACCTATAAAGAAATAATACCGCGATGTAGCGATGGAATCCGTGCTAGATTTTACTTATTCGGCCCAAAATATATCAAACTAGCTGACCCACCCCGGCTTCGCCCGTGGCGTATTTCGAACCCCGATGCACCCTTTTTAACTCACATAATATGCTCATAATTTATCAGTTTTCCTAAAATGTATGGGAATCTACCGGAATTGTTCACATTTAGGATTATTGCTCCGCTCCCTTGGGCAGTAGCGTGATGATATTCAGCCTACGATATTCCCGGATAATGTGGCTTTCTATTATTGGTGAAAGAATTTTTAAAATCGGTTCAGTAGATCCTGAGATTATCCCTTACAATTTAACAAATATACAAACACACAAACTTTACTTCGTTATAATATTAGTATGGGTAATTATTGCATAAACAACACTTCATAAAAGCAGATTATCACCTCATAAGACTTTTGTTAAATCTATTGTAGACGTAGAGTGCATCTATCAGTGTTAGTTCCGCCCTCCTGTCGGAATCACCGCTTGCGACTTTCTACAACAGACGTGATTAATGATTGCGCATACGACCGATACGTGTGCAATTTAATACATCTTGTTTTAATTTCATTATGCATTATCTATGATGACTAGCAAACATTTTTACAATTATATTTTAGTTGCGCAGAAAACGTTCTTAGGTCTCTTTGTTGGTAATATGCACAATTTAACAAATTATAGATTATTTTACATCACAGACTTAAAGGGCTCGTATCATTGGTTGATCTTTCCTTTTATAGATTTTTGGTTGGTCCATATGCGCGAACTTGCCCCCACCTTACCAACTTTTGTTCTAGATGTTTGTCAGCTATACACGGCTGTGGTTAACAATTAGTCGTACTGGGTACCATTCAAGTCTACGGGGCCCTAGCCATGGCCAACCAATCTGACAAATTATCGAAGTGCAGTCTTGCCTTTTGGGGTTGAGTGGTCAGATAGCACAACAGAACTGTCACAGTGGCCGCTCCTGAAAAAGATAAATCATATCATGGACAGGTAGAATAGGGGAGCGGGCCCTGGGCTCTGAAAGTGCAAGTATTGGATACAGCTGGAATTGGCAGCTATGATGATTTCATTGTAAAATATGTAATATTGCACTAGTCTTTATCGTACCTGCTCACAATTAAGATTTTAATGTACCATAATTGATATTCGAAAATAACCGACATCGCACGCGTGCCATAGGCTAGTAGGTTACCATGTAACAAAACTTCGTGTTATATAATAACGTCCGAACGGAACTTATTATAATTGTAGATAGCAGATTTCCATGGCGTTCCAATTAGTTATATCCAAGCCTACAGACTTATTCATTTATTTCACTATTCGGAGGACCAACAGCCATGAACATAAATATAAAACTGTAATATTGAAAAATGTAGAATTTCAGTCGAATCTGATAAGCGGTTTTCAAGTGACGCTCGATAGTTGGATAATAAGCAGCATGCAGATAAACAGAAAAAAATCTATATAGCAATCACTTTTTGAAAAAGTGATAGCAGTTTTCACCTCGTTATGATTTTATTCATTGAGAAGATTAACAAGAGGGACCAAAATTATGTTAGATTTCCTTTTTAGATTCACAAACTTTCACGACTATTAGCTGCACTAGTATTTAGTAAACGTACAACTAGGCTACCTACTGTATTAGGTATTCAGTTTAGACGAACCAAATATATTTTCGAGAGAATAGGAATACGTGATAGAATTAGTATTGTTAAACGCATTTTAAAAGCTAATCTTGGACATAACTGTAAGACTTTGAATAATATAGCTGGTTAGTATTTTAGTATAAATATAGATACCTACACTGACCTCACAAATTGTAGTTCTGCATTCGGCCTGTATGTTTGAGTAGGTATGTACATTTATATAATCTGCAATTGCGTCGTTACTGAAGAACCTATCAGATACAATAGGTATTGTTGAGGTCAGGACCCCTGTTGATTGGCGCATGAAAGTGAGACCTACAGACTTGCAATAGACAAGTCTGTAGGTCTCACTTTCATGCGCAGATTTATAATTCAATAATACTTAATACATTTTGAACTGATTGGATTGGATTTCAGATAGTGACTGACACGTTTATAATAAAAAAAAAACAATAAAATCTTTTGTTGTGTAATGTAATTCATTAGGCGTAAGACTAGTTTCCATAGAAGTAGTAGTAACTAGTCAAATAGGTACCTTGTAAGATAACACCCTATGATTTTGAAAAGCTTTTAAATAGGTACATTAAACGTTCGGTAATTTTTTTGACATTTTACCCAGCGCTTCCTAGACCCAAAGAAAGTATACTTTAATTAGCTTATGTTATGGGTTCTAGAATGCTTACTAATACTTACTAATACTAATAAACTTAATAAGACTAATGCGAATAGACATATTCTTGAATCTTAATTTTTTGCTATAATCTCAAATTCTTAAATCTTCATTAAATTTTAAATTTTTGGAACACTTTATTGCCCAGGTTACCCTCACCCGACATAACCACCCCCGATGGCCGACGGGGGTGGTATCCATGGGAATTTCCGAACGATAAAAAAAAATGTTAGCCTCACCTGCAGGCTGGTACAACTGCTGATTAACAAACAAGGCTCTGGCGCAGGTTTTCCTCTCGGAGTTTGGACGAAAAAGTACCAAGTATGGACGGGACGCATTTTACATGCACTATCAGGTACATTATATAGATGAAATTACTAATTCCTACGTAATTCTTAATTACGAACGCGTAACGCACTTAGCCGGTTATTCCATAAAACTAATCTATACGTTCAGTTGTGTAGCATGTCATAAAACTAGTGTAATAATTACACCCCACATCAGGAAGATTAGCCAATGAATCAATCCAGTGATTGACGATAGGGCGTCGGAGCGTACGCACTTATCATAATCACTCAGTTGTGCGCGTGCGTGTTACGTCGCCTATTGTTTTATGTAACGTTGGAGCGTTAGCATCAAAAGTAGATTAGGAACGTCAGCATTAAAAGTAGATGATCATTTGCAGATATTTTACGATAAACTTATTAATCCCCCCCCCCCCATAAAACGAATACCTATCTTGTATATATCTTATTAAATGAATATAATAATTAATAAAAGATTTAAAAATTGCATGGAGTTAACAAATGAAAAAAAATTAAATTAGGTAAACCTATATCTGAAAACTCTTATTATTAGTAGATAAAACAATAATCTTTTTTAAATCATTTTCTCTTACACCAGCTATAAATATCCAGATAATTATAATAAAATTTAAAAAAGTATCTATTCATAATAAATTAAGTCGAATTAATAAATAAACCCCCGAAGTAACTAAAGTTAAGTTCTGGTTTTGGCGTCTAACACACGTTTCATTGACGATTGTGACGACTGACACGCATTTTAGCAACTCAACTGTAGGTATGCACCTAAGAATACAAAAAGTAGGAAACACAGTATACCTAGTTAATTTATTATGATATAATAGTCATAAATACTGTTCTCAATTCATAATTTAAACGTAAAGCCAATTACTGCTTCTATAAAGCAATTTAAGCAATTAAAACTTCATTAAGTTTAATATTGTTTAAATGCATAAAGTACTTGGATAGTTATGTATGTTAGTCGGATTTGATGATGTTACAATGTGTTAAGTGTTAACTGTGTGTACCGAAATAATTTTCGTTTTTGAGGGTAGGTACCTAATCTATACTAATATTATAAAGAAGTAAAGTTTGTGTGTTTGTATATTTGTTAAATTGTAGGGGTAATTTCGGGATCTACTGAACCGATTTTAAAAATTCTTTCACCAATAGAAAGCCACATTATTGCTGAGTGTCATAGGCTATATATTTTATTGGAAAACTGGAATTTACATCCAGGCGAAGCCGAGTCCCGAGTCGCTAGTTAGGTATAAGGTTTCATGATAGTCTTTTTCTTCTTTTGTGTCAACGATATGGGTAAAAAATTCTACCATTTTGACAGCGCGCTGTTAGTGCCTTTGTTGAGGTCGTCTTTTCTTTAGCGCAAGAGGTAGGATCAAATACTTCCTGTTTTTTAAATTGGTAATGGGTGCTTATTCATGTTGTTTCATTCATATTATTGTAACTTGGTATATAAAATCTATTTTACCATCATTAGGAGTATGAAGTAGGATATGATAGTAAGAGTAGGATACCTACGTAATAGTTTAATAATTTTAATAATTAGGTTAACTTTACTACTTCCATTCTTGCATTTCAATATAAATTAAGATGCACATTATTTTCGAACTCATAATCAACTCATGCGGTGTGGATTTCTGGATCATTTTTATATCTATTGTATAATATTTGCTCGGTGTTGCCAACACTATGCTTATAGTACGGGAGGTAGCGTTAATTTTTTTTGGCAAGCGATAGCGAGTTGATATTCTCCACGATAATGGATCTTTATTGATACATACCAGAATTGACCGTCAGAACCCGCACCCGCAGAGGAGTCGAAGGTGACACCATGGTAAAGTTGTCAAAAAAAATTACGCTCCGAGCAATTATTTGCCACGTGAAACTTTATATGGTGATTCCTGAGGTCATTTTCAACTGAGAAATAACCGTCAGATGTGGTGTAGAGTAGAGGTTATACGTCAGTCGCGTATATATTAGACCAGTGCCGATAGTCTTTGAGACAAAATAAATTTATAGTAGGATGAAACCTGGTGGAAAAGGATCAGAATACAACAAAAATGAAAGGAAAAATAAATTACGGGTGATCTGAGGTCGGGAAGTGGGGAGGGGGGTGAGTTTTAAGGGTAAAAACGGTTTATCTCGATTTCCGGCAAAACTACAAGTCCTATGGAAAAAAGTTAAACGACAAAGTTGTAGGTAATAAAAAGACCTACAACTTTTCATTTACACTTTTTTCACATAACCTCAAAATGTATGTGAAAAATTCAAATAATCAAGTTTTTGGTTTTTTATTTTTATCTTAAGCAAAACAAATTTGTTTTCCACGAAATTTGGTGAAAACTTAGCTTTTTATGTCCTACAGACACTGTATTTTTTTGATTTGAAATACTCTTTTTTTTAGCTTATTTTGACTAAATATCGAAAAACCACGCTAATTTTCAATCGAAAATTCTCACGTCAAAATACCAGCTTTTTAAAAAAAGTCAAAAATTTTTTTGTTCTTTGAAATCTCTTCTTTCTGATGATGTAAAAATACATATACATTGCTATGGTAAATGTTCTCAGGAAATGCAAAGAAGAAAAACTCGAATTCGAAATTAATATTTTTGTATTTAGTCATTTCCTCGCTGAGGTGGGATGAGAAGTTACAAGTTGCACTATAACTTCATGGTTGCACTCGAGTGCAAAGATTTTTCACCTTGCGCACTTTTGATTCCCTCGCTAAAGATCTGGGTTCAATTTTTAGAACCCTTCGCGTGCTCAGTTTTGATGACCGAGCAAGCAAAGGGTTCTTAATTTGAATCACGAGCACAGCGAGCGATTCACAAAATAGAACCCTGAGCTTTAGCGAGGGTATCAAAAGTGCACAAGGTGAAAAATCTTTGCACTCGAGGAGTGCAACCATGAAGTTATAGTGCAACTTGTAACTTCTCATCCCACCTCAGCGAGGAAATGACTAAATACAAAAATATTAATTTCGAATTCAAGTTTTTCTTCTTTGCATTTTCTGAGAACATTTACCATAGCAATGTATATATATTTTTACATCATCAGAAAGAAGAGATTTCAAAGAACAAAAATATTTTTTGACTTTTTTTAAAAAGCTGGTATTTTGTCGATTTCGATTGAAAATTAGGGTGGTTTTTCGATATTTAGTCAAAATAAGCTGAAAAAAAGAATATTTCAAATAAAAAAAAATGAAAATTTTCTGATATTAAACATTTTTTTTAAGTATTATTGTGTGTATTGCGGCAAATTTACAACGTTTTAAAGTAATATCGTGTTTAATTGTTATTTTGCGCATGTTTAGTATAACCTGAAAAAGGTTATAAAATAATCTCAGGCGCCGGCGGTCACTCAACGACCGGACGGAGGTCGTTGAGTGACCTCCGGCGCAGACCTGGGGGGACGGGTGGAGCCCCCTGTCACCCTAGCAGAAGAAAGCCAAGAGGGCGGCGCTCGAAAGCTCACCCCCTCTTTTCCGGGGCATGGCAGGACACCGTGGTTCCCTACGCCGAGGGGTTTTAATCAGTTTGATTACGACATAACGGTGGGGATTTCTGCACGAAAAAAATATTATAAGAAAAGTAGTTCAGTCACAAAAATTGTGCATTTGGAAGTAGGTATACACGGTACAAAATTAAATGCCAAAACAACATTTTTTTACAATAAAATGTTTCTCTGTTTGTCTGTCTGTTTGTTCCGGATAATCGCGACCGATTTTGACGGGACTTTCACTCTATGTAACAAGGAGTAACTACAGCTACTTTAATTTTTGGAAAAAGAATTAGGGTTCCGCGTAAAATGATTACATAGGTACCTACTTAAAAATCTAACACCACGCGGACCAGCAGACGAAGTCGCGGGCATAGCTAGTGAGTAAATATAGAAGCAGGTAATACAAATAAGAATATTGTTATAGTCTACATACAAATACTCATAAAGCGTTGAACAGAGAGCAAATGTTTAACTGGCCTAATGATTGCGAGGGCGGAGGTATAATAAACTAATACTTTATTGGCAGTATGTTTGTACGCCTGTGCGCGCGCGAAGGGTTCTAAAAATTGAACCCAGATCTTTAGCGAGGGAATCAAAAGTGCGCAAGGTGAAAAATCTTTGCACTCGAGTGCAACCATGAAGTTATAGTGCAACTTGTAACTTCTCATCCCACCTCAGCGAGGAAATGACTAAATACAAAAATATTAATTTCGAATTCGAGTTTTTCTTCTTTGCATTTCCTGAGAACATTTACCATAGCAATGTGTATATATTTTTACATCATCAGAAAGAAGAGATTTCGAAGAACAAAAAATTTTTTGATTTTTTTTAAAAAGCTGGTATTTTGACGTGAGAATTTTCGATTGAAAATTAGGGTGGTTTTTCGATATTTAGTCAAAATAAGCTGAAAAAAAGAGTATTTCAAATAAAAAAAAATACAGTGTCTGTAGGACATAAAAAGCTAAGTTTTCACCAAATTTCGTGGAAAACAAATTTGTTTTGCTTAAGATAAAAATAAAAAACCAAAAACTTGATTATTTGAATTTTTCACATACATTTTGAGGTTATGTGAAAAAAGTGTAAATGAAAAGTTGTAGGTCTCTTTATTACCTACAACTTTGTCATTTAACTTTTTTCCATAGGACTTGTAGTTTTGCCGGAAATCGAGATAAACCGTTTTTACCCTTAAAACTCACCCCCCTCCCCACTTCCCGACCTCAGATCACCCGTAATTTATTTTTCCTTTCATTTTTGTTATATTCTGATCCTTTTACACGGTTTCATCCTACTATAAATTTATTTTGTCTCAAAGACTATCGGCACTGGTCTAATATATACGCGACTGACGTATAACCTCTACTCTACACCACATCTGACGGTTATTTCTCAGTTGAAAATGACCTCAGGAATCACCATATAAAGTTTCACGTGGCAAATAATTGCTCGGAGCGTAATTTTTTTTGACAACTTTACCATGGTGTCACCTTCGACTCGACCGCTACCAGACCGGTTGACGGTCGACTCTGTTATGTATTAATAAAGCTCTATTATCGTGGAGAATATCAACTGGCTATCGATTGCTTGTTAGAATTAACGCTACCTCCCGTACTATTAGGTAAATACTGTAATAGTTCTAAATGTTTCAGTCTCTCTCTAATAGAAACAACATAAGCTCTTGCCTATGATATTACGGAACCGTAAACTAGATAGGTACGTAAGTATATTACCTTGTTTTATTGTGATTACTACTAAGATATAAATTAACTTCTTTTCTACCTGTATGTACTTACCTGTAACTGTACAGTCGCGTACATAATAAATTACTTATTAATTTACCGAATATACTCTGTTTCCGAGCATACTATGTTACTTATGTAGAGCTACAGAAAAGTAGATATGGAAATAATTACTATTGCAGGGATAAATGGTTCATTTTTTTTGTTCGGGCGGTAAGCCCCGTGGAAACCGTCCTCGTTGGCCATGGCCAACGAGGTTGCGCGTTTATAATACCTAACATAATATTCGTTCGACTGTGACACTAGTAGAATAGGATAGCGTTTGGATTGTACCATGGCCACTAAGAAGTATGAGGAATGATCAGAATATTATTATTTGATGACCTGCTTAAGGGAACCTTAATTTACAAGTGACGTAAGCTTATCAATACATCCGATTTCTTATATAATAGTACACAAATGAGTATACAGTCTATTGTAGAGGTTTTTCTATCAAAAATATGCATCAGTGCTGTCCCACATCGCACAAGCGGAAATTACGCATAGATAGAACAGTCGATAGTATGGAAAATTGGAGTATTATGTAGCGAAGATACATTTTTACATAAATTTTATGTTAAAATATATGATATCAAATAAGGCACGATACTACTTATCAAGATTAGTTAAATAAGTGTTAAGTAATCGGTATATTAGACAGGATGGTGACGCAAAGGTTTACCTAATGAAGAGGTAGGTAAATATAAAGAAGTTCTTCATTATTGTGTTAACGGCCAGTAGCTCGGCATGGTGTCCGTAGATATATCTCTTCTATATCTTCAACCAATGAAATAGCAGAAATAATAAAGAATCTTACAAACATACACACATACATACACACATGCAAGATACTCGCGAAAAACATAACCCTTCTTGGCTGTCGGGTAAAAAGTGGAAAGGTGACATTTAGGTGCCGTTTTGGTCACATGCGATTTTATTGATTAAAGTACGCTATGCTGACCCTGCAGACTGAGACATTCAGTATTGTATTCAGATATTTGGCTTAAATATTTCTGAACACGATTAATTAAAGCCAATCTGAGTTATTAAGAATATGTTTAGTTTAGCACAGATTATTTAATAGCTAGAAGTTAGTTAGCTGCCTGGATACGACTCATAGATTATAATTATTATGTAAAAGATTTAATAACGAAAGAGTTCATTAACAAATTTCATTGAAACAATTTTACCGCAGTTATGCCAATAGGTAAACAAAATTAATAATAACTTTCTTCATCGAAAAGGTTCCTTTAATTAAAGAAATTAATTTAGAGAATCTTAAGCGCATTTAGTTGATTCCTCTGGCGCCCATTACTTTGAAGATTTTTTAGAAATAAGAATAATGTGTTTAATTGTGTTTATGTGTTAAATTGTGTGTTAATAAATGTGTCAAATTTAACACACTATTCTTATTTGTTTTTAAAATATTGTTTTGGGGGTGTATGGGCCTCCAAGAAGATCTTTACACTAGGCACACACTGGGCGACACGCGACAGCGACAGCTCGGCGTCTAAACGTGACGACAGGCTGCAGCCGAGAATTTCATATATTTTGTTCTAAGCTTCGCACATTTGGCGTCAGAGACGCCGAGTCACGACGACAAGCTAGGGGAGTCGCCGCGTCTAGTGGTGCTGTGAAATTGTCGGCCGCAGCCTGTCGTCGCGTCTAGACGCTGAATTGTCGCTGTCGCCTTTCACCAAGTGTGCGCATAGGGTTAGGCCTTATATATAAGTCGGTACTGACTCGTAACGGCTCTGGGACTTCTCGAATGTCATTACTCGATGTGTTCGTAGGTCACTACACAGGGCCTCGATTCTGTTAAAGAAAAACCACTGATATACCACTGACACTCTAAAAATGCCATTTATGCAGACTTTATTTTTATCAGTTTAAAGTTTAATGATAATTTGTAGAGCGTAAAGTTAAATGAATTCTTTTTATTTGATTTTAGACTTTAACTGTATAACGATAAAGTCTACAATTAAATAGTACTAGCTTCCGCCCGCGGCTTCGCCCGCGTAGAGGTTGGTATCGCCAAGTCTATTTTAATAAAACAACTCTCCACTACACTCTCCACTTTACTCTTCACTCAACTGGTCTCCACTCGTCAAACCAAAACCCTTCTAATAAAAAAAAACCATCAAAAGCCAAAATCGCGATGGTAAAAACTACTTAACGTATTTTGAAGTGGTTTTTTTATTAGAAAGGTCTTGCTTAGACTTAAAATTTACCCTATGTTTGGTTGTAATTGGCTAAGTAGAACTGGAGATAAAACCAAAAAATGATGACCTAGATTAAAACGACGCGCGGGTGGAGTCGCGGGATCAGCTTGTACCTATAAAAAATAGCCTTTTTTCCGTGCGGAAATCCTAATGGATACCTACCCTGCGGCCAGCGGGGTAGGTTATGTCGGACTCTTACTGACTAAAACCGCACGCCGTCTAGGGTCTTCTGACGCCAGGGTGTAAGGGGGCCAACGCTCTGGTGCGGCTGTTGCTCAACATGAGGGGGCTGGATGACTCCTGTAGGAGGCTCTACGCGGAGATCGTGCGTTCCATGGGCCTGTACGGGTTGTGTTGATCGCTGCGATGGTGCAGTGCGGACGCGTGGTCGGCCACCGCCTCCTTCTGCGAGCAAGTGATGCTCGAGAAGGAGGCCGAGAGGGTTCGGGAGAGGCTGCACAAAGCTCTCCCGGGCGCCGGCGACGAAGGTGTCGGAGGTCTGAAGAGCTCCGTCGGAGCAGCCTGTCACCCTAGCGGCAGCGCACCTCTCCTATTCCGGGAGCATGACGGGAACACCGTGGTTGCCAAGCCCGAGGGGGCAATCTCGAATCCGGAGATGGCCCGGCTTAAGTCGGGGCGCGAGGAAAATGCTCTATGGGCCATCTTACACCCAGGCGTCAGAAGACCCTACACGGCGTGTGGTTTGAGTCGGTAAAAGTCCGACATAACCTGCCCCGCTGGCCGCGGGGTGGGTATCCATGAGGATTTCCGTACGGAAAAAAAGGGGGCCTATTAGAGCATTTCCCTCGTACCCCGGCTTTGTATAAAAAGTAGCCTATATGTTGTCCTGTAAGCGATGGTAGCCGAATGGATAAGGACTCTTCTCAGTTCGAATCGGGCCGGACAGTACCAATGTGAATTTCACTTTGTGGAATTTATATGTGCTAATCACATGATTTACCATCTGCTGACGGTGAAGGAAAAACATCGTGAGGAAACCCACATTTCCTAGAAGAAATATTAAGGACATGTTCGTTCCACCAAACCCCAGGCCAGCGTGTGTGGTAAGGTAAACGATTAAAAAAAAACTAAAAATTAAGGTCTAAACCCTCTCAGCTCTCTCGTTAGAGGAGAGGAGACCTGTGCCCAGCAGTGGCGCATAAATGGGTTGCTATCATAGGTATTGTATATACATAAATGAGTTGATTTTATTATTTTGTCCAGAAGTATGAACTATAAATCGTACCAAGTTTGATCAAAATCCCACCAGTAGTTTTTTTCCATGCATGCACATACAGATAGACAGACAGACAGAAATACAAAAAAAATACTGATTGCATTTTTACCATTGGTATTGATCACCAAGCATCCCCGAATATTTATTTTGTAAATATTTCAATGTACAGAATTTACTTCTTAACAGTTTTAGTGACGTAACCTACGACAAACTTATTATTTGCGGTTGGTACAGTAATCGGGTCTACGGATCGAACCGCAAAATTAAGTTTTTTTTTTATTATATATATTATCGGTCAAGTTACTTATATTGTGAAGCTAGCTTATAGCATGGTTAACATAATAACAACATTCAATTATGCGTCTTTAGAATACACGTTGTTACAGAATGCATTGAAGATATAAAGGTTCACTGCTCGTTCCCCGTAGGTAATAGCGTGATAATAAGTAGCCTATGTGTTGACCCGACCTCTATATAATATTCTTGCCAAATTTGAAGTAAATCCATGCAGTACTTTTTGAGTTTATCCCGGACATACATACAGACAAACAGACAAACAGACAAAAATTCTAAAAACTATATTTTTGGCTTCGGTATCGATTGTAGATCACACCCCAAGTATTTTTTTAAAAAAATATTCAATGTACAGTTTTGACTTTCCTACCATTTTATTATATGTATAGATTTTAAGAGTGTCAGTGGTATTACAGTGGTTTGCCTTTAGCAAAATCGAGGTCCTGGTATACAGAAGTTGCTATAGCGGGTATGAGGGTGGGATTAGTCAGTAGGTTTACCTTTTCTTCTTGAGGTAGGAGAATGGTTCTGCCTGCGGCCAATCCGGCCAGGGTGGGAGTGGCCCTCTAGAGGGCTGCTCCGAGGCTCTCCACGTGTCCCTCTGACTAGCAGATGGCACAGTGGGGAGCGAGCGGGGGGCGAGCTGATTGTCTGCGCGCCGACGGTTGGGTGACAGGACGGCCTCCTGTCACCCTACACCCCACCGTCGGCGAAGTGGCACGATGCTCGCCCCACCCCCCCTTTCGGGGGGTCGAGGGGGCCATCTTAAAACCGTAGATGGCCCGGGGTCAGCTGGGGTGCAAGGGATATGCCCATTGGGTAACCTTACACCCCGGTTACTAAGGCCCGAGACGGCGTGCGGTTTTAGTCGGTTCGATCCCGACATAACCACCCCCGATGGCCGACGGGGGTGGTATCCATGGGGATTTCCGCACGATAAAAAAAAAAAAGTAGGAGAATGGTTAAATTAGAAAAGAATGCACACATCTGATGCAGATGGACGAATAGGTAATTAGAACAGAGTGCAATCGTTATAGTAAGACCAGATAGTGGCGATTACACAATTGTATTAGTTTACAACAAAATGAAAGGTATACGCATCAGACCTTGTTATTAGTTGCACAATTGACAATACGAACTGGTCTGACTAGGTTTAGTCTGATCACAGATCTTCAGTTTAGTCATTAGTCGTAACTTCGGTGTCGTTGCCCTTGATCGCTGTCTACATCGCCTAAGTCATTAATAATAGTTCTATATTGAATTGTGAAGCCAAGATAAGTTGAACTAAGCGAAGATGTAGGAGAATTGACTAGTAGACCAAAAGTATAAGTTTTTAATGCAACCACGAGTACCACAACTAAAGCTAAAATACCTACTTTTATTCTAAAAGATTTAAGTTATCATGCTTGGTTGTATGGGATAAGTGTTAATTTATGTTATGAAACTATTTTGCATATCATCAATTAAAATAAATTAATTAGTGAATCCCAGTAGCAACTAATTTCGACAGTCGTAGTAGTCGTAAAGTAATCTTTTTTTTTCTTGTACCTGGGTGTTAAAGTTGGGGGAGGTACAAAAAGTAAAGGCCACCGACTCTAGATGCTATCAATTCTTAAGGCTGGTATTCCTCTCACACCGATCTTTGACGCTGATAACTCTTGTGTGTAAGAGTGTGAAACATTTTTTAATCATACTGACCACTTAGCTCTGCGATGTGCCTGCACCGCTAAGCAAGAGACATCAACGCGTTTCCACACGCTGAGATGACCGTTTTTCATTACCACCGTTTGTGGTTAATGCTATCAATTGATATTTCAAATAACCGTAAGCCCAAGGTACTTCAGGAGCAGTCTAAGACGTGAATTATAAATAGTAGGCATAAATGGTGGCGACATTATATAAGGCAAGGAGGTAGGACACGACGACGGTATCTCCCGTCCGAAATGAGCTGTCCGGCTGGGGTAGTACCTATCCTACAGAACACCGCCTCATAATAACCATCGTGTTGTGTTCCCGCCGGTAAGTAGGGTAGCCAGAGCTCACTGTACCCCTCCTCCCCCCACCCCTTCCTAGCCTCCCTCCACCCCTCCCTAGCCTCCTCGCCCCTTCCCAACCCTCCCCCTTCCCTTCAAGGTAGGCAGCGCGTGTGTGACACCCTCAGTGTTGCAGACGTTCATAGGCCACGGTGACCGCTTCCCATCATCACGGTGGGCCGTGTGCTTGTCTGCCATCTACGTAGTATAATAAAAAAAATATGACTTACGTGAACGCGATTCTGCGTTACGCGTTATTAGTCTACGCGTTACGCCCTATTCCTTTCTGTATAACTCACGCCTAAGAGTCTAACTGTCGTCAGATTTCCGATTTCTGTCATTCTTCTAGTTGAAAAGGTACTCTAGCATTTACTCAACACCAACTATGAGTTATATCATAATCATTAGGTATATGAAAGTAATTAGGCGATAGACGACCAAACATTATAGAGTATAGACTATATAGTACGCAAATAAAAAAGTTATAAAGTGTTACGTGTCTGATACATGTTATGAAAGCCTGCAGTAATTGTAGGCCGTAGTTTTGTTGCTTTTTATCTTACTAGTTACACGGCAGCCAGCGAAGTGATGGTGTTAGGAGTGATGGTTTTTGGCTTTGTATGTGTCAATGTCTGGTTTATTCAATCTAGGCTAAGATTGGATTATGTTACATTGCTTGTTTTTATAACATTGATGGTCCATTAGTCTTACATATAAAGAACATACAACCATTTTATTCATTTTTTACAAACTTTATTTTTTTAACTTGCTCTTTTGTTTGTTAGTAGTTATGGGTCAAATTTGGTGTACTTGCGTATCTTCGGTGACAATAATATTGTAGTGTACGCTGCTCTGATGATGTAGTCGGAAGGTGTCCATTGGAACCTTTCATCACCGATTGACCAGACGTACGGCAACGCGCCACAGCGGTACATGGTGGATATCCCACTCATACGCACAAAACGTTTTGGCAGTACGTTCATCGTGCGTACTGCTAAAGAGTGGAATGCCCTGCCTGAGTCTGTATTTCCGGAAAGCTACAACCTGGGAGTCTTCAAGTCTAGAGTGAATAGGTTTCTTCTAGGCAAGCGTGCTCCACCGTCGGCCACATCATCACTTACCAATAGGTGAGATTGTGGTCAAACGCGAGCCTATTATCAATAAAAAAAGGAACTTTTGAATTGAACAAGATAAGCCAATCGAGTTTAGACTAATTTATTTTGTCTTGGCAAATTATGATGCTACATGATATCCATGGTTAAAATATGGCGATGGTAAGTGGTGATATGAACTTCTTAACTAAAAAAAATAAAGTGTCATGTTTGGGCTCATTTATTTTTTCTGGTTATGCCTACCTGCTAGAAAACTTGTATTTAAAAAAGTATTTTTAGAATTCAGAACTTATTTTTTTGCAGTCGCTTTTAGAAGTAGCTGAACACAAACAAATTATGATGAATGTTATAAAATATTATGGATATTATATAACTAATTTATAAATTTTTGGGCCTTTTGGAAGAATATTAGTATGCATACTATCTAATGGGTCATCAGTGTCATCACGCTGGTTACTGCGGCGCGACATCGTATATATATCAGTCGCAATGTAAATATATTCATATCGCGATTCAGAATGATGCGATGATATTGCGTATGTTTGTTTGTTGTGGACTAACCGCAACCTCTTAACACAATTCGTACAATAGATGCACTGTCAGCATATTTCTGTGCATTACGCTAAATTATAAACTCATCTAAGCAATGGTTTGCTTTAGGCTCTCGGCATTTTATTATAATGTTTCATCATTATCATCGTAGCGGTCCCCCCCGTTGCATTTGAGGTTCTCACCCTTGAGACCGGGGTCCAGTACCTCCTTTTGGTATGGCTTATAGGGTAGTTCTGCCAGTTGTCGGCCAATTAAGCGGAATTTCACCTTCTGATTCGTATATCTTTGCAACCAAACACAAGTAATAAAAAAAATTAATACCGTGTGAACGGAAATTTAATTATACTTTTATAGTGTCTAGAAATTATATAGCCATATATTTCTATTTATTTTAAATTATAAAAATATAGAAAAGTAGTAAATATGCTACTTTTCGGCCATCTATATGAGTTATCGGCCGCAATAGGCGCTAGTTGTCGGCCACATAGTTCGCCATCAAATATTTATATTTTGTATAGGTATAGGTAGGTATTTACAAAAAAAACAGTTCGTGATCTTGGATAAACTTCAATTAGATATTCGGTCACTCAATTTAGTCACAACATTTAGACGAGTTTGTGTTAAAAATCGAATGAATAAGAAGGTTAATGATTGAATAAGAGATGAAGCTGTTGATAAGGATTATTTTTAAAAAGTATTCAAGAAAATAATAAATAATTGTTGTGTGTGCTTTCCTATAGATATACTTAGGCCGAGAAAAGGATACGTGAATGCCTCTTTTCGGCCGCTAGAAGTTATCAAAGTAAAATACTTTATTCTCCGTTTTTTTGTATGAGTCCTTGTGGCCGGAAACTGAAATTGGATCTGGATTTTGTTTATACTCTCTACATTGGAACTGACAAACAAGAAATAAATATAGTTGTTGAAGATATGAATTAATGAAAACCTTGAAGGAACCGCAGATTGTCGGCCACCTGGCCGAGAATTAAAAATCTTGTTTAATACGCATTGAGTTAGCCGGCCACGTAAATTTTATAAGTAAATTTTATTTATTCTTAAAAAAATGTATCCTACTGAAACTTTAACAAACTTTTAACACAATAAAATCAGATAGTCACAGAAATACATATAACTAACCGTTTAACTTACCTTTGAACAAAATGCGGCGCACTATTTTTTTCGTTGATTCCCGCACACATTTACACTCTTTAAACTTCAAGGGCACACTGATGCGACTAACAAAGATTTTATTAACCTAAAATTTCGTAAGGTCACGCGTAACTACCGTCTTAGTATAACATAGACTTTTCAAATTGGTGACGTGTATTTTTCTTATTCCTTTACAAAATATCCTAGATGGCCGAGAACTGGCAGTGGCCGGCAAACTGGTAGAACTACCCTACGACTTTTATGGTAGTGACTACCGCCTGACCTAACACCATCGGGGGAGAGCACGCGTTAGTCTTTTTTTTCGTGTGGAAATCCCTACGGATACTTACCACCCCCGCTACGCGCGGTTATATCGGACTTGAACTGACTAAAACCGCAATCCGTCTCGGGTCTTCAAGTGCAAGTTATGTGACCCAAAAGGCAAGCTCGTATCAGAGCCTTCGGTAATCGGTAGGTCATGTCCGTCACGTTATTAAACATCATTTAACACACTTTAATTTAATGAACCGACGACCATTCACTTTCCGAGGATGTTAAGGGTGTGATGTTAAGGATGGTAAGTATGGTTATATTCTAAGACTGATTTGACTTTTGTAACCTACAATGTGTTAACCTACTCGGTGACGACTTAGCCACGAGATCCTCAATATATCACGGAACCAATAAAGAAGTGCCTTTTACATAGTGTAACCTTTGCTTTATAATGAGTAATATTTTTTGTACACCGATTTGCTCCACTCGCAAAAACTTCATTTCACCTTAATTAAAACTGCACCTTTATAATTGCATAAGGATCGTCATTAATCTAAATTGATCGGTGCGAGTTACACACTTAACCTTTCTTACGTTTCACCTCATTATGTTAAATTAAATACTTCAGCTTATAATTGGCTGTCTGAATCCAAAGTGTAATCCGGTATGGTTCAATACTTCCTCTTACAAAAACAATACCGTTAAAAACCGGGCAAGTGCAAGCGAAGTGCAATGTAGGGTTCCGTATTTGCCCATCACCATAATGCATCATATTAGATTATGTTATTTAGTTGGTAGGAGGAGGTGGAAGAAGCGCCCATCATGACCTTCGGGACCTAGTTGACCTTATCTGTCAGCCGGTACGAGTAGGTACATCTATTGATTGATGGACGTAGCTCTGACGCGCAGGCTTTTCTTTCAGAATTGGTTTGGGCAAGATGTCAACCGCTGCCATAAAAGTTAAAACAAAAGAAGGAGAAAGCCTCGGATGCAATCACAGTAGGTACTTACATTTGTCACGTGTAACTATAGATTTCTATATTGCTAGTCTGTCGTAGAGGTCAGATGGCAGTTGCATTACGGGAAAACATTAAATAGTCATTTTGTAGAATGACAGTCTATCCCAAATTAAGTTGGAAAAAGTATCGGTGGATGAGGGTATTATGAAAGGAGTAATTAAGACGATTCCTCGTGATACAACCGTGGGTATTAGGGGTTATAGGTGCTTCCTCAGTCGTGTCACGGAGAAAGAACGTGTGTTTTATTACAGTATATCCATGTAAAATTACAGCTATAAGGTTTCCATGTTGACTATGGAACTCTAAAAATTTTTAAATTGGAACATGAGATTGTGATCAAATTCTGTGGAATATTTTGAACGTTACGTATGTTTGTTGTATGTTTGTTTATATGTTTTTGTAAGACTATTGTTCGCTTTGGAGCGTTAAATTGGAATCTTGGAGCCTTTGTTGGATTTACTAAACCAAGTTAACGAGTACAGATGTGTTAATAACAATATTGTGCGTACCGTTTTTGAAATATGAAGTCGTAGTTATGAAATGCGTTTCCAGTGTGTATAGTGCACGGCATCTAACAAGGTTTTGGAGTAGTGTGGGCCCCACTACTCCAAAACCTTGCCAAGTTAGATGCTGTACACTATACTTGTTTGTGGCAAAATGCGTCGCATAGAAACAAGTATAGTGTACGACATCTAACTTGGTAAGGTTTTGGAGTAGTGGGGCCCACACTACTCCAAAATCTTGCCAAGTTTTATGCCGTGCACCTACACCTAATGAGGGCCCAGGTGTACGACAGTAATGCTTCATGGGGCCACCTTACATAACAAAATCTGCAAACCCGAGAAGACGTGCAGTTTTATGCGGTTAGAGTCCATCATAACAACTCCTGCAGACCAACGACGGTAGGGGGATATCCGAGTGTAGCTCTGCACGGTCGAAAAGGTGAATTAGGCCCATCATGATTTCAGGACAACCACACCTGCACGACGTCGATCGATGGATGAGGCTCTGGTGCTGGCTTAACTTTAGGGCATTGGGCGTCAGGCAGTCGTTCCCGTAAAAGCCAAAACAAATCAGACAATGGCGTAGGAGAATGGATGTAGATAAAAAAAAAAAAAAAAAAAACTGGTATTGGCATTCGAATGTAATATTACGGTTCTAATTATTACCTATCACTTAAATGCTATTTATTGCACAATATAATTGCGTTACATGATGCCAAAAACAGTATACCCTATCACAGCACCCACGCCATCTGGCGATAATATCTAGTCTGCCGCTAATAGAAACAACTTTCTAAAGATGAATACCTACTCAAAGTGCGGATTTTGAGTTTCCTAATGGTGGTTCGTAATTTTAAAAATGAAAAAGTAGTTTTTAGATATTCCAATGTCAAATCGCTTCGAAGCGATCCTAAAAAAATTTAATGGTGGAACCACACTTCGCTATTCGCTATTCGCATAAATTGTATACGAGGAAATTCTTATAGATGAGTAAACCCTCCACAATTCGTCATAGAAGAGTGACTAATGCGAATATTCGTGCGAATAAAGCAAATGTACACGAATTAGCCCTCCCCATTTCGATTTATACACGGGAATAAAGGCGAATAACGAGTAGTAAAGTGTGGTTCCACCATGAAATGTTGTTACATGTATTACTTAGGTACGTGAATATGTCAACAGTTAGGTAATTTGTATATGTAGTCGTATAACACAGGATGTATTGTCACCAAATAGCGGTGCATGATTTTTACATCCGTAGGTAAAGTACTTACTTATCATAATTTTTAGCAAAAACATAAAAATTGATATTTTTATGTTTTTGGTATAACCACAAGCAATTAGGACGTCAACAACTTTCATAAAGTAACACATTAACATATAAGTATAATAATAAATGCAAAAACGTGTTAATCGAATACTTTTTGGAAATTGTGGCCCTCGATCACTAACACCGCGCGCGCCGTTCCGTATTTGTGATTAAAAAATAAAAAACTCGACTGCTGTTGAAAAGCCTGTAACTATTTTGATAGCAGGCGGCCCCCAATCGGAAATCATAAACTGAAAGAAAATTAATGAAGAAGAATTTACGCAATGCAACTTGAACTATGCTACCAATTGTATTGAATAACATGCCGCATAGAAGCTTATTTATCAAGGTCGCTGACGCAATGTACGATCTGCAACAAAACCACTGCAATTTTCTAATTAACAAAAAATCTCACAGTGTGTAAAACTTACCTTGACGTAACCATACACCGTAACAGTTATAATGGCACTTGGTTTTGTTTCTTTTTTGTAGTCGTCTGTTGCTGACTGTACGTATATTAAATGTATGAGTCAGTATGCGTTATTTAGAGTAAAATAACTTGTTGTGACTTTCTTCACTCAAACAAAATAACTTTTAAATTAAAGATCAAAGTATACAGGGTGAATTTTGTGAATAAACAAATCATGTTTATGACACACAAGTGAAAAACATCAACATCAGACACACTTGATTGTATAATGATTTTCTTGTCAACTTTTTAGTTTACACCCTTTACCAGCCAAAGCGTAGATTGGCATTGAAATTGGACCGCACCTAATACTTTACACATTATCTTCCAAATTTCAACTGTCCAATCATCAATATGAAAAAAGAACTCTAAAACTCAGTATGACGGTGTATATCGTATTTTAATGTAGTGATAAACGGCTGTCTAATTATATTGAAATATCAAGTTGCATTTTTATGTTCTAATAAATCAGCCCGCTCCGCTCACCGCTTCCGCGTTCCTCCATGTCATAACCGCAACGGTTACATAACCACTGTATACAGTTGTAGTGTTCTGATTAAAATCTATTTTTTAAATACAACAAGTTAAAGAGCGTGTCCATTATATGTGGAAGTGTGGAAAGTAATCATTAATTTATTGCCCTTGTCCTATTAGGTGACGACGTCATAATACCTACATATGTCATTTTCACCATACTTTCCTATATTAGAGTTTAGCCTCTAGACTCTAAACAAAGTTACAGTCTACCAGTGGAATCACTTTTAAGGGAATTATCAAAATCCCAAGTGTATGGAACTGACATTATTTGTTACACGTGACATATAGAAAAAATGCCTCTTCCATACATTTGGGCTTTAGAAAATTCGCTTTGAAGTTATTCCAATCGTAACCGTAACTTGGAAAATGGACAAAATAAGGTAGTCTCACAAAACTCAGACTTTGTAATGAGGATCAGTCACTTTTTTAGCTGAGTATGCAGTTTTATAGACCTAAAAAAAACAATAAATTCTGTAAAAAAATTATTTGAATCGGATCAAAAATGACGAAGTTATAGCCATTTTAGTGCGGTAATCTCAAAAACGCTCGCCACCGCGTAGAAATACCCTGTGACGTCATCGCTCGCCTCGTCGTGCGTCGCCGCTGCGCCGCGCCGCGCCGCCATGGAGAATATAGGGCTATTCGGATAAAACATTTGATGATTTTTTTTAAATTATAGAATTAAGTATTTTTTCTTTTTTTTATACTACGTAGGTGGCAGACAAGCACACGGCCCACCTGATGGGAAGCTGTCATCGTGGCCTATATGGACGTGTGCAACACCAGGGGTGTCACACGGGGTGTCACCAGGGGTTCTGCCGGAAGGGGTGGACGGAGGGCGGACTAGGAAGGGGTGGAGAGATAAAGATAAAGATAAAGATAAAGATAAAGATAAGGATAAGGATAAGGATAAGGATAAGGATAAGGATAAGGATAAGGATAAGGATAAGGAAGATAAAGATAAAGATAAAGATAAAGATAAAGATAAAGATAAAGATAAAGATAAAGATAAAGATAAAGATAAAGATAAAGATAAAGATAAAGATAAAGATAAAGATAAAGATAAAGATAAAGATAAAGATAAAGATAAAGATAAAGATAAAGATAAAGATAAAGATAAAGATAAAGATAAAGATAAAGATAAAGATAAAGATAAAGATAAAGATAAAGATAAAGATAAAGATAAAGATAAAGATAAAGATAAAGATAAAGATAAAGATAAAGATAAAGATAAAGATAAAGATAAAGATAAAGATAAAGATAAAGATAAAGATAAAGATAAAGATAAAGATAAAGATAAAGATAAAGATAAAGATAAAGATAAAGATAAAGACCTCGGCGCTAGAAAACCCGAGACGGCATGCGGTTTTAATCAGTTCGATTCAAACATAAAACGCCCCGGTTGGGGGTGTTTTTATATTTGTCAGTCCGCCGAATTGACTGCAC
This sequence comes from Lithosia quadra, assembly GCA_963576445.1. Taxonomy (NCBI): domain Eukaryota; kingdom Metazoa; phylum Arthropoda; class Insecta; order Lepidoptera; family Erebidae; genus Lithosia; species Lithosia quadra. The sequence goes on along the minus strand of OY754899.1, from coordinate 4,966,301 downwards.
CCCGCCTGATGGTAAGCTGAGGTGCAGTCCTCAAGTAATGGACATCATTTCATCGAAACTTGAACACTTTCCCAAATAACGGATGTCTAGGTATACAACCACTCTACCCTTATTTGCCCCCTTAGGGGTGGATTTTTGAAAAACCGCGATTCCGGGGTACGTTTATTTTTAACCAGAAGCAGCTGTATCAAATTTCGTGCTTCTTACTTTCAAAATAACGGACTTTCATGCAACCAGCCATCGCCTATTTTACGCCTTTAGTAGTGAAATTTTGAAAACGCTGGTATACATGTATATTTATTTCTAATCAGAAGTAGGTATATGAAATTTAATGCGTCTAACATTGAAAATGAAGAACTTTCATATAAAATGTTTATGCCTTATTTTGCCACCTTAGGAGTAAAAATTCTAAAAATCCGTTTTTAGTGGATTCCTACAACATAAAAAGCATCTACTGCCAAAATTTCAAGTTTGTAGGTCCAGCGGTTTAGGCTCTTCGTTGACGTATCGGCCTGTTTATCATAGGGCATCGCACACGAGGCGAGCCATGACGTCATCGACAAAAATCCAGCGAGAGTGTGCGTTTTAAAACAGCCGATTTTAAATCTTCGATAACTTCGTCATTTCTTGTCGGATTTTAATCATTTAAAAAACAAAATGCTTAGAAATTTGTAGCGCATACGTTTCATTAATTAAAAATTAAAAGTTCTGTTATGTGACTGATCCTCATTGATAGGTATTTTAATACGAATGAGATGTAATTCGAATTCTCTTCCTTTCGCCAGACATTGGTGAGATCGAGATGAGATCAGAACTGAATTTTTAACATATTTTATTACGAGGGGCGCAGATACTAGTGCCATTTGTATGATAGCTACAACTACAGCTTCTGTTGATGAACGTTGCGATACCAGTTTTTTTGTTCCGGAACATCCGAGTCAAAAAAACTGGTATCAACCGTAACTTAAATATGATATTTACAAAAAGTTATTACTTCTAAACTGTCCGCTAATTAGTACTTCGAGTTTCTCCTAGATATTATAGGAAGTGTATGAAACTGCTGTTTTTACACTTCGCTTATTAGGTTAACCCGTTCTGTGAGGAAGTAAATCGCATTTGAAAGCCGTGACGAAGATAACCAGCTCCTAAACACTACGGACATGTTAGAGGACTAAAAAAAACTAAGCCCTTTGAGTTAGTTTAGTGAAGTTAGTGTAACGTAGCGTAGTGAGTGCTATTCTTAAAGAACACAAATTAAAAGTATCCTTTTTTATACCACTTTAGTGGCAGACAAGCACACGGCCCACCTGATGGAAAGCGGTTACCGTGGCCTATGTCCTTGTAATATAATAGAGACAATAAGAAAAGTACCTAGGACATATTTTTAACTTTGTAACTTTTGAGAAAAATAAGTTAAATATCAATAACTTCTTAGTTTTAAGCGGGGCGTGAAAAAGCATTTGATGATGCCGTCAAGCTGAGGGCCGCCACTGTAGCATTACATACCGGTGTATGTAGTAGTGACCTCAGTCTTGACACTCACCTTATCTTACCATCAGGCGAGGTGAAGTCATTTTGACATGTCTTATAAAAAAACCCTAAAGGTATAGGTAGATTGTAATTATTATGACTAACAGTTAATTAGGAGTACTTAAAAAGAAGTGCTTGTAGAAGTGTTTGGCAAGCTGGCAAGCTCTAGCTGGTCGCTTTCTAGCTTTTCTCTTCCACTACAAACAGTTTTAGGTAAGTAGGCATTACCGATGTAGTGGATACTTTTATACAAATTTATTACATAATAGCAAGTACCTTGCATAATATTGTTAATAAAGTTTATCGAAACAGAGATTAAACAGGAAAATGATGCAGATTATAGCATTAACATCGACAATCGGCGAGACTTATGATAAACGCCTTCCTCAGTACTTTCTTAGGCATAGACATGTTGATGTACAAGTATTATGCAGGTACATCCGCTGTGCGCTAGCTTATAAGTAGTGTACGGCATGGCTTTAACTTGGCAAGATTTTGGAGTAGTGTGGGCCCACAGAACATTAAATTTTTCTTTGTTCTGTGTGTGGGCCCAAGGATTTTTCTTTGTTCTGTGTGTGGGCCCCACTACTCCAAAACCTTGCCAAGTTAGATGCCGTAGGTACACTATACTTGTTTGTGGCAAAATGCTTTGTACAGAAACAAGTATAAAAAAAACTATAAGTCCTGTTTTATTCTGAACTAGATGAAACCCGCGACTCCGTCCGCGCGTAGGTCGCATAAATGGTTTTTGGTCATATCTCCGGTTCTACTCAACTAATTGCAATCAAACATACGGCAGATTTTAAGTCTGATCAAAACCTTTCAGTCATATAACCGCATCAAAATTCGTCCAGTAGTTTTTGCGTCCATTGCGAACAAAGAACTGGTGTAAAAGGAAACCAAATAAATGCACCAAAAGAACGATAACATTTTTGAAGAAAAGAAAGATAACATGAAAAAAATATACCTACTACGAAAAATTCGCCGTGGTGTGTTGGTGGTCGAGAGATATTATTTTGTTAAAAATCTTCCGACTTGTGGGCGTTAGGAGAATCAACTGAATACACCAAATTTCGCGTCCGGTCTAAGTACTAAGTAATAAGAACTTAATCCAATAGTGAAATACTTCGATGCATGCTTCACCTCTTTTCCGGGTGTTAAATGAAAAAATATCGATCCTACGAAAAAATTGACAAAGATAAAATTGTAGGAAATTTAATTCTGAACAACTTTGGTAAAAACCATTTCAAGATTCACCCTTGTACCTACTACTTTTTTTATTTTATACCACTTAGATGGGGGACAAGTACACGGCCCGCCTGATGGGAAGCACAGTAGGCAGATCATTCCACAGCTAAAATGCGTTTCATACCTCACAGTGCGCACCGTTGTCGGTGTTAGTTATGTATTATGTGACTTTAAAATATTTATATCTACTTCACTGAGATGTAACTGTTGATATTTTACACTCTGGTTTCATCTTTCTGAACTACTTTTACTATTATTAAGTAATGTGTGTATGTAATTGTATGAAATGAGAATGTTGATTTGTAGGATTTATTTCAATCATATTTTGTAATTTACCTATATGCGTTCAGATAGATAAGATGACATATATTTATAATCAGAGACGCACTCGTTTCTAGTTTTTTTAAACTCATATCATTCAATTTACGAATATATCCTTCAGGGATAATGGTAAAAGAATTATTCTAATAAGTACAGTGGGCTGGAAGATTACCCCAGACATACCTGTAATAAACAAACTCACAAAATCCGGCCTCTTTCTAATATTAAAAAAATATATCTAGAGTATAGATTCTAATAATATATTCAACCATGTGAAAAACTGACCTCATTCCCGCGATCTAAGTAAGTACACAATACTCGAGATGAACAGTCAATGTATCATATCCGATTTTTTTTATAAAGGTAAATTACACATACCGGTAGTGCCACAGTGGTGGCCCTCAGCTTGACGGCCTCATCAAATGCTTTTTCACGCCCCACTTAAAGGCCCTGGGACTGTAGGAGGAAGCAAACACATACGCTGGCAAAGAATTCCAAGTCTATATGGAGCGGCAAATAAAAGAGGCACGGAACCGCTTGGTTCTGGATTATAATCAACCTGGAATGCAAAGTGTTAGGCAAATCTATCTATACCTCTTCGTCCAATATCTCGACTTTGAAGTGTGTCTTAGGTAAACATCAAGTGGCTATACATAATGATCATGATATTTCAAGTTACTCAAGTTACACATTCGTATTCTTTATGTACAACGTTATATAAACATGAATTTAATAGTGTAATGTCAAGGTTGTTTCGCGAATAAAAGAAACCGGTCAAATGTGAGTTGGAATCGTACACAGAGGATTCTAAAACTTTTGAAGAGATTTGCGAGATCGAGTTTAGATCGAAACAGAAATTTGATCATAATTTCTTCTCTTAGGTAGGTACTTAACCTTCAGATTATCAATAACTCTGAAATTCAGTAAAGAACCGTGTCGGTCGAAAAGGTAGTAGGTCACATACAGTTTAGTAAGACCATAAACATGTTTTAATGACTCCTTTTATAGGCAATGTATTATTTCCAAGTTCAATAACACATCGTAGTTGATTACTTAGCAGTTTTGTTTTATGCATATGTCTAGACAGTTATTCGGACTTGACCTAAACGCGCTTGAGTAGCATACTTGCCTGAGTGGCACACTCAGGTGTGTTTAATTCAAGTAAAAGCAAGCAAGTGAAAAGCAAGCGAAAAGTGCAGAGAATTCATAAAACAGTCAACTTGAACGCAAGCTATAGTCATATTTGACCTTATTATTTTTATAGGGACAGAAAAATATGACGGGCTGCTGTTCGATGTTCCTATCTACCCCTTTTTTATGCGGAAACCCCCATAGATACCACCTCCGGTGCAAAACGGGGGTGGTTATATCGTACTTGAACATACTAAATTGCACACCGCCGTCTCGGGTCTTTAAGCAGGAGTAAGTGACCCAAAAGGCATTTCCCTCCCATCTAGGCGGACCCGGACCATCTCCAGGTTCGAGATGGCCCCCTCGTCTTATGTATGTATTTTCAAATATTTTTTTATATTACGTAGGTGGCAGACAAGCACACGGCCCTCCTGATAGGAAGCGGTCACCGTCGCCTATGGACGTGTGCAACACTAAGGATGACACACACGCGCTGCGTACCCTGAAGGGAAGGGTGGAGGGCTAGGAAGGAGTCAATGATAACATTCTTACCTGTCAGTCGGTATATTTACTGATTGACAGACGAGATCTGGCTTCCTTTCGGGGTTGGGTAGACGGCAGTCGCTCCCATGAAAGCCGTATAACCGAAATCTAAAGTACTTCAGGCTCCAAGGTGAAAGCCACGGACGTAACAACGCTGAGATGAAGCTGATGACCACACATTAGGTACATCTGTTCCAATCTCTTAGGATTTAGTATTTTAAACTGTATGAAATAAATTTATTATAAGTACTTAAAATGCAGTGACAGTTATTTCCAACATTGGCAACACTGCTGCAAGCTTGCCACGGTTAATAAACACATTTCCCGATTGCAAAATTGTCACACAACGAAATTATGCTTCACATATTACCTACATTTTATATTTTAAATGACTACTTACCTCATTTAATGTGTATTGCGTATTTCTTTATGTTTCATAAAATATTATTTAAGCGTCACTGATTACCTATGTCTTTTTCCATTTTATCTTATTACTATCCAACTAAAATGATAAGTGTGAAGGTTGGTAAGATATTTAGATTACTACACTATTATTAAATTGTAAAGTACCTGGGTCTGTATATTGGAGATATTAAAAAAAAATACTTGGGTTATGTTATACCTATGATCGATTCTGAACATAAAATTATGTTGAATATAAAAATATCGTTAACTACTGAACCAGTCTTATTTATTAGAAAGATATTAGTCAGACTTAAAATCTGTCGTATACCTATTTGATTGCGATTGGTTGAGCAGATCTCGAAATATGATCAGAAATTGCAGGAGCATGAGATGTTTCAAGCAATAAATTGAATTTGAATTTGAGCCCCAGGCATCGGCTAAGTAGTTGTTACTAAAAAAATGCGACCATTTTTGGCATTCATATCTGATGTTTATCACTTACAAAGTATTTACTAATGTGATTTCAGATCGTTACAGTCTCAAAAGCATAAATATTTATCACTTACACAGTATTTACTAATGTTGATTACGCACTATTGCAATCTCAAACACACAAATTGCAAAAGTACAGCCTACATGCGCGAGATTCATCAACATCTCAATATCATTACTGTTAACAATACCGTAAGTCGTATGAAAACAAATCCCAATTTGTTCATATCGAAGGTAAAAAAGCAAAAAGAAGCAACCGACATTGAATTTTCAAAGAAAAATAAGCTCAAACTACATCATAAACACTTTATTGAAAAGTGATATTCTTGTGAACTGTTCTTGTCGCTTGAAACGTGTAGTCTTCCAACCGTCGATATTTTCAAATCGACATCCCAAACAATAGTACTTCATGTTACCGGTATTACCTTGTATATGCGAAGCTTAATAGCAGATACAGCAACATTAATTGAGACCATGCTACAAAATGTTCACTTGCAGACATTTATCGACATACTATTGTGAAATGATCACACGTTATTTGGAAATTACGTTAAGAATTTGATAATTTTTAGTTAGAAATGTAACAGTTTTGATGATCTTGACTTTATGTGGACACTTATCTATGTATCTATCATGTACGTCACATTATTCATCCACGCACTAATCCTCAACTTGCACCTTAGACACCAGAGTTTTCAGTTTTTAGGTTCCATTTTCGAGAGGATTTTTAAAAAATCTATTTCATTATATCTGCCTTGTTTTACCTCTTCATCACCTTAATGATGACTGATAGAGAATGTTTTTAAATGTATAATTAAAACAAATCTTATCGTAGTTAGCTATAAAACAAGTTTAGAAACTACAACATTTGTAAACATTTAATAAAAGTAGCTGTTGCCGGCGGCTTCACCTGCGCAGAATTTTGTTCCTATTCCTACTTTACATGGCAACTTATTGTAGGGATAAAAAGTAGCCATGTGCTATTCCAGACTGTAATCTATACTTGTGTCAAATTTCAGCCAAAACCGTTTGGACGTAGAGCGTGATTGAATAACAAACATCTTCACAAACTTTCACATTTATTATGTTGGTAAGATTAGTAGGATAATAATTTTTAATCGATCTTTCGACGAAATATAGCAAATTAGAACGATTAACTAGATAATTAATGCAAAAAACGCTCTAACGGCATATAATGCATGGTGAAATTTGGACTTTTAAAAGTTTAAACTGTGGGGAAAACCATGAGTACTAGTAATGAATCATAATTATTTGTATATGGTCCCATCTAAACAAATAAATAAAACTGAGGTGTCTGTTTGTAATATTAAACGACCGTATCTTAATGAATGCATTTGAGTGTTTAGATTATATTAAAAAGCTAATTTTAAAAGAAGCTGCTGCTGGGCTGATTTGGACGCAATGCTACAGGCTGCAGATAGCTGATATTATAAGGCATAGATTAGGGTATTTTTATTTAGGGTGCCGTGCAAATAAATAAAACTCATTGGGAGCACTGCTAGTTAATAATAAAATAATCAAAAGTAAGCATAATTGTGCTTTTCAGATTAAAGAAGTATAAATAAAAATCAATCTCTTTAACCTGCCATTTACCTATATAACCATAGCCTAGAAGACAAACGCTTTAAGTGCAAAACTCGGCACTTAGCATTTTCGTCTTTTCAAAGTCGATATAAGGTTCAAATTAGAACGTAATTTATTTTGCAGTTAGCACGTTTGTTTTTTAGACTATAGGTAATATTACTCAAATGATTCTGCCATATTAGGTTGTGTTATTTTGGTTTCATTACCAAATTAATCTTTGCCTTGACATCTTTATGACAAGACGATATATATTAAGATTACAGATTTGGATTTGTTTAACCACTAATTTCAGCAGTGAATGGTATTGCAAACAATAATTTTGTTGTCATTACATTGTATAAAAAAACTGTTAGTATTTGGTGCTAGCAGTACCCGTGACTTCGCCCCTTTGCATTTGAATTTATAAGGTTTTAATTTTTTATTATTAAAATAACAATTAAATTATACCTAATTAAAATTATAATATTACTTATTTGCCAGTAAAAGTTACCTCTAAATCAGCCCAGCCATTGCTGAGATTATCTTATTCAAACAGACAGAAAGAATGACAGACAAAAGTTCGAAAAACCTGTTATTTTAACACTACAGACAGACACTTCATTTTTTTTGGATAGAATAGATTTTGTTAAAATTTATTATAAAGAGTATACAAATATTCTAGGACATGTCCAATGTCCACAGTGACCTAGGTTCTATAAAGCGGATTAACATACTTACATACATTTCTTCTGTAGATCAATACATTATATCCAAGTTTTTAATTTTAAAAAGATTTTTAATAAACCAACTTTCTAGTTAATGCATAACCTGCCAAATCAAATGAGCCTCAAATCAGATGAACACCGGCTAGTAATGAATAATTGAATGGTGTAGCGGTAGTATACTGTTGAGTCGGAGGTGGCGGGTTTGAATCTTGTCCAGTGCAAATATGAATTGCATTAGTCTGAGATTTTATGTGTATAATATGTATTTCTTTACAAAGTATTTAAGAATGTTTATCAGTATTCCAGCATGCATCATCACATCACATCACAAGCTCTGCTTAGTTTAGGTCTAGATGGCGCTGTGTAATACTTATTACTTACAGTTTAATTTACAGTTTTTTTATGAAATAGTTACGGCATCTGACTTATGTCATTAATTAACGCTTACTATAAGATAAACAGTCCATAACCGAGTTATACCAACAGTAATTTTATTTGCATTGCAAATAAAACTTATATTAATTAAGTGTTGTATTCTTTACTGACATTCACAACAACGAATTACGTAAACTAAACAAAAATATGCCTATCCTATCTAAATATTTTTCGACATTTTCCTAACTCGCCTGTGACCCTGCATTCCACCGTCGTCGGTCCCCGCCTTTCGGGAGGTCGAGGGCGCCATCTTTAAACCGTAGATAGCCCGGGGGATATGCCTATTGGGTAACCTTACACCCCGGTAATTGAGACATGTCTATGTGACTACTTCCCATCAGGTAGGTCATGTGCTTGTCTGCCACCTAAGTGATATAAAAAATTTACAGTTTCCTATTCTTAAGGTGGAAACGTCTACTACGTACTGCTAATTAAGGTCAAGATTAATTAGAAAAACAGTCAAATGAACCTTTTATATTCTGCAATTATTAATTCAAAACGTAACACATGAAATATATTAAAATACCTGTTCTTTTGCATTATTCACTCATTTCGTTATTATTTACTACTAGCTTCCGCCCGCGGCTTCGCCCGCGTGGAATTCGGTATTGCCACCAAGTCTATTTGAATGAAACGGCTCTCCACTTGACTTTCCACTCCGCTGTTCACTCCACTATCCACTCCAAACTCCACTCCACTGTTCACTCCACTCTCCACACAACTCTCGACCTCCACTCTACTGTTCCATCCCGTCTCCCGACTCCACCCTACATTCCACTCTCCACTTCAATCTCCACTCCATTCCACTCTCCACTCCACTTTCCACTCCACTCTCCAGACCACTCCCCACTCCACTCTCCACACTACTCCCACTCCGCTCCACTCTCCACTCCACTGGTCTCCACTCGTCTAGCCAAAACCTTTCGGATAAAAAGTACTAAACGGATTTTAGTGCGGTTTTCTTGGTTAGACCTAAAATTTGGAGATATGACCAAAAGTTTTTTTTTTCCTTATTTATTGGTTTCACTTTACATCATCTTTACAGGGTTCACCTAAGGCGACGGTGTGAACATATATATCCCTTTATAACAGTACTTCTTAATCGATATTAAAAAAAAAAGACTTGGTTATGTTGACCACAAATATCTATTTTTTTGCAATCCTTGTCTGTTTGTTCGTGATGGACACAAAAACTGCTGAACAAATTTTGATGTCGCCTTTTTATTAGAAAGGTCTTGGTTTTACATAAAATCTGCCGTATGTTTGATTGCATTCGGTTAAGTAGAACCGGGGATATGACCAAAAAACGATTACCAACCAATCGACTCCCACGGGCAGAGCCGCGGGATTACCTTGTATAAAAAGTAGCCTATATATTACTCCAGACTATAATCTATCTCCGTACCAAATTTCAACCCGATCTATTCAGCCGTTTTTACGTGAAAGAGTAACAAACATACATCCAGATATCCTGACTGATCAACTCCATGGGCGAAGCCGCGGGTATTAGCTTGTATAAAAATTAGCCTATAATTATGTTATTTCACACTACACTCTATCTCGGTATCAAATTTCAGCCAGATCCATTCAGCCGTTTTTACGTGAAATAGCAACAAACATAATATTTGGACATCCCGACCGATCGACTTTGCGAGCGGAGCCGCGGTATTAGCTTGTATAAAAAGTAGCCTATATATGTTATTCCAGACTATAGTCTGGAATAACATCTATCTCTGTACCAAATTTCAACCTGATCTATTCAGCCGTTTTTACGTGAAAGAGTAACAAACATACATTCAGATATCCCGACTGATCTACTCCGTGGGTCGACTGATCGATTCCGTGAGCGGAGTCGCGGGTATAAGCTTGTATAAAAAGTAGCCTATATGTTATTCCACACTTTAATCTATCTCGTTACCAAATTTCAGTCAGATCTATTCAGCCGTTTTTACGTGAAAGAGTAACAAAGATATATTTAGAAATCCCGACCGATCGACTCTGCGAGCGGAGCCGCGGTATTAGCTTGTATAAAAAGTAGCCTATATGTTATTCCAGACTATAATCTATCTCTGTACCAAATTTTAGCCAGATCCATCAAGCCGTTTTTGTGTGGCAGAGTAACAAACATACATCCAGACATCCAGACATCCAGACATCCAGACATACATTCTTACAAACTTTCGCGTTTATAATATTAGTAGGAAGGAAGTAGGATTTCACAATTTAATTTGTACCTAGTGTGATGTGGTTCATATGATTATACTATTGTACGTCTTTTCAGACATGCTACGGTGATACTTTTATGTAACTGACAACATCTTCTATCTACCTGTGACCTTTAAATGAATTTTGAATTTTGAATTTTGAACTGGGTGACGTAACCTGCGACAAACTTATTATTTGCGGTTGGTACAGTAATCAGGTCTAGGAATTGAACCGCAAAATTAAATTTGTCTTTTATTGTATGTACTTTTCCGGGATAAAAAGTATCCAGTGTGCTGCCCAGGATATTGAAGAATAATTATACCAAGTTTCATCGTAATCGAACCGGTAGTTTTTGCGTGATGCCTGAACAAACAGACAGACAGACAGACAGACAGACAGACAGACAGACAGACAGACAAAAATTTTTTTAATCACATATTTGGGTTCGGTGTCAGTCTAGTAACACCCCCTGCTATTTTTTATTTTTTTATTTTCAATGTGCAGAATTTTCACTTCTACAGATTTATTATAAGTATAGATGACTATGACTGACCTCACACAGATGGAATGTCTCTCTGAATTCATATTCTTAAATGCGGGCACTTTTACTTATATAGTCATAAAATTCAGATGGATCAGTGTAGTCTCGTATTACACAGGTAATACCAATATTTTTATGGAGGTGGAATTAATAGATATTAATCGTATTTGCCGCTCTATAGGAGAGGGGAGAGAATATTTCATAATTTGATTTATTATCCCATTAATCCCATATTAGAAGAATATTCCCAGGAACAGATTGGAATGCCAACTGATTTAATAATATGAATTCTGTGAGATATACCGTATGTCTTAACGGTAGGAAAATTTATAAAAATATTTATTTGACTAATATTTTTTAATCTTTTGCAACTTGTTATTGACATAGATGTGTTATACAGTGGCATTTAATTAAGGTAATATTTTTAAGAACTCTAATTTACCGATTGTTTTAATTTAATTCCCTTTCACCTGCCAAGGTCAAGGGTGGTTTTATGACAGCTTAACGATGATCCCTTGAACAACATGTATCTAAGAAACAGTTCTTAGATACATGTTCTTCAAGGGATCAATACACACTGATCTACAGAGATCAGTGTGTATTGGATAATACCCGAATCATTTTAAGATAATATATACTTAGTCCTACTTTACTTTTTACTTTCCAGCCGCTCCACGGAAAATATCGAAGTTCAGCCGCATCATAGTTAGACTGGAAAGGCAACCCCAACTGAGTTGGGAAAAAGGTTCAGAGAATGATGATTCTTAGTCCTACTTTTTGAAGCGAAAAAAAAAAGCCTTGAAGGAGTTCAAATAGGGGATGAAAGGTTTATCATTTTCGAAGATATCGCCATGAAACTTTGTGTTGTTATTGGCACTTGATAATAAATAAATTCGATACCGGAAATTTCAATTGTCGTAAAGGACAAAACACGACTTTTCAGGAGAGCCAAAAAACGAAAAAAAAAAATTTATTTTCCTTATAACTTTTTTAAAGAAAGTGCTATATTCATGATGTCAAAGGAGACCCTAACTATTTTTTTGTGTTCTATCCGTTGCAATTAAGAAAATAAACCAAACTTAATAATTGACGAAAATGAGTGTCCGTTACGACCCATAAAATTTGAACTGAAGTACTTTACAGCCACAAAAAATTGGTTGTGATAAAATTAGATATGTAGTAAAGAACTAATCTTGATCATCAATGGGTCGTACGAGTCAATTAAATCGGAGACTAAGGGGGTACAAGGAACAAAAGAAGCTAAAGATCTAGTTAAGAAATAAAAAACTAAGTGAAATAAAAGGGATTTTTAATACTTTGTATTTTCTAAGTGAAATAAAAGGGATTTTTAATACTTTGTATTTTTTAATCAAAATATTCAGTCAAAAACGTTACAAAAATTTGACATTTTTGTAACTTGACGGTCTTATCAAATGCTTTTTCACGCTCCGCTTGTAAGGCCCGGGGCTATAGGAGTAACGAAATACGTGGGCTGGTAAAGAATTCCAGATGTTTATGGTGCGGCAAAAAAAAGAGGCACCGAAGCGCTTAGTTCTTGATGGAATTGTTTGCACGGTATGAGGGTGGTATCTCAGCCTTGCACGTGTTGTTCTTTATATAGGAAAGGAAAGGGTGAAACTAGTTGGGGGAGCTCATCGAAACACTCATCATCACCATGGTAGAGGTTGTAAAAAACTGCCAAAGAGGCCATGTCTCGCCGTAATTGTAACGGTTTGAGAGCGTTGGTAACTTCAGGACTCCCAATAATACGGCCTGCACGTCGCTGCAACCTGTCGAGAGCATCTAGGAGGTACTGTGCAGAGCCATCCCAGAGATGAGAACAATATTCCACACCGGAACGGATGTGTCTTGTATATACACCGCAGCTCCGGCGTGAAAAACCACCTCACCTTGTTCAGGACTCCGAGTTTCCGAGAGGCCGTGATGGCTCTCGATGTAGTTTTTATTATTCAGTTTGCAGCGAACATCCATGCCGAGTATCTCTTGGTTATCCTGAAGTGGTGGTGGAGTGTCCCGAAGAGTAGGGAGGGGAAGGAAAGGAGATAGTTTTGCTGTAAACGCATAAGCTTGCGTCTTCTTGGCATTGAACTCGACCAGGTTCTCAGAGCCCCATTGCGAAATGTGATTCAGGACTCGATCAAGCTCAGTGACAAGAAGCTGTCTTTTTTCCCCTACGTCAGCCTGCTTGTCCGCAGGGTGATCGTGATATCGTCCGTGTATGGTGCTATCATCTGCATAGTAATGAATGCTGCCTAACTGACAGCATGTCATTGATATGCAGAAGAAAAAGAGTAGGCGACTAAACGGACCCCTGCGGTACACACATTGATCTGCAAGAACGCCGATCTCCGCCTATCGCAGAGCACTCAAAAGGAGCGACTTGTGCCAGACCCTATCGAAAGCTTTGGCAATGTCAAGACTGATAGCCAATGACTCGCTGCCATGCTTGTTCATAGCCTCACCCCATAGATGGGTGACGTATGCTAGTAGATCACCCGTTGACCGTTTCGGCCTGAAGCCATATTGCCAATCATTAATTAGGGAGTGATCCTCTAGGTGACGCATGAACTGTGCGTTAATGATATGCTCAAAAACCTTGCACAGCATTGAGGTGACGGCTATGGGTCAATAATTCCCCGGGTCTGACCAATCCCCTTTCTTGGGGATCGGCTGCACATTCGTTTCCTTCCAAGCTGGCGGCTTTGTACCCGAGGTGTATGAGATGCGGAACAGATGCGTAAGCATGGGAGACAACTCCGCTGCACATTTACGTAGAACCACCGCTGGAATTCCATCGGGACAACTGGCTTTACGGACATTGAGTGATTGCAGCACTGTACGAACATGGCGTTGCCTGATAAGGATATCAGGCATTGCGTGGTCACAGTTGCATACAGCAATCATCGATCCCGGAATTAGCCACAAAGAAATTAGCCAGCAAGTCGGCTTTCTCTTGCGGCTCATGAGCCAGTGATCCATCGGGGTTTCGCAACGGGGGCAGCGAAGGCTGGCAGAAGTTTGATTGCACGGCCTTGACCAGGCGCCAGTAGCCACGGCTGTCCGTGAGATACGCCACAAGCTCCTGCCCAAGCCGTGCAATGCGCTGGGCATCCGCTCTGATGTAAGCCCTCTTGCACACCTTTGTGGCTTTGTTGTACGCTGCTTTAAACTGGCCTACGTTAGGATCGCGTTGCGCGGATGCTCTGGTGAACAGCCTCTGCGCACTCGCGCCCAAACCAGGGACGCGCCCTGCAGGTACCGGTGACATCAGTGTAGGGGATATAATATTCCATACCTAAACTGATCTCACCGGTGACCGCAGCAGTACTTTCAACGAAATCCCGCACAATGGCGCTGCGAAATGGATCGTACGAGTCACGATCCTCCCGTACCCGTTACTTACACCCCTCGTGCCCTAGGCTTCGTGCTTCCGCGCACCTCCGTGTGACCTTTACGCCGTAATCACAGAAAATAAAGCAAAGCGTAGATTAGGTCGTAAGGGTATCGATTATCAAATAAAACATTTACGACCTTATAAATAATAAAAATATGACTTTACGCTCCCTGATGTAAATTACTTTTACGATACACCCCAATTATTAAGAAAAATCAAGCCAGAGCTCGTTGAAAATCTAGGTAGTAAAGAACTTTTTTTTGAAGATAGGACGACTTTAAGTATACCATTCGATAGAGCTCGCGACGCTGATTCCGAATATATATATAACTCATTTTCGTCAAAATGTCCTTTACGACAATTGAAATTTCCGGGGTCGATATGCTATAGAGCATTTTTGTAATTTAGAAACAGCGTATGATATTTCGTATGGACGACCACCTGCGATAACCGACATCCACGCGGGTACAGTCGCGGGCAACAGCTAGTAGATATATTTAAAATCTTTGTCGAAAACTGGTTCAAGAAAAGCAACATCCTCAAATTTAAGAATCAACCTCAATTTTAATTTTCAAAGACAAACATTGAAAACTAATGACTATTCACACAAACACGTAAACACAATAGCCATCACAAATTTTGAGCACAAGGTTATTTATTATTACATATCAATGACATCAATTATTGTGCAAACCGTTGCCAAAACTCAACATGATATAATTGTAATAGAAAATTAGTTTGCTTCACTGAATAGTTGGATCTATTTAATTAATTACCTTCCCAGGTATACGCACAATTACATGCTAGCTAAATAAAAAACAAAAAAATAAATGATACATAAATATTTTATGACATTCAATACAGTGTCTAGACTGTGTATCTTTAATGTAAGCATGTAAGCTATGTAAGCATAGCTTGACTACCTTGTGTTATGGGAAGCGCAGAAACATACTTAGATATATATATTTTTTGTAAATACATACGTGTTACATATAAACACCCAGACCAATGCAAATATGCATAATACACACAAATATTTACACTGAGCGGGAATCGAACTTACGACCTTTGACTTTGACTTTTGTTGAACGCTATAACGCTACGCCAAAGAGTTCGTCTTTACGTACTTTTTTATAAATGCGTAAGGGGCCTCACCTCTACTGATTGTTGGACAAGGCTGGAGCGCTGGCTTTCCTCTCGGAGTTGGGAGATCCAACAGCAGTTATTCCCATAGAAGCAGCATTCTCCCAATCTAAATATAGATAGGGACTAGAGTAGAGAGGAAAGAATAGAATTTCTTTCTCCAAGGTGAAGGACCGTGTACAACGTAGAACCACATAAAATGATACATGTCATTTTATTTCCAACTCTAATAATTTAGTGAGCACTCGCCACACGTCAGTAGTTGAAAAGAATTAATCTGATACACTATAACAAAAATATCTAATCTCAAATTAATTCGTAGAGTACCATTTCGATACGTTTAATATGCGCGAATAAATCGTTAAACCGATTGATGAATTAACTCGATTACACACAGAATTATGAACACAATGAAGAAAATAGGTTTGCTTACATAGTATTATAACGATACTATACTAAGTCGACGAGTTATATAATTGTAAATCGGATTATAATTAACAACTTCGTTCGCGTTATACATAATTTGGCATCCAAATTGTATCAGTACACTAGGACAGTAAAAGTAGTACAGTTAACGACGAAAGCTTAATTCAAATTCAAATTTATAATTATGCATTTTTAAATGCATTACGAAATTCATTTTTGGTTACAGATGAGATACAGTGATTTGAATGATTGATTTTAACTGCCGTCCATATCCATTTAGGTTCCGAACCAACATTATTATTCCTTTCCGATAGTAAATTCTTTTCAGAAATCACACTTTCCTTTGCCCTGGTTTTATTTCTTCTCCCCCTCTCTCTTTTTTTAGCAGTTATACCTATGTCGCTAAGATAAATGTTTGGTTACTGATACTGTATTTTATGCTTGTTAGTGTACATTTTAGGGGATTCAACAAAACGAAAGGCTGATTTTTTAGTATAACTTATAAAATGTTTTTAAATTGGTGTTTTAATTAATATAAATTATTTTATTTTTATTGTAAGAAATGTTGAGCTTTTTTATAATTATAATTATTGTTATCTATAATTTTGAAACAACATTACAAAGTAATTATTTTATTTTTTGTTCCACAACATGTTAACCGTAAAAATATATAACTATTATACCTTTGAAGGAATGTTTATGTTATATTGAAACATGACTCAATATTAAATGGATGTCAAAAATGCCGTCGTAGTGTTAGTATGATTTAGTTTTCGACACAATGACATTGTAACGTCAGTTTTCGACACATAAACATTATAATGATACTTGAATATTTTCTTGACTTTCCAACACGTGTGTGTAGATATGGTGTGCCAATGTAATACACTTTTCTGTTCAATGTCATACATATTGTGTATTTTATGGTTACAAAATAATAATGTATTACAAAATGTGATTTAACTTTTAACATTTGCATTAAACATTTAAGTGAAATGAATATGTTTTTTGCATTACATTTTGTATTGCACAATCAAAAAGGTTACAAGTAATTTATTGTGACATAATTTATCTCTTAGAATTGGAGGAGTAAAAAATTTGAATATCGATTAACATCTTTGTACGCGACTGCACATGCAGGTTGCTATTCACAGATTTAGAACACGCCTAATACGGACGACTGGACGTAACTTATCAGAGGGTTTAGACAAAGTTACGTTCTAATTGGCTACGAGTACGACGCCAGTGGAAAAGTTCAGATGTTATGATGAGTGACATTATTTAGGTATGCTTAATATAGACTTTGTAATTGGAAGGTAATGCGAAGGAAACGTAATTCGTATTCGTAATTCGTATTCTTCTTCCTCTTTAGGTCAAGTTTGACATTTGTGAGATCGAGATAAGATCGGAACTGAATTTTGAAAATATTTTTCTACGAAAATTGTAGTTTTTATTTTTTTTTATATATATAATAGGACACGTCAATTTGACTTCACCTTGCCTGATGGTAAGCTGAAGGTAAAGTCTCGAGGGTCACCATTACATACACGTACCATGTTAACAATGATGGCACTCAGCTTGACGGCCTCAGCTCTCCTACGCTACGTTGGCTTTCAACCGTTTGATAAATCAACATCATCACCCGTCATCTTGGTTGGTTGCAATCGGGGCGATGCTCGGATGTTGACCATTTCTATAGATATATTATCACATGCTTTGAATGAGTCGTAATCTTACTCTAACTTATTTACATAATCTTCAAATTTATAAAACAATGAAATCACGTGATGTAATGGCTGCCCGTGAATATATTTTTTCTTGAAATAATATCATTTTATTGTTTCTTGTCATAACTCTTGCACGCTTCATGGTCAACTGTGTCCGCGGGCTGAATTGGCAGTAGGCTCGGTTGACTATAACCATATTTTCAAAATCCAATCCGTTAATAGCAAAAACTTGGAAAAAAATAGGAGGTAGGACACGACGGTATCTCCTGTCCAAAATGGGCTGTCCGACTGGGGTAGTACCTCCGGCCTACAGAACACCGAGAGGGCGTGCGGTTTTAGCCGGTTCTATTCCGTGTGGATTTCCACACGAAGAAAAAAACAATGGGCAGTTTTTGCAAATATGTGAAGTTATTGTTCAGTTTTAATAAAATAGCTCACAGAAATAACAGATGTCAAACAAAAATAATTGAATCTACATATTTAGGTATTCTTCTTTGACAGTGACGAGTCACACACACACTACCTACATGATAATGTTTGTTTCTCTTAAATATAAAAATAAACAATAGACCGTCGTGGGAATATTACACCTTCGTTAGATTGACAACTGTATTAGTTACGAGATGCGACCAAAAGTAAAGTGAAATGGAATGACGTGACTTAATTTAGTTGACGGTATGCTCGGATAAACAAAGCTTCCCTCTCATTTTGAACTCACAGTAATCACACGATCATCATTTGCTGTTGTTGGACTTTTTGGGGCTCCAACTACCCGTAATGATTTCTATAGAAGGCCGTATGGCAATCGGGACTGATGTGATAGCTTAACCTGCTCTCCGAGGCACGGAGGGGTCTCAATGTATTAAGAATGGTAAACCTTGTAATGTGTAAACCACCACTTAGTCAAGTTATTGGACTCATAGTAACAGCAGCAAGCTGAAAAAATAAGTAGACATTTAACATCGCCAATATTTCTCCATTGTCTACGAAAATTTGTCGTGATCCCACGCAAGAGTCCGTTGACAATGTTTGGTCATAAATAGTGTGTTAAGCTGAAGGTAGCTAAGCAATACTGATGGTAATAGAATAACTATGTATCACTTAGCTGTATTTGTCAATAAATAACATTTACCAAGACATGTAGCATATAGTAAAGAATATTAGATATTAGCAGTTTGCTCCATGGGCGTTCCATTCATGCGATCCACAGAAACCGCCTCCATTAGGACATAAATTATGTTACTATTATACAGATATTGAGTAACCTTAATCAACCCTTCATCCCCATACAATGGCCCATAGTGGGCCATGGTCTTAACGAACGAAAATAAATGGTATAAAGTGGTGTGCCACAATGACTATAACCCACCTCCCCATCTAGGGATCGGCAGTGCGAGTGTGACGCCCCTGGTGCCGCCATCCAGCCCATCACTTGCCACTGTGTACTAGGGACATAACAATGAATACCTCTTCTTTCCCCCCACCGCTCCTGACTTTAAGCTCATGATCTCGAACTTTACTCTTGAAATCTACCTACGACGCTTTAATTTCAATTACCTACATAGGTACACACTTAAAGCTGAATATGAAATGATTTTATAACTATAGAATAAACATTATCTGTATTTTACGACACAGTATGACTACAGTGAGACATAAAAAGTCAATAAAATCATGAAATCAGGATTCGAGGCCTCGAACGTTATAATCAAAGTGATATTTACAAACAATTCATAATCATCACAGTTTAGTCTCGGTTGCAACCGAAGCTTCTACTTTAGAACCAGGTGTTCACTCTGCTACTCTTTCTTTTTATTGGATTTATCTTGACTTTTGCAGGAGCAACTGACATTTGATCCCTCCTAACTTGAGAGGAAAATCTGCTCCAGAGCCAAGTCCGTTAATCAGCTGGTGTACCTGCTAGCAGCTGAGGTTGGCACGAGCCTAACCCATTTACCTAATATGGTTACGAAACAATACATATCCTGCTCAATAATACCTGGACTTACTGAAGAAGAATCTATGAACATTCAAATCTTTAAAAAAAGACTTCAAGACGTTCATTAAAAATTTTGTGTCATCAATAAAACTAACAATAGTCTCTTCATCAAAATATTGCGCTAAGCTTACAATCAAATGAAGATGTGTTACTAAAACATGGCCAAATGAGGTGGCCTCCTTAGTATAATACATTATTTGTCAACATAATCATTATTTTTTTACATTTAGTCCGTCAATTACGTATCCGTAACGGGATGAGGCGAACTAAAAAATTCAGTCCGTCACTTGACTGCACTATGTTATCCAGCATGATAGCGACTAATCGCCGAACTGGTTAGTCGATAATTTGATTAGTTCGGTGTATGGGTCTCCAGAAGGACGTATAGAGCCAAACCAACCTCACATGTAAGCTATTTGATGGATGATGCTTCGCTTTCAGTGTTGGTAGGTCTGGCAGCCAGTTACTCCTACAAAGGGCATATAAGTCAAATAAAAAAGGGAAGGAGTAAGATGACCCTGGGCTCTGAGGTGAAATCGTTGGATGTTATTGGGAACAATGCTCAGATGATGATGATGATGATGATACGATTAGTCAATTAGTTATTAACAATACAAGTCTATCCTATGTATTGCTCGAACTCGATGCAGATAATGTAACATACTTAGAAATCATTATTGTAAATATCACTAGTTCTCCTCAAAGATACGTTTTGTTATCCTTGATGGAACTTCTTTCACCGGAATCAACTTATCAAAACAGTTCTTAATCTTAATTATGTTTATCGAATTCATGATAAATTAGAACACTTGTGTATTTGGAAATGCAAATTTTATGTAAGCATCGATTTTGTACTTATACAATTAAATGTGTAGGCTTAAATACATACAAATCAATTAGTACAATTCAATAATAGCCTAATGAAATCGATTGTCTATTCGATTAAGAACATCTACCTGCTCCAGTTTGTAATTGGAATGCAAGATTATAAGTGCAGGTTACAATTAATACATGTCATTATTGGGCCCAAGCGTTCACCCTTCTTTGGCCGTATCTTAGCGCCGTTCAAAAGTGGGAGGGACGCTATATAACATGTTGGTAACATAGACAGACCACACAACCAGTCTTCGGCGAACGGACGAAGACACACAGCAACATGAAGTTATTGGTGAGTTTTAATAAATAGTGCAGTGAAGTGTTTGTGCGAAAAGTGTAAAAAATAATTTAGGATGCGAGTTTTTGAAAACCGAAAGTGCAACCCGTTCAAAAGTTTAATATTCGTCATTCAAAATTAGGTTAAGAATTTAAAAAAACCGGTAAAATGGATCGAGGTGCCAATCGCGTATTCACCACAAATTGGCATAATGCAAAAAGAAGGACTTTATACGTCACCTGCGGGAGAGAAATTAGACCCTGGATATTTTTTTTAAATCAAAAGTTCCAAATCCAAAGAGTTTCGTATATTAGATTTAGTTTCATAAATGGAACTAATTAAAGATACTCTTAATCTTAATAAATACACAGTTATAAAAAAAGTTATCGATCATTTCGATAAGTGTAATGAACAATTACGTTCCATCATCATCAACAGCAATCACAAAAGTCATCAACAGTATCCAGTAAATCTTACGTCAGATGTTTTCATCCGATACGAAAGTAAAACCGCGATATTTATGAGTAATGTCCAACGACAACATGCGCTTAACTTTGCTTCCGTAACTAATGGCGTTAAACACATAACATTAGTAATGTTCTAACAATATAATTTTCTCATTCGAAGAATCGGTTTTGTGCAATTTCCATTTTACTTTCAAAGCAAAGTTAGAAAGTATCGAAAATTATATGTTTCGAGATACGCAGCTAACAAATTGCTAACATGCATGATCATTACATTACCCACGAATCAAATAGGAAGTGATATGGTTCCCATGACAATGCTTCAGACTCAGATATGCTAAAAACAATTAGCTATTTTCTATACCTAAGTATTGCATTTCGCTTAGAATTAAAAATAACGTAATGCCCAATGATCACTGTTCAAAGTTTAACTATCATTCATTTGAAATGACAGATTTGTACGATAAAAAGATTTAAAGTGTTAAACTAAAAGACATGTGTAAGAAATAATATGCATTTGGTCACGAAACATGCATTTCGAGATACAGACATGCAAATTACGATAATAAATAATTTTCCCAATAATTTCAAGTTGCAAGCGAGTGGATGTTACGAAATGAGTGCAAAGCCGTGTCGCGAAGTTTTCCGTTGTTAAGTTTAACTCACAACTTCAGATATAAGTACTTAATAAAAATCAACACTAGTATTTCAGCAAATTTTATCGGTGTTTGCACTAATTTTAATAAATTTTGACAAATGAGTGAGGATATTGAACTTTATAAAATTTTGTAATTCCATATAGTGATTCAAATTAGTTTTTAGAATAATATAACTTTCATTTATACAAAAAAGAATAAAGTGTTAACTATAAAATTATACGAGGCATTTAGAAAGTTCTATATTTGAAACCATAATTTGTTTTAGTAAACAGATTTTATGCAATTGAGAAACATAAAAATTCAGACAGATATTAATTGGATATAACGGCAATGTTTGATCAAAAATCGAAATATCGATAGTAAATCTACCATTCACTTTTGATTTTAGAGATAAAATTGCTTAACATAAATCTCAACGATTAATTTTATTTTGTAAACTGTTAAATCTTTATTTTGATTTCTGTCATACTTAATTTCTCAATTCCTCGAAACAAAAATATAATATAACGTAATTTATTCACATCACTAAAAGTATCTTCTACAGACAATGCCTCCACTTTTTCGGAAGTAACTATTTGTAACTAAAAATATTTTCCATATCGACGCTGGAAAGGCAACCTTGCTTATGCGCCAAATTCACGAATATGAGTTATATATATCATTAGAATCGCCTGATTTTTCTCTATCCGTTGATCTCAGTTTCATCCAATTCTGACCATTTTTGATGGTCAATAAGCCATCTGTGATTCCGATTTTTCAGGTTAATAAGCGCACAATTTTAGCTCTTTTTAGAAAATTTGTCTCTTAAGCTACATATAATTTTGTTAGATTGTAGGTTAAGCAATATCTCTTTTCCAAGATATTACGTATATATTTACATAAGAAACTTTGCTTCGCCATGGACCATTGCATTGTTTTGACATCAGACAATTAGCCGCGCTAAAGTTTCTCAAGATATGGGACTTCAGCAATTTATCTCCGCCGCGTTTAAAGCATTATCTGCATATAAGCAATTTTATCGAAAAAACTAAACTATGCTATTGGGATATAAGCAATTTAGCTTGGACTAGAATATTTTTAAAGTAGCTCATAAGCAAGTTTACTCCACTGTACATTTTAAAAGAAATCATTGTAAGATATTTTTTGCTTTCATTTACTTTCCACTTTATGGTCACTTACAACGCACTTCCGTACATGTCAATACACGACGAACGGCGCTTAAGCTACATTTGTTTTAATGCAATGTTGCATCAGACACCGACATTATCAATAGACGCGGCTGCGCACGGGCGCATCAGTCACTCGCGTCTAGTTGACTCGGTTGTTACATGGCTTTCGATCCATAACAGCTTGCCAAAAATTCATTCTAGCCTGGCTAGGTTGTGATCACCAGCACTTTCGATCTTCTGAAGGATTATTATAAAAAGCTGATTAGGGTGGACTATTATGTTGTGAATAAAATGAATGATTTAAAAATAAAAAACCTGACTGCTGTTGAAAAGACTGAAACAAGTTTCATAGCAGCCGGTACCCATTTGAAAATTATAAACTTAAAGAAAATTAGTGGGTACCACCTGCTATCAAACTTGTTTTAGTGTTTTCAACTGCAGTTGAGTTTTTTTTTATTTCTTAATCATTTATTTTTTAGAAGACAAATGTCAAATTTTGTTGTTTTGTGCTTTGATGTTTAAATTTATGGGAACAAAAGACTTAAGAATAATAATTAATGTCTTTTACGAAAATTATTAACCTAATACTTTGATTTTATCGTAAGTAGTTCTTTTATTTATGTAAATCCTTGAATATGCTTACCTATAAGAAACATTATCTAAGCCACGATTTGAGGTCAGTTAGAGGTTCAGAATTTTTGGCAAATTATTTTTTTATGGTTTGATGCATATCAATGAATTATGCCGTCGTTTTTTTCGGATGACTGACGAGTTAAGACATTTTGCTCTGATATTAATTACATACTTTTGGTCCATAAGCAATAAGTGCAGCAAAATTATCAGCTGAACCATGGCCTATAAGAAAATTAGCCTTGCCTGAGGTCTGGACATTTATTGCTTAAGCGACAACTAATTTTGTCCCCTGACGTTTTTTAAGTAATATTTTATAGTGAATCTGTGACATATCCTTTTTTAAATAGTCATGCCAATTTTCAGGCCATTTTGATTAAAATCATATGATTTACGAATTTTTTTCGAAATTTTCAAACTTTGAATCGCTCTCCTGTAAAGTTGCTAAATGGCACATAAGCAAGGTTGCCTTTCCAGCGTCGATATGTGCAAAAAACTAATAATTTTGCAGATATTTCGATTACAACCGTAAGTGTTTGCTCTAATTTCTGACAATAGTGCGTAACACGTATAATCGATTAATTGCATAAAAATGTCATGCATCGCGCATCGAGTCCCATAATCAGCATTATGACGATGAAGTTATGAAATATGCGGATGAATCAGTTGATGATTTATGACTTGCTCTGTTTAATTATTTGTAATTACATCCTTCGATCAAACCTGGCATCCCATCATTTAAAATTATCTGCAAATAAATTTGTAACACAAGTAATTAAAAATCATATCATCTGTATGATATGATACAAAAGTTTGGACGAATGGATGAGCATCACTCATTCAATCGCGTCAAAATACTGAACGGATCAAGATAAAATTTTGTAAAAAGTAGTCTATGTGCTATTCCAGACTATAATCTGTCTGGCATAGTGTAGAATAACTGTAAGTTTATCTCCGGAATAAGTTTCTGAGGCTCGTAAAGCTCGCTTGGGTAAAGATCTCCTTACCCGGGCGAAATACTGCCTCTTGGGATCTTTTCAAGTCACATTAAACCTATTTTACATATAAGGTTTTGCCATAAAAGCAACATATATGATAGTCGAAAAAAGTACAAGTATATTTTAAGGGTACTGAACTTACGTGCACTTCACTTCTTTTTCTTCAATATACCTAAACGTTTGCTAAGCCGGAGGTATCACAAAATTCATTATTTGTAACAAGGAAGTGTACTGCTTGCGGTATGTCGTGGTAAATCTCACATGAATTGGCATATTCTGAGCACATAAACTGGTTCACCGAGAGCATTGACACTGGCAACTTGATCTGCACAAGCGACGTATGCCATTACTATAAAAGCTAGTTTTAATTTCACTACTCAGCGGTTACTGCAGGAACATAACTGATAATAAGGCGAAAGTAAACAAACATAATATTATGTAATTAGTTATAGTTCGGACAGCATTAGAATTAACTGACAAGAATAAAGTTAGGCTTGATGAATTCAAAATTGAAGGCGTTAGAAATAAGAGCTCGCTGCAAAATACGATAGAAGACCCAGAAAATGATGGAAGGAAACTTTTGGAGAAGATCGAGAAATATGGGCAAGCTTACATCCTGGCAAAGTGATGCTTGAGACAATAAAATGGGCAAATACCGTAGGGAAGATCAAGATTCATAAAGGACGCAAGAAGTTACCGCTTCCCATCTAGTGGGCCGTGTGCTTGTCTGCCACCTAAGTGGTATCAAAAAAAAGAAGACGGAAAACAAAAATTGAATAAATACGAGCACCTATTTGAACAATTTTTCTCCCTCCCAGGATTACCCTCATTTCTATCGGATACACGCAGTGCTACAAAGTATGTTACTATAATAAAACTAATATCATTTCCTAGTAATCTTGAGAGGAAACTATAGGTTGAAACTCACAAGAAGTTCGCTTACGAACTAAATACCTTAGTAACATCAGTTACGTATGAATCCGCTATACGACTTTCACTCACAATGTGTTTTGTAATTTAATAACGGCTGGTGCACAACGAGAGCACTCAACATACCTTGATGACGTTTTATACTCATGTTAGAACAATGTGATATAAGCCTTTAGGTTCATGTTTTCTTAGCTTACCGGCTATGCCTATTCGGTATCAGTATCTATAGTGGTGACCTCCATTTCTGGGACTTCTGCCATCTAGAGATGTAAAGTCGTTTTTTCTTTGACGCAATATTAAAACCTGGAATTCTTTACCAGCTCACGTGTTTCCTTCCTCATACAGTCCCGGGTCCTTTAAGCGGGGCGTGAAAAAGCATTTGATGAGGCCGTCAAGCTGAGGGCCACCATTGTAGTACTATCGGTGTTTGCAATGGTGACTCCCATTCCAGAGACTTTACCTATAGCTTACCATCAGGCTAGGTGAAGTCATATAGACGTAATCAACATAAAAAAAAGAAATTGAAGTGACCATTATAAAAAAGTCGTCGCATTACCTGAGTCTTTATCATCTTATTGATTTGCTCCTAAAGGTCGTAGCGTGTTGCTTATAGCCATACTCTTCCCGAGAGCTTTTCAGAGAGTTTCCAAACACACAACCTCCTCAGGCTTGTTATTATTGTAGATAGAATTTGGAGTAAGGAAATTGGTACATCCATCAAAGTTACTATACTTATAACCCTGTTAGTAAAGTTACTACACTTTGATGAATATGAAAAAATCATTGAATTGTAGCAATTAAAGTAATTAAAAATAACACAGTCAGTGCACATCAAGAGCACTTGATTTATTTACCTACATTACAGACTGGTTATGATATCGGAATTCGTACGTTGTAATGCAAACTTTTAGGTTGAACTTATTAGACCATAGTTGTGTAACTTTGTTTATGATATAGATAAAATAAAAGATATGCGTAATGATGAAAAAGAACCGAACGTGACGACATTTCAAGAACATTTATGCATGACCGCGACCTGGTCAAAGTGATAAGACACAGACAGATAGTGGTCAAATGCGAGCCCATCAACTATAAAAAAAGTAGAAGAAGTGATGCTGATGATCAGCATGATAAATAGCTTCATAATTGATGAATGATACAAAAAGTTTAGAAGAATATTGACAACTCTTTTATTCGGAAACAGTTTTCTCACGAATTGTGAGCAGTCACATTTTTAGATCTATAAAACCAGAGATTTTTCATTTTACCTACAATGAAAAAGAAAATCCAACATCAAACCAAAATCAACCGTATCATTCACTACATAAAGAATATTATAGATAGTAGATATTTCAACATTTTCTATTGAGATCACAGTTGCACCATTTTCCTCAGCTACCGGTACAGTTTATTCATAATTATATAATCGCTTCCTGCAGACAGTCGTGCAATAACATACACTTAACAGCTACGTACTTATCTTTAACAGTTCACTAATACCGGTTTAACTTAATCTTCACTTAGATAGTATGGTATTAGACACGCTCTTTGAAAAAGATATTTGCATAACTTAATATGCGAAGAACGAGTACCTATATTCCAGGTATTTAAATTACACGTAGGTACATTTCTATACAGGACTAGTAGGAATGGAGATCTGATCAGATCTTTTAACGGAACTAATGGGAAAGAAAATCTGCCTAGTTCTGTGTATAGAACTCATGGTAATAAATGTCCTACTAGTTTTGTGTACAGAATTATTAAGGATACAAGTTTCAACAGTTCTTTGTACAGAAATAAGGATAGTAAAAGAACTTAATAATGATAGTAGAAGACTTGGAGAAGAAGAAGAAGAAGAAGTAACAGGCTCACTAGTTTTACAGAACAGAATAGAATATAACAATAAAAAATAGGATGGTATTATATAGTTCGAAAGTTAATTTTTGAGTTAAATACGACAGTCATTTAAACAACAAGTTGAGCAGAATCGAAAGTAAACTATATGGTTATCTAAAACAAACGTTTGCTCTTAAAACGCAAACCGGATTTTTCCTATTCGTTACGTAACGTGATTTAGTATTCATCTTCGTTACATCGCGGACATGTTAGAATTGCATTTGCGCACATCTTTTATGTAAAACATGATGAAGTTGTAAATTTTATAGACCAGTTTCACTGCCGTTTCTAATGTTATTATGTATTTAAAAGTCAAGACAAAGCATAATATTATAATATTGTTTAAACTCAAGTGAGTAGTTGTATATATGAATGTTTTTATTGTCGTAACTTGAAATAACTCAGTATAGTTAAAGATTTAGATTTACATCGGAAACGAGAAAATCTAGAACGGAACTTGAAACTAAAAGCAGAGTCAGGGTTGGTCAGAGTATTCTCCCTGTATGGGACAGGGAGAATACCAATCTCTGACCAACTGGAACACCTAGACACATCGTAGATATTCGAAATTTGGCTAAATGTATTTTTACGGCTTAGGGCTTACAGCTTCTTTTCTAAATCTATAAGAAAAGTTACCATACTAATTGCTTCAAAATTTCATTGAATAGTATACTTAGTTTTTATTTATTACCTACCCAAATTTTTCATTGGGTTCATCATTTGCTGCGATTATACTCTGCGTAGAGATATATTGTACTGCCGTGTTAGGCTAGGTCAGTGATTTATGAATAATGCATACCTTGATTAGTTTATTGTCTCTGTTAGGTCAAAATAATTGACTAAACATTTTAAAACCAGTTTTGACTGTACGAGTACATATTTTGGATGTAAATTAATGCTTTAGTCACGATTAGTATAACTTTTTTTAATAAAATTTTAAAGTAATTGGTATGGTTACTTTTCTTAATGTTTTCCTGTCCTGTAAGGGATCCGTTTTTGCGAAAAAATTATTGATTAAACATTCATAGTAAGTATGCAGTTAAACTCTTAGAAACTAAAAATAAAAAGATCATTCTCATTTCACAATAGCAGGAAACAATTGCGCTGATTCAATAATCTGGTTCATAATTATTACAAAATACATTACGATATCGGTGCTGTAAACAAAAGTAATAACTACCGATATTATGTCCTAATTATGAAGTGTTCCATAATACTTATAAGTCCATTTTGTTATGTAATCAATGCAGTCGTAACTCGTATACCTGCATCTATAAACATATTTATAAATGCAGTGCTTATTGGCCTATAACTGTAGGTCATTTTCAAGAAAATGTAGCTCAATACATAAATGTGAAAAAGTATTATTACTTATATTAATCCTAATCTTAAGACAGTAGACAGTCTCAATCTATAATCTACCAATTAAAGATAAATGATTTAAATGCTAGTAACTTAAGTATCCAATTATGTATTAAAGTTTTTTCTCCATTTTATGAAACAATAAGAAAGCTAATTGCTGAGGAAATGAAACGTTGTTTTATAGAGTTCAACAATGATCTTTGAGAATCGAGTTTCTTATAAAATTGAGAGAAAGTACCAATGGCAATTAGTATTCCGGATCGATATGAGTTTAAACTGGTTCGTAACTTTTACTTATTGCGTATAGACTAGGGAAGCGGATTAGTGGTAAAACTACATGGTTACTCAACGTCCAAGGAAGTGAGATATCATCGCGGAGTAACAATCTTAGAGGTCGAGATATTATTAATCTATCATGCTTGACACAGTTTGTGGTTCAAAAGTCGTTGAAAGTTAATTTCGTTAAGATTAAGAGGGACAGAAGATGTAGGTACCGATTAATTCTACTTAACTGGGACATGATGAGTGTTAGGTTAGCAAAGTAATAAATTATAATTAATCTTTTTAATATTCAGTTATTGATATTACATAAGTAACTATGAATGTCAGATTTTACCGCATTAATCATTACAAATAATGATATACAAGCGATATCAATAGACGTGTAAAGATATTTACAAAATTTTTCTTTTGTATTAAAACTGTTACACAGAATTCACAAAAAAAAAACAAATCTATGGTAGTATCGTAGTTCTAATAAATACTTTTTGTTGACAGGTTGTTTTGGTCGCATCGCTGGCCGTAGTGGCCTATGCCAGCGAGGATAAAGCTGCACCAAAACAGGCAGCTGCCGACGATAAGAGACAGGACAAGAGAGGAATCTATGATATCGGTAATTACGGCGGCGGCGGTGGTGGCAGCGACGAAGGCGGTTATGGTGGATACAGTTATGGCGGTGAGGGCTTAGGTTCCCATGGCGAAGGGCAAGGAAGTTACGGTGGGGACTATGGTGGCCACGTGGAATTCGACAACGGCGGCGGCGGTGGTGGATGGAAACCTATCCATTCTACTGAAGGACACCATCATCATCATCAGCATCATCATCATGAGCACGTCAAGACCATCGAGGTCATTAAAAAAGTGCCCGTCCCATACACTGTTGAGAAACACGTGCCTTACACCGTGGAGAAGAGAGTACCTTATGAAGTGAAAGTGCCCGTACCACAACCCTACACTGTTGAGAAGAAAGTCCCAGTTACTGTAAAGGAGTACGTCAAATACCCTGTGCATGTTCCAGAACCTTACACTGTTGAGAAGAAAGTGCCTTATGAAGTCAAGGTTTACGTTGACAAACCTTATGAAGTGAAAGTTAAAGTACCTACCCCTTACACCGTCGAAAAGAAGGTACCCTATGAAGTCAAGGTCCCAGTTCCTCAGCCCTACACTGTTGAGAAGAAGTACCCTGTCCCTGTCAAATACGAAGTCAAAGTACCCCAACCCTATGAAGTCGTCAAGAAAGTACCTTATGAAGTAAAGGTCCCCGTTGACAAGCCATACAATGTCTATGTGCCCAAACCTTACCCAGTACATGTTGAGAAGCCCTACCCCGTCACTGTCCACAAGCCCGTCCCATATGAAGTCAAGGTCCCAGTTGACAGACCCTACAAGGTTGAGGTTGAGAAGCCCTACCCCGTCCATGTCAAGGTACCAGTACCTAAGCCTTATGACGTATACAAGAAAATTCCTTACACTGTCGAAAAGAAGGTGCCTTATGAAGTGAAAGTCCCCATTGACAAGCCCTACCCCGTGTTCAAGGAAGTGCAAGTTCCTCTGGTAAAGGAAGTTCCTTACCCAGTGAAAGTGCATGTTCCTATTTATTTCAAGAAAGAGGAGCACCATGGTCATCATGGTTGGGAAAACCAGCAGCAACAGCACGGCGGTTGGAATTAAGCTCATTTAGTTTAACTCTCACACTAGTACCTTGTAGGCTAAGTCCAAAAATGTGATCATTTAGTATTTTTAGTGTATATATGTATTTGCTACATTATATGTATGGATGTTTAAATGTTGTGTTGTCGCAATATCAGCCAAGTTGATGAGAAGTGTGAGCAATTTGTAAATTAAGAGTTTAAACCAACCGTCAACGAAATATCGATATGCTTGTTGTTACGATTTTGCAATCGACCGAAATGACCAGAACTTGCGATTTGGAAATTTGTTCTTGTAGTTGAAAACTGTTTGAGTTCCGCATAGCATCTGTCACTAAACAGATGCGCGGGTAATTTATAGGTAATAGTCTGTTATTAATTGTTAAGCTTTATATGCTTTGTTATAATATACTTGATAAAGTACGAGTACTTTGAGTTGAGGCTGATTTAATAAAAATATGAAATATTTAACGCTGTCTTTTACTATCCCTACTTCGGTGCGCTAAATGAAAGTTATATAAATAAAATAACAAATATTGCAATAGATTTAGATTTCTACATAAACTGTTCCCTATCACTTGATCTCTAAGGATATATCAATAAAGCCATCTAAAGACTAACTTTCACTACGATTGCGCACCAAATATAAAAATAATAACATTATTAAGTAATTACAATCAATCTTTATGGCACGCACACAATTTTCTAACAGGCAAATTAGAAGTAGAACAATAAAATTCAGTAGAATTGCCGTAATTTCAAATTGTGTAACACAATTGCAATTCTTATTTTACTGTCAAATATGGCTTTGAAAATACAAATAAAAATATTTATTATGGTTTCTTTATGAAAACAGACATGACTATTGGATATGTGCAAAAGGCAGTCTAGTTTAAATCATTGGTTAACTGGGTAGATGCCACAAATTATGATTTAATAAGTTATTACAAAGGCAATTTAATAATACAAATTAATATATTAAAAAATTAATAATACAATATTACAAAATAGATTTAAATCGGCAACGCGAGTGTGACGCCCCTGGTGTTGCACGCGTCCATAGGCCACGGTAACCGCTTTCCATCAGTGTGGGCCGTGTGCTTGTCTGCCACCTAAGTGGTATAAAAAAAATATATTTTATAGTAAAAATATTAACGGTACAAAAGTTGCCTTTGAGATGATTTCATACTGGAATCTAGATTTGCTTGCAGTAAAACTAATGACAGAATCTAATTTGATAGCTAATGATAGGAGTTACATAATGACGTCCTAATTTACCTTGCCAAATTTTAGCTTTTTGGATTTACTTAAATCTAACATTGATAGGTATAATGTAGTACTCGTATAAATCGGTGATCTAACAAAGTGGGTTACGCTAATTTTGAATTCAGGTCATGGTTACAAAATATATTTTTTTATACAAAAGAACATAGTCCCAACTGTAGTTTCATTATTTCATTTGATATTGAAGGGCAGATTTAAATTGCTATATGTGTAATTATGTACAGAAACTGTTTAAATACGAATTATTACGAACAGAAAGTACATAGATATAAAAAATTAAGCAATAGCAGTTTCTTATAGTAATAGTAACTTTCAATAAAACTGAGCCAATATCAATTTCGAATCAATAATTTTATAGTTATTTAGTTGACTATAAAATTCCCTCCAGTAATGTAATATTTCGTAACGCGAGCACTCTTAAAGGTAATTGGGACACGTTGATCAGATATGAGCGATTTGCACTGATGATATTATGAACGCAATATAATATTGAATTAAGCTAATCGTTAGTATAATATTACATTATTATGTATTAAACGTGTTATTGCGATTTGTGTAACATTATGAAAAATCTATAAAATTCTCATCACGGTTGAGGGGATCAGTCACATCAACTTCAATATTCTATAGTTTTGTATTTCCAATATTAATTTTGATTTCTGATATTTGGACTTAACTGACAAGCAATTGCATAAAGGCAACTGGTAGCTTGTCAGAATATAGTGAAGTAGGTACTATTAGTTATTTTGTATGAAACTTGAAAACCTGTATGAAAAATTATGAAAAGCATATTTTAATCACAATTAAATTGTTTTTATAGAGACTATTAAGTCGATAAATTGCATTTATCCTGCTTGTTGATCTTTCACGCAAAAACAGTTGAATGGATCTGACTGAAATTTGGTATAAGTAGAGTAGAGATAGATCACGATTGAGCGTCAGCTAAGCAGGTTAGATTTATTAGTACCATTTGTACCTAGTATAGGACCCATTGCTAGCTTTTTTTATCATAGGGGATGATTCTATTGCTGTGAATTTTTTTTAACAGAAAAAATAATAAACACTTATGTTGGTCTGGAAAACAAACTTAAACCCATTTAAAACCACATAGCAGGTAGACAACGCAAACTTAAGTCGCGAACTCTTTATTGCTATTAACTTATTTTAAACTACATAATTAGAATTCAAAAAGTTGTTAGACAACATTTATTTGCCCATTTATATAGTTAATTTAACTAGACTATCAACTCAGTATCTTTTTATAAAACATCAATTGTATCGAAAGTTACATGAACTAACAAGATATTACATCATACTGTGCTATTGTCCAGTAATAAATAAAGTTTAGATTGGTGATTTAAACAAATTGCAATTTTTTATAATATTTTATAAACTATATTTTAACTTGCTCTGTTGTTAGTTAGTATGGGACAAAACTTGGAAACCTAATTAAAACCAATTCCTGACATCACATTCGGTCTTATTACAAAACACGGACTAACTTTAAATCCAGGTTTAAAACGTCTTTAGACCATGGTTTAACGAAAATGTTATTACAAAACGCGTTTTAGTACTAAACCTGGGACTATCTCTGGTCTAAAGATAAACCTGCGTGACACCTAGTTTAACGTTGGTCTAAGTGTCTAAACCACGAAAATAAAACGTCAAACTTGTCATTTTGATTTGATTTGTGGAAAATACCAAAATACATCATATTTTGGCTTACTTTTTCCTCGGCAGTCCAATTTTCGCCCCTCTTTTTCTTTTCTCCTTCCATTATTTAATTCAAATTTAAAAGTTTAAACCACTGGAAACGTAAAAGTTAGTAAGGGTATTGAAATGATTCAAAAGTGGGTATAAAAATTTAAAAAAAAATTGAACAACGCGCGGGCTCCGAAAAACTACGCTTCATTTAACGTTCATCATAGATCTTCCAATATTATAACAATGATTGCTAAATAAGGGCATGATAATGATATTTTACTATAAAATAAAGTCCAACTATCGTTCATGACTTTAAATTTAATAATTATAATGTTGTAAATATTTTTTTCACCATTTTTTAGTAAATAATATTTATTAACGATTTCAGAAAATTTTTGCTCTCTGAGAAAACGGAACGTTGCGACCGAATGATATCACAATGAACGAACAAAAGTTTAGAGTAATCTGTGGTTGTTATTAGGCCAAGATTTAAACCATGGCCTAAGTAGTCCACGGATTATTCTGTTTTTGTAATAAGAAGAAGTTTAAGCCTTGGTCTTAAAATTAAGCCTGGACTTCATAGTCTGGGTTTAAACCTGACTTTAGTCCGTGTTTTGTAATAAGACCGATAGAGTTCAAACTTCGTATATTTACGTATCTTCGGTGACAACAATAATTGAAAGCGAGTAAGTGATGCTGTTCTACATTCGACAGTAACTTCCATCTAGATAAATACGACGAAAGTAGACCCTCATGGTATCGTGTAGATTAAGGACCAAGTTTGTTAGTTCCCTAGTGAATGTTACATCGAAACCGCACTGACTAGCTTAGCCTTCTACACTTAGCTCTTGATCAAACAATCTAACGTAGGTAAGCATTATCAGGTGTTGATCGAGGCCCTTAGCCATCAGACCATTAACTATCCGCCTATCGGTGTAAAGATTGCCGAATTATTGTTATTACTGTGATACATTATCGAGGTCGCATGCCGCTATGAGTATATCGTGTACAGCACCCATTTGATCGATTTCTGATTGAGAAATAATGTTGCAGATTGTTGGTGACTTGCAATACTTAAAAGTTCACGCTGAACCAATAGTAACACTTTTCAATGGAACGTAAATCTGCCTGACATTTACCTATGCAACTAATCTATCGATTGTCTAACAGTCGCCAAAATTCATTTGATTAGCTACATAAGTTCAAAATTTTACTTTAAGTCCAGGTCAAGAGCTAACCGGCGTGCATGTATAAAAACAATTATGAAAGTTGAAGAAGCGAAACGCGTATGCCCAGATAGCAAGGGAGAAGAATGTGGTCTCTGCCTACCCCAATGTGAATGAGGCGTGTTTTTAGTGTATGTAAATTATTATTTCAGACTATTACCCTATATTTTACCGCTGTCTAGTCTAAGTCATACGCAAATAGGCTACTTAGTACCTAGTAATAATTGGGTGCTATTTTACCACTACCACGTAAAACATAAAAGTGTTAAGTTCTGGTTACTGATTAACCAAGTAATTGGATTACGAAAGCGTTTGCGCTGTAATTATTTAGAATTGTGCTATGTTGCACATTGCAACACATTGTCCAACACTTAGCTGCTTCGTACTTTACGATACTGTGGCTATTAAACGGCAAAATCTATAACATAATCGAATATCTGAATCTAAAATCTAAGATTTACCATCTAGCTAAAGTATCTTTACTTGGCTTTCTGTGTTATAAATAAATAGAGACGAGACGAACTTCTTAGCGTTCCATGGATTCACCATGCGGGTGCCGGGTCCATCGTGTAGCAGAGGGAGAAACTCCGAGCAGTTCCCAGGACTTGCGACCTAGGTGTAGGTTTAAGGAGGCCCCCTTTAAGATGCGCATCAACGCTCACCTTCATTGCTCGAGTTTCCCGCCCTGCCTAGCCAAATTTGGAAGGAACCTGTTAATGCAGCCTTAGATACTAATATTTACCAAGAGTTTACGTAAAATCTAACCATAAGTACCTTTATAAAATTGTAATGTAGCTGTGTCTGTACATTTAAGATATTTAAAAAGAATACCTACTGCAGTTAAGTCATATGAATGATTCTGAAAATAAAGATTCTTTTATTTGTTTGTTAATACAATAATTCCTAAAAAGCCCGATTCGTTGGCATTTATAATTACTGCCCCACTCTCTTGGGTAGTCGTGTGGTGAATTCTATTTAAGAGAAAATTATTTCTCTGTCTACGGGTAAATTAGTCTAGGTATAACCCTCCTCGATAAGTGGACTGTCAAATACAATAAGATTTTTTCAATTCGAAACAGTGGTACCAGAGATCACACAAACAAATAAACTCTTTAGCTGTATAATTCAAAACTTAACACAATAAACAAGCATTGGAAGTTTTTAAATTGGTGCCTGACATTGCGATACTAAGTAGTCTCATATAGACTCGAACCTCACATATATTTGTGGAATTGGGTGTTTTCGTAATTTAACTTCATAGTGTTGAAACATTTGAGTTTATTCTAGAATTACGAACGGATCTTATCTTTCTGCACTGGTTAAGTTTTAAATTGAAGGACGAACTTGCAACAGCTGTGTTTAGCGGCGAAGCGGTGAAGTTACTGTGTATTGCAGTTAAATATTTTTTCACTTAGTGAAAATGCCAAATATTCTTCGAAATATTACTTACAACTACACATTACATTGCAGCACTGTCTCTCACTAAGTTTTCAACTAGCTGTAAGCGTTTTCTTCTCCTCATGGCACATATTTGGATACCCATACAATGCCAGTGATTTATTAGTAAAAGAATGACGTAGGTATCTATGGTAATTTATCCGATTTTTTAAACCAACTTTACCTATAAGCCTAGTACCCCTAATTGACAGACCCCTATTGCTTGTCGAACAACCGAGTCTTGCATTTCTCACTTTCCTCCTCGCGGAAAATTAGACTTCAACCACATTCAACTGCCTCAGTAAATGCAATTATGGAAGAGTAAGAGAGTAAACCTCCAAACTGCGAACTTTCGGTTAAACCGGGATAGGAAATAAGTATCAATCGCATTTCATTAAGCTTTAAATTAAGTTTAAATAGTTTACTAGTATAACGCGCTAGGCGCTACTGTCTTCTGTCTTAACAAATAGGATGTCAATATTGCATACTATATTCAGCGTTCTCTAAATGTAGTAAGGTTGATATTTAATTAACAATAAAAAAATTCTCAAGCATTTTTCTGCTTGATCTATTATCAGAGTCTATATTGACCGTAATCTTGCCGTAATCCAATAGTCGTATTGCGAGTTGTCAGCTGTCAGCTACAGACGACTAATTTCTACAATAAACACTTCGGCGAGAAGTAACATCATGTTGACTTCCACATGTTATGAACAGCATACATTATTATGCAATAGATAATGATAAAGTAATTGTACGTTGATTGACTACTAGTGATGGTACAGGTGGTGTGGTTTGGTTTACGCTAAGTAGAGCGGGTGGAAGTAGATGGGTTGGAAAATAATGCGATATTGCGTAACATAGGAATTTCTTTAATAGAAGCGTATTCTATACTTATCTTTCAAGCCTTTTCCGAATTCAGTTTCAGGCTTTCCATCTAACTAGAAAGTGCTAGAAAGCGATCGAATTCTGATTACGTTTCCGCAACACATGGGCACCTATTCCAGGTTATTCCAGACTATAATCTATTCGTGTACCTATCAAAGTTACTGTACAAAGGCAGCTACAATACGGGGTTCTTCAAGAATAAGAAGGTTTTTGTGGGTTCGGTAACGCGAGTGTGACGACCTTGGTGTTGCACACGTCCATAGGCCACGGTGACCGCTCTCCATCAGGTGGGCCGTGCGCTTGTCTGCCACCTAAGTGGTATAAAAAAATGTTCAGCCAGATCCATTCAGCCATGTGCAATGGTCTAGCCGTTAGAGCTAGAGAGTAACAAATACCCAAACATGTAAACTGAAAAAAATTTTTGACTATTACAATATTAATAGGAATTAGATTACACCACATTTGTTAGGTCGAAAACTTATTATCTGAAATCTAATTCCCTTGAAATTTGAGTTATTGAGAGTCTATTGTCGATAATGTATTGATTTTATAATGTCCTGAGATAATAGGAAAGTCACGACTTACAACCTGTTAAGTCATTAACTATCTGAAGAGGCCCGAAGCTACTTTATAACAAAGAATAATTTCGCAACGATAGCGTGTGTTGCGAAAGATAACTATCGTAAAATTACAAACATTATAAGAGGTATGTGACAAATTGTGGCACTATCGGTGTTTACAATGGTGACTGCCATTCCAGAGATTTCGCCTTTAGCTTACCATCAGGCGAGGTGAAGTCATGTTGACGTGTGCGACATAAAAAAATACCGTCTTAGATAGGTAGGGTGTATGAAGCCTTGACAGAGTCTTCGGGACCCAAATCAGCCTCATCTGTAAGCTGGAACACTTGCTGATTGATGGACGAGGTTTTAGCGCAGGTTTTCGGTCTTGGGGAGATCAGACAGTATTCTATTTTCGAACAGATACCAACAGATAAGGCCCTAATGTTTGAGAGTACATAATGTTGAGTATATTTCCTTGCAGCATTCAAACCGACTTCACCAGCTAGTTGGTGCACCTGCTAAACAACGGACGTGGCTCTAGTGTACAGGCTTGGGCTCTCAGAGTTGCGAGGTCAGACGAAAGTCCCTTCCGGGAAAGCTGAAATTATTATCAAAAACAATCAACAAAGAACGCGCAAACGCGTGCCGAAAGACGCAAATGGGAAATTGATACTATGCTGACTTTGAGATTTTATTATAATCTTTGTGTCTATTTTATTGAACAAGTTAGTAAAAAGACAGATATTAGGTAAGTTATTAAGACAAAAAGTGATATTTTATGCCTGCTATACTATGCTGTTCCTTTATAATAGGCTGCTTAGCCGGAGCTCAGAGCACATAATAATTATATAATTATAACCACATGTCGAGATGAAAACTAAATTATATATTACGTAACATTGTACTACATTTTAGAAATCTAAATAAAACAAAAGGCAGTTTTATTCCAAATTAAGTTAAGAAATAATGATCACAATTGAAAAGCAACCATGTTTTATAATACTAAAGTTCATTTCTAGATAAAGATTATTAGCTCGTTCTAGATCTTAACGTGCTAATAAAGTCTGAACTCTAAAACTACCGTTTAGAGTACAATTTTAAGTGTGGTAACGAAAAATTTTAACGAGAACATACGTGAAAAAAAGTTTAATCATTGGAAGTAACAAACTGATACAAAAGCAAGTAAAAGTGAGCAATTTTGTCAGTAGTATGTGATGCTCATGTTTTGTTTATATAATGAAGCGGAATGGGCTGATTCTAAGCATTATACTTATGTGGTGAAATTTTATTGCAGATTTGTGACCTGCGTCTTAAGGTGAAATTT
This sequence comes from Lithosia quadra, assembly GCA_963576445.1. NCBI lineage: Eukaryota > Metazoa > Arthropoda > Insecta > Lepidoptera > Erebidae > Lithosia > Lithosia quadra. The sequence goes on along the minus strand of OY754899.1, from coordinate 4,926,816 downwards.
ACTGACTAGAAGTTATTTTTATGTGCAAGCAGCTCTCGTTACACTCAAAATAATATTGAAAGTATTATATAATTCCTCTGAGCCTTTTGCCCAACTTGCCCTATTGTCTTTTACCCAACTCAGTTGGGGTTGGCTTTTCAGTCTAACTACGACCTGTTGTATATTATAAATATTCCGTGAAGAGACTGCCATCTGTCCTCTACAATTCATTGGCGATATCGAAGCTCTGTAGTTAGACCAATTGTCAGACTTTTTAGGGCTAAAACTACCCGTAACAACTGCCATAGACGTTCAAATGGTAGCTGGGACCGACGACTTAACGTGCTTTCCGAGGCATGGTTAGACATATTCATGCATGTAAATATTTGCACTGAACGGGAATCGAACCCGCACCCTCCGACGTGGCAGACGAACGTTCGAAAATAAAATAAAATTTATTATAATTATGATTATTGTAACTGTAATGTAAAATAAAAAATAATATCTAGGGTTCGAACCTACGTCCGTCCTAAAATCAGATAGCAAAATTACCACATAAACCACAACACCTTTCTTACATTCATTCAATTAATAACACTGATTAATTAATCTAATCTCAAAAAATATATTGTTGAGATTTCACTAACGTAACAATCGGGTCAAATTCCCACACAACTTCCGGCCTTAGCCTGTGGGAGAGCAGGTGATATCCCTGTATCCCCCGGTTTCTCCTAACAAAGGGTTAACAAATTAGCCAATCATTCAATAACCGACTAATCGCAATCGTTGAAACGACTAATCGCAATAATTGTAACATAATCACTCAATATAAACAGGTGAGGGTTAAAAGGTCTCATAAAACCTTTTATTTGTTCATCCCCTTCTAAATGAGCTCGTTACAACCCCCTCCTATCTGTCTGATTAAATATCACTGATAAGGGTTGGAAATGTATTTGGGTTGATTGTGGATGATAATATTTCAATGATAATTTTGTTGAACGTATCCGTTATATCTTACTTTTAGGAAGAAATTAGTTTTTTTACGAGACTCACTCTGCAATTAACTATTGGTTATTTATTATCACTTCTGCATCTAGTTTTTAAGAGTTAACCCTAAAATAATGGAGTAGACTGTCCAGTGATTTATGTAGTGTGTACCGCAATAGTGTGTTTAGCATCTAGAGAACACGCATCAATGCCATTTTTATGAACACGTAGCATGCGGCCTACTTTTTTTTTTATGTCAGTCAACATGACTTCACCTCGCCTGATGGTAAGCTAAAGGCAAAATCTCTGTCTGTATCACAAATCGGGATAAATGCCATACATTAATGCAAAACTATGAAATTAAAACGGTTAAATAGGTGCCATGGGGACACAGTATATCAAGGGCGAAGCTGCGGAAGACAGCTAGGACATATTAATAATCTAAGACAGCTAGTATTATTATCCCACTTTCTCACCTGGAATACGAACACTTGAAAAGTTTCATCCTCTGTTCGCTTTATACACATCAATCATCACTTGTTGCAAGTTATACACTCACTGTGATCAATTCTTCGAGCGCCATCTACCGACAAAATGAAAAACCAATGTAACTTAAATTGACGTTAACTACTTATAGCACCTGTTCGGTCTCACGCAAGCCTTTATAATGGTTAGAGGCGGCATTACAAAATGTTAATATTTTGTATTTAATATTAATTTAATCAGTAAATAAGTTAATAATTCCAGATTCGGCCCATTTCATTGTTTTTATACCACTTAGGTGGCAGACAAGCACACGACCTACCTAGCGGTCAGCGTGATAAATGGTGGCACTAGTGTAATACGTAGTACTTATTAAAATAAAAGGAATTAGGAGTCAGCTAACATCCTTTAGCAAAACCATAGTAGGTATATGGAGTTTGAATCTGCCTATGATTGTTTTTCAATTGATTTATATTGCTGTTTAAAGGGACACGTGGAAATACCAAGTAGGTACCTGATATATTGAATGGAAATTATACTAAAGCAGCTACGCTTCTCTCAAACGTCAGGGTCCTTGTCAATTCGCTTAACCGTCACATAAAAACAAGTTAAACAAAATACAGTTGCTAGTTAAGCTGATAAATGTAGAGCTGTTAAAAAGTCGAATATGTTTTAAGTATATAATTCGTGGTATAAAGGTGGGTACTCCTTGCCCAGTAGTAACATAAAATGGGCTAGTTAAAAAAAATATTAGTTCGTCTGGGCTAGTTATAAAAAAAAAATATGTTTATTAGTTCGTCTAGTCTATTCCATGCTAGCTCTATATTCTTATGAATGTTTCACATGACCACAACGCCGTTCGTGAACATTCGACAGTATTAGACGGAATTGTGTTGTGATCTTTATCTACAGAACTCAAAGAATGCCCGGCTCGTATTATTTCATTACCCCTGTCCCTATTAGTATACACTGTTCATAAACAAGGAATAAAAACTTTCAATTATGCTGTAAATCATCTGCAAATTGGTCCCGATTGTGTTTTGGCGTGTTAGTTCTGTATAAAGAGGCTTGTTTTTATGATATAATCGAATTTAATAAACGATATGTTTATTAAATTCGATAGCAGGGTCGAATAAATGCCTTTAATTTGATGCCTGATTAAAACTTTATTGCAATACATATTTTGTAATTTATTGCTAACATATTTATTGTAGGCGCTTAACATTCTTTCAAAGTTAGACCTATTCGATCGCTGAAATAATACAAATTTAATAGTTAAATGAGTTTAGCTGACTCTCCTTAAAATGTTTTTATTTAGTTGTAATTTCAAAACGGTGAACATTTTTATGTGCAAAATATGCTAACGCAGTTTATATTGAGTTAGAGGCGTTTACTTGTCTCATCGCATCGTGGCATCGGTGTAATCCAGTCTTCGTAGTAATATTTATTATAAACTCTTTATTTTATTTATACCTACTAGCTGATTTTTGACCTGGAGCGTGATTAAGTAACAAACGTCCAAACATCTTTAAACTTTTGCATTTATAATATACCTACCTATTCATTTTATAGCAGGAGTAAGATATTCTAGAATATCATCCTCCTACAGTTTAATGACTTCTACGCTGTATTTGAAAGGTGCTTAAAACCTATCTTGACACGTGACACATGTGTTAACTGACTACAATTACAGTTATTTTAACGTTAATAGGTTCCTGTTAAAATGAGGTGTCTCAAACCATCATGCTCACTTAAATTGGTTTTGAAAGTATAAATACTTCTACTTAAGCGTTAACCAGAAAACATAACGATTCTAAGCCATAACATAACATTCAAATGCGGTGCTTTTATAAAATAATTTTATTACCTACTAATTTTATCAAACATTTGATGCCGTCGTCGTCCACACAAAAATTTCAAGTTTGACACTACAACAAAGTATCCGAATTTTTATTGAAAAAAAAAAAGAAGTGTCACCCTTTCCCGCCAATTAGTGATCAATAAACGTCCTAACGTCAGACATTTTACTTCATTCACGCTTCAAGAGTCAACTATTAAAATATATCGATAAAAATCTGTTTGGATAAGTAGATATTTTAGGAATTTCTCGGTCCCATAACTTTGTAATGGTCGGTTTTATATTTTTTTGGCTACTGTTTTGATTTTTATCGGTTGATTCCGTAGGTGGGAATTACTTTTAATGCCTGATTTATATGTGCGCCGGTTTCGATTTTAAGAAAGTTTATTTTATTTTTTCATTTATGTACCTACACTATTACCTAACTAGCAATTTATGTTTGGAATGTGTAGGTATCTATTCGTCAATCAGTAGTTAACATTGTTATAAGCTAAGGCTTTTGTTAAATTTCTTGTACCTACCAAACTAGTTTGTCAGGGTACCTACCTACAACTTTTAAACGAGCAATTTTCTTACTTAAATCTACTCGTAGATAAATACAATACAGTTAAATAAACTTCTCAAATAAATGATGCCTTTATCTAATAAAAAAAAACTGAATCATAGACAGAGTTTATAGGAATATAAAAAGTGACAAGTAGGTAATCATACATACAAATTTATTCCATGCAAATAATATTTAAAAGAAAATACATAAATATTTTTGACTTGCATGACCTAAGTAAGTAGTATGTACCTACTGATATAAGGCCTACTTTTTCTCATAATTCTATTTTATTAATGCTACTAAGTAGGTATACTTATTGTTTTGTTGGGTGGAGATGTAACAAAAACCAAGAAGAGCAGCTAACCGAATGATATCACCTTAATTAAAAAAATGTTAATGGATTTAATCCAAAATCTACAAAGAGGAAATCGTAGGAAAGTTTAAATTTAATTTTAATCGAAATTGTGTTAAACGTTTCCCGAATTGACAAGTTATCTAAAGCTCGCCCCAGAAACGGACGTTGTGGTACTTTATGTTATGGCGGCAACTTTCTTTTTTATTTGTTTTTTTTTCTTGTTCCCTAAATGGACCGTAAACCTATGGTAATATAACCTGTGGTGACTGGCGGCCTCTTTTAATTTAAACGTGTTGATTTGCGCCAGATAAAAAATGGCGACAGTTTTTTTAAGAATGTTCGGTCATCTTTTAAATGCTTGATGACATTCTTCGGTTTTTAATTATTTTTGATAATATCAGCAATCTGTAGGTATACCCAGGTATACCTACCGATTGGGATGAATGGCTAATAGGGATATTATTTTGAGTTAATCGTTTTGACATTGATGGGAAATAAATTATCTGAGGAATTTTTGTATTGCCTAAGTCTCGGCAGACTAAGATGGCGGTTGAGATAATTAGTGGAATTACAAAGTACCTGCAGTCGACGAGAAAAGTTGATAGACACTAATTTTTTTTTACATTGCTATAAGTACAAAGGAAAGTAGCTATACATGGATTAATAATTGACTTAAGTAGGTACTTGCCTATAATTGGTTTTAAAATCCTTCAATAATTTATTAAAAATACTAGAGAGATAAAGATATTCAATAAATTAGAATTTATAAAGCTACTTTTGACTTCACCTGTGCACGGCTCTACTAAACCATAAGAATGATCTTTTTTTACATTGTTTCAGTGTGATGCTAACATTATTTGGCAAGGCGCTATTTTCTATGCAATTATTATCATTTACTAACTGTCCTTGATGGCTTCGCCCTAGGCATACTTTTCCCCGTAGCAACAATTTTTAACCCATACATGCACGAAATTTATTATTTTTACAATAATGTGTTCTACGATAAATGTTAAACAGTAAGTTCGTGAGTTTAGAGCGTTCAACCAAACAAACTTTCAGCTTTATAATATTAGTACAGATTAGTCTAAACGAAATAGCCAGTAAATATTCTACGACATGCTACACAGCGCTCTCTAGACCCAAAGTAAGCATAGTTTAACTGGCTTGTGTTATGGGTTCTAGAATGTGGATAAACAACTTTTATACTTCTCTATGCACAGATTTCTTCATAGATTTATTCTTTATACATACAAATTATACACAGAAGCGCCCAGACCAATCCAAATAGACATAATCATGCATACAAATATTTGCGCTGAGCAAGTATCGAACCCAACCCCTCTGTCATAGTAGTTACCGCTACGCCATCCACTGAGGCCGCCAACTGTCTATGCGGCTTACTTTGTTCACTATATAAGAGCCAACTAAATGGAGTACAAAACAAGTCTATTAAAACGCAACTACTTAGGTAGCCGACAGAGTTGACAACATTAACATAACAAAACATCAATGATTGCTCCCGTCGAGGCCATAAGTCTCGCTAAGCACTACCCGCTGTGCGTACAACTTACTCCAAACCACCCCGACGAGGCCGGCGGTCGACGTATCTACTTTTTTAATAAACTGACGTTTTATTGCCACACGAAAAAATTTAGTTCTTTGTGATCATTGTGTTGTATTAAAACGTTTTAGTTAATGTTGTTACCTACCGATTAATTGTTTCTTGGTGAGGTTATTTTCTGGGGTGAGGCTCTTCGTGAAGTCTTCCTGAAATACCTACCGTGTGCTTGCCGATTTACTGCTAGCCCTGGGGAGGGTAGTAACCATTTTCTACATATACCTACGAGAAGTAAAGATGCGTATATTTACATAGGTTTCAACGCTTCATGCAAGTGCGACCAAGGCGCGCTACTAGCGATGCATAAGCACCTTCCCGAAATGTACAGTCAGCGGCAAAAGTCGATGATGGTTGTACAGATTTCAAAATCAAAAATGTATAAGATAAATTGTTCATTATTATTGTAATCAAAGTTTAAAAATATTTCAGTAGAGCCACATATACAGTACAGGCACATGGGTCAAAAGCACTCGAACCCGGCGGGCTTGCATGAAAGACAGTAGAGGAAGCGCTTGAAATATCTAAGGACGTGAGGCAGATGGCGGTCTGTTGTCTTTGCCTACCCCAGAGGGAAAAATAGAATAGAATACGTTTATTCAGTGAACAAGTTTGACTTCGTAAACAATCAAAAACTTAAAACTAAATACTTATTACTAAGTGTTAAGCTAATAATGAGTTCAAAAAAAGCATGAGCATGTGTAGATATGTATGTAGGTATGTATTATAGCATCACTGCTAAAAGTCGCCGTGGGTGACCTCCCTTGTCTTCAAAGATCATCACGAGATAATAGAACAACAGTTTAAATTCATATTCAAAATTGACCTATAGAATACCAACGAAAACAGAGACAAAAAATCGTCCATGAAGTGTCTAAAAAAATCACATATACATACCAATACGTAAGAAAAAGATCCCGAAATGGATGAATAAACAGTTATTATATGCTTATTATAACCATTTAATGATGCTGAGAAGACCAATAACAAATAAAATATTGAAAGTTGTCGTTCACAAAAACTAAGTGAGCCGTCGTCCCGGTAGGGGGCGCTACTGCTCGATAAGACGAAGATATAATTTAGTTGCGTGCTCATCGCCTGCCGACTTTTATTACCCTTTTTGTTTTTGTTAGATTTATGACACTTAGGCTTGTGTCCGAACGGGAAAAAATGGAATTTATTAAAAAGTTTTTGCGACATGACACAAAAAATGGGTTTTCTCTTTTTAAGTTCAAAACGTTTATTGCGTCATAAAACCTTTGTGAGTGATTATTTTATTGTTAAGTTGCTGATTCGGTGACGCATGGCGACGCAGAATATTGCATAGGTACCTACCTAGGTACCTATACCTAATTCAATATCGTGCAAGTTTGAATTTGTGTTGTTTGAACCTTTAGCTTACCATCAGGCGAGGTGAAGTCATATTGACGTGACCGATATGAAAAAAATAATTCTCAAAGTTCAAATAAGTTTTAATTGGAAATACTGGATGTGAGATTATATTTTTTACTCATTTCGATACGAATTGATATGAACTTCAAAGTAGGTAAACACAATAAGAAAAGAATCTGGTAGGTAATAAAACTCATGGCCACTGTTTGTGCCCAATTAGGTAAATCCTTTCGGCGCATTTTAGGTACCAAATACGGAAATACCATTCGACGGTTCGTGAATGATCCCCACAAATTGTATCGATCAGTAAAATGCTACAACTAATATAGCACGCTACGAACGAATGACATGAAGTTATTTTAATGTACCTTTTTTTTTTTTTTTTTTTTTATCGTGCGGAAATCCCCATGGATACCACCCCCGTCGGCCATCGGGGGTGGTTATGTCGGGATCGAACCGACTAAAACCGCACGCCGTCTCGGGCCTTAGTAGCCGGGATGTAAGGTTACCCAATGGGCATATCCCTCGCACCCCAGCTGACCCCAGGCCATCTACGGTTTTAAGATGGCCCCCTCGACCCCCCGAAAGGGGGGGTGGGATGAGCATCGCGCCACTTCGTCGACGGTGGGGTGGAGGGTGACAGGAGGCCGTCCTGTCACCCAACCGTCGGCGCGCAGACAATCAGCTCGCCCCCCGCTCGCTCCCCACTGTGCCATCTGCTAGTCAGATGGACACGTGGAGAGCCTCGGAGCAGCCCTCTAGAGGGCCACTCCCACCCCGGCCGGATTGGCCGCAGGCAGCAGCGTCTCCCGTGGCGAGTGGGACGCGCTGCTCGCCTCCGTTGCCCAGGTGCACCACGTGGAGGTTCCGGCCCGCACCCAGTTCCGGCCCGCACCCTATTTTAATGTACCTAGTATCTAATATTGTGTGCATATTGCAGCTTTACGTATTTTTAGTTGTTTTAGTTTCAGCTTAATGGACATCTATATATAAATGAATAAAAATTGAAGTGTCTGTCTTTAATGATAAAATAACAGGTTTTACCTAAATAATTATACAGTACGATACATATTAACAAAAAAGGAATTTTTAACATTTCTATCTTTTTTTTTAATTCATGATAAGTTTACGTTTGTCCTCTATTTCACCTGATGGTAAGTGGCAATGTGGTCTGTGATGAATCACGCTTGCCTAGAAGGAACCTATTCACTCGTGACTTACATAGTCCAAGGTTATAGCTTTCCGGAAATAAGTAACATTATTCCGTCCTGGATGATAATTTTTTCCGATCAGAAAATCATTGGGAATAGTTAGCATGCAATTGCTTTAAAATTTCATTCAACATCATTCCTATTTGTTAAACATCTTCCAAGTACCTACTGGGCTCCAGGGGAATCTACTGAAAACGTCAAATTTTAAGAGTCACCATAAACTCTATTAAACTTGAACAACAGCTCTTTTCGCAATTACGAAACTGTTCACACTTGTTAACAGCAGGTCCATATGCTCAAAACATCCCTATCGATACCGTATCCCCAAATATTTACAGCTAGGGTGTCTACAAAACCACATTGTTACTCAATTACGTCATTATTTATGTGCTACAAGTCATTTGACACACGCTGTATATTCAACCGGTCTTTCTGACCTCTTGATTATTTGAATGTTATTGAATTTCAGTGTCTTTGTTAGGGTGACAGGGGTCTGTTTATAGAGGTTGGGTAATTAATGGTTGGTACAGATGTGTTGACAAGTAGTGCAGTGGTTTCTGTTGTGGTTAATAAGATTATCTGTTTACGAGGTTAGCAAATGTCCGTATAATGATCTAGGATGCAATTTTATACTTTCATTAGTTTTGGTGAAGTAACAATTATTCATTTGATGTTTAAACGACTTTATTAATTTTATGATAGGAAAGTATCGACAAACTGCAGTAGGTAAGTATCTACACGCTAATTTTGTACAAGACTAAAGTTCTTACATTAGATTTTGAGATTTGAGTACCTAGATTTACGAGGACTTATTAGTCTTACGAGTCCGAATCTTTGATTTCTTTCGTTTCTTAAGTTTTTTGAGCTGGACTGTCATAAACATGAGTTGGTGTATTATACAGACCACTACTCTCTCTAACTCAGATAGGGTGACTTTATAGCGTTATTCATAACGCAGTTATTTCTCTTATAAGTGTTACCTAATTGTAATTATTTTTGAAAATAATTTTTAATCAATAGATATTAAATAAGAATACCAAGTCAAGTTCGTTTCAATACTAGTGAACGAAGGTTTTTTTTTTCTTTTCTTTATTTAAGTTAGGGGTTTTTATCCAGTTGGATATGCCAACCCCATCATACCCTTTCACAAATACCGCATCAAAAAGATCTTGTAGGTATTGTATTGTATTTATTAGGTTCAGGTTATACTAACTCTTTTACTAACTTCGTCTATTGTAGTAACACAAAAAAATATTCAAACGAATCATAAAACAGTTAACTTATCTTTAATTAAACAAACCTATTAACCCTCAAATGCAACATTTCCCATCTGCCTCTAAATTCTTCCACTCAAGTGCCTCCTGATTGACAACGCCTATCATACAACGACAAACAAAAACCAGCCTTCAGAGGTAGAAGTCTGCCACGCGACTAAATTAACTTCATGTAATCCCTATCATCGACGCCGCTATCTCGCTGAGCATTCGCTAAAGTTTTTTCTAATAGTTAATTCGGATTAGATAGTGTCCCAAGGGTGGTCTTTTCGACCCATCGCTTGTATCCGAGGGTGACACCCTACTGCGGCGGTGACAGGTTGAAGGGTGCAGAGTTACTGTTTATCGAATTTAGATTTAATGTTGGTGGTGTAATAATATTTGGATTAGTTTGTTATGTTGGGAATTTTGATATTTAACTATACTAGGATTCCCAATTACACATTTATAATTTACATATTAGGTAAGTACATACGTTAAGTTCCGTACTACGTAATCAAGTTGGTTAATAAACAATCTTATTGAAGACCACAAATGAGAAAAGAAAAAAAAAATACAAGACACTTACCTACCTAAGTCCATTGAGTGTTTTGGAGCACGGGTTCTACTTGCTCCTTCTCTTCGTTTTTATTTGCGACTGCTACCTGACTGCCTAACCTCGAGAGGAAAGTCTACGCCAGAGGTTCGTCTGTTAATATGAGTAGCCTTAGTAGGTGCACTGACTTACAGATGAGGCTGTATTGAGCCCAGAAAAGGTCTCCAAAAACATACAATCTCAATCAGGCTCAATCGCTATACATACAATACCTTTTTGTATGCAAAGTTCCGACTTCCGTCGGACTCCGGCTCGTGCCTTTCCTTCCTTTTATTATTCTCATTCGCCTGGTTTCCTTCCAATATATCTCCGCATATGGACTGTAATGTCTTACCGTCAGATGGGCTGCGAGCTTGTTTGCTATGAAAAACTTACACGATTTAATGTTAACATGCTAGCGGCAAGTGCGTTGTGGCTGTAATTGCTACTTAATTTTGGTGTGTATCTCATAGTGCTATCTAAAGAGGTGGAAGGAATGAGAAAATACGAGAATATGAAAGAAATAAAATGCAGCATTATTAAAAGTTGGTATTAAGTGAGATTGTAGTAGTGTCCACTCGTACTGACCACCTCACCATACAGTCATTTAAAAGCAGTTATTATCTGTAAAAAACATAAGTAGCAACAACAATGTATGTGAGCTTAGCATTCCTTTTATTTCGTGATGTTGGTAGCAAATCAATTGTAATTTTATTGAGTAAGATTGCCAAAATGTTTGTTGGCTGGTGGTGCAGCAATATTGTAGGCAAAGAGCGTGCTGACATTTTTATTGCGTGGATTTTATTTATAGTGATAACTTTTTGAATGTCTTGTAGTGTGGAAAGAGCTGTGAGCTACAGGATTTGTTCTTCATTTTATATCTTCTACTTCTTCTTCTTCGTCAACAAGTCAATGATAACTCTTTTGTGTCTGCGTTAAATATGTCCAACCCAAAATTTTGCCACATTGACAGCGCCTTCAGTCGCTTGGTCTAACTCCGCAGTTGGTATGCAGGTGTATCTTTAACTAAAGAGATCAAGCTAAATAAAAGATATCAAACGCTATAAATATCACCGTCATTAATATCCGTCTCACATCAAAAATTCACTCCATGTCGGCGAACAGTAAGAACATAAGTTACGAGTATTTCTGGCATTCAGTTATCTTTCGATGCAATCTTTGATCTTGTTTCTATCTACTATTATGATATTTTTATTTATATAATAATGTATGATATTAAAACGTTATCAGTAAATCGAAATCAAATAAAATACCAAGCGCATTTCATTTCTGAAATGTATGTATGGCCGCTTATTAAAAGGTTCCAATAGTTTTTATTCGAATTTCGTTGATCGATTCAGTATGTTAGCTCCTTGACTAAATGCGGCCATTTTTGTCTCTGTAATGCACTCAATTCATTCACCGCCCTGTCATTATTTTCAACACGTATTGGGTAATAGGGTGTAACAATGATATTAAGGTAAAATGTATGATATCATTGACTGAAAGAGCTGTTTTGTACAGATTAATTTCGGGTGCTGTTATTACTGAGGTTAATTTGTAAGGGATTTACGTATTAAGACGTGAGACTATTGATTTAAAGTGCGCTTCTGTACATCTTTGTGGTGTATCGTAATCATAATCTGAAAGCTAATTTGGTGTTCAAAAGTAACTTCTTTTACTTTTCATATGTGACTGGAGCCCTTATACTGGTTGACGTAACGTGAATGCACATTTAAACATACGTGAACATATATTTACTTACATCGGGTTTTACATTTTTATATGGTAACCCTGTCGTCAGTTCATCTAGCGGGAGATGTCTCACGCTACGCTTTTATATTCAAATCAACTATTGTAGGTCATCTTCCTACCCTTGTTCCAATTATTTGGGGGTCGGGTCGGCGCAACATGTCTTTCTCCTCCATACATTCCTGTCAGATGTCATTCTTCAGTTCTTTACTCTTTTCCTTGGCATATCCTCTTTCACATATTTCATCCATTTTGGGCCTCTACCCTTAAATCCCTCCATATTCATATTTTGTACCTTTTTAACAACATTGCTTTCATCTCTTCTCATAACATGTTCATATGTACCTATTTAATTAAATTTAACAATGAATTATTTAACGTCAAATAAGCAATATATGTTGAAACTATTGCTAAGACTTCGATAGCTAAATCGACTATAGAGCGGTCAGCGTTAGAAGTTGCTGAACACGAATAAATTTACGATGAAATGAAAACACTAATATGCAAGTTCGCATGTGTAAAGATACTTTTGTCGCTACTTGTACCTATGCACCTTTCCCTTCAGATCTACCTGTTCATCAAAGCCTCATAATTACCTGCCATTCACGTAATAAATTCCCTCTATTTACAGCGGTACTCAGTTAAGAACAAGGTGGGTAACCACATATAATCAGGATAAAATACCCACGTCGGTAAACGGTCAGATTACAGGGTACGCAGAGCTGCGAGCTATATCGATTAATAAGGCTAAGTAAGGAGACAATGAATTAGTGTAGATTTTTGTGCATGTCCTGTAGTGTGGCAAGAGCTGTGAGCTACAGGATTTATTCTTCATTTTATATAAACATACAACTCTTTTGGGTCTGCATTAAATAAATGTCCAGCCCAAAATTTAGCCAGATTGACTGCGCCTTCAGTCACTTGTTCTAATTCCGCAGTTGTGCAGGTGTATCTTTAGCTAAAGAGATCTGAGTAATAAACTATTTACCTAACAATTCATCGATTTAAAATTTGCTACCGCCTAAGAAATCATTCAAAAAGGATCCCATAATGCATCTTTGGTTAAGTTGGATTCACAATATTAGGCAGTTACTTATCGGTGCAACTATACACACATAAATTAATGTAGATTTTTATTGACATCCTATAGTGTGTGGAAAGAGGTACAGAATGTAGTCTTCATTTTAAATTTCTTGGTACATAAATCTATTAAGAAGTATTTCACAAAACATCTAGGAGATACAACATGATATACGGTAAATTATTTACATCGATTTACAAGAATTTATGTAAATTTTTGTGAAAGTCCTGAAGTTTAGAAAGACCTGCGAACTACAGGCTTTCAATTTAGGATAAACTACCCAACTAATATAGCATCGATTTACATGTATTTATGAAAATTTTTGTTGTGGTCCTGTAGCGTGGAAAGAGCTGAGAGCTACAGGATTTAGTCTTCACTTTATTTTTTTGCCGAAGAACTCTATTAACAAGCATTCCATTCTATTGAAGGCAACCGATACATACCTACTTGCGTTAAACTCCAGATACATCCAGTCCTTCACTTTTGGGATTGAGATTGAACTACATATTTTAACCCGAAAGGAATCCGACTCCACATTATGCGTAGGTCGCAAAACCATCGCTAGAGGCTCCCACACGTGGAACTAATTCGTAATGACGATGAAACAACGTCACGACACCTCAATACCACTTTCTTATATATTTGGACATTATATGTGGCACTATAACCGCGGTAACCTAGTGGTCTGGGTAATGGACTGCTGAGGCGAGATCTCGGGTTCGATCCCAGGTCCACCATGGCACACATGACTTTTTGATGCTTTTCGAAGTTAGTTAGTGTATTTATCGCAGGTTTATAAGTGCCCGGTTAATGGCAATAGGCTCGCCACATTGGGACCCGTATTATATTGGGACCTAAAAACATAAACTGGCGAAATGTGGGTGCTAGCACCTCTGCCTACCCCTTCGGGGATATAGGCGTGAGTTTATGTTATATGTTATGTTATGTGGCACTTTACAAAACAAAAATACTGTTGGTAGAATAGTACCTGTTCTTGAAAATATAAGCCGCACTGTTTCATACAATTTGTTCTGAGTAGGAATTGAACCCCCGATAGCTGCAGTCTAACGCTCTGCCGGCACACCACAAATGTCGCCAGTTATCGTTCAAGCGATCTATGCACCATTGTTAATACATTGTAAAGACCAGTCGAGTCAGTTATGATATGATACACCTTCAGATCGAAACTGCACAGATCAAAGTCTTCTGTACGGTACTTTTTTACCATCAACTCGAGATGAGCGTTCATACATTTTTCATATCGGGTATGTAGCAAAACATTGGCTACCAACTTCGCAAATCTAAACCGCCAAATGAATTTGAACTTTACTGAGAATGTGATAAGGTTTATCTGGTTTTTAAAGTTATGTTTGTTTGTCTGTCTGATCGCAATTAAAGCGCAGAAACGCAGGTCATTAGCGAGTACGGCAATATTCCACGCTTTTCTTGCGAAGACCGGTGCGACGTGATATCAGAAACATATACCGTGTCCATCGTAATGCGATATTTTGATTGGTATTTTGATGAGGTTAAAGTATTTTATTAACGCTCCATTTTTTGTTCGATAGGAATTGAATTTAGATAATTAAGTAATGTCTTTGACAGTATTAGTTTATTTTCAGCTTTCTAACAAACATGTGAGGCTATTGTTACGTAAAAATTCACCGCGAAATATAATAGAGAAATCCAGCTAGTGTTTCAAATTTCGAACTTCAGGTTTTGGAATTATTCGGCGTCACCGTTATAGAAAAAAAATGGGCAATGGAAACTATTCTAAATGGTCTATTCCACTGAGTTCAACTATAACGCTTATCTCGCCAACAAGCGTAATAGCTTGGCGAGTATTTAGTTTTAAGAATCATGTATGTAACATAATTTGTTAAATAAATAAAAAAAAAATTAGTTCAACAAGTTGAAATAATAGGAACAATTTTGTCCAGAAAGTTTTTTGGTGCTATTAGTTCAATTGGTTGGGTTGAATTCATAGTTGAACTAAGTGGAATAAGGCTTTTAAATATTGTGTTGTTCTGAGGCTTTGGCGCAGACTTTCCTCTCGAGGTAGGAGATCTGACGGCGGCCAACTTCTTCTGAGCTCTATCCCAGCTCAATTGCGCTCCGCTTTTCTGTCTCGCTACGGTCGTCTACGGTTTTCCGCGAAGCGACTGCCATCTGATCTTCACAACCCTTTAGCGATATCGAAGTTAGTCAAAGTTGTCGGACATTTTAGCGCTCTAACTACTTTTTAACAAAAAAAAAATTGATGTAATTTAAAATATAGACACATAAATTAACAGAATACCGTAGGGGGTACCATGGGTACTGTAAAATGTATAAAGAGAAAAGATTTGTTGGTTTATAATTAATAAACTCTGAAACTACAGGACCGTTTTAAAAAATCTTGCACCATAAAATGTTACATTATCCCTGAGATATAGGTTACTTAGAGTATATAGATTACCTTATCGATGATGCAAACTCTACGCGGGCGAGGCCACGGACAACAGCTAGTAATGTTTATAAGATCACACATTCTATTACCCATAGGGCTTCTTTAAACGTTTCAACATAAAATTACACATTTCTGTAAGTTCTGCTTAGCCTTTTACTTACTTTTTGCCTAAATCCGGTCGTACAATGCATGTGACGTGTGTAACCATATTTGAGTGGGAACAGAGACAATCGGTGAAACATTTTCCTAAAACAACACACTAAAATACCTTAAACTAAAGATATACCATGAGTGTTAAACTCGATATTGGTTTCTCATTTATTGAGGTGAATTGGCTTCGACTTGTTTGGTTCCTTCTTGTACAGATGACTATTATGCTTAGCAGTTGTTTTTTTTTTTTATGTCGGTCACGTCAACATGACTTCACCTCGCCTGATGGTAAGCTGAGGCAAAGTCTCTAGAATGGGAGTCACCATTGCAAACACCGATAGTGCCAAAATAGTATTGTTTGTATTAGAGAATTTTCTCAAGATTCTCCACTTGTTGTAACCTATTGTAGAGTTTTTGGCTAGAGAATTGCGTTACACCTTGTGTGTTAGATGTTATCTGAAATTATCTAATTTTCTCCTAAAGAACTTCCTACAAAATATTAGAAATTAAGAAAAGATTTTTCTCTGTTCTATGAGAATAATAGATGAATCTGAGAGATGAATGAACTCGGTAAAGTCGTTATGTATATAGATAAGCTACGAAGTAACGTATTTACTTACGAAGCAGAGTATTTCTAACAGAAGTATTGCACATTTTAATAGAGTGTTTTTAGAGCCAAATATCTTAGTATCCGCACGCTCGCGCGTCGGTCATTCCACCGCAGTCGCCGCCAATCATATTTCGATATTTATAAGATTGAGTATCCGCAAGAAGTTAAAAAATTTCCTTGACAATACATCCAACTTTTTTATGGTACCTCCCCGTCTCGCATTTTTCTGACAAAACTGATTGTTTACCGGAAAAAATTACGTCTGTTATTCGAAACGGTGGGTATAAATAAAAGATGGGGACGGGGAATTTTGATCTGGTACTTTTTGTTAGGAAGCTACCGATTGTTGAGTTCGGAGTAAAAACTTGGACGGTGTACGATGGAGAATGGAACGTAATGTCCAGTGAACAACTATAGATTTATATGGGAACTAGCAATGTTCGCGAATTCTTTGGGCATACTATAAGAACCTCACAGCTTTACAACTTGCAGTCGTCATGATGGCCGGTTGTAAGTTGACCAGACTCTTCGTTAGATTGATTTTGATCAATCACTTTACTCTGATTGGCCAACCGTAACGTGAACGCGCGAGTAACCGTATCTATTTATTTCATTTATTTATTTACAAAACATAACATAACATAAGCTCACGCCTATATCCCCGAAGGGGTAGGCAGAGGTGCTAGCACCCACATTTCGCCATTTTATGTTTAGGTCCCAATGTAATAGGTGGCGAGCCTATTGCCATTAACCGGGCACTTATAAACCTGCGATAAATACATACATAACTTCGAAAAGCATCGAAAAGTCATTGGTGTGTGCCATGATGATTTTTGTTTATTTATTTAAAAAGGCATATCAACAGTATATACACAAGCATTTTCCTAAGTAACATTGACAAGATATTATAATAGGCATGTGCTACACCAATTAAAGATATGCACAGCTTTGTCTGATTGTCTTACAAAAATAACAATTTAAGTTATTGACAGTGAGAATGTCCAATTAGTATCTACCTACTTACAAAAAAAAATATCAATGTTGTATGTCACGTTTTAAAATGCCTACAACTTAAGTGGGTTTTGTTTTACGTCAGTTCATTACTTTTTTTAACCAGTTGATCCACAAACTGATCACTTATGATTATAAGGTTTATAACTTGTTTCTAAACAGAATTATTTTACCGGAACTACCGGAAGCAACTGCTGTCTAATCTGCAAACTCTGAGAGAATCTGTTGTTTTGCAGATAGTTTCATCAACTTTTAGGTCAAGGTGGCTCCAGTCTGAAGGATTTTTCAAAGGTTTTTTTTCTTTTTATATTGGACACGTCAACATGACTTCACCATCACCTCGCCTGATAGTAAGCTAAAGGTAAAGTCTCAGGACCGGGGTCACCACTACATACACCAGTGCTACAGTGAACTCTACACATTGTACATTTCTGTAAGTGGCTTCACTAAATTACGTATATCGTTGGTAGGTACACTAAAGCGCATCATCTTAACGTAATTAAACACAAACTATTTCAATTTAATATGATACGTTCATGACCCCAATACTGTGACTACGCACGTTTAAAAGCGATTTACTACGAACATAAAAACGTACACGTATGGAGCGTAAAACTTACGTCACTCACGACTTGCCCAATAATAGGCCTGTAAACATTAACTTTTATAATTTGCAGAACAAATCTGTAGTGTAAACGGACCTTAACTAATGTACAGTCAGCGGCAAAAGTCTATTAAAAATATTTTACGACATTCTACAGATCGCTCCCTGACCCAAAGTAAGCTTACTTCGGAAAAAGTCAATATTCAAGATGATTCGTAAACTCGAGAGGGAATCCTGCATCCTGCATCCTGCATGGAAAGCGGTTACCGCGGCTTTTGGACACCTGAGGCGTAGTTGTAAAAACCTTCTAATGCCCTTCTTGAAGAACCCCATACTGTAGTTGCTTGGGATAAGCAGGGAGATCATTCCATTGTCTGTCTAAGTCTAAGACACAAGTCAAAACATAATAAGAACATC
Source organism: Lithosia quadra (assembly GCA_963576445.1). NCBI lineage: Eukaryota > Metazoa > Arthropoda > Insecta > Lepidoptera > Erebidae > Lithosia > Lithosia quadra. The sequence goes on along the minus strand of OY754899.1, from coordinate 4,908,467 downwards.
ATTCTCTGAACCTTTTCCCAACTCAGTTGAGGTCGGCTTTCCAGTCTAAACTGTGATGCGGCTGAACTTCGATATTTTCCGTGGAGCGACTGCCATCTGACCTCCACAACCGATGGTCATTATGACCAATGGCGATATCGAAGTTCCAAGTTAGACTGGTTGGACATTTGTGGGCTCCAACTACCCGTAACGACTGCCATAGATGTTTGTATGGCAACCGGGACCGACGGCTTAACGTGCTCTCCGAGGCACTAACATAAAAACATAAAAAGAACAGTTGACTATAATTTGAGTTGCAAATTATAAATCTGAACGCTTGTTTGTGTTAGACACAGATGCGATCGCGTGTTTGACCAACTTTTCACACCTGCCACTACTGAACGCAACCATAACGTAGACGTTTAAGTTGACCAGGCTGATGAGGGTGCGAAGAATTTGGAAAAAAAAATTGGTAAGTTGTACCTAACGATTTTTTTTTCAAGCAAATTAGTTCTAGGTTAGTATATATGGCAAATTAAACCTTCTCGGTCTTATTACAAAACACGGACTAAAGTCAGGTTTAAACCCAGACTATGAAGTCCAGGCTTAATCTTAAGACCAAGGTTTAAACTTCTTCTTATTACAAAAACAGAATAATCCGTGGACTACTTAGGCCATGGTTTAAATCTTGGCCTAATAACAACCACAGATTACTCTAAACTTTTGTTCGTTCATTGTGATATCATTCGGTCGCAACGTTCCGTTTTCTCCGAAAGCAAAAATTTTCTGAAATCGTTAATAAATATTATTTACTAAAAAATGGTGAAAAAAATATTTACAACATTATAATTATTAAATTTAAAGTCATGAACGATAGTTGGACTTTATTTTTAAAATATCATTATCATGCCTTTATTTAGCAATCATTGTTATAATATTGGAAGATCTATGATGAACGTTAAATGGAGCGTAGTTTTTCGGAGCCCGCGCGTTGTTCAAATTTTTTTTTAATTTTTATACCCACTTTTGAATCATTTCAATACCCGTACTAACTTTTACGTTTCCAGTGGTTTAAACTTTTAAATTTGAATTAAATAATGGAAGGAGAAAAGAAAAAGAGGGGCGAAAATTGGACTGCCGAGGAAAAAGTAAGCTAAAATATGATGTATTTTGGTATTTTCCACAAATCAAATCAAAATGACAAGTTTGACGTTTTATTTTCGTGGTTTAGACACTTAGACCAACGTTAAACTAGGTGTCACGCAAGTTTATCTTTAGACCAGAAAAACCTTGGTTTAGTACTAAAACGCGTTTTGTAATAATATTTTCGTTAAACCATGGTCTAAAGACGATTTAAACCTGGGTTTAAAGTTAGTCCGTGTTTTGTAATAAGACCGTCTGAGTTTAAAGCAGTGCTTTTTTATACCACTTAGGTGGCTGACAAGGACACGGCCCACCTAATGGAAAGCGGTTACTGTGGTCTATGTAGGCGTGCAATACCAGGGCCGTCACACTCTCGACTTTGAAGTCGGACAACCATTGCGCTATCAATAAGATATCAAAGACAAACAATTTCGCTGTGTGTTACTATAATCATCCTCATCAAGTCAAAGTTAATTTATTTGTTACGTGCTGCCTGTCTTCTTTTAGGACGTATTCGTATTTAAAAGTCAGGCCTCACCAAATTATACTGTCATACATAATAAAACATAATATAAATCGATCAAGAAAATATGCCAAAAAGTGCATCTCTTCATTTAAGTAAGTGGACACGAAGTTTGAAAACTGGTGGCAGTTAAATTGTGGTCAGCTCCGTGACAAGACACGCGCACACGCATACACTGACAATTTTAAACCACCACTGCATAGGGTCATTTCGCCTGTTCGCGTCCACTTAGCGCAGTTGGCAAGTTTGACGGAGAAAATAAAAATGTACCAGTACTAATTTCAATTAAAAGTTTATTTAATCTGTTCATAATATTAGTCTAGTTTAAGGTAACCTTTAGTTTTATTCGAAATATCTTGTAGTTTTTTTTCTAAAAATACAAACTTCAGAAATAGGCGATTTACCCAGTTCGCGTCCATAAAATCCAATTTGCGTCCACCTGCTGGACCAGTTTGCGTCCACTGGAAATTTGAATTTTTCACAGGAAATTTGAATTTTTCACTGGAAATTCACATTTGAAAATGTTAAGAAGCCATTTAACAACCTTGTTTTTTACCATCTACTCCTATTTTTCACGCGGAAATCTCTACGGTTACCACCCACCAGTGGGGGCGTTATGTTGGAATCGAACTGATTAAAACCGTACGCCATCTCGGGTTTTCTAACGCCAGGGTGTCGCCACCGCCACCTCAGCCTGCTTCTGCTAGGTTGACAGGTGGCTCCACGCGTCATCCCCAACCCTGCACTCATGGAGGACAAAGTTCGTTGAACGACCTCTGACGCCTGTGTCGCCTGCGCCTGTTGTGGTCGCCTCTCCCAGACCTTTTCCGTCGCCTCCTTCTTGAGCACGACTTACTCGCAAAGTGAGGCAGCGGCATCGCCCGCCCGCTCTGCAGCATCGCTGTGAGTCAGCCTCTCAGTGAGAGGACTCCCACTTCGAGGGCCACCACGAGGGCTCGCCTCGACACCTCCTACGCCCTGCATTCTGCCAGTGTGTGCATCCCTAAGTTCTAACTTGCATCACAGTGATGACATTCAGCCGTTGGCAGGAGCCAACGGCTTCCTGATCAGACACAAGTGATCCCCGAAGTATGTGTTCATGGAGATCACCTGCGTCAGGTGTAACGAGAGGCTCCCGTATGGGCTCTCTAGCCAGTCCTTATGATGGTCACCTACTAAACCTAGCGCAGGTTCTGTGCCCGGTTTCTTTACTCCATCTGGTCTGCGCCCACTGATTTTGTCTTGTCCATATTGTCGTTTTGGGAATAGCATATTTGTCTTACCGATTTCTGCTTCTCTCGAATTTCACTCAATGCTTTCCTTAAATCGTCTTCTGTGTATGTTCTTTATCCTTCTTTCTTATATTAGCAGTAGGAAATTAATTTTAATAATGGACGCGATTTGTTCTTGTCATTATTCCCTGCAGGTATAGTTTGCGTCCATTGCGGACGCAATCTGGAAGTTCTATAAATTCAGTGTAGTAATTCGCGTCCACCTTATTTTAATTGGTAATTATATAAAAAAATTGCAAATTCATAATGAATATAGTTCCTTTTATCATTATCGACGTCTAGAAACAGCTATGTATTCAAAATACACTGAAAACAATAAAAGACTTGCCTTCAAACGAACCGCTGTCCACTACCTTTTTTCTTAAAATTTCGCGGATTCGCGCTCTCTCGTTGAACAGCCGTCACTAACAATTTTTTTACACAGGATTGGTTGGGCGCACAGAACTTTTACCTATGCGTACGTGGCTCTTATACAATGAGGTATTGGTGGTAATGACTTTTCGACTAATCGATGTGTTAGTATACTTAATTTCGAGAGTTTTCAAAGAGAGGTCCGTAAAATGGACGCGAATAGGGCGATGGACGCGAACAGGCGAACTTACCCTACTGTTCAGTAGGGCGAGCACAAAATTTCTTTCAAATAGTACTTAAAAGCGAATGTAATTCTTAAAGAGTGGCTGGAAACAGTCAATATAATATTGTAATCTGGTTAATAATATTGTTGATATTGAAACAAACAAACGGAATTGGTTTTTTTATATAACTTAGGTGGCAGACAAGCACACGGCCGACCTGATGGGAAGTGGTCATCGTAGCCTTGCGCTGCCGACCCTGGTGAGGGGGGAGGGTGTTAAGGAGCTTGGAGAGGGGTGGACGAATTCGATTCGCTTACTAGATACTCGAAAAAATTCCATGCTTGCCGTACTGATGGAACAATTAGATGCTTCAATTGAATCTTATACTTGTTTTATAGAAATAGTATTATTATAATAATATATAATATTATATTCTACGTCATTCTAAATAGCGCTGTCTAAATTCAATCTAAGCATAGCATAACTAGCTTAAAAAATTAACTTAACTGCTGACGATAAAAAATATCTGAAAAAACATATCTCTAATTGTTTTCCAACCCAAAACGCCTGCTCAATTTTGCTACCGAATGATCAAACAAATGATTGAATACCATCTAAAAAACTAATTCTAAAGTGTGAAAAGATTAATCGTTCTTATAATTCCAATTTAAAAACTATTTTGTTCGAAATTTAAAAACGTATGGACCAATCGCATGCGCCTAATGGGCGCGCGCCAGTCGCGTGCGCATCCTGCATGCCTTCGGGCGGCAGTGTTGCCAACTCAAAAATTATCAACTAATCATACAGGGTGGTCAACTGGACGGCTGTTTTTACCCCGAATTTAATTGCTTCTTTAGAATAATTTGGTCTTAAACGCTTGTTTCTTGTCCTTCGAGATATTTTTCAAATTATTTCCTGAGTTCTAATAACGTGGAGGTAATTTCGTTTGCATTATCTGGGTTCCTGTTTTTAAATACACACTCAAGTCAAACACAATCGTACAAAAAAAATATTCTACGAAACTTTAATAATAATCTCTGGTAGGTATGATAGTTACTACATTGCTTTTAAATCAATGAATAATTACACTGTTGCATTTAGGTAAAACTTTAAATCCATTTTTTAGTTTCTTTTTTATTTAAATATTTTTTTTTAAATTTATTTATTTAAATAAATAATAATAATAATAATAATTAGTTAAATAAAAAGAAAGCATTACACAAGGTCATTATGAGATGGTTATACTCGTATACAATTAATTGAACCTAGAGCAATCTTGGTGCACCCAGATGTGGAGTCCTTTATTCGGCCATTAAGCTACAAGGAAGGCTGGTCAGTTCATCTAAGTATCCCCAAGCAAACCCTGCAGATGGAACTATTGAACCTTTAAATTGCACGTTTTATCGGACTCATTTGTAAGTTCAAATCAGTGATACTTGATTCTTGTTCTGGATAAAAAATCAAATGCATATCAATCAATCAATCAATAAATAATCCTATCGACGTCCACGGCTGAACATAGGCCTCTCCCAATGTGCGCCATACTTCCCGATTCTCCGCCAATTTGCATAATATAGGTATGCTAGATACAAATGAAAATGAAACTACCAAAACACCACATTTGCAAAATACAGCCTCTCGAGTAATAATCGATACATAACTACCATTTACGTATATTAAAATCGATTTAATGACAAAGTAAACAACATGCTCGTACCGCGTTAAACTAATCACCTCTCTTTCAATCGAATAATGATGCGATGTCTGGATCGAGTATCGATTACTCGAGACATCGCTTCACATCAATTTTTAATACGTTTTGGTTTTAAATTATTATGCCTCGGGGACTTGGGGCTGGGTATCGGTACCCGTGATGGTCGTACTTACCTATCTCGATGAGAGAAGCTTGTTCAGTGCTATAAGTATGTGTTTATGATGTATGCATGAATACGGGTATTTGCATTGGTCTGGTTGTGCCTCGGAGAGTTCCAATCACCTGAGCATATATTTCTCAATACGCATCGCTAATTCTTTTCCAAGCCACACAAATCTTTTATCTATCGATCTTAGGTTGATAACGAGACACGTTAATAACTTCCTCGCAGCTGATGGACTGATTCTTGCAGAATATCTGATATTCTTGACATTATTGATGATTATTATCCTTGACATCTTACAGACACCTGACACCAGGCACGGTTTCGATGGCACACAAACGCGTGCCATTGCCACCTTCGATTGACGGATGAACGGCATACGACCACTTAACCACGATATTAAGTGAGCTCCAATGTTCGCACGTCCAGTTTGATGTCGATGTTATGAAAGTAATGTGAGTTAATTCGCCTAAATAATTGATCGCCGTATAATATACTCATAAATATTCTGCTTGTGATTCGTGAAGTGCGTTGCACTTTTTTGCTTAAAATACGATAACATGGTGCTCAATGTTTAAAGCATGAATTTCGGCAAAATTCATTAGAATTCATTGCTTGTACTGATTTTGCAGGTGGTGAGCTATCACGCCTGAGGGTGAAGGATAGGGCTGCACTAAGTTCAGGCTGAAGCAGGCTTATCAATGTGACGTGTTCTGTTGGAAGGGTTATCTCCGCAATTCACCAAAACACTCATGCTACAGGTATCTACTTATGTAGATAATTTCTATAGCGGATACAGAAAACTTCCATCCAAGAGTAAGTAAATCAGGGCTTCAGCTAATCAGCTATCGTGACAGAATTATAAAAATTCTTTACCAGCACACGTGTTTCCTTCCTCCTATAGATAGTCCCAGGTCCTTTAAGCGGGGCTTGAACAAGCATTTGATGAGGCCGTCAAGCTGAGAGCCACCATACACCATTGTAACAATACTAACACTAGGTTAAGATTCATTGTTACACACAAATAATTTTATCTGACCTTACCTTTAGCTAACCATCAGGCGAGGTACAGTCATTTTGACGTGACCAATATAAAAAAAACCTCGAATGTAGTAGTCAAAAGCTCCACCAACGAGACACAGAGATCATCTATACGAAACAAGTCATTACATATCATAATAAAATTACTATTTGCTTGTACGCTCCCACGCTGGCGATGATCCCGCCTGTTGTCACACGCTTGACATACAAACCGACAGACGCGACATGTGACAACCTATGGATTTTCTGCTCCATAGCGCAGTGAGCGAGGGCCTTATCTGCATCTCCGTTAAGTGGAACTTATGAGAGAGATCGACTGTGATATGTTGGGTCCGTGTTGCAGTTACTGAATACTTATTTATTCTCTTTTCCATCTATACGAATATTATAATGCTTTTTTTTATATTCAGCCCGTCAATCGACTTAACCCCGCTGGATAGTAAGAAGCTAGGGTAAAGTCCAGAGTGTACGGGCCGCCATTCCAGACTCCAGACACCATTCGTCCCAAAACGGCGGTCCCTACCTTGACGGCCCAATGATATTTTGTAGAGTGAATGAAGAAGTTAAATGAATTCTATTCATTTGATTTTAGACTTTAAATGTATAACGGTAAAGTCTACAATTAAATAGCATTTTTTAGACTGTCAGTGGTATTACAGTGGTTTGTCTTTAGCAGAATCGAGGCCCTGATCTCCAACAGTGTCTCGTCCATCAGCCAGCAGGTGTATAATCATGTAACATTTTTTGCGCTACTTAAATCAATACAAGGTAACAACTTCTTTTAATGATGGCCTCTGTGGTGTAGCGGTAGTGCATGCGACTGCTACGCAGGGGGCGTGGGTTCGATTCCCGCTCAGTGCAAATATTTGTATGCATGAATATGTCTATTTGCATTGGTCTGGGTGTTTCTATGTATAATAAGTATGTATTTACAAAAAAAAAAGTATATAAGTATGTTTATCAGCATTCTAGAACCCATAACACAAGCTAGTTAAACTAAGCTTACTTTGGGTCTAGGGTGCGCTGTGTAGAATGTCGTAGAATATTTATTTATTTATTTAATGAACAAATTTAAACTAATTACTTGTAATTATCATTACCAACATTAAAAATTCCTCTTCCAATGTCATCAAAAATGTATTTCGCAACAAAATTTCAGGTGTTTATGTTGCGTTGCAATTACGCTTTTTCTCGGGAATTTTCAATTTTACACCTTGTATTTTACTTCCGAAACACGCAATTAGTTTAGTTTGGAGAAGTCAACAATGTTGCTTGTGATGTATGTACGAGTAAGCCGGTCGGAGATGGTACTAGTGTACCTACCAGTACTGGTAAAAAATTTACCATATTAGCTACCACATTACAAGAAGGGATGAAAAGAAGAGAAAAAAAAAAAGAAATTTCCACTAATGGCATAGTAAAAGTTCGACAATCAATAAATATCGCAGTCCAATATCATGACATCGGTGTCAGTAAAGGTATGAATTGAGTTTGCAAATCAAAAGGATCGCAAATATCGTAATATTGTTTGACTATCTAATCTGTCTTATCCCTGCCATTATACGGAAGACCTGTGGATTAAACATCAAAATAAGTTCAGATCCGTTGGGTCCCGGTTACATCCTAGACTTTCACATGGAAATCAGGGGTCTACCTTACTTAGATTCCAGGCATAACGTCTGACCTCCCAACCCAGGAAAGACTGCGTCAAAACCTCTTCCTTCAATCAATATGGGGCTCCGGCGATTTTTATGAAGCCACAAAACTCCTTGGGCCACCTTACACCCCGACACTTGAAGACCCGAGATGGCGTGCGGTTCTATTCGGTTCGTAGTATCTGTGGGGATTTCGGCACGAAAAAAAGAAGGCCACAAAGCTCCCATAGTTGTAGTAATAAGTAAAAACCAAAAAACAGACTCACCATCCCATTCATAAAATCAGTAATTCTAACTAATATCTAATTTTAACGACACTACCCAATAGAAAGCATTACAATTCGTCTACAAACCAAAACGTTCTCCAGACACTTAAACTGGCCGATAACAATCGCCCCGTCCTATCCCCAAACGGATCCTATCGCGCCACCCCATCCCTCACCGAACAGGGGATTACACCGGTCACAAGATCAGTGGTGTCAGCCGATAGGGCCGGCAATTATGTGAATCTGATTTGTTGATAAACTGCTTAAATGGCGTGTGGCGGTTGATTGAAATTAGGGATTTTGAGATATCGTGGTTTGATTTTTATTAATCTGTTACTTAATTATATCTTGAATATGGAATTGTAATTTTTGCTCTTTTTGCTATTTCGTGGGAACATTTTAAAGTTAATAATAGATTGCAAAGTTAAGTTATATAGTCAGTTTTAGGAGGGATGACCATTTTTAACATAAGAGACCTTCCGTGAAAGTACTGAAGCCGTGAGTCCTTGGTTAGTCCTTCCCTGAACTTAGCAAATAAGTTGTAAATCGCATCAAAAGAAGCTCAGTAAATAACAAACAGACAGAGTTACTTTCACATCTTATAATGTTAGTACTGATTCATATTAAACAATTTAAATTAAAGACCACACAACCTATAATGACGGCAATATAAATTAACTAGTATTTCACTGATAGCGATACAATTAAGGTAACTACAGACATGTGTCGTGGCGCGCGGCGCGTGCGCAGGTGCTATCGGCTGATTCCGATAATGTGCGGTTGGGTGATGGCGCTTTTCGCTGTGGGCGCTCGCCCCCTGTTTCGGCTGTAATGGGTCATTGGGCATCGGCTGATGACTGGCGTGCATTTTTTGTGACAATTTTATTAGGAAGGAAGGTACTTTTAAATTATGTTAATTTATGGGAAGTACACTACTTGTGTATTGGTCTATTATTTGTTATTTAAGGAAATACCATGGCCACCCACCACGGGCACAGAATACCTGATAGTGCTACCACAGGTTAGTATTCGGTATCAACTTATCTGATCTGAATAGAAAACATGTTTTTAAAGCAGGTTTAAAATTGTGTGCTTATTTGCCATCTTAGACAGGATAGTTGATAATATTCATTTTTTATGTCAGAAGAGCAGTAACGTAGGCTCAAAATCATTGGTAAGTATGGAAAGTAAAGGAGAGAGAGCAGGAAAAGTACTTTAGGCCTCAAATCGAAGGTTCTAAAGGCAACTGGGCCACGGTGACTGCTTCCCATCAGGTAGGCTGTGTACTTGTCTGCCCCCTAAGTAGTATAAAAAAATTGGCACTAACACTGACGGACGAGCCGAATAGTGGCAATCCAAAGTTGTGAAGAAGAAAAGCTATTACCTAATGACCTTCACTAGGCCCATCGCTTTATTCAGAGGAGGTGACGAGAACCGAACTCAAGACCTAATATTCCGCTTCCGCACTCACTCGCAATGGGCCACCCAGGAAGCTTTTATAGACCCATATTCTTTATAAATTCCCCTTATAAATATATTAACATAAAATCTACTTACTAACTAAACAGAAACAACTTATTTAAGTATTCCTTTCTAAAGTATTCGTGTAAGAGTCTACCTGCATAGTTTATAACATGCTGTACCGATTAACAACGCATGTTTGTTTATACTTGCATAATTTTGAATGAAATATTGTTAAATGTACTTAATGCAATTGAATATTCAAATACGATTCGACGCCACCTGCGTAGTTTACGCCTAAAGATTCTAACACATACCTACAGTGATTATGTTTGATTTTTATTCGAAGCGTATTAGATTATGCTCTATTAGGTAATATTTAAATAAATTTTTGTAAACTTAAGTTGGATAGTTTTTTCAAAACCTTGCTTTAAGAACCTTCAGGATAGCGGAAACATAATACCTAATATGTGAAGGTAAAAAAACTGTATCTTTACGATGCCATAACCATAAGAAATGAATTTTTTTCGTAACTTTATTATGCAATATATACTTAATAGATACTTCAATCGTAATTGAGACCTGAGACGACGTGCAGTTGTAGTGAGTTTGAGTCCAACAATCTATCCCGATGGCCGATGCTACGATGAGTATTATCCGTGGTGATTTCCGCATGAAAAAAGGGCGACAGAGCCGTGGTATGCGTCGAGAACCTGGACCTGTGGACCTAGCCCACTATTCAACATCTACCACTTATTATTACTTAAGCATCAGCTTATGGTTGGTTAAGTTGTCACCACTCTCAATATCAATACATTTATTGCTGGCCTCCCTGTTCCTGCAGCTGTCAGAATTGAATCAACTAAGATTTGTTTTTTTTTAAACGTTATTATAAAAAAATAGGTAGGTACCTACCTATTTTTTCAGCTTTTCTCAAGGTATTTCACACTGAAGAAACTAAAAAATCTTCATCGTAATAAAACACGATAATAATAATCTATCAAGATAATTAGATGCGAAACGACAGTGTGAAGCAGAATATAGGCAGGTAATTTATTGCCTTCTGGCAACATTAATCTTAATTGAGCGCAGTGGGTGCGCTTGCGCATGGCGCCTGGGCATGTCCCAAGAGTGTTATTACATGGTAATGTAGAATTTATTCGCGGCTGTTCTGCTATACAGTTTTGGCCACAATTTGAAGCAGATTTAAATGAAGAAGGACTAAGTACCTACTCATCTTTTTAACGATTATAATATCGAGTTGATGTTATCGTAAGAGTTATTATTATATCGATTTGTTTGTAGCAAAAGTATCTATCCATTATACTATTAATATATGAACTCAGTTTAGTTTGATGATGTAGTTTAGTAAATAATCATAGATATTTTACTACTTAAAAATAATATCTAATCCCAGTACGAATGAAACTGTCGGAATCCGCACCGTAATTAATCAGAAGTAAACTAAAGGACTAAGAAATGTAATGAAGTTAAATTAAGTATCATGATTAAATCCTGATTGACGACAAAGAAAATGTATCCTTAACTTGTAACGTAATTATGTAACTAGCAACATTATTATTAATGATTACGAAAAACTACCTCAAAAGAAACTTAAACAGATGCTCTTGGGAATTTTAAGGAGCTTTTTGAATCTCTCCAATCATACAGTAATCAAACCAGTATTGGAATTTCACATGCCGAGCTTATAAGCTTGTAAACACTAAAAACATTGAAATTAAAATGTCTCGAAGGTTAATTTGACAGGTGACTGATGACAGACGATTTCTAAATTTGTTTTTGCTAAAATTCTGGTTAATGCATTGATTTCATAAAATTAAGGGTTGATACACGTCTGACGGCAGATGGACCGCATATCGTTAGGTGTGTAAAGCTGAGCGCAGATTAAAGCCACGAAAGTATTAAGACAGTGAAGTGATGGTAGCTGGATGGATAAGGATGCGGCCTCTACTCAGAGGTATTGAGTTCGAATCCGGCCAGACAGTACCAATGTAAATTCCACTTTGTGGAATGTGCCATCTACTGATGGTGAAGGAAAAACATCGTGAGGAAACCCGATCCACCAACCCGCTTTAGGCCAGCGTTTGTGGATTAAGGTTTAAACCCTCTCAGTTCCCTCGTTAGAGGTGAGGAGACCCGTGCCCAGCAGTGGGACATAAATGGGTTGCTATTATTATTAAGACAGACTAGTCGCCGATCTTGTAGGTTTTAGACGGCTTTGTCTAATTTCAGATAGCTTTTTAGATTCTGTCTCATATCATGCCAAGGTCGGAGTGACCTAAGAGAACGAAATCTCGAAATCAAACTCGTTCACAACACGTCTAGACAGCGTGGTAACATTAGGCGTTCAATGAAATACGCACTTTCAAAATTTTTGTAGCAGTCTGTCTTAAGACTGTCGTGTCTCTAATCTGATAATCTAGTAGTAGATAATCAAATAGTCAACGTCACTCACTCAACTGATCACACGTTAGTACCTCCAGCTAACAGACTACGTTCGAAGTATCTCGCCTGATCTGCAACGACCCTAAGACAATATTGAGAAAGAAATTAATTTGACCAGTTTGGTGAATAATTTGGAAACTCATTTCTTGTCAAAGCCTTTTAAAGATGGATGTAGAATATTTTAACCGCTTAAGTATTGTGTTCATAGACGACTTCGTTATAATATGCTGTTACCCGAGAGTAATTCCAGTTGCTTTTAAGGTGTACTTTTATACTCTGCCCTATCTACTGCTGGGACTCCATACGATCTTGTTATACCTTATATCGCTAAAGCGTAGGCCTGATAGCTTTTTATATAGGTGTTTATTTTTTTTTTATTTATTTACAAAATAGTGCAACATAATTACATCTTTTTGACGTCAAAAACTACTTAATACTAAGTTTACCACCGCTTCCTAGGCGCTAGTGGAGAAGAAACGGCGCAACAAACTCCACTGCTGCATTTTGAGACGTCAGGTTATACATAGATATCTTAAGACTAAATATGGACGAATGTACATTTTTGTGTCGTGTCAATATAAATAAAGGTACCTATAGAAAAATACGTTATACCTAATAAAAATTTAACCCAAGTTAAACGATAAAATAATTGAAAAAGATAAAATATAGTAAAAAAAAGGTCGCGTGCCTACTACAATAAATATAATAAATGTAGTCCGTCAATTGACTTCTTCTGGCTAGATGGTAAGAAGCTAGGATGATTTCCGTAAGACACGGACCACCATTACAGACGCTGTTCTGATCCTAAAATGGTGGTCTCTAACGTAACGGAATCGACAGATGTTTTTTCACACCCTGCTTAAGGAACTCGGAAATTCAAGAAGGAAACACGTGCCCGTTTCAGTGTTAGCCTTCGTTCGTTGTCAACACAGATACACACACACACACACACACACACACACACACACACACACACACACACACACATACCTACTATTACACCTACACACCTACGACACAGCCGCACAGCCTCAAGCGACATTGTTCTACAGTCTACACCATCACATTATTACTTTGACCTTTTTTTGCCTAGAGAGTAGTCATAACGTTTTCCCCTTACCACGTGCGCTGCACAAAAACGTCACATTAGCTGCGCGCGCACCTTGATACCGCTCGTGCTAATTGATTATAAATTACCTGCGTTTGTACAGTTCAACGTGACAAAAAGGCATCGTATTATTTTAATTTTTTATGACATGAAAAATTATCCCTCAAGGCCATCAAACTGTAAACCTACACTTAATAAGGTTCGTACACTACTACGGCAGCAAATAAACACCGATGCTAAGTGGTTTTTGTAACTTATATAATTGCTTGGAGAAATGTGAATTTGACGCCAGTTGACACTAATAAACTGATATTGAACTGACACTGAAGTAAGTACTATGTGGTATTAAAAAACATAGTTGACAAAATGTGGGTAGCTGAAAAAACTGGCGTAGGTATGTAGGTAGGTATATCATACATACATACATATGCTCACGCCTTTTTCCCTCCGGGGTAGGCAGAGACAACAGCCCGCAATCTACATCAGATCTGTCCTTACATACTTTCATACATACTTCATACATAGGTATGCTGTGCTTAGCTGCTCTGTTTACAAGACCTACTTAAGTACCTATAATAAACACATATCTTGGTTAATTATAAGTAAGGACAGTGATATTTCCGTACCTACCAATGTACGTATTATCATATTTAAATTAAACTTATACGTAGCCTAATCTATTTCAGAGTTCATCATCTCTCCATTGTAAGACTCAGCTCGAAATAATAAGAAGCAAATCTCATCAAAAATTATCATAATCGATTTAGCATTTACGATGGTTAAATTTATTAATACTCTGAAAAATGAATAATTTACTCATTTATGTTGATTAAATTGTACCAGACCATACCATATTGTACCAATTGAATATTAATTATTCCTTATAACGCTCAACGTAAGCACTTCATTCAATATGCAACCAATAATGAACCCATCAGATGATTGCGACGTTTTTCCATTAGACCGTAACGTATGTAAATAAAAACACATTTGGATGCAATCTCAACGTCACCAAGTTATCTATTTAGACACGCCTTTTTATATCGCGCAGTGATAAAAATAGACCGGTCTCGTTTTAACGCATAAGATTTGCTACGTCTGTCTCTTTCGGGTGGAGTAGATGCGGCGAATTTGAATAAAGTCGTAAGTGGATAGTACGATTGGATGATGTAAGCTTTAATATAGAGTCGGGTTTGTTGACAAGTGTGTTCTATTGAAAGTTGAATGATAATGAAATAATAAAGTATTGCGTAGTGCTTTTAGAATTGATTTATTGTGATAGTAGACTTTGAAATGTGGCAGTGTAGTCACACCTACTGACTATACAAAATGTTTTTTGTGGGCAGTAAGGGTAGGCACAATAATTACAGTTACAGGAAAACGTTCCTAGGAACTTATCCATAACTTTTTAATACCTATATTCTGAATTACTTTCACAGATTTAGGAAAAATCTTGCATAACCAACAAATTATAAGATAGCAAAGAAAAATATATACATACCGTCCCACCTAATTCTTGCCGGCTTTTTTAGACGTGAAATCAAGAATGATTTTTATTACATTATCCTAAATTTATAATAGGCAAGGCTGGAAACCGTTAACATTCAGGACAGGTTCAGGCTATTACTTAGACGCTAATGGCTCGTATCACCCTTGCCAAAGATAAGTTGGTAAAATGGCTAAGTACGTACTTGTCATTTGTACGTAATTGCTACTTCGAGACGGAAGGCAGATGCGTGTGACTACGTTTGAAATTTACGTGTCCTGCTTTCCTGTATACTGAAACTGCGAACTTCGGCAAAAACATTTTTTTAAAGAACTTCAGCCGTTAACTCCATTTTATGAGATACCTACTATTTAGGAACGATAAGTAAAGACAGAATTTTCAAATTAGAGTAAATAATTATAACCGCGCTGCAACTCAATTCTTATTATACTTATTTTATCGTACTTCACTTCACATCTGCCAAAGTAGGTACTGCAATGGTGGCCGTTGGAGTAAACGAGTGATAAAGTGGAGACCTTGAATCTGTAAAACCGCCCGCTAGATAGATAACGATTAAAAAAGGTATAGCTGTATAGCTAAATTGTAGGTCAAGTTACGATAAATTCGAATCTGAGTACGACTATGACCATACTTTCCGCAGATGGAGTAAATAGACGTGATTCATCGTAGACCACATCGTCACTTATCATCAGGTAAGATAGAGGTTAAACGTTAACGTACCATGACAAAAAAAAGTTGCTAAATATAATTTTTTATTACAATATTGTATGAATTTAATATGAAAAATAAATCTACCCAATTCTTTAACAAACACGAGCCCTAAAACAAATATTTCCCCTTCAGCCAGTAGTTCAAAGTTTTCGTGCTCTCCGTGCGCAATGTCCAGCAATCCCCCTATAATTTGAGGGTGGCCGCAACGCAGATTGTTCCCCAGATAGAGCCCACTCGTCTGCGTCAAACACTTTGGTGCACTAATTGCTTACACCTGGAAAACTCCACATTCTTTATAACATTAATTTTTTGGTTTCCTTGTTATACAAAAGGCCGTTACAAGCTTTTGAGAAACCGCAAAATGTGTGCACTTGCGACTCAATGACGTAGGTACTGTTGCTCTCAGAAGTAGCTACCGACTATGATGTGAGCTCTAAAACGTTTCAAAAATACTTAAGTACATAAAATTCATACGATATAAAGATCGTTTTGAAATGTATTAGTGCTTAATAACTTTTGAAAGCGACTGTATCTCTAGTTATAAAATATTGTCATGAATTACTTCATATAAATCATTATCCTAGCCCCCCGCCCCTTCCCAGCCCTCCCCCCTTTCCTTCAGGGTAGGCAGCGCGTATGTGACACCCTTAGTGTTGCACACGATCATAGGCCAAGGTGACCGCTTCCCAAACTTCATCTGTCAGTCAGCGGATGTACTGGCTTGCAAGTTAGGTTAACTTGACTCCAATGGTCAGTAAAAAATTTAGTCTCAAGTACCTACATACGTACTCACGCAGGTTGATTCTGTTCTTTTAATTTGTTTTTTAATTAATCACAGTTAACACTATCAACTTGTTATTATACTGTTCTATCGTTAAATACTTAACTGATAACTGTTTCCGAAAACTCCAGATTTATGTGTCTAACTAAATCATATTACTGACTAATTACAGTCTTATCATCGCCCACCTCGCTAGGGCACGCTCAGTTCACATAGATAATGTTACCACATTTTATATACAAAATTCCTCAGTTTTTTAATACATATACGTACTCACACCTTTCACTCCGGGGTAGGTAGAGACAAAAGCCATGTGCTTCCGTCATTATATACTTCCCGAGCTTCCTCTATAATTGTTATTAAACCTGTAACAGTACCTATCCCATAAACTTGTACACCCATTAGCATAATTTTAAATGTAGATAAAAACACCCAACAAAAATATGTGGTCTTTAAAAAAAACATCTCTATCTAGTCTTCCTAACTACATTTATTGTTGTCTAAACAACTGTTGTCAGTTGCTAGAGGGGCTAGTTGTAGATATGTTCTTTATTGTCGAAAAGAGAGTAAGACCTTAAGCTGAGGCATGAGACTATTAATTACTAGATACTAGTATCCTTTACAAAAGAGATACTGCCTAAAATCCTCTAAGTAGATTAAAATCACCGAGATTTTGGGGAAATTTACACTTAACTGAGAACACTGATTGTCCATAGTGCGGTAACTCATCGCAGCGTGCATGAAGCATGTCCGAGTGCGTGAGTGGCGAGAAATGCCGCGTGACGGGCCACTGCGCGTGCTTGGACACCATGACCAATGTCACCGTGTCCTGTCAGACATGGCACCGGGCAGAGGCGGTAGCGGGCACTACTGTGATTATGATGCTTTTGAAGGTTTTTAATGAGCTTGATATGTTTTGGGGTTGAAGGCATACGGAAAAAATCGCTTATAGCGATAAAGCCGCCTATTGCACATTGCACATTCTACATTACATCCATACTAATATTATAAATGCGAAAGTAACTCTGTCTGTCTGTTACGCTTTCACGCCTGAACCGCTTAAACGATTTTGATGAAATTTGGTATAGGGGTAGATTAGATTAGAACTCGAGACATAGGCTATGTTTGGTCGCGATAACCGACATCCACGCGGGCGAAGCCACGGGCAAAAGATAGTGTAACATGATTACCTATTTGTTTTTCTTATAATCCTTTAATCTAAATATTTTTAGTCTAGATACTGATGAATGCATATTTTAAATGTGCAATAAAAATATAAAAAATATAATAATAATAATATTTATTGCAACTAAAACAGGATAACTAACTGTACACGAGAATAACCATAGTAGTTACGCCCATCTCTAGGGATGGTACAGTTACAATATCGTGATGTAACATGCATCAGTGATTACATAATTATGTCATTTTTATAGTAATTAAAATTAAAATATTATTTGAACAATTCAAACGCCATGTCGTCTGTAACTTGGACCACGTCAATGTAGCAGACAGGCGTGACGTGGCTAAGCCCGCAAATATGTGCATCACTCGATATTTCTAATTAGACCACACGTTGCGCTTGTATGAAACCTTATAGGTGTTATTTAATAACAGTGCTTACTCAATATTAAAATTAGGTAGGTACTCATTCTTACAGCATCACCATTACATAATTTACAGTAGAAAAGTGAGGTTGGCCTGGACCATAAAGATATTGATGGGGTTTCAGACCGTTCGACATTTTAACTCCCTACAAAGCCAGCAATTATCTAAGGATAATAATAAAAAAAAGTCGTGTGAAACAGTTGCGTTGGTTCCGGCTGTTGACTATATATAGGTATAACCGTTTCACTGAAGACTATAATAGTTTTTTTTTAATTTGATAAACAAAAGATACGCTCTAATAACGATTGCTTCAGTCATTAAATATTTTTGTGACCAGCAATATTATTTGGTTTAAATTTACTGACCTCTAAGAAGGGCATTAAAAGGTTTTTACAAGGTCGGCTAAGCGAATGTGATGCCCCTATTCTTCAAAAGAATAATCGTTTCTCCTTATTTTGCCCTATAATAATTGCCCTTAAATTCCCTTTTTCCTTTCCCAATTCCCATAAATGTATGGGAAAAGCATAAGTGCAAATTGTGAACCCATGATATTTTTTTAAAACTTTATTTTTATTAATTAATTTTATAGATTAAGCAATGCAGATTTCTTACCTATTGAGGAGAGAAAAAGGCGTGAGCATATGTATATATGTATAGATTTCTTATTAGTCTTAAAAAATAATGAAATTATCGTTTGGACTCACCAAACGTTTCTGCTTTATACAGTGTCAGTTTGGGTCTAAATAGAGCTGTGCAATATGATAATTAATTTTACCTTTGAAATTGTAGTTAGGTATAGGCAACAATAACCACTTACCTTTAAATAAATAATTCTTAGCTGTCATAGTAGGTAGTAGATCAATAAGCTCAAACTTCTCACTAAAGTATCTCCGCCCCGTAAATTAGCACTCTTAAACCATTCATTCAACATCAACATCTCAATAGTAGGTACGCATGTATATGCAATATTATCTATTTAATAGTCTTTAGCTCTCCGCCCCGCGGAATACCAGACATTCACTCAACACTTACATGTTTTACAAATATCATCTCTATTTCCTGCATAATAAGATTTAATTTCGCCTGTAATGTAATGATAATCCGTTACAAACACCGTCCAGTATGAAAGAGCTCTCTAAATCGAACAGTTACGTCTTGAATATCAGTGATTGTTTGTAAAAGTAGAGGAGGGGAAGGTCACGGTTGTGTGGTCGTTCTAGTAGGTATGAGGGAAGTGTGAAGACGCTAAGAGGTGTATCCCCACCGTTCCGTTCCGCGGTAGGCGGGGCCTTGGACACGGTCCGTCCGTTACAAGCACTCCACGCATCGCGCTGAGCTTACGCGCAAAGCTTGGAACGGAACGCACGCTTTTTGAATTCGGAAAGCGATCCTTTTTTTTATCTCATGTGTTTTGACTTATTAAATTGAGTGACAGTTTCGGGTTCCAATTTTGACTTTAATTTTTTTATTGTTGTGTGTATTACGGTTGAGAAACTTTTTTTTAAATTTGGACTTTTAATAAGGTTCATTGGTGTAATAGATTGTTTTAATAATGGACTTTTGACGCGAAGAGTTGAAACTGTTTATTTTCAAGTGAGGTGAGTTGACTTCAATATCGATATCTATACATATAATCACGCTTACGTACATCTCCTAAGGGTAGGTACACAACCCACACATCTCATTAATCTTATGTGTTTCTATCCCATTTAATATGGGCGAGCGTATTACCATCAGTAGAGGCACTTCACGGGTTTTATGTTTAATATTTAAAGTTGTAAATAAAAAAAAAACAATTCATCTTTTCATTCATCCATTTTTTATTTTAGACTCACTGTAGCTCACGGCTCCACTTGCAAAAAATCTGATCCCGTTTCTGCAACAGGAGCTTATGCCTGTATTAATAAGCTAGTCTATTTGCTATTCCAGACTAAAATTTATCTATCTCTGTGTCAAACTTCATCCAGTAATGTTCAGCCATTCTGGTGTGATTGAGTAATGTTCATCCATTCAAACTCTCGTAGTAAAATTATTATATTCTATTCGTATTCTAGAACCCATATTACAAGCTTGTGATCAGCTTGGGTCCGGATAGCGCTATTTGGTATGTCCTAAAACAATGATTAACAGGCTTTAATCATCATTATCTTATCAGTAAACTGTTCCCACTTGCATCCAAGGCTTTTAGCTCAGCGCCCGCTCCACTTACTCTTTCTCATACATTTGATTTATTTTACACGGCTTTTATTGGAGCGACTGCTATCTAATTTTTCAACCCCGAGAGGAAAACCTGCGCAAGAAACTCATCACTTAATCAGCAGGAGCATATACTTGCAGGTGAGGTTGGTTTGGGTCCGAAAGTCTTAATGGGGCCCCATACATCCTATTTATTGGGGATTAGTTCAAAATACAATCCAATAAATTTATTGCCTCCAAAGCCTCCTCTGTGGGACCTGAATCTGCTTTCAGACTCTTTTTTCCTCTTTACACGACTTTCAGCAATCCCGCCGGTGGCCATTTGCTACAAAAGTTGGGAAAATCTCCTGCGCTGTTATGCGACGGCGTCTTTCTAGCTGAGCACAGCACTAGCTTGTAATATGGGTTCTAAAATGCGTATATAGGTACAAGAAAAAATTCGAATAATATTAAAATATTTATAAATTATTCTTATCTAGGACGTTTTCAGGAAGTTTTATGATCCCCAGAGAACAAAGTTAATTTATTTTATACTTTGTTTATTATTTTTATAAGACTAGCTGTTAATTGCGGTTTCAGAGTGTTCCCACGTAGAGTTCTTCTCTCTATCCCGTTACCAATGGGAATCTATTACCGGGATTAGAAGAATCCTATGTTGTAGTATGTGTTATAGATCCATTTAGTCGTTAGATTGTGATGGAGTAAAAAACATGGAAATATTTTCAGCGTAGGATTTTAAAGCCAAGAAACCCATAACCCCGGACATCCCAACTCTGAGAGTAGATAAAGCCTTCGCCAGAGCCTCGTCTGCCAATCATCAGGTGGTACCGGCTTGTAGGTGAGGTTGGCTTGGTCCTAATAAAAATTATAATAAATGAAATGCGTTCATCCCCAGAGAAATATAATACTAAACAATCTTATTCAGTCATCTTAAGTTTTATCAAGAAAAGACATCAACGCGTGCCATTTATTTTACTCTCCGATAAGATAAGAAATTATTTCTTTATAGAGGTATATGCCTGTTATTATACATTCTCTGAAGGATAAGTAACTAGCTTCACGTATTACTTACTTAAGGATAGAGCCCATTTGCCGTCGATCGGGCACTCCGTGTACCTACTGAGGATCGCAGTAAATGGAAACAATTAGTCTCTGCGTTACGTTTGTTTACTGTTATCATTAAATTTAATGCTTTTTCAAATTTTAAAAGTACATGATGTATCAATTGTATTTTCAAAATTTAAGTCATTTACATTATATACAAGCTTGCGTAGCTCTGGTCCCGTGGCAGCTCTGTATACCGAAAAGCATTTATGCGAAAATTTAATAAAATCGGTTCAGCGCGTTACCTATGAAAAGAAATCCAATTCTCAGCATTCCATGGATTCACCGTGTGGTCGCCGGGTCCATGGCGTGGTACAGAGAGGAACCCCGTGACGGTGACTGGGACCTGCGACCCAGAAGTAGGTTTCGGGTGGCTACCTACGCGTCAGCGCTCACCTCCACCGTCAGTAGTGTCCCCACTCTACCTATCCAGATTTGGTACGATCCTATAACGCCGTTTTAGATATTTGATTTAATGAAAAGTAAAGATTTACTTTGTCAAAGATTTACTTTTTAATAAAAAAAACATTGATTATACCATGAGAAAAGAGAATTTAGAACGAAGATGAGTATGCGTAACGGATAAAGAAATGAGCATGTACTCTAGTCTAATATTGGGAGCGGTGGTGGTGGGAGTCTGTGAGGTAGGCCAAAAGTTCTATAAGACTCTGTTGCATGTCGATGCTCGAATCCGGCGGTTCCTCTCCCAATCTCCCTTAAAGGCCCGGTGGACTTTTCGACTGCCCACCTCGCCGAAGCTATTCTGCCGCCTCTAGGAGAGCTCTGGGAGGTGTAATCTGGCTATATCGGAATAAAGAATATCTAAATATTCTACGAAATTTTTCACAGCGCTATATAGACCAAAAGCTTACCTACCGTGTGTTATGGGTATTAGAATGCGGATTAATATACATAGGTAGATGTTTTTTCTTGTAAATGCATGCATATTATACATAGAAACATCCACACAAATGCAAAGATTCATGCACAAATTATGCGTTAGTAATGAAGTATGATGTCAGATGTCTAGCAGTTGCAGCAATTCAACAAAAGGTATTAATTAAATACTAGGTATTTATATAGGTACTAGCGGCTGGGTTCCGCATTCTTTGAAAATGAATTCGTACAAAAAAGTACCTAGAACCCGCTTTCAACGCCATCTACTTTCGTAAAATATAGAAAGTAGCAAATTTTTCAAGCGTGGCTACACAAATTAACTAAAATTTCTTTATAATTTATACCTTATAGAAGATAAGCTTTATGTGGCAGACAAGCACACGGGCCCACCTGATGGGAAGTGGTCACACTCGCGCTGCCGACCCGAGATGGGGGACGGTTGGGAAGTTTGGAGGGGGAGGTTGGAGGAGGGGATTGGATGATGAGGGGGGATTATGCTTTATTGTACGCCAATTACAAAATTCAGGACACGGAAAAAGAAAAAGAAAACAGCAGTAGCTTCAAAGTTTTATGTTGCTTCAAAATTACATAATTTAACTGAAATCGTGTAAACGACTAACGGAAACCTAGATATTATTGTCGTTTTTATATTCAGTCTATCAAACTGACTTCACCCCACCTGATGGTGAAATTCAAAAGTACTCAGTGACAAAAAAGTCCTTGTTATATCTAGAAATTAAAAAAAACAAATGGGTGATCAAAATATGAGTGATACCACTTTGTGTGATGCGCGCTGCCGGTAATATTATCTTAATTCCATTAATTGGTTTCCCACGAGTCTATAACATACATTCGTGAACAGACAAAGTTGTTTAATAACAACAAAAACTAACAGACAGTTAATTGTTTTATACTTAAACGTTTGTGAAAGGCTATATTTAGTTGGACTAACGAGTTCTAATTATTCTTATAGTAAATGCAAAATTTGTTAGTTTGTTAAATTTATTGGCAGTATTTAAACACAACACGTACTTTTGATAATAAAAAATAAGCGACTTTAAAAGTATATTGGTGCATAAACGATGGACATAGAACTGAATATATTGCATACGTCTGCGAGCCTACTTAGCGCGTATAGGCGTGATTTTATGAAATGAAATGAAAAAAAAAATACTGCTGTGAAATTACATGAAAATACCTAAATACACGATAGCAATAATCGCGGATGATTTAGAAACAAACTACATAGCTCCACTATAAACTTATCCACGGATTAAAATTTATCCACAGATAAACTTACTCAATTTTTTTATAAGCACGTGCATGTTATACATCGAAACATTCAGACTAATGCAAATACATATTACTCGTATTCATGCATAAATATTTGCACTAAGTGGGAATCGAACCTCCATCTTATCAGTCGAACGCTCTACTGCTACGCCATAAAGATCGTCACCAGTCTTTTTATGTTGATAATAATCGTAACCAAAAAAAACCTACTTGAACGGACCAAATTGATATTATACCACACGAGAAGCGCCAGCTACCAAATAAAAAAGAATCATCAAAATCGGTTCACCCAGTCAAAAGATCTAAGCTAATTAAAAAAATACAGTTGGATTTAGAACCCCCTCCTTTTTTGAAGTCGGTTAAAAAGTATTCTCTTTCTACCGTAACAGAACATCATTCGTCTTTCAAAAAGGCGAGATAATATGGATGGGCGTCACGGTGTCACAGCGTGGGATTGTAGAAGCTGTCTTTAACAAACAATTGTTATACACTTTTATAAGCGTAAGTCGCGCTTTTAATGTTTATCTAATGTGGGTAGTGTGAGCCAAAGGCGATAGCGGGAGCGGAAACGCTAGGAACATACTTTTTTGTAGTATTTTTATAAAGTGCTGGGGTAGCTTTTTAAAAATAAGGCAGAAAGTACCTACGTTATTACTTTCATAGAATTCTATACCTACTACCTATATATTATAAAATTGTTAAGTAGATGTGTCTGTACGTTGTAAATTAAAAAAAAAACTTGGGTTTTGTTATATAAACGATACTGAATACAATATTATTGGAATTCTTGTGTTGGGAAAAATTATGTATGCCAAAACAAAACATATTTATGTTCAGAATCGTCACACAACTATTTTTTTTATTTCTCCAATGTACAGACAGCTACTTCACAATTTTATAATTTTGATATATATTAAAATATTTAACACCGAGCACTAATATCTTCTAACTTACACCAAACATCAAACGGCCGCGCTAACTTTGATCTAACCGCCGTTTAATTTGAAGTGGATATACGCGAATTTGGCATTGCATGCTTTAATATTCAGCAATGTTCCCACCGACTACGTACATAATTACACCTTGCACGTGTGAAGGCTTTCGTGTTAAAATCACCGATATTTTAATAGGTACGTATTTACTGAGGTTTATTACATAACGGAGATAGTTTACACCGTTGATTGAATTACTTTTTTTCACAAGCTCTTATTTAAATTGTAAGGATAGTATGAGGCTTTAGTAAGACCATCACTAAGAACTAATGTGGCAAATTTAAGCTCACCTCATCACAAGTCGATTCATCATTTAAAGAAGAAAGATACTTTGGCGACAACTTTCCTCTCAGATTGGGAGGTCAGACGACATTAATTGTCTCGTGAAGTGAAGCCTGAAACCCGTATAAACTAAATCAAAAACTAAATAATAATAATAATGATGAACAATTATAACAAAACTTAGGAATGGTCAATAGTAACTTACTTTGACCTAAGGAAGCTGTAACTAGGTTTAACGCTAGTTTTACTCCTAGTAGGCGGGAGAGAGAAAAAGTAAGAGAATAGGGAAGTGTAGTCTTGAAATTTGGCTTATTTACCTAGTTGATTGCCCTGGCACCCACTGCTTAGAAGATTTTCAATAATAAAAATAATGTGTTTTAATTATGTGTTAAATTTATAAAATTATTCTTATTTAGCGTGCAAATTACAAAGTAGCGAGCCCAGGGAATCAACTGCATACGTCCAATTTAAAGAACCTCACAATCGCACGCAAACATTAACACAAACATACAATACTACTAGACCGACGCTAGTGAGGCGTGTCAAATAATCTAAATATCATCCCAGTTACGTGATACTTCGATCAATTTTGATACACCAATTCTTGCCGCAGCAACAAAAAGCAAAGTCTCCACCGTTGCGTGTTCTTCACACTCGAAACTGACATAACGAGCCTATATAATAAGCCTCTTGCATTTTAACACCCAATCTTCGCACTTGCGACGCACAACGCCCTGTAATTCGACGCAATTAGTTCCAAATATGAAGTAAAACACCTTAAATGAATTCTCGTTCATTGGCAAAGAAAAAGCATTTGAAATAACTTCGACAAACATAACTTTGCAGTTCATGAAGGCATTTTTCTGTTGATTTGTTCGGAGGGATTACGTTTTCGGCTGGAGGGTTATATTTGTCAGATATCGGCTTCAAGCGAAAGCCCTGGAGTGTTCAAGGCGGTGTCAACTGACGAGGGTGATTGTCAAATTGCAAAAGGCGTCAAAATCACAGTGTGGACTTCGCATGAAGTGTTGTTAGCGATGAAATTATGAAGAGATGCTTTAGGCATTTCAACGCTTCTGCGACGAAATTATATTCCTTACAGTTGTTAAGTAATATTAAAATTTAACAGGTGCAGTGAAGCTGTCGTTCGAAGTGTGTACTGCAATTATGTGCAATCTAATTGGTTATTAATTTGATTTAGTGTGCTGAAGGTACTAATCAATTGATTCTATCGGATCTTTAGGTTGAAAATAATTCTTACGTTCTCCAAGTGTTGTCTGCACGTTGAAGAATGTGTTTAGATGAGAATGGATCTTATATTACGAGTAGGTATCAACAATGGTACATGCTCATCTTAGTTTTAATATGTGAATGGATGTTTGTTTGCCCAATCAAGTCAAAACTACTATACCTACATAGCTAGATGAATTTGGGTATCAAGACAGATAAATAGATTAGAATAGCAGGTCACAGTTTATCTTGGTAATATATTCCTGCTAGTCACGAGAACGCACGAACTCACGAATGGAGCACTGATGGGCAACAGCTACATAACATAAAACACAGAACAAAGAAAAATCCTTTGGTTTTTTACGTGCTGTGACATAAAACAACATTATGTGTAGGTATTTTAGAGAACCCCTTTATACTGCACTGAATTTTTTCTGACTCTAAAATTGACAATATGGCAATAAGCAGACGGCGGCAGTCGGTTGCATTTGTCCGCGCAATAGCTCATGTCGCTTGTCTGACATACGCGGGCTAAATGCGATCAAATGATAGTAATAATAGGAAAGCGTCGCCGACGTTTTGACCGCCCCGCGCCTCCGTCTGCTTATGGCCTAAATGTTAGACATCATCCAGTATACCTCACATCTCGTAATCGAACGTCATTGATCGAAATTATTATCACTGCTCTAGAATAAACCATATCATTTCTTTGAATAAATTTCGGCATCTAATATCAAAATACGAATATTGGCACTAATAATTCAATTTTTAACTCCTGCATCTTCGGCCAATTAAATATATATCAACCAATTTTATATTTCCAAACTAACCTAGTTTGCAAAATGCAATCAAATAACAAAAACGCTGAAGAATATTTAAAAATTAACTACTAACATTGTGAACTGTATTGTATAGCATAGTGGTCAATTCGCATCAAAATATTCGCACACGTGGCGCGTATTGGTAGATTCCTATTATAACCCATAAAAAATCTGCAAGACCCAAATCCACCTCACTTGCAAGTTGGTAAACGTATTAATTTTCGGAGGGGCTCTAGCACAGGCTTACCCCCTTGGAGGTGAGGGGGAACCGGCGGCAGGCGCTCCCCTAGAATGTAAATTGAACTAAACCTTGAGAGTAGGAGAGCGTACCCCAGGCTTCGAAGTAGAACAACTGAGATATTTTTTTAAATTGGCGTTTGCATGAATGACATGCATGAACAAAAATACCTACCTACTTAGCTAAACGGTAATGATACACAGTACACACAGTAGTTATTAATAAAACTTACGCATGAGATCATCTCAAAAGTGAAAATACCAAAGTATCTACTTCACTTTTATTTTTATCTTTACATTATCATAATTGGATCAAGAGCAGACAGGTGACGATTATGATGATGATTTATTTAAGATGATGATAATGATTTATTTAAGTACATTTTATATCATATATTTGTATGTGTTCCGATGTCGGGACTCTATAAATTTAACTGACAGACAGCAAGTATGAAAATGCATGAAAACTCACTAAGATCCGTATTCTAAAAATGATACTCAGTCATGAAGCTCGATTTAAGACTTGTTTTAAGTACAGAGAGCGAGATAGAGAGAGATAGAAAAAGAGAGAGAAAGAGAGAAGAGTTTTAAGTATGTAATATAAGCGTAGAAAACACTACTTCATGTTCCAAAAAAAATTTTAACCGCAATAAGACATAAATTCTTTCCTAAGAGAATATGTGCCAAATTAGGAAAAAAGTTCTATGACCCTTTTATTATATTTATAAAACAACTCTGTATGCCATGTAAAAACTACCTATTCAAATAAAGTTATTATTATTATTAAAAAACTAATCTCAAGTCCAGATTTATGACTGAGTGTTTTTCTAGAAAACGATCCTAAATTTACCAACACTCACTAAACTATATCCCCATCTCTTTTTATGCTAAATGTTAGATAAAGATGGCAATACATTCAATTGTGTCAAACTCGCTTAGTTTTTGTTACTAGATAACATTGGGTAAGTATTTAGTACATTACTTTGACTGACTAATCCATTAATGTCGACTGGTTCACCGACTCATTAGAGTAATTTTAGTCTGATTGCTTAATTAACTTTATTTGTTTATTACACAAGTAATTGATTTGTTAATTTAGAAACGCTTTGGCAGTTACTATCGCTAAATATTAAGTCTTCGGTAAAAATTATGTTGCTTGTGTAGGCGCCTCAAATTTCAAAACACTGATAAATTTTTGATGGAAAGCCCTCATTACACGGGACTTAAAATACATTTTTCAAAGTCTGAATACAATACACCGACTACCACCGTAGCAGAAACCTTGTTATTTATATATGTTAATGTTTGTTACTACGCGTAGTAACAAACATTAACATATATAAATAACAAGGTTTCTCTGTGAAATATTCCTTGAGGGACAAACATTGACATAAACAAATTAAAAAGTTTCAAGTAAAATGGCAAACGCTTGACCATACGTGTAATAAAGAGCAAAACGAATATTTCTATTCATAATAGTGTTATAAATCGTAGCGAAACACTTTGTACTCGAGCGTACTGTATTAATTATAAAATTGGAGCACCACGGCACGTATATTTTGTGCGAATTCATTAAAAATTTTAGTGCTTGAATGTACCTACCCGTATCAAGGAGTTTCATGCGACACGAAAATGCAAATATCACAGTTTTTACGTCACACAAAATAATGAGCCTGTTTTTATACCGAGCTTTGCAGTTGCTTAATTAGAACTTTGACTTACTTTGATATTTTGGCTTGCAGTTTTTAACATAATATATTAGCTAAAGCGTGACATACCGCAATGCTTCTTTTGTTTGTTTTTTTCCTAAAAAGTGCTTAAAACAACCATTACATAGTAACCTTTGCTTTTAAACATTGTTTTGTTTTACTTTTCAGTTTAATATTCTATTACAGCGCTGTTTTTTGTTTTGAAAAACTATTAAGTACATATTTTTAATCCTACTTAATAAATTATTATAAATCAGAAATTTTGTTTTAATGGATGAATCCATTCTAGTTATTGTCACTTAACTGTTTGTTACTCAATCATATCAAAATGACTGCACAAATCTATCTGAAATTTTTATGTAGAAATAGATGATAATGTGAGTGCATGTAAATTAAATAGAATCAACTAAACATATTGTTTTATTTTATTTTGTTAACTTAATAATTTACTTTATTTTTTATATTAACATTGACAATGTAAATAAAAAAGGTAAACATTCATATGTATGGAATAAAAAAATAAATAAAAACTAAGCATCTGAACTCAATCAAACTCAATGGTATGGAATAGCATGTCAACTTCAACCGGGCACTTATAAACCTACGATAAATACACAGATAACTTCGAAAAGCATCGAAAAGTTATTGGTGTGTGCCATGGTGAACCTGGGATCGAACCCGAGACCTCGTCTCAGCAGTCCATTACCCAGACCACCAGGCCACCGCGGTTTATCGCGATTCATCGCGAACAAACAGAAAAGAATTCAATAAGTAAAAATGTCTCCAATGTACAGATACAGCTTTTATAATGGTATAGATAGAGAGTACTGTAATATACTCATCAATGTTCAAACCGAATAAATAACACTGTTTTCTTTATAAAGCGAGGAGTCTGAAGGTATTAACGTATGCTTTAGCTTTGTCAGCTAAAAATGAAAGCTATCGCGCTAAGGGTGCTGGATGCCTGCACTAAGGGATTAACGCCTACTGGGATTATTGCACGTCTGCCGTTGCTGAGCCCTTAAACCGTTACCTATCTTTCGTGACCAAGCTTCAAGACATACATTTTAAATAGGTGTTTTGACAACGTGTTCAGAGCGGTTGTAGAGCTGCAAGATAACATTATTAAAATCACTAATCTAATCACAAGATAACATATTTATACTATTATGAAATGTAAATGCGTTGTCTGTACATTTTTTTTGTTTATATTGGTCACGTCAACATGACTTCACCTCGCTTGATGGTAAGCTAAAGGTAAAATCTCAGGAATAGGGGCCACCATTACATAAACCGACATAAGTATACCTAATGGTGGTCCTAAGTTTGACGGACTCACCAAATTCTTATTCACGCCCCGCTTATAGGACCTAAGAATGTAGGCAGAAGGAATTACGTTTATTGTATTTTAAGTCAAAACTTTCAATCATTGGCTACCACCATTTCCAGACCTAAACCAGCATTAACCTAATATGCTAGGTGGTAGAATTTGATGGCACAAATTTGCCTCAAATTGGGCCGGGTAGGCACTACTGTGCACCTTGCGAAAAACCCTCCATAGTAATCCAACCTCGGACGGATTGCGTTCAGGGTTCAGCAGGTTCACAGCCGGGCTTGAGGTGATAGTTGTCGCAGTACATGTGGCGTAGTCTACACCAATATCTGCGCTTTGTCACGCAGTGCTGCGACGACAATCTTCTTTCATGAGGCTGTCAAGTTGAGGGCCACCATTATGTCACTGTCGGTGTATGTAATGGGGGCTCCCTTTCTGAAAATTTAGCTTACCATCAGGCGAGGTGAAGTCATATTGACGTGACTGATATATATAAAAAAACCACCCATAACCGCCCATCACAGCAGTGATCTCTATACTAATTACTCTAACTGACCGTAAAAATCGCAGCCAAGTGTTAAAAGAGGTGAAAATTGCGAGATATTTGTGTGGTCTCGCTGTGTGGTATTAAATGCAAATACGGCGCGGTGTCGCCCGGTGTCGCACTATCTTTATCTGCGACGTGCGCCGGGTGTGCCACCGAAGTGTAACGCTATGGACTGGCTGATTCTTTAGTTTTCTGGGCGTTCTACTGTTGGTTTGCTATGATAATGTAGGACAGAAATTTTAACATATTTTGTATTAGATCCCGATTCCGCAACCCATAATAATCTATCGCAGGGATAAAAGGTATCCGAACCATCTCGAAGAAAAAGAAAAGTATTCTTATAAAAATTAAGGAAACCGGAGGTCTACGTTTTTAGGTTTACTTATATGCTTAAAATATTATATGTATGACTGTTTGTTTCTGAATATATAAATAAAAAAAATGCATTTTCTGTCAACTTACACCTCGGCGCTTGAAGACCCGTGACGGCGTGCGGATTTTAGTCGGTTCAAGTTCAACATAACCGCCCCCGTTGGTTAAGTGGGAATTTCCACACGAAAAAGGGATAAAATGTATCCTATTAGTTATTCTAGACTATTAATAATTACCATTTCAGTAAAAGAATTACGATGCGGTGTAAATGCAGCCACGTCTTGGAAAACGTCCGTATTACTATTTCGTATAATGAAGATATATTCAACAGTCGCTGCTAAACGATCTACTAAACCTTTACACAGTGTGGCTAGACCGTTAATTACAGAAAAAAATATAAAGACGAATTGCTCAACAAAATTAAATATAATTAAAATCAGTTTTAGTTACGAAATTACGTTTTTATTTATTTATAATGGTAAAATTCTAAACAGTAACAATATAAACCTGTATATTAGAGTAGGCAGAGGTGTTGGCGATGCGTGACACGTATTAATATTAAATTCTATTTTTTATATATTTATTCGGGAGAAATTGACTGCACGCGAAATGATGGTAAGCTGAGGTGATTTATTATAATATATTTAACCTTGTAGATATTTTTTTTTTAAGAATATTGCTAACCATAACTTAAGAGCAACCTTTAGTGACAGACAAACCTACATTTAGATAAAAGAGCTTCACTTTAAAAATCCAAAACTTTATTTTAGTAACGATGTTTACCATATCGATACATAGGCATATGATATATCGATTGTAGCTATACAGTAAGTTCCGATATATTACGATACATCGATACAAGCGACATAAGTGTCGAAAATCCACTACGATACTTTAGATACGATATTTACCATATCGATACAAAGGCATATATGATATATCGATTGTAGCTATACAGTAAGTTCCGATATATTACGATATATCGATATAAAGCGACATATTGAGCATCCCTAGGTGTATGTTCCACCCATATTTTGTCAACTATTTTTTTCCATCGCGGTGGTAAGGCAAGAATGCAGTAGGAGTGTGGCACGCAGACTAGACGAATTAATTTTGGCACTGACCTATTTTGTACGATGCATGGTATGACAGCCAAGAACCGATAAAACCTACAGATGGAGCGCATTGAGTACGAGGCTGTCTCATAAAAGTGGTGCGGGCGGCGGCTAACCAATGTAAGAAGGTGTGAGTGAATATTGGATTGCAATGTGTTACCCAATTTTGATTGTAATGGTGGTTCATGAATATTTTTTTGCATTTTTTTGTACTTCATATTCATTACTGTATTTTTATTCATTTTCGCTACTTAAACTAACTGTGGTGGTAAACTGGTGTGTTTAGTGGCTGACTAGTGTGTGAATGTGTGCGCGCCGACTTGTACGTAAAAGCAAGAGAGCCAACTTAAGTGTTGTATTGTTCAAGGCGCTCCGTCCATAGCTTTTAAAGGTTCATGATTAAAGATTAAAAAAGTATGCGGGCTAAATGATGGCAGTCGTGATACCAGACCGTATCAGACAGTTGAGTAGTACATTATAGGTCATCAAGAAAAACAGCTTATCTCAAAAACAGGCTTTAGCTTTTGGTTCTTTTATAAAAATGTTATGGTTAATTACAGGAGGGGCTTAGGGACAAAAACTCAGCACCATTGAAAATGGTATGTAGTTCTGAGTGAGATGGATCCATTATTTATACGGCCAACAGCCTCCCGATTCACAAAGTAAATGTTTTCAAAGAAAAGTTTCGGCCCGCACGAGTACTGTTTACCAATCAGGTTTCCAAATTCAATTGTTATGTCGACGGTACGCTGAAATTCTTTTTGTGCAAATTCTTTAAATCGGTTTTCCGTCACAAAGTTCTAAACACTAAATTCCGTTGGATTTTGGATGAATTCGATGTGGTATGAGCCATCGAACATTGCTGTATTTTGAATTTCGAATTCCGCTAGTTTTCAAAAGTTGTGCATCAACTTTTGAAAACTAGCGGAATTCGAAATTCTGCTGTCAATGTCAAATACTTACATTATGAGTTGATAACAGAATATTAAAAAGTTATAGGTAAGGCGAATGATGGCCGATGATGCAGTCTGACATCCATACCGTTTGTCATCACAGAATACATACAGTATACCTACATTTTAATTAACCACATTTGTATATATTTTCCGTTTGAAAAAACATCCGTAATCATTATAATGTTGTCAAATCTATAATACGACAAGGAAAACCGAAACCTCGCAATCCATCTGAAACGTCGTCAAACCATTAGTCGAAAAGAAAAGAAAAACCAATTCCCGAGGCGTCTAGTATAAAATTCAGCATAAAATAAAGTCAGCGACTGCATCGCGATAAGGGCGTTACCACACCGAGCTAAAAGACAAGTGGCTTAATTGAGAGGCGACCCGTGGGGGGTCTCAAGGCGTCGGTTTATGCTAATCAATTCAAGCAGTTTGTTTTTTAAACCACAATCGCCACCGGAATCGTCGTCGTTTTTACTCCTTTATAGTTCTTTTTTTTTTACGAAGTGGCCAGTGTGTTAATTCAGTTTGAATTTGGAATTTGTTGATTGATTTCGGTTTTGAAACGGTTTGGAATCTTTTATTGTATTTAATGACAAGTAGTATTATTAATGATGAATATATTAATGATAAGTATAATAATGATTAATGGCATATTGACGTGTTGCATATAATTATATTATGGTGTAAAATAAGTAGAGAACCTTTGATGGCGGCAGGATGTGAATTCGTGAGAATATTTGTAGTTTCAGACATGGATTTGCGAAAAAGATGTATATGGAAAGCCACTGATTGACTGATTGATTGACGGATGAGATAATGGCATAGGATTTTCCCTCGAGGTCAGTTGTCTGATGGCAGTCATTTCTGTGAATGTGAAAAGAAACCAGTTGATGGAGTGATACGATAGCCGACTAAAGGCCGCAGAAGCAGGCTTCGTACGCAATCGAAGTTGGCACTCAGATAGAAAGATTTGCGAAAAGTCTATAGTCTAGTCGGTTGGTTATAAATGAATATGTCAAAAAGTAAATGTTGTAATATGTCTAAGTCTCACTACATTTATGAGATTGTTAAATGAATTTGAATTTTACCGCCATTAAAATAAGAATTACTTTTAAAAGACTGACGGACAATCTTAGGTTATCTAGGTATCGCATAAACACTAACATATAAATTTCGCTGTTTACTGCTCCTCGGTTTTTACTATTAAGTTTAAATACTCACACATTCCGCTAGCGATTTACTGGTATTTTTAATTAAAAATCACATTTTTATATCTTAAAAACACCTTTTTAAGATCGTATCAAAGCAGTGAAAATAATTGTGAGCTAAATTTTTAAACAGACTACGAATTATGGTTATGTGTTAAGCTGTCTATGTATTTTCGCGTATGTACGTAGGTATGTTCCACTTTAACTCCTAAGATACTTAACTAAGTATAATGAATGAGGTGTCAGATCATTAGAAAATTTCAGAATCAAGATCTGGGTAGGCTTAATTTTATACGAATAACATAACCATAACGGATGTTAAATCTAAGTGGGGCCTCAAAAATAGTCCAGCTAAGTCAAATTACTTATGTTAAGTCGGTAATGGCCAGGATTCTAACCTGAGGCTGATTCCATAATCACTTTTTCACCCCTAGGATGATTAAGTCACACAAAGAACATAATTCTCCAAGTTTCAGGTCTCTACGATTAGCGGTTTAGGCAGTGCGTAGATCCGTTAGTCAGTGAGAACAAAGCATTTTATATGTAAGACGATAGATAATAGTAATATAGATACGGAACTCAGTTATAAAGGCACAATATTTGAAGTTAAACTCTAGCCACTCAAGATATAGATGTGTGGTCGCATCGCACTGGGTCGCACCCACTGACGACCGCCAGAGATAACAGCGTATATTATTATAAGTATTATCCCCGGAACGGATAAACCGCTGGACACATCTTCGTTTACCGAACGACGTTTTAATATAAGGCAGGGATTATAAAGGCAATATACCTTTATCGCAATCTTCTCAATATAATATTGGTTTTATTATTGATGTGCAAACGCGCTAATCGTGATGAAATTATCGATATTCGAGATATTTATTGACTGCCCAAACTCCTCCTATTATGTTCAGTTTTCTAAACGACTCACTCTAAAGGTATATTCCGGCTTCAGTGGAAACGTATAGTGTTAGTCGATTTTATAAAATTAGAAACACAACATCATATTTATGACATAATAACAGCCTTAGAAAATCATTGAATCACATAAAAATAAATCACCAATAAAAATTGGTAACGTCCCATCATCTATCTGGTGAGCAGTAACCCTGAAACAAAACCTTGACTGACTGAACAAGTAATAAACGTAAAATCGTACGATCCTAGGGTTGCCGCGATAAAAATATTAAAGTGTAAAATATGCACAAATTATTAATAGCACGCACTTTGCCTTCACGCGAAACTTTGAGCTTTGATACGGATTCTTTATGAAGCGGCTGTGGTCACGCATTTTTAAGGAAATAAGCTTAACAATTTAGTTTTTAAAAATTGCTTAATATACGAGTAGAAACATCACGTTGACATGCCAATTTTAGCTACTGTTGCTGGTAAGCAACAGATCGTTTCGAACGCTGTTAACCTTATTGATTTGAAGTGCGTGATACAATTTAAGTGTTAATGATTTTTTAAAGCTTCTATTTGTACATACAATTTTCTTTGTTAATTGAAATAGTTACCAGTGTTTTGTTTACTGTCAAGTCTGATGTAATTCATCACCTTGTCTTAGCGACGCAGTGAGCAGTGAGTGGCAGCGAGTGTGACTGTAATGCATGGGGTTCAATTCCCGTATCAGGTAAAGTTGTCGATGATAGCATTTTAGTGGCGCTCTTTCAAGAGGACAAAATCATCATCATTAGAGTAATTCTGTCTACACTTTGGAGCCCGGAGTCCGCTCTTCTATATGATTTATTCTGATATTGCCGAACAAAACATAATGTAAGTACCGTCAAATTCTACTATGCCATCAATTGACTGTAGCACCAAATTATGTCAATACCTATTCCTTACCATCTCAATCACGTACTCATTTTCCTAGAGACGCACACAAGTTCTTTCATTGAAATCTACGATCTAAACTACCATACGGTATATAAATCATTCTGATATTGCCCAACAAAACATGTACCGTCAAATTCGACCATTTGTCGGTACAATTTCGGTCATTTATTGCGTTTGCCCGTAGCGTGTCGGCTAACGCAAGCTTGTAATTTAAGCATTTTGTCGTCTGCCATTATGCTAATAGTTTTCATAACATTTTTTGATACGCTCGCCCTTCCTTGCTCGATTTGGGCGCGGATTGAGGCTTTTATACCACTGTTAATATTATGTTGCAGTAATTTCCTTGGTATTTAACTTAACGAAATCTTAATTCTTCTGAGAGCCCTAACAGGTAGCGTTCAATTGATTAGGTACTTAATTGTTGACAAGGACTGCGCTTTCAGCACTTAATAGACAATATGCTTACGGTTGTGTGCAATCGGATGGTAAAAGGACTCATATTATATTTTTGGACTTCAAAAACGATGAAACTCATGTGCGTGTATGTAAGCGTATAATCAATATGTACCTACATAATATATGGATGTAACTGTGCCGGTTGCATAGACATTCAGAATTGGCCTTTTGTATAGAATTTGTCAAGAATTTACAAATTATATAAATGCGTAGTTTGGAGTTTTACTTCAGAATGAGTCGAACGAAATACAGAACAGCCCAGAACATGGACATTTTAAGTTTCCACTTACGTCCCTCTTAATTCATGTTTGCACTGACGTTTTTTTAGATTTTCTAGTCTTTATTCAACAACAAACATCATCGAGATTAGCAGAAATGAATCTAGAGTTACTCCACCGACTATGACTCACCTTCTAACGTATGCTACATACTCATATGGTACAGTCAGCGGCAAAAGTCTATGATGATTGCACAGATTTCAAACTTAAAAATTCGAATGAAAATGGTTCATTACTGTAATCAAAGTTTAAAGGTAGTTCAATAGAGCCAACTTAGTACCTAATTAAACATCATTTTTATTTAGAAACAAGTTATTTTGGTCAAAACTTCTGTTCAAAATCTGAAAATGATCATAGACCTTTGCCGCTGACTGTACATGTACAAAGAAGAAACTCGTGGGTGCTACTGCTACTTATCGCTATTAAGATCGCACGCTAGACAAACTGGGCAAACAATATTTGACAAACGACATGCTATTAATACAATAGAGTGATCAAACGACAAATTGGTCAAAATTAGAAACACCCCATTACATAAACAACACAAGTAAAAGTAATGAATTACTTTCATCGTATAGTCAGAAGTTTTAAGTTATGTGGCAATACTGTCAAAGCAGAAAGTTATCGAAGACGTTTAAAGACGTCAAAAGAAAATAATTAAATACGAGATTGTGTCACACACATTTTCAACTCTATCTTAAAAGGAAATCAGACACTTTTGTTCTATCCGGATGTTTTTTATCGCAAATAATAATCAATAGTTGAACCAGATGCATAGCAAAGTGTTAAACAAACATAATATATGATCAATTTTAAATTAATTAAATTTCAAAATCCGGCCCCTTGTGGTAACGCTAGTTCGTAGGTTGGCGTGACACTTCACTAATTAGTGATGTGGATCTATCGGCGTTAGTTAGACTTTATCGATATTATTATGCGTTGAAAATATTGAAATAATGTATACACTTGTAGCAGTTTATATTATGTTTGATTTTTAAATTGAATACGTAAATAATCATTTTACATTTATTCTAAGCAATGTTGTGAAATATACTACCCATTCTTTACTAGCTGGGGTATATTTTTAATTATACTAGTATTACTGAATTTTGTTTGCACATGAATAACATGGATGGATAAAAGATATTATTTAAGTCTAGTAAAGAGTAGGTACTCGTTGCCAATGAGCATGTATGAAGAATATAAAGTACTCAAAAATAGAAGAAATGAAAATCGTGTATCAGGAACCCTGTATGTGGCAATAGACGTGACTAATATAATATTTTATTTACAAACCAACATTAATTCTTATAACACGCTGTATATCTTCGGAAGGGACTGTTGACATTTACCCGAACAACACAACCCACTAACACCTACGCGTTCACAAAATTATTCCATCGATATAAAGCAGTACATCTCTAAACAATGCTGTTATGCAAAACAGAAGGTAGCGAACACTATCAGATCGGTGACCGCGTTGAGCGTGGCCACAATTATTTACGGACAAAATAATTATATATTACTAAATTGTTCTTTGGGCTACCTAAACAGGGTAGTTAGGAGACATTCTGAGTGAGTGTAATGACTATA
This sequence comes from Lithosia quadra, assembly GCA_963576445.1. NCBI lineage: Eukaryota > Metazoa > Arthropoda > Insecta > Lepidoptera > Erebidae > Lithosia > Lithosia quadra. The sequence continues at coordinate 4,870,007 of OY754899.1, read as the reverse complement.
ATGACGAAATGTATTGACTTTGTTTACTTCGTCGACACAACAATGTTAATTTGTGAGTGTGGTGTTATACCGGGTTCTTTTCCAGCAGAAATTAAACATAAATGTAAGTTCTAGTATCATTCATATATATTCACTCACTTTTTCGTTTGGGGAAAAGATTACTGCCTATCAACTGACTCTGTTCCTTAAAACTTTCATAAAAGGTTTCGAGTACTGATGAGCAACCATTTTCATTAATACATCAACAATTTAATCACTGCATTATATATCCTGCGAGGTCCGCTCCTCTGTGGGTACCTACCCACGTATACGTGCCTTACTTATTTGGTGTGTCATTCGTTCAGTATTCATTCGCATTTTGAAAACCCTGTTGCAATGGCATCATAATGGCAAGAGAGACTCCCATCACCTTCTAACTTCGTACCCGCTCAGGAAAGGTGCGTGAAAGCGCGGTTAAGATGGCAGAATTTTATGCCCGAATAATTTGAAGAAGTGAATCATTGACACGAAAGTAGAAGAAGTATTCATTCACTTCACGTACTTAATCCGCCTTAGTATATATTTTTTTTCTATTCTCGTTACAACATTCTACATCACAGTACAACTCTAATATACTACTACAACCCAAGCAATATAAATAATTTGAATTTTTGAACGAATAATATTTATTTTTTTTTGCACAGAAGTACATTAAAAATACAGATGATGCAGCCACCTCACCCACTGCTATATGTGTGGGCATTTCGATTTACAAGATTCACTTTTTCACGTTGAGTACTTCACCGTCTCGAAGATTCCAGTAGAGCGTACGGATAGAATACTATATAGAGACTCTTGCTAGAGAAGAGATCATATTTCGGCATACGACAAACCAGTCTTCGGCAAAGACTCTGCTCCGCGAACTTCACTACTTTGATGTTTACAACCGAGTGTCTGAATATAGATCTGGTATAGAGATCTCCTAGATACTATAGTTTGGTATAGATCCAACACTGGATCAACCATTTTTTCCAGCGTGGGTGTTTCTATCATATTTCCTCTTTCTCTAATAAATAATCAGTATTATCTGAACGTATTTCCACATTTGTTTAAGAAAAAGCATTTGTCAAATGTCCTCAAACCAACCAAACTTTAAACTGATATTTGCGTGCGCCCACGTCTTACAGTTCTTATTTTTTTGGATTTTCACGGTGATCGACCGCCGAGATACCATCGATTTTACCTTTAACACGCACCGACTCACTTAATTCAAGATTTACTACCGCATCATATTTTGATAAGTATTTTTAATTTGAATAAATTATTATTTAAGGGTGTTATCGTATAATGGAGGCTTGTAATCATGACCGCGCTTTCGTTTTGTCACGGGGCAACTGTGAACTTACTTCGGCTCGAAAAACAATTGTTAATTTACGTGGAAATGTACATGTGTTTACTCTTTTGTGTGAAATTTAACATTCTTATGTTAAATGGTCAGGGTTTTTAACTAATTTATACGCAGTGAAATGTTACACATCAGTTATTTAAAAACAGTAAATAACATGATAGGTCAGTAATTAATACGCAGTGAAAGATGTTACATACTTGATGTTACAGTTTTATAAAAAAAATTACTCAAAATGTTATTGACTGAATATTTTATGCAGTTAGCTATGGTAGCCTAGTATAGTATTGGTCAAGTAACTGTATTATTTTTTCATTATTGATTGTATGGGAACAACACCGAGACCGAAGGGCAAACAAACCTCAACTCACTAGATGGGCAATGTTACAAGAATTGTAAGACAGAAAATATCAACCATACTTTGCCCATCTTAGAAACTGAATCCATTCTTCTACCCATTGAATTGAAGAACTTCGTCAATCACTGCTATCTTCTGCCCTGAAAGTTTTGGTGAGGTCCGATACACACTAAGCACAGTTAATAACATTTTATAACTGCTACCATGGCAAGTTTATTTATCGACAATTCGATAAAGATGTCACAGCCCTTAATACCCGACCACGAGCGATTATGCCCCGAGATTACCGCGTTTGTGCGACAAAACAAAAATTATTTATGTACCGTATACATTTTGAGCGACATTTTTCAGTTATAAACTAACGAATTTTATTCATGTAACTGTTTTTTACGACATTCGAGGTTATATTGCCGTGGCTGCCGTCGGAGATCCTAACAAGATATGTATTGAAATAGATTTGATAGCTCTGTGTTTATAGTTAAACTACGAGTATAAACCTTAATATGAAATGTGAATTGTGCGTTTAAAAACGGTAATCAAGTTCGTATAAAATTATTTTTGCTGCAGGACATGGTGTTTGAACATTACGTATTCAATAAAAAAATTCTCTCGCTCTCTATTTATCAGTCCATTAATGAACAATAACCTTTATTGTTCTTTAATGGATTGATAACGAGATAAAACCAAGTCACCTGTCTTCTGCATGATTAGTATTATTTTTTACCAAAACCTAAAGACAGCCATCCAAGGCCTTACCGAGACGCGTTCAAAATCGTTCAGTTTCAGCCCGCTCAGCTGAGGGAGAGAGAATAATTTTGAGCACGTTTTCGCCCCTCAGGACCAATTCTAATGAAAAATATGTTAAAAATTCAGTCCCAGTCTATTGTCGATCTCATGTGGATCTCCCAATTCGCAAAAGAAACACAGCTTTTTGATATTTGGGAGATCAAGAATGAACTCTTAAATGTCGAAAAAAGTTTTCTTCTAACCAAAATAATACATTTCTTAGTATTTGGGAGATCGACATTAGATCGAGACAAGACTGAGACTGAATTTCGAAAATATTATTATAATGAAAATTCGGTCTTTGATTTCTAGTTTTCGTAGACTTTCACTGTTTCCCCATTAACCATGTGCTACAGGCCAAGTATTGTACTTCTGTTCAATCCTAAATTATTGCCATTAGTAATTAATTAACATGTTCATTAATGCCTTTTTCGTTTTGTTACAGAAAATTTACCACCGGAATGCCGCACACAGGTAACTTCATTTAAATACATTTAATACTGCTTTTATATCACTCTATAGGTCATAAACATAAAAAACTAATTGATATTGCGTAGCTGTGCGCAACATTTCATAGAGGTCTATACGTATACACAATTACCGCGGTAGCCTAGTGGTTTGGATAATGGACTGCTGAGACGAGGTCTCGGGTTCGATCCCAGGTTCACCATTGCACACACCAATGACTTTTCGATGCTTTTCGAAGTTATGTGTGTATTTATCGTAGGTTTATTAGTGCCTCGGAGAGCACGTTAAGCCGTCGGTCTCGGTTGCCATACAGACATCTATGGCAGTCGTTACGGGTAGTTGGAGCTCTAAAAAGTTCAACCAGTCTAACTTGGAATTTCGATATCGGCATCGACCCCAACTGAGTTGGGAAAAAGGTTCAGAGTATGTATAATGAACCATACTCAAGCTCATTAGAAGTTTTTAGTTTGAAATCTGTGCAATCATCATAGACTTTTGCCGCTAACTGTAGGTACATCTTTTGTTAACCATTACTCCATTTTCTAAAGGTAAAAGAAAAATAACTTAAAAACGCTCCTCTTTTAATACTTACATATAAAATGTAACAACCAGATTAAAACGAGACACAAATTTACTGAATTTAGAATATCAAACAGTAGCCGGACCACATACACAGCGTACCCAAAACAAAATTGACGGCATTATCTTAACAATTCATGATATTATACGTTTAACACGAACCACTCACAAACAGCAAAACTTGGTATCTGAAGTAATCTTGCCTCTTATCACAGATACTGCTTCACTAAGTACATAAATATATCAAGGTAAGGTAACTGGTAGCTAATGACGGTTGGAGCCCAATGCTCAGATCTTAATTAACGCGACGTTTAACATTAAAGAAACCGAAAAGTAGGCTGTGTTATCGCGAGCCAGGAATTTACCTCACGCATTGAAATCATAAGCGTTTCAAAGAACCCCGGGGGTAGTGACGCCATTGGTTCGATTTTCGATGGATAGTCTTTCGTAGAATATTAAGTGAAATTTATAAAAATTGTAATGAAAAGTCGTTGAAGTACAAAATGTACGCGTCTATTTTTTATTTAAGCACAAGCTGTTGCTTCTGATCCCGTGGGAATATTGGGATAAAAAGAAGGCTATGTTACTTAAGATAATGTTTTTTTATACCGCTTAGGTGGCAGACAAGCACGCGGCCCACCTGATGGGAAGCGGTCACCGGGGCCTATGGAAATTTGTAACACCACTCGTGCTGCTGACCCTGGAGGGGGAGGGTTGGATGAGATTGAGTGGGATTTTAGCATTCTAATGGTCAAAGAGTTTTCTTTGAGCCGTTATGTCCGACCGACTAAAAAGATTGGCATGGGCGCCGAAAATATTAGTAGGGCCACATTTGAGTTCTCAGTAGCTATATATTATAAGAGAGACAGGCAGGTCAACAGGCTCTTTTACAATAACTGCCTCCAGTTAGATCATCTGTAATATTTTAAACACACAGACGGAAATTATTTACCAAATACAAAATACTTAAAACTCATCACCTTTTTGGTTACGAATTTAATTACCATCAAAGCTCTACTTCAGGTAAATTTATGTGTTTTTATAAAATACTTCCTGAATATTCCAGCGTCATTAATTTTAGACCATCCGTGTTAGGGTCATAAATTTGTCAAAATAACCCACATTGTCATAAATTGAAAAGAAAAGAAATAATGGGTCATACCGTGATGTTTTGATGGCTATGAATTTTGACAGTTGTAAATGGTTTTTAAGGTGTATCATCACTGTGAGTCGAAGTCCTGGACCAGCAAGTTATGAAAAACAGTTTAATGCAACGTGTAGGAACCTAATTTGCGTATATTGACTGGCGGCCCTATACACATCACAGAATGTTATTTTTAACGGCAAATAGTGTTTATACTCGTATTGCAGCAGTTGCAGGAGTTTCTATTACCGACATAAATTATTATGAAAGTAAAAGCAATTATTGTAGAACTGTGCCTACAATGAACTAAGGTACGATGGGGTTGACATATCCTTACTGGATCAAAACCCCAAAATAAATAAAGATAAAAAAGCGCAATATAGAATGATCAATAGGTACGAAAATGTATAAACGACGATATTTGAAATCGTAAATTTTGGTTTAAACAAATCATTCCAGGCAAACATGATTTCTCTAAATCACATGGTCACTTATCACCAGGTAAGATAGAAGTCAAACGTAAGCCTATCTTGAATTTAAAAAAAAACACCAAGATCCTCAGGTTCCAAACAAACCTCGACAACGGGGTCTGAAATGCGAGCTTTGAATGCTACCGAGATTCTCTCGATGGCTGTCGTATGATAATGTTGATGCTGGCTCACCTCGGCCCAATGTGTACAAGCATCTTTATACGTATTCTAAAGATTTTATGACAGTGTCAGAGTTAATGTTTACTTTACACTCCGATTATGCTTAATTTACGGGAACATTTTTATATGTTTCTACATCGTCTATGACATATAATTACGACTAATTTATTAGGCACATCTAGAGGTCTAATAATGATTTATGATCTGTGACTTGCTACAATGGTTAGCTCGTTAACGGCCACTGCGTTAAGTATTGGGTTCAATACCCACTGGGGCAGCTATTTATGTGATTCAGAGCTAGGAGTCTAGGTGTAGGTATTTTATACATTTCTAGCTAATGCCTGCGGCTCCGGCGTGTATCGTTTTATAGTCATATCTCCGGTTCACTCAATCTATTGTAATGAAACATACGGGAGATTTAAGTCTAAACAAAATTATTTTATTGAAAAAATCGCATCAAAAACCGTTCAGTAGTTTTTGCGTCTATCGTAAACAAACAGAAAAACAGAAAGCAGACTAGAAATAGTAAATACATATTTTTGTGTTCAGTGACATCCATTTAAAATAATTTTTTTTTTCAAATTTTCAATGTATAGACAGAAATATTTTACAATTTTATAATAGTAAAGACCTAAAGAATTATCTATAACGAAACACAAATTAAGTAATTTGCCAACGGGAGCAAAGGTTATCTTATCAAATTAATGTTACACCGAATTATATTGGCCAATATACGTCGGTTAGCGTGAAGAAAATATCTATTTATGTAATAATTTAAATACCCGTTTGCTAAAAAAAGTAACAACACGATGATAATTAATTACCGCGATTAATCCCACTCGTATTCCCACCACTGTAACTCCTGTACACCAGGATAAACAGTAGTGACTGCAAAACTCCGTATGATGGCACTCGGGAAATCCCAGGTAAAGATAAACTGCCTTTGGAAGGAAACTTTTAAATAAGAGGAGTACGAAATATTATAAATTCACTTCTTTTCTTAGCGGATGAAAGAGACAAAATAAATAAACTACATAAACAAAAATAAAGCACCTCAGACAAAATTACCCATGGATCAACCAGTAGAATTATGTGATCGGACCACGGGTAACAAACCAAATATTACGGTCCGAGAGCTAACTGCTAAGGATATTTCGAATTATGATAATTGGGTTGCATAATAATATATTCAATTTATGTAAGAAAAAGATATAAAATAAAATCAATCAAAACTAAGTACCATACGCAGAGTACTAAACTCACTGTTACACATTACGTAACTCGACAATAATCGGGACAGTCTCAAAGAAACGCCGAACATATGAACCCTGGTACCTTACTACCGTCCACAACCATTAACGGTAATTAAGAAAATCGAGAGTCAAATCTCGTATCGAGATAAAATCGGATCCGTATCGAGTCAGCCCACCCGCATCAACACTCACTCCGTCCTAATACATTATACATGCCTCGCTCACATTAGTTCCTTATTAACATCTGCCAGCACCGAATTGACCGTCAACAATGTCACCCACATTTTTAAGCAATACTTTGAACCTTATTCCGTAGAAATAAAGAGTTAAATGTAATTAAAGTCAGTGATTATTAGCAATAAAATATCATTTTCATGATACATATCTCATATATACGGCAATAATTTCTTCTAAACGTGATAATATCGGAGCATATAGGAATGATTTGTATTTTGTTGAGGATCACACACGAAGTTTCCGGTTTCTAATTTGAATATAAACAACATTTAATATCACGTAATAGTTCTCTAATTAACAGTCATACCATATATTGTTGGGAAGTTATTGATAATCGAAAAAAAATGGTCTAGTATTTTATAGAAATTGTTTGAATAGAAGGTGAGTTAATGAAGTATAGGGAACATACGGCACGGTCAGCAATAAAAATTGCTTAACACATTGAAATTTCACAAATTTGTTATTCAAAAGACCACACTTAACCTGTTTTCTTATGGTTAAAAGATGAGCATGATTAATTCCATACATTATTTAGTAAATGATGATGGGTTTTTGCTTTTAAATGATCTACAAAATTGAATTTCTTCAGCTATTTTCTCTGCAGCCGTTGGTAGAACTCTAGGTAGGTTGGTATTAATAAAATATTAAATTTGCTGAAGTTAAGAAAAATATTGGTGTTTTTGTGGGTCGCTTACTGTTGATCCTGGTTTTCGGGAGTTACAGGAGTGGGTATTTGGGTGGGAATCATCTCATAAAAGAAAATTCTGAGACAAAAAAATACGGCGTTTTCTGGCTATGCCTATTAATACGAGTATGTCTCGATTTGTAGATATATCTAATTCCAATCAGGCCAAAGTATCGATTACTAACTGTATTTTATTAAAACTAAATTCAGGTTCTCAACATCAGACGAATTTTATTTTCAAGGCTGTTTAGAGAGTCATAAAAAGATCTTAATCACATCTGCGTAAGCGTGTGTCTATAATACCGATCTACGCGGTGAAAACGGCTTTCGCTCAGCGCGATAATTTGTACAGTTCTTTTTTTGTTGAATCTAATAGCAGAATCAAAATTGTATTACCCGTGGTCCCACCTCTATAACTGATTGGTGAGTCCACGGTGACTTTTCCTATTATTCCACCACAATGCAGTGGGTCAACGGGAAATAGTAAAATATTTTAATCCCGCCACGAAAGATTACTGCAAATATTCTATTTTTATTTTTGATAATCAACTTTTTTTTCACTAACGTCGATGTCGTTTTGCTACTAAAATGTTTCCACCTTTTTACTTAAATAGGCAACGAAATGATCAAACGTTAACTCAAGCGACATTTATAAATTTATATGTTTTAGCATAATTTAGCAAGTTAAGTACACCTATTTAATATTAATTTTATGGTTATAACATATAATATGGTAGATAAAAACCTATAATCGCATGTAACACGGAGTTTAATGATCATTACCAGATTAAAAGACTTACAAAGTAGGAAAATATTTACACGATGACCTATCAAATATAACTGGCTTTTTATAAGTTTTCTAATAAACGGTCCTTAAATGTCAGTTCCACTGCGCATAAATACTAGAATCTTTAAAATCCCTTGTCCACAGCACTGTTTTTAAACGATCCGGTTTCACGGTGTACCTCGGTGTGCAGTGGCAGCGTATAGTTTAATGCCAACTATATGCGTATAATATAATGCCAAGTATATACGTATGATATAATGCCAAGTAACTTGACTTATATTGTGACATAGGTAATTAGTTTCTTTTTATAGTTAACAATAAATTTTATATTGAACAATATTAACCCTTAAACCTGCTCAAACCCCATTAAACCTTAGTAACATGGTTTTTATTTTTACGTCATCACGTCTAGTCCAAATGTGACATTATATATATTTTATGTAAGTAATGGCAATTAGGAGGTAATCGGTGGTAATAGTACTTACTAATTAATGACGATGTGGGTGATTTCACAAGAAGATAGGTAGATATTTTTTTAAAGTTCGGTCAATTCTGAAGCAAACTAGTTGGAATTTAGGTAATTGCAAATCCTAATTTACTAGCACACTTATGATGACATTTACCATTATTCCTACTGATATTATGAATGTAATTTGTGAAGAAGTTTATATGTTGGGGATGTTTGGATATTGGTTACTCAATCAAGCTAAATTGGTAGAGGGATAGATTTATAGTCTGCAATAACTGATAGGCTACTTTATCTCTGGAATAGGTTTCCATGGATTGCGGGAACGAGATCAGTATCCCACGCGAGTGGATCCGTGTTAATTAAAAAATAAATGAAAAGTTCAATGACTTATACTTGTTTTCGTCCGGTAGTACCTACCTAAATCTTGTAAAACAGAACAAATCAGCTACTATTTAAATTTTTAACTATTAAGAAAACAAAATTAATATCTATAATATAAATTTCAACCATCGGATGTAACTGACACCTACACGCTATCGAATGGATCTCTCCGTCGGCGACGCGACGCTTGACACGACTGAACGCGACAACTCGCCACGATTGACGCCAAATTAACTCATTGAGCAGGCATGGGCGGGCTTAGTCTGGTGCGAGGAAGACTTAGTGTGGCTACGCCCATTATACACCTATGTTATTTTAATTTAAACGATAAATCTTCAAAAATCCAGTTTTTAAACTAACAAAAATAAATTTCTTTAAAATATCTGTGTAATAATCTGAATAATTTACACATTAATTAGGACTGAGTTCAATAGTTAACTATTGAATTAATTAATTTAATATAATGAATGATTAAGTTGGATTTTTTTTCAGGTCAGTTACGCATGACAAATCACGTATTTAGAAAAGATAAATGTGGCATATAGCAGTTGGGTAGACTTTGAAAAATATTAGAACGCCTAAATTAGGTAGTTAGTTAGGAATTTGTTACCTATCTACTGAAAAATGAAAAATGAAAAAAAAAAAAAAGATACGTCTGTACCCTGCGGGTGTGTTTGATAGGCTTAATTATAGCAGAGAAAGATCGTGAGGTATACAGGGTGTTCCACGAAGATAACATATAGAAGAGAAGTGTCTTTAGAAAAGGTAGAATTTTACTGAAAGAAGACTTCATTTTGATTCTGCTGAGATTCCCTCTTCTACTTCGTTCCTTAAGTAGAATACTTAGCAATAATCAATCAATTATGTTTTGAACCTATCTGGGAATTAAATAATATTATGTACTTCAATATTCAAGTCATTTTATAATGATTACAGTTGGAATGTCCAATTAATAATATTATAATATATGTATTTAATAAACAATTATTACAATATTATTGATTGACTTTATTAACATTTAAATGAATCATTCTGATAAATTATTAAATTGAACCTCATCATGAATTACGAATTTGATATTATTTTTTGCAACTGATAAACGGTTTCTCATATCGAGAATCATAAATTAAGATACATAAGTTGCATAAAATGGTTTTAAAACCCTGAAGATTTAATATTTATCTACTTTACACAAATTATTAAATACGAACAAACAAATAGATTTTGATTATTCGGAATAAATTTCTGTAAAAAAGAATTTTGCAAATGCATCTATTTATTATACTTAGGTAGTTATGCCCGAAAATACATTAAAAAATAAAAAATCCGCAAATATGAACCTCCTCCTTTTTCGAAGTCAGTTAATAAATGGAGCACCGTAAAATTAAAGTCAGGTTGAACATACTACATGCATAGTTATTGTACGGCTACCGAATTGTAAAACCGAAGCAAATTAATCGTAGCTAGACTCTCAACATTCTGCCCAAGGTTCGAGGGAAAAGCTTTTTGATAAAAATAAGTCTACTCAGTTGTCTTATCCATACTTGGTCCAACCACAGCCACCCGGTCTAAATCAAATGAATCTATACATCAGATTCGATTTTCTAGTTCGATATTTACAACTCTGTTACAATTTTATATCATAAAATTTATTTCTTTTTATTGTGGTTCATTAATTATTGCTTAAACTTGTCTGGACGGTCGTAAAGATGTATATCGACGTATTAACGGTAGATATGTACAGTACAGTGTATACTCATTGTAGCTGAAACTCATGGTAACGGAGGTATAGGAAGGAACCTGATGGTCTTATCAAATATAAAATGTAAGTTTAGGACCCAGTCACTGGACAGATTAACTAAATTGTCAGTGTAACAAAATTATCTTTTAAGGTAAGTGGCAACTTAGATAGGTATTGAAAAATCTCATCAAATTTTCAAATAAGGAAGAATATCTCTTATAGTTTGTGGCTACTTAGATAAATACTGTTTATTCTTATATCGACGGTCCCTACGTAAAAAGGAACATTTCAAATATCGGGTATTTTTATAAAACTTTTTTGACTTTAGGTTTTCCATTGCACATAGTCACATATTTTTTTGCAATATAACTTATTAATCTTACAAAAAAAGAATAAGATTTAATTTAAAAATGCATTTACATGACTGTAGGTATAAACGTAGGAACCGTAGGGAAAATTCATGTTTACAAAATATATGCTTCGAGTGCACTTTTCTTCCAAGCTCTCTACGTACTTACATAATACACTGTGCATAATGAAATTAACTACAATATCATCAATACGTGAACAAAATTCAAATTACAAAATTCCGTTTCATAATTATCCAACAATAAATGCGTGTGTAAAAAAAAGAAAGATATTTTTGTATTCATTTATTAATTAATAGTTTTAGATGGCGCCGGCGCCGCCCCGGCGGCATTTGGTAGTCTGAGAACTCTACACCAGTGATAGGTAATTAAATTTAATATCATTAATTGCCAATTCTTTACTTAAACATAATACGTTCCATTATAAAACATAAACCAACTAAAACTTGCGTCATACAGTGACCGATACGGAGAGCTTATAGTTGTACCAGAATTACTGTTAAATGGTGAGAATCGGAAATTACATTAGGTACCCTTACTGAGGGTAAGAAGAAGGGTAATCAAATTACCATTGTTCCATTAAAATTACCATTCCTCTTACCCTTAGTAAGAAGAAAGGTAAGTAAATTACCAGTGTTACTACTAATAATTAAGATTGGTAGTAACACGGGTAATAAAAGAAACCCCACTTTTAACACAAGCAATTTAACTCAGCAGGAGACATTTATTAGGAGGAATCCTAGTACATCCAGTTACTAATAATCTGTAAAAATATATTTTAAACTATATATTAACGGTGTTACTACCAATACCTAGTAGGGTTGGTAGTAACACAGACAATAAAGGATGAGTTCACATCGGTGATGTAACAGCTAGGATTTGAACCTGGGACCTTTCAACATTTGTGTCACTGCGTTTTTTGTAAAAAAAGCGATATTTTTAATTATTATCTGTTTCAAACATGTCCAATTTAAATGGCGTCATATATGGACACCACATTTCCTCGATCTTGCGGGTGTTCTCGCCAACCGAGTTCTCCGGTTCCGCGGTGGGAGGCACCTTCTTCCAAGCCTTGGGTTTCAGGAACCGGGAGTCGTCATGACTTATACCGTTTTTTACCCATGCGATTACGTACGGCGACCCTGGAAATGTACATAAAAGTGATTAATACTCGTCCGTATTATTCGTGAATAAATAAATATTCTAGGAAATTCTACACAGCCCAATCTAGACCCGAAGTGAGCATAACTTAACTAGCTTGTGTTATAGGTTCTAGACTACAGACCAATATACGTACTAATAGACATTTTTTGTTAATACAAATATATTTGCATTGGGTGGGGAACGTAACCGCTACGTACGATGTGGCAGTCGAAAGTTCTACCAAAATGTAAGTTTTGAACATAAACGGAGCTTCAGCGCGAATAATGATTTTCAAATCATAGAATAAATAAAACTACTAGTAGGTAGGTATAGCTAAATATATCCTATGTCCTCTGTCCAAAACATGATGTTCTTTGCACCAAAATACAGCCGAATCTGTAAAGCCATTTCGCGTGATTGACTATCGTACAAACTTAAAAATTTTCGCATTTCTAATATCAATAAAGGTTTTTTGTACCCCACGTTTCGATGGTCACGGGTGGGAATGGTATACCTTATAAATATAACCGATATATATCTAATACGACTGCAAGTCACGGAACTTTAAAATACTAGTATTCTTTTATGAAGAAATAAACATGCGTAGGTACAGCCCACCAATGGCGAATAACTATAATATTTCCAAAAAGTATGACGATAAGCCAAGGCATGTGTTTTAAAAGTGTGTTTAAAAAAATATTAAAGGTTAAGGTAACAATTTATGGACAGATTACTTAACACTTTAGGTGGAACGTATTAACGCAGGGCTTTTTCAAGGGCTACTTTATAAATAAAGAATAAAAAGACCACAGGGATCCCAACTAATCTTAACTAATATTAAAAATGTGAAAATAAGTTGGTTTCTTTATTACGCTTTCACACCTTATCCAATCATTATGAAATTTAGCATTCATACCTATCATCAGGAGTACAGTAGCGCCTCTCAGCGCCTCTCATTAAAAAGATTTTTCTTAGCGATAGGAAAGTAACGTCGTGTATAAAATTGTGAATGAGGTAGCTTGTTATTCAGTCAGATGAATTTGATGGACTCTTTAGACCAGAGTAGATCAAATCCTTTTGCTATCCACTAGGTACCGTATTGTAAGGGCGCGTAGATATGGTACAGTTAGTCAATCCAAATAATGGACCAGGTTTGAATAAGCCTAAGGCTTGCACAGACGTGGGAATTTTGTCCGCGGACTTTTTTGTCCTCTTAGATCGCTTACAATTGTATCGAGTAACGCAAAAGGATTTAGAGTACCACGTACAAAAGATTCAGTATCGCAAATAAAACGTTCGATTGTAAGCACAAATTTTAGAGGACAAAAACTCCGCGGACAAAAATCCCTTGTCTGCGCAGGCCATTAAAAGAGGATAACGTACGTAACTTCAATACTTCCCACAACTGCCATTAAAGCAGATGTAATTCATCCACCAAAACCCATGGTGTAAGACACCTTCTACCCACCAATTGTACCTATCATCAATGAGTCATAATATACGTTTTCCATTAGCGTAAATATTGCAATCAACGACACTCACTGTCGAAATTGGCGTGGATATCAGGCCGAAGGGTGCCGACAGTATAAAACTTCAATTTTTTGACAGCTGCGGCGTATTCCTCGCAACGACACCGGTCCATAATCACATACAATAATTGCACTGAATAAAAGTAATGTCTTTTCTTATAAATGATGTGTAAAAATACGAATTAAACGTAGACAGAGAAGGAAATTAAAGCAATCTACATCTTGGCCTCCGAGATAGTAGCTGTCAAATGCCAAGCAGGTTTAAATGTCAAAATATGTCGCATAGACAATAGGATTAGACTAGCGTAGACCATGGGTAATAATCTTTGAGTATTTAACCGGGGGTCGCATACTGTTTGATATCGAGTTTTAATCATTGTGATTGCGAAACGTGTGAAGTCGGTAGATTTCAATTGGTTAGCAAAGAAGAAAGAATCGGCGCGGTGTAACATTAAATCAAATGTGTAAATAGGCTTATTGTCAACGCGCGGAGTTATAATGGTACATTTTTCATCCACATACACCAGTCACTTATTTCCTTCTCCAATTGCTCCACCTCAGTCTCCAAACTATAGATGTAATACTCAAATGATATTATAAATTGTTGACTCAATAATCAATATCATTGACCTCTAATAAAAGTCATTAGTTTTTTTATTCAATGTTTTATTATTATATTACATCCACCAAACAGGTGCAACTTGACCTAAAGTATGTGTTCTCAAACTGTGCATCTCCGATATCCTAGGACATCGCTACAATATCTTCTTAAGGTGCTTCTAGATGTATACAGTGGACTTCAATCGGTTGCACCAAAGATTTTCCGATAAATATCCATCAAACTTTGCAATACTTGCCACTACCTATTATTCTCTTTATACCATTTGAAAATTATCGGTACTTACCTCTGATACTTACTAACTCTCGGGCATATGGAACGGCATTATCACCTCTCGGTTCACCGACAAACGATAATGCCACACTTCAGTTATTCCTCCACACCCCGGTGGTCTGAAAGTTATTGGATTGCCCAATAAATATTCGTTATAAATGGTCTACGTTAATACTCCCTAAATTAGCTAGTTTAATCGAATTTTATGTCTAACAATCCTAGCAACTATCTCAAACCATGCAATTTACAGCCTAAACAAAGTATTTACCCGCAACTTAAGAAAAGACATCCAAATACCCATCAACGCTAAAAGTATGAAGCGAAAAATCGTTGCTTCTGTGCCTAACGTAAGCCAATCGGCGGTGTAGTAAAATCGGTCACAAGATGTAAAATGCGCAATAACCTGGACGATATACAGTCGATATACGAACAAAAAAACCGCGAAGTTTTACAGCCAACCGATTGTAAAACTGGGAGCATTAAGGTTATAGCGATCCCGAGACGCGTGGAGTTCGGATCTTAAATGTATTCCACGAAATTTTACATTACACTAGCTTTGTTGGACAGGTTTAACTGGAGATCGACGATTTCTTTGCTGTTGTCAATGTTATAATAGTAAGATGTATGACTTACGTATATATATAGCTTTGACCAGTGGCTTCGCCCAGGTGGAAGTCTGTTTCCCTTCTCGCTGCCCATCCTTAGGAGATACTCGTGAACTTTACGATTTCAAAGGGTTTAAGGTAGTAGGTATTTTCGTATCGGCGGCTTATTTTTCCGATACCTCCAACAAATAATATTATATTTTAGCCTAAGTATACAAAACTTCACAAACTTTACCCCTTTCTAGAGAACCACTCTATCCAGTGGTGAAAACAGCATCGCTGCGTTATATAAGGTATAATAAGGAAAGGCGATACTTGTGATGGTGCGCAAACACACATACACATAAGTATAATGATACATATCGACGGTTTGAAAGGCAAACAGGAGCAAGTGACAACGAATGTTCAAAAGGAAAACATGCCAAATGACATCATAAACCCTTTACTTACCGCAAAGTTATTTACTTGAGAAGGAGCATGGTTGTTTACACCCTAAATCAATTCTTACTACTATTTCACTAATGTGATTTGGCAATGAGTGTTTTTTACTTAAACAGATCAGAACTGCACAATGAATCTGCATGAAATTTGACAAAGAGATGGATAAAATCTATTCGGAGTCTCCCCTCTTCCTTGCAATCTTTAAAAAAGTTATCTCGGAATCGGATCGAGTAAAATCACCGTCACAATGACCTAAGATGGGGAGACCCACCAAACATTGATTGCCTAGGATCGTGAACAAGTACCCTCACCGTGAGATGCCTACATAATCGATTATTCCTTAAAAATCTTAAACCTTCGCCATCCTAACTTCACGTGAAACTAAAACCTTTGATATCAATTTTCACACATGGAGTGTTACTTCAGTTACCGGCAATAAAACGGAACTGTAAAATGTACAATTAATGTTGGCGGCTGTGTCGGAGGCAGTGAAGGCTGTAACTTCGCTCGATTGGCGAGAAATGAAAGCTACCGGTATTGTGAGATTAGGTTTAACGCACACCACGCATAAAACGTGCTGGATCCAGACGCGCGAAAACAATTGGCAATCAATCATTGAAGTTTCGACTCTACATGTTTATAATAAAGTCTATAATTTCATGCTGTAGATGTTTATATTCTCATCGTAAAACGCTGAATAGCGTTGATATGATACACTGCCGTATAATGACTTCAGGTGTTTCCAAGCCATATATTAATAACATCGAAGAGGATGCGCTCACAACGCGATCAATTACTATTGTCACTGTGAATCCCACACAATAGAACAACCTTTTTTTTAACTTTTAAACTTTCGCGTTCCATGATTATTATATGTAAACGGGAATTAACGCGATCATGGTATAGGTATATACATAACTTTGGAATGCCTGACGTTTCGACCAGGTTACACCGGCCGTGGTCACAGGCTGACTGTCTCACCGATTGAAACCGTCTTTCCGATTGAAATAATTTCAATTTCATTCAACGGTTTCAAGTTATCTGCGACATGGAATCCAGTGATAAAAAACTTGCTACCTCGCTTTTCTGCGCGGTCGGATAGACACCGAGCCGTTTGCTCAGATAATAGGGACCCTGTGAGTGTGGTATGTGACGGTACCTGAAGAAAAAATAATATAAAAAATGTCGAAAATGTGCGGGTAGATGAACAACCGGCTTCCTCACGGACTCGACGACGGAGGGCGTGCGCGGCTGAGACAGTCAGCCTGTGACCACGGCCGGTGTAACCTGGTCGAAACGTCAGGCATTCCAAAGGTATGTATATACCTATACCATGATCGTGTTAATTCCCGTTTACATATAATAACCTTTTTTTTCCGTCCACTGGAACTCAGTGAGATTTCGACTACCAGCCACAACGGAGGTGGCGTCGCTGTGAAATTTGGAGGCAACCCCTCCTCACTTCAAACAGCGCGCTCGAGGCATGTCACACTACCGTCTCAGGCCTGGTTCTATTAGAGCGACGGGTAGCCCTGCACGTCGCCCTCAGGTATTTACAGTATGATCTTCTTTAAAATAAAGCACTTGCCCATTTGGGCTGCTTATTGCTTAATAGGTAAAAATGAAAATTTCTGTCAGTGTACTTACTTTTAAACTTTCGCGTTCCATACGATTATAATACTATGTAAACGTCAGGCATTCCAAAGGTGCAAATGCATATACCATATCTATACCATGATCGCGTTAATTCTGTCAGTCTGTCAACTATACGAAGAAAATCTTCATCGCGATTCACGAAGCGATTTTGTGGTCCAATGTGCATTGAGGTTTATACATTTACGATCGCTTTACTAAATGAGAATTTATCTGCGCTCTTTTTACTTTTACTCTCATGAAGACCTCACCGAAATGAAAAAGGAAAATGTACAATTTTAGTATTTTGAAACTTTAATCATTTTAACAACTACTAAAGTTAACGAGACTTTCAAACTATACCGATGCCAATAAAACTTTACTACTACGATTTTGCAAGAAAAAAAATGTTTTTTTTTTATTCTACAATATAGTGTTGATCTTGATTAATAGGTACTGTAGTAACCTACAAACTACCGAGTAATGAAGTGACACTCAAGAATAAAGTTACTGTCTTGTAAATCGCATCGAAATCTTTGACTTTGACTTTGACTTTGACCTGTTCCCGGGTCTGTATCTTATTCCAGACTATAATCTATCTCTGTACCAAATTTCAGTCCGATCCACTCAGCCGTATTTGAGTGAAAGAATAACAAACATGCATCCAGACATCCAGACATACATTCTTACAAACTTTCGCGTTTATAATATTAGTAGGTATGATAGGTAAATTACCTATAAAAGAGATAAAGCACCACCGACACTATATTATATGTCCTGAGTGAGCTATACGAGTATGTATTGATTCCAATCATATGTTACACTCGCAAGACGAAGTGTTTCTAAGACCTCGCCATCAACTTGCAATTGATCATTGAGTAGGTACAAGATTGGAACCGGGTGTACCAAGAACCTACAGTTTCGGAGAATACTGGACATCTATTGACCATCTGCGAAGACCAACTTTCAAACATTTTTATTTTAATGACACTACTTTACCTATCAAACAAAATTAAAGTTTAACCGCAACCAACTAAAGTCTTATTTTCTGTGAATCGATGTAATCATTACGAGTTGCCGCTTGAAGAGGGAATCGTAAAGCAAGGGAAGTAATTTGCATCCGTGGATCGGACCGCGCGACAACACCCGTGAAATCGCGTATAGGCGGGTGCGGTATCTCACTTTAAAGTAAAATGTCATAAACCCAAATTACTCCAGACAAATTAGAACGCTAATTTTATATACACTAAGGTTGTAAAAGGCCTGGCATCAACGAATTGTTTTATTACTTTATAATGGTCAGTTAAGAGTAGCGGTTACGTCGATGTCTGGGTTTAAATCAGTCGTCTAGAATGGGTTTTGTATAAACGTGATTGATTTTTCTCATTAGTGATGTATGGATCGGGAAGCAGGTTTATTACTGAATTAGTATGTGATTTCATTATTAATAATCGGATTATGAACGGATATGGAAGTGTGAAAGATCTTTTGGCAAATGTGTATTGGTAATTTATGGGTTCGTGACATGTTGCCTATAAAATATAAAATTTTAAAATCTGAGACAGGAAGTGGGAATGATTTAAAAATTGTTTTATTAGAATTCGAATTTTTGAAAGTTAGTATTTTAATCTAAATATATACTCACGCCTTTATATTATCGCTGGTATAGGCAGAAATGTCACGCCTCTATCTCGCAGCTCCGAATAGAGAACCATATTTCCTACTCATTCTGGTTGGAATACGGGTTCATAGTGTAAAATACCGTGCTATTGACCATGTGAACAGTACCTACTTACTGTCCGCACTCCACCTACCCACTAACATATTATGCCTAAGAAAAGTTAAGTATTAGATGGAAGACAATTATATTTATTTTTATGAGTGTAATATCGTTTAACATACAGAGGTATATTTAAAAAGTCAATAGAATTTTCTTGATAAGATCGAACTAAACATCTTTGTTGAACATACACAATAAATGTCAAGACACAAATACTAACAAGTATTAAAAAAGCGCCCTTTTTATAAGAAATAAAATAGCTTAAAACATTCTATACAACTTATAATTACATAAGAATAGACAAAGCACCTCATTATACCCTTAATTAACGACTTGGCCGATAAATTTCAACGACAATATCTTTCATCTAAGACTTTTTTTTTCAAAATGGCGGTTGCGAGCAACGGTATTCAAGGTAGCGATACAAATTTGGCAATCAAATAAATATTAGGATGAAATGAGGACAGGTGGGGTGGACAAGGGGCTTTTGTAATTGAGATATAAATGTTACTTTTGATTAACTGCAAGTTGAAGACATTATTGCCTATAGTTCGTACACGTAAATTTATGCTGGCTAAGTTATTTAAATAGGTATGTTAATAATGACAGGGTGTGGGTAAGAGTACACTTTAATAGCAATACTTAAGTAAGTTACTACAAATTCTAAAAATATTTTCACAATAAAATTATTTCACGAGATAAATTAACAGGAAAACGAGTGCATCATTTGCTTTTCAATAAATTAAAAAAAAACAAATTTAAAAATTCTGAATAATGTCATGTAAAAATACTAAACAACACTAATGTCAACTAACTCTGTTCGCATTTCGAGTGTAGGTACATGAGTAGGCTTCTGAAATACAATATACATCGGTTGCAGTAACGATTTGAGAAGCAATATCGAAATACTGATAAATCGTTAAGTTTGCGATGATATTCGGAATATCTACAAAAATCGTTAACTTCAAAAGTAGAGACTAGAGACTACTAAATATTGTTAAGATTGCTTGCTACGAATTAGCGACCAAATTCGGTAGTCATTGCGAAAAAATGATGCAGTAGTATTGTCTGTCTAGACGACTGCAATCGTATTGTAAGATTTTTCGCGTACATTTCTGAAAAGCAATATAATATAAATAACATCATCATTACCCGATTACCATTCCAAGTTAGATACCTACATCCAAAGTCCGAGGTCAGCTCTCCTACTCCACCATCTATCTGACCTCCAACCCCAAATGGAAAAACTACACCAGACCCTTATACATTAATAGATTGATAAATAGATTCGCATAAGTTTTGTCTTATTATGACTCACACACCTTTTAGATTTACTCAATAAACAAGAAATTCCTTTAGCATGACAGCGCCAGCCACGTTATATTCCCATAAGCGTGTAATAACATTTATCGTGCGTGTCATATTACTACCGTGGCTGTCAAAGTTCTATTAGGCAGGCTTCACGTCCGGCCCTCCTTCCCCCACCCCCTCCTAGCCTCCCCACCCTTTCCTAACCTCGCCCTTTCCCTTCCGGGTCGGTAGCGCGTGGGTGACGCCCTTGATGTTGCACACGTCCATAGGCCACGGTGACCGCTTCCCATCAGGTGGGCCGTGTGCTTGTCTGCCACCTACGTGGTATAAAAAATAACAGTAGATCCTTTTTTTATACAACTTGGTGGCAAACAAACACACGGCCCACCTGATGAGCCAATGCTATGAGCCAAATCTAAATGTATCTAAATATAAAGAAGTAGTACGCTGACCCCGAATGAAAGACTCGTAAATAAGTGGGCCCAACGCCAAGATGATGTTGAAGAACTAGCAGTAATATTATACCTTTATCCGCAGGCCAAGCCGGTGTGAACCAGCTCGGGGGCGTGTTCGTGAACGGCCGCCCTCTGCCCGACGTGGTCCGGAAGAGAATCGTGGAGCTGGCGATCATGGGAGTCCGTCCCTGTGACATTAGCCGTCAGCTGTTGGTCTCCCACGGCTGTGTGAGCAAGATCCTGACTAGATTCTATGAGACTGGGTCCATTAGACCCGGGTCTATCGGCGGGAGTAAGACGAAGGTGAGTTAGTTTACTTATAAATTATTTTTACTATTTTTGAGCCCGCCGTTTTCCGATAATTTGGTACCTACGGGACGAAGCCTTGTAAATAGATTTCTCCTATTCTCGTTTTTCCGAATAACTTTTTATTTCGCTTGAAATAACGAATTATTTCAAACAAATCATAATTCATAATAGTTAAAAATTATTTAAACAAAAAAATGATGTCTACCTTACACAAACATTAGGTACCTACATTGTCCGCGGGGACGCCGACAGCCGGACGGACAACCCACCCGCGGTGCTTGCGGGCCACTTCGTCCTTTCCCCAGAATAGTACTACAATATATACCTACAATAAAATATATTCTACTTAGAACGTAATAAGCGAAATGAATGAATTAAAGTATTAACATAGTATTGTGTCAGTATCACTTATATTTATTCCCACCACTCTTATGGATAGATGAACCTCACGTTGTCGCAATTTAAATCCCAGTATCCGCTCTACTCCTTATTTAGTTTATCTTAACTTTTATGGCAAAGACTGCCCGCTTAACCCCGCAATCCTGAACGGGAAGCCTCCGCTAGAATCCCCGGTCAATCAGCAGGTATAGGCTTGCCGAAGAGTTTAACTTGAACTCGAACATCTTAGGCCCCCGTAGGTATACCTCTTTACACTTACCACAAATAGTTGGCTGCTAATTTTTATTCTGTGTTTACCCACATACTTGAACTAACGTCTTTTAGACGAAGTAACATGCGCATGCAGCCTAATTAATATGTTTTTTTCATGAGAGAACCAACTCAGCATGTCATAATATCTAAGTGAGGTGATACAATCGCGCTTCCCGTCACGGGTCCATGACATACATACTTTATGTTCCTATTACGTTGGCTAATTGAATACAGTAGAGGAAAAATAATACAAATATTAATACACCTAAGTCTATTACAGTAATTTATTCGCTTGAATATAATTTTGAAAGAATATGCCTCCTTTTATCGTATACCTAAATTCTTTTTTAGATTAGAATCATGTCCATTATATATTTAGAATAGAATAATATAAAATGGAACGACTGAGTCTCATAGATAACAAATATAGCCGTATCGTACTGTCGGCAGTTGTCACGTATTTGTTTGTCGCGAAAGAGTCAAAGGAATAGGTTACAGACACAGAAAAGAGAAGTAATAGGTATTCTTTATTCCGTGGTTACAGAGGAAAAAAAAAACCAATACCCACGCCTACCGTTTACGAAGACACAATACTGTAACCTTACAATGAGCCAAACCTACTAATATCATTAATTTAAAAGTTTGTGACGATTGGTGGATGTCTTTTACTCTTCTACGCAGAAACAGCAGAACCACTGACCTGTGTACGTACTGAACGGATCTAGATGAAATTTGGCACAGAGGTAGTATGATCGATCTTTGTTTAATCCTGAGAATCAATTAATGTAGGTTGTGGTAACGGGATCAGCATTCACGTGAATGCCGCCGGTAGCAATATCTGGCTAGTTAATTATAAAGCAAAAATCATGTAATTAAACTTCCTGAATAAAAATATGTTTAAAATCTAAGAAATCTCTTAAAAATGTTAACCCTTTAGCAAACGTTTGGGGGCAAAAAATGTAAATCAACAGTTGAGCTGGCGGATCACGGGTCACGCCGGCAATCACTGGTAATTATAAACTATAAAATTTTACCGAAGCCGGCTTTCGGCTTCTTGAGATGGCCTTTCGACACGGTGCGGCCCGTGTGATTGGTGCCTTTTCGAGGTTCCGTACGCACATTAAAAAGCTTCACGAATTTTGTTTATGGTAATGTCGTTTGCTTCCAAAATAGATTTCAAAATTCGAAGTTCTGTTTTTAAATATTTTTTTATCATACACACATCTATCAATAACAAGCACAGTGTAGAAAAAAGTTAACTATTTTAACCAGACTTTTTTAAAATTAGTTTTCGTTTAAGACTGCATGTACCTATTTCTAAAACATGGACAATGTGTAGTTAATATGCATTAGTTAGCCGTATGCTTATTTTTTGCATTTGCTATAGAGCCTGTCGTTATACGAATCAACTCCAAGACTCAGAGGAAAATTGATCATAAGGAATCAAAGTAAGAATTCAAGACAGTGTTCCAAAATTAAATGGAACAAATCTCACATGCATGCATAACTAGTGCCGTTCTCTTCCCAAAGGTTTTCTCGTAACCCGGCTATACCCTAGAGCAAAGTCCGGTAAGCGTATTCGACACCGACCTCACTAAATTCGGTACGCCAATAAAACGACCATTTGTTCTTCCACAAACGGACGCCGACATCAAAAAATTGATTACAACAAAATACTTCCAAATCACCGAATACTTTTATTGGCGGTGTTATGGGAACACTTAATTGACTACTAATCAACGTGCTCAATCGTCACGTTCGACTCGATACTTCATCGATATACGTTTAATCGAGAATTATATCGATATGACAGTGATCTCATCGAACCGATTGTGAATTATGTAAAACGTTTCGTCTTGTAATTATATTTTTGCGTTTCTTCAGATTATTTTATGGTTATATATTGCTATTTTATTATGTTGATTGAATAAATAATAGCGTGGCCTTTTACTGATATTTTCGATTTATTTTCCTGCGGTATAACAATCTTGACCGTATTTTTTACTTTCTAAAATACAACTTTTGCAAAGGAGTATAAATCATTTGTATATAAAATTGATTGTCCCAACGATTGTGGAAAATATGCTTTCACGTTCATTTAGAAATCTTAAAATCGCAGATGATGCTAATTACATGGGAAACATATTGGACACGTTTCGAAAAGGTTAATTAATTAATGAGAACTAAAGTTAATCCTAAACGGTGCAATTTAGTGAGAACTCAAATTTCTAAGTATGCATTGCCTAACAAGCCTCTTATGCTCTTTATTAACATTAATTAAATTAAATTATTATTTTAATAAATATAAACATTTACAAAACCTTGATATTGACTGCCTGAAAGAATATTTTCTTTTGACTGATGTGTTCATTAGTATCTGCAATTAAGGTAATTTAATTTAAACTATAGAAATAGGGATTAAATTATGTTACGGTATTTTTGAAAGAATAGGGCTGACGGCCAGGCCTCGATGCACATGTGCACACAATGTGCAAGATGTTGCAACATCTAAGAGACGCTACTGTACCGGCTCATGTTCTACTGAATTGGAGCAGTCCATATTTTTCGTACCTTCAGGTACGGAACCTTAGTGACCCTAAATCTGAACAGGCACCTGATTCATCACTTACCAAAAATATGCTGCTGCATTAATTAAAGTGTCCAACAACCTCAATCAACACTACATCTGAATCAAAGGTAAATGATAAACAATAACGATTTCTCTGTGAAAAATCGTTTGATTGGATCATTGGACAATTAGCCCAACCTTCGGCGTCGAAAGGTTAAAACAATATCGTAGAAGGCACCTTGAGCTGCATCCTAAAGATACTCAATTATTATCCTCTCGAAACACATTTTATTCGTACCTAATGTACAATTTGATGTTTATTTTTGTTTGAGCAGTTGTGATAAAGGCCAAATTGGTGTTTATGTATTGTAGGGAGTATGGGGAATCACTAAGATCTTCGAAACCCAAGTTGACCTCACCTGTGAGGCGGTATATCTACTGATTAATAGACGAAATTCTGGCTTAGGGCCTCTAATTTTATGTTTCTGAAGTTCTCGCAACACTATGATCATATCCTAAAAGCAGGGAAATTAAAAAAACGATGCAATTTAAATTGAGAGATCTCTCTATTTCTGTTACACTACATCGCTTTTGGATTGCTTTAAGAGTTTCGTGGTAATGCCCCAGGTCCTTAACGAAGGCGACACAGGCAGTACATAATACCAAAACAAAATATTCATAGAACGGTACATGCTCGCAGTTGAAATTACACAATAACAATACCAACACCGATGAACCATCAAAATTACTCCATAGTTGTATACGCAAGAACATTAAAAATAAACGTGAAACATATAAAAATCGTACACATCTATTAATTTGACCAATTCAACCACTAGTGTGGGAACGCACGCTAACTTTTACGATATTTTTTCTAACAAATATTTACCGTTATTAATATTACACCTGTTACGAATAGCGAAAACTCGAGATAAATGCTCGATTACACCGTGTAGCTATTATAAAAATATGATACGCTTTTTCTAAAATAATTGTTGATCACTACAGAAGCATATTTTTAAAGTTCTACTGGCCGGTTTTGCTTCCACTTTTAATTAAAATTAAAATGATTACGAGCCGTTTCCGTACGTTCGTTAACATAAACTGAAGTTGAACACGAAAGTTTTACCATCAGTAATGGCTCAGATTCTAAATGGTAAACAAATGAATCGCTTTTGAGTTGGGCTTTTTGTTTAGGTTTAGGTCTATGGTTTAGCTTAGGGTTGTATTAACTTACTGTCGGAACGCATTGTTACGTTTATACGGTAAAAAATTGCAGTGGTCTGAAATTTTAATCTGAGTTACATTATAAAAGATGGTTAGGTACTTTTTTAACGGTCTTTCTCGCTTTAGCTACCAGTGCCTTAAAGCTAGGTCTGTTGCCAGGAGGAGAGATTCCGGGTCCGAAAGAGTATCATACATTATAAAAACATTTTAGTAACCTTTTATATTATTAATGAATTTAATATTTATTATTATTAAAAACTCGAAATAGCATTTCAGTAGATTATTAAACAACCGGAAGCGCCCAATAACTTTCTATGTCAAATAAATCTAACATATTGAGTTCCTAGATCAATCCCATTACCTATCTATCTTTTTTAAAATATTGCAACACAAATTGAGAAGGCCATATTTTTGATAATATTAACCCGAGTAATATAAAATTAACAGTTAATATTCATAAATGAAACAAACCGCTTACCTTCAAGAGATAATATTATGCTGAAAGAAAACTCGATAATGACTCATTTTGTACTTAAATTCGATAAAATTAGCAACTTTCATACAATAAAACTAATTTGCAGCGAGTACAATGCACTATTAAATAGAGTCGAAACATTCTAACATGTTTTCAAATTCTAAATTAAATTTTTAACAAGACGGAAACAAATGAATTTGTGTTAAAAGTTTGCATGCAACGGAGAAATATCACAAACGGCAAAAGGTCAACCCTTCAACTGCTGTAGGGTTACCAAACGCGCTAGGATACCCAAAGATTTGCATACATCGAAAATAACCCTATCTGCTTTACGAGCGCGAGTTATGGTCTTTATGATCGATGGCCAGTATTTATGGCCAAATGACCGTAATTAGTGGGGCCGAACACCACCGCAGTTTATAGCGGCGGCAACCGATTGAACAGCGCTTTCACACTGAATTTTAGTGTTTCATATGGTACTGTATTTGTTCTGCTCGGGGATTTGGTGTTTAGCGGTACAATTTAATTGAATCGGCAGAAGCATTTCGATATTTTTGAATGTATATTGAGTTGGATCGAACGTTTTATGATTATATTGGGTTGTGCTGAATTTTGAGTTGCTTTTCAGTTAGTTCGTTCACTCTTTGTTCACTCACTTCATTCATTCTTTGTTGACGTTTCGCTACTTGTGCTCATACTAAGCAAAAAGGTAACATTTAACGGCCTAATACCTTTTGTTTACCCAACCGCGACATTTAGATCGGATTACACCGATTATGGTCACAAGTGAAATTACTATCACAGTCCACGCGTAACCACGATCAGCTTAATTAAAAGTTTGACGTTGAATAAGTCCCGATCTATAGGTATCTAATAAGTCACCCTATATTAATCACAGTTGCCACAGTTAATCGCAAACCATTCTTCATCTAACGCCAATCCTGGTTACATCCAAAGCTTACACTTTAAACACGTTTTTACACTTTAATATAAGTAGGGTAGACCGGGGTCAATTGTACCACGGGTCAATAGTATCATTGCTTATAACTCTGCAAATATATCGAAATATACGAGTGTGTGTATACACAAGTGTGCCTTGAGCTTACCTCCACCTGCTCACCAATCGGCCACTCGCTGCCGCGCGAGACGCACTTGCTGGATGACGATTTGTGTTTTTGACTGACCAACGTAAGTATTTACGATTTATGTTTTGTACTAGTGTTTATAATGAAATAGTCGTAGCGTGAGAGTTTCACTGAATTGTGATTCTCTAGTTATTAAAGTTTGTAATGTGTCAGTGTGGGGGCAGTTGGATATATAGGAATCGAGATTTGTGAAGTTTAGTGAGTGCGAGTAAAAAAGGACAATTGTACCACAACACTTGGGGTCAATTGTAACGTTACAATTGACCCCGTGCTACAATTGACCCAGAGTTTTCACACTACTGCTAATAAAAGGAGTGTAATGTTTTCAAGGAATCCGCCTGTTTTTATGGAGTTGGTGAGGTCAAATATTGCATGTTATGCATGAAAATGTTGGGCAATATGACTGTATAGATTATATTTTGTTTAATAACGAATAGTTATTGATCTTTTAGATTTAAGCTCGCGATAAGTAAATACTTATTTTAAAATAACAGAATTGAAACCAATTATTTTTATAATAAGTTACATCTTGGGTATTTTAATTTATACCTTTGATTCATCCCGACGATTCATTTCAATACTTTTTTTATATAAATTATAATACCCGTAATCTTATCTCTTTCTACAAAATCGAATAATACTACTGTATTATTTAAAAATAGTTTGTTGTGAAGGATGGGGTCGTTTGTACCAGGGGTCAATTGTAACTGTATGGGATTAGTAATTGTTGAATAATTCATTATTTTTGTTATATTGAGATGTTGTTATTACTCGAAAGGTGTGCTATGAGCAAGCTTAAGTGTTTTTTATATTAAGTCGACTTAATATATTTCAAAAATTTAGAGATTTTTATAATACGTCTAGTTCAACTGAAATGCTAGGTTTGTTTAGTCTAAATACGAGTCTTTACAATTAAGACTGATGTAACGTAACAGACTAATTCGTGTTAAGAAATTAACAATAAATTCTGATTGATTATTACATTATTTTGGCTTTTATTTGCCTTTGTTTTTCTGGTACTATTAACCCGTACTAGGGGTCAATCGTAACACAAGGACTTCATGAACAAAAACTCAATTTATACCATTCTGATGCGATCATATGAAAGTTATTTTGTAGATTGTTATAGCCAATTAGACTACAATGTAACATCCAAAGTGATTTTCGCGTGGTGGCATTAGATTCTGAGTTATAGGTCATTATTTCGAAACTGGTTCTATTGCCCCCGGTCTACCCTACTTATAGATATAGATTTAGCTCGTAAAAAATTAACATTCAGAACGGGACACGAACCCGCGACCAGTTTCTTAAATGAGGAATACTCTGACCAACTGAGCTACCAGGACATGTCATAGT
The DNA here is from genome assembly GCA_963576445.1 of Lithosia quadra. Classification (NCBI taxonomy): domain Eukaryota; kingdom Metazoa; phylum Arthropoda; class Insecta; order Lepidoptera; family Erebidae; genus Lithosia; species Lithosia quadra. The sequence goes on along the minus strand of OY754899.1, from coordinate 4,841,197 downwards.
TATCCGAATTAGTATGCTAACGTTTCCTTTAGATTCAGCTCAGAACAAGAACCAGGATGGGACTTGAACGCTCAAACAGTCCCCATACAGAGAGATTCACTATTTAGTTTATTTTGGCCACGGAAGTGTTTGCCGGCTGACCTGCCTTACCCCTATCTCGCCGTAACCTCAACTCGAAAGGATACATTAATATCTCAAGGAAGTTGTAAACAGAGGTCGAGAGTACGCATTCTGAAATTGCAATTAGACTTAGCCAGTACAGTACACTTAAGTCATATCGCTAATTTCACACTACGTAATCATAGCCGTTTTAAATTATCCTTTAAAATCCGCCACTATCCGCCATACCATGCACTTTCCATCGGTTTCTACCATAAAAGCTACGCCTCCGTGGTCAATTCGATGTGTTACTGCGAAGTCTTGGTGTATTCTTTGTTTATGACCAATTAGGAGGTTTGCGCAAACGCGCGAACTGCGTTATGCCACAAAGTTTACAGCTTATTATCTACCGTTCTGATATAAGGAAGCAAGGGTACAAGGAATCCTGTTTAGAAAGAGGGAATTAATATAGTGAACAGTGCATGAAGAAATCGCGAAGTAAAAATCCTAAATAATATCTATTATAAACATGAAAGTGAATTTTTAACCTACGCTTAAGTCATTCACTACTCAGGTCAGGGGTACAGAAAAGTACATAATTCTTTCCTTCTTGATCACTATTTCAAAATTAATTTCCATCCTCTATTGCATAATTTATTGAAGAAGGAACACTTTGTCAGCCAAAACTTACCCCTTTATTAATTAAAGCGCCCTGAAACAAAGAAATTAGAGACTTTCCCATGTAAATCCTTAATAATTAATGCATATCGATTATGGAAGTGTTGAGTATTACGAAAGGACAATGTTCACAATTATACAAATACAACCCTCACGGGCCAATTAAATACAATACATCCGATCACCCCTAATATCCGGGGGTAGGGGACACCGTTTATCTTAATAACATGTTAATACATCGTACGTCGCGATCGGAGGGTTAATTTTTACCTGAACGCGGTTTGTGAACGCTCATTTGCGGTATCTCTATTAGATCTTTACTCGGAAATACGTATGGGAATTGTTTCATTTTGAAATTCTTTTTTTTATAGGATATTGTCGAAATTTTGCGCGAATATACGTAAAATTAAAACTAATTGCTATTTATAATGGGTATATTTTTTATCTACACTGACTTTTTAGCTGCTATGGTCACAGGGCAACTTAGATGACGATAATCTCAAGTGTTGAGACACGAGACAACCGTGTCTAGTAGGTATACCAAGATACAAAAATATTACATAAAGATGCGTCGATAGCTTAATGGTTAAGTAATTTAAAAAGGCATATTATTATAATTAGATATATTTGAAAGCAGTAGAAAGTTAGGATACTTATTGCATAGAAATGTCATGGAATATTATTTCTTTATATTAAAAAAAATACATACCTATTAATATACATGATTTATTATTGACCTTACATAGCTGGATAAAACCAAACGATCGAATGTCGAACAATTTCTATGAATTTAAATAGCTTAATAACAATTGTATATTATTGAAAAACAATAGATAGTCATCGCCTGATCGCCATGACATGCCAAAGTGACATTAACAGCTTTGTCAAACAATATAACACGGCAATATTAAATATTCATCGCTGGCAACACATTACACGTACGTGTTTTTAATTGATCTGGCAACACCGAATAGTTGTTCGGAAAACTGAACAACATATATTATTACGTGTGTTTCAATGTATTTTACACACCTATCACAGATAACACAATAATATATAATATACTGTAAGTTTTTTCCCTATGAGTACTATTTTTTTACATTGGACACGTCAATATGACTTAACCTCACCTGATGATGAGCTAACGTTAGCGCTACAATGGTGGCCATCAGCTTGACGGCCTCATCAAATACTTTTTCACGCCCACTTAAAGAACCCGGGACTAAAGGAGGAAGGAAACACGTGCGCTGATAAAGAACTCTACACCACATTGATAATAATACGAGTATAGACTGAGTTGAAAGTAATGGCCAAAAGTTAACAATTCTGAAATGGAAATTCTAAGTTTGAAGGTCTCTGCAAAAGCTTTTTCATACTCATATATAACATAAACTTAGGCCTATATCCCCGAAGGGGTAGGCAGAGGTGCTAGCACCCATATTTCGGCAGTTTATGTTTTAGGTCCCAAGTAATAGGTGGCGAGCCTATTGCCATTAACCGGGCACTTATAAACCTGCGATAAATACACACATAACTTCGAAAAGCTTTTTCACGCTCCGATTAAAGAATCCAAGACAATAGACAGAAGGGAACACGTATATGGGTGAAGCATTCCAACTATTTACCTTGCAACAAAGAAAGACAGTACCGAACCATTCTGTTCGTGACGATATTTGTTACATTATGTGTATAAGACCGCGGTAGCCTAGTGGTCTGGATAATGGACTGCTGAGACGAGGTCTCGGGTTCGATCCCAAGTTCACCATGGCACACACCAATGATTTTTCGATGCCCACGGAGGTCGGTTAGTAAACCTACTCCTACACCATAGATGTATTTTATCAAAGTTACGTGTATTAAGTAAATCATTATTATAAAAAATATCTACGTTATATTATTTCAATCTCCAAAAACTAGTCCCGGAAAAATACAAAACCGCAATAAATTAAAAAGAAAGATATCACTTAACACATTTTGTGTTAGATAAAAGTTAAGTTTATCTAATCGACTTTTTATCTTAACTTTTTAGAAATAAAAACGGAAACTGTATACTTTATTAAGCCTGACAATCGGTATCTTTTGAGATATTTTTTGCGCACGAAATATAGAAAAAGTTAAAAAGCTAGGATTTTGTTTCTTCAAATGATAAGTCCTTGTTTTTAAAAAAAATAAGAGACAAATTTCCATAACAGTACAAAAATGCCTGCCAGTACCTAACTAAATTGCCTAGAATTAAAATTAGGTATGTGACACGACTTCTAGAGCCTTTATTTAAACCAAAAATAAAGCGTCTAGTAGTCATGCCAAAACTATTGCAAAATAAAACACAAAAGCGAATATTTTGCACGTAATTTCGCCACACGAAAAAATACCTATGCTCGATCACAAGTTTTTTAATATTAGAAATACCTATTCTAACATTCCAATCAAATAAAAGAAAAATTATGTACACTTAACTGACATAACTTAAAAATAATTGATAAATATTTATTACATTAAACGTCATCAATATTACGTTGATTAGCAACGTCAATTTACGTTAATTAGCAATGGTTTCAAATTAATATAGGTTTTTATTATTACATTTTTTATGGTCTATACTACAACATAAATTTAATATTTGTTCGAATACATTGTGAATACATACACATTCTAATCAACAAAATGACAGATTATAAAAAACATTTGAAATTCGAATACTTACACAAAAATACTTCGTGTAATTAGGTCTTCCGCACACAATCGGGGCAATCGGGGGTCGGATCAAAGGGTAATTTGTAACAATAATGGTGCGATTGGTCAAGCGGGTCATGGGACTGAGCACCTGTCAACCGATGTCAAACTATCACCGCTGTTATCTGTTAAGGCCCTAATCACACGTGTAGAAGTGTGGACGGGATTCGAAAATTTGATCGTATGAAATTTGGCCGTTGATTTTCTATTGTGGAGATTTTTACATTTGTATTGCTACGTTATTATTTATTTAATATTGTATCTAAGTTTGTGATATTTATGTATAGATAGTTATCTTTTTCTAGAATATTTTTTAAAACATTTCTATTCACACTCTTGGCAAATGATTTTTAGTATCTGACAGCTTTCGGCTAACAGTCTTTGAGTCTTAATAGTTCCATTTATGGCTGTTAACTAGTTTCGAACTACGGAAATATTCAGATTAACTACGATCCAAAGAATTTCTTTTACATATTCTTACAATATCACAGAATAGGTAAACAAGCAAGAGAATTTTATATGCATATTTCAACAGTGTGTTTGTATGTATAACGGTATGTTTCTAAACACCGTGCACCGTGTTACTACTGAGAATTTTTGAAGAAGATATTCTAACAGCAGGCCCAATCCGCGAATCGAACTAAGGATCTTACGATCGCCTGGAAGCGTATGCTCACGAAGGTATACAAACAACACCAAGAGAATTGTATGGTTAGCCAACATAATAAACATAAGAAAATAACATGAATGATTCGGTTGTTCAACAGTAATAAGTTAGCAAAAAAATAAACATAAGAAAATAACCTACTCGTATAAACGATTTGGTTATTTAAAAGACGTCAACAGTAATAAAACCCATGCTTTAAAAAAACAGGCAAAGTTTTTTTTATAAGAAACCGTCTTTGATCTACAAATTGTCAGAATAATGATAACTGAAGCCTATTGAAAGAAAATCGCCGTAATAGCATGGAATCGCAAAACTGTCATAAAACTCCGCATTTTATATTAATACCTAGTAATATTCGCTACGAGCTCCCGCCTACTCACAAAATAAAGACATCTTACTAATAAATACGCGTAGTTTGCACAATGGCGGCAGTTTCAACTACATGATAAACTGGACGTATCAGCTATAATTTCCAATATGTTTTATGGGACCAGCTTTACGGTATTAAGAGGCGAGTAATAATATTGACAGGGTAATCCATGGAGCGAACCATAAACTGAATATTATCGGTGCAAATCCGACTTAAGTTGCGAAAATCCGAACGATCAATTCAATACCCCGAGCGTGTGCGCGTGTTGTGTATATGTAGAGTGCGTGTTTATTTGACCGTGTTACCCACCTTAGGATATTTTACCACTAATGTAGGGATTTTTTTAGTATATTGTTTCAGGTTACAATGTATGGTTGTTTTATGCACGACTTTAGAGTAGATTCGATATCACGAGCTGTCTGTCTCAGCGTCGCCGTCGCACGAAACTGATAGCGGGGTCCCTGACGATTTCCTTTCTAAGGGAATTCTGGAGACTCTCTGTGATGGAACACTGTGTAGTCGTAGTTGGTTTGATTACAACATAACTAATTTTATTGCTGAGGTAGCCCCGCTTAGGTGTATATTTCCAAATCTGAAAAGAAAACAAGCAAATATTTTTTAGAGAGTGCAATCATCAAGCTAAATATTGTAAGCAAACAATTTCTAAACGGAATAACTAATCCAAAGTCAGGAGTCGAAAGGTAAACTGTAATTTTGGTATGACAACATTAGTTGGAAAGCTTAGCATAGATATAATATAACTACAAGTGGCGTACGATCGGTACGATACGTTTGGTGTTAATCCTACTGATACTTTAGGAAGTGTTTTATTATTGGGCACTGCGGTTGACTGCCCTACGCTCCACATACTGGCATAGAATACCAAAATACCTTTATCAATCAGATAACAAACATGCACCAAGCGGTTCGGTGCCTCTTCTCTTTGCCGCCCCATCAAAACCTGGAATTCTTTACCAGCTCACGTGTTTTCTTCCTCATACAGTCCCGGGTCCTTTAAGCGGGGCGTGAAAAAGCATTTGATGAGGCCGTCAAGCTGAGAGCCACCATTGTGGCACTATCGGTGTTTGCAATGGTGACTCCCATTCCAGAGATTTTGCCTTTAGCTTACCATCAGGCGAGGTGAAGTCATGTTGACGTGTCCGACATAAAAAAAAATGAAAAAGAGGCAATAATTTTCTTGTATCTTATACTAGATTCAAGTTAAACCTAATTGGCATAATGTACAATCTTGCTAATTAGGCAAAATATAAAAATCATTACAATAATTATCTATCACCTTCATGGAGCGAGTTTTCTATTGCAGAGTAACCTATCTATACATATAAAATGCTTTGTCCTGAATGACTGACGGATCATCGCTCAGCCTAAACCGCTGATTGTAGAGATTTGAAACTTGGAGAATGTCTTCTTTGTACTTGACTTAGACATCGAAATAGAAAGGATTTTCCAAAATACTACCCACAAAGAGGTAAAAACGAGGGACAAAATTTGTATGGGAAAACTTGATTCCTTGATACAATCTACTTCAAATTTTGCATGAACATCCTTTAACAGAGTTGATGGAATACGTGTATTTTATTGAAAAGAATATATTATATTTGAGGTATTTTTTTAAAATTCATCCCCTAACGAGGTTAAAAGGGGTAGAAAGTTATTTTGGAGGTGATTTGCTTCGAACGAAATTGATATCGATACTCCCAAGTGCTTTTGATTTACAGTACATTTTATTTTGATTGTTGAAGTCGAAGTTGAAGTTGACTGAGGAAAACATCGAGACTACCACATGTCAGAAAACCTTTTAAAAATCAAGGCGTCTAGGGTCCAATTCTTTCACAAAAGAGATTATCCTCTTTAATGTGTCATAAAAACCTAATTACAAAGCGTTTCCGTCGACAAAATGAGGCACCTTAAGTTGGTAATTACTGAGCGATGATGAGTCCTGGTAGGACTCTGTGCGGCCTTGATTGTTGGGAGACAGCCTTGAGGAGTACGTTACTCTCGTTAAATGCACTTTAGTGCTGTGAGATTAAAAGTAAAAGTATTTACGAATACATACGTCTCTCACAAAACGACCACAATTTTGAAAATGGCTCATATACCTACCTACGTAGCTGTGCTCGCAAAAAATCCACGTGATTTTAGATTTGTAAGGTTTTAATTTTTTTCTCTGGACCCTAATTCTTTATCAAAAACTGCTTGTTTCATCTGTCAGTCAAAGTCCCGTCAAAATCGGTCCAGTTATTTGAGATTAATCCAAACAAACAGACAGACAGATATAAATTGTAATTGTTTTAGTATATTTACCGTGTAAATACACTTAGTAAGAAGCAGTTATTTTAATATTAGAAGCAGACACTACTATTTTTTTTATTTTAATAAATACCTACTTAATATACACATATAGAGTATATAGAGTATGTATGTATGTATATAGAGTAATTGTACAACGTAACACAGATTTTAGCACACGGCGCGTCATAAAGACACGCTTGCTGCAAATTTACACCCCGTCACGCAAGTCTGTACCCACCTTTATGTTTTAATTGTAATTTCTTTTTAATCGAATTGAGGTACAGCTTGTGCAATAAAAAAGAACAATTCAGGCAATGTTACAAATTAACACATAAGAATGTCAAGCGTGAGCTTCTACGTTTGAGTATCTACTTATTAAGTACTCTAATTGAATCACAATTTGTTCAGACGTCATAAACAAAAAGGCATGTAGACATCCTCTTTTTATTAAACAGTTTTATTTAACTCGAGCTGTTTGTTTGGGTCAAATCTAGTAATTGAAATTTGACCCCCTTCCAGTTGTGGGATTGGTCTGATACTTGGCAGGAATCTATTAGTTCTGATGACAATACAATTTAAAACCGTTTAACTTAAAATCTTTTTACTTAATTTATTATGTCTGTACCTAAATGAGATGATACACAAGATAAAGTTTAAAAACTTATTATGCGAGTGATTTAATTTGATCTGCTGATATTAATATAGGTACCTACATGTAATATATGTAAATTCATAAATATACATTATACCTAATAAAATGTAAATAAATAAATAAATATTCTACGACATTCTACACATCGCTCCCTAGACCCAAAGTAAGCTTAGTTTAACTAGCTTGTGTTATGGGTTCTAGGTTGCTGATAAACACACTTATAAACTTTAAATACATACTTATTATACATCATAGAAGTACCCAGACCAATGCAAATAGATAGGTATATTCATGCATACAAATATTTGCATTGAGCGGGAATCGAACCCGCGCCCTCTGTCGCATGCAATAATATGTCTAAAGAAGTATATCAGTATGTTTATTCAGATAGTACTATATAATTATAATGTCATATTGTTTTTTATTAATAAATTAATACTTCAAAGAAATATATAAGAACAACATTTATAAAAAAACAACTCCTAACAGTGACTCATAAAATCATTTCATAAATGTGTTGTTAATGATGCACTAAAAAATAATGTCCGCTAAATCGTCAATGTCCATCATTATAGTTAATTTAATCCACACACTGCACCTGACACCAGTAACCTGCTAATCTCAAAATTAATGGCATTTGCAACAATGTACCTACAGGGGCCTTCCCACAAACTCTTAAAAGCAGTATTGCTTCAATATTACTTAACTTTCATAGTGTGAATCGGACCATCGACGTCGACGGATACTGGTGTTATGTAGTCTAGCATTTTCTTACTTTTATGGTATGTTGTGGATATATTACACTAATATTTATTTCATTAAATTTGTTAGTAGATTTACTAGACACCGAACAAACGGCCGACGTTTGACCGACTCCGATTCAATTCACACTATGAAAAAAATACTGCTATAAGGGTTTGTGATAGATTTCCGCACGATGAAAAAGTTAGGGACCCTTGAGTCTTACCACGACGCTTTTATTGCAATTCAAATTTAACTATGAGAAAGAGATGGAACTAGGCACCGTGTATAGCTACATCTCTCTCCCGCAGTTGAACTGTATCACATTTGAAATGCTAAAAGAGCATCGCAGTGTGATCCATTCATCATCTATAGGTACTTTATACAAATAAATAAAATTGAAGTGTCTGTTATATCAAAATAACCGCTTTTTACTAAGTGTATTTGAATTTAACCCCAAAAATTAAATAAAATATTTTTTGTTTGTCTGTCTGACCAACTCTGAAATGGCTGGATCGATTTTAACGGGACTTTCACTGGCAGATAGCTGATGTAACAAGGAGTAGCTCAAGCTACTTTATTATTTTGGGAAATTAATTAGGGTACTGCGTAAAAATAAATAAATCCTCAAACTTTAAAACCACCCGAACGAGATTACCTGAACGGTGTTGTCGCAGCTGATGGCTACTGACACTGCAACACAATAACCTATAATTATTCTCGTACCCTAGTTCCTGATAGGATGCAACACTAATGAGCAACCAGTGACCCATTTATTACTTCAAGAAAAAACCTTGTCAACTCCTAGGCACCTGCCTACATTAAGCGATTATTAACAATCTTCCCTCTTATTAATTTCGAATCAATGTGTCATTAAAGCAGCGGATCTCACGCCCCGAGAAATTATCTCTCACCCCATCAAACGTGGAAAGCTTAATAGAAATCGGTAATAAGAAAACTAATCGTAGTTGGACAGTTACCGGGTAGCTTGCGTTGCGGCAACATGTACCGGTGTGCAAAAACATTATATTGGATGTGTCAAGCCATGATTGATGTGCGCGAGAGGACAAAAACTACGTTGAACGGAACACTCCGTGACGTGGCGGGGAATGCGCCTGCGCAGTTCTTCGGTTGCATTGCGCTCGTGAGTTCATTTGGTCGTGGTTGCGTTTATAACTTGTAAATGATCGAGGCTTGACGATGGGTTTAGTAATGATGTTAGTTTTTGATGATATAATCCGTTGACTCAGATATCTTGAAATCTGTTTATTTTTTTTATTTTTTATTTTGTAAGTTAGGTAATCGTAAACTGTCTCTGTCAAAACAGTAGGTACTTACAGCATTCTGTTTTTGGGCGTATTAGGATGAATCTTGAAATTTGGCGTATTCAGTTGATTTCCCTGCCGTCCACTACTTTGTAGATATTTAAAAAATAAGAATAAATATATATGTCAAATTAACGCATAATTATTGTAACACATTATTCTTATTTGTTAACAATATTCAAAGTAGTGGGTGCCAAGGGAATCAACTAAATTCGCCAAATTTCAAAATTCATCTATTACATTGAATGAAAATTTTAAGCAATTGCATGCTAACTATTTCCAATCAAATCCAAAAAAGAAAAACCAAAAAAACAAAAAAAAAATCATTCATCTATATTACTGTTAAATATAAAATACCTACCGGTTTATATTCACATTTCTGTATACCTACGTAAAGGGGTAGACAGTGTTATGTGTTGGATGGGATGAGATAATGTGACCTTATATAAGTAGATATTACATTGCAGTTACATATATACTCTTACGTGTATAGATCACTATTAGCACACATAATATACCTAATATAACACAACTCAATGACTTTTTCACCTACTATTACTCCTAATACTAATTCAACAAACAATATCATATAGTTATTCACATAATTTTCGTCTACCTGGCTGAATCTTGAAATTTGGCGTATACCTCGAAGTTTTATGACAAATAAGAATATTACAATGTATTAAATTTTGTGCTTTGTGTTAATTTTGGCACATTAATTTTATTTTTATACATCTTTAAAATAGTGGGCGCCAGGAGGATCAACTGAATACATCAAATTTCGGGATTCTCCCAGACATCAAATATGGTATAAGCAACTTGGGCTGAAACCTCTAGATCGTAGGCCGATTTCTTAACCACTAAGCTACCGACGCTTTAAGTAACAACGGATAACGTTCTTAGCGATCATCATCATTCTCTGAACCTTTTTCCCAACTCAGTTGGGGTCGGCTTTCCAGTCTAACTGTGATGCGGCTGAACTTTGATATTTTCCGTGGAGCGACTGCCATCTGACCTTCACAACCAATGGTCATTATGACCAATGGCGATATCGAAGTTCCAAGTTAGACTGGTTGGACTTCTGTGGGCTCCGACTACCCGTAACGACTGCCATAGATGTTTGTATGGCAACCGGGACCGACGGCTTAACGTGCTCTCCGAGGCACTAATAAACCTGCGATAAATACACACATAACTTCGAAAAGCATCGATAAGTCATTGGTGTGTGCCATGGTGAACCTGGGATCGAACCCGAGACCTCGTCTCAGCAGTCCATTACCCAAACCACTAGGCTACCGCGGTATCCTATCCTATCTTAGCGATGTTTAGTTAAATTCTTTGTACGATACATACTTAGATAAGATAAAGGTACCTAATTGTTAGCATTTTCCCAGCACCGTGTCATGGCGAATAGGTTCACATAGCAACTGAGACCAACGACTTAATTTAGACGTAATGAGACGGTTCTGTTTAACTAATATCTATGTATGTATAATAACCGCGGTAGCCTAGTGGTATGGGTAATGGACTGCTAAGACGAGGTCTCGGGTTCGATCCCAGATTACCATGGCACACACTTTTCGATGCTTTTCGAAGTTATGTTTGTATTTATCGCAGGTTTATAAGTGCCCGGTTAATGGCAATAGGCTCGCCACCTATTACATTGGGACCTAAACATAAACTGGCGAAATGTGAGTGCTAGCACCTCTGCCTAACCCTTCGGGGATATAGGCGTGAGTTTATGTTATATGTTATGTATATTTTACTCTTGCAAGTTATCTATATGATAATTACTAGAACTAACTGATTCATCAACGTGGGCCAAGTCACCGGGGCACATGGGATACACCCCTTAAACCGTGCAGGGACTGCAATAAGAAAATTCAACTCCATGGAAGTAAGATGCAAAATTTTTTAAAGCCATTGCACCAAACTATAATCTATCTCTGTGCCAAATTACTATCTATTAGAGTGATTTACCAGGGTAATTTTACAGTTATTAATTTAGCATTAACCTGGCTACTAAACGCATACCTATGCCTCCAAAAGAAGCCTATCCTATACCACATAATGGTCTGGTATAGGACATAGGCTACTTTTTAATCAGGGAATAGGTTTATTTTTTTTCGTGCGGAAATCCTCAAGAAGGCCACCCCGGTTATGTTGGATTTTAACCGACTAAAACAACATACCATCTTCAAATTCATTGTGTCTTCAAACTCTGAGGTGTAAGGTAACCTAAAAAGCATTTACCTCGTATATTGGCTAACCCAGGGCAATCCCCGCTTTCGAGATGGCTCCCTCGGGGAGTATAGGTTCCTCTAAATCACGGAAAAGGGATTATAACTCCACGCGGGTAACAGCTGGTAAACATGGACCTAACTTGTACCTTTGTTCTGGTCCGACCTTTTTTTTGTTTCTGTATCGAATCGTTCCTATAAGATATTCGAACAGTGCAAGAAAGCTGTCGATATTTTTGCAAAAAAATCACTCGCATTATCTTAAAACTTCATTCTTTAGTGTAACCCCGTGTCCGCGTGCGCAGTCAGCATTAAATCATTCGTTCAATAGTAATATCGATTGAGCTTCTAATGGCGTAATGATCGGTTACCCTACAAAATTGACGCCTTGCATTCAACCGAGTTCCTCGCCACACCTCTACTCCAAACCTACTATTTACACATTAACTTTGACAGGCTACTTAAAAGTCCTATAATTATTTTTTAAAACCACATGCGTGGAAGTCACATTAAAAAAGAAGGAAAGAATTATGGTATAATGGATTTTGGTCCGAATTTAGATAATTGTTGAACTTATTGATTCGATTCAACAGATGTAGGTAGTGTTCCGGAAATTGATGCAATTATAATGAAAAAAAAAATATATAGAAAGAAGTTTGGAACCGTTTTAAAAAATAAGAATATTTTGACATGACTTCACTTCAAAGTAGATTTTTGAAAGTGATTTTTTTGACTTATATGTTTTCGTATTTTGATCACAATGGCGACGGTGGTATTACCTATAGCAATAGCAAGAATTTGCTTCCATCCCGCAATGGGGCCTGCAAATGCACGACTGTTTTAGAATGCAAGATACGAGTGAAGAATGATGAAAGGAAAAGCCATGCTTTTCCTATATATATAATAGATACTAGCAGATACGTAATGTGGTGACGGGAAATGTGATATTTAATGGATATACGCTGTCGATTAACTTCGCATTACAATGTAGGTTAGTACTCTACGCTTCAAGAATAAAATAAGTGTAGGTAATATTTTATTTTTATACCACCTGGTGGCAAACAAGCACACGATTTTAAATCTGACCAAGAACTTTTAAAGAAAAAGACCGCATCAAAATCCGTTGTTGCGTTCATCGCGAACAGACGAGAATTCAAAAAAAATTGTGTTCATGTTTTTTTTTATGTCGTTCACGTCAATATAACTTCACCTCGCCTGGTGGTAAGCTAAAGGCAGTTTTTTTTTTAAATAGGACAAGTCAAATGACTACGTTGCCTGATGGTAAGCTAAAGGCAAAGTCTCAGGACTGGGGTCACCATCACATACACCGGTAGTCTCAGGAAGGAGGTCCCCATTACATACTTACACCGACAGTGCCATGTACAAACACAGCTACTTTACAATGTTATAATAGTGTAGTATAGATAGATATGACTCAAATCGAATGCATGCCAGTTATAAGCTAGTTTAAAATCAGCGGAAAAATTACAAAAACAACAAAAGATAGTCATCGTGTCATAAATGTAAAGAGCCTCTCACGCTAACGCGAAGATTACACGCGATAGAAACCTGGTAGTCGAATCTGATATATCGACCACTCGACTATCGACTAATGAGCAAAGCCATCGTGCTAAGAGTCATTAGTACTTACAGCTGACCGTTCACACGGACTTTCATTACGCTGATAGTCGCGTAGTCGATATAGGTGTAATGAAAATTCCTACACTAATAAAGCGCGGTAGTTGTGTTTGTTTATTGACGATAAGTCTGATAAGGTCTTTAGAACATGGCTTTTATAGTTATTGGAATCTTTTAGATACTGTATTAAGTTGTGAAAAGCGAATATTATTTAACTGGAAGCTCCTTAACGCCTTAGGCTTTATGATAGCAACCCATTTATGTCCCACTGCTGGGCACGGGTCTCCTCTCCTGTAACGAGTCCACGCTCTGTACTAATGCGGGTTGGTGGATCGGACATGTCCTTAAAATTTCTTCTAGGACATGTGGGTTTCCTCACGATGTTTTTCCTTCACCGTCAGCAGATGGTTAAAATCATGTGATTATAGCACATAAGTAATATACAAAATTCTACCTACCTACTGTCCGGCCGGATTCGAACTCGATACCTCTGAGAAGAGGCCGCGTCCTTATCCATTCAGTTACCATCGCTTAGGCTTTATGCGATAGGTAAATTAAAACTGAATTCAATTTTTATTCGACGGCCGCGGCAGCGGAACCAGAAATTCTGAAGTTGCATAGCTTGGCTTTTGTGGGAGTGACTGCTGTCCCTTCAACAAGAGAAAAGCTTGTGCCAGAGCCTTCAATAGGCCTACCTGCTTACAGGTAAGCTTGGCTTGGGTCCCGAAGACCTTGGTGGAGTCCCATACACGTACCTACCTTTCACCAAAAACTTATGCCACTGGTCAACCGAGGAATCAAACCCACGAATTTCTCGAAATATAAACTCCTTCTCTACAACATAACCTGCTTTAACAGCCCTACATTTTCACGTGAAACAGATTTGTGATTGAATAATGTAGTAGCAGTAAAGTGTTCTTAATATTATGACGGGTGCATTCGATACGCGTCCCATATAATTATAGGCATAATAGCATGTTCCCATGGTGTGACTGCGTGAGTTGCCATTAGTTTATAAAAAAAAAGTTGGCGTTTTTACATGATTTCGACATTTATCTAAACTATTATAGAACATTATACACTGACCAAATTAAGGAGTTATTGCAAGAAGGGCAGGTCAAAAGCACTCGAAACCGGTGGGCTTTGCATGAAAGGCTTAATGACAGTAGAGGAATCGCGTGAAGTATGTCAGATGGCGGTCTGTTGTCTCTGCCTACCCCGGGGGAAAAGGCGTGATCATATTATGTATGTATGTATGTATTATAGAACTATGAAGTAGCTATGTGTTTACACTGGAGATAATAAAAAATCTTGGATTGTGTTACTTGTGTTAAATGAACGATTCTACAAAAATATATATTTTGGAGATGGGTTTATTCGCGATGGAGATAAAACTACTGAACGGATTTTGATGTTGTTTCTTCTATCAGAAAGGTGTTGGTCAGTAAAATCTTACGTATGTTTGATCACATTCGGTTGAATAGAATTGGAGATACAGTCAAAAAACGCGAAAACTGATATCCACGTGGGCAGAACCGCGAGTATAGGCTACTGGGTAAGTATAGATATAGGTATGTAGAGCACAATTATTCAGTTAATCAGTAAACACATTCGATTTATTTACCAACAAGAAGCAGTTAATGTCTGTCGTAGCGGTCATGATCGCCCATGGCATTCAATATTCTCGAATATCCCAATAAACTTAGCATCGTATGTCGTAAACATGTACAATGTTTGATTGTTTGTCAGTTAGTAATTTACGCAGCAGCTGCACAGCTCATCCAATTGTGATAATAATTTTATCGCTAATTGCGTTGACTTTTATTAGATTAGGTAGGCACTAGCTGCTGCTTGCGACTATGCCCGCGTTAAATCTATATAATATATATTAAAGAAAGTCGTGTTAGTTACACTATTTATAACTCAAGAACGGCTAAACAGATTTGGCTGAAAATTGGTAGGGAGGTAGCCTAGAACCAGAAGACGGACAAAATTTTTTTTATCCTTTTTAGTGGAGAGTGGAGTGGAGTGGAGAGTCGTTTTATTGGTGGCGGTATCGACTTCCACGCGGGCGAAGCTGCGGGCGAAAGCTAGTTCGGAATAAATTAAGGTAGTTACGTTTGGTTCTACTGTTTCGAACTTATCATTTATTAGGGTAAGAAAGAAGTCCTATTTCGGGGACTAATTTATCAACACAAAGCTAAACTGCCCATGACGTAGGTACCTACTACGAAATTAGTACTCATTTCTTCTATGGCTTTAATGGATACAAAATGAAAACGTCAAAAAAAATCATCTGTAGTTTTGTTGGATTCGAATGTACCGAAAGGTCTCGAAATAGAGGTTAGTATCATTCTGTTTAATACTACAGAACTAACAGTTCGCTCTGCGACCGATTGATGGCGTTAATTTAATGTTAGATGCCACCATGATTTGGTTACCAATGTGTTTATATAAGGCTCAGTGATTTCTTTATTTGTTGAACAATTACACACAGTTCAGGTGAAGTTTACGTTTCATTATATCCATCCTTCATCACACCAAGCAAAGTATTGTTCCATCGCCAAACCAATATCGGCACAAGGTCGATAATTATACAGTATCTGACATCGAAATAAATTCTACCGGTTCTCTAATATTATTGCCAAAATGCAGCTGAATCTGTTCAGCAATGCACAAGTTTGAAATGAAGCCCGGAAATCTATAATTACCTACAAACAAACAGACAAAAATTAGAATTTTCGGCTTTGGTAGGTATCACTTCAGGCATAACAGCCAATTATTTTTTGGAAAAATATTGCCGCTCAAATAGGTTGTGATTCGTGTAGATGTTAGAATATTGATTATTCTCTTAATTAAGCTAGTTAGGAAGGCGACAGTAAAGGAAGCTTGTAGTTCAACCTAATGTTACATTCCGCAACATATTCGGAGAGATTCCTGACCGGAACCGGGATTTAAGTGGGGAATTTTTTAACTACGAGACTTGGAATGTCCGTAGTTGGGTGGTCCTAAGGAAGGTGCCATTACATCGATAAATTACTTAATATTGACAAATGTAACCTTATTAGAAATATAACTTCCGTAAACGATATCGAAAATTACATCACTAGGTAATAAGTGTACCTACCTACTATCGGCGTCAAAAGTAGATGATCATTACGAGATTTTTAAAATTAGTTCCTGGACAAAATAATTTAGTATACAGAGGGCCAATTCCCGTAATAGAAATTTATGTTCAAAATTCAGTCTCAGTCTAGTTTCGATTGCATACCGATCTCCGACTTCTTTCCTTTCCGATTGCCAAAATGTCTGGTAGAACGACATGCGATCGATGCTAGACTGAGACTAAATTTTGATCATATTTTTCACGAATGGATTCTGGAATTTGAGTGTATCCCATCTGCCCCGGTGACTTGGCCCGGTACCGGGCCACATGGGAAAAAAAGTTTTATCTGGCCCGTTGATATGTTTACCGGGCCAGATGACACAAATCAAGTGCCATTGGAATTTGACCTCTAGAGTTACAGTAGTGGGAATGTAGGCACAAATTAGTCGTGTTAAAATACTTAAACATAGCTGAATCTACCGTTAACAAGTAAGCTACCTTAGGCGACAATCTAGAAAGTATCGCAATAATCTCTATGAAATGTGTAGGTACCTACGATATAAAGCGCGACGTATAAACATTAAAACCAACAAACAGATCGTTACGAGACTCGTTTAATAACCACGGCTGTCACAAAACATCTGACTTTCACAGTATAAACCATATAAATGATAGCTATTCTGATTAACGTTGTATCTGCGCTCGGTGTTATTATAACGCCATTATATAGACGACGGCGACGCTTCCTATTGCAGGCACAGTTAACTGTTACTGCTGGATTTAGTATTCAATTTCAGACTAAGTTTTTAGTTTTTAGATAGGAATATCTAAGGGAAAATTCTTGTAAAAAATATGTTCTAAATTCTGTCTCAGTATAGTCTCGATCCTGATCGAGTTAAAAAGGTATTCTTGTAACCAAAAGAGGTAGGACATGACAGGATCTCCCGTCTAACCTGAGCAGTCTGATTGTGGTAGTACCTCCAACCTACAGAAGACTTAGACCGCTTACTAGCCCCTCCACACCTTCCTAGCCTCCCCACACCTTCCTAGCATCCCCACACCTTCCTAGCCTCCCCACACCTTCCTAGCCCCCCACCCTTTCCCTTCAGGGTAGGCAACGGTTGTGTGACATCCTTAATGTTGCACACGTCCATAGGCCACGGTGACCGCTTCCTATCAGGTGCGCCGTGTGCTTGTTTGCCACCTACGTTGTATAAAAAAAGAACTTCGATATTACCAAGGAGTTGTGGAGATCAGATGGCAATTGCTTCAGGAAAAATATAATAATATAGTAAAAGTTCGGCCGTTTCGTAGTTAGACTGAAAATTGACTCTTGTTGTTGTTCATAAGTAACTAACCCTCTGTTATCTTTCCAGCAAGTCGCAACGCCAACAGTGGTGAAGAAGATCCTTCGTCTGAAGCAAGAGAACCCCGGAATGTTCGCGTGGGAGATTCGCGAGAGGCTGCTCAGTGCGAGAGTGTGTGAACCTCACTCCATACCCTCGGTGTCTTCTGTGAACAGGATACTCAGGAACAGTGGGCTTGCGTGGAGTGATGATGACACTAGGAGTGGCCACGGTAAGTTTCTTTTTTATTTTTGGGACACGTCAATTTGACTTCACCTCGCCTGATGGTAAATTCAAGGTAAAGGCTTAGGAAAGAGGGTCATCATTACATACACATACCATGTTAACAATGGTGGCTCTCGGCTTGAGGTCCTCATCAAAAGAGGATTGTCGTCGCAGCACCGCGTGACACCCAACGGTCCTACTAGTGCTGCGACCACAATCCCCCTAATAGCTCTCATTATTAACTACCGCTTGTTGCGCGACCGGTTCCGTCACCTACAGAAACAATATTGTCCATAGTTATGTATGAACTATTGGACCTAGGGAAAAAAGTGGGGTTTACATGTGACATTAAAAATGTTAATGATAAAAAAATATCATACATTAGAGAGTAAAATATATTGTAATACTTACTAAGTGTTACTAAGAGAGAGTAGATTCACCATCACTGTTACATCTCGAAAATGACGTATCATGTTATCAATCTTTTAACATTTGAAATAAGATACTAATCTATAGTCCATTCATTTAACACCTAAAATAAGATACTTATCTATAGTTCAGCCTTTTAACACCTGAAATAAGATACCAATCAATAGTTAACACGTCCAACGCTTAATTAAAAATAAAACGTAAATTGCTTACATTAACTTCAACTTAAATAAAACGTAGTTAATCAAAACATGAAATTGAAATAAACAACACGAGTTACCAGTATTAAAACAAACTGAATCATTAACTAATTAATGACATATTTAATGGACGGGCGGACATAAATTGTCGCCACCTACTGCGACAGGTGTCATGGAACTGGTGATAGAAAATCTTTATTTTTTATTTAATTATACGTAAATAATTGGACAGCAGATACTTTAAATCACATCTATAGAGTAATTACTGTGGCATTAATTTTATGTTGTGACAACTGACAGTTTTTGTGGTGTAGGTATTTTCAATGATTTCTATGTATCTATGTACGGATACCACGGATATGGGGATTAACGCACAATGAACAAATATTTAAGGGCCATCTCCAGTTTTGAGATGGCCCCCTCGGGTGTGGGAACCACAGAGTGCCCATCTCGCCCCGGAAAGGGGGGTGACGACTGCAGCCTTAAGTCCAACCATTAATAACTATCTAACGATGACGTCACAACTCACCTTATCAGTTATAACTTATGACTTCACCTCACTTAGGAATGAGGGGCACCATTACAGATACCAATAATACTATGATGGCTCTCAACTTCACGGCCTCTCAAATGCATGTTCACGCTCCGAGTAGTGGTGATCTTTTGTATTTTACCTGACTTATTTGCAAATTAAGTACTTTGATCTATATTAAATCGAACTTTTTTTACTTACAGAATCCTATCACCAACCGGATTTACCACCAAATATGATGGACTACATGTCGCTAAAGAACTCACTGCCGCCAACGCCGCTACCGCCGCAGCACAGCCCTCCATACTTCGCTCATTCAGCAGTCCGAGTCCCACCCCCACAGCACGCGGACCCCACACAACTTTACGATAGAAGACTTGCTACATCCTGGCTTCTTGCCAACCAAGTTCAAGCTCAAGGCCTTCTAAAACCCTATCCTATCAATCCATGGCAGCGAATAATGATGCCTTACCATGATTCGAAAAACTTTTCACCATACGCTCTGAATCTACACAACGACCTTTTAAATAGAATCAATTCAGATGAAGTGAAATCGGAAAATTCCGAACATATCTCCGTAGAAGCTAGTGATGATAGTGTTGATCGGCCAGATGTGGACGAAGAACAAAAAACTCTTGATAAGGAAAAGAAAAAGAATCCGTATTCGATAGAGGAGTTATTGAAAAAACCAGACAAAATGGTGAATGTTAATCCTATTGGGTTTCAGAATTTTCTGAGGCAGCCAAGCGGGAGTATGATAGAAAGTACACAGGATTTAAGTAATAGAAGTTCACCTGCAAGTTTCTGTTCAGTCCAAAGTGGAGTTTCGAATGACTGTTTCTCAGAATCCGCTGGTTCGGAAATCAAAGCGGGAAATTAGATTTTCTGCTATCTAACTAGTCCATAATCTTCTGTTATTGTAACAATAGACCTGTCAGGAGTTAAAATTATATGAATATCATTTGTTTCGTAAGTAAGCTATGAGAAAATATTGTTACATTCAGATAGAAGCAATTTAGGAAGTTAAATTTACTAGTTTATCTGTATTTAAAAGCTCTCAATGAATAAATTGTATAATAATGTAAATATAAGTAAGTTCATTATAGGATGTATAACTTTGAGCCAGTGATGGGTATATGCCCTGTCACTTTGGACATCATTCGGGCATTTATTCGACCCGCGCGATTAATGCCGGCCATAGACCTATCTGAGAGAGATGGGTAGGTATATGCCCTGACATTTTGGGCGTAAATAATAAATGCCTGATAAATGCCATCACTGCTTGGGGCGTACTAAAGTTTTCGGAATGAAGAAGTAAGAAATACTTTTCATGGTTAAATATTAATTTATTGTTTCTCAAAATATTCCCTCTGATTCAATACACTCTTTCATTAAATTAAACAATTTCCGCCTCCATGGCGACGTCAGATACATGTTTTTCATGCTCTTCAACTTTTGGTAATGAAATACGTTTGTTACGCAAACTGTAAGAAAATATTGTTACATTCATATAGAAACAATTTAGGATCTTAACAAAACATTTTACTGACTAGTGTATCGGTAGGACAAGCACGAAATTACATTCGAATAGTAAGCCTATCGTATTTGTAACGAGAGACTAGAGACAGTCAATATATATCGCGATCCGGTCAATAATATTGATGCGCAAACGCGATAATATTGATTTGCATAGGTACAGACTTTATCAGTTAAACATAGTATCACGACACAGAATTGTAATAATTTTGACTGTCTTCAGTCGATCGTTACAAAGACTACACGCTTACTATTCGAATGGAACTTCGTGCTTGCCCACAGTTCTCGATGAATAATGTGTAACATGATGTATATACGATGTATATAAACTGTGAAATAGTACGTAGAAGGAGCATTTATGTGTATAACAGCAGCTATACGTTATCATTACAGCCCACGGAAATAGGGTCTTCATACAATTCCATACATTTTGCCTCCCTATTGTAACGTAATAGTGAATCGAGCCGTTGCTGTTCAAAATATAAAAACGACCAACAATGCGTTTAAGCATTCGTGTAGGGTATCTGGAATGGATGGAAGGATGGAACGCAACTATACCGGGTGCTATAACGCCCCGGAAAACGAAGACAGGACGAAAGATAAAAAAATGAGGGATTTTTTTGATAGGTAAAAAAAATACTCGTTTTTTACAGTTTTTATTAGCATTATTCACACTCCATCGATCATATTAGTAAAGAATAATTTTAATAAAAAAAATCTAAAAAAAAATACTGAAAAAATTTGCTTTTTTCAACATTTTTTAGAATTGTATCTTCAGAGGATCGAGCACGAAATTTCTTTCGAATCGAGTTCGTAACGGGACTGAAATTGGGTACGTCTGTATGAGACTTGGACAGCGCCCTTTATCTTGCGAAGGGAACTGTACAAATCTCTTATATAGTTTTTGTCGCACACGTTACGAACTCGATTCGAAAGAAAATTCATGCTCGCCCCACAGTACTATTGCCGGTCTTCGTTTTCGGGGGCGTTTCCCTAACACCCGGTATAAGTGCCATTTCATTTCTCTTTCTTACCCGGAACATGAACGCTTTATAACACGTCATGGTAGCTAGTATGCCCTGTTTCTGCTGCTGCTGATTTTATATTTTAGCAATGGCAAGTATATAATAGCCATTTTAGACTATAAATAAAATTGTAAAAAATAATTTACGTTAGTATTTACCTATTATTCTAACTCAGGGCTTATTTTTAGACTATCGATGCAAAATAAATGCCATGTCCATTATAGTTATAAGTAGATAATATGTAATATTAAGTTCTAATAAATTATTTTGTTGGTATTAAGTATATCTAGTGAGAGTAAGTCGATAGTATTCTAAGTGTTAATTTAGATTCACGTATTTGAAGATGATTGCGCATTTTGGACCTGAATAATAACTATTGGCCCATCTCGGCTATCAATTGATAAAAATTAGTAGGTATGTTAAATACTAAATTTTATCAATTGATAGCCTTAGAGGTGAAAATTTTTAAAATTTATTTCTTTTCGGACGCTCATAAGACAATAGGTAGGCATCAAATAGTGTAGTTAGCGTCAAACGTTGATAATCTTTTTCAAATTTTCAAGATTCGTTTCTGAGCAAAGTACCTAAGTACCTACTTACTTTATATTAGTTAGCAAGAATGCTGGAATGCAGTGGACTCAATTTATTAGTTTTAAAAACGATTAGGACGGTAATCATCATCATCTACTTTTGTCGCTGACTGTACTTAGGATACCTACAGTACTTGCCCCTAATTGATCGGACACTAGATTTGTTACATACCTATTCTATTTCTACCTACCTACCTAAAGGTACTTAGTATGTATTGAATTTATTTATCAATGTTTTATACCCTACTTAATTCGTTCTAATCCAGGAAAATGGACAATCATCTTTATCTACATCTTTAAATTACGTAAAATTATGATTCTGTGATATCGTAGTATATATGTATACTTACCTACTTTAGTTTTATTTTATACCTTAAATTGTAACATTCCTTTATGTTTAACATATTAGTGCTATACATTATAATAAAATAAGATACTATTTTAGTTATAGATGCATTGTACATAAGGTAATCACGGTAGTTGTTTATTTATGAAAAAGCACAATAAACCAAATACAAATTTAATACAGCAATTTATTTACCTGTACCTCTACTGTTTTGTCCGTAGACTGAATACATCACTATGTATGGTACCTTTTCGGACAAAACCGTTGACTAGACAATACTACATGTACCCAACGCCATTATAGCGACAGAAAACTGAAATACGTAACAATGATCGGTCCTGAATCAAAAATATATCCGGTAGATTCCTACACATTATTTGAGAAGTATTAAATTACGGGCATGGGTGAAAGATGCAACGGGGCCGGGGGTTCGAAGTAGGTATGTCGCACGAAGGCGGGGAGGGTCAGCTCAATAGAAAATGCAGCGGGTACGGGATTTAAGTGCGTGGTACAGAACGTCTATGCGATCCACTCTGGGCAAAGGAGGCGGCAGCGCCTCTCTCCCAGGGGAGACGCTGCTGTCCACGGTAAATACCGGCCGTAACAGGAGCGGCTGTAGAGGGCTGCTCGGAGACTTCCCACATGCCCTTCTGACTACCAGAGGAC
The DNA here is from genome assembly GCA_963576445.1 of Lithosia quadra. Lineage (NCBI taxonomy): Eukaryota > Metazoa > Arthropoda > Insecta > Lepidoptera > Erebidae > Lithosia > Lithosia quadra. The sequence continues at coordinate 4,817,740 of OY754899.1, read as the reverse complement.
TCAGTGGAGTGCAGGCAAGGGGCGGGCTGGTTGCCGAGCGCAGGCGAAATTAAGGGTTACAGGGTGCGTCCGCCTATTATCCCGTCACCCCAACCCCTCCTTTCCGGGGTTCAGTAGGGACATCGTGCTTGCATCTCCTGGAGGGGGCATCTTAAAACCATAGACAGCCCAGTGTCAACTGGGGAGCGCGGGATATGTTTTAAGCAATCTTACAACTGAAGACTTCAGACAGCGTGCGGTTTTTATCATGTCCGAGTCAGACTTAACCACTCCTGATGGCTGACGGGGTGGTATCCGAAGGAACTTCCGCACGAAAAAAGGAATTTGAAACGGAATTCGAAATCCATGCGGGCGGAGCCGCGGGCAACAGCTATTTACAATATTATAGTAGTATAGTAAGAAGTAGGATAAGATAGTAATACAGGCAAGGATGGAAGGAAGTAGGACAGGATAGTAGGTTACGGGTACAGGAAGCTATAACCTGGAAATATTCAAGTCACGAGTGAATAGGATCCTTCTAGGCAAGCGTGATTCATCGTAGACCACATCGTCACTTACCATCCGGTGAGATAGTGGTCAAACGTAAGCCTGAATTGAATAAATAAAAAATATGGATTTTATAGTAGGTAGCTACCTACTTCAAATTAGTGATATTTTAAAAGGCTTTTGAAATTGGGCAATGAAGTCACCAACATATTAATCATACATAATCATCATTGGTCAATAATGGACCATCACGCTTTAACGACAAATAATTAACATTAAAAAATTAATAAATTATGAAATCTACAATTTTTTTAACGTTACGAAAGAAACGATAGTATTAATGGTAAGTACCTTCTATTAGTACCACCCAATGATATTATATAAGTAAAACTAGCGACCTGCCCCGGCTTCGCACGGGTGCAATGCTGATACTAAATTAGCCTTAGTATATGATGCATGTATTATACATATAAACCTTACTCTTGAATCACTCTATCTATTGGAAAAAACCGCATCAAAATCCGTTGCGTAGTTTTAAAGATTTAAGCGCACATAGGGATATAGGGACAGAAAAGGCGACTTTGTTTTATACTATGTAGTGATAGTGAAGAGGGTACCACCTATAAAATGGGCAACTACCTACACATTTAAGTTTTCGCAATACATCATTATCAACCTGTAATATTAATTGCAAACCATGTCAAGTTTAGTAATTTACTTTATTATTTAGTTATTACCTTTATGAAATTATGGGTGATGATCCGTTCAGAGTTACATCCAGAAAAGGTTATCCAACTGGTAAAACGCATTCACACTCAATTTACGGACGAAGCCCTCGCAGTACTAGAAACAGAAAGTAACTACGGGTAATTTTTATTCCTATTTTAACACAGAAGTGGTAAGCAGTTGGTGAAGATGTTTCCGAATTCCTGGAGCTCCATGAAGACTGGCTGAAGTCACTACTTATAGTCCATGTAGCTATGAGATACCATCTCGTTGTGTTACAGCAATAATGCCAAGGGAGCTGTACAAAATATACCATTTTCCGTGAGAATAAAAAGTGAGTTCCGTAATGTGTACTTTTGGAAAGGTGACTGGTGGAAATCACCTTCAAGTGAAAAAACCTATATATATATGATAAGGTTGCTTCCGTAGCCTCTTAGATTATAATAATATATGTATACTATGGTACTTGGTGTATAATAAAATGGATAATAAATAAACATAAAATTTTCATTTTGTGGCTACCCTTTTTTTTTATCGTGCGGAAATCCCCATGGATACCACCCCCATCGGCCATCGGGGGTGGTTATGTCGGGATCGAACCGACTAAAACCGCACGCGCGCCGTCTCGGGCCTTAGTAACCGGGGTGTAAGGTTACCCAATGGGCATATCCCTCGCACCCCAGCTGACCCCGGGCCATCTACGGTTTTAAGATGGCCCCCTCGACCCCCCGAAAGGGGGGGTGGGACGAGCATCGCGCCACTTCGCTGATGGTGGGGTGTAGGGTGACAGGAGGCCGTCCTGTCACCCAACCGTCGGCGCGCAGACAATCAGCTCGCCCCCCGCTCGCTCCCCACTGTGCCATCTGCTAGTCAGAGGGACACGTGGAGAGCCTCGGAGCAGCCCTCTAGAGGGCCACTCCCACCCCGGCCGGATTGGCCGCAGGCAGCAGCGTCTCCCGTGGCGAGTGGGAGGCGCTGCTCGCCTCCGTTGCCCAGGTGCACCACGTGGAGGTTCCGGCCCGCACCCTGGCTATTGTACCCTTAGAATTAGGATGTAGGGTGAAAAGTAGCCATCCTTTTTTTATATTTAGTCCGCCGGATTGACTGCACCCAGCCTGATGGTAAGCTGAGGTGGAGTCCAAAAAGTAGTGGTAGGTATCCTGTCACATGTCTGGTCCGGTAGTTGTTCGGTGATGGAAAGGGCTTGGAGGAATTAGGCTATGGAACCACAGCGCACACTCCCCGAAGTGCAACCAAATATAATAGACGGGTTTCGAGTAAAAAAAAATATAAACTTAAATATCTACTTAAAGAGAATCACTTAGACCTAGTTGCGGGGGCACAGCTAGTCTATAATATATAGGTATACTAGCTGTTGCCCGCGGCTCCGCCCGCGTGGATGTCGAAATCCGTTTCAAAAACTATCCTATCTCTCAAGTTGGATCGAACTGCACATGGTGTGCGAATTTTATTATAATCGGTTAAGTGGTTTAGGAGTCCATTGAGGACAAACATTGTGACACGAGATTTATATATATTAAGATTTAGTGATAGGTATATTGGAGCATGAAATATGAAATGCGCTTTAATTACAAATAATGACTCTCAAGGTATAGTTTTAGTTCTTATAATCAACTACACATCTTACAAACATCAATTGCAGATAATTAATATCGGCCACGAAATAATGACACATTATATTGGTAACATTTGATCAGATTATGGCATGCGTAATCAGTAGTAATCACCCTTAGCGTATGCAAATTGTGTATAATAGATGTATTATGGAAATACGTGGCCAGCCGGAAACTTGGTAATTTCATAGATTTTGTTTTGCTTCTGTGGAATTAGTCATTTCACGCGACATTTCTAGGTAATAAAAGGCGACATGAATATTATGTAATTGCACTTATTCGTACGTCCTATGTGTATCAAATTAGGCCAATTTAAAGTTAACATAGCAGATTTTATTTATTATTATATGTATAGATTCACCCGACCCTCGAGCAAATGCATTTTCAAAAGGTCGCCATCGTTTGCCATGTTAAAAAATAGAATAAGTAGTTATTTTACGACAGCTATGGTGTATTATGGTGCAGTAAAAATAATCACTTCTACCTTCAATTTATTAATTCTATTCATTAATTTTTGTTAGTATTTGAGATTTAAGTGCGTATTTTTGTACTTATTGATGAATAATAAGTACTTACTTAATAACTTAGTGCACCCTTGACTCTATTCCATTGTAAAACAAACCCTAACTATCGATTAATAACTCATGGTGTACAGCAAAGTACATTTTATCTTATCTTTATCTAACTCCATTTGATGCAAAAATCAGGAAACATTCTGAATGTAGCATTTAATGTTAGTCAGTTCCATTCCCAGATAACTCTTAATTCCCTTGCCTTTTACAGAGAGAACATTGGAGAATGTGTTATTTTCCAGTGGGTGGAGAAAATAAGGGAACTTTTATATGAAATTAAAAAAGAAGAAACAAAAAAAAACAGAAAGCAATCACATCACAACAAGGACAAGCCCCATGTAGTAAGTGTTACCTACTAGTTAACAGTTTTAAGAAAAATGTAAAAATTTCACCTGTTTACTTTTTTATAGTATATTCAAAATCGAAATTAAGAGTTTTCCGCCTTAACCCTCCAGCTAAGTTATTGTGATTGCACATAGCTTGTAGAAAAATATGACAATTCACACTCACATTCTGTATTACAGTTGGAAAAATGCCCAGAAATCACACACGGCGACGTCATTGTAGACAGAAAAAGCTCTTTCCAGGGTCATGCTGCAGAAGTCAACAGTATCGAAGACGTTAAGTAAGTGCTAGCTTCTTCTTCTATTGTGTCGATGCTGCCATCGTAATGTAGTTATTGGTTTTATGGCAACACTCCTACTTACGATCTAACGATCGACTTAAAAACCAGTAAAGTATTTCAACCACCCTCCACATACCAGGCTAGCAGAAATCTTGTCTGTATGATACTAGCCATCATTCCAAGAATGGATGATAATTATTAGTATTTTTAAAATGGTACACAGTCAAAATACAAGAGCGGACACCCTGTTGAAAAAAATAAACAGTTAATTTTCTTGTTTATCGTCGAAATATTCTGACTTACATTTTAATCTAAATTTCAGCGCTGTACTAACAAAATTAAAAGGAAACCGTAAGATCCTTAACGCAAAGCACAACATTTATGCATACCGCATAGCAAAAGGCAAAACGATCCTTGAAGATTGTAGTGATGACGGAGAGGCTCATGCTGGGGGGAGATTGTCGCACCTGATGCAGATTTTGAATCAGAAATATTCCTTGGTGGTTGTGTCACGGTGGTAAGTTATATTTTTATGAATACCTACCTCATTATAATATTACAAATTAGCCATGTCTGTACATAGGGGATATTAAAAGAAAAACTTCGATTATATTAACTTTATATACGTTTATAACGTTATATGAAGGACGCCAAAAGTACTGAACGGATTTTTATGCGGTTTTTTTTTAGGTCAGACTTAAAATCTGTTGTAGGTATGCAATGCAATGAATGTTTGGTTAATTTAACCGTTTTATCCATAATCACAACTGAGTAAAGTAACCAGTTGTGAAAGAGTGTAGCAACAGATCACGATATTTGATTGATTTCGATCTAGGCAAGCCGTAACATCTGATACTTTAATTGGTGGCCACGCATGCTCTTTACGTGTTGTGTTATTATTATGACATTAATACAATAAAATTGTTTTTTTTTTCTAGGTATGGCGGTATTCATTTGGGGCCTGACCGGTTTCGTCATATTAATAACGCCGCAAGGCAAGCACTCCAACAGGCCGGTTTGGTAAAAAAATGACGGTCAGTTAAGTAAACCTTGAAGAAGTGAAGGAATAGCGTCTCCGGCCCCTGGGATGATGACCCAGCACGTGTGCTGTTGTTGTGGATCATAACAGACTGCGGAGTAATCATAAGTTATACAATACCTGGCTTCTGTGTTTTTAATTTATAAATAAAATAATTCTTTAATATTAATAAATATAATTCCATGATCTTGTATCTTGTGCTATCTTTTGTTCCTAGAGTTATTGTCTGTAGTTGTAACTGTTATGCATTTCTTGTCTAAGAATCTTAATAAGTCCTGTAACGAAGAAAAACTTTTTTTTACAACCAGTAAAATATTTAAAAAGAAAAATCATTATTCAGTGTCCAATCAATTTTGAGAGTTAAAGTAGATGATGATTGCACAAATTTCAAACTTAAAAACCTGAACGAAACTGATTAGCTATGATTTAATCAATATTGTGGTACTCCCTAGCGACTACAATAGGGAGTTCTTCAAGAAGTGCATCAGAAGGTTTTTACGGGGTCGGCAGCGCGAGTGTGACGCACACGTCTATAGGCCACGGTAACCGCTTTCCGTCAGGGGGCCGTGTGCTTGTCTGCCACTTAAGTGGTACATAAGGTACTCGGCACTTGTGGACCTGTAACAAAGTGGAATAAATATAGGTATATGAAATTAATGGGGGCGCATTTTCTTGGATAACTTTTCAACTCCTATCATCGGATGTCCGAAAATATTTCTCATACCATTTATAGTCATAATGATCATTCTTTATAAAAAAATTAACAAATAAATATTTTGTTTATACTAATGGTTGAAACTCATAATCATTTCAATAAATAATTCTTATATTCATAAATGCGATTTATTCTAATATAATTCATTTTTTTCGGATCTTTGCTCACGGATATACCGTGCCGTGCCGTGAAAAATCGTTAAAAATATGTATCCGCTCCCGCCTTAGCCTGCGTGGTTATTTTTTTTTTCATTTCTTGGTGGTTTGAAAGAAAAAATAACCACGAAGGCTAAGGCGGGAGCAAAGCGGAGCTCCGCTCCCGCCTTAGCCTTCTAACCTAATCTATCCGAGTCGGGGTGTTAAAATCAAAATTACTTTTACCTATTTTATTCAGTTAAAAGTACTTTTGACTGGTTAAGAGTTTTGACTGCAACATAATAGGTATATGTCGCAGGCAATTTGAATGATTTTTCCGTTCACAAACGGCTTCAGCATTTTATAAACGTGAAGCGAATATACAAATTGCCGAGGGCAGTTTGTAAATTGTCGTCTTTTCATTATAAAATGTTTCATTACCCGACTGCCAAGAAGGGTTATGTTTTTATAATGTTTACACACGGAAATAGAATCCAAATACCGAGGAATTAGAATTTTTACTACGGAATTACGAGTTTCTGACTTTTTTGATTGTTTTATTAAGCCTTATGCAGGCAAAGGCACAATGAATACTTAATTTTTGAGGTTCTTTCGAGATTTGGTGAAAATACCACGGAATTTGGCGCCTTTACCTTATAACATTTTAGAGATTTTAGTTTAGTGAAAATGAACAACAGAATCGACACTAATGCCTTTATTATATTAAGAATATTGCTAATGCGTAAGTAATTAATAATGACAACAAATTATACAATTATAATTAGTGACTTTGTCATTACCAATGACAACTAATTCATTTATTGTAATGAATGACTCACTCACTCACTAATGACCATAGGGACTAGAGTATTTAAGTCAAGTCAATACGAATCGATAGTCATTCCTTCTCTCAATCTGCTTCAGTGCTTTGCTTCTGCTGTCATTGATCATTCTTACTTTGGCATTGGTGTTGGTCAGTCGTGTTCAGTTGAGTGTTTAATACGTGTTATTAAATTTTTATCGAACTTATCATTGCTAGTTATATACAGTGCATTATTTAAAAACATCTTAAAATGGAAATGGAGAATTTTACCAAACAGGTAAGTACGCATGTTATATATAATATATTGTTATATTGTTATTCACAAATTCTCATCGTTTTTTACCATTTTAAGTACCACGTTCATGTTATTGTTTATTTTCTTCACTAGGCAGAGGAAGTAGAGGCGCTTAGCTCAATTTATGGAAACGAGTGGATAACTGAAAGTGAGACCTCAAGGTCTTACAGTATATTAGTCAAAGAAAATAAAAATACAGTACAATTATCTGTGACTATGCCCGAGGATTACCCAACATTTTCACCTCCAAAGTATGAGCTGTCTGCACCCTGGATGCATAGAAAAATAAAACAAAGACTTTATAGAGATTTAGACGAGGTTTATTTGTAAGTATTTTACTTTTTTATATAGTGGATAAAGGCCGTTGATAATTTCAACAGGTGACAACAAAAAAAAATAACACATGAAAAACATGTGTTATTTTTTTATTGTCTCCTGTTGAAATTTGTGTTGCTTCTTAGAGATGCATGTGAATTTTTCAAAATATACTTAGATACTTATTGTAATGTTGAATGTAGGACAGTGAACTGTGTGACTAAACCTTTATACTTATTTTTGTTACTCATATCACACTGTGATATTTTAGAACGAAAAGTTACCTGTATGCTATTCCAGACTATTTTCTATCTCTCAAATTTCATTGAGATGCAATCATTTTTATTTTCTATTTTCTTTAATTGGGACACAAAACAACTATATTTTTTTCAAAATCCATCTCCATGGATATCACCCCCGTTGGCCATCGGGGTGGTTATGTCGGGATCGAACCGACTAAAACCACACGCCGTCTCGGGTCTTAATTACCGGGGTGTAGGATTACCCAATAGGCATATCCCTTGCACTCCAGCTGACCTCGGGCCATCTACGGTTTTAAGATGGCCCCCTTACTATGTATATGCTTCAATTAAGAAATTTATTAATTGTATAGCCCACACTTATGTATTCCAAAATAATGTAATAGGTAGGTAGAAGTTATATTGTGCTAATCTTTTGCCTTTTTGTAAATTTGGAGTTAAAGAACTGAAGATATACTTAGCTTGCTTTTTAAATACATTGTTTGAAAGTGGGAAAATGTCAAAATGAAAAAAGTGCATGTTATTTATCAAGAAGGCGACGTAGAGGCGCGCGTGACCCGGCTTAATTCTACACTTTGCAGTGTGAAAAAGTCTGGGTACGCACCTCTCACTGGTAAAACAATCAGCTGTTTAGCATGAATATCAATAACTTAGTGCACCCTTGACTCTATTCCATTGTAAAATAAACCCTAACTATCGATTAATAACTCATGGTGTACAGCAAAGTACATTTTATCTTATCTGTATCTAACTCCATTTGATGCAAAAATCAGGAAACATTCTGAATGTAGCATTGAATCTTAGTCAGTTCCATTCCCAGATAACTCTTAATTCCCTTGCCTTTTACAGAGAGAACATTGGAGAATGTGTTATTTTCCAGTGGGTGGAGAAAATAAGGGAACTTTTACATGAAATTAAAAAAGAAGAAACAAAAAAAAACAGAAAGCAATCACATCACAACAAGGACAAGCCCCATGTAGTAAGTGTTACCTACTAGTTAACAGTTTTAAGAAAAATGTAAAAATTTCACCTGTTTACTTTTTTATAGTATATTCAAAATCGAAATTAAGAGTTTTCCGCCTTAACCCTCCAGCTAAGTTATTGTGATTGCACGTAGCTTGTAGAAAAATATGACAATTCACACTCACATTCTGTATTACAGTTGGAAAAATGCCCAGAAATCACACACGGCGACGTCATTGTAGACAGAAAAAGCTCTTTCCAGGGTCATGCTGCAGAAGTCAACAGTATCGAAGACGTTAAGTAAGTGCTAGCTTCTTCTTCTATTGTGTCGATGCTGCCATCGTAATGTAGTTATTGGTTTTATGGCAACACTCCTACTTACGATCTAACGATCGACTTAAAAACCAGTAAAGTATTTCAACCACCCTCCACATACCAGGCTAGCAGAAATCTTGTCTGTATGATACTAGCCATCATTCCAAGAATGGATGATAATTATTAGTATTTTTAAAATGGTACACAGTCAAAATACAAGAAGAGCGGACACCATGTTGAAAAAAATAAACAGTTAATTTTCTTGTTTATCGTCGAAATATTCTGACTTACATTTTAATCTAAATTTCAGCGCTGTACTAACAAAATTAAAAGGAAACCGTAAGATCCTTAACGCCAAGCACAACATTTATGCATACCGCATAGCAAAAGGCAAAACGATCCTTGAAGATTGTAGTGATGACGGAGAGGCTCATGCTGGGGGGAGATTGTCGCACCTGATGCAGATTTTGGGGCAGAAAAATTCCTTGGTGGTTGTGTCACGGTGGTAAGTTATATTTTTATGAATACCTACCTCATTATAATATTACAAATTAGCCATGTCTGTACATAGGGGATATTAAAAGAAAAACTTCGATTATATTAACTTTATATACGTTTATAACGTTATATGAAGGACGCCAAAAGTACTGAACGGATTTATATGCGGTTTTTTTTTTTCTAGGTCAGACTTAAAATCTGTTGTAGATATGTTTTTGTAAAATCCAATGCAATGAATGTTTGGTTAATTTAACCGTTTTATCCATAATCACAACTGAGTAAAGTAACCAGTTGTGAAAGAGGACAGAGACAGTGTGTTACCTGGCACTAGTTGTGTGTGTAGCAACAGATCACGATATTTGATTGATTTCGATCTAGGCAAGCCGTAACATCTGATACTTTAATTGGTGGCCACAGTTTCAAACTGTATTTCTCTTGTTGACCATACCTATAATACCTATCTAATCATCTGATAAAACAAAGTATGGCATGCTCTTTACATGTTGTGTTATTATTATGACATTAATACAATAAAATTGTTTTTTTTTTCTAGGTATGGCGGTATTCATTTGGGGCCTGACCGGTTTCGTCATATTAATAACGCCGCAAGGCAAGCACTCCAACAGGCCGGTTTGGTAAAAAAATGACGGTCAGTTAAGTAACCCTTGAAGAAGTGAAGGAATAGCGTCTCCGGCCCCTGGGATGATGACCCAGCATGTGTGCTGTTGTTGTGGATCATAACAGACTGCGGAGTAATCATAAGTTATACAATACCTGGCTTCTGATTTGAAAGATAGTAGGCGAGAAGGGTGAGAATCGGGCTAAGAATGAATGTTCTTACAAATGTGGACTGACAGTTCAGTACCTTTATAGAGTAGTTAAGCCTATATACAGGCAGTGCAATCAACAAAATCTTGTCATAATCATTCTTCATTAAGCATGGTCAGTTGTTACGTGGCGAGTGACAAATTTGTGTTTTTAAAAACTAATACTTTATTTCACTAAATTAATTACAATATAATTCCTAAACTTAGAAATGCGGATACAAGAGATGTGGAAACAGTGAATGCAGGAAATAGAATGGATGATGTGTACCAGGATCTGGGTATTTATAGGGTTGGAATACATTAGGGATGTTTACAATCGTTAGTTAATGGTATATGTATTACAAAGTTCATGTTTAAGACAAACAGTGATATAGTAATGATGTAGAGTACGGCTGTGGTGTATAGATAAGGTGGAGGATATGGTTATATAACACCTCCCCCCTTAGAACAAAGATTGGGCGGTTTTGCCCAAGTTTTGAGGATTTATGTTGGAATGGGCGATTTCTTCTTCGTCGTCTGAGGTGATGCAGGATGTTGTAGTGGTCGTATCCATGGACACCATTGGTATCTGGATATGTTGTCGTCGTTGTGATCGGTCGAAGCAGTTGTTGAAAATTTGAATACATCCACCGTGGTTTGCAGAATTTCTTCTTCGAAAATATCTGAATGGGTTTATGTTGCAGCATTTCAGGAAGATTATTAATAGCAGAATGAGTCCGATTGATAAGTTTAAGTATGAAAATGCTGTTGAATTTTCTTCAATAAAGTTTTCGTTTTTATAAAGTTGCTTAGTGTGTATTTTAATTTCTTCTTTTAGAGTCTTTAAAGAGTCTAATGGAATACTGTTCACTTTTATTGGTATTAATTCTGGTGCATTTTTCATGTTGAGCTGTTGGTCTTCGCAGATGGTTTCAAGATCAACTGTTACGATGGGGTGCGTAATATTAAAAGTCTTGCTGTCTTCAGCTGATAGAGTGGCTAGGGCTGTGTATAATTTACAGCCTTGTTGTAATGAAATGATGCCGATGCCAGACATCGCACTATGAGTGGTTTTGTCTTCACATTCTAATGCGTCTGTCGTAAAATGAAGATCCAGTTATTTGCTGATGCTAGTTTCTGGAATGTGTTGATATTGGCGGCAAAAGTAGCTGTTTCATAGATTTCAGGAATATTCCGTGAAGTACTGGTTAGAATTGACATTTCGCAAGTAGGTCTTGAATTCACATTGTAGACTAATAGTTTGCAGACGGCGATTTTTGATGAAAATTTCTTGCAGTTGTCGAGTGAGTTCGTTACAACATACTGTTGTCTCGTGGTGCTTGTGGCAAGGTAAGTTTGCTCGGGAAGGATGGTTGAGTATAAGGAAGAATCATGATATGGTATGGGAATAGAGTATAGATGGTAGAGGGAAAATCTTTCGTTTCTAACTAAGGGAAAATCTAGGATATATATAAGTTTTTCCATATAAATATAAGAAGCAACAGTGGCTGATTCTAAAATTTCATGAATTTTATTTAGAGTAATAGGGGCAACGAGATTTCTATTAGATCTAGCAGGACTAGTAGACAATAACTCTTTGTATAATCGGTTTACAGAAATGATAGAAGGATGGATTCCGCCTGACTTAATGAAAAGAATACTAGTAATAATTTCGTCAATTTCTCTTTCTAGGGACGTTACTGATTCAAGGACTTAAATACCTACAGTAGATATTTCTTCGGCAATAGTTAAGTTAAATAAGATTTTGTTTGTTGAATTAAAATCAGAATTAATTTTTCCAAAATTTTCATTCATTAATTGTTCATCATAAGATATTTTTTTGATTGTGTCATTGAAATTTGTAATTGTAGATGAAATAATTTGTATTTGTTGTTTCAGAATTTCAGTTGTCGAGATTTGTTGTTTTTCTAGTAATTGAATGCATTCGTTATAGTGTTTAGCGTCTTTAGCATCTGGTGTGCCGATGAGCCATTTTAAGATTGAGCCAAGACCATCTAGGAGTTCACGCTTCGTTCTTCTGTTTTCGGTATAGGAACTGAGTTCGTCTAGTCTAGAATCGATTTTATCTATGTTAACCTTAATGTATGAATTAGTGGTTACAATGCTTGGTAGTTTAGGATAGCGAGTTACAAGATATTGGAAATTATATGCTACTCGTTTGAGAGAGTCTCGAGATAGAAATAAGGGCTTTAAGTCGCGATAAATTATGAATTTTCACGAATTATCCGATATTAAGATATCACAAATATTTTTAAAATAAAGACCGGAGTTAGAGGGAATTGGGATGATTTCAGTATTTCCATGAACAAACGTTGTGGACCACCTGTAATAATAAAAATTGAATCAAGGCAAAATCTTGAAGTTGAAATGAATTATAAAGTGATATCATGCACTGGTCTTAACCGATTGGCATGCACTAATTGATTTCGGCCTGCTTTTTGAATCACGTAGTTTTCATTAAATCCTATTCTAATTAAACTATATGGGCCTTCCCATTTACTATCTAAATTATTAGGGTTAGGTACTTTTAACATTACTTTATCACCTATATTAAACTTAGCTATATTTCTAATATTATTATCGTAACGTATTTTGGCTTTTTCTTTCATGTGATTTACGTTACGTTGAGCTATGTCGCGTGAGACTTTTAATCTTTCGTTTAGATCTCGTAGATAATCATGTGTAGTATAGTCGTTTTCTTTGAAGGAGTATAGAGATCGAGATTTGTAACCGAAGAGTAATTCGTGAGGTGCGAGTCCTGTGGACTGATTTACACAAGTGTTATGACACATAATTGCGAATGGTATGATTTGATCCCAATTACTATTATTTCGTTTGTGATACATTCTAATGTGATCGCGAAGTGTAGCGTGGAAGCGTTCTAAAGCGCCATTTGTTTGAAGATGGTAGGCAGTGCTGACTGTGTGATTACAACCTAATAATTTCATTAGTTGTTTTACAACACCATTTACGAATTCTGTGCCTTGATCAGAGTGAAATCTCTTTGGAACACCATAGTGTTGGCAGAAGGTCATGAGGTTTTTGGCAATAGTGGTAGCTTGTTTATCTGCTTTAAAATAAGGTTGCCCAAATCGAGTTAAGTCATCTTACAAGGTTAAAATGTATTTGTTAGATTCGTTAGTGATGTCGGAATAAGAAACTAAGTCTATAGTGACTCTTTCAAATGGTTCAGTGGAAGAAGATGTAATGACCATTGGTGCTTTGTAAGTTTTTCTTTGAATTTTATTTTGTTGACATATTTTACAATTATATTCTTTAATTGTTTCAGTCATTCCTTGCCAGAAATATTCATTTTTGATTTTTCGTGTAGTTTCTATAATGCCACGGTGGCCTGATAAAGGATTGTCATGAAATGTTTTTAGAATATTAGGGATATCTACAGGATCGGGGATCTTAACTTTGTTTTCACATATAATTATTTTGAAGTTACATATATACATCGGCGAGATAAGCTGTGATGTGTTCGTTGCCTAAAATTTTACACGTAGTGTCGTTTTTAAGGTCTGGAATGTGAAGTGTTTCGAGAGTATTATTTTGGAGACAGTCTAAGAGTATTTTGAAATAGCTTTCGCCATCCCAAGGATCGAAATGAGTGAGTCTTGAGCACCCAAAGATTATGTTTTGTTTTTTGTCAGAGACTAATAAATCGGTGTCGTAAAGTGAGCGTTTCTTATTTAGATAAGTGTTAACTTGAGAACACTTAGAGATTGCTTCGTTAAAAATATCATGCTTATCTGAAAGTTCACATGAAATGGGAATAAAAATGTTTTTGTGTCGGTCATCTAAGAGGCGATTTGGAGAGATTTGGAGATTGTGCGTGTCAAAACTATATTGAAGGTTTTCAGAGAAATGTTGGTAATTGATTTCTAAATAGTCGTCAGTTGTGAGATCTATGGTGTTAGTGTTTAAAATTGGAGTTCGAGAGAGTGCGTCTGCGTTAGTATTATTTTTACCGGCTTTATATATAACTTCGTATTCGTATTCTTCGAGTTTGAGACGCCATCGTACCAGACGGCTACCTGGGTCTTTAATTGAAAATAACCATGTAAGGGGTTTGTGGTCTGTTACGATTTTGAACTTCCTTCCAAATAAATAAGGTCGGAAATGTTTTACCGCCCAGACAATAGCTAGCAATTCGCGTTCGATTGTAGAATAGTCTGATTCGGCCTTATTTAGGGTTCGTGATGCATAAGCAATAGGTAAGTCTTTACCTATTTCACCCTGTGAGAGTACAGCGCCAATAGCATGTAATGATATAACTTCGTATTCTTCGAGTTTGAGACGCCATCGTACCAGACGGCTACCTGGGTCTTTAATTGAAAATAACCATGTAAGGGGTTTGTGGTCTGTTACGATTTTGAACTTCCTTCCAAATAAATAAGGTCGGAAATGTTTTACCGCCCAGACAATAGCTAGCAATTCGCGTTCGATTGTAGAATAGTCTGATTCGGCCTTATTTAGGGTTCGTGATGCATAAGCAATAGGTAAGTCTTTACCTATTTCACCCTGTGAGAGTACAGCACCAATAGCATGTAATGAAGCATCTGTGGTTAAAACGAATTCTTTCGTGAAGTCAGGATATTGTAGTATTGGAGGATTGATTAGAAGGCATTTGCATTCATCGAATGCTGTTTGTTGGGATTGACCCCATATGAATGGAATATCCTTTTTAAGGAGACCAGTAAGAGGTTTAGTGATTTTACTAAAGTTAGAAATGAACCGGCGATAATAACCTGTTAGACCTAGAAAGGCTTTAATGTCTTTGCACGATTTAGGTATTGGAAATTCTTTTACGGCTTTGATTTTGTCTGGGTTAGGTTTGACACCTTCATTAGATATGATATGTCCCAAATAAGCTACTTCGTGCCTGAGAAATTCGCACTTATTAGGTTGGACTTTGAGGTCGTATTTTCGGAGTCGTTTAAATACTTCATTCAGTTTCTGTTCGTGTTCTTGGAGGCTAGAAGCAAAGATAACTATATCGTCTAGATATACAAAGCATCGTTCACCTTGAAGTCCATATAGACAGAATCCATGGCTCTTTGGAAGGTAGCTGGGGCATTTCGGAGTCCAAAGGGCATTCTTTTGTACTCGTAATGACCAAATTTGTTTTTTGAAAAACTAACATTTTATTTCACTAAATTAATTACAATATAATTCCTAAACTTAGAAATGCGGATGCAAGAGATGTGGAAACAGTGAATGCAGGAAATAGAATGGATGAAGTGTACCAGGATCTGGGTATTTATAGGGTTGTAGAGTACGGCTGTGGTGTATAGATAAGGTGGAGGATATGGTTAACACAGTGTATTTAAACTAGTTATCTCATGTTGATGTCTTGAATATACCACTTCTTGAAGCGTTCGTTTGCCGTTTCATTGCTAACTAGAGTGCTCTTTTTAAACCTTTTTTCAGTTTCAAGTGTTATATGTATTAAATTTAAGTGTTATATGTGATATATAAATATAAAACTTGCAAATATGACCTTGTGTTTTTTTAAGTAAGTAGGTATGACTGTTATTTCATAAATGTTCCCTTATTCGTGCGGAAATTCCCACGGACACTCCCTCGGGTGTCCCTCGAGTCCCCAAGCGGGGGCGATCATGTCGTAGTTTAACCGACTAAAAGCGTACGGTGTCTCATCAATCTGATACGCCCTAGAAAGAATATCCCAAAACCCCCGACCGGCCTTGACCGCCAACATAGGCAACCCAGATGTTGTTGGGGGATTAAATTCCCCCTCCCTGATATGGCGATGGGCTAGTGTAGACGGGTAGACAATAAATGTACCCTTGAAGTTCTGAATTAGGTGTCAAAATAAACAAAATTTATAAATAAAATAATTCTTTAATATTAATAAATATAATTCCATGATCTTGTATCTTGTGCTATCTTTTGTTCCTAGAGTTATTGTCTGTGGTTGTAACTGTTATGCATTTCTTGTCTAAGAATCTTAATAAGTCCTGTAACGAAGAAATACTTTTTTTTACAATCAGTAAAATATTTAAAAAGAAAAATCATTATTCAGTGTCCAATCAATTTCGAGAGTTAAAGTAGATGATGACTGCACATATTTCAAACTTAAAAACCTGAACGAACCTGATTAGTTATGATTTAATCAATATTGTGGTACTCCCTAGCGACTACAATAGGGAGTTCTTCAAGAAGGGCATTAGAAGGTTTTTACGGGGTCGGCAGCGCGAGTGTGACGCACACGTCTATAGGCCACGGTAACCGCTTTCCGTCAGGTGGGCCGTGTGCTTGTCTGCCACCTAAGTGGTACATTATTTTCATTAAGAAATATAAAATACAATCAGTCCCACTTAGGCCACGCCGACTTGATACATAGTTGTGGAAGGCTATATGTAAAGGTACTCGGCACTTGTGGACCTGTAACAAAGTGGAATAAATATAGGTATATGAAATTAATAGGGGCGCATTTTCTTGGATAACTTTTCAACTCCTATCATCGCATGTCCCAAAATATTTCTCATACCATTTAAAGTCATAATGATCATTCTTTATAAAAAAATTAACAAATAAATATTTTGTTTATACTAATGGTTGAAACTCATAATCATTTCAATAAATAATTCTTATATTCATAAATGCGTTTTATTCTAATATTCGTTTTTTTCGGATCTTTGCTCACGGATATACCGTGCCGTGAAAAATCGTTAAAAATATGTATCCGCTCCCGCCTTAGCCTTCGTGGTTATTTTTTTTTCATTTCTTGGTGGTTTGAAAGAAAAAATAACCACGAAGGTTAAGGCGGGAGCAAAGCGGAGCGGAGCTCCCGCCTTAGCCTTCTAACCTAATCTATCCGAGTCGGGGTGTTAAAATCAAAATTACTTTTACCTATTTTATTCAGTTAAAAGTACTTTTGACTGGTTAAGAGTTTTGACTGCAATATAATATGTATATGTCGCAGGCAATTTGAATGATTTTTCCGTTCACAAACGGCTTCAGCATTTTACAAACGTGAAGCGATATACAAATTGCCGAGGGCAGTTTGTAAATTGTCGTCTTTTCATTATAAAATGTTTTATTACCCGACTGCCAAGAAGGGTTATGTTTTTATAATGTTTACACACGGAAATAGAATCCAAATACCACGAAATTAGAATTTTTACTACGGAATTACGAGTTTCTGACTTTTTTGATTGTTTTATTAATTTAACAGTTTTAATGAACTTTTAGAATCAAATTGATGGTACTTTTCAAAAATAAGATAGATTACACTTCTAATAAAAATAGCCTTATGCAGGAAAAGGCACAATGAATACTTAATTTTTGAGGTTCTTTCGAGATTTGGTGAAAATACCACGGAATTTGGCGCCTTTACCTTATAACATTTTAAAGATTTTAGTTTAGTGAAAATGAACAACAGAATCGACACCAATGCCTTTATTATATCAAGAATATTGCTAATGCGTAAGTAATTAATAATGACAACAAATTATACAATTATAATTAGTTACTTTGTCATTACCAATGACAACTAATTCATTCATTGTAATGAATGACTCACTCACTCACTAATGACCATAGGGACTATACTACGATTTTTAATTCTAGGCAAGAAAATGACAAGTGCAACTGTCACTAACACAAAAAAGGGTGACCCGCTACAATAGTGATGTTCGGCAATCAATAGACTAGACACTTTAGTCATTCTTTATTTTTATCAGTGCATGAACCTCTTTGCTATTTATTCTCGCCTAGTACGTTACACGACGGAAAATTTTTTTTATAGAATTTTATCAGTTAAAACCTCAACGCATTCTATTTATCTTGCAATTTTTCCATATTTTCTCACCGTATAAACTTTCTCTGGACTTCCACGAATATTTCAAGACTATAATTAGCCAAATCGGGTCAGCTGTTTTCTAGTTTTAGCGGACTAACGAACAGCAATTGATTTTTAATTTAATTACTTACCGTGTATGTTTTCTGTTTAATTACCGTAAATTGCATATTTTTATTTATATAAACACGGTTTGATATTTAATAATAATAATTATAATCTCGACTCACGACTAACTTATAATTGTAAAACTCGAGTCAACCACATCACTATTTATTTGATACAAAAAACCTGCAACACTGGAAATGTCATTTTCTTGCCTAGAATTAAAAATCGGAGTATAGAGTATTTAAGTCAAGTCAATACGAATCGATAGTCATTCCTTCTCTCAATCTGCTTCAGTGCTTTGCTTCTGCTGTCATTGATCATTCTTACTTTGGCATTGGTGTTGGTCAGTCGTGTTCAGTTGAGTGTTTAATACGTGTTATTAAATTTTTATCAAACTTATCATTGCTAGTTATATACAGTGCATTATTTAAAAAAATCTTAAAATGGAAATGGAGAATTTTACCAAACAGGTAAGTACGCATGTTATATATAATATATTGTTATATTGTTATTCACAAATTCTCATCGTTTTTTACCATTTTAAGTACCACGTTCATGTTATTGTTTATTTTCTTCACTAGGCAGAGGAAGTAGAGGCGCTTAGCTCAATTTATGGAAACGAGTGGATAACTGAAAGTGAGACCTCAAGGTCTTACAGTATATTAGTCGAAGAAAATAAAAATACAGTACAATTATCTGTGACTATGCCCGAGGATTACCCAACATTTTCACCTCCAAAGTATGAGCTGTCTGCACCCTGGATGCATAGAAAAATAAAACAAAGACTTTATAGAGATTTAGACGAGGTTTATTTGTAAGTATTTTACTTTTTTATATAGTGGATAAAGGCCGTTGATAATTTCAACAGGTGACAACAAAAAAAAATAACACATGAAAAGCATGTGTTATTTTTTTATTGTCTCCTGTTGAAATTTGTGTTGCTTCTTAGAGATACATGTGAATTTTTCAAGATATACTTAGATACTTATTGTAATGTTGAATGTAGGACAGTGAACTGTGTGACTAAACCTTTATTTTATACTTATTTTTGTTACTCATAATATCACACTGTGATATTCTAGCACGAAAAGTTACCTGTATGCTATTCCAGACTATTTTCTATCTCTCAAATTTCACTGAGATGCAATCATTTTTATTTTCTATTTTCTTTAATTGGGACACAAAATAGCTATATTTTTATCGTGCGGAAATCCCCATGGATATCACCCACGTTGGCCATCGGGGGTGATTATGGCGGGATCGAACCAACTAAAACCACACGCCGTCTCGGGTCGGAATTACCGGGGTGTAAGATTACCTAATAGGCATATCCCTCGCACTCCAGCTGACCTCGGGCCATCTACGGTTTTAATATGGCCCCTTACTATGTATATGCTTCAATTAAGAAATTTATTAATTGTATAGCCCACACTTATGTATTCCAAAATAATGTAATAGGTAGAAGTTATATTGTGCTAATCTTTTGCCTTTTTGTAAATTTGGAGTTAAAGAACTGAAGATATACTTAGCTTGCTTTTTAAATACATTGTTTGAAAGTGGGAAAATGTCAAAATGAAAAAATTGCATGTTATTTATCAAGAAGGCCACGTAGAGGCGCGCGTGACCCGGCTTAATTCTACACTTTGCAGTGTGAAAAAGTCTGGGTACGCACCTCTCACTGGTAAAACAATCAGCTGTTTAGCATGAATATCAATAACTTAGTGCACCCTTGACTCTATTCCATTGTAAAACAAACCCTAACTATCGATTAATAACTCATGGTGTACAGCAAAGTACATTTTATCTTATCTTTATCTAACTCCATTTGATGCAAAAATCAGGAAACATTCTGAATGTAGCATTGAATGTTAGTCAGTTCCATTCCCAGATAACTCTTAATTCCCTTGCCTTTTACAGAGAGAACATTGGAGAATGTGTTATTTTCCAGTGGGTGGAGAAAATAAGGGAACTTTTATATGAAATTAAAAAAGAAGAAACAAAAAAAAACAGAAAGCAATCACATCACAACAAGGACAAGCCCCATGTAGTAAGTGTTACCTACTAGTTAACAGTTTTAAGAAAAATGTAAAAACTTCACCTGTTTACTTTTTTATAGTATACCTATTCAAAATCGAAATTAAGAGTTTTCCGCCTTAACCCTCCAGCTAAGTTATTGTGATTGCACATACCTAGCTTGTAGAAAAATATGACAATTCACACTCACATTCTGTATTACAGTTGGAAAAATGCCCAGAAATCACACACGGCGACGTCATTGTAGACAGAAAAAGCTCTTTCCAGGGTCATGCTGCAGAAGTCAACAGTATCGAAGACGTTAAGTAAGTGCTAGCTTCTTCTTCTATTGTGTCGATGCTGCCATCGTAATGTAGTTATTGGTTTTATGGCAATACTCCTACTTACGATCTAACGATCGACTTAAAAACCAGTAAAGTATTTCAACCACCCTCCACATACCAGGCTAGCAGAAATCTTGTCTGTATGATACTAGCCATCATTCCAAGAATGGATGATAATTATTAGTATTTTTAAAATGGTACACAGTCAAAATACAAGAAGAGCGGACACCCTGTTGAAAAAAATAAACAGTTAATTTTCTTGTTTATCGTCGAAATATTCTGACTTACATTTTAATCTAAATTTCAGCGCTGTACTAACAAAATTAAAAGGAAACCGTAAGATCCTTAACGCAAAGCACAACATTTATGCATACCGCATAGCAAAAGGCAAAACGATCCTTGAAGATTGTAGTGATGACGGAGAGGCTCATGCTGGGGGGAGATTGTCGCACCTGATGCAGATTTTGGGGCAGAAAAATTCCTTGGTGGTTGTGTCACGGTGGTAAGTTATATTTTTATGAATACCTACCTCATTATAATATTACAAATTAGCCATGTCTGTACATAGGGGATATTAAAAGAAAAACTTCGATTATATTAACTTTATATACGTTTATAACGTTATATGAAGGACGCCAAAAGTACTGAACGGATTTTTATGCGGTTTTTTTTTTCTAGGTCAGACTTAAAATCTGTTGTAGATATGTTTTTGTAAAATCCAATGCAATGAATGTTTGGTTAATTTAACCGTTTTATCCATAATCACAACTGAGTAAAGTAACCAGTTGTGAAAGAGGACAGAGACAGTGTGTTACCTGGCACTAGTTGTGTGTGTAGCAACAGATCACGATATTTGATTGATTTCGATCTAGGCAAGCCGTAACATCTGATAGGTACTTTAATTGGTGGCCACAGGTTCAAAACTGTATTTCTCTTGTTGACCATACCAGACCTATAATACCTATCTAATCATCTGATAAAACAAAGTATGGCATGCTCATTACATGTTGTGTTATTATTATGACATTAATACAATAAAATTGTTTTTTTTTTCTAGGTATGGCGGTATTCATTTGGGGCCTGACCGGTTTCGTCATATTAATAACGCCGCAAGGCAAGCACTCCAACAGGCCGGTTTGGTAAAAAAATGACGGTCTGTTAAGTAACCCTTGAAGAAGTGAAGGAATAGCGTCTCCGGCCCCTGGGATGATGACCCAGCATGTGTGCTGTTGTTGTGGATCATAACAGACTGCGGAGTAATCATAAGTTATACAATACCTGGCTTCTGATTTGAAAGATAGTAGGCGAGAAGGGTGAGAATCGGGCTAAGAATGAATGTTCTTACAAATGTGGACTGACAGTTCAGTACCTTTATAGAGTAGTTAAGCCTATATACAGGCAGTGCAATCAACAAAATCTTGTCATAATCATTCTTCATTAAGCATGGTCAGTGTATTTAAACTAGTTATCTCATGTTGATGTCTTGAATATACCACTTCTTCAAGCGTTCGTTTGCCGTTTCATTGCTAACTAGAGTGCTCTTTTTAAACCTTTTTTCAGTTTCAAGTGTTATATGTATTAAATTTAAGTGTTATATGTGATATATAAATATAAAACTTGCAAATATGACCTTGTGTTTTTTTAAGTAAGTAGGTAAATGACTGTTATTTCATAAATGTTCCCTTATTCGTGCGGAAATTCCCACGGACACCCCCTCGGGTGTCCCTCGAGTCCCCAAGCGGGAGCGGTCATGTCGTAGTTTAACCGACTAAAAGCGTACCTACGGTGTCTCGTCAATCTGATACGCCCTAGAAAGAATATCCCAAAACCCCCGACCGGCCTTGACCGCCAACTTAGGCAACCCAGATGTTGTTGGGGGATTAAATTCCCCCTCCCTGATATGGCGATGGGCTAGTGTAGACGGGTAGACAATAAATGTACCCTTGAAGTTCTGATTTAGGTGTCAAAATAAACAAAATTTATAAATAAAATAATTCTTTCTACTGTTACACACTACCTGTTTGTTTTCCCTGTAAACTTCTGGTGTACAATAAAGAGTTATCTATCTATCTATCTATCTATCTTTAATATTAATAAATATAATTCCATGATCTTGTATCTTGTGCTATCTTTTGTTCCTAGAGTTATTGTCTGTGGTTGTAACTGTTATGCATTTCTTGTCTAAGAATCTTAATAAGTCCTGTAACGTTAACGTTTGACACAAAATTTTTTTCAATTCCGTGAAATAATCCAAAATGGCGGTGCCTTTTTGCTGCCGGCATTGTCGGAATTTGTATCGTTCTGCCATCACTGACGGTTTTGGCTGCAAGTGATCTCCCATCAACTTACATAGTGCTGCAAAATCCTTTTCCTTGGGTTTCATGGGACTACATAGGTTCACCATCAACTCGTACGCACTTTCACCAATCACTGATATGAGCGTAGGTACCTTCATGCTTTCCTTAACGTCCTGGACTAGGAACACCATCTCCAGGCGTTCCACGTACATTTCCCAGTTCCCTGTACTTATATTGAACTCCACAATTTTATTCGCCATTCTCGTCGCCACTGTAATGTCCGTAGGGAGATAAAGGAAAAACCAGCGTGCGTTCCGTAGTGTGTTTATTGCGAGACTGGAAGGCGGTGAGCGAGAGAGCGAGAGGGCGCGCGTAGGTTGAGCGCCGTGCGCGCCGCGCGCCATGCGACGCGTTGTACATAGGTACCTACATTACACCTCCATCCTAATTATGTCACATGCATACAAGTCGAAAATTTTAGCGAAGTAGGTATAGGTACACAACAAATTATAAACGTTAAACATCTTCGTTAACTAGGTACACAATCTACTCTTAATAATTCTTATAATAGGTACGTTAAACATTTTACAATAATTACTTATGCAAAAAGGAATTTGTAAAAACGTTACACACATTAGAGTTCACTAGGTACACAATCTACATCTAATAATTCTTATAAAGGTACGTTAAAAATTTTACAATAAGTATGCAACAAGGAATTTGTCTATTCCGTAACGAATTCATCTATCCCATAACGAATGGGCGGTCTTCGATCCCGTGGCGGTACCTCCCTAATGGGCCCCTCAATCGCACCGGCGTTCCTGGCGGGAAGCGCTGGCACCCCCGTCTGATCCCCACTTGCCGGTGACTGCAGCGGATACAATAAAAATGGGTTATTCCGATCTTTCGACCTTCCACTATCTGTGGATGACCATTGCCTAACCTCTGAACGTTTTTTCAATTGGTCTACATGCCGATGTATCTCAGTTCCTTCCCGCGTCCTAACGGTATAATCTGTATTGCCCATTTGTTTAACAATTTCTCCCGTCAACCACTGAGAACCCTGTGCGTAGTTTCTATAATAAACATGAGTGCCCGGGGCCAGAGAACGTTGTTTACCACCTGCGTGGCGCACCTGTGACGCCTGCGCATTGCGGACGCGCTGCTCGCACGCTGCGGCCACGCGCGCTTGCTCGCCCGCCTGCGCGGCCCGCTCCGGTCGCAATGCATCTAGCCGCGTGCGGAGCGCCCGGCCTTGTAGTAGCCGCGCTGGGCTCTCGCCCGTCGTGCATTGTTTCGTATTGCGATGAACAAGTAAGAATCGGGCTAATGCCGTTTCTACGTCAATATTCTGGATCATTGCTTTTTTTATAACTCTTTTACACGTTCTAACTGCATTCTCAGCAGCGCCGTTTGATGACGGGTGGTAGGGAGCTGAGAAAAATTGTTCTATGCCGTTTCCCGTTAAAAACTGTTTGAACTCCGCGCTAGAAAATGGCGGCCCGTTATCGGAAACGATTTGTTTTGGTAAACCAAACCTAGCGAACACCTCCCTTAACTTTTTGATGACGCTGCCAGCGGTCGTTGATATCATTTTAAATATTTCTATCCATTTGGAATGAGAGTCTATAAGTACTAGATAAGTAGCTCCGGCTAAGGGTCCCAAAAAGTCCAAATGCAACCTAGTCCAGGGACGTGGCGGCCACGCCCACGGCCGGGGCTCGTGCGCCGGCGGTGCGTCCGCCACCGCGGCGCATATCCCGCACGAGCGGCACTGAGCTTCGATGTCCTCGTCTATCCCCGGCCACCATACATAACTTCTAGCCAATGATTTGGTTTTGACTATTCCTAAATGAGACTCATGAAGCTCCTTGAGAACCTTAGCTCGACATTCCGAAGGAATAATCACGCGATGACCCCACATTAAACAGCCTAGTTCGGAATAAAGTTCCTTTTTCCTATTGGCATACGGTTGCAGTTGCTTTATCTGAACTTCGTTCGGCCAACCGTCGTGCACGTAGTGTAAAACTTTGCTCAATATTGGGTCGATGGTAGTTTTTTCCTCTAGGCAACGATTATCAAGAAGTAAAGCATCGCTCGCAAAATGTAAATGAGTTAACTCCGGCAGGGATTGGCTGTCGTCTGCCCCACTCACGAGATTGTTTTCCTCCCTACTGGCCGCTATCATTCGCGACAGACAGTCCGCGGTATTTTTGTCCGTGCTCACGAATTCTATTATAAAATCGTACGTGGACAGAATGAGTGCCCACCTTTGTAGCCTATTTGCGGTCATATTCGGTATACCGGCCTCCGCCCTAAATATGCTTACTAGAGGCTTATGGTCCGTACGCAGTATGAACTGCCGGCCATACAAGTACTGGTGAAACTTTTTTACCGTAAACACGATCGCTAAAGCCTCTTTATGTATTTGACTATAGGCCCGCTCGGCCGCCGTGAGCGCGCGAGACGCATAGGCTACCGGGCGCTCCCGACCCCCAGGGTCCCGCTGTGCGAGTACCGCGCCTATTCCCTCTGCGCTCGCGTCACATGTCACTATTATATCTTTACTGGCGTCGTAATGCGCAAGTACTTGCGTACCTATTAAAACTTGTTTCACTTTTTCAAATGCTTGCTTATGTCTGTTTCCCCAGTGCCATGACGTATCTTTTTTTAGTAGTTCATAGAGCGGACTTAGAATGCAGCTTAGACTTTTTATAAATCTCCCGTAGAAATTTACCATGCCTAAAAATGACCTAAGCTCTGAAATATCTTTGGGACGGGGCATGTTGATAATTGGCTCGATTTTGCTCTGGTCTACTCTTATTCCGTTTCTATCAATTACATAACCCAGAAACCTGACTTGACGCTCAAAAAATACACACTTACTTTTCTTTAATTTCAGACCACAGTCCTTTAACCGGTTTAGTACCTTCAATATAGTGTCCATATGCGAGTCTATACTATCATTTGCTATCAAAATATCGTCCAAAAAAATGGATATATTCGGTATATCTTTCAGTATATTTATCATAAACCGCTGGAAAATTCCAGGACTTGACGAAAGCCCGTAGATTAGCCTATTATATTTGAAAAGACCCCGGTGTGTGTTTACTACAGTAAAATTATTCGGGTCGTTTAATTCTATCTGGTTATATGCCTGAGAAAGATCGATTTTACTGTAAAATTTACTACCGTTTAAATTCGTAAGTAAGTCTTCAATTTTTGGAACTGGATACTTGTCGACCAAAAGAACACGATTCAGAGTTACCTTAAAGTCGGCACATATTCGTAACGCCCCATCCGCTTTCCGCACAATCACCAGCGGTGTGGCCCAGTCAGAGGCGTCGACGGGTTCGATGACCCCCGCGGCCAGCATGTTGTCAAGCTCAGCGTCCACGCGCTGCCGCAGCGCGTACGGTAGAGGTCGCGCGCGGTGGAACACCGGCGGTGCCCCCTCCCGCACATGGAGCCGGGCCTTCCCGCCCGTAAACCGCCCCAGACTCCCATCGAACAAATCACCAAATCTGTTAAAAATATACTCACTGTTATTAACTCGCTTTGGCTCACTTGGTTCCATTTTGTGTACTTCTAACTTAGGTATCGTAATACCTAACTCAGCCAACCATTGTCTGCCCATTAAGGAGGTAGTGCCCTTATCAATAATATACAAATCTAACATTTTTGTGACACCTGCATGTGTAACGGGTACCTCAATATATCCTACGGGTGTTATCAAGGCCCCGTTATAAAATCGTAATTTTAATGTACATCTATTTATCGGTAACATTGCAAAATAATAGGTATATGTCCTTTTACTAATGCATGATAACGCCGACCCCGTGTCAATCTCCATACCTAGCCTCTGATTGTGCACTGAGACTATAATACTCACAGGTTTGTAATCGCTTAGTGACATCTGATATACCGGTTCTTCTGGGTCACTGTCTTTCCCGTTGTCCGCGTCCTCACGAACTCGCTGCGTCTCCTTCCCGGGCGCCGCTGGGGACTCCTCTAGATGATGGGTGCGCGCCGCCGCCCGGCCTGCACCACGTGCTCGGCGAAAACTGCTCCCGCCGCCGCCGCGCTTCCCCGTCCCTTTTGAAGCTGATGTGGGTCCCCTATCCATAGGGCTCCGACCCTCGGCTTCGCGACATACCCGCCGGAGATGCCCGACCTTCCGGCATCTGCTGCACTCGTATGTCTGGAACCGACACTCCCGGCTATTGTGCCGCGTGTCCCCGCATGCCGAGCAGCCCCTCCCCTGCAGGTGGTGTACTCCTTCCTCGCGTCGTACCACCGTTTCTACCGCCGAGGCATCCCTCTCCGCGGCTTCGATGGATGTTGCGACCTGGACCGCTTTCGCCAAGCCCAGCTGGCCCGCTTCCGTGAACAGCCGTTGGCGTATTTTTTCATTTTCCAAGCCACACACAAATTGATCCCGCATGTTTTCATCTAAATTGGGCCCGAACTCACAAAACCGCGCCATTTTTTTCAATTCCGTGAAATAATCCAAAATGGCGGTGCCTTTTTGCTGCCGGCATTGTCGGAATTTGTATCGTTCTGCCATCACTGACGGTTTTGGCTGCAAGTGATCTCCCATCAACTTACATAGTGCTGCAAAATCCTTTTCCTTGGGTTTCATGGGACTACATAGGTTCACCATCAACTCGTACGCACTTTCACCAATCACTGATATGAGCGTAGGTACCTTCATGCTTTCCTTAACGTCCTGGACTAGGAACACCATCTCCAGGCGTTCCACGTACATTTCCCAGTTCCCTGTACTTATATTGAACTCCACAATTTTATTCGCCATTCTCGTCGCCACTGTAATGTCCGTAGGGAGATAAAGGAAAAACCAGCGTGCGTTCCGTAGTGTGTTTATTGCGAGACTGGAAGGCGGTGAGCGAGAGAGCGAGAGGGCGCGCGTAGGTTGAGCGCCGTGCGCGCCGCGCGCCATGCGACGCGTTGTACATAGGTACCTACATTACAATAATATCACACTGTGATATTCTAGCACGAAAAGTTACCTGTATGCTATTCCAGACTATTTTCTATCTCTCAAATTTCACTGAGATGCAATCATTTTTATTTTCTATTTTCTTTAATTGGGACACAAAATAGCTATATTTTTATCGTGCGGAAATCCCCATGGATATCACCCACGTTGGCCATCGGGGGTGATTATGGCGGGATCGAACCAACTAAAACCACACGCCGTCTCGGGTCGGAATTACCGGGGTGTAAGATTACCTAATAGGCATATCCCTCGCACTCCAGCTGACCTCGGGCCATCTACGGTTTTAATATGGCCCCTTACTATGTATATGCTTCAATTAAGAAATTTATTAATTGTATAGCCCACACTTATGTATTCCAAAATAATGTAATAGGTAGAAGTTATATTGTGCTAATCTTTTGCCTTTTTGTAAATTTGGAGTTAAAGAACTGAAGATATACTTAGCTTGCTTTTTAAATACATTGTTTGAAAGTGGGAAAATGTCAAAATGAAAAAAGTGCATGTTATTTATCAAGAAGGCGACGTAGAGGCGCGCGTGACCCGGCTTAATTCTACACTTTGCAGTGTGAAAAAGTCTGGGTACGCACCTCTCACTGGTAAAACAATCAGCTGTTTAGCATGAATATCAATAACTTAGTGCACCCTTGACTCCATTGACTTCCATTGTAAAACAAACCCTAACTATCGATTAATAACTCATGGTGTACAGCAAAGTACATTTTATCTTATCTTTATCTAACTCCATTTGATGCAAAAATCAGGAAACATTCTGAATGTAGCATTGAATGTTAGTCAGTTCCATTCCCAGATAACTCTTAATTCCCTTGCCTTTTACAGAGAGAACATTGGAGAATGTGTTATTTTCCAGTGGGTGGAGAAAATAAGGGAACTTTTATATGAAATTAAAAAAGAAGAAACAAAAAAAAAACAGAAAGCAATCACATCACAACAAGGACAAGCCCCATGTAGTAAGTGTTACCTACTAGTTAACAGTTTTAAGAAAAATGTAAAAATTTCACCTGTTTACTTTTTTATAGTATATTCAAAATCGAAATTAAGAGTTTTCCGCCTTAACCCTCCAGCTAAGTTATTGTGATTGCACATAGCTTGTAGAAAAATATGACAATTCACACTCACATTCTGTATTACAGTTGGAAAAATGCCCAGAAATCACACACGGCGACGTCATTGTAGACAGAAAAAGCTCTTTCCAGGGTCATGCTGCAGAAGTCAACAGTATCGAAGACGTTAAGTAAGTGCTAGCTTCTTCTTCTATTGTGTCGATACTGCCATCGTAATTTAGTTATTGGTTTTATGGCAACACTCCTACTTACGATCTAACGATCGACTTAAAAACCAGTAAAGTATTTCAACCACCCTCCACATACCAGGCTAGCAGAAATCTTGTCTGTATGATACTAGCCATCATTCCAAGAATGGATGATAATTATTAGTATTTTTAAAATGGTACACAGTCAAAATACAAGAAGAGCGGACACCCTGTTGAAAAAAATAAACAGTTAATTTTCTTGTTTATCGTCGAAATATTCTGACTTACATTTTAATCTAAATTTCAGCGCTGTACTAACAAAATTAAAAGGAAACCGTAAGATCCTTAACGCCAAGCACAACATTTATGCATACCGCATAGCAAAAGGCAAAACGATCCTTGAAGATTGTAGTGATGACGGAGAGGCTCATGCTGGGGGGAGATTGTCGCACCTGATGCAGATTTTGGGGCAGAAAAATTCCTTGGTGGTTGTGTCACGGTGGTAAGTTATATTTTTATGAATACCTACCTCATTATAATATTACAAATTAGACATGTCTGTACATAGGGGATATTAAAAGAAAAACTTCGATTATATTAACTTTGTATACGTTTATAACGTTATATGAAGGACGCCAAAAGTACTGAACGGATTTTTATGCGGTTTTTTTTCTAGGTCAGACTTAAAATCTGTTGTAGATATGTTTTTGTAAAATCCAATGCAATGAATGTTTGGTTAATTTAACCGTTTTATCCATAATCACAACTGAGTAAAGTAACCAGTTGTGAAAGAGGACAGAGACAGTGTGTTACCTGGCACTAGTTGTGTGTGTAGCAACAGATCACGATATTTGATTGATTTCGATCTAGGCAAGCCGTAACATCTGATACTTTAATTGGTGGCCACAGTTTCAAAACTGTATTTCTCTTGTTGACCATACCTATAATACCTATCTAATCATCTGATAAAACAAAGTATGGCATGCTCTTTACATGTTGTTATTATTATGACATAAATACAATAAAATTGATTTTTTTTTCTAGGTATGGCGGTATTCATTTGGGGCCTGACCGGTTTCGTCATATTAATAATGCCGCAAGGCAAGCACTCCAACAGGCCGGTTTGGTAAAAAAATGACGGTCCGTTAAGTAACCCTTGAAGAAGTGAAGGAATAGCGTCTCCGGCCCCTGGGATGATGACCCATCATGACTGCGGAATTATCATAAGTTATAGGTACAATACCTGGCTTCTGATTTGAAAGATAGTAGGCGAGAAGGATGAGAATCGGGCTAAGAATGAATGTTCTTACAAATGTGGACTGACAGTTCAGTACCTTTATAGAGTAGTTAAGCCTATATACAGGCAGTGCAATCAACAAAATCTTGTCATAATCATTCTTCATTAAGCATGGTCAGTGTATTTAAACTAGTTATCTCATGTTGATGTCTTGAATATACCACTTCTTCAAGCGT
Organism: Lithosia quadra; assembly: GCA_963576445.1. Lineage (NCBI taxonomy): Eukaryota > Metazoa > Arthropoda > Insecta > Lepidoptera > Erebidae > Lithosia > Lithosia quadra. The sequence goes on along the minus strand of OY754899.1, from coordinate 4,787,160 downwards.
TCGTTTGCCGTTTCATTGCTAACTAGAGTGTTCTTTTTAAACCTTTTTTCAGTTTCAAGTGTTATATGTATTAAATTTAAGTGTTATATGTGATATATAAATATAAAACTTGCAAATATGACCTTGTGTTTTTATAAGTAAGTAGGTAAATGACTGTTATTTCATAAATGTTCCCTTATTCGTGCGGAAATTCCCACGGACACCCCCTCGGGTGTCCCTCGAGTCCCCAAGCGGGAGCGGTCATGTCGTAGTTTAACCGACTAAAAGCGTACCTACGGTGTCTCGTCAATCTGATACGCCCTAGAAAGAATATCCCAAAACCCCCGACCGGCCTTGACCGCCAACTTAGGCAACCCAGATGTTGTTGGGGGATTAAATTCCCCCTCCCTGATATGGCGATGGGCTATAGTAGACGGGTAGACAATAAATGTACCCTTGAAGTTCTGAATTAGGTGTCAAAATAAACAAAATTTATAAATAAAATAATTCTTTCTACTGTTACACACTACCTGTTTGTTTTCCCTGTAAACTTCTGGTGTACAATAAAGAGTTATCTATCTATCTATCTATCTATCTATCTATCTTTAATATTAATAAATATAATTCCATGATCTTGTATCTTGTGCTATCTTTTGTTCCTAGAGTTATTGTCTGTGGTTGTAACTGTTATGCATTTCTTGTCTAAGAATCTTAATAAGTCCTGTAACGAAGAAATACTTTTTTTTACAATCAGTAAAATATTTAAAAAGAAAAATCATTATTCAGTGTCCAATCAATTTCGAGAGTTAAAGTAGATGATGATTGCACAAATTTCAAACTTAAAAACCTGAACGAACCTGATTAGTTATGATTTAATCAATATTGTGGTACTCCCTAGCGACTACAATAGGGAGTTCTTCAAGAAGGGCATTAGAAGGTTTTTACGGGGTCGGCAGCGCGAGTGTGACGCACACGTCTATAGGCCACGGTAACCGCTTACCGTCAGGTGGGCCGTGTGCTTGTCTGCCACCTAAGTGGTACATAAGGTACTCGGCACTTGTGGACCTGTAACAAAGTGGAATAAATATAGGTATATGAAATTAATGGGGGCGCATTTTCTTGGATAACTTTTCAACTCCTATCATCGGATGTCCGAAAATATTTCTCATACCATTTAAAGTCATAATGATCATTCTTTATAAAAAAATTAACAAATAAATATTTTGTTTATACTAATGGTTGAAACTCATAATCATTTCAATAAATAATTCTTATATTCTTAAATGCGTTTTATTCTAATATTCGTTTTTTTCGGATCTTTGCTCACGGATATTCCGTGCCGTGCCGTGAAAAATCGTTAAAAATATGTATCCGCTCCCGCCTTAGCCTTCGTGGTTATTTTTTTTTTTCATTTCTTGGTGGTTTGAAAGAAAAAATAACCACGAAGGCTATGGTGGGAGCAAAGCGGAGTGGAGCTCCCGCATTAGCCTTCTAACCTAATCTATCCGAGTCGGGGAGTTAAAATCAAAATTACTTTTACCTATTTTATTCAGTTAAAAGTACTTTTGACTGCTTAAGAGTTTTGACTGCAACATAATAGGTAGGTATATGTCGCAGGCAATTTGAATGATTTTTCCGTTCACAAACGGCTTCAGCATTTTATAAACGTGAAGCGATATACAAATTGCCGAGGGCAGTTTGTAAATTGTCGTCTTTTCATTATAAAATGTTTTATTACCCGACTGCCAAGAAGGGTTATGTTTTTATAATGTTTACACGCGGAAATAGAAACCAAATACCACGGAATTAGAATTTTTACTACGGAATTACGAGTTTCTGACTTTTTTGATTGTTTTATTAATCTAACAGTTTTAATGAACTTTTAGAATCAAATTGATGGCACTTTTCAAAAATAAGATAGATTACACTTCTAATAAAAATAGCCTTATGCAGGCAAAGGCACAATGAATACTTAATTTTTGAGGTTCTTTCGAGATTTGGTGAAAATACCACGGAATTTGGAAGGCGTTTTTACCTTACAACATTTTAGAGATTTTAGTTTAGTGAAAATGAACAACAGAATCGACACCAATGCCTTTATTATATTAAGAATATTGCTAATGCGTAAATAATTAATAATGACAACAAATTATACAATTATAATTAGTTACTTTGTCATTACCAATGACAACTAATTCATTCATTGTAATGAATGACTCACTCACTCACTAATGACCATAGGGACTATACTACGATTTTTAATTCTAGGCAAGAAAATGACAAGTGCAACTGTCACTAACACAAAAAAGGGTGACCCGCTACAATAGTGATGTTCGGCAATCAATAGACTAAACACTTTAGTCATTCTTTATTTTTATCAGTGCATGAACCTCTTTGCTATTTATTCTCGCCTAGTACGTTACACGACGGAAATATTTTTTATAGAATTTTATCAGTTAAAGAACCTCAGCGCATTCTATTTATCTTGCAATTTTTCCATATTTTCTCACCGTATAAACATTCTCTGGACTTCCACGAATATTTCAAGACTATAATTAGCCAAATCGGGTCAGCTGTTTTCTAGTTTTAGCGGACTAACGAACAGCAATTGATTTTTAATTTAATTACTTACCGTGTATGTTTTCTGTTTAATTACCGTAAATTGCATATTTTTATTTATATAAACGCAGTTTGATATTTAATAATAATAATTATAATCTCGACTCACGACTAACTTATAATTGTAAAACTCGAGTCAACCACATCACTATTTATTTGATACAAAAAACCTGCAACACTGGAAATGTCATTTTCTTGCCTAGAATTAAAAATCGGAGTATAGAGTATTTAAGTCAAGTCAATACGAATCGATAGTCATTCCTTCTCTCAATCTGCTTCAGTGCTTTGCTTCTGCTGTCATTGATCATTCTTACTTTGGCATTGGTGTTGGTCAGTCGTGTTCAGTTGAGTGTTTAATACGTGTTATTAAATTTTTATCAAACTTATCATTGCTAGTTATATACAGTGCATTATTTAAAAAAATCTTAAAATGGAAATGGAGAATTTTACCAAACAGGTAAGTACGCATGTTATATATAATATATTGTTATATTGTTATTCACAAATTCTCATCGTTTTTTACCATTTTAAGTACCACGTTCATGTTATTGTTTATTTTCTTCACTAGGCAGAGGAAGTAGAGGCGCTTAGCTCAATTTATGGAAACGAGTGGATAACTGAAAGTGAGACCTCAAGGTCTTACAGTATATTAGTCGAAGAAAATAAAAATACAGTACAATTATCTGTGACTATGCCCGAGGATTACCCAACATTTTCACCTCCAAAGTATGAGCTGTCTGCACCCTGGATGCATAGAAAAATAAAACAAAGACTTTATAGAGATTTAGACGAGGTTTATTTGTAAGTATTTTACTTTTTTATATAGTGGATAAAGGCCGTTGATAATTTCAACAGGTGACAACAAAAAAAAATAACACATGAAAAGCATGTGTTATTTTTTTATTGTCTCCTGTTGAAATTTGTGTTGCTTCTTAGAGATACATGTGAATTTTTCAAGATATACTTAGATACTTATTGTAATGTTGAATGTAGGACAGTGAACTGTGTGACTAAACCTTTATTTTATACTTATTTTTGTTACTCATAATATCACACTGTGATATTCTAGCACGAAAAGTTACCTGTATGCTATTCCAGACTATTTTCTATCTCTCAAATTTCACTGAGATGCAATCATTTTTATTTTCTATTTTCTTTAATTGGGACACAAAATAGCTATATTTTTATCGTGCGGAAATCCCCATGGATATCACCCACGTTGGCCATCGGGGGTGATTATGGCGGGATCGAACCAACTAAAACCACACGCCGTCTCGGGTCGGAATTACCGGGGTGTAAGATTACCTAATAGGCATATCCCTCGCACTCCAGCTGACCTCGGGCCATCTACGGTTTTAATATGGCCCCTTACTATGTATATGCTTCAATTAAGAAATTTATTAATTGTATAGCCCACACTTATGTATTCCAAAATAATGTAATAGGTAGAAGTTATATTGTGCTAATCTTTTGCCTTTTTGTAAATTTGGAGTTAAAGAACTGAAGATATACTTAGCTTGCTTTTTAAATACATTGTTTGAAAGTGGGAAAATGTCAAAATGAAAAAATTGCATGTTATTTATCAAGAAGGCCACGTAGAGGCGCGCGTGACCCGGCTTAATTCTACACTTTGCAGTGTGAAAAAGTCTGGGTACGCACCTCTCACTGGTAAAACAATCAGCTGTTTAGCATGAATATCAATAACTTAGTGCACCCTTGACTCTATTCCATTGTAAAACAAACCCTAACTATCGATTAATAACTCATGGTGTACAGCAAAGTACATTTTATCTTATCTTTATCTAACTCCATTTGATGCAAAAATCAGGAAACATTCTGAATGTAGCATTGAATGTTAGTCAGTTCCATTCCCAGATAACTCTTAATTCCCTTGCCTTTTACAGAGAGAACATTGGAGAATGTGTTATTTTCCAGTGGGTGGAGAAAATAAGGGAACTTTTATATGAAATTAAAAAAGAAGAAACAAAAAAAAACAGAAAGCAATCACATCACAACAAGGACAAGCCCCATGTAGTAAGTGTTACCTACTAGTTAACAGTTTTAAGAAAAATGTAAAAACTTCACCTGTTTACTTTTTTATAGTATACCTATTCAAAATCGAAATTAAGAGTTTTCCGCCTTAACCCTCCAGCTAAGTTATTGTGATTGCACATACCTAGCTTGTAGAAAAATATGACAATTCACACTCACATTCTGTATTACAGTTGGAAAAATGCCCAGAAATCACACACGGCGACGTCATTGTAGACAGAAAAAGCTCTTTCCAGGGTCATGCTGCAGAAGTCAACAGTATCGAAGACGTTAAGTAAGTGCTAGCTTCTTCTTCTATTGTGTCGATGCTGCCATCGTAATGTAGTTATTGGTTTTATGGCAATACTCCTACTTACGATCTAACGATCGACTTAAAAACCAGTAAAGTATTTCAACCACCCTCCACATACCAGGCTAGCAGAAATCTTGTCTGTATGATACTAGCCATCATTCCAAGAATGGATGATAATTATTAGTATTTTTAAAATGGTACACAGTCAAAATACAAGAAGAGCGGACACCCTGTTGAAAAAAATAAACAGTTAATTTTCTTGTTTATCGTCGAAATATTCTGACTTACATTTTAATCTAAATTTCAGCGCTGTACTAACAAAATTAAAAGGAAACCGTAAGATCCTTAACGCCAAGCACAACATTTATGCATACCGCATAGCAAAAGGCAAAACGATCCTTGAAGATTGTAGTGATGACGGAGAGGCTCATGCTGGGGGGAGATTGTCGCACCTGATGCAGATTTTGGGGCAGAAAAATTCCTTGGTGGTTGTGTCACGGTGGTAAGTTATATTTTTATGAATACCTACCTCATTATAATATTACAAATTAGCCATGTCTGTACATAGGGGATATTAAAAGAAAAACTTCGATTATATTAACTTTATATACGTTTATAACGTTATATGAAGGACGCCAAAAGTACTGAACGGATTTTTATGCGGTTTTTTTTTTCTAGGTCAGACTTAAAATCTGTTGTAGATATGTTTTTGTAAAATCCAATGCAATGAATGTTTGGTTAATTTAACCGTTTTATCCATAATCACAACTGAGTAAAGTAACCAGTTGTGAAAGAGGACAGAGACAGTGTGTTACCTGGCACTAGTTGTGTGTGTAGCAACAGATCACGATATTTGATTGATTTCGATCTAGGCAAGCCGTAACATCTGATAGGTACTTTAATTGGTGGCCACAGGTTCAAAACTGTATTTCTCTTGTTGACCATACCAGACCTATAATACCTATCTAATCATCTGATAAAACAAAGTATGGCATGCTCATTACATGTTGTGTTATTATTATGACATTAATACAATAAAATTGTTTTTTTTTTCTAGGTATGGCGGTATTCATTTGGGGCCTGACCGGTTTCGTCATATTAATAACGCCGCAAGGCAAGCACTCCAACAGGCCGGTTTGGTAAAAAAATGACGGTCTGTTAAGTAACCCTTGAAGAAGTGAAGGAATAGCGTCTCCGGCCCCTGGGATGATGACCCAGCATGTGTGCTGTTGTTGTGGATCATAACAGACTGCGGAGTAATCATAAGTTATACAATACCTGGCTTCTGATTTGAAAGATAGTAGGCGAGAAGGATGAGAATCGGGCTAAGAATGAATGTTCTTACAAATGTGGACTGACAGTTCAGTACCTTTATAGAGTAGTTAAGCCTATATACAGGCAGTGCAATCAACAAAATCTTGTCATAATCATTCTTCATTAAGCATGGTCAGTGTATTTAAACTAGTTATCTCATGTTGATGTCTTGAATATACCACTTCTTCAAGCGTTCGTTTGCCGTTTCATTGCTAACTAGAGTGCTCTTTTTAAACCTTTTTTCAGTTTCAAGTGTTATATGTATTAAATTTAAGTGTTATATGTGATATATAAATATAAAACTTGCAAATATGACCTTGTGTTTTTTTAAGTAAGTAGGTAAATGACTGTTATTTCATAAATGTTCCCTTATTCGTGCGGAAATTCCCACGGACACCCCCTCGGGTGTCCCTCGAGTCCCCAAGCGGGAGCGGTCATGTCGTAGTTTAACCGACTAAAAGCGTACCTACGGTGTCTCGTCAATCTGATACGCCCTAGAAAGAATATCCCAAAACCCCCGACCGGCCTTGACCGCCAACTTAGGCAACCCAGATGTTGTTGGGGGATTAAATTCCCCCTCCCTGATATGGCGATGGGCTAGTGTAGACGGGTAGACAATAAATGTACCCTTGAAGTTCTGATTTAGGTGTCAAAATAAACAAAATTTATAAATAAAATAATTCTTTCTACTGTTACACACTACCTGTTTGTTTTCCCTGTAAACTTCTGGTGTACAATAAAGAGTTATCTATCTATCTATCTATCTATCTTTAATATTAATAAATATAATTCCATGATCTTGTATCTTGTGCTATCTTTTGTTCCTAGAGTTATTGTCTGTGGTTGTAACTGTTATGCATTTCTTGTCTAAGAATCTTAATAAGTCCTGTAACGAAGAAATACTTTTTTTTACAATCAGTAAAATATTTAAAAAGAAAAATCATTATTCAGTGTCCAATCAATTTCGAGAGTTAAAGTAGATGATGATTGCACAAATTTCAAACTTAAAAACCTGAACGAACCTGATTAGTTATGATTTAATCAATATTGTGGTACTCCCTAGCGACTACAATAGGGAGTTCTTCAAGAAGGGCATTAGAAGGTTTTTACGGGGTCGGCAGCGCGAGTGTGACGCACACGTCTATAGGCCACGGTAACCGCTTACCGTCAGGTGGGCCGTGTGCTTGTCTGCCACCTAAGTGGTACATAAGGTACTCGGCACTTGTGGACCTGTAACAAAGTGGAATAAATATAGGTATATGAAATTAATGGGGGCGCATTTTCTTGGATAACTTTTCAACTCCTATCATCGGATGTCCGAAAATATTTCTCATACCATTTAAAGTCATAATGATCATTCTTTATAAAAAAATTAACAAATAAATATTTTGTTTATACTAATGGTTGAAACTCATAATCATTTCAATAAATAATTCTTATATTCTTAAATGCGTTTTATTCTAATATTCGTTTTTTTCGGATCTTTGCTCACGGATATACCGTGCCGTGCCGTGAAAAATCGTTAAAAATATGTATCCGCTCCCGCCTTAGCCTTCGTGGTTATTTTTTTTTTTCATTTCTTGGTGGTTTGAAAGAAAAAATAACCACGAAGGCTATGGTGGGAGCAAAGCGGAGTGGAGCTCCCGCATTAGCCTTCTAACCTAATCTATCCGAGTCGGGGAGTTAAAATCAAAATTACTTTTACCTATTTTATTCAGTTAAAAGTACTTTTGACTGCTTAAGAGTTTTGACTGCAACATAATAGGTAGGTATATGTCGCAGGCAATTTGAATGATTTTTCCGTTCACAAACGGCTTCAGCATTTTATAAACGTGAAGCGATATACAAATTGCCGAGGGCAGTTTGTAAATTGTCGTCTTTTCATTATAAAATGTTTTATTACCCGACTGCCAAGAAGGGTTATGTTTTTATAATGTTTACACGCGGAAATAGAAACCAAATACCACGGAATTAGAATTTTTACTACGGAATTACGAGTTTCTGACTTTTTTGATTGTTTTATTAATCTAACAGTTTTAATGAACTTTTAGAATCAAATTGATGGCACTTTTCAAAAATAAGATAGATTACACTTCTAATAAAAATAGCCTTATGCAGGCAAAGGCACAATGAATACTTAATTTTTGAGGTTCTTTCGAGATTTGGTGAAAATACCACGGAATTTGGAAGGCGTTTTTACCTTACAACATTTTAGAGATTTTAGTTTAGTGAAAATGAACAACAGAATCGACACCAATGCCTTTATTATATTAAGAATATTGCTAATGCGTAAATAATTAATAATGACAACAAATTATACAATTATAATTAGTTACTTTGTCATTACCAATGACAACTAATTCATTCATTGTAATGAATGACTCACTCACTCACTAATGACCATAGGGACTATACTACGATTTTTAATTCTAGGCAAGAAAATGACAAGTGCAACTGTCACTAACACAAAAAAGGGTGACCCGCTACAATAGTGATGTTCGGCAATCAATAGACTAAACACTTTAGTCATTCTTTATTTTTATCAGTGCATGAACCTCTTTGCTATTTATTCTCGCCTAGTACGTTACACGACGGAAATATTTTTTATAGAATTTTATCAGTTAAAGAACCTCAACGCATTCTATTTATCTTGCAATTTTTCCATATTTTCTCACCGTATAAACATTCTCTGGACTTCCACGAATATTTCAAGACTATAATTAGCCAAATCGGGTCAGCTGTTTTCTAGTTTTAGCGGACTAACGAACAGCAATTGATTTTTAATTTAATTACTTACCGTGTATGTTTTCTGTTTAATTACCGTAAATTGCATATTTTTATTTATATAAACGCAGTTTGATATTTAATAATAATAATTATAATCTCGACTCACGACTAACTTATAATTGTAAAACTCGAGTCAACCACATCACTATTTATTTGATACAAAAAACCTGCAACACTGGAAATGTCATTTTCTTGCCTAGAATTAAAAATCGGAGTATAGAGTATTTAAGTCAAGTCAATACGAATCGATAGTCATTCCTTCTCTCAATCTGCTTCAGTGCTTTGCTTCTGCTGTCATTGATCATTCTTACTTTGGCATTGGTGTTGGTCAGTCGTGTTCAGTTGAGTGTTTAATACGTGTTATTAAATTTTTATCAAACTTATCATTGCTAGTTATATACAGTGCATTATTTAAAAAAATCTTAAAATGGAAATGGAGAATTTTACCAAACAGGTAAGTACGCATGTTATATATAATATATTGTTATATTGTTATTCACAAATTCTCATCGTTTTTTACCATTTTAAGTACCACGTTCATGTTATTGTTTATTTTCTTCACTAGGCAGAGGAAGTAGAGGCGCTTAGCTCAATTTATGGAAACGAGTGGATAACTGAAAGTGAGACCTCAAGGTCTTACAGTATATTAGTCGAAGAAAATAAAAATACAGTACAATTATCTGTGACTATGCCCGAGGATTACCCAACATTTTCACCTCCAAAGTATGAGCTGTCTGCACCCTGGATGCATAGAAAAATAAAACAAAGACTTTATAGAGATTTAGACGAGGTTTATTTGTAAGTATTTTACTTTTTTATATAGTGGATAAAGGCCGTTGATAATTTCAACAGGTGACAACAAAAAAAAATAACACATGAAAAGCATGTGTTATTTTTTTATTGTCTCCTGTTGAAATTTGTGTTGCTTCTTAGAGATACATGTGAATTTTTCAAGATATACTTAGATACTTATTGTAATGTTGAATGTAGGACAGTGAACTGTGTGACTAAACCTTTATTTTATACTTATTTTTGTTACTCATAATATCACACTGTGATATTCTAGCACGAAAAGTTACCTGTATGCTATTCCAGACTATTTTCTATCTCTCAAATTTCACTGAGATGCAATCATTTTTATTTTCTATTTTCTTTAATTGGGACACAAAATAGCTATATTTTTATCGTGCGGAAATCCCCATGGATATCACCCACGTTGGCCATCGGGGGTGATTATGGCGGGATCGAACCAACTAAAACCACACGCCGTCTCGGGTCGGAATTACCGGGGTGTAAGATTACCTAATAGGCATATCCCTCGCACTCCAGCTGACCTCGGGCCATCTACGGTTTTAATATGGCCCCTTACTATGTATATGCTTCAATTAAGAAATTTATTAATTGTATAGCCCACACTTATGTATTCCAAAATAATGTAATAGGTAGAAGTTATATTGTGCTAATCTTTTGCCTTTTTGTAAATTTGGAGTTAAAGAACTGAAGATATACTTAGCTTGCTTTTTAAATACATTGTTTGAAAGTGGGAAAATGTCAAAATGAAAAAATTGCATGTTATTTATCAAGAAGGCCACGTAGAGGCGCGCGTGACCCGGCTTAATTCTACACTTTGCAGTGTGAAAAAGTCTGGGTACGCACCTCTCACTGGTAAAACAATCAGCTGTTTAGCATGAATATCAATAACTTAGTGCACCCTTGACTCTATTCCATTGTAAAACAAACCCTAACTATCGATTAATAACTCATGGTGTACAGCAAAGTACATTTTATCTTATCTTTATCTAACTCCATTTGATGCAAAAATCAGGAAACATTCTGAATGTAGCATTGAATGTTAGTCAGTTCCATTCCCAGATAACTCTTAATTCCCTTGCCTTTTACAGAGAGAACATTGGAGAATGTGTTATTTTCCAGTGGGTGGAGAAAATAAGGGAACTTTTATATGAAATTAAAAAAGAAGAAACAAAAAAAAACAGAAAGCAATCACATCACAACAAGGACAAGCCCCATGTAGTAAGTGTTACCTACTAGTTAACAGTTTTAAGAAAAATGTAAAAACTTCACCTGTTTACTTTTTTATAGTATACCTATTCAAAATCGAAATTAAGAGTTTTCCGCCTTAACCCTCCAGCTAAGTTATTGTGATTGCACATACCTAGCTTGTAGAAAAATATGACAATTCACACTCACATTCTGTATTACAGTTGGAAAAATGCCCAGAAATCACACACGGCGACGTCATTGTAGACAGAAAAAGCTCTTTCCAGGGTCATGCTGCAGAAGTCAACAGTATCGAAGACGTTAAGTAAGTGCTAGCTTCTTCTTCTATTGTGTCGATGCTGCCATCGTAATGTAGTTATTGGTTTTATGGCAATACTCCTACTTACGATCTAACGATCGACTTAAAAACCAGTAAAGTATTTCAACCACCCTCCACATACCAGGCTAGCAGAAATCTTGTCTGTATGATACTAGCCATCATTCCAAGAATGGATGATAATTATTAGTATTTTTAAAATGGTACACAGTCAAAATACAAGAAGAGCGGACACCCTGTTGAAAAAAATAAACAGTTAATTTTCTTGTTTATCGTCGAAATATTCTGACTTACATTTTAATCTAAATTTCAGCGCTGTACTAACAAAATTAAAAGGAAACCGTAAGATCCTTAACGCCAAGCACAACATTTATGCATACCGCATAGCAAAAGGCAAAACGATCCTTGAAGATTGTAGTGATGACGGAGAGGCTCATGCTGGGGGGAGATTGTCGCACCTGATGCAGATTTTGGGGCAGAAAAATTCCTTGGTGGTTGTGTCACGGTGGTAAGTTATATTTTTATGAATACCTACCTCATTATAATATTACAAATTAGCCATGTCTGTACATAGGGGATATTAAAAGAAAAACTTCGATTATATTAACTTTATATACGTTTATAACGTTATATGAAGGACGCCAAAAGTACTGAACGGATTTTTATGCGGTTTTTTTTTTCTAGGTCAGACTTAAAATCTGTTGTAGATATGTTTTTGTAAAATCCAATGCAATGAATGTTTGGTTAATTTAACCGTTTTATCCATAATCACAACTGAGTAAAGTAACCAGTTGTGAAAGAGGACAGAGACAGTGTGTTACCTGGCACTAGTTGTGTGTGTAGCAACAGATCACGATATTTGATTGATTTCGATCTAGGCAAGCCGTAACATCTGATAGGTACTTTAATTGGTGGCCACAGGTTCAAAACTGTATTTCTCTTGTTGACCATACCAGACCTATAATACCTATCTAATCATCTGATAAAACAAAGTATGGCATGCTCATTACATGTTGTGTTATTATTATGACATTAATACAATAAAATTGTTTTTTTTTTCTAGGTATGGCGGTATTCATTTGGGGCCTGACCGGTTTCGTCATATTAATAACGCCGCAAGGCAAGCACTCCAACAGGCCGGTTTGGTAAAAAAATGACGGTCTGTTAAGTAACCCTTGAAGAAGTGAAGGAATAGCGTCTCCGGCCCCTGGGATGATGACCCAGCATGTGTGCTGTTGTTGTGGATCATAACAGACTGCGGAGTAATCATAAGTTATACAATACCTGGCTTCTGATTTGAAAGATAGTAGGCGAGAAGGATGAGAATCGGGCTAAGAATGAATGTTCTTACAAATGTGGACTGACAGTTCAGTACCTTTATAGAGTAGTTAAGCCTATATACAGGCAGTGCAATCAACAAAATCTTGTCATAATCATTCTTCATTAAGCATGGTCAGTGTATTTAAACTAGTTATCTCATGTTGATGTCTTGAATATACCACTTCTTCAAGCGTTCGTTTGCCGTTTCATTGCTAACTAGAGTGCTCTTTTTAAACCTTTTTTCAGTTTCAAGTGTTATATGTATTAAATTTAAGTGTTATATGTGATATATAAATATAAAACTTGCAAATATGACCTTGTGTTTTTTTAAGTAAGTAGGTAAATGACTGTTATTTCATAAATGTTCCCTTATTCGTGCGGAAATTCCCACGGACACCCCCTCGGGTGTCCCTCGAGTCCCCAAGCGGGAGCGGTCATGTCGTAGTTTAACCGACTAAAAGCGTACCTACGGTGTCTCGTCAATCTGATACGCCCTAGAAAGAATATCCCAAAACCCCCGACCGGCCTTGACCGCCAACTTAGGCAACCCAGATGTTGTTGGGGGATTAAATTCCCCCTCCCTGATATGGCGATGGGCTAGTGTAGACGGGTAGACAATAAATGTACCCTTGAAGTTCTGATTTAGGTGTCAAAATAAACAAAATTTATAAATAAAATAATTCTTTCTACTGTTACACACTACCTGTTTGTTTTCCCTGTAAACTTCTGGTGTACAATAAAGAGTTATCTATCTATCTATCTATCTATCTTTAATATTAATAAATATAATTCCATGATCTTGTATCTTGTGCTATCTTTTGTTCCTAGAGTTATTGTCTGTGGTTGTAACTGTTATGCATTTCTTGTCTAAGAATCTTAATAAGTCCTGTAACGAAGAAATACTTTTTTTTACAATCAGTAAAATATTTAAAAAGAAAAATCATTATTCAGTGTCCAATCAATTTCGAGAGTTAAAGTAGATGATGATTGCACAAATTTCAAACTTAAAAACCTGAACGAACCTGATTAGTTATGATTTAATCAATATTGTGGTACTCCCTAGCGACTACAATAGGGAGTTCTTCAAGAAGGGCATTAGAAGGTTTTTACGGGGTCGGCAGCGCGAGTGTGACGCACACGTCTATAGGCCACGGTAACCGCTTACCGTCAGGTGGGCCGTGTGCTTGTCTGCCACCTAAGTGGTACATAAGGTACTCGGCACTTGTGGACCTGTAACAAAGTGGAATAAATATAGGTATATGAAATTAATGGGGGCGCATTTTCTTGGATAACTTTTCAACTCCTATCATCGGATGTCCGAAAATATTTCTCATACCATTTAAAGTCATAATGATCATTCTTTATAAAAAAATTAACAAATAAATATTTTGTTTATACTAATGGTTGAAACTCATAATCATTTCAATAAATAATTCTTATATTCTTAAATGCGTTTTATTCTAATATTCGTTTTTTTCGGATCTTTGCTCACGGATATACCGTGCCGTGCCGTGAAAAATCGTTAAAAATATGTATCCGCTCCCGCCTTAGCCTTCGTGGTTATTTTTTTTTTTCATTTCTTGGTGGTTTGAAAGAAAAAATAACCACGAAGGCTATGGTGGGAGCAAAGCGGAGTGGAGCTCCCGCATTAGCCTTCTAACCTAATCTATCCGAGTCGGGGAGTTAAAATCAAAATTACTTTTACCTATTTTATTCAGTTAAAAGTACTTTTGACTGCTTAAGAGTTTTGACTGCAACATAATAGGTAGGTATATGTCGCAGGCAATTTGAATGATTTTTCCGTTCACAAACGGCTTCAGCATTTTATAAACGTGAAGCGATATACAAATTGCCGAGGGCAGTTTGTAAATTGTCGTCTTTTCATTATAAAATGTTTTATTACCCGACTGCCAAGAAGGGTTATGTTTTTATAATGTTTACACGCGGAAATAGAAACCAAATACCACGGAATTAGAATTTTTACTACGGAATTACGAGTTTCTGACTTTTTTGATTGTTTTATTAATCTAACAGTTTTAATGAACTTTTAGAATCAAATTGATGGCACTTTTCAAAAATAAGATAGATTACACTTCTAATAAAAATAGCCTTATGCAGGCAAAGGCACAATGAATACTTAATTTTTGAGGTTCTTTCGAGATTTGGTGAAAATACCACGGAATTTGGAAGGCGTTTTTACCTTACAACATTTTAGAGATTTTAGTTTAGTGAAAATGAACAACAGAATCGACACCAATGCCTTTATTATATTAAGAATATTGCTAATGCGTAAATAATTAATAATGACAACAAATTATACAATTATAATTAGTTACTTTGTCATTACCAATGACAACTAATTCATTCATTGTAATGAATGACTCACTCACTCACTAATGACCATAGGGACTATACTACGATTTTTAATTCTAGGCAAGAAAATGACAAGTGCAACTGTCACTAACACAAAAAAGGGTGACCCGCTACAATAGTGATGTTCGGCAATCAATAGACTAAACACTTTAGTCATTCTTTATTTTTATCAGTGCATGAACCTCTTTGCTATTTATTCTCGCCTAGTACGTTACACGACGGAAATATTTTTTATAGAATTTTATCAGTTAAAGAACCTCAACGCATTCTATTTATCTTGCAATTTTTCCATATTTTCTCACCGTATAAACATTCTCTGGACTTCCACGAATATTTCAAGACTATAATTAGCCAAATCGGGTCAGCTGTTTTCTAGTTTTAGCGGACTAACGAACAGCAATTGATTTTTAATTTAATTACTTACCGTGTATGTTTTCTGTTTAATTACCGTAAATTGCATATTTTTATTTATATAAACGCAGTTTGATATTTAATAATAATAATTATAATCTCGACTCACGACTAACTTATAATTGTAAAACTCGAGTCAACCACATCACTATTTATTTGATACAAAAAACCTGCAACACTGGAAATGTCATTTTCTTGCCTAGAATTAAAAATCGGAGTATAGAGTATTTAAGTCAAGTCAATACGAATCGATAGTCATTCCTTCTCTCAATCTGCTTCAGTGCTTTGCTTCTGCTGTCATTGATCATTCTTACTTTGGCATTGGTGTTGGTCAGTCGTGTTCAGTTGAGTGTTTAATACGTGTTATTAAATTTTTATCAAACTTATCATTGCTAGTTATATACAGTGCATTATTTAAAAAAATCTTAAAATGGAAATGGAGAATTTTACCAAACAGGTAAGTACGCATGTTATATATAATATATTGTTATATTGTTATTCACAAATTCTCATCGTTTTTTACCATTTTAAGTACCACGTTCATGTTATTGTTTATTTTCTTCACTAGGCAGAGGAAGTAGAGGCGCTTAGCTCAATTTATGGAAACGAGTGGATAACTGAAAGTGAGACCTCAAGGTCTTACAGTATATTAGTCGAAGAAAATAAAAATACAGTACAATTATCTGTGACTATGCCCGAGGATTACCCAACATTTTCACCTCCAAAGTATGAGCTGTCTGCACCCTGGATGCATAGAAAAATAAAACAAAGACTTTATAGAGATTTAGACGAGGTTTATTTGTAAGTATTTTACTTTTTTATATAGTGGATAAAGGCCGTTGATAATTTCAACAGGTGACAACAAAAAAAAATAACACATGAAAAGCATGTGTTATTTTTTTATTGTCTCCTGTTGAAATTTGTGTTGCTTCTTAGAGATACATGTGAATTTTTCAAGATATACTTAGATACTTATTGTAATGTTGAATGTAGGACAGTGAACTGTGTGACTAAACCTTTATTTTATACTTATTTTTGTTACTCATAATATCACACTGTGATATTCTAGCACGAAAAGTTACCTGTATGCTATTCCAGACTATTTTCTATCTCTCAAATTTCACTGAGATGCAATCATTTTTATTTTCTATTTTCTTTAATTGGGACACAAAATAGCTATATTTTTATCGTGCGGAAATCCCCATGGATATCACCCACGTTGGCCATCGGGGGTGATTATGGCGGGATCGAACCAACTAAAACCACACGCCGTCTCGGGTCGGAATTACCGGGGTGTAAGATTACCTAATAGGCATATCCCTCGCACTCCAGCTGACCTCGGGCCATCTACGGTTTTAATATGGCCCCTTACTATGTATATGCTTCAATTAAGAAATTTATTAATTGTATAGCCCACACTTATGTATTCCAAAATAATGTAATAGGTAGAAGTTATATTGTGCTAATCTTTTGCCTTTTTGTAAATTTGGAGTTAAAGAACTGAAGATATACTTAGCTTGCTTTTTAAATACATTGTTTGAAAGTGGGAAAATGTCAAAATGAAAAAATTGCATGTTATTTATCAAGAAGGCCACGTAGAGGCGCGCGTGACCCGGCTTAATTCTACACTTTGCAGTGTGAAAAAGTCTGGGTACGCACCTCTCACTGGTAAAACAATCAGCTGTTTAGCATGAATATCAATAACTTAGTGCACCCTTGACTCTATTCCATTGTAAAACAAACCCTAACTATCGATTAATAACTCATGGTGTACAGCAAAGTACATTTTATCTTATCTTTATCTAACTCCATTTGATGCAAAAATCAGGAAACATTCTGAATGTAGCATTGAATGTTAGTCAGTTCCATTCCCAGATAACTCTTAATTCCCTTGCCTTTTACAGAGAGAACATTGGAGAATGTGTTATTTTCCAGTGGGTGGAGAAAATAAGGGAACTTTTATATGAAATTAAAAAAGAAGAAACAAAAAAAAACAGAAAGCAATCACATCACAACAAGGACAAGCCCCATGTAGTAAGTGTTACCTACTAGTTAACAGTTTTAAGAAAAATGTAAAAACTTCACCTGTTTACTTTTTTATAGTATACCTATTCAAAATCGAAATTAAGAGTTTTCCGCCTTAACCCTCCAGCTAAGTTATTGTGATTGCACATACCTAGCTTGTAGAAAAATATGACAATTCACACTCACATTCTGTATTACAGTTGGAAAAATGTCCAGAAATCACACACGGCGACGTCATTGTAGACAGAAAAAGCTCTTTCCAGGGTCATGCTGCAGAAGTCAACAGTATCGAAGACGTTAAGTAAGTGCTAGCTTCTTCTTCTATTGTGTCGATGCTGCCATCGTAATGTAGTTATTGGTTTTATGGCAATACTCCTACTTACGATCTAACGATCGACTTAAAAACCAGTAAAGTATTTCAACCACCCTCCACATACCAGGCTAGCAGAAATCTTGTCTGTATGATACTAGCCATCATTTCAAGAATGGATGATAATTATTAGTATTTTTAAAATGGTACACAGTCAAAATACAAGAAGAGCGGACACCCTGTTGAAAAAAATAAACAGTTAATTTTCTTGTTTATCGTCGAAATATTCTGACTTACATTTTAATCTAAATTTCAGCGCTGTACTAACAAAATTAAAAGGAAACCGTAAGATCCTTAACGCCAAGCACAACATTTATGCATACCGCATAGCAAAAGGCAAAACGATCCTTGAAGATTGTAGTGATGACGGAGAGGCTCATGCTGGGGGGAGATTGTCGCACCTGATGCAGATTTTGGGGCAGAAAAATTCCTTGGTGGTTGTGTCACGGTGGTAAGTTATATTTTTATGAATACCTACCTCATTATAATATTACAAATTAGCCATGTCTGTACATAGGGGATATTAAAAGAAAAACTTCGATTATATTAACTTTATATACGTTTATAACGTTATATGAAGGACGCCAAAAGTACTGAACGGATTTTTATGCGGTTTTTTTTTTCTAGGTCAGACTTAAAATCTGTTGTAGATATGTTTTTGTAAAATCCAATGCAATGAATGTTTGGTTAATTTAACCGTTTTATCCATAATCACAACTGAGTAAAGTAACCAGTTGTGAAAGAGGACAGAGACAGTGTGTTACCTGGCACTAGTTGTGTGTGTAGCAACAGATCACGATATTTGATTGATTTCGATCTAGGCAAGCCGTAACATCTGATAGGTACTTTAATTGGTGGCCACAGGTTCAAAACTGTATTTCTCTTGTTGACCATACCAGACCTATAATACCTATCTAATCATCTGATAAAACAAAGTATGGCATGCTCATTACATGTTGTGTTATTATTATGACATTAATACAATAAAATTGTTTTTTTTTTCTAGGTATGGCGGTATTCATTTGGGGCCTGACCGGTTTCGTCATATTAATAACGCCGCAAGGCAAGCACTCCAACAGGCCGGTTTGGTAAAAAAATGACGGTCTGTTAAGTAACCCTTGAAGAAGTGAAGGAATAGCGTCTCCGGCCCCTGGGATGATGACCCAGCATGTGTGCTGTTGTTGTGGATCATAACAGACTGCGGAGTAATCATAAGTTATACAATACCTGGCTTCTGATTTGAAAGATAGTAGGCGAGAAGGATGAGAATCGGGCTAAGAATGAATGTTCTTACAAATGTGGACTGACAGTTCAGTACCTTTATAGAGTAGTTAAGCCTATATACAGGCAGTGCAATCAACAAAATCTTGTCATAATCATTCTTCATTAAGCATGGTCAGTGTATTTAAACTAGTTATCTCATGTTGATGTCTTGAATATACCACTTCTTCAAGCGTTCGTTTGCCGTTTCATTGCTAACTAGAGTGTTCTTTTTAAACCTTTTTTCAGTTTCAAGTGTTATATGTATTAAATTTAAGTGTTATATGTGATATATAAATATAAAACTTGCAAATATGACCTTGTGTTTTTATAAGTAAGTAGGTAAATGACTGTTATTTCATAAATGTTCCCTTATTCGTGCGGAAATTCCCACGGACACCCCCTCGGGTGTCCCTCGAGTCCCCAAGCGGGAGCGGTCATGTCGTAGTTTAACCGACTAAAAGCGTACCTACGGTGTCTCGTCAATCTGATACGCCCTAGAAAGAATATCCCAAAACCCCCGACCGGCCTTGACCGCCAACTTAGGCAACCCAGATGTTGTTGGGGGATTAAATTCCCCCTCCCTGATATGGCGATGGGCTATAGTAGACGGGTAGACAATAAATGTACCCTTGAAGTTCTGAATTAGGTGTCAAAATAAACAAAATTTATAAATAAAATAATTCTTTCTACTGTTACACACTACCTGTTTGTTTTCCCTGTAAACTTCTGGTGTACAATAAAGAGTTATCTATCTATCTATCTATCTATCTATCTATCTTTAATATTAATAAATATAATTCCATGATCTTGTATCTTGTGCTATCTTTTGTTCCTAGAGTTATTGTCTGTGGTTGTAACTGTTATGCATTTCTTGTCTAAGAATCTTAATAAGTCCTGTAACGAAGAAATACTTTTTTTTACAATCAGTAAAATATTTAAAAAGAAAAATCATTATTCAGTGTCCAATCAATTTCGAGAGTTAAAGTAGATGATGATTGCACAAATTTCAAACTTAAAAACCTGAACGAACCTGATTAGTTATGATTTAATCAATATTGTGGTACTCCCTAGCGACTACAATAGGGAGTTCTTCAAGAAGGGCATTAGAAGGTTTTTACGGGGTCGGCAGCGCGAGTGTGACGCACACGTCTATAGGCCACGGTAACCGCTTACCGTCAGGTGGGCCGTGTGCTTGTCTGCCACCTAAGTGGTACATAAGGTACTCGGCACTTGTGGACCTGTAACAAAGTGGAATAAATATAGGTATATGAAATTAATGGGGGCGCATTTTCTTGGATAACTTTTCAACTCCTATCATCGGATGTCCGAAAATATTTCTCATACCATTTAAAGTCATAATGATCATTCTTTATAAAAAAATTAACAAATAAATATTTTGTTTATACTAATGGTTGAAACTCATAATCATTTCAATAAATAATTCTTATATTCTTAAATGCGTTTTATTCTAATATTCGTTTTTTTCGGATCTTTGCTCACGGATATTCCGTGCCGTGCCGTGAAAAATCGTTAAAAATATGTATCCGCTCCCGCCTTAGCCTTCGTGGTTATTTTTTTTTTTCATTTCTTGGTGGTTTGAAAGAAAAAATAACCACGAAGGCTATGGTGGGAGCAAAGCGGAGTGGAGCTCCCGCATTAGCCTTCTAACCTAATCTATCCGAGTCGGGGAGTTAAAATCAAAATTACTTTTACCTATTTTATTCAGTTAAAAGTACTTTTGACTGCTTAAGAGTTTTGACTGCAACATAATAGGTAGGTATATGTCGCAGGCAATTTGAATGATTTTTCCGTTCACAAACGGCTTCAGCATTTTATAAACGTGAAGCGATATACAAATTGCCGAGGGCAGTTTGTAAATTGTCGTCTTTTCATTATAAAATGTTTTATTACCCGACTGCCAAGAAGGGTTATGTTTTTATAATGTTTACACGCGGAAATAGAAACCAAATACCACGGAATTAGAATTTTTACTACGGAATTACGAGTTTCTGACTTTTTTGATTGTTTTATTAATCTAACAGTTTTAATGAACTTTTAGAATCAAATTGATGGCACTTTTCAAAAATAAGATAGATTACACTTCTAATAAAAATAGCCTTATGCAGGCAAAGGCACAATGAATACTTAATTTTTGAGGTTCTTTCGAGATTTGGTGAAAATACCACGGAATTTGGAAGGCGTTTTTACCTTACAACATTTTAGAGATTTTAGTTTAGTGAAAATGAACAACAGAATCGACACCAATGCCTTTATTATATTAAGAATATTGCTAATGCGTAAATAATTAATAATGACAACAAATTATACAATTATAATTAGTTACTTTGTCATTACCAATGACAACTAATTCATTCATTGTAATGAATGACTCACTCACTCACTAATGACCATAGGGACTATACTACGATTTTTAATTCTAGGCAAGAAAATGACAAGTGCAACTGTCACTAACACAAAAAAGGGTGACCCGCTACAATAGTGATGTTCGGCAATCAATAGACTAAACACTTTAGTCATTCTTTATTTTTATCAGTGCATGAACCTCTTTGCTATTTATTCTCGCCTAGTACGTTACACGACGGAAATATTTTTTATAGAATTTTATCAGTTAAAGAACCTCAGCGCATTCTATTTATCTTGCAATTTTTCCATATTTTCTCACCGTATAAACATTCTCTGGACTTCCACGAATATTTCAAGACTATAATTAGCCAAATCGGGTCAGCTGTTTTCTAGTTTTAGCGGACTAACGAACAGCAATTGATTTTTAATTTAATTACTTACCGTGTATGTTTTCTGTTTAATTACCGTAAATTGCATATTTTTATTTATATAAACGCAGTTTGATATTTAATAATAATAATTATAATCTCGACTCACGACTAACTTATAATTGTAAAACTCGAGTCAACCACATCACTATTTATTTGATACAAAAAACCTGCAACACTGGAAATGTCATTTTCTTGCCTAGAATTAAAAATCGGAGTATAGAGTATTTAAGTCAAGTCAATACGAATCGATAGTCATTCCTTCTCTCAATCTGCTTCAGTGCTTTGCTTCTGCTGTCATTGATCATTCTTACTTTGGCATTGGTGTTGGTCAGTCGTGTTCAGTTGAGTGTTTAATACGTGTTATTAAATTTTTATCAAACTTATCATTGCTAGTTATATACAGTGCATTATTTAAAAAAATCTTAAAATGGAAATGGAGAATTTTACCAAACAGGTAAGTACGCATGTTATATATAATATATTGTTATATTGTTATTCACAAATTCTCATCGTTTTTTACCATTTTAAGTACCACGTTCATGTTATTGTTTATTTTCTTCACTAGGCAGAGGAAGTAGAGGCGCTTAGCTCAATTTATGGAAACGAGTGGATAACTGAAAGTGAGACCTCAAGGTCTTACAGTATATTAGTCGAAGAAAATAAAAATACAGTACAATTATCTGTGACTATGCCCGAGGATTACCCAACATTTTCACCTCCAAAGTATGAGCTGTCTGCACCCTGGATGCATAGAAAAATAAAACAAAGACTTTATAGAGATTTAGACGAGGTTTATTTGTAAGTATTTTACTTTTTTATATAGTGGATAAAGGCCGTTGATAATTTCAACAGGTGACAACAAAAAAAAATAACACATGAAAAGCATGTGTTATTTTTTTATTGTCTCCTGTTGAAATTTGTGTTGCTTCTTAGAGATACATGTGAATTTTTCAAGATATACTTAGATACTTATTGTAATGTTGAATGTAGGACAGTGAACTGTGTGACTAAACCTTTATTTTATACTTATTTTTGTTACTCATAATATCACACTGTGATATTCTAGCACGAAAAGTTACCTGTATGCTATTCCAGACTATTTTCTATCTCTCAAATTTCACTGAGATGCAATCATTTTTATTTTCTATTTTCTTTAATTGGGACACAAAATAGCTATATTTTTATCGTGCGGAAATCCCCATGGATATCACCCACGTTGGCCATCGGGGGTGATTATGGCGGGATCGAACCAACTAAAACCACACGCCGTCTCGGGTCGGAATTACCGGGGTGTAAGATTACCTAATAGGCATAATCCCTCGCACTCCAGCTGACCTCGGGCCATCTACGGTTTTAATATGGCCCCTTACTATGTATATGCTTCAATTAAGAAATTTATTAATTGTATAGCCCACACTTATGTATTCCAAAATAATGTAATAGGTAGAAGTTATATTGTGCTAATCTTTTGCCTTTTTGTAAATTTGGAGTTAAAGAACTGAAGATATACTTAGCTTGCTTTTTAAATACATTGTTTGAAAGTGGGAAAATGTCAAAATGAAAAAATTGCATGTTATTTATCAAGAAGGCCACGTAGAGGCGCGCGTGACCCGGCTTAATTCTACACTTTGCAGTGTGAAAAAGTCTGGGTACGCACCTCTCACTGGTAAAACAATCAGCTGTTTAGCATGAATATCAATAACTTAGTGCACCCTTGACTCTATTCCATTGTAAAACAAACCCTAACTATCGATTAATAACTCATGGTGTACAGCAAAGTACATTTTATCTTATCTTTATCTAACTCCATTTGATGCAAAAATCAGGAAACATTCTGAATGTAGCATTGAATGTTAGTCAGTTCCATTCCCAGATAACTCTTAATTCCCTTGCCTTTTACAGAGAGAACATTGGAGAATGTGTTATTTTCCAGTGGGTGGAGAAAATAAGGGAACTTTTATATGAAATTAAAAAAGAAGAAACAAAAAAAAACAGAAAGCAATCACATCACAACAAGGACAAGCCCCATGTAGTAAGTGTTACCTACTAGTTAACAGTTTTAAGAAAAATGTAAAAACTTCACCTGTTTACTTTTTTATAGTATACCTATTCAAAATCGAAATTAAGAGTTTTCCGCCTTAACCCTCCAGCTAAGTTATTGTGATTGCACATACCTAGCTTGTAGAAAAATATGACAATTCACACTCACATTCTGTATTACAGTTGGAAAAATGTCCAGAAATCACACACGGCGACGTCATTGTAGACAGAAAAAGCTCTTTCCAGGGTCATGCTGCAGAAGTCAACAGTATCGAAGACGTTAAGTAAGTGCTAGCTTCTTCTTCTATTGTGTCGATGCTGCCATCGTAATGTAGTTATTGGTTTTATGGCAATACTCCTACTTACGATCTAACGATCGACTTAAAAACCAGTAAAGTATTTCAACCACCCTCCACATACCAGGCTAGCAGAAATCTTGTCTGTATGATACTAGCCATCATTTCAAGAATGGATGATAATTATTAGTATTTTTAAAATGGTACACAGTCAAAATACAAGAAGAGCGGACACCCTGTTGAAAAAAATAAACAGTTAATTTTCTTGTTTATCGTCGAAATATTCTGACTTACATTTTAATCTAAATTTCAGCGCTGTACTAACAAAATTAAAAGGAAACCGTAAGATCCTTAACGCCAAGCACAACATTTATGCATACCGCATAGCAAAAGGCAAAACGATCCTTGAAGATTGTAGTGATGACGGAGAGGCTCATGCTGGGGGGAGATTGTCGCACCTGATGCAGATTTTGGGGCAGAAAAATTCCTTGGTGGTTGTGTCACGGTGGTAAGTTATATTTTTATGAATACCTACCTCATTATAATATTACAAATTAGCCATGTCTGTACATAGGGGATATTAAAAGAAAAACTTCGATTATATTAACTTTATATACGTTT
Source organism: Lithosia quadra (assembly GCA_963576445.1). Classification (NCBI taxonomy): domain Eukaryota; kingdom Metazoa; phylum Arthropoda; class Insecta; order Lepidoptera; family Erebidae; genus Lithosia; species Lithosia quadra. The sequence continues at coordinate 4,762,268 of OY754899.1, read as the reverse complement.
ATAACGTTATATGAAGGACGCCAAAAGTACTGAACGGATTTTTATGCGGTTTTTTTTTTCTAGGTCAGACTTAAAATCTGTTGTAGATATGTTTTTGTAAAATCCAATGCAATGAATGTTTGGTTAATTTAACCGTTTTATCCATAATCACAACTGAGTAAAGTAACCAGTTGTGAAAGAGGACAGAGACAGTGTGTTACCTGGCACTAGTTGTGTGTGTAGCAACAGATCACGATATTTGATTGATTTCGATCTAGGCAAGCCGTAACATCTGATAGGTACTTTAATTGGTGGCCACAGGTTCAAAACTGTATTTCTCTTGTTGACCATACCAGACCTATAATACCTATCTAATCATCTGATAAAACAAAGTATGGCATGCTCATTACATGTTGTGTTATTATTATGACATTAATACAATAAAATTGTTTTTTTTTTCTAGGTATGGCGGTATTCATTTGGGGCCTGACCGGTTTCGTCATATTAATAACGCCGCAAGGCAAGCACTCCAACAGGCCGGTTTGGTAAAAAAATGACGGTCTGTTAAGTAACCCTTGAAGAAGTGAAGGAATAGCGTCTCCGGCCCCTGGGATGATGACCCAGCATGTGTGCTGTTGTTGTGGATCATAACAGACTGCGGAGTAATCATAAGTTATACAATACCTGGCTTCTGATTTGAAAGATAGTAGGCGAGAAGGATGAGAATCGGGCTAAGAATGAATGTTCTTACAAATGTGGACTGACAGTTCAGTACCTTTATAGAGTAGTTAAGCCTATATACAGGCAGTGCAATCAACAAAATCTTGTCATAATCATTCTTCATTAAGCATGGTCAGTGTATTTAAACTAGTTATCTCATGTTGATGTCTTGAATATACCACTTCTTCAAGCGTTCGTTTGCCGTTTCATTGCTAACTAGAGTGTTCTTTTTAAACCTTTTTTCAGTTTCAAGTGTTATATGTATTAAATTTAAGTGTTATATGTGATATATAAATATAAAACTTGCAAATATGACCTTGTGTTTTTATAAGTAAGTAGGTAAATGACTGTTATTTCATAAATGTTCCCTTATTCGTGCGGAAATTCCCACGGACACCCCCTCGGGTGTCCCTCGAGTCCCCAAGCGGGAGCGGTCATGTCGTAGTTTAACCGACTAAAAGCGTACCTACGGTGTCTCGTCAATCTGATACGCCCTAGAAAGAATATCCCAAAACCCCCGACCGGCCTTGACCGCCAACTTAGGCAACCCAGATGTTGTTGGGGGATTAAATTCCCCCTCCCTGATATGGCGATGGGCTATAGTAGACGGGTAGACAATAAATGTACCCTTGAAGTTCTGAATTAGGTGTCAAAATAAACAAAATTTATAAATAAAATAATTCTTTCTACTGTTACACACTACCTGTTTGTTTTCCCTGTAAACTTCTGGTGTACAATAAAGAGTTATCTATCTATCTATCTATCTATCTATCTATCTTTAATATTAATAAATATAATTCCATGATCTTGTATCTTGTGCTATCTTTTGTTCCTAGAGTTATTGTCTGTGGTTGTAACTGTTATGCATTTCTTGTCTAAGAATCTTAATAAGTCCTGTAACGAAGAAATACTTTTTTTTACAATCAGTAAAATATTTAAAAAGAAAAATCATTATTCAGTGTCCAATCAATTTCGAGAGTTAAAGTAGATGATGATTGCACAAATTTCAAACTTAAAAACCTGAACGAACCTGATTAGTTATGATTTAATCAATATTGTGGTACTCCCTAGCGACTACAATAGGGAGTTCTTCAAGAAGGGCATTAGAAGGTTTTTACGGGGTCGGCAGCGCGAGTGTGACGCACACGTCTATAGGCCACGGTAACCGCTTACCGTCAGGTGGGCCGTGTGCTTGTCTGCCACCTAAGTGGTACATAAGGTACTCGGCACTTGTGGACCTGTAACAAAGTGGAATAAATATAGGTATATGAAATTAATGGGGGCGCATTTTCTTGGATAACTTTTCAACTCCTATCATCGGATGTCCGAAAATATTTCTCATACCATTTAAAGTCATAATGATCATTCTTTATAAAAAAATTAACAAATAAATATTTTGTTTATACTAATGGTTGAAACTCATAATCATTTCAATAAATAATTCTTATATTCTTAAATGCGTTTTATTCTAATATTCGTTTTTTTCGGATCTTTGCTCACGGATATTCCGTGCCGTGCCGTGAAAAATCGTTAAAAATATGTATCCGCTCCCGCCTTAGCCTTCGTGGTTATTTTTTTTTTTCATTTCTTGGTGGTTTGAAAGAAAAAATAACCACGAAGGCTATGGTGGGAGCAAAGCGGAGTGGAGCTCCCGCATTAGCCTTCTAACCTAATCTATCCGAGTCGGGGAGTTAAAATCAAAATTACTTTTACCTATTTTATTCAGTTAAAAGTACTTTTGACTGCTTAAGAGTTTTGACTGCAACATAATAGGTAGGTATATGTCGCAGGCAATTTGAATGATTTTTCCGTTCACAAACGGCTTCAGCATTTTATAAACGTGAAGCGATATACAAATTGCCGAGGGCAGTTTGTAAATTGTCGTCTTTTCATTATAAAATGTTTTATTACCCGACTGCCAAGAAGGGTTATGTTTTTATAATGTTTACACGCGGAAATAGAAACCAAATACCACGGAATTAGAATTTTTACTACGGAATTACGAGTTTCTGACTTTTTTGATTGTTTTATTAATCTAACAGTTTTAATGAACTTTTAGAATCAAATTGATGGCACTTTTCAAAAATAAGATAGATTACACTTCTAATAAAAATAGCCTTATGCAGGCAAAGGCACAATGAATACTTAATTTTTGAGGTTCTTTCGAGATTTGGTGAAAATACCACGGAATTTGGAAGGCGTTTTTACCTTACAACATTTTAGAGATTTTAGTTTAGTGAAAATGAACAACAGAATCGACACCAATGCCTTTATTATATTAAGAATATTGCTAATGCGTAAATAATTAATAATGACAACAAATTATACAATTATAATTAGTTACTTTGTCATTACCAATGACAACTAATTCATTCATTGTAATGAATGACTCACTCACTCACTAATGACCATAGGGACTATACTACGATTTTTAATTCTAGGCAAGAAAATGACAAGTGCAACTGTCACTAACACAAAAAAGGGTGACCCGCTACAATAGTGATGTTCGGCAATCAATAGACTAAACACTTTAGTCATTCTTTATTTTTATCAGTGCATGAACCTCTTTGCTATTTATTCTCGCCTAGTACGTTACACGACGGAAATATTTTTTATAGAATTTTATCAGTTAAAGAACCTCAACGCATTCTATTTATCTTGCAATTTTTCCATATTTTCTCACCGTATAAACATTCTCTGGACTTCCACGAATATTTCAAGACTATAATTAGCCAAATCGGGTCAGCTGTTTTCTAGTTTTAGCGGACTAACGAACAGCAATTGATTTTTAATTTAATTACTTACCGTGTATGTTTTCTGTTTAATTACCGTAAATTGCATATTTTTATTTATATAAACGCAGTTTGATATTTAATAATAATAATTATAATCTCGACTCACGACTAACTTATAATTGTAAAACTCGAGTCAACCACATCACTATTTATTTGATACAAAAAACCTGCAACACTGGAAATGTCATTTTCTTGCCTAGAATTAAAAATCGGAGTATAGAGTATTTAAGTCAAGTCAATACGAATCGATAGTCATTCCTTCTCTCAATCTGCTTCAGTGCTTTGCTTCTGCTGTCATTGATCATTCTTACTTTGGCATTGGTGTTGGTCAGTCGTGTTCAGTTGAGTGTTTAATACGTGTTATTAAATTTTTATCAAACTTATCATTGCTAGTTATATACAGTGCATTATTTAAAAAAATCTTAAAATGGAAATGGAGAATTTTACCAAACAGGTAAGTACGCATGTTATATATAATATATTGTTATATTGTTATTCACAAATTCTCATCGTTTTTTACCATTTTAAGTACCACGTTCATGTTATTGTTTATTTTCTTCACTAGGCAGAGGAAGTAGAGGCGCTTAGCTCAATTTATGGAAACGAGTGGATAACTGAAAGTGAGACCTCAAGGTCTTACAGTATATTAGTCGAAGAAAATAAAAATACAGTACAATTATCTGTGACTATGCCCGAGGATTACCCAACATTTTCACCTCCAAAGTATGAGCTGTCTGCACCCTGGATGCATAGAAAAATAAAACAAAGACTTTATAGAGATTTAGACGAGGTTTATTTGTAAGTATTTTACTTTTTTATATAGTGGATAAAGGCCGTTGATAATTTCAACAGGTGACAACAAAAAAAAATAACACATGAAAAGCATGTGTTATTTTTTTATTGTCTCCTGTTGAAATTTGTGTTGCTTCTTAGAGATACATGTGAATTTTTCAAGATATACTTAGATACTTATTGTAATGTTGAATGTAGGACAGTGAACTGTGTGACTAAACCTTTATTTTATACTTATTTTTGTTACTCATAATATCACACTGTGATATTCTAGCACGAAAAGTTACCTGTATGCTATTCCAGACTATTTTCTATCTCTCAAATTTCACTGAGATGCAATCATTTTTATTTTCTATTTTCTTTAATTGGGACACAAAATAGCTATATTTTTATCGTGCGGAAATCCCCATGGATATCACCCACGTTGGCCATCGGGGGTGATTATGGCGGGATCGAACCAACTAAAACCACACGCCGTCTCGGGTCGGAATTACCGGGGTGTAAGATTACCTAATAGGCATATCCCTCGCACTCCAGCTGACCTCGGGCCATCTACGGTTTTAATATGGCCCCTTACTATGTATATGCTTCAATTAAGAAATTTATTAATTGTATAGCCCACACTTATGTATTCCAAAATAATGTAATAGGTAGAAGTTATATTGTGCTAATCTTTTGCCTTTTTGTAAATTTGGAGTTAAAGAACTGAAGATATACTTAGCTTGCTTTTTAAATACATTGTTTGAAAGTGGGAAAATGTCAAAATGAAAAAATTGCATGTTATTTATCAAGAAGGCCACGTAGAGGCGCGCGTGACCCGGCTTAATTCTACACTTTGCAGTGTGAAAAAGTCTGGGTACGCACCTCTCACTGGTAAAACAATCAGCTGTTTAGCATGAATATCAATAACTTAGTGCACCCTTGACTCTATTCCATTGTAAAACAAACCCTAACTATCGATTAATAACTCATGGTGTACAGCAAAGTACATTTTATCTTATCTTTATCTAACTCCATTTGATGCAAAAATCAGGAAACATTCTGAATGTAGCATTGAATGTTAGTCAGTTCCATTCCCAGATAACTCTTAATTCCCTTGCCTTTTACAGAGAGAACATTGGAGAATGTGTTATTTTCCAGTGGGTGGAGAAAATAAGGGAACTTTTATATGAAATTAAAAAAGAAGAAACAAAAAAAAACAGAAAGCAATCACATCACAACAAGGACAAGCCCCATGTAGTAAGTGTTACCTACTAGTTAACAGTTTTAAGAAAAATGTAAAAATTTCACCTGTTTACTTTTTTATAGTATATTCAAAATCGAAATTAAGAGTTTTCCGCCTTAACCCTCCAGCTAAGTTATTGTGATTGCACATAGCTTGTAGAAAAATATGACAATTCACACTCACATTCTGTATTACAGTTGGAAAAATGCCCAGAAATCACACACGGCGACGTCATTGTAGACAGAAAAAGCTCTTTCCAGGGTCATGCTGCAGAAGTCAACAGTATCGAAGACGTTAAGTAAGTGCTAGCTTCTTCTTCTATTGTGTCGATGCTGCCATCGTAATGTAGTTATTGGTTTTATGGCAACACTCCTACTTACGATCTAACGATCGACTTAAAAACCAGTAAAGTATGTCAACCACCCTCCACATACCAGGCTAGCAGAAATCTTGTCTGTATGATACTAGCCATCATTCCAAGAATGGATGATAATTATTAGTATTTTTAAAATGGTACACAGTCAAAATACAAGAAGAGCGGACACCCTGTTGAAAAAAATAAACAGTTAATTTTCTTGTTTATCGTCGAAATATTCTGACTTACATTTTAATCTAAATTTCAGCGCTGTACTAACAAAATTAAAAGGAAACCGTAAGATCCTTAACGCCAAGCACAACATTTATGCATACCGCATAGCAAAAGGCAAAACGATCCTTGAAGATTGTAGTGATGACGGAGAGGCTCATGCTGGGGGGAGATTGTCGCACCTGATGCAGATTTTGGGGCAGAAAAATTCCTTGGTGGTTGTGTCACGGTGGTAAGTTATATTTTTATGAATACCTACCTCATTATATTATTACAAATTAGCCATGTCTGTACATAGGGGATATTAAAAGAAAAACTTCGATTATATTAACTTTATATACGTTTATAACGTTATATGAAGGACGCCAAAAGTACTGAACGGATTTTTATGCGGTTTTTTTTTTCTAGGTCAGACTTAAAATCTGTTGTAGATATGTTTTTGTAAAATCAAATGCGATGAATGTTTGGTTAATTTAACCGTTTTATCCATAATCACAACTGAGTAAAGTAACCAGTTGTGAAAGAGGACAGAGACAGTGTGTTACCTGGCACTAGTTGTGTGTGTAGCAACAGATCACGATATTTGATTGATTTCGATCTAGGCAAGCCGTAACATCTGATACTTTAATTGGTGGCCACGCATGCTCTTTACATGTTGTGTTATTATTATGACATTAATACAATAAAATTGTTTTTTTTTTCTAGGTATGGCGGTATTCATTTGGGGCCTGACCGGTTTCGTCATATTAATAACGCCGCAAGGCAAGCACTCCAACAGGCCGGTTTGGTAAAAAAAATGACGGTCAGTTAAGTAACCCTTGAAGAAGTGAAGGAATAGCGTCTCCGGCCGCTGGGATGATGACCCATCATGACTGCGGAATTATCATAAGTTATACAATACCTGGCTTCTGATTTGAAAGATAGTAGGCGAGAAGGGTGACAATCGGGCTAAGAATGAATGTTCTTACAAATGTGGACTGACTGTTCAGTACCTTTATAGAGTAGTTAAGCCAAGTGTTATATGTGTTAAATTTAAGTGTTATAATTATGTGATATACCTATGTATAAATATAAAACTTACAAATATGACCTTGTGTTTTTTTAAGTAAGTAGGTATGACTTTTATTTCATAAATGTTCCCTTATTCGTGCGGAAATTCCCACGGACACCCCCTCGGGTGTCCCTCGGGTCCCCAAGCGGGGGCGGTCATGTCGTAGTTCAACCGACTAAAAGCGTACTGTGTCTCGTCAATCTGATACGCCCTAGAAAGAATATCCCAAAACCCCCGACCGGCCTTGACCGCCAACATAGGCAACCCAGATGTTGTTGGGGGATTAAATTCCCCCTCCCTGATATGGCGATGGGTTAGTGTAGACGGGTAGACAATAAATGTACCCTTGAAGTTCTGAATTAGGTGCCAAAATAAACATAAGTAATATTAAAATAATTCTTTTATTAATAAATATAATTCCATGATCTTGTATCTTGTGCTATCTTTTGTTCCTAGAGTTATTGTCTGTGGTTGTAACTGTTATGCATTTCTTGTCTAAAAATCTTAATAAGTCCTGTAACGAAGAAAAACTTTTTTTTACAACCAGTAAAATATTTAAAAAGAAAAATCATTATTCAGTATCCAATCAATTTCGAAAGTTAAAGTAGATGATGATTGCACAAATTTCAAACTTAAAAACCTGAACGAAACTGATTAGTTATGATTTAATCAATATTGTGGTGGTGGGCATCAGAAGGTTTTTACGGGGTCGGCAGCGCGAGTGTGACGCACACGTCTATAGGCCACGGTAACCGCTTTCCGTCAGGTGGGCCGTGTGCTTGTCTGCCACCTAAGTGGTACATAAGGTACTCGGCACTTGTGGACCTGTAACAAAGTGGAATAAATATAGGTATATGAAATTAATGGGGGCGCATTTTCTTGGATAACATTTCAACTCCTGTCATCGGATGTCCGAAAATATTTCTCATACCATTTAAAGTCATAATGATCATTCTTTATAAAAAAATTAACAAATAAATATTTTGTTTATACTAATGGTTGAAACTCATAATCATTTCAATAAATAATTCTTATATTCATAAATGCGTTTTATTCTAATATTCGTTTTTTTCGGATCTTTGCTCACGGATATACCGTGCCGTGCCGTGAAAAATCGTTAAAATATGTATCCGCTCCCGCCTTGGCCTTCGTGGTTATTTTTTTTTCATTTCTTGGTGGTTTGAAAGAAAAAATAACCACGAAGGTTAAAGCGGGAGCAAAGCGGAGCGGAGCTCCCGCCTTAGCCTTCTAACCTAATCTATCCGAGTGGGGGTGTTAAAATCAAAAGTACTTTTACCTATTTTATTCAGTTAAAAGTACTTTTGAATGGTTAAGAGTTTTGACAGCAACTTAATAGGTATATGTCGCAGGCAATTTGAATGATTTTTCCGTTCACAAACGGCTTCGGCATTTTATAAACGTGAAGCGATATACAAATTGCCGAGGGCTGTTTGTAAATTGTCGTCTTTTTATAAAATGTTTTATTACTCGACTGCCAAGAAGGGTTATGTTTTTCGCGCGTATCTTGTATGTATGTATGTATGTTTGTAAGATTCTTTATTACCTCATATTATCTTCTAAACCACTGTCACTGGACGGATTTCTTAAATTAATATATTGTTAAATTCGCCTCGGTAACCCAAGTGTTCTTAGATAGGTGACGCGTGAAAAATCAACATGGTCGCATGATGTACAATTTATCACTAAGTTCACCAACCTCAATCTGCGTATAAGTTGTATACCCACATTTTTTTTATTCAGGATAGGCTTACGTTTGACCTCAATCTCACCTGATGATAAGTGACGATGTGGTCTACGATGAATCACGCTTGCCTAGAAGGAACCTATTCACTCGTGACTTGAAAACTCCCAGGTTATAGCTTTCCGGGGTGCGGGTCGGAACCTCCACGTGGTGCACCTGGGCAACGGAGGCGAGCAGCGCCTCCCACTCGCCACGGGAGACGCTGCTGCCTGCGGCCAATCCGGCCGGGGTGGGAGTGGCCCTCTAGAGGGCTGCTCCGAGGCTCTCCACGTGTCCCTCTGACTAGCAGACGGCACAGTGGGGAGCGAGCGGGAGGCGAGCTGATTGTCTGCGCGCTGACGGTTGGGTGACGGGACGGCCTCCTGTCACCCTACACCCCACCGTCGGCGAAGTGGCGCGATGCTCGCCCCACCCCCCCTTTCGGGGGGTCGAGGGGGCCATCTTAAAACCGTAGATGGCCCGGGGTCAGCTGGGGTGCGAGGGATATGCCCATTGGGTAACCTTACACCCCGGTTACTAAGGCCCGAGACGGCGTGCGGTTTTAGTCGGTTCGATCCCGACATAACCACCCCCGATGGCCGACGGGGGTGGTATCCATGGGGATTTCCGCACGATAAAAAAAAAAAAAGGTTATAGCTTTCCGGAAACACAGACTCAGGCAAGGAATTCCACTCCTTAGCTGTACGCACGATGAACGTGTCAGCAAAGCGCTTTGTGCGTATGAGTGGAATATCGACCATTAGCGGTGGCGTGACGCTGTTCGACTGGTCGTTCGTTGATGGAAAGGACTTGGAGGTATCAGGTTGTGCAATTCCAGAGCGCACTCCCCGAAATGTATCCGATAGAACACCGAGAGACCTGCAACTTTGCGTCGATGGGCAAGGCTTTGAAGCCTTTTCTCGACAAGTGCATCGTTGTTGATGAGCCTCTTGGCTCGTCTCTCGATCGTCTCCAGCGCGTCAAATACATAAAAAAAGCATTTAATATATACAATATAAATAATTAAAATCTCGTTATGATAGCAACATTGTACAAATACACGAAAGAGAAGTAGTTCCACAGAGAGTGAGATAGAGACATGTAGGTATTTGGATCAAGCTGTTCTTCCCGGTTTGGCCTCCATGTTTATATCTATAGCTTCATGCCTGGTACGCAGATAAGGGCAACAGACATTATGTCCGTCCCGCTTACTCTTACCATCAATTTGTATATGAGCGTCCCTCTCTGATTGTCATTGTCATTTTAATGCCTTGTCTATATACTATTCTCTGTCTACGTTTCCTTCTCTGTCTATGGCTTCAGTGCTTTGTTTCTTTGCTTCCATGAAGCTATATCTATAACTTCATGTTTGCTTCTGAACTGCCGTGCTTCAAACTGCAGTCTGCTGTCATTCATCCACACCACAGATAAGAAGTTTATGTACTATGTTCATTCATTCATCATTCTTCTGACCACTGGCATCACAGATAAACTGGCATTGGTGTTGGTTAACTCGTGTTGACGTGCGTCGTGTTGAGTATTTAATACACGCGTATTATTAAATTTTTATGAAATTTATCATTGCTAGTTACAGTGCATTATTTAAACTAATCTTAAAGTGGAAATGGAAAATTTAACGAAACAGGTACGCATGTTATATATATTATAATATTGTTATACACAAATCCTCTACGTTGTTTACCATTTTAAATACACGTTCATGTTGTTTATTTTATTCACTAGGCAGAGGAAGTAGAGGCGCTTAGCTCAATTTATGGCAACGAGTGGATAACTGAAAGTGAGACCTCAAGGTCTTACAGTATATTAGTCGAAGAAAATAAGAATACAGTAAAATTATCTGTGACCATGCCCGAGGATTACCCAACATTGTCTCCTCCAAAGTATGAGCTATCTGCACCCTGGATGCAAAGAAAAGTAAAGGAACAACTTTGTAGAGATTTAGACGAGGTTTATTTGTAAGTATTTTACTTTTTTATATAGTTGATAAAGGCCGTTGATAATTTCAACAGGTGACAACAAATAAAATAACACATGAAAAACATGTGTTATTTTTTTTATTGTCTCCTGTTGAAATTTGTGTTGCTTCTTAGAGATGCATGTGAATTTTTCAAGATATAGATACTTATTGTAATGTTGAATGTAGGACAGTGAACTGTGTGACTAAACCTTTATTTTATACTTATTTTTGTTACTCATATCACACTGATAGTTTTAGAACGAAAAAGTTACCTACCTGTATGCTATTCCAGACTATTTTTTATCGATGCAAATTTTTTATTTTCTATTTTCTTTAATTGGGACACAAAACAGCTATACTATGTATATGCTTCAATTAAGAAATTTAGTAATTGTATAGCCCATTGTTTGAAAGTGGAAAAATGTCAAAATGAAAAAGTGCATGTTATTTATCAAGAAGGCGACGTAGAGGCGCGCGTGACCCGGCTTAATTCTACACTTTGCAGTGTGAAAAAGTCTGGGTACGCACCTCCCACTGGTTAAAAAATCAGCTGTTTAGCATGAATATCAATAACTTAGTGCACCCTTGACTCTATTCCATTGTAAAACAAACCCTAACTATCGATTAATAACTCATGGTGTACAGCAAAGTACATTTTATCTTATCTTTATCTAACTCCATTTGATGCAAAAATCGGGAAACATTCTGAATGTAGCATTGAATGTTAGTCAGTTCCATTCCCAGATAACTCTTAATTCCCTTGCCTTTTACAGAGAGAACATTGGAGAATGTGTCATTTTCCAGTGGGTTGAGAAAATAAGAGAACTTTTACATGAAATTAAAAAAGAAGAGACAATAGAAGCAAAACCTGAAGCAAGTGTATCACTGGACTCGGCCCCTGTAAGTGTTACCTACTAGTTAACAGTTTTAAGAAAAATGTAAAAATTTCACCTGTTTACTTTTTTATAGTATATTCAAAATCGAAATTAAGAGTTTTCCGCCTTAACCCTCCAGCTAAGTTATTGTGATTGCATGTAGCTTGTAGAAAAATATGACAATTCACACTCACATTCTGTATTACAGTTGGAAAAATGCCCAGAAATTACACACGGCGACGTCATTGTTGACAGAAAAAGCTCTTTCCAGGGTCATGCTGCAGAAGTCAACAGTATCGAAGACGTTAAGTAAGTGCTAGCTTCTTCTTCTATTGTGTCGATGCTGCCATCGTAATGTAGTTATTGGTTTTATGGCAACACTCCTACTTACGATCTAACAATCGACTTAAAAACCAGTAAAGTATTTCAACCACCCTCCACATACCAGGCTAGCAGAAATCTTGTCTGTATGATACTAGCCATCATTCCAAGAATGGATGATAATTAGTATTTCTACCAGTCACCAAAAGAAGGACCAAGGAATATGGGTGAAGTGGCCCATCAAGGTACGGTTGATCACCCGCCCGGACACCGGTGTCCCTGTTGAAAATAATAAACAGTTTATTTTCTTGTTTATCATCGAAATATTCTGACTTACATTTTAATCTACATTTCAGATCTGTACTAACACACTTAAAAGGAAACCGTAAGATTATGAACGCCACACACAACATTTATGCATACCGCATAGAAAAAGGTAAAACAATGCTGCAAGATTGTTGTGATGACGGTGAAGCTCATGCTGGGGGAAGATTGTTGCACCTGATGCAGATTTTAGATCAGAAAAATTCCTTGGTGGTTGTGTCACGGTGGTAAGTTGTATTTTGATGAATACCTACCTCATTATAATACTATAAATTAGCCGTGTCTGTACATAGGAGATATTAAAAGAAAAACTTCGATTATATTAACTTTATATACGTTTATAACGTATTTTAATGTGGTTTTTTTCTTGGTCAGACTTAAAATCTATTGTAGGAATGTTTTTGTAAAATCCAATGCAATTTTTTTTCTAGGTATGGCGGTATTCAATTAGGGCCTGACCGGTTTCGCCATATTAATAACGCCGCAAGGCAAGCACTCCAACAGGCAGGACTGTTAAAAAAATGACGGTCAGTTAGGTAACCCTTGAAGTGAAGGAATAGCGTCTCCGGCCCCTGGGATGATGACCCAGCATGTGTGCAGTTGTTATGTGGATCATAACAGACTGTGGAGTAATCATAAGTTATACAATACCTGGCTTCGGATTTGAAAGATAGTAGGCGAGAAGGGTGAGAATCGGGCTAAGAATGAATGTTCTTACAAATGTGGACTGACAGTTCAGTACCTTTATAGAGTAGTTAAGCCTATATACAGGCAGTGCAATCAACGAAATCTTGTCATAATCATTCTTCACTAAGCATGGTCAGTGTATTTAAACTAGTTATTTCATTGCTAGCTAGAGTGGTCTTTTTAAACCTTTTTCAGTTTCGAGCAGTACATATTATTTGCCTGCTGTTTAATAGTAGGTAGGTATCTGTACTTGTTGTTCATGAATTCCCTCAATTTGCAAACCATGGTGCATTTAAGATCATCATAAGGTTTCAAGAAACGCTGTAAAATTTAAGTGTTTATAAAAAATCACACATAACTATAACTTCTGTTTTAACTACTCTAAGAAGATATAAGCTGCCGTTTGCAAGATTCGTTCTTTCTTCCAACTCAAAAGCCAGGTATTGCAGCCTAACCACGACACGCTAATAACAATTGAGTTTTAGGCAGCGAAGCCAAGAGAGAGATGGAGCTATAGATGTTTATAGCTGTATCTCTTTCTTCAGCACCGGTGAATTGAACTGCATTGCTATAAAGACGTCATGGTTAGCCACTATACAATGTAAGTGGTTAAAATACTTATGCACTATTAAAATGACTAGTTTATATCCAATACGTCTATTTTGTATAGAATTTTTGTAAATTTTGGAAGGCAAGTAGTGCCTTATTAAACATTGTTATTGTAACATATTACCGATGTTAATGATAATTAATTATAATGATGTTCTAATGACTGTTAATACTTTTTTATTTGTGCTTGTGCACAGTATAAGTGTACAAACCATATTTACGTATATGGTTTCGATACTCGATTTATCGAGAGTATATTGGGGTGTGACTTAGCCTATCTAAAAATGACTGATTTTATTTTTATTTTTATTTGTATTTTAGTGACAAGAATTTGTGTTCTTTGCGTGAAAGATATTATTTTGTCTTGTATTCAGACTGATATCTACTATATACCGATTTATCTAATGTGATTAAATTAATTTTATAATATAACTTGCTGACCCGGCAATCGTTGTTTTGCATTTTAAGGGTGAACAACCCTTATCACTTAGGAGTATGAAAAATAGATGTTGGCTGATTCTCAGACCTACTCAATATGCTCACAAAATTTCATGAGAATCGGTCAAGCCGTTTCGGAGGAGTACGGGAACGAAAACTGTGACACGAGAATTTGATATATAAGATAACATCAAATTAATAGATCTAGTGTTATTTGTATACTCATATATTTGATCTTATTAGTATTAGTTTTAGTGGGATATTAATCATCTATTTTTTTGTAGTAGGTACCGAGATATTGAAAACTCAAAACTTTATTAGTGACCATATTTTAAATTTTTAATCTTGAATGAATTGTATATATAAAATTAGACATTTTAATGATTATTTTATAAATGGCGTTATGTAAATAAACTTATTAGGTCAGATCCGTTAGTAAATTAGATCCGTATTTCAAAAAGATACTTACTCATTCATGAGTCTCGACTTGACGTGAGTATAGATTTTATAAACGCTCATGAGATTTACGTTCATAAAATCTCCACACATGTTTTGTTCAAGAATACAATCTTTATTAAGACCTATATCTAAGTACAGACTGTATTCTCCAGAAATCGAGATTCTTAAATGAGTAACTCAAATGTTCATGTCATAGTCTAACCGACTAAAACAGCACGGTGTCTCGTCATATCGACCTACGTGACCGGGGAATCTGATGCGCCCTAGAAAGAATATCCCAGAGACCCCGACCGGCCTTGACCGTCAACATAGGCGACCCAGATGTTGTTGGGGGATTAAATTTTCCCCTTCCTGATATGGCGATAGGTTAGTGTAGACGGGTAGATAATAAAATGTCCTCTTGTGAATTAGGTGTTAACATAAACAAAATTTATAAATAAAATAATACTTTATATTAATAATTATAATTCCATGATCTTGAATCTTGTGCTATCTTTTGTTCCTAGAGTTATTGTCTGTGGTTTTAACTGTTATGCATTTCTTGTCTAAGAATCTTAATAAGTCCTGTAACAAAGTAAAACTTTTTGTTACAACCAGTAAAATATTTAAAGAAGAAAGATCATTATTCAGTGTCTAATCAATTTCGAGAGTTAAAAGTAGATGATGATTGCACAGATTTCAAACTTAAAAACCTGAACGAAACTGATTAATTATGATTTAATCAATATTGTGGTCCCTAGCGACTACAATAGGAAGTTCTTCAAGGACATTAGAAGGTTTTTACAGGGCCGGCAGCGCGAGTGTGACGCCCCTGGTGTTGCACACGTCTATAGGCCACGGTAACCGCTTTCCTTCAGGTGGGCAGTGTGCTTGTCTGCCACCTAAGTGGTATATTATTTTCGTTAAGAAATATAAAATACTATCGTTCCCCCGTAAAAGTCAGGTCGCGGGTTCAAGTCCTACCGTACCTTCGAATCATAACGATGTCCGTACAATACTAAATCTTTATGTATGACGTCAATGTTAACTGGTTCATATTTGAGTATAGCTTCTCTTAGGCCACGCCGACTTGATACATAGTTGTGGAAGGCTATATGTAAAGGTACTCGGCACGAGTGGACCTGTAACAAATTGGAATAAATATAGGTATATGAAATTAATAAATCACGTGAGCAGTTTATTAACACGTGCCAGACCTTTAATGCCTGCGATGTGCTGTACCGGATCGTTAAAAATGCATAATCCGCGAATACAGATTTCGAAAAGTAACGGATACGGATCTTTCCTCTCGGATATACCGTGCCGTGTCGTGAAAAATCGTTAAAAATATGTATCCGCTCCCGCCTTAGCCTTCGTGGTTATTTTTTTTCATTTCTTGGTGGTTTGAAAATAAAAATACTTTTGCCTATTTTATTCAGTTAAAAGTACTTTTGACTGGTTAAGAGTTTTAACTGCAACATAATATAATGTCGCAGGCAATTAGAATGATTTGTCCGTTCACAAACGGATTCAGCATAAATGTGAAGCGATATACAAATTGCCCAAGGCAGTTTGTAAATTGTCGTCTTTTTATAAAATGTTTTATTACCCGACTGCCAAGAAGGGTTATGTTTTTCGCGCGGATTTTGTGTGTATGTATGTTTGTAAGATTCCTTATTACCTTTTTTTTTTTTTATCGTGCGGAAATCCCCATGGATACCACCCCCGGGCCCCGTCGGCCATCGGGGGTGGTTATGTCGGGATCGAACCGACTAAAACCGCACGCCGTCTCGGGCCTTAGTAACCGGGGTGTAAGGTTACCCAATGGGCATATCCCTCGCACCCCAGCTGTTCCCGGGCCATCTACGGTTTTAAGATGGCCCCCTCGACCCCCCGACAGGGGGGGTGGGGCGAGCATCGCGCCACTTCGCCGACGGTGGGGTGTAGGGTGACAGGAGGCCGTCCTGTCACCCAACCGTCGGCGCGCAGACAATCAGCTCGCCCCCCGCTCGCTCCCAACTGTGCCATCTGCTAGTCAGAGGGACACGTGGAGAGCCTCGGAGCAGCCCTCTAGAGGCCACTCCCACCCCGGCCGGATTGGCCGCAGGCAGCAGCGTCTCCCGTGGTGAGTGGGAGGCGCTGCTCGCCTCCGTTGCCCAGGTGCACCACGTGGAGGTTCCGGCCCGCACCCAGATTCCTTATTACCTCATATCTTCCAAACCACTGGCCGGATTTCTTTAATTAATATATCGTTAAATTCGTCTCGGTAACCCAAATTTTCTTAGATAGGTGACGCGAAAAAAAACAACATGGTCGCTGTAATACGACATAGCTTAAAGGGAAACAAACAAAATTAATTTTATACTGCAATATGGATGGGCCACCTGAACCACTTTTAACATGATGGATAACCTCCAAATTTATTTCGCTTTGTCTACGGTGTTTTTATTGCTCCCGTTTGCATTTCATAAAATTTACTTAAATAACTAACTCGTGAAAATGCCACCGCAAATCATAAACCGCGCTACTAATGAGATAAAACATTTTAAAAAAAGACGACAATTTATCTGCCTTCGGCAATTTGTAATCGCTTGACGTTTATAAAATGCCGAAGCTGTTTGTAAACGGACAAATAATTTAAATTGCCTGCGAAATATATATAATCGCATACATTTCGCACGTGTCACATTTCGACAAGCCACTTGCCCATTCTAGCTAGACAATATTTGTTAACACGGCCCACCTGATGGGAAGCGGTCACCGTGGCCTATGAACGTGTGTAACACTAAGGGTGTCACACACGCGCTGCCTACTCTGAAGGGAAGGGGGGAGGGCTGGGATGGGGTGGGGAGGCTAGGAAGGAATGGGAGGAGGGGTACAGTGAGCTCTGGCTACCCTACTTACCGGCGGGAACACAACTCGATGGTTATTATGGCCGCGGTGTTCTGTAGGGCGGAGTCGGACAGCTCATTTCGGACGGGAGATACCGTCGTGTCCTACCTCCTTCAACTTCTGTGGTGTCATGTATTAATACGGGCCTACATCTTACTCATTCACAACATACCTTAGCTTTCTCTCTTTTCTGGAACACCCAATCTTCAGGATTACAATCCAAACTCCTAATATTTGGCACATCGCTTGTAATATCATAAGTATTCACAGTTTCTTTACTATTATTCACTTCCTTCCTAGGAGATGCGATATTCTTACCAACTTGCTTAGGAGATTTTGAATTATTAATTGAATTTCCTTTTCTTGGAGACTTTACATTAGCAGTACGTTTAGGAGACATAGGATTTGTTAGTGTGACTTGTGAAGGCTCATTTGATTCATGCTTTGGTTTTTTCGAGGACGACGGTTGGTCTTCATCTGAACAGGATTCCATTATAGGATGTGTTTGGTTGTATAAATGTGTGAGAATTTGTATAGCTGAAAATTACAATAGATGTTTGAAATAAAAACTTTTAATAGTAACCTTATTCTCTGCTTAATGAGTCAGATTCCTTTTCTTCGATCACAGTTGATTCTTCGATTATTCTTTAGTATCAGAAACACACATTTACGTCTGACCTAGCTATCAGAGAACTAGTAAAATATTTCTAATTCTGAGCTAACTTTCTCTTGATTATTTATCATAGCTAATTTAAGAAACACTACAATGCTAAGATGGTTCGGACATGTAGAGAGAATAGATGAAAGAAGATTGATGAAACAGATAGGTATATGAGGCGAGGGTGAATGGGCAACCCGGTAAAGGCTGACCTAGGCGTACATATATTATTATTCTAATTAGATCTAGGACGTTTTGGAAAACGGTCTGGTCAAGTGTAACCGCAACCGGCGTGCATGTATGAAAACAGTTATGAAAGTTGAAGAAGCGAAAGGAGTATGCCAAGATCATAGCAAGTGGAAAGATATTGTCTCTGCCTAGCCCAATGGGAAAAATACGTGATTTTTATGTAATGTATGTATGTACAACTACTCTGTAGTTGTACATACTTAGGTCTATCTCATCTGATGAAAAAAAGCAGAGGCTCCGATGCAACTTTAATTTGGTTCTGGGGTAGAGAAGGGAGGTCAGACGGCAATTGCGGTCGTAATAGCCAACACTCCATACATAAATGAATAGGAGTAGGAAAACGTATCCCTGACTCCAAATTGCAAGCTTTGAAAGCAACTGGGAGTAACGCTTTCGAACAAATCGTGTGACAGGCGACAACGCAGCATTGATCTATGTGTTTATATGAAATGAAACTACAGGCCACGAATTGCGCACGCTCAACTCTGTGGACGGCCTATTTTTGTTTTTCGTGCGGAAATCCCCGCAGATACCCCCCCGCCGGAGAGCGTCGGAGAACGGTGTCAGTGGAAGTGAAGAGAATGATTTTTTTTCAGAAAATTACCTCTTTTCCTTTTTAAAGGTTTCAGCCCATATTTATCTAATTCCCTATTTCGTTGAGGCGTTGTCAGCGATGCATAGTTCATCATTGGTGTAACTTCTACTGTTTTAATTATGTACTCGCTATTTTTAG
The DNA here is from genome assembly GCA_963576445.1 of Lithosia quadra. Taxonomy (NCBI): domain Eukaryota; kingdom Metazoa; phylum Arthropoda; class Insecta; order Lepidoptera; family Erebidae; genus Lithosia; species Lithosia quadra. The sequence goes on along the minus strand of OY754899.1, from coordinate 4,743,177 downwards.
GTGTCACTACAGAAAATGTTTCACTATTTTGAGTATCATTATGAACATATTTGTGTAAAGAACTGCTTATATTAATATCACATGCTGGTTCATTACTTTTCTTGGGCTGTTTAATATTTACTTCAGGTAAAAAGCTTTCATCTGAAGCATTTTTTTCAGCAACAACTGAATGAATTAAAGATTTTGTTCGGTCTGTGAGTTCAGAATTATTATCAAGAACAGGCAAGTCTTCAAAATCATTATCATAATCGGTAATAGGATAATCAAGTCTTGATTTATGAATAGAATAGTTAAGTTCCTTGTCTGTTAGATCAAATACTTCAGAATTTTGACTGCAATTTAATATGAAATCATTATCTCTGTCAACAATGTCTACATCATCATAAACTTGAGATATTGAAGAATTGCACCTTGTGAAAATCTGAATATTATTTGCAGTATCTTTGAAGTTATTCTCTATATCTTTATCAGCTGTATGTACTTCACAAATTTCATCATAATCTATTGAAATATCATCCCGTTTTCCTAGACTACTGTTGTTTGGTGTGTTATCTGTAGCTAAGTTTGGCTTTGGAGAAGTTTTCCCTGAACACTCATCTGATGATTGAGTCAAATCTATGTCTATACTTTCTTTACTTGTGTTGTGAGCACTATCATTGGCATGGCAGTTTTCGTCATTTAAATTTTCCTTACTATTAGAGTGATCATGAATAAAATCATCATAGAAACTTTGATTATATTCTTTTGAAACTTCTTTATTTGTGAAGTTATTATGTTTTTCTGAAGATACACCTTCAGATTGAGTTAGATCATAAACTTGATTATCTTGAGTGACTACAGAATGTTTCACTTTACCATTAGTACCTATATATTCCTCTGCATTTAAAATTATTGTGTCATCTAGGCTAGTTTGGTCATTTTGTGAATTGCCCACATCAATTTCTGGTAAGTCACTAATATCAAGACTAGATTTGGATGACTGAGTTAAATCTAGAGATTGATTATCTTTTTTACTAACTTTTACTATCAATCTGTTATCATCTTCATTAGAGCTTTGAGTTAAGTCAATATCATCAAATGCAGTTACACCCTTTTCTATATTTACTGAGTGACCAATTGTTCCAATTTTGATGTTACTATCAGAAGCATTTTCACAAGTCATATTTTCCAGTTCTGTACATGATGTTCTGTAATTTTGAGTCAAATCTATGTCCACAATATTTTTATGGTCTGTTATACTGTCTAAGCTATCAGCTTTGACTAGCTCTGTTTGGGTCTTGTTATCTGGATGAAGTGCTACATAATTTAAATCATTATCAACATGACAATCCCTTTCTATTATAGACTTCTCTTCAGGACTTTGTGTCAAATCTATTTCTTTTATATCTTGACGAATACCTTGTGATGCAGTAACAGCACATTCTGTCATCTCCATTAGATCATTTGATTTTCTTTTTGTTATGTTTATAGACATGGAAGTAGCCTGCTCAAATTTAATATCATTCACACATTCAGTTAAATCCATATGATTTGTTTCTTCTGTGAATACCTTAGTTTTCTCTCCTTGTGATAAAACTGGTTTAGATATGTCAGTAATGCTAATCATTTCATCATCAAATATATCTGGGGAACAACTTCTGTATTCCTTTGTTGGACATTTTGTAATTTCTATAGCAGGTGATTTTACTGCAATGTTTTCAGGGATATGAATTTCTTGATCAATATTGATTGAATTATTATGATCAATATTTTCTTTCCTCTCTTTTTCTAACATTAGTTGTGGTTTGTCACAAACTATATCTGTAAAATTATTTATTTGCTTAGATTTAATTATTGTATATGCAGACTTAATTGGTCCACTAAGAATTACATCCAGCTCATCCTGTGAACATATAATTTCACTAAAATCCATAGTGCTTTTATCAAAATGTACAGGACTAACAGGTCTTCCAGGAATTTCAGACCAATTTTTTAGTAATGATCCTATAGTAGTAGACCTTTCAATTAAATTAGCTAAATTATCAGTATAGAAAATATCATTATTCTTCATAACGCCATACTCCAAATTGGATGCTATGTTGTAAATTGATGTATCAGACTGGTTCGATGCAACTACAGTTAACTTGTGATCTAAAGACTCTTTTAATACTTCAGAATATTTATTCCTTATTTTGCTATGCCTTTCTTCTTCTGTTGTATTAAGAAGTTTATACTGCTTTCTGTGTTTTTTAACTTTTCTATTTATAGTGGTTATTTTATTCTCAGGCACCTTGAAACCATATTCTTGTAAAGTTGTTCTTATTTTGGCAATCCTACCCTGCGTTGTTAATGATTGTGAAGTAGAAGCCGCATCAAATGTTTCAGTTTGGAGTGATTTTGACAAAGCTATAGCTACTTGCAGTTGCTCAGAGTCAACATCAAGGCCAGATTTCTTACAAACATTGTCAAATTCTTTAGTGTATGATATTAAATCATTTTTCTTTCCTTTTAACGCAGTCCTTATATCTTTTTGGCCCTTGATTCGTTTGCTGACCTTGCGAGCTTTTGGTTTAACTTTCTGTGCAGTTTTAGGACCTTTACAGTTTGGTTTAGCCTCTTGGAAGTCAGAAAGACTTTCTTCCATAACAGTCTTCCTCACAAAGTACTTACTTCGAACACATTCCCTGGAATTCCAAAAATAAAACAATTATTCATTTGGAACTTTTTATTTTTTACTACATGATTTAAAATAAATATTTACCTAGTGTTATCTATGCTCATACTATTATTTATCGGGTAGATCTACTCTTTCACTCTCTGCTATTGCTTTTCTGATGGCTTCGGAAGATCTGGTAGGTAGCCCACTGGCGATCATGTGTCTCCTCTCTACTTCTTCTATAGGGTCTTCATATAGTACATCTACTGCTTTGCGTAAATTTGCAGTAATTGGAACAAAACTGAAACATTAAATACAAAATTCTCATTAAACAAAAAGCATTTTGAAACTGTGTACTATTCTGATACCTTAGTAGCACATAAATGAATTTCATCATCATCATTCTCTGAACCTTTTTCCCAACTCAGTTGGGGTCGGCTTTCCAGTCTAGCTGTGATGCGGCTGAACTTCTATATTTTCCGCGACTGCCATCTGACCTCCACAACCAATGGCGATATTGAAGTTCCAAGTTAGACTGGCTGGACTTTTGTGGGCTCCAACTACCCGTAACGACTACCATAGACGTTTGTATGGCAACCGGGACCGACGGCTTAACGTGCTCTCCGAGGCACTAATAAACCTGTGATAAATACACACATAACTTCGAAAAGCATCGAAAAGCCATTGGTGTGTGCCATGGTGAACCTGGGATCGAACCCGAGACCTCGTCTCAGCAGTCCATTACCCAAACCACTAGGAATGCACATGAATATTTAGATAAACATAATGATTTTCAAACACAATAATAGAAGTTTGGTTAGTTGTTTAGAACGTAAACATCAACCTTTAGAACGTAAAGATCAACCTTAGATAATTAATCAATTGAAACCAACATGTATTGCGTCGTCGATGCATAACAAAGTCTTTAATACTTTATATCATTTACATAACAAACAACAAGTATTATGAGAGTTTTGGTAAGTCAACCTCAAAATTTATATTGGGCTTTGGTTATATTAATGTTATTCAAAACGTACTCACTGAAAAAAGACTCCACATGCTAATCCTATTGTTAGTACACCAATTCCTAATATATTCCGAAATGTTGCTGCTGGAGTTCCTTTAATATGTCTGGGTTTCCATTTTGACGTGTCAACTCCAATAGCCATTTTTGAAATTATACTCCGCCCGCTCCGCTCCGCTCAGCAACTCAGCAGTCCAGCTCTCTGCCGCGTTCCGTGTTTGAACTTTCAATCTTCCTTTTCCGTAGTACCTATTTGTTTGTTCAATCTCATCACTTTACAATCAATATTTATTTGAAAAACTAAAAAATCTTAATATCTATTTATGTTTGTCTTAATATCTATAAATGTAAAATATGTAACAGACAAGAGCTTAAAACAACAATAGCGCACAGCTCTTTAAGCATGCTCCTCGAACATACCCTTATTATTAATCTGTGTGTAACAAAAAGATCAAAGCTGCCAATCACGGAGAAAATCCCTTATTTTCGGGAAATTAAAGGTAAGCGCGTACGATGCTTTCGGTTGCAATTTTTAACAAAATATTCAAGAGCAATCAAAAAATGGAGTGATCTACATTAAAAAAATAAAACAGCATGAATAAAACAACGGCTTCCTGTTGGCGGGGGAAATAATTTTTTATTGCAACGAAAGCAGATTTTGCAAAAACTATAAAAACTTTAATAATAAAATATTATTTATTACAATTTTTTGATTAATCAAATTATTTTGTCATCACTGTTTGAACAAAAATTAGTTGTATTTTTACAAATTGAAACAGTGCCTAATCAACTCTGAAGTTGTCGTTTGTTAAATCAATTTTAGCATTAGCTTAGCAGTACCCTTCCCTCCCTGCTAACTTGAGGGAGCCAAAGAAGCAAGGATTTTTTGAGGAATTTGGCATGGCATGGCTGAAGTGACGTGACGCAGCGGGGTATTGACATGCCTATGCCTGGCGCGGGGAATTATGAAAGTTTTATTGGCAGCCATGGACCTAGGAATAACTATGGACGGAGCCATGGGAACAAAAAAGTGACGCTGCATAGTCAGCCAACTTTCGTATACGTATACACTCGCCACGCACACTCTCACATCATAGTCAGCCACTTCGCGGCAAACGTCGGCCGAAACGGTCGATCTGTCAGTTTAAGCGGGAAGAAAAAAAAATAAAATACAACATGTCTTGTGCAGTGAAATGGTGTAAAAACCGTAGAGACAGGAAGAAAATAAATCCAGGGATCACATTTCACAGGTTAATCAATATTTCAATCACTTAATGTTTATCTAATAATTATACATAAATGTTCATTCAATATGTCAAAACAAAATTCAATTTTTCGGTACAAAACCAGTGATCCCAACATAAAAGTGTGCAAATTTCCCCATATTTTGGGGAAATCTGTAAATTGTGTGGCTTTATGATGAAATAGCATAAACTATTTATTAGTAGTGATAACCGTAGTGATTTAACTTCTTTTTAATAAATACATGGGATTAGGAATCGCAAAAATACAAATTGTGACTAATATGTTTTTTTTAACTTTTTTTGTTAATTAGGTGCCTAGTTTAATCGTGTGAATATTCCCCACGGTTACCATCCATGTAAGTTTTTTTTAAACAGGTATAATGAAAAAAATAATGTTAAAAATAACTAAAATATTATTTTCATTAATTTATGATGAAAATAATATTTTTAATAATAATGCACGAATTACTCTTAATGATTGTTCATTTATATATTTTAAAATTTACCAAATAATTCTCCCTATTCCTCAACTAAAATAAGAAAAAATGGGGAAATTTAGGTAAAACCTCGCATCCCTACAATTCACTCACACAATGATTGATGCCCGCCATTTTGTGACACAGACTAGTTACTCTAGGCACTCCGTCCATACTTTTCCTAAGTCTATGTTGGCAGCACTGATTCTGTAAATTCTGTTTTTTGGACTTTTTGGCGGGAAGTCAAACTGAAGCCGCGCTTTTTGAATTGTCTCTTAAATTAATTTTAATTTTGGATATAAACCAGATAATTACACGCATATTAGTGAAAGGCTGAAGCAGGCGTATCCCATTTGCAAAAATGGGGACGCAGGGCGACGACGAAAGGGAGCCCAGCGACCGAAAACGAAAGCGTGAAACTAACACCAGCGAAGATAAGTACAAAATATATTTTAAGACCAATTACACTCGTCTATTTTTAGAAAAAAGTGCCGTTGATTACACGGTATATGTTGAGTCGAAAGAAAAAGAAAAACTTGGCAATAGAAACCCGATAAAGCTCACCCAACTATTTGTCGACAACATAAAAGGCATAACAAGCGTTTATCGCATAAATGCGTTCAAAGTTGGAGTCACTTTCCAGAAGGCTGCAGCGGCGAACAACCTCTTAAAACAAGACAGTTTTCTAAACAAACATAAATTACGCGCCTTCATCCCAGCTCACCTTGTGGAGAAGGTAGGCATAATAAAGTTTGTACCTACTGATATTTCCAACGAAGACATCTATAGAAATATTACATGCGATACAGACGTAATTTCTGTCAAAAGATTCATGAAAAAAGATGCCAACGGACAGCTCCTACCATTGACCACAGTAGCCATTACATTTTCATCCACAGTATTACCCAAAATAGTATTCTTACATCTATTCCGATACCAAGTACATACATACATTCCACCACTTGTACAATGTTACAAATGCTTCAAATTCAACCACTCTGCCAAAGTATGCCGTGGTAGTCAGATGTGCTCTTCATGCTCTGGAGCTCACCTATTTAAAGAATGTGTGTCAGAAACCTTGCTATGTATAAATTGCGGTGGGGGTCATCTAGCCATTTCTAGAGACTGCCCTGTCAAAATGAAGAAGATGGAAGAAAAACGCAACCAAATAATGCAAACCCAGCATTCTCGTTCCTTTGCCTCTGTTGTAGGTAGTAAGTTAGATAACCAGAATTTCCCAGCTTTAAAACCGACAATTTCAGAAAAGAAAACAATAAATAATACAAAGACAGCTTCTCCAACAGTTTTAATAAATAAAGAAAATACATCATTTAATTTAGAACAAATTGCTAACAATGAAATTATTATAAATGCTATAGTCAAATCTTTGATTACCTTGGCAAACTCTAAAAGTAATGAAGCAGTGACATCTATGAAAATTAAAGAATTATTTTTAAGTAACTTGTATTGATCTTTATGGATTCTAGGTCCTCTATTGATTCACAGAATAGGAAAACGTATATAACAATAGCCCATTTCAATATACAAACTGTAAATAACAAAAAAGCTTTACTTATAAATTTTCTCTTTGATAAAGATATTGACATATGCATGTTGAATGAAACTCGGTTGAAATCTGAAAGTATATTTAGTATACCAGGCTATAATACTGTGCTCCAAAATGGTCCCAGTGGTCATGGAGGTGTAGCTATATTAGTAAAAAATTCCTTTCAATACTCTAATTTTCATACTCCCAGTTATGATTTTCTTCAAACTGCTGCAATAATATTAAAAACCAATGCTGGCAATGTAAGTGTACTGTGTGCTTATGCTCCACCTAGTCGTAGAGGAAGACGTTTTAAATGTAGAAAGTTGAAACAGATCATCAATAACTTGCCCACACCAATCATGCTTTCAGGTGATTTAAATGCTCATCATGTTGCTTTTGGCTGTCTCTCATCAAGCTCCAGGGGTAATGAGGTTTACAATCTATTAGATGAATGTGATCTTTGCATTTTAAATACAGGATCTCCAACCACAGTAGGTACTATCCGCAATACTCCTTCATCAATTGACATAACATGTGTAAGTCCCAATATAGCTCCTTTATGTCAGTGGAATGTGCATGATGACCCCATGGGTAGCTATCACTTTCCCATACTGGTTGACATCCAAGTTTCAGTGCAAAAATATGTAACAGGAGTTCCTTCTGAGCGTTTCAACTATAAACATGCAAACTGGTCCCAATTTTATTCTGAAACTGAAAAAGCATTTGATAATTTATTATCTGATTCACAATGTCCTCTTGAAACTTATAATTCTTTTTGTAATATATTGAATAACATTAAAGAAAATTGTATTCCAAAAATCATTAATCAGTATCCATATAAAATGAAAATACCAGCACCTTGGTGGGACAGAGACTGTGCAACTGCAGTCCAAAATAGCAGGTTAGCTTTAAGGAACTATAGATTACACCCTACAATAGAAAATTATATAGAATACAAAAAAGTTGATGCATTAAAAAAGAAATTAATAAGCCAGAAAAAGAAGGACGGTTGGAGATCTTTGTGTGAGCGATTCAATAGATACACACCTGTGAGCATGATTTGGAACTACATCCGTAGATTTAAAAGAGCTGGTTGTAAATCATCATCCAAAAATGATGAATGGATTCCTTCCTTTGTAAATAAATTAGCTCCACTGTCTCCTCCTGAAAAGGATATAGACATATCAAGGTTAAACATCATTTTTGATTCATTCGGTAGCCCTGAAGGAAATTTTCTTATTGAACCATTCAATATCACTGAATTTAATACAGCCCTTAAATCAAGGAGAGACACCACCCCAGGACTTGATAACTTTTCATATAAATTAATAAGAGCCCTTCATCCCAAGGCAAAAAAAGTACTGTTAAACATATATAATTTACTATGGGAAAAAGAGTGTATTCCTGAAGCATGGAAAACTCAATGTGTTGTACCAATCCTTAAACCCAATAAACCTGAAAACGATTGTAACTCCTATAGACCCATATCCTTATCATCTTGTATAGGTAAATTATTTGAAAATATGCTTAAACTAAGGTTAGAATTTTTTAGTGAAAAATATAACATCTTACCTGAACAGCAATTTGGCTTCAGAAAAGGTAAAAGTGCAGTAGAAAACTACATATCTTTCATCTTGGATATCAAAAACTCTTTCTACAGTCATTCATACACAGCCAGTGCTTTCCTTGATGTAAGTGGCGCCTTTGATAATGTCAATCCCACAATCCTCATCCAAATTCTCCATGAAGCTGGAATACCTGGAAAAATATGTAAATGGGTTTTCAACTTTCTATACAATAGAACTATGTTTGTCAAGTTTAATAATATTCTACATGGACCTAGACAAGTCTATAAAGGTACAATGCAGGGCTCAACAATTTCTCCCTTGTTGTTTGGGATATACACATCTCAAATAAATGGATATTTGACTGATCCGTCAGTCAAATGTTTATTATTTGCTGATGATATCCTTGTTTATAGTGTAAATAAAAATGTAAATATTGCAGTTCAAAATTTAAACATAGGCATGTCTCAACTTCATAATTTCTACAGTAGTTTATCTTTAAATATCAATGTTGACAAAAGTGGAGCTATGATTTTTAGTAAAAAATGTGTAGATTTTGACAACATTCAGGCAGTTTCCTATGATGGTAGTAACTTATGTTGGTTAAAAGACAAAAAGTTTCTCGGTATATACTTAGATACTCAATTGAAATTTGAGTCCCATATCAACTACATCATAGGAAATGCTAGTAGGGGGCTAAATATTTTACGTTCTCTTGCTGGGGTTCACTGGGGTTCAGACCCCAATATATTATCAATGTTGTATAAAAGCATTGTCAGGAGCCACTTCGATTACAGCTCACTAGCATATATGAATGCTAACATCAGTCATTTGCGAAAATTAGATATAATCCAAAACAAAGCATTAAGAATTATTACTGGGGCCATGTGTTCCACACCAATAAATGTAATGGAAGCAGAAACTGGCATTATACCATTAAAACTCAGACGGTTACAAATTAGTCAGAAACTGTGTCTCAAGTTGTTGGCAACTGACAATAGCTTTGTTATAAATAGGCTTTTACCCTGTAATGAACTTCCATCCCACTTGAACAATAATATTGACTTTAATGTACAAGAGCTTATGTCAGAACACCTACCAGAATTGTTAAAGATATTTTTAAATGTTAAAAATATTTGCAAAAACTTGCAAGCTTCTAGCCCCTTACCAGTGTATTCCATAGGTTATCAAGCAATTATTCAAAATGATATTATCATTGATTTTAAAAAACTCTGTAATCAAACTGAATTTTTAGAATATTTAAACTCTCAATCTGATATCTATACATTGTACACAGATGGCTCAAAGACTTCTGATAATGTTTCATCAGCATTTTATGACCCTCAGACAAAAAAATCCTTTTGTATAAAATTAGATACTCAGTGCAGCATATTCACAGCAGAGTGCTATGCAATTTATTGTGTTTTGTTACATGTATATACTATAAATAGAACTAATTTTTTAATAATTTCAGATAGTAAAAGTGCATTGTTAGCTTTAGATGGTAATTTACTTAAATTTAGCTCTAATTATATATTATTTAATGTTAAAAAAGTTCTGTTAGAGTTAGGTAACAGAGGCAAATACGTTACTTTTAAATGGGTACCATCACATTGTGGCATTTCTGGTAATGAGGCTGCAGACAAGTCAGCCCGAGGAGAGAGTGACGAAGATCACACAAATGTAGTGAAAGTTCCATTCCCTGACTATAACCAGAAGTTAACAGAAAATATTACCTTACTGTGGCATTCATATTGGAGAGCAGTGTCTGAAGAAAAGGGCAAATGGTATTCTTCAATACAGTCCACCCCGCCGCAAAGACCATGGTATTATAAAAGGAAGGACATAAATTGCCGGAATTATATAACAATAATCAACAGATTAAGATTTGGCCACTGTAGAACACAAGCTCATCTCGCAAGACTTAAAATTGTACATAATGGAAAATGCGACACCTGTTTGGATGAAGTAGCCAATCTCGAACATATTGTTATGAAATGTCAAAAATTTAATATCGAACGTTTAGTTTTAGTTTCAGAACTTCAAATCATTAATAGTGATAGTGACTGTGAAGTGCCAACAGAATTAAATAAACTTTTAAGTGATCCTAGATATTTCAAACCTATATATAACTATATAGTTAGTACAGTAGGGACAATATAAAATGTATTTATTTAATCTTACTGTAAAATGTATTTTTTATTATTAAGATAGGCATTAAGGACTTTGTATCCAGTTGCCAATAAAATCTTTAAAAAAAAAAAAAATTCTGTTTTGTTTGACACTTGTCTGACTGTGTCTGACAGTTCTGACCTGACTGACCACCTGACTAGACGTCCAGTCTGTAGTAGTGGCAAATATATTAGATAACTGTTTAAATAACGCGATATTAAAAAATAACTTACTAATGCATTATGGCCGAGCAAAATAACCTGTTATCAAACAACGGAGGAAAAAAAAAGTAACTTTCTTCACTATTCTTCAGTCATTGTCAGATTTGTCAAATGTCATCAACGCTGTCAATATTACGTACTTTAGGCTAATAACAGTAATAACGAAAACGAAAAACGATAAACGGTAATTGAAACTGTCAATTTTTCAAGGACAAAAGGACAAATAACAAAAACTGATTTCTACCTAATAATGTATAGTCCGGAAGGAAAGTGTTGTATTATTCATTATTATTATTTAAACTGTCAAAATAATACGTTTAGAAATTATCTCTAAGATGTGTAGAGATAATTTCTAAACGTATTATTCAGGTTTATTAATTTATATAATAAAGCTTATCTTGTGATAGAAGGAAAAATGGCTGTGGTGGTAATTTAATTTTTGTCTTTTGAAGTAATAATACTGAGATAGTTTTTTGTTTTAATACTAATTAGAATATATATATTTATATATGGAAAATACGTTTTATACTAATTTGAACTCATTTTCATATCCCAGTATTTTTTCGATTAAATTATAAATTTCTTTTTTAAAATTCAATATTTATTCAGTACGTCCAAGGAAGTTATAATAATAAGAATTTATTTAAATAATCTTTTAGGTGCTATATTGCAAAGGTATAATTATTTAATCTGATCTAAATATAATTGATGATAGTAGTGATGATTATGGAATAATACAAAATTATGTTTCATTTATAATGATAATTATAATTTTCTAACAATATTTTTTATTTTATTTTATAGTTCTAACAATATTAAGTTGATATATATCTAGTATAATATATGTCTATAACGCCTATGAATGACGTGTCGCCTCGTTGGACATTTTGTATGAAAATAAATTTCATTCATGAAATTCAGGTTATCGAATCTGAATTCATAACGTTTCTGATCTGGAATCCGAATCTGGAAACCGGACAAGCCTGCTCGTTTAAACGACGCTGGGTAGCATGATCCTACGCGAGCCGAGCCGTCCGTGAAGATGCCCAATTCTTGAAATTAAAAACGTCGCGCGCTCTGTACCATCTGTATATAGCGAGTTTGCGCGGCGTTTATCTGGACCATAAAGTTCTTGAGTACGTCTATAGTCTATTCTATTGTAGTTTCAAATCACTGACCTGTATAAGTACTCTGGACTGGCGATCAGTCCCACTACAGTGTGCCTCATTGAAAATCGCTATTTTGGCAACCTGTCTTGGTATCGATGAAACTTTTTCAAATATCACTGTTTCAACTACCTAGGTACTTCAATTTGAAGTATTTATTAATGATATATACCATTTTAATATGTTCATAAAATTATTTGTAGTACATAATACCAAGCCTTTTGTGTTTAAAAGTATACCTACGAATTTTGGCACTGGATAGAAAATTACCGATATACATTTTGACATCCCTATTAGACATTATTGGTTATGAAAATATTATTAAAATCCCCTAACTCGAAGGGTATTCGCTTATCATAGTAAAGTGTTTGAGTGTTAAATTCTTATATTTACTTACTTGTGACAAGAAACACCACTGCCCTTCTCTTCATATCTGTTATTTTCTATATAATAGCCAGTCTAGTGATTATTATTACAGGTCAGTGTTTCAAATCAAATAGAGTACATTTTAGAATAATTGTAACATTTAGACTTAATTAAATATTACTATATTAATTTAAACCACCTGCATATCCATTAAAATAATTTTATCGTATAATGGGAATCACAATAGCAACGAATGATAAATATTTCGACAGTAAAAGTCGAAATATTTATTGTTTTCTCAGTAATGGCTGACCATAGATGGCCATGTTGTCATAGACAACATGACCATAGAGACTTTAAAAAGTAGAAAATAAAAAATTGTCTATGCACAACATTATGTGACTGATGTGACAGCTTTAGGCTAATAAAACGAAAACGAAAACGAAAAACGAAAAACGAAAAACGAAAAACGAACAATAAATTGGTAATATAATTGAAACTGTCAAATTTTCAAGGACAAATAACCATGAACTGATTTCTACCTAATGTATAGGAAGGAAAGTGCCAAAATAATACGTTTAGTTTAGAAATTATCTCTACACGTCATTCGCGTTTTATTAATTTATAATAAAGCTTATCTTGTGATAGAAGGAAAAATGGCTGTGGTGGTAATTTAATTTTTGTCTTTTAAAGTAATAATGCTGATATAGTTTTTTTTAATACTAATTAATAATATATTTATGAAAAATACGTTTCATAGGTTTAATTACTAATTTGTAAAACTAATTTGAACCCATTTTCATAACCCAATATTTTTCAATTAAATTATAAATTTCTTTTTTAATATTCAATATTTATTCAGTACGTCCAAGGAAGTTATAATATTAAGTATAATGATACTTATTATATAATAAGCTGAATTTATTTAAAAATCTTTTAGGTGCTATATTTCAAAGGTATAATTTTTAGGCCCTAATCTTTCTAATGACGTAAATAATCTCAGAACCACTTTAAATTCAAAATATATACTTTTGATATTATGGGACTTCAAAATATAGAAAAAAAATACAATATGGATGAAGTGAGAACAGCTGCCAAGTACATTAGGATTGTTCAATAATTCTCATTGTATCATCTTATCGATTACCAATACGAAAATAAATAGTATTCTCAAAAATACACTAGTCGTTACATTTTTTTCCGTTGTCAACATTACCATTACCAACCTAACAGGTCAGCAACATTGCCAATGGAAAAAAAGTCGTTAAGGAAAACTATCTATGGCCATGTTGTCATAGACAACATGACCATAGAGACTATAAAAAGTAGAAAATAAAAAATTGTCTATGCACAACATTAAGTGACTGATGTGACAGTAGGAGTAGGTAGGTATAAAAATATAACAGTAATAATTTAAGAACTGTTTACAACAACGGTTATCTTCCAACAACGTAACAGGCCAACGAAATATTGAAATATAACTGGTAATGCCACCACTACCAGTCTGACCTGACTCATGGACCTACAGTACCTCAGCTGTTAAATGTTGTAGCTTAGAGTTTGTTATTATGTATTTTAAGATTCATTGTGTTGTGTGAAGTTACGTGTATTTTCCTGTTTAAATAATATTTTAAAATGTCTTTAATGCAGAATTTATCCTATGAAGAATATAAGAATGGTTTAAATATGACCCTGCGTCAATGTGATATCATTGCAAAACTAGCGGATTTAAAGTAAGTATATTAGTTACACATATTCGGTTCAAGTCCGACATAACCGGCTCCAATGGCCGGGTGGATATCGTGGTATCCGAAGGAGTTTCCGTACAAAAAAGTACCTACCTACATTATTTCAATTTAAGTAGGTAGGTACCTACTTGTAAATTTTTTGAATTACAAATAAAAATCTCAATCTATTTCCAGAATTCAATTTCCGGATGATAAGAAGCCTGGAGAGCAACTGATAAAAGCGTTAGATCGTGCTGGTTTTTCTGCATATCAATATAAGAGATTTGTCTCAGCATCCCTGACAGTAAAACCGGTCACCACATACTACAGACCACGGTCAAAAGTAGCCATATTAGTTGGTAATGATAGATACTTACACTTATCTAAATTGGCTACACCATCGGTAGACTGTGACTCCTTGGGTGTACACTTAAAAAGCTTGGGATTTATTGTAGTAATAATAAAGAACACTACAAGTGGGATTCTGACAAGTATTTTGACAAATATATTTGATGTTCTGGAGGAAAATTCTTACTGTAAGTATATTGAGGTACCTATTAGTTGTTAAATTCTAATTCAAAGATGTACCTACTACAAATTATTTATTCTCTATTGTATGAAATATATTCATGGTCCCTAAGAACAGTCACCTAAGTGATAGATATGTGATTTGCAGGTTTTGTTATCTGACCATCAGAGTACTGTAGGTACCCTCAACTATAATTTTGTAAAAAAAAGTTTAAGTCAATAAACTGATTTTATAGCCTGTGAAAGTCAGTATTTACCACTTTACTATTGTCTTTCAGAAAAATTTAAATGCAAAATAACTAAATAATTTATAAATAATACACAATGACTGGTTGAATGAATGATTTTGGCCATCCGCACATTTACCACATCCACTTGAAAGATTCACACTGTATAGTTTATGTAACTATAAATATGAATTTCAGGTTTTTTCTTTTACGGTGGACATGGTTGTGAAATCTGCAATACAAAATTCATACTAGGAGTAGACAGTCCTGCAGAAAATGTTCGTTTAGAGCACAGTGTCACCGAAAACTTCATCTTAAAAGAGGCTGAAAGAAGTAAACAGGATCTGGTTATAATGATTATGGATATGTGTAGAATCTCTTTAAACAGGTATGTTTCACAAACTATACTTGCAATTACCTTAACTAGTTTTATGTACAATATTAATGGTTTTAATCAATATTTCCAGGAAATTAAACCCCGAAATTTATTCCGCCATCCACACTATTGATGAATACTCAATACACAATAATCTTCTGGTCGCGTACACAACTCAGACAGCACAGGCTGCTTACGAAGTCTTGCAAATTGAATGTTCTTCTACCATGCCAATTGACATAACCTACGAGTTACAAACAGGAGATACTGAGAGAATAACCCCTGGGGGTAGTCAGTATGTCAATGTTTTATGTACGAGAATCACAGACGATTTAGACGTAAGCAAAATGTTGGACAAAGTTCATGAAGGTGAGTAATAAAAGATTTCTTAAACTACCTACCAACGCACTAGCAAATTTTAACCCTATAGTACGGCCGTTAGCACGTATGTCGTCTGGCCATTAAGTGTTACACTCAATGAAAAATGAGAGCGAGTGAGACAGAAAATAGTGACGTGATCTCGGATGATGTTGGCAGTTACCTACTATAGTATCATGGTTGTCAGCAAAGAAAAAATCTCTGATTGTATAAGTTGCCTTTTTTACATCGGGAATTATTATACATTTAGGTTAGTAAAAAAAATAAATAGTATACCAATCAGAAATGAGACCGCTTCAGTATTTTCTTTTCTTATCGGACCTAATGCGGTGCACTGCATTTTTACCTAACTCCGTAGTGTAACTGAAAACTTTGGGCAAATGATAAAACCTACTCGTTCCATTACTCTATTATGTCATTATTCTATGTTTATGCCGCATTTATCCTACTTTTGCCTTGAACATAACATTCCTTGATCACTTCACATTTTATTCTTCTACCACCTCGAAATTAATAAAAAATAATTTGTTTCAGACATAGAACACTCGATAAGAAAACAAAGACCTATAAAAATGCAGTGCGGTGTTAAGAAAAGGTCTTTACATGATCCCAGTACTGGTAAGTGTGTATCTCAGATCTCAACCTCATTTTTTTTTAAGTTATTGTATTTTGACTACTAATTTGGCTGCTGAGACTCTTCGTGGGAATTTCCGCACGAAAAGTTCTTTGTTTATTCTTATTATGCTCATCAATACAAATCGCAACATTCTATACACAATAATATGTATAAAGTAAATTGTAGTGTATACCTAATAATATAATTTTAGGGAAAATGAAAGCAAAATTAGGCACGGCATAATGTTGCCCTAGACTTTTTTGGTAATAATCAATATTAATTTTGCAGGTGATATAGTGGCACTTAAGGAATCAATATTGGAGACTACAAAGGATTACAGCGAATATTGTACAATTATGAGTCCACAATAATTTTAAATTATGAAATGATATACAAAATATTTTTTAGATGTGTGTTCAAACTTGTGTACTTATATGTAATTAATTTAAATTAGCAACAGTGCCTATGTATATTACATAAGAATGAGGCGAAGCCGGAAGGCAATTTTTGACCGCCGAGACGGTTTCCAAATAAGACCACTTTCCTATATTTAGTATTGGAAACTATCTTGAAATGATCACATTCCAGAGTAGACTGCTTTCCTAAAGTGGAGGACTACTTCTTGTAATAGATTCGGCGCACTATGCCAAATTCGTAGACAGTTAAATCCTAAAATAGTGCAAACTTATAGCGACAGGTCAGGTCAGGTCAGGTCAGGTCAGGTGGAAAATCTATACATTTTGCTTCGCTAATTCATTTTGGCGGCAAAAAAAATATTCTTGACTACAATGCAATGTGCTAAATGTCGGGTCCCAAAATGTTAAGTCCGTTATTCTTCATGCTTCGTACCGACTTTCTTACTTCCTTTCTATCAATCACTTTTACTACACCTACATTTACTTTTTAAATTTCTACTCCATTGAATTTAGACGGTGCTAATAACGAACATAGTAAATAACGGATTTGGGATCTGTACCTAGAGCTAACATTGTTATTGAACACTATGTAGTAATTTCAGGCAAGTGGTCATTTTAAGTAGTCATTCAGGCAAGTGGTAATTTTAGGAAATTAGTCAATTGGTTTTTAAGATGCGTTGTTGCAACGCAGTGTTGTGATTTCGCCTATAGTATAGGCACCATACAAGACTGACGAAAGAACACGGTTTACAATAATTGACAAGTCCAATCCATCGATGGATGCCACACTAAGCAGTAAATAAACTGTTTGCTATACTAGTCTAATCAAATAAAATATAATGCAATGAGATTTATTATTATAACAACCAGCAATTTGCTGGTAATTAAGTCATATTTTTTTAATATTGTTAATATATAATATATAATACATACATAATGGTTTTCTATATTGTTTAAAATAATGTATAATGTAAGAATAATAATATAATGAATAAAAGAAATAAATATTATTGAACCAAAATGATTTTATATATTATTCAAAATAATGTATAATGTAAGAATAATAATATAATGAATAATAGAAATAAATACCTTCCATTTTAATGGGCTTTTTTATTATTTCGGGTCAGCGCAACATATTCTTCGCGATACATTTCTATTAGATACCATCTCTGCAGTCACTTCCTTGCCATATCATCTTCTTTTTCATGCATTCTATCTATATTTTCTTAAGCCTACTACTGCACTTAAAGCCCTCTACACTCATACTTTGAATCTTTTTAACTGCATCTCTTTCATCTCTCCTCATAACATGTCCACACCACGCCAATTAATAGTACTCATTATTAATAATAAAAAATAATAATTTAACTGCATTTATTATACTTGACTGAAGCATTAACAATTATTAACATTCTATTACATGCTCTTTTTTAACGTGTGCGGTTGGAAATGGTTCACTATGTTAACCCACCAACTGTCCTCCACACCTTTGGTAAACTCTCTAATGAATCTGTAGTTTAAAATAAAAATCTTGTCTTGATACTCAGGCTGTACACTGAAAATAAAAATAAAAACATTTGTGATAACAAAAAATATGAACCACTGTGTGCTCAGAAGTGGCTTATTTAGGAATTTGTTTCTTTGGGTAGTGTTTCAAAGGGGGTTAAGTTTCAAAGTGGCAATGTTTTGAAAGGGGTAATGCTTCAAATGAGTTATGGTGCAAAGGGATTTAGCCATCTGTGATTTTTTTCAAAGAACTGTAACTCCCAACTGCTAAAGAATATTATAATAGACAGTCAGAGTTATGGATTAGTTTGCATCTTTGGATTTGGGTCTAATGGAGGCAAATGCTGTCCACCACTTCAAAAGTTCCAACCCCAAGAGGAATAGCTTTTTCCATTCAGAAGGTGACTTTGACCCTAAAGATGATAAATGGAACCCCTAACACTAAGTCATTGGTGAATTACAGTTGAAATATCATACTAACCCTAATGAAATTGGAGGTAGATCACCAGAGTCTTTCATATTCTTGAGGCCCCTTAATACATGATAGCACATTGTGATTTCTACCCACCTCTTGTCTGAATCATCAAACATTATTCCAATCTAGAAAAATAACAGTAGGCTTAAAAAAATACATAAAACTTTTTCACAAATTCCTACTATATTCATATCACTAAAGCCATATTAGTTGATGACACCTTAACTAGAGATGCTTTGTGAATTTCACCATTGGCGCGAGAGTTTTTTTTTTATATTCAGTCTGTCAATTGACTTAATCCCGCTGGTATCTCAAGTTTTCTTTTATTTTTATTGAATAAAAAGTACACAAAAAAAAGTATTTACCTACATAAAAATGCCACATAAACTCATTAGTTTTACCATGCATTAGTAGTAGCAAGGTGCATGAGGTAAGTGTCATCTATTAATACGGGCCTAGAATTCACTGTTTACCTAATCTTATATTAGTTGTATTAAGAGAATAAATAGTCTAGTGATAGAAATATAATATTTTAGTACCCTCCATTAATTGACTGATGAAAATGACCACATTCATAAGTACATACATGTATATATAAATTAATACTGTTTCGAAACAAGGTTGTAACTTTACTCTGACTAGTGGTTTTTATTAAAAATGCACTCATAATGTTTAGAGCCAAGGTCATTATTTCAAAGCAGCTTCACCTATTGCATAAAATAAGTAATTGAAATTCATATTATACCGACACTTATATAATCAAAGATTATACCAGGATTATGTATGTACAAGAGATACATGTGGATTAAAAAGTCTTTAGACTTAGTACATTTTTTAACTGACTTCAAAAGGAGGTTCATTGTATGACCTATCCCTTTTTGATGCAGTTTTCACAAAAGCTTTTTCTGTTTTCCGAATGTTTTGGAGAAGGTTATAATATACCTAACCAACTTTAAGGATAAATTGGTTCCATTTTTAATTAAAACTTACCTGATAAGGAAAGGCGTAAAATATGTCGCCCTTTTCAATAGACAACAGCTGCCGTTGTGATACTGAAAGCTTCGATACAGCATTCTTTAAAGCTGTGATGGCCTCTTTATCGACTATGTCTTCTAAAGCTTTAAAATCACTTCTTTGTAAAGCATCTGAAACAACCTAACAATAGGCATTAAAGACTAAGTCAAAGAAAAATAAAAAAAATAAAAACAATGCTGGGGGAAAACTCAATAGGTACTGAGTTAAGCTCGCCTTTGTACATGAAGTTATATTTGTAAAGTTTATTTATTGTTTTGTGTGTACAATAAGGAATTAAAGGGGTCCTTCGGCGATTCGCACTACAACGGATTCATACCGCGGTGCGAAACGCCCCAGAGCTCTTTTTGAAGGTGGCGTTTCACACCGCGGTGGTTGGAGTGGTGCGAAAAGCCGAAGTATTTTTTATAAGGTGGCGATTCGCACCGCTCATGAAGGTACTACATTTCTATAAACAACTTGACATTATTTACTCGTACAGACGATTCGAAAAGTGGTAAAAATAAAAAACAAAAACATCATTTAAAAAGTAGGTATATCGACTATAACATACCACGGTTTATTAACCGACATCTACATTTAAATTAACTTTGATAATCTCAGATTAATAATGTTCACATAAGATACTTATAACCAACATAACAATAATAAAATATACTTCAGAGGTAGCTATAACAAGTGTATATATGTATTATTGTATCATTGGTTACATTTTTAAGAAAGATTGTATATTATGTTAAAATCACAGTTTAGTCAACCTTATACATTAACTTAAATCTAACTTTTGATGATCTATACCAATATTATAAAGAGCTAAAGTTTGTGTGTTTGTATATTTGTTAAATTGTAAGGGGTAATCTCGGGATCTAGTTTGTGATTGAGTAACAAACATGTAAACATCTTTACTAATCTTCATATTTATAATATTTGTAGGATAGTAGGAAGTAGGAGGAACATAACTCAGGTGTTTTACACCAACTACACTACTACCCTAACACTAAAAATACCTACCTATGTTGTAGGTAAATATGGTGAGGTGCTTGTAATAATTCTCTTCACATACTTATAATAATGTGAATTAAAGCTTAAAGCTTATTTGTAAGTAAAGTTACCTGAGCGTAGAAGCTATCCATGTTTGTTATAAAGTGATCATTGGAGTAGTCGCCAGTTTTAAGGAGTAAATTCGTTGGTTCCTTGGTATTGTAACAGAAAAATTGATACACCTGTTTCTAGTAGCCATCTCACGCAATATAGTTGTGGAGGAACGGGATGTGACGTCCCTCCAACACAAAGGGAGGATCCTCCGACCAGGCAAGGTGATCACGCCTGGCGGGCCGCGGCCCTACGGTTTATCGTTGGGGTCTTGTATATATGATACACCAGTGTGCTATCTGCACTTTCGCGATTCAGGATCGTTGACGTAGTTGTGACGTAGTTGTAGTATCGAAGTAGTTCGTCGTGCTGTGACTAGATAACGCTGGATGGCGCTGGATATTTTGTGGTATCGCCACATAGTCAACATTTTCAGTAAAAAACCAAGTAGGTACTTACTGTATTGTATTACGAGTATTGTACACTTAAAAACAACAGTCCAGGATCACACTCAAATAACACTGACAGCGTTATAGCTTTGGTTATAGACAGCAAAAAGGTTATAACCACTACGTTTTAACCCTAGAAGCCTAATCTACGCCTGCGAGGCGTATACCCAATCGAAAATGGTCTATATCTTTATACAGATGAACAAAATGTTTTGTGCTGTTTAGCCAACTTAGTGGTCGAGGGGTCTAGCTAGTGGTATTTGTTTCGCTAAAATAAGTACCCCCCTTTTTGATATAATATATAGTGATTTAGCACGCCTGCAAGGCGTATGTTTAGGCTTTGTGTAACTTTTAACTTCGACTGTGTGATTTCTTTTTGTCAGTTTCTCGTCAATTTTATTGATAATAACGGTATTGTAAACAATCTTAGCTATGAATACGGCAGTCTGTACCTATTTTAATGTGATCATGATGAGATTTTTTTTTATATCACTTAGGTGGCAGACAAGCACATGGCCCACCTGATGGGAAGCGGTCACCGTGGCCCATGGACATGTGCAACACCAATGGTGTTACCCACGCGCTGCCGAACCTGAAAGGAAAGGTCGGGGGTAGGAAAGGGTGGAAAGGCTAGGAAGGGGCGGGGAGGAGGAGGGGAGGAGGAGGGGTACAGTGAGCTCTGGCTACCCTACTTACCGGCGGGAACACAACACGATGGTTATTATGGCCGCGGTCTTCTGTAGGGCGGAGGTACTACCCCAGTCGGACTGCTCATTTCGGACGGAGAGTGAAAAAAAACAGTAAAACTTAATATTTAGATTGTATTGTATTTTTTGTGATATTTATTTATAGCTATGTGTATGATATGTATTCATGTATTTAGAATGTATTATTAGTACGTGTATGTTTAATAGTCTATATTTTATTGAATTATGTATATTTCTCTGGTTGTATGTACACCATATTCACTCATTTGTTGTCCTTTTTGTTCCCCTTAAGGTTTGCTGGGAGAAAACTCAATACTGAGTTAAACTCGCCTTTGTACAAAAACTGTGTGTACAATATAGAATTAAAGAATTAAACTTTACAATTTTTCATAAATTCATAGTAATCCATTACGAGACAATATTTTAATACCTACATTTTGTTCTAGTTATTATCGAAGTAAATAATGAATTTTAATAACTTTGTTAGCGAAAGTTCGTGGGATCGAATTTCGCCGATGGCCTCTCAGTTTTTGTGATTTACTTGGATTTTCTATCTAAATACATTTTATTAAGTTATTCGTAATAGTATTTTCAATATGGGCAAGTACGTGACGTAATTCACCAAAAAGCCACAGTTCAGTATCGACCACCCACAAAAACCAAGTACTATAGACCGACCGCTACCGCTGTACCGCACCCGCGGTACACCGTTGTACCGCGGGAGCGGTACAGCGGTAGCGGTCGGTCTATACCCAAGTGGGCGATACCATTACTGTATCACCCACTTGGGTATAGACCTACCGCTACCGCTGTACCACTCGCGCTCCCGCGGTACAACGCTGTACCGCAGGTGCGGTACAGCGGTAGCGGTCGGTCTATAGTACTTGGTTTTTACAGACATAGACATAATAATTACATAATGCCTATAATCCTCAAAGGGTATGTATAAATTTAGTCGGTTTATGACATTGGTAATAATATTATAATGTAAGTAATAAATTATTTTGTGCCCGGTTATACCCACACAACATTCCAAACAGATCTTAGGAGATTCTTACCGCGGTTCGAAACGACACCTTCAAAAAAAGTCTTCGGCGTTTCGCACCGCGGTGTGAAACGCCACCTTCAAAAAGAGCTCTGGGGCGTTTCGCACCGCGGTATGAATCCGTTGTGGTGCGAATCGCCGAAGGACCCAATTAAAGAAAGAAAGAAATGATGACATAATAGGTAAAAAAATTACGTTGATATGATATGAAAAGAAAAATGAAATAAATAATCATACTTAGGTTCCAATGATTTTTTTAATTTAAGCATAAAAAAAAACTAAAATACCCTGATAAATTGATGAATAGACAAAAGTATTGTTACAAATTGGGCTTTTATGTAATAAATGAATAATTTACTACCTTACATTTTGTACATCAAATATAGATCTATTTATGGATATAAATATATTCAGCATTATCGTACAAACGTTATGCATACCTCAACAGCATGTTTGGAAGCCTCAATAAACTCGTTCAAGTTAAACTCTTGCTCAAAGTAGGGTCTAATAATGAAATTAGCAAACATCCAGTTTTTCATAAATTTGAGAAAAGAAGGCCACACGACAGGCGGGAATTCCATTAGCTGCGGTAAGTATTTGGTTTCTACTTTCTCCTCGCAATAATTCCGAAATTGTATAACAGGACATGTTGAGGTTATTAGGATTTGTTTGGGTAAATATCTGTGAGTATATCTATCACACAATCTAAACGTCTGCGACCTTAGGACTTGCCTTAAAGCTAAATTCATATTTTTTATCCTTTTTTAAGCAAATTATATTATTTACTATGCAATAATAAAAAAGCAAAACATCAAAATGTATCTGGAAATAACACAAAAACAATAATTTGTTCTACTGGTTCTACATTTTCAGACGTATTGTCAAAAAAATTCCGGCTGTCATTTCTTGGATTTTGTGATTGTGATTGGTTCTCTAATATTGCACAAAGTTTTTCACTGGTTGCGGCTTTTACGTGATGTTCGTGCAGAAAACAAACAACACGTTCTGAAACAGATGCATTGCAATCACGGCAACGAACGTTGTTTCAAAATATATTTTAAAAAATACACACTTATAAAATAATTAAAATACCTCTATCCATGGCAATACAAATACCAGTGACCAGTGTCTGTATTACTAAAATAATAGATAAATTTAAAATATACATAGTGCTGACTTTAATAACAAAAAGAAATAACTACAACTGACCCTTTCTCATTTCTAAACGACAAAGACAAATTGACACAAACATGCTTGGCATGGCATGCCATCTGTCAAAATCTGTCAGTCAAGTCAAGTCAACGACTTCAACGAGAGACTTCATTTTGCAATTAATTCAACTTTTAAATAGTTAAATAAAGCGTAGTCAAAGCATGTTTGTAGAGTTTTCAGTGATAATTTAATTCCTTAAGATTTCAGAGTAATATTACTAACTACTTTACTATCACAGAAACATGGATGACCAGGCTTGTCCGCGTTGTAAAACGACAAAGTATAGAAATCCCTCGCTAAAGTTGATGGTAAATGTATGTGGCCATGCTTTATGTGAAAGCTGTGTGGATTTGTTGTTTTTAAAAGGTTTGTATCATTGTTCTTTCAAAAATAGGTACTTGTTTTCATTAACTTTATAATACAAATAAATAATTCAAAAATGACGCGACACATCTGCCGCCCTTTAGCTAAAAAGCGGCAAAAAGCTTAAAGCTCAATGTGACAATACAAGTTTCGAGCTAGAGGTCAAAAATGAGGGAAAATTTAAAAGCCGATGCTAATTTTTCTACAAATCTTGCATAATGTGGTTATATTCTCAGAAGATTATATGAATGTACTTTTATTTATAGGGTCCGGGTCATGTCCCGATTGCAATGTACCACTCCGACGCAATAACTTTAGAGTACAATTATTTGAAGACCCAATGGTAGAAAAGGAAATAGACATAAGAAAACGCGTGTTAAAAGATTATAATAAAAAAGAGGAAGATTTTGCCACATTACGCGAATACAATGATTATTTGGAAGAAATAGAAACTATTGTGTATAATCTAACTAATAATATTGATATTGTTGGTACAAACAAACGGATAGAACAGTACAAAAAGGACAATAAGGAGATAATTACGAAGAATAAGGCAAAAATAGGTATGACAAATAGATTATCTTTTCTTCAAGACATTTTTCAACATACTCTAAACATTGACACAAATAGTAAGTCCAAATAAATAATTCCAATTGGCCAGATATAAAGCCTCTTGAAATACCTCTCATAATATGCTTAATAGTAAGGTTTTATACCTAATAGCTTTTAAAGACAGTTATGAATGTCTTGGGTTGGTTTGGGTGAAAACAATGAATCTTATGGCATGTCAATCTAAATTATATTTTATACAAAAACTTCGCTGTTTTAACGTAAATCTCTAATGAAGTTATGCATTATGCATGATGCAGGTATGTGGGAACATTAAAGTTTTTTATAACTTAAGATATATTGAATTATTTTATGCGAAATATTCAGGCAGAGAAGAACTAGAACTCGAAGAAATAATAGAAATTGAGAAACAAATGGAGGATTTACGTCGATCGGAAATCATCCGTATGGAGCAGGAAGCTAAGAAGCAGAAGATTAGGGAGAAAGAAGCTCTTATCGATGAGCTCATGTTTGCTGAAGGCGACGCCAAAGATATTCTTAATACATTTGCACAGAGCAAAGCTAACAAACCTGAAGAGATCTTACCTCCGGTAGCAAAGGTAGGTTTAGAATGGAAAATTTACATAGAGTTAACACTACTACCAACATGGAGCAAAATGGTTAAAATCACCGGCAATTAGCTCACCCCATATCACAAATGTGGTTGGGTAAATGTATGTTGTATTAAGCTTTGTTTACTTGTACTGGCAATTGTACAGGTCGTTAGTCAAATATCAAAACTGTGTATCTTTGACACATTACATACTATATATTATAAATAAATCAGTTAGGTTGTACTTGAATGAACATTACTTACAATCTCTCACCAATATAATTGTTTTTATAGGTAACACAATTCTCTACGGGTATAAAATTCAACCGTGGTACAGCACAACAAACCTTACCGCTCATAGAAGAAGGTCCATTATACAAGTATGAGCCACCAATCCAACCAGATCGTTGTGGGCCTGACCCACCATCCATTGAGGACATCATTGCTAGTGGTTATTTGAAGCATGTCAGGTTCGTATTAAACATTTTTCGATTGCACACAAAATGTCTGAAACTTATATTGCCCAACAAGAAATACTCGTTTTTGCGAACTGCTATTGATCATTATCTGCCCTGTCACTTTGGGCTTTAATCGGGCATTTCTTTAATCCGTCCTTGCAACGACGGACATAGAACTATTAGGTATTCTGTGACGCCGGGCATAATGGCATGCATCTTTATGGCATTTTAGACATACTACATGATAAATGCCCAAAATGTCAGGGGATAAATTATAAGGCAAAATTATAATCATTGATCATTATGCGTGTAAACATTATTTTTTCCAATTCATTTATTAAATATTTTTCTTTTCCATCCACAGGGCTGAGAGTGAATCAGAGAAAGCAGGTGGCTATAAGTCCACACTGCCGTGTTTGCGCGCGTTACAAGACGCACTCACCGGTCTGTATCATTCGAGCTGACCACTACGTCATATTAGCAATACTGTTGTTGATTTAGATTGAGGTAATAGATGGCGGTAGTGTAGCGTGAGTCTTTGATACTTGAAGAACTTGTATAAATAGACGAAAATCCTGGTTTTTTTTTTATTAAAGATCATAATAATTTACGTACCGTATGTAAAAATACCCTGTCCGGTCAATAAGGTGCACGTAGGTATTCATAACATACTATAAACTCACTTCTTTCTAAATATGTAATAAAAAAAGTAAGTAGTAATAAAATAAATTAAAATGCCCTTTTTTGGGATCACAAATACCACATCAGTAGTTATCAACTATCTACCAAAATGGGCGAATGTAACAACACTACATAATAGATGTATAATATTAATTGAAATAAATGCCCACCACTGCCGGCGGTGCGGTGTAACTATGCTTCACCATGACCTACATTTTGTTGAAGTTATTAATTTTCCAAAAACGACATAGTTGACAGAATTAAAAACAGACTTTTTATATAATGTAAATAAATAGATATTGCACACATAAATATGATCCTTAACATTAAAAGATTCGATCTTTTTCTTAATTTTGATTTGTGTATCTTTTTTAAAACAAAAGTGAAACGCCACTACACACCGCCACTGTCACTACTCATCTATTTGTTTAAATGTGGCGGTATGTTTGAACAACGGCTCTAACAAAATAGTATTGTGTACAGGGTTTTAGTGCTGAAGTATACTAGCAACTTCTTGTCGAGAATTAAAGCAAGTAAGTTAATTCAGGGAATCTAGAAATTAATCACAAATGAATTCCAGCCAACACAGCATTACCGAGAAATAAATGAAAAAGAAAATTCCAGTAGATGGCGCTGATCCAATATCATACGAATCGCTGTATTTAACACGTAACTAACATGATTGCTGAAGGTGAAAAACTCGCATCAGGCATTCTAAACCTCATTTTATTTCTATTTACCACTTCAACCGTGATAGTAATAAGGAATAACGGGTAATTATAATGTTTTATTAGTTGTTCCATGGGGAATGAACTTTGTTAATTTATTTTGTTCATAGGGAGAAAATCCCTCTGGTAAGACCAGTGGGACATGCCAGTTGGACAAGTAACACCTTATCAGTAAGGGAACAAAAAGTTGCTAGTACATTTTAAGTTAAAGATAAGTCTAAGACTTGTTGTTAATTTATGTATTAATTTAAATACAATGCAGGTTTTGTAATGTATAGTTTGACTAGGAAAATAAAAACACATATTGTGTTGTGTTATTGTAGCTACCCACGACGGAACGTAGAAAGACAAAGTGTGTTTTCGAATGTTACAATTTAACTCGAAAATGGTTCGTTAGGGTTGGCACGTACAAATAAAACGTAAGGTGAAGACGCATCGAAGACGCACCGCGGGCGTGTCCACGGTTAAAATATATCCAAGAGACGGGACGCGGATAGTTTAGCAAAGCAGCGTGGGCGCGCGAGTGCAATGTGTTCAAAGTAACCCCCGCGCACCCCTTAAAACCTTAGCGCACCCCTTTCGGTGGCGTCTTGTCCGCGTTTCGCCTTTTCTGTATGTTTTAACATAGGGTGCAGTCGTCGAAAGCGTCATATCCGCGTTTAACCCGCACCCCATTTCAGCTGTGTAATATCAAAACCTAGTATCTGCATAAAATTTAATTTTACTTGAGAACCGAGAAACGTTTTCGTGTCTTTGACAGAGGTGATATTATAAGTCATATAATTATTTTACCTTTGGTCTATAAGGTTGAAAAGGCAAACAAACTCACTTTTAAAATATGTCAGATACCAGGTTTCATAATTGGACAACCGATCTTTTGGTGTCGCGACGCTTTTCTATACATTTTGTAGGATGCACCCGCGACGCTTCTTCGGCGCGTCTTCGTTTTATTTCTTATCTGTTTGTCCCTTAAAAAGTAAAAAGCTGATCCAACCATTGTAACAAGGTTTATTGTTTCCTGGCCAAGCTAATGGCGTGTTATATGCTGTTGTTTTGTGATAGAGTTATTAAAAGTGAGAATGCATTATGGATTTTTATTTACTGTCCTTTAGAGCTTTTCGAAGTTATGTGTGTATTTATCGCAGGTTTATTAGTGCTTCGGAGAGCACGTTAAGCCGTCGGTCCCGGTTGCGATATAAACATATCAATATGGCAGTTGTTAAGGGTAGTTGGAGCCCACAAAAGTCCAACCAGTCTATCTTAGAACTTCGATATTGTCATTGGTCATAATGACCATTGGTTGTGGAGGTCAGATGGCAGTCGCTCCACGGAAAATATCGAAGTTCAGCCGCATCACAGTTAGACTGGTAAGCCGACCCCAACTGAGCTGGGAAAAAGGTTCAGAGAATGATGATTTACTGTCCTTTAGAAGTGAGATCGTATTAGTCCAGGTTGTTGGACTTTTTAGGGCTCCAACTCCCATGTAATACCATAGATAGTATGATTGACAATCGGGCTGGCGGCTTAACGTGCTCTCCGAGGTACTGAGGGTTATCAATGTTTTACGAATGGTCACCCATCTTAATAGGTACTGACCTGAATACTTGTGCTTGTCTGCCACCTAAGTGGTATATAAAAAAAATCAGTAAAAGTAAAATTAAGTTTTTAAAACTTATGACTTCAAAGCTTACAAAAACTTATAAAATTATTTTTTCAAAATCTAATTGAAAACGAATTTTAAAGGTTTGATAACCTCACGAAAGCGAAGATAGATTTCATTTTGGAAGATCGTACCAAATAACAAAATATTTACTTGTAATTGAAATAAAATCACGTGTTTCGAAAGAGTTGATTTATCGTAGTTTTTACGGTTGTGACTGCCGTCAAACCCTCAAGTCCGATAGCAAAACCTGCACTAGAGCCTCATCCGTTAATCGCCTGTGTACCGGCCAGTATCTATCCTGGCCCTATCGCCCAGCTATCCTTACTTAGCTAGGTACATTAGATAAACTCTTGCAAGCAATAACCCCATACAATTTACATCGTAAGTATTCCAACATACACCTCAAAAATATTATATAGACGAAAGCTCGGCGCGCTGTGTGCACTAAGGGCGAATAAGCAAATATTGTCGTAAAGATAAAGTGTAAAAGTGCCGACCGAGGTACTAAACTATGACAAATATAAAGAAAAGCACTTTCAAGTAAAGGCGACTAATGCGAGTGTACTTAATATGTGTTTAGGTATGCGTTATCGGCACCATACACCAGTACCTACCTATCCATCAATCCAGTTTTGGGCTGGTTTATATTTATGTTTTTTGATTGTGTAATGCTAAACCTTTGTTAATACCTATTTTTTTATTACACTAAGTCTGTATTGTATACCCCTTCCTCCGACTCCCCCTTAACTTTGGGTCCAAGTCAACCTCACCTGCTGTCCAGGTGCACTTGCTAAATCACGTATGCGTCTTTGCGGATCTTTTCTCTTCTCTTCTGTGTGCAATTGGCCACGACTCTATTCAAATATACCTATGTTATTCGATGCATATTCTCTCTCCACCTATTACAAATTGCTACAATTTTTTAGATGGGTACCTAAGTGGCCCGTTCCTCTCGATTTTTTTTTATACCTAGGCATATAGGTATCTATACTAATATTATAAAGAGGAAAGATTTGTTTTTTTGTTTTTTTGTTTTTTTGTTTGTAACGAATAGGCTCCGAAACTACTGGACCGATTTCAATAATTCTTTCACCAATAGAAAGCTACATTATCTGTGAGTAACATAGGCTATAATAAAATTTATCTCGAAAAAATTTAGGGATCCTTACTAAAACTTCAATAATGTAACCCAAGGTGTAAAAAAATGACCTAAACAAATTACTTACATCGCGTGCGCTGCGAAAACTATTATATATAGAACAAAATAATGTACTGTGGAAATGTATAACATAAAAAGGTCTACAAAAAAGTCCGCGATAGCATATGTCTACCTTATAAGGGTAGCCCACAGTAACCATTTTTATCTTTACAAATTACAAAAAAATCATGTGTAATTTTCAAAGCTAATTTTAACAATACAGTATTATTTCTTATCCAATTAAATACGTTAGATACGTTGTACGTTTAATGTAGATCAAAATTGCCATTCACGCTATATAATTACCATAAATAGTTTAAGAGTTATCGCAATATGAAAAATAATGCGCGGCGAAATAAATGCAAGTTGAAAATGCGGACGTAAATCAGACCAATATTATTTCGGGACATCATAGGTACGTAGGTAGGTATCTAAACTGTGCTCAAAATAATTATGCTCTATACACGCAGTACAGTTTTCTTGGGTGCCTTTGAGGATATCACGGGGTGCTACAGCACTGGACGAGCTCAAATTCACCAATCATGGGCAACAATCCATTCGCGCCAGGACGTCGTTTGTCTCGCGAATTATACCTATCTAAGATTATGTTTCCTGAGGTATATCTTTGTATTCCTATCCAAATAAATTATATCTTAATCAAGACTTTCAATTGTGTAAAAATTATTTAAAAACTGTTTGAGTTATTGAAATCGGACTTCAGAGGAGGGGATTGGAGAGATGGGGTGGGGGGTTGTGAGCTCTGGATACCCTTCTTACCGGCAGCGGGCACACAACACAATGTCTATTATGGCTGCGGTCTTCTGTACACCCTGTCACCCCATCCCCTCTTTTCCGGGGTTCGGTACGGACATCATGCTTTTTTTTTATACCACTTAGGTGGCAGACGAGCACACGGCCCACCTATATGACCTATGCACCTATGGACGTGCGCAACACCAGGGGCGTCACACTCGCGCTGCCGACTGCCGACCCTGCAAAATGCTTCTAATGCCCTTCATGAAGAACCCCATATTTAGCTGCCAGGGAAAACCACTGCAGAGAGATCGTTCCACAGCCTAAGCGTACGCGGAATGAAATTTCTTTCAAACCTGCACTGCAGGCGGATGCAACGTGTGGGGATGAATTCCCTGTCTGTGGCGAGCGGTGCGATGATAGAAAGTAGCTATAGGCTGATGCCATGCTGAGATGGGAATTGTTTGATATTATGATAATATCAAACAATTCCCATCCCAGGGTCAACTGGGGGGGTACGGGCCGGAACCTCCACGTGGTGCACCTGGGCAACGGAGGCGAGCAGCGCCTCCCACTCGCCACGGGAGACGCTGCTGCCTGCGGCCGGCCGGGGTGGGAGTGGCCCTCTAGAGGGCTGCTCCGAGGCTCTCCACGTGTCCCTCTGACTAGCAGATGGCACAGTGGGGAGCGAGCGGGGGGCGAGCTGATTGTCTGCGCGCCGACGGTTGGGTGACAGGACGGCCTCCTGTCACCCTACACCCCACCGTCGGTGAAGTGGCGCGATGCTCGCCCCACCCCCCTTTTCGGGGGGTCGAAGGGGCCATCTTAAAACCGTAGATGGCCCGGGTCAGCTGGGGTGCGAGGGATATGCCCATTGGGTAACCTTACACCCCGGTTACTAAGGCCCGAGACGGCGTGCGGTTTTAGTCGGTTCGATCCCGACATAACCACCCCCGATGGCCGACGGGGGTGGTATCCATGGGGATTTCCGCACGATAAAAAAAAAGGGTCAACTGGGGAGCGCGGGATATGCTCTAAGTAATCTTACACCCCGGCAACTGAAGACTTGAGACGGCAGCGTGCGGTTTTTATCAGGTCTGAGTGAGACTTAACCGCGCCTGCTGGCTGACAGGGATGATATATGAAGGAACTTCCGCACGAAAAAAGGAATTTGAAACAGAATTCGAAATCCACGCGGGCGGAGCCGCGGGCAACAGCTAGTATGAAATATTTGCGCTCTATCCTCCGATGTTTTCCAGAATCTTCCCCTCCATGAAATTCTATAAATTGCCCCCCAAATGTACCAAGTTATCAATAGGTACTATCTTCTAAATATAAAGACCTTATTACCCTCAACAAAATCCTAGGCTTATTATGTAAGGCTGATTTGATTCTCTACGAAACAAAAAAGAACGATAGATAGGTCCTACCAAAGAGTTGATTACCGCATCTTATTTGTGTTTCCGTCTGTAATAATCCAAAATTTTACTGTAGGTAAATGCGTTCATAATTTACTATACAAATAAATAATAACCCTAAAATGGCGCAATATACCTGTAACAGGTAAACAAACTGTCTCGGTATTGCAGGCAGCGGGGTATGATACAATTAGCATGTGAAAACAGTGGCGCCGCGGGCCCGGCCTAATTGGCCCTGTGTAAACTTGCCCTGTTATCGGGGTGCCTCGAGCTCTCGAGCATGAGACATAGAGTGGAATGAGATTTTGCACCATAATAAATTTCAGCTAGGATTTGGAACATTCGAGACTAATAAGTTAGTCCTAATAACATTTTTGACGGAAATACTTAGGTATATGTAAAGAGAAAGAGAAACAAGTTAGACTGGAAGATAAGAAGGAAAACGTGTTAGCGTAAGTACCTACCTAGTTGTTTTTTTATAAAAGAGAGGTAAGGTAAGGTAGGTATATAGCGCTTTCGAGGGGGCCATCTCGAAGCCGGAGATGACTCTGTTTAGCCAGGTTGCGAGAGAAATGCGTTTTAAGTCACCTTAGTTAGACCCTGAGATGTCCATATCCATCCGAAACGGCGTGTGGTTTTAGTCGGTTCAAGTCCGACGTAATCGTAAAAATACACCAAAAGGAATGATTTAGTAAAAAATATCCCTCTTTGGAGGAGAAAAAACCGTTACCTACTCAGTTCTTAGCCTACATAGTTTAACTAGATTGTGTAATGGGTTCTAGAATGCTGATAAACATACTTACCTATAAGTATACTTTTTTTTTGTAAATTAAATACATTTCTACTTATTATACATAGAAACACTTGTAGGTACCTTTATTCGCAAATAAATTATTTTGAGTCTTCGGTGCATACAACACTCGAACAAAAATCTCCTCCACAATAACCGCCTACAAATCCGCCCGCCCAACTAATATTGACTTCTTATTACGGCGGTCGCGCGGATATGCGGATATCGCACCGGTGCCGCACGGATAATGTCCGCCCGTGTCCGACGATAGGGACGTCCCAGACAATAACCAACGTATTTTAGTGATGCGCTTCGAAAGTTTCAACCGGTCGTGACTGCGTTTTAGGTTAGAGATTTTACTCTTAGATACCGTTAGCAAACTAATTTGCTGCACGTAGGAAGTTTTCAAATACGACTTATAAAACGAAATTTGAAGTAATGAGTACGATGGCTTTAATGAAAGCAACAGTCATGTCGTCTGCCCTCTCAATTCTGAGAGGAAAGTACCTTTTATAGTCAACATAAAAAAAGTTATTTTTTTTATAAGTAAATGCGTTTTTATTAGCTTTGTATGATGATTAGGTATTGTAAGCACACCATGCATTTTTAGCAATAAAATAAATTAAGTGCCTAATTATCTAATTTCAAGTCCGCTAACATTTACTTTTTACTTTTTCCTTTGGTCTTCTAGTACCTAATGCATGTTTTTTTACCTACTTATTTTTTAATTAACTTTGTCTACTTATAAATACCTACTTATTGTACCTAATATCATCGGTAGGTACCTACTTGATAAAATGTGCCTTTCAAATAATTTCAACGTTTTGAATCCGTTATTTTTCATTTCTGCTGACTGTACTCAAAACTTCAAATACAAAATTAAACCATAGCATTGCTTTTCTGACTTCGACTCTGGATATAGAAGATGTTTTCGGAGGTTTGCCCGTGTGTGCAAAAGGTCATTATCGTTTACACAATATATGATCAGCTTAAACGCAAAGTTAGGTAATATGATATGAGTGGGATCCCAAACAACAGTCGGCCAGGACATTTTAAAATAGGTACCTATATTTATATGTAGGTATTTTTTTGTTTTTCTAATTAGCAATCTAAGCCTTATAATTATTATGAAATTATCGACATTTAAAATTCTCATTAATATTAATACTTATATAGGGTAGAGCAATTGGTACGGCTTCGGGTGCTAAGTCAGAGGTGCAGGTTCGATTTCCGTTCAGTGCGTTTATTTGCATTGTTCAGGGTGTTTCTCAAGGTATACCTATATAAAATGTACCTATGTATTTACAAAGCAAAATGTATGCGAATAATTTTTACTATACCTACTTTAAGTATCGATAGCGTTGTACGTCGAACGCTCTACTACCTAAAGGGGTCGATATATTTCCTCCATGAGTGCTAGCCTGGGGGTGACAGCCTGAAGGTGGAGTAGGCTGAGTCGACTCCAGCTTATATCCGACCCAAGACGTTAGTCTCCGTTTTAATCAGTCCGAGATTGGACTTGAACCGACATATTACGAGTATCCGGAGTGATCTGAAAAAGTGGTCGTTTTATTAGGATATTCATATAAGCCATAATATCTACTTAGGTAGGTACACATAGTCACAATTCAGTTTGCATGTGTGCCTGTGTGGTCTACAAAATGAGCTATCAAATTAGTGCAATACATATCTCCTTACCGGCCTATTGTGTAGAAACTCGATGGGCTTTGTTCTCATGCAACCCGATGCAAGATGGCGTCGAAACGTCATCGAACCAATATGGCCGACTGAGCCGTTATTGTTTGAACGTTGAGTGGTATTTAAATAGCTATTGAGCGGTGATTGCGGTAGAGTGTTGATAAAGAGAAATATAATATTGATTAATTTAGTTTACTTGATTAGAAATAGAAAGCAGGAAAGACATGTGTCGTCATAGGATCAAATACCAAAAATGTGTAGGTAGTAGAATTTTACATTATACGTGAAATAAAATTATGATAATTCATTTGCAACCTTCAATTTCTTTACAGCGCGGCGCTCAAGTAGCTAATACGAGTAAAATGGAGGAATTATGTAGAATTTTTCGCATACTGTGTAGGTTAGTTTTCTACTACCTAGGTACCATAATCTAAGAATTCTTGAGCAGAGTGTGAATAAGTATGTATCTACCGCCGAAGAAGTGGCACATTTGTCCTAACGCTAACGTATCGGCACCGAACACAACTTGCACGGCTTACACCGCTGTCGAACGGTGACGAGTGACGTTACCGTAACGAGTGCCGTGAACATGACCGATAGTACCTACATATATATTGTTATCGTTGACTTGCCCTAAGATGAGTGTGTTGAGTAGATGGCCATGTACAGGCACACAAACGAGGTACTATCAAATATGTCAGAGGGTTTTAAAATTGGACAGCCGAACTGTTGTAGGTAGATACTTCTACCCTGTTCCTTAAGATACAGGTCTAGACCTAGTTTGGTGAACAGTATCAACATAATATTGTAAAAATAAAAAACACAGTTTGTTAAAACATTCACCTAATTGAAACATTTCGTGACTAATAAACAAATTTAATTTAATACTAATCTTCACTTTTCAATTCCGAGGGCAGAAACATGGGAGCATTTAGTTCTCACAAATATTATAAATGCGATAATTGGTATTTGTTTATTACTCAATCATGTACAAACTGCTGTATTATGATAGATTAGGCAAAAAAATTGCACACTGGTAAAGTACGGGAATAGAACATAGGTTACATTTTTATCTTAGGAATAAATTCATGTGGATCGTGTGAACGCGTTCCGTAGATAGGTACCTACATAATATGTTTATGTGTTTTCGAAGTTGGCTACATGTCGAATTAAGTATTGTACTGTCTAAATTCAATCCGTAACTCATGCCACGCGGGTTGAGTCTTGGGTTTATGCTAGTTATGTTATAGGTACTACAATTTTACTAAAGTATTCTGTCGAAAATGGTATTACTATACTTACATCGTTACAAAGAAGTCAATACACATGAGCGATAGTGAGCCAATGTTTATGTAAACAAACATTCATTCATCCGAATCAACGTCAACGCGCGTGTGTATTGTTTAGTCTATATTCCTGAAAATCTCATTATAACGTAAACAGTTATTGAGTGACGTTTTGACGTGATGGATGAAGGATACTTGGTTAAGAAAATATTCATATCTAAGTTCATTTAAAATTATATCTTCATGGATAGAAGAAAATTCGACAGATCATTGAAGAGAGACGCATGTGTAAAATATAAAATGTTGCACATGCGTCATTATTCGATTAACACATTCAATTATTCAGCTTTAGAACTTTATTTCTAAGTTTTGTATTCATAAAGCCTGGAATCCTAATTATATTATAAATTCGTAAATTAACGCCTGTACATTGGATATTGATATTATGTAAAAAAAACTTAGGCTAACAATTCCGAACACAAAATAATATTTTTTTGGAGATATGACTAAAAACGATAACCGACCTCCGTGCGGGCCACGGTCATCTGCTAGTACCTACCTAATGATCAAATTCATTTAAAAAAGTTAATTATTTAGATTGTATCATTTTTATTCGCCCCTCTACGATGCTTTTAAGTCATGGATGCGTGGCGTGACACAACATCTAAGTCCTATTTTTGGGGCCTAAAATATTCCTGAAACTACTCTAGCCTTGAGTTAAAAAAATCACTGAACTTCATTCTTTTTGTTTATGCTGCAGTTTTGGAACCAGAGCCAACATAATGATTCACAATTTCACGGTTAACTATCATCCCGCGCAAATTCCTAGCAAAAACGTAGGTACCTAGTCTATGACTACCGCGACCATTTATTTATTCCTTCGGAGCGGGACACCCCATGACTACTAGTCCTTAAACTAACTGGCCGAAAAATTGTGGCCACCTTATTCTCTCGAAGAAATATCCCGGTAACATTTGAAGCCCGAGAGCCACTTTCCTTAATATGTTCAACTTATTTTAGCTACATATTATAGCAGCGACTGCCATCTGACCTCTCAACCCTGAAATGTCCTAAGTTCCTGCAGTTACTGTGACACCAGCGCGGGTCTATAGTAGCTTTCTAAAGCGAGACATATTTACATACGACACCTAGTTTACAACCGGGACTATCCCGCACAAAGTGAGACGTGTGGTCACTATATACATATGACGTAAGTGAAAAATATAAGCAAAAGTACTAATAAGGTCATCCTAATCACCGCGAAAATAAACGAATCTAAAAATTCCGCAGAATATATTCACGAGGACTTTTATTATGGTCGTAAATTACCTTCGTTTTATAGGATAAACATATTAATTGGTAGTAAAAAACGTACAATATACATTTAAGTTTACCCGTGTGTTTTATAAAGACGGATGAGTCTGGCTTCTCGTGTTGATTGATAGGAAAACAGTGCGATGATTGACCACTGATAGAAGCCAGTATTTTGATAAATAAATAGATAGTAGTGCGGGGTGTACGGATGTTTGGTTTTATCGATAGGTTTTTTTTTATTAATTTTATCAAGGAAGCAAATGATCTATTTTTTGGGATTGTAGCAAGTAGAAAAATGCGGTATTTGCCTATCTTAATATGAACGAGGCGTGTATACTCGTATGTTCATTTTGATCTGCGCTGATATTTACATTTTTTTTATTTTACTTGAACTTTGAGTATTGCTCACATAAAGTTATCACACAAATGGACATTAAACTTTCAGGAAAATGTACATTTGTATGTTGTGTTTTAGAAACATATTGTTTTTATGAAGTTTCTTGACTTAGGTACGATAAACACCTCGATATTAACGTTCGTCTTTTGACTGTAGTTGAATGACAGTAGAGGAAACTCGTAAAGTGTGTAAGGGCAGAAGCTGTTGTCATTGATTGCCCCGATTGGAAAAAATCATGAGTGTAGGTATGTACGAAAGGTTTTAGACCTAATGTGATTCATAAATTGGAATACTTTTAACTACTTTCGTAACGCATACTATATCATGTCATACCGAACAAGACTTTGACCACCTTTGGCAAGATTGAAGAAAATCGAAGCAATAGACAATAATAAATCGAACAAATAGTTATTGCTCCATTTAGGTATAAAAAAACAAATATCGATATTTCTAAATGTATCGATATAAGTCCCATGTCTAGCATAAAAATCGGTGTTAGTGTAAACTCTCCCGTTTACCTGGGGCGTGTTATTATTCGGGCTATACGCACCAATCGAGCAGGCCACCGCACACCGTAAAAACTTGTAAGTATTTGTGAAGATTGTGGAACATCAAACTTTAGTTACTTTCGGTGCACCGGTGGACCGGTCATGTGGTATTCATATTTCTATTTCGATTTAGTTGAGTCAGTTGCGATGATAGGTATTTGTTAGATTTTTTTATATAACTTAAGGTGGCAGACAAGCACACGGCCCACCTGATGGTAAGCGGTCACCTATGGACGTGTGCAACAGCAGGGGCGTCACACTCGTGCTGCCGACCTTGGAGTAGGGGTGAAAGGGGAGGGGTGGGAGATGGGTTGTGGGGGGGGGGATGGGAGTTGAGAAAGTTTCTGAGCTGACAGAACAGAATCCCTTCCGTGAGCTTTGGCTATGATTTTTTATGTAACCACGCAACTTAAAATAAAATACCTACGTACGAGTATTTGTTGACAATAGTCAATAGAGTGTTTGGTGTGATAATTTTTCATTTCATACAAGTTGATTCATGACCGCGGTAGCCTAGTGGCTTGGGTAATGGACTGCTGAGACGAGGTCTCGGGTTCGATCCCAGGTTCACCATGGCACACACCAATGACTTTTCGATGCTTTTCGAGGTTATGTGTGTATTTTATCGCAGGTTTATAAGTGCCCGATTAATGGCAATAGGCTCGCCACCTATTACATTGGGACCTAAACATAAACTGGCTAAATGTGGGTGCTAGCACCTCTGCCTACCCCTTCGAGGATATAGGCGTGAGTTTATGTTATGTTCATACAAGTTTCTATTGAACTTACATTTTTGACATTATATATAAAGCTACTAAATTGGACTTGACAGTCCAAGACCCTATTCGTACTTAGTAGATATAGCAATACTTATTGGTTGACTTACACTTATCAAAAACATTGCACGAAAACCTTTAAACCTAGTTTCCACTCTAGTTTGGTTCCAACTGTTCCAAGTATTAGGTTAATACACACTGCTTACACCTAGTTAACTACAGTTTTGTCACACTACATTACTAGACTTTCTAGATCTAAGTGAGGTGAGGCGAATGTTATATACAGGATGTTGTTTTAATCGCCCTCAGTTCAATATCTTATTGCGCGTAGTTTGGCACAAAGAATCGGTATCTGGAATGGCGCATAAATAATCCATCATATTTTAGAACACTGCTAAAATTTGTGCCATTCTTGACTATAATCTATTTCTGTGATACCTATACAGATTCGTTCAGCCGTTTTAGCGTAAATGAATAACAAACTACATCCTTCCTCACCAACTATCACATCTAAGTTCCGCCTGCCGGGTTCCTTGAGTACCTAATGGCATTTGTCTGGCTGGATGGTTATGCAAAGTACTAAGTATGTAAAAAAAAAATATAATGGTTACCTACCTATCTAAATAAATGTTATTGAAGTTGTACCTACCTAATTTAGTAGACAAGTAGCATTAGGCACAAACCGTAGTGGTTTATAAATGCTACTATATTTTCACTGTACCTACATGTACCTATAATATGGTAGGTAATAAAAAAAAAAAAGTAGGTATCTAAGTATATTCTAATATTTAATTGTGAATCAGCTGTGTCTGTAGGTACATTAGAGATTTAAAAAAATACTTGGATGATATTAAATGAACGATTCCGAACACAAAACCATTCTTTTTGGAATTCTTGTCTCCTTGTTCGCAAAAACGTTCCGTTGATGCAAAAATTACTGAAGGGATTTTAATGAGTGCGCATCAGCTATGTAATGTAAACTGGCGAAATATGGGTGCTAGCACCTCTGCCTATCCCTTCGAGGATATAGGCGTGAGTTTATGTTATGTTATGTTATGCAAATGTACAAAAAATACATTTTTTTTATAATATAACTTACTTGACCCTTGAGTAATGCATATAATAACAAATAAGTAATTTTCACTCCAAAGACACAAGGTATACGTTCGACCTTCAATCATGCTGACGCACCAAAAAAAACAAAAACAGACAGATTACATCTAAACGGAGAGTTGCACGAACATACGGACGTACGAA
Organism: Lithosia quadra; assembly: GCA_963576445.1. Taxonomy (NCBI): domain Eukaryota; kingdom Metazoa; phylum Arthropoda; class Insecta; order Lepidoptera; family Erebidae; genus Lithosia; species Lithosia quadra. The sequence goes on along the minus strand of OY754899.1, from coordinate 4,702,480 downwards.
GTAAACAAAAGAATAAAGGAATAAAGAGACAATCCCTATGAATAAAATAAAAATAGTAGGAGATGATATCGTACAAACTGGCTGAGTATGGAATATGCCGACTTATTATTCGCCTAATAACTGGAACGTATTAACTTCGGCGCGCAGAGCTAGTAACACATAGAGTAGGCACAGTTACAAGCTACTTAATGCAAAAGATAAATGTTTTTAGAGTATACGTAACCCGTCGAAAAAACATGTAATAGAATGCAATTTAAGCAATCAATGAAAACATTACATTTATGTAACATACTTTAATATGTTCAAACGATTATCAAATAAAACGAAGTTAATTTGAAATTAAAGTACCTATAGCATAACCTGTTTGTTAAGTAGGTATCGGCTTCTATTACGTGGTGTAATCATCAAGATCAGCAATTTTATCTGATTCATACAAATATGAACATCACTAAATCCTAATCCATTTTTTGCATTGATTGTTTTTCTAGATTATGAATAATATAGGTATCTTTTCAAATTATTTTTGTTGTTTCGTAAGATACATGTAATTTTTATATCTACAGATTGATTTTGTTTGAATAATAATATTCACAGAAACTTTCGTCAACACTTTTGTATTTTTCCTTCTCTAGATATTCCTAAGACTTATAGTCAATGTCTTAAAGCCATTTATAGATTATTCATTTGTATCTCCCAATATCGATTCTTTTATGTTATTGTTTTGCCGTCGTTTTGTCTCCTACACAGATATCAGACGTAATTGGCAGTTACCGTATGACAAACTTCTATTTGCCGTCGCATCCACCCCTATTTCTAATAGGTTTTGCGTGATTTTCGTTTAGAGAAGCCGTTTAGAACAAAAATGCGAGGTGATTCGGAATGGGGGAAGGAGCACCGCATGGCCGTCCTTCTCACGTTTTTTTACCATATCTCCGGTTCTACTCAACCGATTGTGATCAAACATACGTAAAATTTTAAGTCTGAGCAAGACCGTTCGTATAAAAAACTGCATGAAAATCCGTTCCGTAGCTATTGACAAACAGCAGACAAACAGACCAGAAATTCCAAAAAATATTTTTTTAATCATTAATATAATATAACACGAGTATTATTTCGAAAAATCTCGAATGTACAGATACAGCTTACAAATTCTGTAATACCATAGAAGATAGATAGATTACTTTATTGTAAAACAAGCTGTGAACTTTGTACTTGAATGGAACTTCAATTTCCAACATTTCTGGCGCACGAGCCCACAACCGCAATATTACATTGTAAAGTAAGAACAGGAAATGCAAACTGTAATTGTTTTCAACTATCAACCTTTATTGTTCACAAGAATGTTAAATATTTGAACCGCATCACTGAAATTGAACGCAAACAGAAGTTAAAAAGATTTGCTCAATTAAGGCTTCAGATTATGAACGCTTCTTTCACTCTGAGATTACAACATAAACTCACGCCTATATCCCCGAAGGGGTAAGCAGAGGTGCTAGCACCCACATTTCGCCAGTTTATGTTTAGGTCCTAATGTAATAGGTAGTGAGCCTATTGCCATTAACCGGGCACTTATAAACCTGCGATAAATACACACATAACTTCGTAAATCATCGAAAAGTGTGTTCCATGGTGAACCTGAGATCGAACCCGAGACCTCGTCTCAGCAGTCCATTACCCAGACCACTAGACTATCGCGGTAGGTCTCACTCTGACTCTATGTTTTTCTCAAAATAATAACAAGTCGAATTTTGATCAAGCAGTATTCATTTCATTAAGTTGTGCTAGTGGAGTAGTAATTCCGTACACTGTGTTGACAATAAACATACAATTTCCAACAATCCAGCAATTCTAAATGGTTTAATTCTATCTGTAAATTAATTACACAAAATTGTTTGAAACAAAGACTTCCTTCCACACATACAGAAATATCTCTAGTTCTTAGCCCTTCTAATGAAATAATGGTTCGAAACAATTCGTATATCTTTTAACGCAGATTGGCGAGAATGGATACAATTGAGCCGAGCGAACAATTCACTTGTTGAAGTCCATTGTACTAAAACCTTGGATATCGCCACCGTTTATTTATATCAGAGGAAATAGACGTTAAGATCTCTGTGTAATGAGCCCGTGGCCTGAATGGATCAGACTTGCTAGTTTAATAGTTGAACCACAGATTTAGATTATGATAGATTATATAAAAATAAGTCGGGTTTTCCTTCCTGACGCTATAGCTCCAGAACGCACGAACCGATTTCCACGGTTTTGCATTCGTTGTAGATTATAAAATCATGATGCAAATGATTTTTTTGGGAAGGAAGAAGACCAGTTAGAAATTAAAGGAAATATAGTGAAACAATAAGGAAAAATACATACATATGCTGACGTCTTTTCCCTCCAGGATAGGTAGAGGCAACACAGCCTGCCAACTGTTTCTGTCCTCACATACTTCACACGCTTCCTCTACTATCATTAAACCTTTCATGCAAGCCCGCTGATTTCAAGTGCTTTTGACATGCTTTTCTTCAATAACTCATTAATTTGGTCAGTCTATATTCTACGAGATCGACCCCAGAAGAAAAACATCTTGAAGTATCTCGTCTCGTCGTCAAAGTCTATGTGTTAATCTCGGCCATTGTGCAAAATTTCAAATTCATCTAGCCATTTTTACGTGAATGTATAACAAAGAAATTACAAATAAATTTAAAGTATAGTCACCATCGTCGCTGACAAATACATTAAGGCGTAAAAGTGTGTCACCCTACACAGTCACAGTTTATGTCAGTTTATTTATTTCCAATCGCATGTCGTACTTCCAACTTAAATGATGTCTTTAAATACTTAAAATTACTAAGTAAATCGAACGAGATTCCTTTCATCAGCTTTGCACGTGCCATTTGAATCTCAACTTTCACTCTCACTTAATACAATTGAAATTGCAATAATTATATCAGGATCTTAAAAGGAATTCACAATTTGACGATCGCGTTGCAAAAATCATGACTCAACTATCAATTCAAAATTATCTTTATAACAATTACGTTAACGTTCAAATTCATTTTACAATGTTTCAGGTGCAACTATAAAACTCACTTCATCATTCGTATCACAAACAGTTTCTATATCTTTATTTTTGTTGTATTTAGTTCTATTTTAGTCTGCCACATTAATATCAACAGCAAATGTGCTTGCGCCCTTGTCGATATGTTCTATACAGTTAAGTCTACCGGTCGGTCCGTTTGATCTCCTGCAATTACAGTTTTACTGGCATCGTAAACACGGGGAACAAAATGGCAGGCAGGTAAACCCTATTGTTATGGTTTTTTACCCTCAACGGAGTTTTTTACATCGTCTCTCTAAAATTAGTTATGGGTTTAGCTCCGAACTTGTTACTGAAGACATCTGCTAAAAGCTTTTGGTAAAAAAGTGTGTGAAGATAGGAAGATAGGAACTAATGTATGCTAGGAGGGTGTTAATAGGATGTAGGTCGTTGTGAGTTTAATGAATGCCATTCATCGGTGTTGCAGTTCGTTGATGTGATTTACTAAGTAGCTGATACCCGCGGTTCCACCCGCGTGGAGGATGATTTATCGTTTTTGGTCATATCTTCGGTTCAACTTAATCAATTACAATCAAACATGCAGCAGATTTGAAGTCTGATCAAGAGCTTTATAATAAAAGAAACTGCATCAAAATCCGTTCGTAAAAGCTACTTTGCGTCCATCGCGAACAAACTGACCAGAATATAAAAAAATCTAAATTGTGTGCCGAATCATTCATTAAATAAAAATTCTAATTAAATATCTCCAATGTACTTGTACAGACACGACTAATTTATAATTTTATAATACGAGTAATGTAGATTAATACTTGAAATCCAATAAGAAAAGTGTACGGGTAAATTCATGTTTGTTGTAGAGTGCAATTTTATAGTTACTATGCTAAAGCGCCCGTCGGTGTATTCCTCGTCTTTTTCTCTTATTGCTAGGTTCCTAAGGGTCATAGCGTGGTGTTGTATCTTACCCAAGCTTTGGGCTTACAAATAATGTTGCAAGAATTTTTCAAGCCACACATGGAACTCAAGGGATAGATCTATATATCTATATACCAAATATGAGTATTAACCTGAGCAGCCGTGGACTTATACGCTCCTCCTTAAAACATTAGAAGTCAAATTGCTTGTGTTAGGAATGAGTTCACATTAGTAGTGCTATCGTCAGGATTCGAACCCGAGACCTCTCGATTGCCAGGTCGATTACTTAATGACTAAACTATATTTTTTTTAATATTATTAAAAGTTTATAGGTACCCATGACTTCATAACCAGACCTAGGTGCCCACGGGCCCTAAAAATTTCATCAACTGGTCTGACTACAGAACTTTGATAATAGCTAATGGGTTGTCGAGGTCAGATGGCAGTCGCTTCATAGAAAATATCGAAGTAGTTACGCAGCTTCGCAGTTGGGCTATAAAACTGACCCCAACTGAGCTGGGAAAAGGCTCGAAGGATGAACAATTACTTAATACGGTTAGGATAGTTAGTACGAATCGGGTTATAAAACTCAAAGGGTCAGATCTAGTTTGCTAATTTACCAAATTAGTTATTCAGAGTCTGTGATTGTATAAACAGGGTCGAATCTTATGCACACTATTGAAACTTTTATCTACTTTTTAGCTAGCTTGTTGTAACATATGACTTTTATTTATCAAAGGAGTTTAGTACCAACAGTCAATAGGTATGTAGATTCAGCATCAAAAGTAGATGATGATTCTAAAGACGAAATTGATAATTAAGATTTAAAAACAATCAAGTAGAATAGAGTTGAACAGCTTTTTACCACAGATTTTCACTGAGAAATATAAAGTACTTTGTTCAAAAAAGCATCTTGAAAATCTGAAAATCATCATCTTTTGATTCTGACTAGGATATGTGTAGGAAAGTTAGAGCTTAAAACTGGGTCTAGTATTCATTATAATCTACTCAAGTTATCTAGCCCACAAGGCCTCCGCGTAATAAAATAATTTGGAAGTGAATCGTTAGAATGTCTTAGGTAACTCTTAGAAAAAAAAATAAAGCAAGAGAAATTTAAGGTAAAATATAAATAAAATTATGTTCATTAATGTTAAATTTATATCACTTTTTTATCTTTATAAATGTACAATTAGTATTAAGTACTAGATATAGTTGATAGGCAAGGCAGGCCACCTAAGTTCTCTTATTACGACTTGCGGTAATTTATAGTCTTTAAGTGCGGCAAAGTGCAGACGTATACTGCCAATTATATTGAAGATTTTAAAATCAATAAAAATACCTATTATAATATAAACCTTATTATAACATCATCGTATTATTAACTTCTACAAATACAATTTTGTGTGTTCCCTTCCGTTGGCACGCGACGTAATCTAGGACAAGCGATGCATTAAACATAAATAAATGCAAGGCTTAACTATAACTATTTACAAAACTTAACTATAAATATTTGCAAGACTTAACTATAATAAATGACATTTTAAGCTGCTAAAGGTCCCGTGGATAATTTGAGCAATAAATACAAATTGTTTGACGTTTACGTCCTTTAATCCCGTCTTCGATCAGCAAATCAATTTAAAAAATGATAATAACTCAACATATTAAACTCACGACTTGAGGATAAGCTCACAATTGATGGTTGAAGATATTTTTCTTTTATATACAATGCTACTAAAAGTTTTCGCAACTTTATTGAACTCGATGATGTTTTGCGTAAAACCTACTTTGACATTTCGCGCGACATCGACATTCCGATCTGTTAAGTTTATGCGGTTCGTAGTAAGGGCTTGGAAGGATGAATTCGTGCAGCGCTGTACTGCATCTACACGCCCTCCGATTCGACCCTTCCCCTTACTGAGAATCCTATGGAATACTTACAAACGGCTTAAAGCAAGCCAGTCTGGTTTTGTGTTTCAATGCGCGCGGGTCGTAAGCGCGTCGCGTCTAAACGTAAGCGACTGCACACAAAATCTTTTTTCGATTTTTCGACAAGTTCGATTTTTGAAATACACTCTATAGTTTTTTTTACTGACAGTTTTGTTTTTTAAGTGTAGTACCGGCAAAGTAAACTTTTGCAAAAGTTTGTTTGTAAAAAGTTTTTAATTTCTTTTCATAATTTTTAGTGATTACATTGTTATTTAGGTTTGTGGTTATATTGTTTTAGTGGTTTTGTTTTCGTTTTCTTTGCTTACTATGGTTGGATATTTAGGTTTTTAGTTTGTTTGAATTTTGCGGTGTTAATGTGAAGTGCGTTGGGAGCCAAACTTTTGTACAAGTGGTTTACGAAATAGGGTGTTTGTGTGACTGAATAGTTATTTGGCAGCATGAAGCTCATATGGAAAGTTTTGTGTTGCCTTCTGCTTCTCGTGCAAGCTGTTCTGGGAAACTGGTGGTGAGTGGAAAATCTAAAACATTTAAGTAGTTTAGGAAATTTTTATCAGTTTATTTGTGGAAACTCTATTCCTATTTTGATCTTATTTTTGTTAAAGTAGCACTTGAATCTGTGAAGAGTGCTAATGTATAATTGTCATTGAGGTTCTGTTAGGCAAGCAAGAATATAAACTCTCTACAAAAACAATTTTGTTTCATAACACCTTCATAACTAAAGACGGCTCCAAAACATAACGGTTTGAACTGTTATGGTCCAAAAATTTTAGATACTACTTACCTAATTAATTAAAAAAAAAGTAATTTTAAATTTCAAATGTTATGGTTTAAAATTATTCGAATGCCTCGGTAGCGCAATGGACCAAGAGCGGTTGCTGTACGTGTGTTCACAGCTTCAATTCCCTTGTTGGAACAAAATGTTATAAAGTTTATCTGTTAGGAAAAATCATTAAAAGTACATCTAGACACTTCAAAGTCAATGTAACACCTCTGCTAACACTTTCAAGGATATATAGGACTGAAGATAAAAAATAATTACCTACTAAACTTTAGCGTGTATGAAGGTGCATTTGTGCTTAAAAGACCGAAATATCTTTTAATCATACATAAATTACAAAATCATTATATAATACATAAAATTTTTGTGAGTTAAAATGATTGGATTAAAAATTTATTTACAAACTCAAACTGCTTTCAAAAAGTTGTTCTTTTTAAAATCTTCAATCTGTTTTCAAGTTCCTATTCTCTGGTTTGCTTCTGTTTAACCACAAGCTAAGGGAGGCAGAAGACCGGCTTTATACAAAAAGTAATCTAGAAGATGAGCGAAAAGACGTCACTTTTTTATCAAAAGCAACGCTTACCTATACATTAAGCGGTAATATATGTGACGGCCTTTACCCGAACTTCAATCAAAAATGTCACCAATTGGTACGCGTAAGATAGCTCACGCTAAGAGGATTCCTAGAATCCCGGTTTTGGTTCTTTGTAGGATAGAGCTAAATACAGAAACGTTAACTACAGTAGTAATTAAACAATTCAATCAATTAATTTCACCAAGAACCAGGCGGTTCCGTGCCTCTTTTATTTGCCGCACCATAAGGACTGGAATTCTTTATCAGCATTATATATGTGTTTCCTCCTATAGTCCCGGGGCCTTTAAGCGGAGTGTGAAAAAGTATTTGATGAGGCCGTCAAGCTGAGGGCCACCACTGTAGCACTACCGGTATATGTAGTGGTGACCCCGCTCCTGAGACTTTGCCTTTAGCTTACCATCAGGCCAGGCGAAGTTATTTTGACGTGTCCTACACAAAAAAAAACTGCTTCATCTCAGGTATCCTTTTATTAGAAAAATACTTAGCATTTTTAAGGGTTACGTGAGTCACAGAGCTTACACATCAAGTCCTTAGAGAATTGATTACTTTTGAACTCAACGTAATAATAGTTTCGATAGCGAATTCTTGTTCCTTGTTCTCATCATACCATAAACTAAGTTTAGGAGGTGCTTAGTGCTTTATGCAATTGCCTGTGTTCATATTGTGGCTACACCTTCGCTATTGCGGTTACGTCATGTGATGGTTCCTACTATCCTACTTCCTACTATCCTACACTCAATAATTCTTCATAAATAGGTATTATAAGTTTACCGGAATCTTCATAATTACTGTGATAAATTCTTATATACATACATTTTACTTAAATACACATGTAATATTTAGCAGCTAGATATATTTTTATTCTTTAATGTATATCGTTCTGATATTACCTACTTGCATTAATGTACATACATTGTATGTTTAAATCCTTATCTAAACATACAATTTAAGTACCTATGTGCATTAAGCTTGCTTTCAAACATGCTTATATAATGTCCGTATGAGGAGCGGAGTCTACTAATACAGACGGTTTTAATCACAAAATTTTTATTACCGAACTGTATAATGATAATAAATTATTAAAATGTACATTATTTCGGATAGACATGAGCTATCGATACATAAAAAACTGAAACAAGCAAGAGTATCTGATTACATAAACATACAGATCAAATTTTAAATGTCGGCATCAGAATTAGTATCCTTAACTATATTAAGTACTTCTACTATTAAACACCTATTTGAACTATAGATTCGCGAGGTAGGTGCAGGTACAATAGGTGTGCCTGACTCAAATTAGCGCAAACCAGCGCACAAAAATATTATTCTAAAGCGCAGTCCTTCATATCGTGCGTTAACTGAAACAGTTTTAGTTTACAAACATTATAACATAACTAAAACGTACAACCAAAAATAGCACATCCCTAGCAATACTATTCCTACCACAGATTATGTGTTTATCTTTCTTGAGGCATTGTTTGACATTTCGTTGAAAAAAGAAAGATGGATGTTGCAAAATGTTTACTTATACCTATATATTTATGATAAATTACAAATAAATAATAATTTATATTTGATAACAGGTGTAACTTCGTTGATGGTTTGTTAATTTTGATACATATATCAATAATGTGGGGAAATAATAGCTTTTTGCATATTTATTTAATGTTAATCAAACCATCATCATTATCAGACTACTTAGAAAACCTCAGCATTTATTCAGTGTATAGTGATGACAAAGTGTAATTTGATATTGACAAGTGATAATCAGAAACGGTACACGATTTAAAATAGTTAAATAATTCAAAGACAGACACGGACAAACAGACAAAATGTTAAAAATTGCTTTTTGGAACCTAGTATTTTAATATAAGAAATAGACACTTTAGACGATTTTCAAAAGTATAGTATATTCATATTCTATTTAATTATAACAATATTAGTCATTACGGCAAACAGACAAACTGTAGCAATATTTCAGCATGAATTTTATCACAACACAATAGTAGGTAGGTAGTATAAAATAACTTAATTCCAGTTTGACGGCTTCAATTGACGCTTTTTCACACCCTGCCTAATAAATTACACACGGGATTAATTGAAGAAAGATAGAAGATAGTAGGTATGTCGGTTCGGTAAAGAATTCCATGTTTGAACAAAGATATTTTTATCTTAATGCTTTCAATGTAACAAATATTTCATTGTCTTTATAATCTACGCTAATATTATAAAGATAGATTTGTATTTTTATAATTTGTTTTTGTAATCTTGAGAGGTTTAGCTTTTATAGCTGCGGTGGTCGGTAACTTGGCATCTGTTAAGCTAATAACAATAACGACTTTACTTAATAACAACCATCATTACATTTTTTTACAGATTTCTCAGTAATGTTTATACATAATGAGAAGATTTCTTACGAATATCTTGTACCTACTGATTCTTACAATTTATTATTATTGTAACCTATCATGGCTTCTCACTTTTTTACCATTAGTGTACAAAAACTTAATCATGTGATTAAGTTTTGATTATAAAACAATCTATTATTATTCTGTATATTTTAATCAGGAGGTTCATCCGAATAGGTTTTTTAGATGAATTCTTTACCGCGTTGTATTATTTCAATCATTCTTTTTTGTTTCATAGGGGGTTCCATCGATTTACGAATAAATTTACTATATTAACTTTTAAACTTTCGCGTTCCATGATTATTCAGGCATCCAAAGGTATGTATATACCTATACCATGATCGCGTTAATTCCCGTTTAATAAATAAATAATAATAAATTTACTATAAATTGGATTTTTAAGGCTTTAATTTTTATTAGTTTATCTCACGCCTTATATTACCTATCTGTCAGTGGAAGTACCTTCAAAATCAGCCTTGCGATTCCCGAGTAGATAGACACACATCATCAGACATCTGTCGTCAGTCTGTCGGACAATTTTTTTAGATTGTATTGTGGTTATATGTATAGTACAGTCAGCGCCAAAAGTCGATTAACACTAAAATCAATAAAGGTCTTAGAGCTAAGGTGATCAATAAATTAGAATTTGTTAACCAACCTTTGGCGCTGACTGTACAATACACTCATGCATAATTAAAACCTGTTATTTTAATATTACAATTATTTTTTGACAACAATTTTTGTTATTAATTTAGATGATAATTTAAGAAATAGTCACTATATCAGACACTATAATATTTATTTTGCAGTTGTCTTTACACTACCACCAAAGTGGTCTTTACACTACCACCAAAGTGGTCTTTACACTACCACAGCCTCGTGATATTATTTTGGTTGGTTGATCTTCGCTTTCGTTTTTTAAGAACATTATTAGTCAAAACAGCGACGTCCGTCTGCTGTTTATCACTCATTAACTCATTCACAACCAACCGGTTAACTGCACAAAATAGGAAAGTAAAATCAGCTAAAGCTATTTTCTCGAGTGTAATTCTGACCGTTTTGCTCTATGTAGAACACGTAAAAGTATAAATGTGGGTGACATCAAAGCGATCTCTGTTAGTGTACCATATGGTTTAACACTTGAGCCTATATTAAGTTTGCATGTACTGATTTCGGATGTAATAGTGTGTTAATAAAAGCTTTGGTTGGATGTGTTTATGCAGCTTTGCATCTTAAACACAGTAAAATAATTTTAAAGGTGTAAACTATCTTTTAAACTGGAACCGAGTTTTGTAAATAACAAAGGAACCGCTGTCTAATTTTTTTTATTTTTTTATTTTTTTGACATATCCTTTTTTTTGACATTTGAAAACAATTTTAACTGTAATATTGGGATAATTTAGTTGTATTATGATGTTAAATTTAATTAACACCTACATATTTGCACGCCTTGAGGCGGGATGTGGCTGATCATATTTACCTTATTATGTTTTTTTTATACCACCATTACTCTGTACCCATATTCGCAAAAAATATTTGATTGATTGATTGATTAATAATCCTAATCTCTAATGCTGTCAGGAAGCTACACCTGTTGAAATCCTCGAGGCCAAATTTATGGCTAATTTCTGTGTGTATATTCTTAGGAAGCCTTTTACTAGAATTCTAAGAAAATATGAAGCAATAAAGTATCATTAATTGTTCTATCGCCCCTAAGTACAAGCTACAAGTGTCTTAATCGGCAGAGCGTAATAACGATCCTGCTGCAGGTGCAATCCCATCTTGAAGAGTTACCCATTTTACTATAAAATTGCAGACCAATGCAAATAAAATTTGTAAACGCAAGTAAGCTATACAGTAATGATTTAATGATAATAAAGTAAAATCACTGCAATAAGATTTGACTAATAAAGCTATAGGCTTAAAACGAAATTACTTCAGTAAAATATTATTTTTATGACTAGGTAGTTATGTGTTTAACCCATTACGCAATTTGTGGTTCGCTCGTGAATAACTCAAACCTTTATTTATTTGTTGAGTTCAGTGGTAGTATGCTAGACAGTTAAGTCAGAGGTCGTGGTTCCATTCTCGCTCAGTACAAATATTTATATTTACATTAGTTTGGGTGTTTCTATGTACTTATACTTTGGTTGATGTAAAAAAGTATGTAAGTAATCTTACTTACATACTTTTTTATATCATATCAACGTTCTAGAGCCCATAATATGACAAGCTCTGCTTATTTTGGGTCTAGAGGACGTTGTGGAATTTGTCCTAGACATATTATGAAAAAGTTGAAAAGAGTGATCATGGAAATATTAGAACAGTTACGTACATGTCGGGTAAGAGAGTATAATTTCGGCTTAAATCGGTTTGTTGAATAGGTTTAGATTAGATTCACAATTTTAATCGCGATTGTTAGCGCTCCTAGGGTTGTGGGTCAGGAAGATGAAATTGCTGCGGTGGATGTGTCGATGTGAGTATTTTTTTTAACCGACTTCAAAAAGAGGTTCCTTTAATTTGTATGTAAATGAAAAGATTTATGCGCATTTTTGTCTTTTAAATGAAACCTGTATTTTAGTAATTTTTAGTTCCTTCTTTTTTTTGAAGTCAGTTCCATATTTTTATTATTTCAATTGACTTTTTCATTAGGTACGTTTGGATGTGACAAATTATGTATTTTTATTTTTTGTAACTTTATTGTATACCTATTTTTCACCTTATACTAAATTTATTGCACCGTAATATAATTTCACTTTATTACCCTGTTTAGTTATTAGTTTGAGAGTTAAAATAGGCTTAATTATCTTCTCATTTAGCTTTAAAATGTCAAGAACTTTCCACTGTAACCATAGCAATAAAATAAACACTTGAGGTGTAATAAAGATAATTTATTCACAATTATTGCTACGCCATGACGGGATCAATTAATTGATTGAAATGTTTACGGTTTTGCAACTAGCGATAAAATAATAAGAAATAAATTTGTTAATGCATTTGAGGTCCAATGGGGTCGGGAGGTCAAACGGCAGCCACTCCCAATGAATAAATTAAAAAATAGCTTGAGGCATGGGTTCTAGAATGTGGATAAATATACTTACATAATTTTTTTGTTAATACCTACATAATTATACATACAAATATTTGCATACGCGCCCCTTGCCGTAGCAGTCGAATGCACTACATCTTGCCGTGAACCTTGGATACCACCGGTAATAATGCTAAGATGATGATAGTCATGCTGTTATACACAATACCATACATACAGCCATATATGAAACGTTCATAAAATCCAAAGTTAGAATTAACGCAAACAAAAAACAAATCGTGGATACTAATTCTAATTGAGGCTATTTGCTTAAAGAGCAACCTAAGTCAACGACCTATTTTATGAAACCTACCTGCAGATTTTGGCGAGAACCCAATCGACCAGACAAATTTTTGCCATCCCTGGTCAATTATGAGTCTCATCACATTTACCTTTTAAAGAAAACAATAGCTTTTTCAGCTTATATCCTTAATACGCCTTCGCTTTATCCAAAACAGTATACTAATTGTAATGTCGTCTGCGGGCTAATCATCGAAATCAGTTGCCATTAGACCAAATTACCGATTGGCTTTTGTTTTGTTTAATATCACTGCAAGCAGTTCAAAGTCTTGAAAATGATCTTTGGTTAATGTCAAAAGTTATGTAGAGGGTTGGAAAACAATTAAAAAGTAAAATATGGAACGCTTATTTAGGATAGGTCCTCAACTATATATTTATAAAATTGTAAACTAGAAATAGGACATTGAAGATATTTAATAAGTACTTTTTGATAAACAAATAAACCGAATTTGAAAAGGCATAAAAATTGAACGCACTCCATACATTATCTAGCTCTGACGACACACACTACTAGGCACGATTTTGTTTGGAGTGTTTTCGGTGCCTCGAGAAATTGATTTTTCAAAATCAAATATTTTATATCTATTTGCCTAATTTCTTTTATTGTAGGAAAATGGACATTTTATAAAGTGAAATAATCTTATGTTATTTCACTTTATAAATGTCCATTTTTCTACAATAAAAGAAATTAGTCCTTAACCCTATAATAAACAAAGTAACTCTGAATAAAAATTCCTAGTAATAGTATAGGATCCCGATATACAACGACCTTCACCGAGATGTTTATTTCATGAAATGTACTTTATATTTAATTTAATATGTCAATAAATAAATTGCATATGGGTTACCTAACAAATTTTAGTCCAGGGTATTTTTAATTAATAATTGAAAAAATTTTTTTTTTGAAACATTCCACCGGTGTGATTATTAGATAAACTCTATATCAATCGAAAGTGTGAAGCCCATAGAATATGCAAACGTTAGGTTGCCCATTTTTTTCCGGTCACAACTATCGGGTAGCCAGGTAGAAACAGGTAAATCTATACTAGCATTTTACAACGGTCTGCTTATTGAATTGAACTTAAATAAAAATTAAAGATTATTAATTATGAACACGGTGGTATAGGGTTGCCTGCGAAAAATCAGTCCCTAATTCCGGTTGTCGAATTTAAAAAAGTAAAATATCACTGCGAGTGAATGTGTGCGACTGAGAGGTCCCAACCAACTATCCCATGCGATAGAAGAAGACACAGCATAGCAGCTGTTTAAGGTCCGCCCATTTAAAGAAAGAGAGTGCGCATGCTATTAAAATTGTGCTTGAAAATGAAAAGGATAGCGATAGACACGTATATGCTGTGCATCATTTTGGAGTATTTTATTATTAAAACAGAGAAATATGTTGTTATTTTTTATGTGACACTAAAGTAGGTATATACCTACACATATTTAGTGAAGAAGAAGGTTATAGTAATACATTTATATTACTAATCTTGCAAATTTTATCTTTATTATTAGAAGACAAAATAAAAAACAACAATTAAAAAAAAACTTCTATTCATTGTAAAAAATTAAAAATACAATTTTTTTAAATTATTCTAGTCATCGGACATATAACTGTGATCTTCAACTTCTGAATCTTCTTTGTCATCACACTCTGTGGACCGCAGTCCCAAAAATCACAGTTAGAACGGGTTCGAAATGAAACACACGTTCCCAGCGAGGACAAACTAAATTTATTCACTCAGAGCTTATGTGATACTGCCGGAGAATCTCACTAGTGCGATCCACAAATTAAATAAACATTAACAACGCCATCTAGTGAATTACTTAGAACTAAACATGCCGCCCACTATGGACTTTTTCTTCAATTCTTTTTTATGTCTTCTATCTTTAGAGGTGTATGATCCCCAATGAATCCTACTGGTTTTAAATATTCATCTAAAAACCAACCGCAGTTCTCAGGCTGAAGTTTCACGCATATTGGATCCGTTGCATTAAGCCACATAGAATTTACGAACTATTTTCGTAAATTCTATGTGGCTTAATGCAACGGATCCAATATGCGTGGTTGGGACCTCGCAGTCGCACACATTCACTCGCAGCGATATTTTACTTTTTAAAATTCGACAACCGGAATTAGGGACTGATTTTTCGCAGGCAACCCTATACCACCGTGTTCATAATTAATAATCTTTAATTTTTATTTAAGTTCAATTCAATAAGCAGACCGTTGTAAAATGCTAGTATATAGATTTACCTGTTTCTACCTGGCTACCCCATAGTTGTGACCGGAAAAAAATGGGCAACCTAACGTTTGCATATTCTATGGGCTTCATACTTTCGATTGGTATAGAGTTTATCTAATAATCACACCGGTGGAATGCTTCAAAAAAAATTTTTTTTAATTATTAATTAAAAATACTCTGGACTAAAATTTGTTAGGCAACCCATATGCAATTTATTTATTGACATTTTAAATTAAATATAAAGTACGTTTCATGAAATAAACAACTCGGTGAAGGTCGTTGTATATCGGGATCTTAGACCATAAATGTTAGTTGCGGTCCGTTTGAAGTTAATGTTCCGTAGCGCCATGTGTGTGCGTTTGTCCTCTAGTTTCTACATAAATATGACCATTTTAAACTAATATTAAACCGTACAGGATGCTACTACAAACTCATATGGTAAATAAGGATAGAAGGGAGAAAAATATTTTATTTATAATGGAGGCGTTCGGGTGATTATTTAAAAGATTATGTAGGTACAAAAATAAACACATTTTAAGTAGCTTATATGCTATTCCAGATAATACTTAATCCGTTTCTGTACTAAATTTCAACCAGATCAGTTAGCTGCGAGGTACGTTCAAAGTTCAAACACATTAAGATTGAGAACTAGGTAAGTACCGGACTAAGAACCTGTTTTAATTTACTGCTGCTAATTTAGCAGTCGCATAATCGACTAGAAGATTTAGTATTGATTAGCAAAGTGTTTATAGGTTAACAGGCTTCTTTGCAGGTGCTTAACCTCAGGTATTGTAAATTGTGGTAACGTAACCTGTGTGACTTTTCCCGCTGAATGTTAGTTTTTTTTTCACAAGAGTACAAGTCAACGTTAAAAAAAGATGATAATTTTCAGATTTAAAAATTAAAAATCCGCATGAAAATTATTAATTATATTTTCGTCAAAATATTTAACTAAGAGCTTAGTGACACCCTTAGTGTTGCACACGTCCATAGGCCACGGTGACCGCTTTCAATCAGCTGGGCCGTGTGCTTGTCTGCCACCTACGTTGCATAAAAAAAGCCCATTGAGTAGTTTAGGTATAAATAAATAAATAAATAAATAAATATTCTACGACATTCTACACAGCGCTTCCTAGCCCAAAGTAAGCTTAGTTTAACTAGTTTGTGTTATGGGTTCTAGAATACTGATAAACATACCTACTTATATACTTTTTTTTGTAAATACATATTAATATTTGCAATGAGCGGGAATTGAACCCGCGCCCCCTGCGTAGCAGTCCTATGCACTACCGCTACGCCACAGAGGCCGTCAGAAGTTAATTAGAAGAGGAGTTAGAAGCATTGTCACTATGAAATATAAGTAACTTTGCTCAAAAACACGGTCAAAAACGAATGTTGAAAATCTGAAAATGATCACTTATGACGCTGATTACACCTAGTAACCGAACTGCTAGTAAATCCCGTTAAACACTCCAGCTAAGTTCAATTACTTAGTAATGGGTTCACGAGGATTCGAACCCTGGACCTCTCGACTAAATCCTCCAGTTACAATAGACTATATAGAAACCAATTGGGAATAGAAAATTTTTTGAGCAAAGACTCTTGTGTTGAAAAGTCGATTGTAGTTGCAGATGGGTTGTGTGTTCGTAGTACTTAAGTAATGATATAAAATTTACGACAATGTGTGTAACATTGTCACCACAAATGCATTGTTCAGATTATGCAACGCTTGAAGTTCTTCAAATGCGCATGAGTGCTGTTTTCACAGAATCGAACAACGCTTCCATAGTAACAACAAATTTAACATAGTATTTCTTGCTTAGGAGTGGCTTGGAAGTTTTTAAAAAGAAGCTTTCTAGTAAATATTATTTTAGTAAGTAACCATACAAATCAAACGAGCCCGAATATGACGGACCTCTTACAGTCTCCATCTTCAGACCCTGGATATCATGAAGCATCGGAATATTTGCCATGACAAAACAACTGAGCCCATATTAGGTTGTTGTAGATTTTATTTTTAGTTCAGGACTTCCTATGAGACCTACCGACTCCATCATTAGACCAGCTTCATTGTCACCAAAGATAACCAAGTAGGTATATCAAATTTGAGTTCAATCTAACGTCAGGAAATGGTTCTGATTGGTTTTCCAAGATTTGTCCATACTAAAAAACTGACACAAAAACAAACTAACACACAGTCAAAATGACTAACAACAGAGCAAATTCAATACAAGTTTGTAATAAAGCAAGCAGCAACTACCAGGGGTATCAGGTATTTTTGGCTGGCGATCTCTTCTAAGTCAGCCTGTATTTCTCTCATCAAGATTTCATCAGCTCAAAATTAGGTATACCAAAAGGTACTTTCATATCTATCCTGTGTCAGTCTGTTACATTTGTTTATAGGTTTATATTCATTGTTCGGACGCCATATTTAATAAACATTGGGTAGACTGAATTAGTTTACAGACCAAAGTATCTAATAAGACCTTCAGTTTCGCGTCTTCATGGATATTTACTGAAAGCCAGTGGTTCTTAAGTGCCGATTACTTAGGAACAATATTGGACAATGCACCGCCTTCTGCTCTTAACCGTCTCGCCGCCAGTCTTTAAACGTGATATTCGTATCTAAAGTTACGATTATAATTTAGATTATTTAGAGGTCTTCATGCTGAAAGGGAGTTTTCTTAAGTCACTCCTAGCCACACTAGCTATCAGAATACATATACGAGCATTTAGGATCTAAAAAGTGATTAATTAAAAATTTGAGTTAAGGTTTAGGACACGATGGTATCTCCCATCCGAACTGAGCGGTCCGCCTGGGGTAGTACCTTCTCCCGCGAAGACCGCGGTAATAATAACCATCGTGTTGTGTTCCCAGCGGTAAGTAGGGGACCTCGCAAACCCCATCATCTCACCCATTCCCCCCCTCTAACTCCCCAACTCCCAACCCCTCTCCCCAGGGTCAGCACCGCGAAAGTGACATCCCTGATGTTGCACACGTCCATAGACCACGGTGACCGCTTCCCACCAGGTGGGCCGTGTGCATGTCTGCCACCTAAGCAGTATAAAAAAATGTGTACGCTACATACTAAATATTGGTAAACCTCCCCAAGTAATTACAGCTAAGCAAAAACAACCTTGCTAAACTAGAGAAATGTACTAACAGTGAAAAACATAACCTCGTTTCAGCGCTGTTGATCAAAAACATAGGCAGCCACACAAACGATGTCATGTTCTTTGTGGCCTAGTGCCCGCGGTCATCATTAACGTACTTGTTTCGTACAATCTCGGAGAATATCTCGAACATTACACCGATATTTGACGTAAATAGTTGACTTTAGAAGGTTACCTTTATCCCGTTATGGAAGTTTAAGACATATTTTCTTTATAAACTCACTACCTTTTGTACGCGGCTTCATTCGCGTACTTCTTATACCGTTTCTGTTATACATGTTCTATTTCACGAAGGCGGTGTAACTGTCATTGTAGTAAAACATAATAATAATAACACACATTGCTTTTAAAAATAAATTACTTGCAATGCAATTAATAAATTGTTCTACTAACTGCTACATGAATTTCTTTTGACGTGATATGAACTTCCTATTTACAAGACACAGGTACCTACTACTATTTAATTGTTCACCCGCCTTCGTGAGATAGAATACCTATACCTATGGGAACCTATTCCAGGATAAGAAAGTAGCCTTTATTACTCCAGACTATAGCGCATGTATTGTGTTTCCTTCCTCCTATAGTCCCGGGTCCTTTAAGCGGAACGTGAAAAAGCATTTTATGAGACCGTCAAGCCACCACTGTAGTACTATCGGTGTATGTAGTGGTGCCCCCGATCTTGAAATTTTGCCTTAAGCTTACCATCAGGTGAGGTGAAGTCATGTTGACCCGTCCAATATAAAAAAAAATTGTCGAGATCCATCCTGAAGCTCTAGATAACAAAATTCGACTAACCAACCCTTCACATATTCATGCTTCTATTAGTCGACACAATTCCTCCATGGTTCCTTCTTTTACATACAATATCTATATTATCCAATTACAATCCACCAACTACTTCGACTATGGAGCTGTGATTACAACTCGTTTTCAGTCTGTATAAGACGGTATAATGCCCTTGTTTAGGGTGGCGATGAACTGTTCGGTTGCTATAATAGATTCCCGCTTACTGTATAATGTTATCATGCATGAGAATATCTATTTCCATTAGTCTAATTGTTTACAAAAAGAAAATGTTCCCAAGCCAATTTCTCATGTACTATACTTTGTTTTAATCGAGTGAGAGTTCTTATCTTCTCGTATCTTATCGACGACTTTGATGACCTCTGTGACGGTAATGTAGAACTATTGTTAAGTCAGAGGTTGCGGACTTGATATCTTGATATCTGCTCATTACAAATAAAAAAAAAAACCACCAATATATTCAAGCCAAAACCTCGAGCAACCGCCACCCATAAACGATATTCTATGGCTGTCCCAACTGGCGCATGATTATGCGTATCAGAGCTAAGGGCAGGCATCGCGGTTGATCGGCGTGAAGTGGTCGATGGTACACAATTATTCAGGAGTGTTATACCTTTGTTACTTAATATAATCATTTAACAGTATCCAGTGTATAATTTCCAGTCTAACAGTTGGTGGCGGGCGCTCGAGATTTTGGCTTCAATATGCTGTTGTTTTTTTTAATTTCTGTTTTTTTTTTGCGCCGCGATAACAGAGATTCATGCGAACGGAGCCGTGGGCATCAGCAAGCAAGTAATACTACTGTATACGAATCTTTACAAAAGCTTCAAAGTATTTTTTACAATGATTCTCGAACAATCATTAGCCTCCCCATACCCTTTAAACAAACAGAGTTTCTAACCATCATTTGCGTTCCAACCGCACGGCTCTCTCCCCCAATAATAAACAAAGCTATGACGTAGTGCAAGGGTTGTAAAGTGACTAATTATTTACTTACATCCCTTATTCGGAAGCATTTAATAGCGATTTGAATGTTTTATCCTATTCTGTCTTATTTGACTTGTATATGTGGAAAAGAGAAAAATGATTTTGCCATTAATAAAAAAGAAAAAGAGAATGTAGAGAATTTTCTTGATGTACAGGTAAAGTCACAAATAGTTTATCAAATTTTAATTTCTTGATCACTTTACTATCCACTTGTTACAAGTATACGTATAACGTTTACGTTTTAAATAATATAATTTGAGCGTATCTACCTGTTAATTATATTTATTTTGAACATATATCTGTACAAGCTAGTTATTGCGTAGTTGCATAAGTCGCTACCAAGTCCTTACTAATGTAAGCGTCTTTAAAAGTTTTAAATTTATTGTTTCATATTTTGAATTTTATAGAGGGGAGAAATGCATTGAGGGTTTAGATAATTCTAGGTAACTCATATTTTTAATAAAATTTTAAAGCAATTGCATGCTAACTATTCCTAATGATTTTCTGATCGGAAATAGTGAAATCATTGGGTACTCATATTTTGCCCCATTGGCGGCAAAAGGTTACCAAGTAGGTACAGTCTGTTCTCTGGCAGTAACAATACCTATAAAAAGCACCCAATGCACCCAGAAGGCAATGTTATCGAAACGGGTGTAAATACGCATATAGTTATGGGTTTTAGGATATACAGCCGTTAGTGAACTAAACTTGTAATAACGCATAATGACAATCAGTTTGAAACTTGCTTAGGTACTTGTTCTCTTTAGTGCTTTTCGATTTTCAATACGATATCAAAATCAAAATAATATATTTTAATTCATGGGGGTCAAAAGTAACACTTATGAAATTAAATTTACTTTCAGATTTGCAAGGAAATATATAAGTAAAGCCTATGAGATACAGTTAGTTTGTTCATTGGTATTTAACATGGACTGACAGAAACATCTCCCCTAACAGTTTGCTTTTGCAATGTGTGTGTTGTCAATTTAGAAGATAATGATTTGTAATGTTACACGGAGCTTACAGCATATTATACCAAGGGGGCCGACTTGAATGGTTACAAAGGCATACAAATAGTTTATTAAAATTTTAAAAGGTTTTGTAGTTCGAAAATCTTGTATGGGTTGGTTATGAAAAAGAAGCGTAATATAGCTTTTTATACATATAGGTATCGTAGGATAATATAGATCGTTAGGATTTTAGGACGACCGCAAAAAACTGGACAATTGGAATTCAAGATATATTTTGCTAGGCCATTGGAAAATATAACTTGACTAAAAGCGGATGATCATCACTTTATAAGCATTGATTGGTTGACTCTAACGTTATCCGCTTGGCTGTTACTTTCGGCATGTTGGGACAGTTGTCACAGGCTTCTATTTCATACTGCATTATAACAAGTAGCTAAAAATTTTGTTCTGCAATGATCATAATTACCAAAATTCTAAGTCTCCGAACTTTAGCAACCATGTTAAAATTTTTGCGATGATTCGATTTTTCTAATTCTCCTTCGATATTTTATTCTTACAGGTTTCTGTATACGCAAAAAGTAGACTTTTTAGCTACGTAAATCTCATCCAATTTCTACAAGACTGAGCAAGACTCTTAACTATCTCGATACATATTATTGTAACAATAAGTATACATTTTAGGTATATATATCTTAGTCAATAAAAGGGGTTGGGCCGCCTTGTGTCCTACTATTACCCATTACCTTAGAATCACAAACAAACATAACCCAATAATAAATCCAAACAAAAATGTCAAGCGCCTCAAATTTCATGTCACTCCCTTGCAATATTTGGACTGTAATTTGACATAAAGCACGTGTAGACATAATACAATGACGACCAACATTGTAACATGCGATAACAGTGTAAGCTGTCATCGTCGACAAGGACTCGTTTTGTTGAATGTGGCGCCAATGTTTCATCAAACATGCCCAATGTGTAGATGGATTTAGTGTGATTCTGTTTTTGAATAATGCTTAGTTCATTAAGTTCTCATATTCTGTTTAGTGTGCTAAAAGTGTTGATTGATATATATAAAATGCGATTATGTGCTATTGTTGTATTTAATGAAATTGCTTTACTAGTCTACGTCCGCGACTTTTCGTTTTCTGCACTAAGTATCTGTGCGCTGTTACCTAAATTAGGAAGTCAATAGCGCTAATAGTGAACTCCACTGACACTGTTAAATTGAGACTCATCGTTTGAGTGACACTTGAAAGTCTGCAGTTTTCCGAAGAGTTCAACTAGTTCAACCTTCGAGTAGGTAGCTCCAAAAACGAATAGGAAATCTTACTATGGCATGCCTCATTTTCTTTACCGATTTTCTTTTTCGACTGTAATTGGATATGGAAAATGGCAGGTAGGTAAAACATTATGTGGAATAAATCCATAAATTAACTATACTTACACAAAGTGAACTGTTGTACCTATATATTTTTACTAACTAGAAACCTGAATTACAAAATGCAATTTCAAAATTAAATTCTACTCACTCATACTCATCTAATCGCTTATTCAAATTTTAATAGACAACTCCATAAATCCTAAATACTGCTTGTTACCCGGGGGATTTGAAGAGCACATGTGCGTCGCACCGACTGTCCAGATTGCGTCCGATTCAATTTGCCGGCGTAATATATCAACAAAACACGCCAGATAAAATCATTTGTAAAGGCGTCACAAAACATTTACATTTTGGTCGCAATCTTAGGGCTGTCACGATAATATTATGACAACATAATAATATTTATTATATGTCTTAGTTGTTGTGTTAGTTATACTAATAATAGCATAATTCAAATTTCACATCGCCAAGCCACCTAGACAGCGTTGTGTGCGATAGAATTCTATGACTAAAATACATTTCTATGTAAATACCTACCACCCAGACCAATACAAATAGCCACATATTTCTATACAAATATTCATACTAGGCGGGCATCGAATATTCAACTTCTCACCTACCTACATGCCATAATATAATTAAAAGAGTCAGATATAATGTTCCTAAATGTAAGATTAGTTATTAGGCTTTGTGTTTATCAGGATAATGATTACGATGTCCATTTTTGTATGATGTTGTCATAACGTGTAGATATTAAAGGGACCTTTTTGAAATAAGAATTTAATAAATTTGGCATTTTGCTAATATTTTTACAAAGATTGTATTTTTATTGACAACCCTGATATAGCCTACGGGCTATTGCACATCGCTCGGCTAATTTGGTGATGTTATACAAGTCGCCTCACTCTTTAGTGTGCCTATTACAATATTATACTGTCTAAGTGATGTACTTTGTTTATTTTTCTCGATAAGATACGTTTTATTCTATATTCTAAACAAAAAAATAAAATTTAATTGTCTAAGGTTTTAAATAAATACATGAGATACATTTATATTGTTGTATAAAATATTGTAGGTATGGGCGAAATCAATAGAAATTACTTAAATATTACTTAGATACCTACTTATTTCTATCAGCCTATCTGTTTGTCTGTTTCAAAGAGGTAATCTCTGGATAGGTTTTTGACGAGACTTAACTATCTTATTCTGTATAAAATAAAATGCTAAAGAATCTGTTTAACACAGTTTAATGTCCAAGTTTGACATTCGCGTATACCTACTGTCGATATTTTCACAAAACAAAAGGTTCCAATAAATATATTGAACTCAAAATTTTAATTTATCGACAACACAAATGAAACGGGACATCACAGCGCGTATGAATATTTAATTTCACCCCTTTCTGTTTATTTATTGGTCGTATATTTCATGGCCCGGGGGTTGAATCTGCATGCGTTACCGCGTTAGTGTTCACTGTCCAAATTATGTGGGGTCGCCCTTCTGTTGCAGTGAATACGTAGATAACGGTGACGTGTTATAGTTTGCTGGATACGACTGTTTGTTTAGGAAGTTTTGCAAGAAATACGTGTAACTCAAGAGAGAATTTGTGAACAAGAAGTACCTATATTTATTTCAAGGTTTTTTGAAGGAAGTTCCTGTTGCTGTATGATTTTAAATTTAGAAGGTTCTGGTTCTCACTTAGAAATTTCGGCGATTTTAATAGAATTTTGTCAGTAGCGTAGTCAGATAAATGGAAATAATTGGTTACCTCCTCCTCCTCCGATGAATGGGCTGTAGAGTAGGTAGCTCCTGAGATTATTATGGACAAACAAATAAACATACTCTTCAGCTTTATAATTATTAGTATAAATATCGAAATGATTGTTCTTAGAAACTTCTTATGAGTAGGTAGGTAGGTATCACATATCACTGATATAGGTACGTAATTTTAACGTAGTGCTTATTTTACTAAAATCTCCAAGATCCCTGGAAAATGAAAGAATTCTTTACTTGTTAAGGTAATATTATATATCCACTAAATAGTTCAAATACATCCATCAAAGTACTGGCCTAGCATTTTGCTTTAACTCCGTAACATATCAACATTCAGATCAGCTCCCCACTAATAAAACAACGATAAGCCATATCTAGGAATACTAATTTATCTAACAGAAGTATTCAACCGATCGATAAGTGCATTTCACATCACTATTTTTATTGTTGTAAACCAATGCATACACTTTGTCGATTGTAATCATATACGCTGTTCGATATCGATAAACAATGTCGATAAACAATAATTTGTTTGATTTGGAAACATTTTGGTAAACGCAATTTATGTTTTAACATAAATTATTCATCAGTTAGCCTGCAAACTCTATTCACTGCATTTGAATATAGTTATTTGGAATTACAACGTGTGACTAAACGTGTGTCAATTAGATACTTAGTAATTTATTATTCGTTTGAACTTTCAACTCTATAAGTACTCGTATAATATAATTCACCGAGGACACTACTTCTTGGTGGGAAAACTTATCAATGACAATTAATTTGTGATCCGTTAATACCTAAATTGACGAAAAGAGGTGAAGAGTTCCTTAGTTTGGTTGAACGCGCTAATTTTAGGTACGAATCGTTCAAACTGAAAAAAAAAATTGTCTTGGATAGTCTATTTATCATTTCCATTATCATAATCATTATCACTACACTTAATTAACAATGACTTTATTTACCCTAATTTGATACTTAAGCTGGATTGGGCTGAAATTTTGCAAAGAGATAGATTTATAGACCGGAATAACAAACAGGAACCTATTTCTGGTATGCAACGCGCATCCCAGGCATAAGTTCCTGTGAATTACGAGAACAGGATCAGAATTACACGTGGGCGGAGCCGCGATCAACAACTGATTATGAATCAACAAAATCTCAAGATTTAATATTTATATTCGTTATAGGCGTTAAGTTAAAATAGTTAAAGATTATCATTATACTTCTGTTTAGAATTTTATCATTGGTTTTTATAAAAATATTATATTATGTAGATAATAGGTCTCTATTAGTGTCACCAATATTATAATAATCAATTTCGATACAGAAATGAAATACCTAAATGCTATTCAAAATGTGGTCAAACGAGTTACACGCTATATAAATCTTAATTAATCAAAAGAAATATTATACTTGGAGTGTTTTAAATTAGCAAGTTTATAAAACTTAATTTACTGTCAAAAGCGTAGACATTTAGCAAGCCACATTTCAAATCTATTTATTAACGTAACTCAAACTTAACCGCTCTAAAAATATTAGTCTATCGAAAGTTCCGTTTCACGTTTCCATTCTAACTTTTCAGATAACTTGTGGTGTTTGCAAGACTTTGTTTAACTTTGAAACCGAAATGAAACGGAACGTTTTCAATATGACTGCCTTACTAAAGTATAACAATAAGTTTGGAAGTTAAATACGTAGTCGGATAAGATTTTTCGATTCAGTGATTTTATTCATCGGAAATAAATTGTTTATTTAATGGCTTTCTTTGCTTTTAGCGAATAAACTTTAGCTTCAATGAGCGGATAGTATTTATATGTAGTGTTAGTCACAGGTTTCCAAACTACTCAAATAGGTACAAACTTTCACACCTAAACTACTGAACCGCTTATGATTAAATTTGGTAAAGAGATGGACTAGAGCTTGAGAATGGACAAAGGCGATTACGATAACCTGCATCCGTACGGACGGTAAGTTGGTACTTCTTTTTCTATGTCTCTCTTCTGTCGTGTCGATGTTGCCATCTCGTAGTGTAGTAATTGGTGTCACGGCAATACCGCTACTGACGGAGAGAGCCCGAGCATAGGTATCGCTCTTCGGGAAAGCTTACTACATCCCCCCCCCTATGTCTGTTCAAAACATCCACACTTTACATTGCATACCTACTATATTATATTATGTTGATTTGTTTACTAACCTGCAAATAAACAACCCTTGACATAGCACTGAAGGTATCTTAGTCATCATTTATAACGTTCTAGCTACTTATTGCATAATTTGGTTGACAATGAACATAGAAAATATTGCATGGCTAATTGTTTTTTGCAGCTGCGTCCTCATACCCAGGGTATAGGTACTTGTGTTATATCGATAGGCAAAAGAACAGTACTGAATTTCATATTGAAAGGCGTGTGGTTGTAGTCGGTTCGATTCCACCATAACCGCCTCCGGATCTTCCAGCGCCGGGGTGTAAGGTCCAAAAGGCATCCCTTGCATCCCGACAGACCTGGGCCATCTGCGGATTCGAGATGGCCCCGGTCCCACACACCCTACCATTCATTTTTTTGTTTATAGAACCATATTTTCACTACAGTCAATTTGCTAAATAAACGCCAGTTACAAACGCTTTCTTCGGTAATAAGCTGTCGTTAAAATAGTCAACAGTTTTCACTCGGGCTAGAAAACAATAGCGTTACTTCTAAAAATATACCATATTTATGATCAGTGCCACACACGACGCAAAACGGAAGCGAAACGAAATCATTTCAAAAACACACTTGCCGGGAACGCGAATAACATAATATTTGATGAATTCTGACCTACCTAGTACCTACTCTAATTTTGGCAGGACACCAAATATCGCGGTGCAATTGTTTTGATGGAACTCAACGTTGGGATATCAATAAATTAGAAACCGATAATTTCTTGGAGGCTGGGGCTTTTTGATATATTTACATAGATACTTTAGAACGTAGGGTGGGTACTTATTCCTATCCATTACGAAAAAATATGCTATATTGGCGCTATAGAAATAATTTTTTGATATAATTTATTTATTTTACAATTTGGAGATTTTTCTTTTTGAATTCGATACAATGTATTTTACTGCATACTTCACTTACACATGGCAGTGGCTGGCTCTGGCTGAAATTTGGTACAGGTATACTCTGGAAAAACCAATTTTACAGACTAAAAATGTCTGGTACTTTTTACCCCTAGTACCCCTATGGTACTTTTAGCCCCTGGAAAGATTTTCGGGCATTTATCGGGCAATAGCTAGTGCCACATAAATTTGTTAAATATGACGACACACGATGACGAGAAATATAATGAATGATCGCACGAAATATAATATGATGACCATTCCACCAAGTGTTTTCGTTATCGAATGAATCATTCAAAAAATCAATCGCATAAAAAACCATTACAATAACATGAATCGGTTTTTTGTGCGGTTTCAGGACCGTTACACATTCATGATCGTATTTAACTCGGATGTCAGCTTGATTGACTATCATGCTCCTATTTATAACACCGTAATGTTTATTATGATCAGCCGTCGATAGTAATGGCGGTTTGGATTGATAGGTAACAGTGATGTAAATATAGACGCGTGAAAGAAGTGCAGTGATTTGAACCAATCAGCAGGTATGCACTTTTTCGTTTTGTACCACTATTTATTACTAAGCACTTACTTTATATATTATTTTATTTTACCTATAATTATTTTTATATTTATTATAACAGAAGTAGCTGATGATCGCGGGTCCGCCCGCACGTCATCGTATCATCTATAATTTTTTCGTCATTTCTTCGGTTCTGTTAAACCGTAATCAAAGACACGGCAGATTTTAAGTCTGACCATTTTAAATTGAAAAAATGGTATTGAAAACCGTTCACCGGGCAGCAGGCCGATTTTAAGACTGATCAAGAGCTTTCTAATAGAAAAAATCGCATCCAAATCCGTAGTAGTTTTTTCGTCCATCGCGAATAAACAGACAAGAATTCAAAAAATATTTTTATGTGCAGAATCGTTCATTCAATATAACCCAAGATTTTTTATTTAAATATCACCAATGGCATAATCATAACTGATTTCCAATTTATGTTAAATTAGTATGGATGTGTAGGTATATGTCATTGGATACTTTCAAAACGGTTGAATCGTAGATTTTGAATCAAACTAACAGCACTCGGGTAAGGTAAGGTGATCATTTTAATCAAATATGTCCACAAAATATTTACAAAAGTATCTATAAAGCTAAGTCCGTGTTAGTAAAACTTTCTTGTCTGCCAAACTTGAGTAGGCAGAATATCTCATTAGACAATTATGAATTTTGATCATAAAATTTCTAAAACTGCTATTTTATGTGAAAAGTTAATGACATTGGATATCACAATTCCGTTAAGTCTCTTATTAAATTTTTGTTATTATACTTTCTTGTGAACTGTGTAGGAGTCTTTAAGACTGCCCACATTTGGACGCACAGAGTTCAATCTAACAAATCATCAGATAAAGGTATGTTTTCACTAAATCGTAGCAATTCTTCATGTACGAAAAAAACGTACGGCAACATTTTAGGATGTTTTACCAGAAAAAGGCTACTTGTAACATTAACAGTTCATTTGTCAATTTGTTTAGTTGTTAACCCTATCAATTCGAACTCCATATCTGTATTAGGAGCGAGCTCAATATCGAAATCGTTATTCGAGATCGAGATACTCTACAATTTATTACACGTTTTAAGCATGTATAGAAATTGGAAATCTGTAAATATTTTTAAAACTTTAACGTTAATAGAAATCTTACACAGCAGTGGCTTAGAATAAACTCGCTAAACGTAAGTAGAACTCTAAACCGTTACGTGCAAGTGTGTCTAATCCTTTACTTACCCGATTTCACAGCTTTTTAATGTTACAAGTTATGCTTGTGTTGATGAGCAAACGCATCATCAGATCATTCATAATACTGGTTTTGAATTGAAGTCTAAAAAGTATATTATATTACCTTGTAATATAGATGTAGACGTCTGTCCATACGTATTTACATTATCCATAGTAGTGAGACGAACGCATGTCATATTCTACGACGACAAATAAGCACTTTTTCAACTACACTCGACGTTATTACATGTCAGCATAGGTACTGGTAAAATACTTCAAACATACAAAAAACTTAAGTGATGCTTGGTTACCAAGGTGACCCAGGTTCTGTATTATAACTATTAGGTAATCTGTGGTATTACCTTTCGGTACAGTCAGCGCCAAAATTAGAAGATCATTTTCAGATTTACAAAATTCGTTTTTGAACAAAGTACTTTCTATTTCTTAGTATATAATAATATGCCATTTAATTACTTAGTGGGCTCTATTAAATTGTTTTTAAAGTGTCATTAACTTAATATTTATCAGTTTCATTAAAATTTTGAACATTGAAATCTGTGCAATCATCATCTACTTTTGACGGTGACTGTACTTCTGAATGAATTTTTGAAGTTTTCATCAGGTACCTACTTAATCTATTTCTTGGAAATTAAAATTGCATGAAATCAATCTCTCCTCGTATTCGGTACTTAAACCAACTACAGTTATCTATCAATGACAACTGATGACTACCTATTTATGCCAGTATTAGATTTTCTTTGAACTGTAGTTTCATAGAAGCTAATCCGAGCAAAGCGAACGTAGCACATTCGATGCCAAACACTGACTGTTCTCATTCACACGATACGTTCTCGGAACTCAGTATTGTAAGGAAAACGTGATAAATATTGGTAACATTTATGTATATAGGTACACTTACATAGTTAAAAAAAAGAAAATACCTACATACAGAAGTTATTTATATTTAGTAATTAATAAAATATTTCCTATCGATCTAAATCAAAGTTAAAGTCAAAAATAATTTTTATTCTGCATAGACTATTAAACGGCACTTACTAAGCGTCAAAATTAAAAATATTCAAAACTAGATAATAAGCAAATAATGAACCCGGTTTGAAACGCGGCCCAGACCTGAGAAGACTCCGGCAAGAAACTCAGCGGGATTTTATTTTGGGGGTATTATACTAAAGGATGAAATAAGAAAATCTTGAAAAATTACAAAGTGTCAAGTGTTTGAATAGAGAGTAGGTAGTACTCGAGTTAGAATTCTGCAAAGGGAACGTTTCCATACTAAGTGACTTGACAGTTCTTGACCTCCTCCTCGTGCCCATCCGTAGTATGGGCCAAGACCCCGGTACGTCCTATAAAGTACATTTTGAAATAAATATAAATTTAAAGTTAATATCGATGGCGACTGTGCGAACAAGTAGTGAAAGGATACTTCTTACATTGTTGAATTGAGTTTTCGTTTTGCAGCACGATTTTGCGCCGTTCCCATATTTACATTATGTAATATTATGGTTGTATGTCTCAATAGTGTATTAGAAACATGTTATAAGTTTTATCCATACCTACTGATAATACTAACTTGAAGATCAGTTAAATTATATTCTTCAACTAGCTGTCTCCCGCAGGTTCACTCGTGGCAAACTTCGGCCCCGTGGCGCCTATTTATGTATACAGGTTTTCAGCTGTATCCGATATAGGACTCACCAGGATACTGTTGCATCTTGCCGTTACATTACTCCCCAGTATTGTCCAGTCATTGACTCCGAACACAATCTATCAAAATATGTTGTGCATCTTCTACCATTCCACAATGTCATCATTCTAAGGGCATCTCTGGGGAATGGTAGCCACTACTTTTTAGACTCCAGCTCAGCTTAGCATCAGGCGGGGTGCAGTCAATCCGGCGCCGGCGGACTAAACATAAAAAAATATACCCAATTATCTATACTTATAATAAATCTGTAGAAGTGAAAATTCTGTACATTGAAAATATCTAAAAAATAAATAGCAGGGGGTGTTACTAGACCGAGACCGAACCCAAATATGTGATTAAAAAAATTTTTGTCTGTCTGTCTGTCTGTCTGTCTGTCTGTTTGTTCAGGCATCACGCAAAAACTACCGGTTCGATTACGATGAAACTTGGTATAATTATTCTTCAATATCCTGGGCAGCACACTGGGTACTTTTTATCCCGGAAAAGTACATACAATAAAAAACAAACTTAATTTTGCGGTTCGATCCCTAGACCCGATTACTGTACCAACCGCAAATAATACGTTTGTCGTAGGTTACGTCACCCGCAGTGGAGTTCACTAGACGCTGCTTGCCTGCGGCCAATCCGGCCGGGGTGGGAGTGGCCCTCTAGAGGGCTGCTCCGAGGCTCCCCATGTGTCTCTCTGACTAGCAGAGGGCACAGTGGGGAGTGAGCGGGGGGCGAGGGTCACCTGGGGTGCGCGGGATATGCTCTAAGCAATCTTACAACTAAAGACGGCGGCATCTCAAGTCTCCCGCACGATAGGGGTGGTATCCGAAGGAACTTCCACAAGAAAAAGGAATTTGAAACGGAATTCGAAATTCACGCGAGCGGAGCCGCGGGCAACAGCTATCTATATTAATAATCTTAATATATATAAATCTCGTGTCACAATGTTTGTCCTCAATGGACTCCTAAACCACTTAACCGATTATAATAAAATTCGCACACCATGTGCAGTTCGATCCGACTTGAGAGATAGGATAGTTTTTGAAACGGATTTCGACATCCACGCGGGCGGAGCCGCGGGCAACAGCTAGTAAAACATAATCTACTAAGTAAAAAGTAAGCGTTTCATAACAAAACTATTTAAACTCAATTACATTACAAAAGTTCATAAAACATTGCGGTGTGGTGTTACATAAATCAATCGAACGTGTAATGCTAACAAAACTGTGGAACATGATATTGTTTAGATGTTCGGCCGATATTACCGACCGCAACCGCGAAACTTGTCGGATGGCCGCAAATGAGGTGTGCGGAACCCATTGTCTTGAGTGTATTAAGGTGACGGCTGGACGTGATGTGTGATATTATGATCTGTTTTGAGCGTATTTTTTAAACAGAATGTGAAAAAAGTGATCACCCAGGACGGGACCGTCGTGGATGATCACTTTTTCCGATCAGAAAATCATTGGGAATAGTTAGCATGCAATGGCTTTAAAATTTCATTCAAAGAATGTTGAATAATTACAACAAAGTGTCTTGACTTATATCTTACTAGCTATAGCCCGCGGCTTCGTCTGTATCATACTTCGTCTCCGTTACACCTATTTAACTCATATACATTCGCGCATTGATCCAAACAAACACCCGTAATCTAATAGTTTTGCAATAATGTAATGTATGGAAATTTATTGACATAATATGATTATTGCTCCGCTCCCCTGGGTAGTAGCGTGATGATATATTATATCAAATCCTGGAAAAACAGACTATCCAATACCTACAAAAATAATTTTTCAATTCGAACCAGTAGTTTCTGAGATTAACGCGTTCAACCAAAAAAAAACAATCACCTTAGCTTTTATGTATAGATGTAATATTAGTATAGATGATCTATATTTGGAATTCGTAATATATGATTAATTGTTTAATTAAGTTGGACACTTTGGACAGCCAAAATTATTTATATAAGGACCTATCTGCAGGTAACTGGTATATGAAAAAGTTCTCGTAACATTCTTTAGATGAATCACGGACATACTTCACACACCTTAGTATTTTAATTGTGTGAAAGATTTTTTTGTATACTAAATAGCTTTAGGACATAATGTTTGAAGATTTATGGAAATTAATGTAGTTATATTCAAACCATTTTTAATTATCTGCAGGACTTCTCAAAAGATACGGGGTTAGTGTAGTAGAATGATTTAAAAAGACTGTGAAGATAATATTAGAAGACGTAGCTAGGTCGGAATGAGAAATCTAAAAAAAATTGTTCAATTGTTTTTCAAAGTCTTTATCAACATTCTCACAGGGAATTCCCCGTTCCATTGTAAGTTTGTGCTTTGGAGCCCAAGGTCTACCTACTTATTGTTTTAGATTGGTACCTGTTGGCTTTTCCGCAAACGACTGAAGAAAGCAAAAAACATCTACCTTGCCAAAAAAAGTACTACACTTCAAAAAATAGTAGTAAGTCATTAGTTGAATAAAATTTCCACCCAATTAACCTTCCCAGTTGTCTATTTCTGATACATTAGTAAAAAAAAAGTGAGAATTATTTTTACAACTAAAATTTGTGTCAAAGCTTTTTTTAATTTAATTGCTTTAGGTATATAAAACGATTAACGATTTTAAAACGATCAAGACAAATATGCATATTAATTTGCCAATTTCTTTGAATACCTGTGCTTAAATATACGGAAATTGGCAAATTAATATCGTCTCAATCGATATTTTATAGTTTACGTCACTATAAAATAAAGTGTCGACAGAGACTAATGGTTTTATTGAGGTTTTGAATTTGTAAAACCTGCATTTTTATGTAAACGTGTAAAAGGTAGACCACCCCTGACTCTGGTAGCCGACTAACTTACGACGGCCATTAATTTTAAATGATGTCAGAGCTTGTCAACAGTTGGGCCAGTACGTTTTTTGTTGATAATAATTTTATACGATTTATGTGTTTTGATTGTGTTCCTTGAATTGTATTATTTTTTTGATGATTCGTTATTAGGTTTCATTATTTTTATTGCTTTGCTGCCCACTTAACTTGTTATGTTTTTTTGGCCTAAATAAATTTTGTTTTTCATTAAATGTCATAGCGGTTATAACGTAATGATTCACATATTTTAGGTACCTACGTTGAGGATTATTCTTTATTTAGTGACTAATTAAAAGTTTTCTTGATGTTTATCTTAGTCTTCGATTAATCGGAGGTCAATATTTTTTTAATTGCACTTATAAAGACTATAATATATATAGAACTAACGATTTAAAAGGTAAGCTTCAATGCGTGAGGTCTAAGTTTTGTTGCAAAAGTCTGTTATTTTTACTTTAGCTCATAAAATTGCGTTCGGTTACATAGTTGCACCACAAATTCCTTGATTATAAACATGGTACTTCAATATTGTTTTATACTTTATGCTAATGGAAAAAGATCTTTTATTAAATTGTCGATCCTCCTTTTGATAAGGGGACCTTGTAACTAATAGATGCTTACTGCACTTAGACCCAAGAAATCAGGATATTGAAAGAGTATGAGATAAATGTGTTTTTTCGCTAGTGTCGGGAGGTAAATCTATTAAGGTATTTTTTGATATGCCATTAAGTACAGGGTCTTCGACAACCTTAAGTGCAATGTTCTATATATTATATTAGACTACCCAGTGAACTACCCAGGGAAGCGGAGTTTTAATCATATAAATATGTCAACAAATTGGGCAAAGTTCCTTACAGTATTGTACAACAAAATTTTAAGGTTTACGGTAATATATGGGCTAAATAGCCGTGAGGGATAGCTAGTTAATAGATAACCCTTATAACGAGACGTTTACTTAAGTAAACATAAATACTTAAAAGATATTGAACCTCACTTATCTCATGCTCAAGTGTTCAAAAACTTCCCAGACTGTTAACAAATAGTTCCCAAAAAATTTATTGCTGAAAAAAAAAAGTCAAGTCTCAGACCCCATTAACACTTAACAAAGTTGAATAATGTTCTCGACCCGTCTCTTAATACCCCTGAATTCTTTCCTCATCATGTTATGTATCGTTTTTCAAGCTACCAAAGAAGTTATTAAAGTGATAACATCGAGGTCCACAATTTACTTGCGTCCTCTATTAGCAACTGCCTCTTGTGAATTTTAATACTTAATTTAGCCAGCTTAGGTGGATGGTGTAAATGTAAACTGGTCGCGTGTGATTTCATTTTTTTAGCTACTGTTGGGTGGTCTTGGGTAAGAATAGACAATTTCATCTGTTAAAGTGCCGAGAGAAGCAATAAAGATACGGTTTATAGCACAAGAAGGGAAGGTAGCATCAAGTTTATGTTTTAAAAGATATCTTACGTAGATAACTCAACAGTTTGTTCACGAGCTTGTGTGATTAAAAATACCGGCAGGTATGCGTTTTATGGATATAAATAAATACTGTATTATCATCTTGCTAATTATATAAATATTAGAAACCTAAATTTTCGTGCACGTATTATTTTAAGTATAAATAAAGAAACAATGTATTTTGGCATGTCCACTGAGGGAAGAAGCATTGAAATTTTTGATTAGCAATATTGGTTTATTTTGCGTAGAATCATTACGTTTGATTGCATTTGCTTTCTTTATTATACGCTGATTTATTTCATTTGTCAAAGTAATGGATAGGTAAAGAAAATGTTTTCATGTATAAAAATACTTGAATGTACACATTAGATATCTGGATTACTTACTGTGCCTGTTTACCTGTTATTCTGACCTGTAGGAGACACAGGATAGTCATAAATAAATAAACAAAGATATTTTGTACACGCAAATAATATCGACAGTAGAAAGATTGATAAGAAAATAGCTTTCAGTATTTTTTTATAATGTCGTTTGAGATGTGTTTCCTTTGAACATTCGATGTCGTTTGAACCATTTCACCTTTCAACAGTAGTCGTCGATATGATATATTTCAGACCATACCATTTGATATCAAAATCTCGACAACTCTTATGAATTACACCGTAGGGTGCAGTGTCTTGCCGATTGCATCGAACAAATTAATTATGTGCATGAAGTATCTAGAGTGTAATTATTAAAGAACTTAATATAATAAACTTCAGTACATAAATACCGATTAAACGTATTTTATTCACGATAATTATAATTACAAATTTCCAAAGATATTAAAGTAAGAATTTATTGGTTAATAATTTAAACATTTGATGTACCAACAAGCATTTCTTTTGCAAGATGTAGGGTAATTCTTAATTCCCGTTTAAATTGGAGGTACTGACCCCACAGAAGATCGAAGTTTAAATATTTTTTGCTTTTGTCCATTTCCTCATGATGTCCATTTCCCTCAGTAGTGCTTATACGTGTAGCTGTGTGCATGTAGTCTAGTTTTGCAACCATTTCAAACTTTTTTTAAACAACGTATTAAGCTCAAACAAATAAACAAAGGCAGCAGGCAGTGTTTCGATTTATTGATTCCGCAATAATGGCGACAATCACTCAATCTTATATGTGACAGATGTCAAATGTGACAGTTATAACACCTTTTTAATGTATTCCTATGTTTCTTGTGCTCTTTGGTATTCTTTGACTGAATAAATTACATAACGTGTGAGACTACTGTTGCGTAATATAATGGTACAACAGATTATTGCCTAAATATATTACCATTTAGATACTCATACAGAAATGTTAATAAAAAAATTAAATCGACTTCAAAAAATAAAAGACAAACGTCTCGTCGAGTATCGGACATTGATTGCATTGTAGATAAGTATTTCTTTGAAAACACACATTACACCATAGAAGTCTTAATAATACGACAGACTGTCATATTATTAAGACTTCTATAGATTACCGGTATAAGCTAAACAATTTAATTGTAAAAACTGAACATATCTTAGACATTTTATCAGAGCGTTGAACACGGGGCGGCTGCCGACATTCTACAAGTATTCTCGCGTTGGAAGTAAAAACGCTAATTACTTAGTACGTAACAGTATAAGGAGATTACATTTGAAGTTAAATGTTTCTTATTACTAAAACTTCACTAAGCTTGTGTGCTTGCGATAAGTTCGATACAATACGATGTAATGATATCGCATCGCTACATAATCAAGTGTATCATGAATGTAGATACATTTGAGGTAAGTTCATTCTACAAATACATAATATTATCCGCTGGTAAACATACCAGAAAAAAAAATACATATACCACGGGATATTAACTATGTTCGATCCCAGGTTCACCATGGCACACACTTTTCGATGCTTTTCGAAGTTATGTGTGTATTTATCGCAGGTAAGTGCCCGGTTAATGGCAATAGGCTCGCCACCTATTACATTGGGACCTAAACATAAACTGGCGAAATGTGGGTGCTAGCACCTCTGCCTACCCCTTCGGGGATATAGGCGTGAGTTTATGTTATGTTATGTTAAATTAACTATGTTTGTTTGTTTGTTTTGTTGAGTGTGCCGGCACCGCGTCGCATACGCGATGTCAGCAAAAGTCCCCACTGTAGAGCGACGGGGCGTCCGCGCCCGGGAACACCAGTTCATACTGCAGGCTTGCCATAGTCAGCCGCATATAACTCGCTTCACTTATAGATGTTCTAAGTTAATATCAAGTGTTATAGTAATTCTAATATAAGTCGTACATACAGTGAGACATATGTGTAATTACAAATAAACGTTCAAAGTGTACGCTATCTTTTATTGAGATACTCCCACGTAACACCCATAGGTATAGCCTCTAAAGTGGTGACCCCGAACGTGAACGTGGGAGTCGTAGGTTTATAGGTTATATAACCTATAACCTCGTGTGTGAACTCTTGTGAAAATTATTGAACTTTGGTGAACATTAGCGTAACAATGGCAAACGACGGAAGTGCGGCCAGTGTAAAAACAGAAGAGCAGGTGATCACAAGCATCGCGGTTACGACGCGTATTCCAGACTTCTGGTGCGACGAGCCCGAGCTGTGGTTTATCCAGGCTGAAGCAGTATTAAACCCGCAAAAGGCGTCGGACGAATCAAGGTACCAAATAATTGTATCGAAATTAGGCAAAGATGTTCTGACGCAGGTCACGGACATACTCAGAGACCCCCCGCAAACAGACAAGTACTCTACGCTAAAAAAGCGATTGTGCGAAATCTATGCGAGGACCAAGGAGCAACAGGTACACAGACTCATGAACGAAATGGAATTAGGAGACCAAAGGCCGTCGCAATTATTGAGAAAAATGCGTGACATTGCACGTGGCAAGATAGAAGACGAAACCCTCCTCATACTGTGGCTCAACCAGCTACCAAGCACAGTGAGAGGGATTTTGGCAGCTACGGAGACGAAGGACCTTAGTACCTTAGGAAACATAGCGGACAAGGTCATAGAATCCGTATCACATAGAGAGACAGTCAGCAAAGTAGATGCAGCTACAGGAGGCGAATCGGCGAATTTGATAGCAGAAATCAAGAACCTGACAGAGAGGATAAGAGGACTTGAAAGCAGGCAGCCCAGACCCAGGTTCACCGGCAGAGGTAGAGGCATATCCGGACGCTTTGGATCTAGAGCAACGAATCGCAGCCCATCTCGCAGGCGAACACCAGCAGACCGTGACTGGCTATGCGAATATCACTTCCGGTTCCGGCATCGGGCGAACAAGTGCGTGGAACCATGCAACTGGAACAAGAGCAAGCCGGAAAACTAACAGCGGTGCACGAAATGGGCGAGTCGTGCAGGCCGCAAGTGAATCATCGCCTCAGCATCATGGACCAGTACACAGGTACCTCTTATCTTATAGACAGTGGCGCAAATATATCGGTCTATCCGCGTAATCTTGTGAGTGATAAACACATATCAAAGCATAGTGAAAATAGTAATTACAACTTGTTCGCGGCAAACGGAACTAAAATTAAGAGCTATGGACTAATAACAAAAGAATTAGACTTTAAGTTAAGACGAAATTATAGGTGGATATTTGTCATAGCTGATGTTAAGCAACCAATAATAGGCGCAGATTTTTTAGCCAAGCACAAATTGTTAATAGACCTTAGTGGCCGAAAATTAATAGATACAGAAACAAGCATAATGGCGATTGGTTCATTCTCCGATTCTGACCAATCCACAATAAAAACCACACCCGATGATCATCCCTTCATAGACACTTTATCAAAGTATCCAGACATAACAAAACCCTTCTCTTTCAAAGGCATCCCTAAACATAGTGTGCGCCACCACATAGAAACTACTGGGGCACCGGTGCATGCTCGTGCACGCCCGCTGCCTCCAGACAGGTACAAAAAGGTTAAAGCTGAATTTCAACTTATGATGGACCTAGGTATATGTAGACCCAGTAAAAGTGCGTGGGCCAGTCCATTACATGTAGTGCCCAAAAAAGATGGTAATATTAGACCCTGCGGGGATTATAGGAAGTTAAATTCGATAACAAAACCAGACAGGTACCCGGTACCGCGACTACAAGACTTCACTTACTTATTAGCAGATAAAAAAATTTTTTCGAGCTTGGACATCAACAGGGCTTACAACTGCATACCGGTGCACGAGGATGACATCGAGAAAACCGCGGTAATCACCCCAATGGGTTTGTACGAATTTCCAGCAATGCCGTACGGGTTAAAGGGGGCCAGCCAAACGTTCCAGAGATTCATGGATCACAGCGTCTTGCAAGGGCTGGATTTTTTGTTTTGCTTCGCCGACGACATAATTATAGCCAGTGCCGACGAAGAGTCCCACAAACATCACCTAGAGGAAGTCTTTAAGCGTTTTAACGAATTCGGCATCACCATCAACATATCAAAGTGTTGTCTGGGCCGACAAAGACTTAAATTCCTAGGCTACGAAGTATCAGCAGAAGGCATAAAACCTCTGCATGATAAGGTTGAGGCTATAAAAAACTACCCAAGGCCTAAAACAGTAGAGGACCTGCGTAGGTATTTAGGCATGCTAAACTTCTATAGGGCTCACATCCCAAAAGCAGCGCAAGGGCAGGCTGAAATGAACAAATACCTCCACAACTCAAAGCGTAAGGACAAGACGGTCATTCAATGGACAGAAGCAGCGGCACATGAATTCGAAGAAAGCAAGGTAAGTCTACAGAACGCGACGTTACTGGCACACCCATTACCAGACTCCCCGTTAGCCTTGATGACTGACGCATCAGACAGCAGCGTGGGAGCGGTTCTGCAACAACGGGTAAGTAACAGATGGCAACCCTTAGGTTTTTTCTCCAAACGTCTGACTGAAGCACAAAGGAAGTATAGTACCTATGACAGGGAATTATTAGGCATTTATCTAGCAATTATTCACTTTAGGAAACTCGTCGAGGGACGAGAGTTTGTGGTCTATACCGACCATAAACCATTAGAGTACTTATTTAGCAAAGTAGGCAGTGAAAAAGAAACTCCTAGGAGAACAAGACAAATTATGTTCATTAGTGAATTCACGAACAAAATAGTACACGTTCAAGGCAAAGAAAATGTCGTAGCGGATACGCTATCGCGTATCGAAACAATAACATGCCCAACAGGCATCAATTTCACAGAACTCGCCCAGGCACAGGAAACAGATAAGGAACTCTCAGAATTTTTAGTTAACCATAACAATAGCAGCTTGCGTTTCAAAAAGGTACAACTAAGCGGTACCGGGCCACAGAACAACATCCTCTGTGAGACCTCAACCGAAAAGGCACGCCCGTACCTACCGGTAGAATTTCGCAAGGCAGCATACGAATCAATACATAACCTTAGCCACCCGGGTATTAGAACATCTAGGCGTATGGTTACCGATAGATTTTTCTGGCCAGGCATGAACAAGGACATCGGTAAGTGGGCACGATCATGCGTTAGGTGCCAAAAGGCCAAAGTCCACCGCCACACGACATCGGCTCTGGGAGAATTTCCCGAGTGCGATCGCTTCGAGCAAATCAACATCGATCTTGTTGGACCGCTTCCCAGCTCAAGGGAAGGTCACAGATTCTTATTAACTATGATAGACAGGGCCACCGCCTGGCCTGAATGCATTCCACTCACAGACATTTCAGCTAAATCAGTAGCCCGGGCAGTTTTCGAACACTGGATCACACGTTTCGGTTGTCCCTTAAGGTTAACGAGTGACCAGGGGAGGCAGTTTGAAAGCGAAATATTTAAGCACCTTATGAAATTTTTAGGCATAGAAAAGATTCGCACCACCGCCTACCACCCACAAGCAAACGGCGCGTGCGAAAGAATGCATAGATCATTAAAGGCCGCACTAAAAGCTAAATTAGACAACGAAAATTGGTTAGGGGAATTACCGACAGTATTATTGGGATTGCGAGCAGCACCGAGGTGCGACACTAACGTAAGCGCAGCACAGTTAGTGTACGGCTGCACCATTAGATTACCCGGGGAATTCTATGACAGCACAGACAGAAAGTTTTACGACTCACAAGAGTACGTACAACATCTAAAAGAAGTAATTAGTAAATTAAAACCAAAACCGGCGTCTCATAGATCATCCAGACCTATTTTTGTCCATCCAGAACTAAAAAAATGTACTCATGTGTTTATTAGAAAAGAAATAAAAAAACAGGCACTGCAACCCCCGTATGAAGGTCCATACAGAGTAATTACCCGTACAGACAAAACCCTCACAATTCAGTTGCCAGATAGAATTAGTAACGTATCCATTGACAGAGTCAAACCAGCATTCCTATTAAATACGGATAGTCAGGAAAACAGCAAAGCCATCAGCCCCCTACCAAACAGTCCTAACACACAATCAGAGTCAGAATCGGAGAGAGAAACCACACAGAAAGGTATCTTAGTCAAAGAATCCGCTTATGAAAACGCTAACACTCGTACCTCGCGCAGCGGTCGTACCATCAGGCGGCCAGTAAGGTTTAACATATAACATGTGCGCAAATGTAATTCAACACAGCTATTACGAAATAATAAGTTGTAATTGGATAGTGGAATTGCACAATATACTGATACCTTTGTTCAAAAGGCACTCATTCACAGTTTGTCACTGTTAAAAGATAGAGCTTTATAATAATGGGTAATAATCAAGGTAGCGAACAAGTAATCATTGCCCAAAAAGGACCAAATAATTCAGACATACAGTACCAGATATCAAAGTTCAATATAATACTGTTCGCAATGCTAACAATAATAAGTGTATTAATAGCTTATTTGGCTTTCAA
The DNA here is from genome assembly GCA_963576445.1 of Lithosia quadra. Classification (NCBI taxonomy): domain Eukaryota; kingdom Metazoa; phylum Arthropoda; class Insecta; order Lepidoptera; family Erebidae; genus Lithosia; species Lithosia quadra. The sequence continues at coordinate 4,660,277 of OY754899.1, read as the reverse complement.
GAAATGTAACAAAAGAACAAAAATTGGATAGGTAAACAGATGACAGCAGCAGCAGTTAATTCCGGTCGAAACCCCGAAGGGCCCAGAACAATTCCACTCTCCAAAGTAGTTGTCACCTAGAACAGACTATGTAAGTAAAAACCACAGGAATGCCAGCGGGAGGTATGATGAGTAGTGATGAATGGAAGAAGTTGCAGGCGCTGTCGTGATGGACGCTGAGGATCCCAAGGGATGTAATTAAATATAGCAGAGCGGGTCATCACGGCAGCTACCATTAAATAGGCATGAATGTGTATAGAATAAGTAGCATAGAAGGTCTCTGCTGACCACATGGGCAGGCACAATACTTCATATGTAATAATCTTTACAACAGGGCACAGTCTTGCGACACCGGATGTGTTACGTAAACACAGTAGCAGCGCCCGAGTGTGCAAGTCAGCAAGAATCGCACGGAGACCATAAGCGATGCATAGTTTAAGAACAATGTAATGATGTACTGTTTTTGATGAAACTTTTCGTTAGTTATAGATGTGATTTTTCTCTAAAATTTTTATATAAAAATTTTTAAAAATAAGGGGGGAATACTGTGCCGGCACCGCGTCGCATACGCGATGTCAGCAAAAGTCCCCACTGTAGAGCGACGGGGCGTCCGCGCCCGGGAACACCAGTTCATACTGCAGGCTTGCCATAGTCAGCCGCATATAACTCGCTTCACTTATAGATGTTCTAAGTTAATATCAAGTGTTATAGTAATTCTAATATAAGTCGTACATACAGTGAGACATATGTGTAATTACAAATAAACGTTCAAAGTGTACGCTATCTTTTATTGAGATACTCCCACGTAACACCCATAGGTATAGCCTCTAAATTGAGTATCCGATATTTCAGCCCTGTTGCAAATGCCATGATCACGGATGTACTGGGTGTGTGTCGAGCTGGATGTTAGTTTGTTGATGTTACGTATAAGCGCACGGCATCTAACTTGGCAAGATTTTGGAGTAGTGTGGCCCTCACATCGCATTTTGCCACAAACAAGTATAGTGTGTGGCATCTTACTTGGCAAGGCTTTGTAGTGGGGCCCAAACTAATCAAAAATCTTGCCAAGTTAAATGCCGTACACTAAACTAGGCAGACCGCATCGGTCTACCCTCCTTCGCACCCGTATACTCTAGTAGGCAATTTAAATGACCATGTCAATCTAAAATCCAGAAAAAAATTGCTACTCTATTAAATACAAGATATTAAAAAACTGTAAAGTAGCTGTATTTGTACATTGTAGATATTAGCCTGAGCTCACTGTACCCCTCCTCCCCCTCCCCTTCCTAGCCTCCCCACCCCTTCCCAGCCCTCCTCCTTTCCCTTCAGGGTAGGCAGCGCGTGTGTGACACCTTATAGTGTTGTACACGTTCATAGGCCACGATGACCGCTTCCCATCTGGTGGGCTGTGTGCTTGTCTGCCACCTACGTAGTATAAAAAAAAACTCTAGTAATTTTATATGAACGATCCTTTTTTTGGAATTCTTGTTTGTTTGTCTGTTCAGCCATCTTAGGGATGCCTCAAGGCACAACTTTGTTCCTACGCCTTCCGTTTGACAGTCGCTGCTATAATTTTGCAACTTTATGTATGAATGTTTCAAAGTGAATTCTTTAATAAACAGGGAAACTGATTGCTTTGAATGGCTTTCGGATTCTTTTCTGTTTTCTTGTTCATTGTAGGCATTCAAACATCCTTATAGCCCGTTAGAATTCCGCCATGACTGCACTAAGTTTTTAATAGCCCATAGGTATTTGTTTTATGCAAAAAGCTTAACATATTTATCTTTAATGATTGTAACAAACCGATTATAATATAGATAAATAACAGAAATAACTACAGCATTTACAATCTTAACAATAACTAGTTGCGCCTGCGACTTCGTCACCTTGGTTTTAGATTTTTAGAATTTTTTTACGCGGCACAACAATTCATTTTCCAAAATTAAAGTAGCCTAAGTTACTCCGTGTTACATTACCTATCTGTCAGTGAAAGTTCCGTCAAAATCGGTCCAGCCGTTTCAGCAATTAGTCGAAAAAAAACAGCCAGACAAACAGACAAAAATAGTAAAAAACGTTGTTTTGTTATTATGTACTGTATATACATCCAAATGCACTTAGTAAAAACGCGGTTATTTTATTATTACAAACAGGCACTTCAATTTTATTTATATCCTTAGATGTAGATGTATAGATAAGGGAAGTATCGATAGTTTCATCGGTTTTCTTATCGACATTTAGGTTTAAGACGTTCGATACGAGTATACCGTCATCTTAAGCAAATATGTATACTAAGTGACCAGTCTTGATACTTAAATTGAGACTTTACGATACCATAACTGGTTTTCTAAGGAGGATTTTATACTAGTTGTACGATCATTGCGGTTCTGTGGTATGTCTGCGTTTTTATTTTTTATAGCTACTGTGTCCATGTTATTGTAACTGTGGGGTGGGCAATGATTGTTGGTTCGTTAATTATGTAGTTACGTTTTTCAATGCGATGATATTTATTTGTCGACAATACTGTTTTTTTATCATTTTTCATTTTACACACTTATACAAAAGGTCACAACCATTTGAAACCGGCGGGCTTGCATGAAAGGTTTAATGACAGTAGAGGAAGCGCGTGAAGTATGTAAGGGCATCTGCCCTTACATACTTGCGAGCTGTTGTCTCTGCCTACTACAGAGGGAAAAATGCGTAAACATTTATGTATGTACTCGTATGTTGTTATATAAATACAATTAATTTATAAATAGATAGATAGACCCTCATTATTGCACACAGCACAGGATTTATAATATAGCTATACAAAGGCAAGTTTTACTCAAATTGAGTTCTCTCTTAGTAAACCTTTGAGTTATAGAGGAGTTATGTTTTTTTTACGTGTTAAACTGGATAATAATCATCTAGCGTTAGAGTATTTGGCAAGACAAACCAAATGAGCTCATATTCGACTAATTTATCTTCATTAGTTCAGGAGTTCCTATCCATATCTTCCCACTGCATCATCAGATCAGCTTCATGGCACCGTATTATCAATCGCATTGCCATCGAAGACACGCAAGTATACTATTTTTGAGTTCAATATAACGTCCGGAAGTGGTTGTAATTGAGTTGAAAGCAATCCATACTACTTAATTCACAAACAAAACTAAAAAACAACAGAGCAAGATCAATAAAAGCCTGTAATAAAATAATACTGACAACATTTCGTAATGCTTTGGCTGTCAGATCAAATTGTTAATTAATTTCTACCGGAAGTGAACATATACTTTTAGCTTATAAGGTTCGTTTTTATAGCCTTTCATTAAGTTCCTAAGTTCTAATAGGTTGGAGGCATACTTGGCTCTTTGTACAAATTTTATGTTGCTTATGAGCCAATTAGTAATATAATGTGGTGGGTTTACTGTTTCAGCGGGCAACGTATGTGTTTATACCTACGGCACGATATAATGGCCGGTTTGACGTTTGTCCGCTCATGAAGTTTCGTAGTAATTATTGTGACATTTTTAAAGAGCAAATTGCTGTTCTTTATTGTCAATAGTGACGTACAGTAAGTCATAAAATTTTATCGAATGTAGGTATAATTTTAGGACACAATATTTATTTATTACATTGATTTCTGAATTATATAATGTATATTAGTGTCCCACGATCATTTATTTTTTATTTTTATAAGATTATAATTACCTATTGGTGTACTTATTTCACACAACTCGGTATTTGTTTTTCGAAATTCAATTTTTTTTAAATAAAATCTATATAGGTAATCGACACTAGGATCACTGGCAAGCACAATTAATACCTCCGGCAAACTTGCGTCAAAACAAAGCAGTTTCGACTTGACGTTGCTTCGAAAAGTACAAACTAGGAGTGCACTGCGATTGCGATATAGTTTAGACCTCCTCGCCTGATGGTAAGCTAAATGGTAAATCTCGCCTGATGGTAAAGTCTCAGGAAGGGATCCCCATTACATACACTAACAGTGATAATTATAATGGTGGCCCTCAACTTACTCTTTTTACGCCTTTTGTTGTGGAATTCGTCGATATGGCCGAACGTACGCAGAGCTGTTCTAAACAGTCAGGCATGTGTGTTCGTTATAGGTACGCCTTCGTAACATTTCGATCGTGAATCTCAAAATGGAAGGTCAATTTTACCTATAACTGTTAGACGAATAGATAACTAAAGAAAAATTTGGCGAGACTGGCACAGAAGAAAATAAACTTCACACATTAAAACAGAAAAAAACGAGCAAAACCAGTCGAAGACCATGTGTGTAGCAACTATTTACGGAAGGAGTATCCAACGAGAAAAAAGTTAGTGCAATTACTGAAGGAAGCTGGATTAATATATAGTACTCATTTTCATTCCTAAATCCAATATTCAGTTCGTTCAAATTTATCTAGTAGGTAAAAATTTATATTTTTTACTAAAGTTTTTGAATCAGGTATTGTACTGCTTGCAATAAGAACTTATAGATTTGATTATATTTTTATCGAGAGTAAATTGACATTTCACATCACTATTGTAATGTGTCAAACCGGCCATTATATCGTGCCGCTACTGTAATACTACAGAGCTAATAATAGTTCGCTCCACGATCGATAGATGGCGTTCGACTGATATTAGATGCCACTATGGTTTGGTTATTACGGACAGTATTTTAAGGATTAATGATTTATGCATTTGTTGAACAATTATAATCAGTTCAGGTGAAGAGTTGCGTTTTATTATATCCAACCTTCATCACATCAAGCAAAAGTGTAGTTCCATCGTCAACTCAATATCGGCATAATGTCGATACTAAGAACATTAGAAATTTCCTTGTACTTCGATACTTATACGAGATGTAACCTTTGAGTCTTTGAGGCAATAGTAGATTTAACTGCTGTGAGGAAAGGCAAAAATAATGTGCACTTAGTATCTTTCTTCTTTAGACCATCGATATGAGACTCATATTTAAATTTAAAAATTTTTGACGTCAAAAAGATGTAATTACGTTGCACTATTTTGAAAAATAAAGAAATAAATAAATAAATAAAAAAAATTGGCACGCACGTCTTCTAGCTAGACCATCGTTGTAGCAATGTAAATATTTTTTGATCTCTGGGTCCATCGTCATCCTAGCGGTTGATACCAGTTGCATCTAACGGCTATTTGAATATGCGTGTTTTTGTGTGTTTTATTTTAGCCATTATGGGACCGGCCACCGTTTATATCCAAAATTAAAATTCGAATCGATAAAATTATTAGTTGGAAGTTTAACAGCACAATATTACACCGATGGTGGTAAGCAAATTTTCAGTAGTGACATTTACGTAAAATGAAAAAAGGATTCAGTCAATAAATACGCCGATATTATGACAACAAGTTACCCGCTTGCAATGGGACCGCACATTCGCATATTGAATAATTAAATATAATTTAAAACATGTCTGTGTTCTTACCCTATAGATAGAACATAGCTTTTATGCATGCTGATAATATCTGCCTCTGGTCATATTATGTTAAAAGCTAGTTTCATTTTTATTCAACTAACATAATTATGTATTCATTTTTATTTGCAAAATGAAAATAGACCTCACATGAGAGTTTTAAGTCCCTCTTACATACTAGCTAGAGGTATCCCACGGTTTCACTCGTTTTACTCGATATTATACCACTTCTATTTCTTTAGATTAGGTTTATACGACTTGGTAGCGACTGCCATCAGCCCTTCCAACCCCGAGAATAAAGCCTGCGTCAGAGTCTCGTCTGTCAATCATCTGTGTAACGTCTTGCAGCAGGGTCAGCATATACTTCATAGATAATATCTCTTCTTTTCTCTCAACCAATCAAATCGCAGACAAAAGTTGTCACGTGACCAAACACCTAAACTTAACCTCTCTATTTTTTCTGCGAGTTCACTGGTTGAAGGGAAATGAAGAGATATGTCAACAGACGCTATGTTGAGGCTGCAGGTATTTAATTGGCCCTGATAATCTGTGAATATTTGGTTAATATTTAACCAAATATTCAATTCGCGACAATAGTGAATAAATTCTGAGGACACAAAGGAACAGTTACTTGAAGCGCGTGCAGACTCAAGTGTTGTTAGAAAACAGGGTTGGCACGTGACAGTTAAGCTATTTATATGATTTAAAAAATTTCAATAACAAAGTACAAGCGGATTTTTTCAATGCTAGGATGCTATTAAACCTATTAAAATTAAATTGCGTTATCCAATTTAATTGAGTAAAACTCGAAAATCCAGTTAAGTATCATAAAATTAAGCGGGGTATCAAAAAGGATTGATGAGGTCGTCAAGCTGAGGGCCACCATTGTAGCACTATCGTAAAAACTACAACGGATATTGATGCGGTTTTTTTATCAGAAAGGTCTTGGTCAGATATAAAGCCGGCGTATTTTCCAGAACCGCGCTAGTTATCGAATAAAATTAAATATTATAAGGTTTTAATAAAGTGCCAGCCCTAGCTATAAGAATAGTGCATTTGAGCGGCAGCAGGCTGCGGGTTATCGCGCGTCAACACTCCCGCGATGCGCAGCCACGTTAATTGCAAATTTATACTTTTCAACAACATTTCCTAAATTAGATTGGGAATTTAACGAAAACTCCAGTAGGATATTGATTAGGTTGGATGCCTGTTGAACTAGATGTTGTTTTAAATAAACAATTATGCGAAATAACGGATATTTTGAACAAAAACTAGAGGTGGTTTTACATGTCTGAATTTCAATTGAATTTAAAAAACAGTTAGATTATAAAATAAAAATAAAAACTCGTAGTTTTGTGATTTATTTAGACGAAGAAGTTACATTATAAACTTTTAATTTGATTAATAACAGCTTAACCCTATCTATACTTTCTTAATCCTCCATAAATAAGGCCAAACAATAATCCTTTATTTATTTCGCATCAATCTTAAAACAAACCACAGTCCTATAAACGGGTAGATAAGGCAGCGAGTTGACTGTTTGGGATAATCTCGTTAATGCCGTTTATATTTAACCTATAATTAAACACGAACTGGTGGCATTCGATACTACTCTCTTTTGTTTTCGTTGATCTAATTCGAGCGAATTCAATTTCATTTTGTATTTGTACGTTCAAAGTATGTGCATGTGGTTGCTATAGATCTTATTGACCAACATAATTAAATATCAGAAATTTATTTTAATAAAGACTTAATATTAAAGTTTCATCAATAGAAAATAAAAAAATAATTCCAATTAAGCAAAACGTCAGATTGAAAAGAAAAGATGTGAGACAAAAAGGTAACGAGAGATAAATTTGAGAAAAATATAGTTTCTTAGTAGGGGCCGCCAGAGCATCTTTAGGACAATGTTTTAAAAAAGTTAGTAAATCGAAACACCTATGATGTTAATCCCGGATTATTGATTTCGTTAGAAGGGTATTTTTGCTACTTTAAACGATTTTAACCGACTTAAAAAGGTGAACCTATTTATGAAGTTAAGTGAAGTATGTTAGTCTGCGATTATTTCGCGTTCGGTTTTTAAGAAAACCGATTTAGATGCAGTTTTTAGAAAAGTATTTTTGACATTATTTAGTAGGATGTTTCAATATACTTAGCCGACATAAATCGGTTCTATGTTTGTATAAGAAGTTTTTTATTTAAGTAGGTACTCCACTGAAATCAAGCAAAGAAATCAAGTTATTTGTAATTGTTGAAACATAAGTATAAAATTCGTTAAAACATTAAAAAAGGCACCTATAATTATTATCTATCTTTATAATCAACCTTAAATGAAGGTTTCTCAGGCAATCAAGGCACCGATTACTAAAGACGTTCTTTTAGGATCGAAACCCGGACTTGGATCGTTCAGGTAAAAGAATCAAGTAGTAATTATAATGTACGTGTAAATACGTAGCTCCACCCATTGTGGGAAAGAGACAAACTAAACAGGTCATACACAATAGAGTGAGACGGAATATTTTCTCATACGTTTTTTGAATTATGAGGGTTCCTTTGTCGTTGCGTTTTTTGTTTGTTTTCAAGTTTTTTTTTTCATTATATTTCAAATGGGGCGATGGGTTGTGAAAATAATTATTTTTTAATTAGTTGCTCTGGTATTCAAAGATATGATTAATTTCAACTATTTCGTTTTGATATTCATCTTTTGAAGCTTGGTGATTTATAGGTCGAGTGGAATACTGGCCTATGTGCTATCTCAAACTATATCATTCTGTTTCTTTACCAAATTTCATCTAGATTCGTTCAGCTTTTTCTGTGTGAAAGAATAACAAACATCTATCCATGCTCACAATATTTAAACTTTAGTAGGATACTATTAATTACCAGTGATTAGTTATAATCATCTGAATCTTTGCCAAATCTTTTAGGTAGATTTTCAGTCTAGCAACAAAATGGCAGATCTACGATGTTGTCCATGAAGCGACTGCCGACTGCTGAAAAGCAACGGAAACATCTGGATTACTATGAATATTAATGTAACATCAAATAAATGTGTGACATTCGTCAAAACTTTCGACAGCATCATGAATCAGTTAATCATTATAGTATACAACTCCACATTTTTAAAGAAACTGGTTTTGATTCAAGCGTACATCTAATCTATATTAGACACAACGTACCTCTATTCAAACATCTCAATCTCAATTCAAGTATCAACTTCTTATAATAAGCACCTCATAAAACCAACACAATGCTATAGAAAATTCTATACGTATACATTGCACAGTCTACCGATCTTCAATAACTAGAAGTATACTTAAAATTTGTATAAGAAAAGGTTTCTTTTGTAATCACTGTTTGTAAATACCCTTTACTGAGTAGAACGCCCGTTCTTAAGTTGTTATTTCTATAAAGATTAGTAGATTGGTTTTATACATTGGATGAATTGTTAGAAACTTGGGCGTTTATGGGCGATGTTTATGAATCAGTTTTTGGATGTGAAGTGCTTCCGGCTATGCATTGCTGCGCGGATTGGTTGATTTGTGGGGCTTAAATCCAATCAATAACACTGTGTGATATACAAGCAATGAGAATAACTACGAAATTTAAGTTTTGAAGCAGTTTTTTTTTATTATACGGGCAAACTATTCTAAATCAGAAGTTATGTACAATGTTCCTTTTATCCCAAATAACAGGTTAGTGAAGAACAGCATGATAAGGGAACGTTGTGGTATTTTAGAAGGTGTACTTAGTGACTAAGATAGAGATAGGGATGCTTAGAAGACGGATAACGGAAGATAGTCGACACCGATTTATGAAGTGAGGGTGAATAGACACTCCGTTAATGGTCGATCTGGGCGTATGTATGTCAATCAGATCTTGGCAATTTTAACGAAAGGCAAACTCAAGAGTTCCTGCAACTGGCAAGCATATATGAAAACAATTAGGAAAGTAGAAGAAGCGATAGATTCATGCTAAGATCGTAGCAAGTGGAATGGAAACGTGGAAGAAAGGAGTGACTGTATGTATGGCGGTAACCGGGCACTTTTTCCAAAGTCTATTCTTCTATTATGAGTAAATCGCATTTAACAATAAGTACAACATTTCTATAAATTTAATTTCGTTGGTGACATAATTATCTCCAGAATTAGCTTTTTGTGATCATACAGCAGTGAAACCAATGATTTGACTGTCTGCTTTCTTGGTGTATAGGTATTATCCGACTATTAACAGCTTAACCTGGCTCTGTCTTATCGTCTTAACAATTCATGACACCTATTAAGTACTGTAATACTGCGACGTATTCGAATATCTAAAAGTCGTTATTCATTGCGACATAAAACGTAACTGCTACTTTATCGCAGTCATAATATCGAATGACAATAACAAGCGTTTCGTTAGTAATGACTGTTGTTTAGTGCACAGATGTCTTCTACAATAATGTCTATACATGCAGTCGTTCGGCGAATTGAGTGTGGTTTTATACGAGAAATTTCATTAGGAGTTCTGTCTATTTGATTGTAAAACTGTGGGTTATTATTTAATTGTTTAGTAAGACTTGCCTGTGGCTCACGAGTATTTATTTGTTTAATACAATTTGCCTGTGGCTCCGTTGGAGTAAAAACCTATCCCGTATTTTTAACCTTATCAAAATTAACTAAAAGGTTCCAAATACCTCCAGTTAAGCTAATAATTTGGATTCTCTTTTCTCTTCAGGTATGCGTCCAATTTTGATATTTGTAAGATCGAGATGATTTCGGTACCTATTAAATTTGGAACAAAATATATATTATTTTAAAAAAACAGCCCGCGTGTTTCTTGCCGGAATCTTCTCAGGTCTGGACCGCGTTTACTAGACAAGCAGTCTAGTTTTAAATATTTTTAATTTTGACGTTTTGTAAGTGCCGTCTAATGGTCTATACAGAATAAATTATTTTTGACTTTGACTTTACGAGAATTGTCCTTTAGATATTTGTTGTACTTCGAAAACGGATGGCTCTGGGTAATAAAAGGTAGTAGACTCAAATAGTCCGATTAGTGCACCAACAGCTTAAGTGAACTAAGAGATATGGTTTCTTAGAATGCTAAAAATATAGGCAGTGAGCGGCACGCAGTCTGGTTATGCTTAATTGTAGACTTATTGGCCATTTTGCGTTTAGACATGCCTTTGTTTAATGTTCAGGTATAAAGGAAACTGTTTGAAGATTTCTATTTGCATCTTCGTTGAATAAACGGTACAAGATTTTTTTTATATAACATAACATAAACTCACGCCTATATCCCCGAAGCGGTAGGCAGAGGTGCTAGCAACCACACTTCGTTTTTTTTAGAACTGTGAATATGTCGAAGTAGGTATTTGATTACCATTTTAATCTAACTTTCAAAATCCCAAATCCTACTATCCTGTCCTACTTACTTCCTATTTTATTCATATTATACATATGAAAGTTGGTGAAGATGTTTGGACGTTTGTTGTTATTATTGTAATGGCTTCACGAATCTGGCTGAAATTTAGTACAGGGATATATTATGGTCGGGAATAACACATAGGCTACCTTTTTAACCCTGAAATGGCAATGGCAAGCGGGAACATTTTATTTCTCCGCGTTCTTTAAGCGGGGCGTGAAGTCAGGGTCAGGGTATCCCTTGAAAAGGCTGACCAATACTTTTTGGACTCCACCTCAGTTTACCATCAAGCGGGGTGCAGTCAACCCAGTGAAGTAAATATAAAAAAAAAATCCTCGTAATTTTGACGTTTTATAAGTGCCGTCTAATGGTATACAGAATAAATGATTTTTGACTTTTGAATAGAATGTAGAGCTTTAGGTACAGCGGTAGACACAAGAAAATCTAAAGATCACTCTGTTATCCGAGGCTCCGTTTGCTTAGAATCTTGATCCCGTTCCCGCAACCAAAAAAGGAATTAAAAAAAAATAAGTCACCATATTTTGGACCATCTTCTAAACAAAGACGAATGTCTGTCTGCATGACTCGGTCAGACACATAATTCTATGTGTAATCGCAAGGCGACAGCCGACGGAGTGCAGTCAAAACAATTGACAATCGCACATACATATTGTCGACTATTATTACTCACCCGGCTTTATCCGTGCCCGATTTACAACTTGATGTATGTGTGTGATGAGATGAATCACATGTCTTAATCTAGTAACTTAGTCAAAATAAAAAAATGGCTTTCAGATTTATGACTAGCATCAAATACCTATTGAGACTAATATTCTTGGCGTATAACTATTTTAAATACGTGATGTGAGTAATTAAAAAACCACTATATTCTATTTTTCACATCTATTGATTTAGCTTTAGCTTTTGAATGAAAATATTAACATTTCAATAGTTATTAACTTAATGTTATTAAATAAATAGGAACCTATTTTACGCTAAATGCTTCCCGCACCCAGAAAAATTCAGCACCTTTTTCAGGAATAAAAAGTAGTGACCGAAATCGAGGTCCGCAGGCGAAGAAATAATACACGTGACAATAATGCAACAGCGTATATTCCGGTAAACGATTCACACAAAAAAATAATTACTTCACAATATATACACTGCTGTGTAACGTAACCATACCGCGATTCACAACGTATTATAAATTGAACAACGCCATCTAGTGGCAAATCGGAAACTAATCAGAACTAAAATATTACTTACTTCTTAACTTACACTTTTTAATACTTATACTATACCTATTATCTGGACAAGTAGGTAGCCATTAGTTAATCCAGACTATAATCTATCCCTGTACCAAATTTCAGCCAGATCCGTTCAGCTTTTTGAACATCCAAATATCGTTACGAACTTTCACATTTATAATATTATTTGTTATAGGATTACCTAATAATAAATACTGAAGCAGGAATTAGCAGGAATTACCTATCAAGCAAGCTCGTTCTATCAAGAATATACTCTTTTCCTGTAGCGTGGAAGACTTTCTCCACCATAAAAACACCACTCAACTTTTTAAACTATCGAATCAGTACGCTCTACAAAATTAATTGCTCCGATTACGAAAAGAATGAAGGGAAGATAAAGAAACAAAGAAATATAACACTTAAACAGTTAAGTGGTCTAAAACACTATAGTAAATCGATTTACATTAAAAAAGTGTTACTTGAACCATTTGTTTAGCATAGTATATCTTATGACCCTTAGAAAATAGCCCGCATTTTATTTTAAAATACTTTATCAGTTCACACTAACGCCTTATAATGACGAAGTGTTCTAATGAACTAATTTAAAAATGTTATAAATCTTTCTGGGCAGCGTATCGAGGACATGAATAGGTTAAATAGGTCAGAACTACACGTAGGCTCTCCAACCTTACTTGTATGCACTTCACCTGGTTCATATAGAATTCATATTTTGATAAAAAAATTATAAAAGAAGAGCATGCGTGGCCTCACAAGACCTTTGGAGTGAAGCCAACCTCATCGTCAAGCTGTTACACCGTTTTGTTTCCGTGCGGAAATTCTCATGGATACCCACCCCGTGAAAAGTAGACCCGTCGGCCATATTGGTTATAACTTATATAGATACATTACAATTAACACCAATATCAGTATGTTACTCTCTCTAAATCTTAATTACTTGCAGTACAGTTAAGTAATTACACTTCATTTGGCTGATGGCGGTGGAGTTAATAGATTTTGAAGAGAAATGATGTTCCATCATTAGTTCAAGTAATTACCTACTTCCTAGTCGTGATGTGGATGGCCACAACTATTAATAATAACATACAGAGAACTCCTGTTTTTATGAAGAGACTATGGTGCAGTAGCGATCGTCAAACAAGCTATGTATTTCAATCATGTTACTCCAATAACTTCTATGTATACTGCGAAACAAGCTGCTCAGAATAAGAATTGTTTTTTATACCAATTAGGTGGGAGACATGTACACGGTTGACCTAATGGAAAGCGGTTACCTTAGTCTATTGACATCACACTCGCGCTGCCGATCCTGTAAAAACCTTCTAATGCCTTTCTTGAAGAACCCCATTGCGTAGTCGTTTGATAAAACCCTAGCAGGGGTATCGTTCTACAGGCTGTACCGGTTCCAGGGCATAGAGAGTAAATAAATGAGGTAATGTATAATGTGTATGATAAAATGTATGTTCCGGTAGCAAACTTACGGACGATAGCAAATTATACGCTTACAATTCGAATGCAATTTTGTGCTCGCCCTACTGTTACTTCTAGATGTATCTCTTGCCTTCTTGTTCTTGTTAAAATACCCTGTCTCCGGAAAGTGATGAAAGGTTCTTTGATTTGTTATGAAAAGCAATCTCGGCCAATTATATTAAACGCTTTGCACTCTTGTGTTCGGGTTTCTGTACTCACGGATAACATAACCCTAAACTGCTTCTCATTTAAATGTGCTTCATCCTTTTAAAAGGTGAGCTCTTCTTGTTACCTCTTCCATAGAAAGTAGCAGCTTTTGTTCGCCAGAGATTTGATGTTCGAAGTTAAGCATAACTGCCATTTGGAACATGTATGCATGTTATTCGCCGACAGGACAACAACAGTGTATCGTTAGGGCTATTTAAAATACACACTTATGTTAGAGGTAGCGGGTGGGTCGTGACGATGCATACGTCAGGGTGTGGTGCAGAATACAAGCGATAGCGTTTTTACGATGCAGTCCAAGACTAAAGACAGTCTAAGCCTAATGAACGTCATCGTCATTTTATGCGATGATTGTGGTTGCATCCGAGGTTTTCACTTCATAACCCCGGGTTTTTTTTCATTTTAAGTTTAAGTTTTGCGGGAGCGAGCGAGCGTCGTCTGTTCTCCCAAACCTGAAATACCGACAGAGCCTCGTCTGTTGCTCATGAAACCGTAATATAAGCCAAACCAAAAGTAAGAAAAGCAGTAAGTGGACTTCTGTCTCTGAGGTGAATACCTCAAATGCAACCGCGATGCATACAATGCATACAATAATCGGCAGATAGGTCAGATCACTGCAGTTTTATCTAATCTAGCACTAAATAGATATATAGATTATACTTGTCTAACATTGGTATTTTATATTTATGTATAAACATGTTTGTATGCCTGTATGTATAAACGCTTCCGCTATCGCTACAGCTTATATTTTAGAGTGCCCGCCTAGGGTGGCCCGTGAAATTGTGTATTACCATCATCGTTCTACGACCTCGTCGGCTATATTAAAGGGACTATGACCTCATGTAATGATCCAGGTGGATGTTAGCACTATGTCTTGTCTACTTCGGTGATTATACTCAAGATTTTTTTTTTTTTTTTTTTATTCATGATAGGCTTACGTTTGACCTCAATCTCACCTGATGGTAAGTGACGATGTGGTCTACGATGAATCACGCTTGCCTAGAAGGAACCTATTCACTCGTGACTTGAATACTTGATTTTATGTGATTTTGCTATTGATATATTACTTTTACATGTTCTTGGAAGACAATAGTTAATTGAATTTCTCGATTTTATGCTTCTCCAGCTTTCATTCATTATAGCTAAACCTTTACACAATGACTTTGGAAATTGAAAGTTAATTACATCGTAGTCTTGATTGACTACAATAATTATCTTCTCAGCATTAAAATCCGGTCGCATTCCATGCCAGTGGCTACGCTCTTGTGGAATTCGGTTCCCGTTTCTGCAACCTATGGGAACCTACACCAGAGATACAAAATATATGTTATTTCAGAATCAAATTTTAGTCAAATTTAAACAACCTCTTCACAAACTTTCTCATTTATAATATTAATAGGATAATGTGACCTTGACCGGCTACCATTATGAATTGATAAACCTTATTTTTGGTGCGGTCAATAACAAAGTTAAGTTTCAGATATATGTACATTTCACTTTGTAGAATCTTACGAATTTCTTCCTGTAGTAATTTCTGTGGCCATTTTCATAACCTGCTCATGCTAGTAAGGTTTTGAAAAATATTTTTACGAGTGCAACAGTTGGTCTTTCGAGCATGTATACGAGTGAAACAGTGGGTTTTTCGATCATTTAAAGACAAATTACCATTATACGTTAAATAATTTAGTTTTTTTTTTCACCTATTTTCCTATTTTATTTTTTCTTTTGTAGATGGCAACTTACTTCTGGTGTAGCAAGCAACATCTTATTTTTAGGTGTGCCATGGGCTTTGGAAATAAAACCATAAATTATGTAAATATTTTCATATCCACATTGACAACTAGTAAATTACAGGAAGTGAACAATTTTCCTATTAACTTGGGTAATCAAAATGCTTTTTGTGTTGCATAAAATTATTGGTTGATTAATTGTGCCTTTGCTTTGGTAAGCTTTACGTTTTATACAAGATTTTATACGTTAATCGTTATTAGAAGATTAGGAACAACTATCTAGATTTGAATTTAAATTTTAGCCTTTAATTGGCGGTATGATGAAATTTCAAAGTTCTAAAATTATTAAAAAGTTGGAATGTCTCATTACTTTACCGTTGCCATTTAAGTATTTAACTTAGGAGTTAAACTTGGTTTACTGAGTCGTTGAGACTACGCATCATATCCACTCATTTTACATAATGAGTTATTAGCAATCGACACCACGGAGACCAACAATGGTCAAAGGATCATTACTTAGTGAAGAACAGGTATGTTCACGGCGACATAAATAGCGCATGGAATGTAGAATATTTTTAATTTGATCATTATATCCTACTATTGATGGTTTATTGCCTCTTTTTTATTCCACTTAGGTGGCAGACAAGCACACGGTCTACCTTTAAGGAAGCGGTCACCGTGGCCTATGGACGTGTGCATAACCAGGGGCATCACACTCTCGCTGCCGATCTTCTAATGCCCTTCTTGAAGGACCCCATATTGTAGTCGCGCAATTAGCCTGCTCCGTCCGAGCGTGATTCTTACGGCAGAACGAATCTGGCGGAAATTTAGTACAGGGATAGATTATAACCTAGATAGATTATAGGCTACTATTTATCACTGGATTGGGTTTCCATGGGTTGCAGCAACGGGATCAGATTTTCACGCTGGCGGAGCCACAGCATCAGCTAGTTATGACATATTTGAGGCCCACCTTCAGGGCCCAAGTGTTCGCTAAGTACAGTTGCTCTTTCATACTACGCGGCACAGGTTTTCTTCTTGAGGTTGGTTGTTCAGGTGGCAATTGCTTCCGTAAAAGTCAAATCAAAAGAAAGCGTACTTCCAGTTCTGAAGTGCTAGCTTGAGATGGTACCGCCATCAACAGCCTCATAATTAATAATGGTAAATGACCATTATTAAGTTTAGAACGATCTATCAACGAATGGTAAAAAAAAATCGTTCAGGAAATGAGCAGTGGTTCTCCAGTACCAATCATAATAAATATATGTTCTATTAGGTACTCGTTTTCAAATTAACTCCGATAGTTAAGAGTAGTGTATTTATATACTAGCTATCAAATGAATGTTTACAATTAAATTAACTTTTTAATAAGATTTTAACCCTTTAACCTTTTTCTTTTAGATTTGAAATTGAATTATTTGGTTATTCCCAGTTGCATTTG
Organism: Lithosia quadra; assembly: GCA_963576445.1. NCBI lineage: Eukaryota > Metazoa > Arthropoda > Insecta > Lepidoptera > Erebidae > Lithosia > Lithosia quadra. The sequence goes on along the minus strand of OY754899.1, from coordinate 4,643,263 downwards.
AGGCCTCCAGTTCGCGTCTTCATACGCCCACTTTCAATTGATTAACTTGACTTTTAAGGAGCGATTACTGGCCGACTATTTAAAAAAAAAAATCCCTGTTTTAACGAGGTAATTTCTAGAAAGGCTGGACCAATTTTAACGAGACTTTCACTGGTAGATAGGTAATATTATAAGGCGTTACAATGAAGTCGCGGGCACAGCTAGTCTATATAAAACCATTTCGAACATTAACTTACAAATAGTAAATAAGCGATGTAAAACTCAAAATCAATAAACTAACTATATTTTATAACAAATCATACAAGCGACCGTTGAAAATTTGTAAATAAATCTTGAACAAACACTTTTACCGCATTCCTTAACCTGTTAAAAGCCTGGGACGTTGGGACCGTACCCGCTGTCATTGTGACGTGATTAACGCTTGACGTTCGTGAATTGGAGCATGCCGGCGTTTTAGTGTTAAAAGTCTTTAAGGTGGTCTTGTTTGCAGTTTTTTCACCGTTTTAAAAATGGTCTTCAATATTCTGGTGTTTTAAATTTCATCGGCCCAATTCTTGGCCACAGCCACAGTGTTGTCCGTTGCCCTACAGAGGTCCTCGGTAGTACAGGGGAGGGGCACAGTGGGCAAAAGAGCAAATTCGATATGGACTGGAAAAAATGGTATATTATGTATTTAACTCTTGTCTCTTTTAGGGAATTTTCCAAGTTAACCTGTCGGTGGACTAAAAATCCAAGGTGAATTTTGAAATTACTTCGAAATCCAGCACAGCTATAGCCATGTATGATAATACATTATAAGCAATGCGACAATTTTGGTATCATTTTATATTCATTTTTGCAGATACTGTTTTAATTTTGATCTACGAGTACCTACAACGCTTACTCGCGAATGATTTAACAAACAAACAAAACAAAGTACTCCAAAATAACAGTAACACTGTTATTTTGGAGTACTTACCTAAATACTTTTCTTTCAAATATAAAGGAATAAGAACACACCCACGCTAAATAACAATTATCAAGATAATTAAATAACAATAATTTAAAAAACCTTCCTGAATTGAAATGTTGCAAAGGGTATTTTTTGAGAAATTCTTCGAATACCCATTGTTGTTCGTTTAGCAAGACATCTTATGATGCTGAATACTAAGGAGGGTATGGTCCTAATATCAGCGTCAGTGCTTGTCCATTCTGTAAAACAAATATTATGAAGAAAACATAAACGCGGCATGGGACGCGAGTATATTTATTCATTCTAATTGTCTACAAATACTCATTCCCATATTATATCCTCAATATTTTTCCAGCAATGTTTCCTATCTAAAAATCAATGTACCTATCGTTATTTATTTGTTCTCTTATTCATTAATTATTTCACCACTTGCTTATGGATTATTTATTTTGCAAATTACTCCTAATATTATTTATTAAAAGTTGTTAAAAAAGGGCATGCTGTTTTTTTGTAAGTGATGTCTTCAGAAAGAGTTGCTAAAATTTAAATTTGGATGGGTAATATCCATATTTAGGCGATTCTTATTTGAATTGAATTTAATTTTGAAACCATTTAATTTGACTGAATCAAGTGTTTACGTTCTATTTAACGCAATTCCATTGTTTTATTCATTAAAAATCCTAGCATTATCAGTAAAATATATTTATGCAGATTTAAATTAAATGAAACGTTTATAATCATCGATAAAATCCTACCAGTGAATTATGAAGTAAATCCTAATGACAGTAAATTTTACATCGCTATCAATGTGACCACTCCTCGATCTTTTGATTTCGTAAAAGTCCGCCCCGTCTTAACACCATCTTGATAATTTTACTTGTTAATTAATTTGTGTGCTTTGAAATTGTATTTAAACGATAAGTCTTTCAATCGATGGTGGATATTGTGGTGTATTCTGTGTTAATATCCAAATATAGAAAGGTGAGAAATATTTATACCCACTCGCAAATAATACGAGACGTGTGTATGTAATTTAGGTTTCTGATTAACCTCAAAAACCGGCTTATTTATATTTCATTAGGTGTAGGCAATTTTCTGAAACAAATAGTTCCAAAGAAAGTTTGCGGTCTAGGCGAAAAAAGTTAACAGACTGACAAAGGTAGGAACTTCCACATTTTATAATATAAGAATGCATTACACAATTATGGTCAATTTCAACCTTTTCTGAATACAAGTATATCATATAAAATTGACAACAAAATACTAGACAGCAAAAAATATGCGGGTATCTTCAAAAAGTTCAAAATTACCTATACATCGTCTTTTTTGAAGTCTTCACAGATTAGCACGTCCATTCGCAGTGTTCTGGGCGGTAACAAAAGTCGGACAAAAAGCATGAAGAATAATATTCGGTCATTGAAACTTTATGCACCGTATTATTAACTGTTAATCGCGGACACAATGAAAGGGTCTCACAAGTTATGCGTTCGCTACTTTGTCGGCGGCGGTTTTGTGCTCTGAGCATTTTTTGTACATATCATCGAATATGTTGACCACTGGGTTCGGTACTAGGGATAAGAAATTTTGATAGTTGGTAAAATTATTTTTTGTACAATAATTAAGATTTAACAATGTTAATTATTATTTAATTTACTTTTCTTCTACAAAGTTGAAATTGTATATTTAATGTATTTTATAAACTACTGCTATTGGTCTTTTAATTTGTTTACTTTAAGTATACAAGTACAAATAACACTACATAAAAGCTTAAAAGGGGCTATTATTATGGCATTTCGGGTATTAAATACCTTGAATGTTTATTTTTACATTATAATGATATGAAAATACGTTATTTTAGTTACACATTAATTTCCGTATTTTAAATATGAATCCAACTAAAATTTATGTTATACAACTCACTGGCGGAATCGTATATCCAATATGGACTTAGCAGCTATGGCCGTACATATAAAACTTACCTTACTCAAATTTATAATCTGCAAGTGAAAATTCTCAAAAATATTGTGTCAAAAAAAATTAAGGACCAATGCCAAGATGACGAACTTAAGTTATTTAAACACTGCAATGTATTGCCTATCCAGTCTCAATTTAAATTTATCTTATTAAAAGAACAATTTTTTAACGTCGAATTACAAAATAAAATCGAACATCCTGTATACACAAGGGCCATCGCACGAAACCAACTTTTGACGGTGAAAGCAAACAATATGTACGGCGAGCGAACATCGGCGTACCTACTCCCCAGGCTAATCAACAAACTACCTCCTGATTTACGTAATGTGATTTCGCCTGATAATATTAAAATAAAACTCAAATGTCACTTTTTAAAGGACCTTTAGTGTTGAAGAGAGCTGGGGAGTGATTCTGCCGGGTTCCTTGAGTACCTAATGGCATTTGTCTGGCTGGATGGTTATGCAAAGTACTAAGTATGTAAAAAAAATATAAGGTTACCTACCTATCTAAATAAATGTTATTGAAGTTGTACCTACCTAATTTAGTAGACAAGTAGCATTAGGCACAAACCGTAGTGGTTTATAAATGCTACTATATTTTCACTGTACCTATTATGTATAATTTGGTAATAAATAAAAAAAAAAAAAAAAAAAAAACACAATACAATAAATTAAAGTATCAAAACTACTTCCCTTACACAAGAAGTGCGGTTACAATAAAATCGTTTTTGTCTGAAACGGTCGGCGTCACACCACTGTGTCAAAGAAAGGTGCACATAAATATTAATGTAGCCGCATTACGCATCCCACTGATGGATATTTAATTAAATTAATTATAAATATTATCAAGAAATATTTCAATATCTTGATATCCATATTCGTGAGGACTTTTTTCAACTTAGTAAATGGTCTCGAGCTATAGTCGAGACCAAGAATCAGCAAGCAGAAGTTGGGATAGCAACGTTAATAGTATTATCGATTTTTCGAAGTCTTACCGCACAAAAGGATGAGTGTTTGTTATTCAATCATGCCATAATGGCTAAGCGTATTTAGGATAAAATTTGACGAAGAGATAGCACATAGGCCGCTACCCGAGAATACATTTGGTCAATAGTGACGGACTCGAGGAATACAGCTAGCTAGTTATATCATTAATTTTATTGCAGACGAATACCAAAAATAATCTGTGTTATAAATAAATCAAATTAACACAACCGTATCTAAAATACATCGGCTATGAGCTTCATAAATCAATTTTATCAACACTGGAGTACTGGAACTGGTTCGAAACCAATTAGCTGGTATCGGAGGCACGCTAATTAGGCCAAGTTGTATACACTTTCGAGCGAGAACACTGTGACTACGTACATTGAATACGAACTTTTTTATTGTATGTGTGCAGATTACTATTTCACATTGCCTTCCTTTTATTATAAACTAGAAGATTGCCGCTCATATCTCCAGGTTCTATTGAACCAATTGCATTCAAACTTAGGCAAATAAAAAAACGCAACAGAATCCGGTCAGTAGTTTTTGCGTTCAATACGAACTAATAGATAAACAGACTCAGACAGAATCGGTCATTTAACATAACCCAAGTTTTTTTTAAATGTTTCTAATGTACAGACATACATAATTTACAATTTATAACTGTCATCACACAGTCCAAATTCATAAACAATTTTTTATCCAAAATAATTACTTGTGAGGATGGAGATATCCCGAAGACGGCTCGGGTCAAGCCGGGGTGCAAGGGAAATGCCCTGTGATACCTTACACCCTAGCGTCAGAACTTCAGAAGACCATCGAAGGCGTGCGATTTAGACGGTAAGAGTCCGACATAACATGCCATGGTGTTTGCGGTGGAGAGGGGAGGGGGGGGGGGGGTGATTATCTATGAGGATTTCCCAACGAAAAAGCCCTAAAATCAGAGGTTCCATGCTACCGTCCAACATTATTTTCAAATTATTTGTATTCCACTTACCAACTTAAGTACTTTGATACAGTAAAAGCAGTTGGTATAAAACAGTCTTTGATGGGTTATTAAGAAAATATTAAGAGCCTTGTCGTTGTAATTGCTTCCGAGCGGTCGCTCTCAAGGGATTAACAATTAGCTTCTCGACGTTTTATAATAATACGATAACGGACTGAGCTTTATGCATTTGCTTTGCGATTTCGTAATAAATTTTTAATGTTATTTACATTTACAATTTAGAGATAAAAGAAAGCAGGAAAGTACTTAAAGCAATAAAATATTTAACGTTAAAACTTATTCAATAACGTTATTTTTGATTACATCCGAGCCTATCACCAACTTGCTGTTGCGGCATCACCTGAATGAAATTTGCTCCCATTCTCGTGGCCAACGGGAACCTATATTCCCAGGATTAAAACACACACACAGGACAGATGAATCCGTTCAGCCGTTAGAGAGTGATGGTGTAACAAATACTCATCCATTCGTGCGTTAAGATTTTCGCATTTATTATTATCAGTAACATTTTTAGTACTAAAAAACGTTGATACGATTACCGTTGCTATTACCTTCCGTTTGCTGATTCGCGGTCTCGACTATAGCTCGAGTCCATTCACTTAGTTAAAAATAGTCCTTAGTAATAGGATAGTATGTAGCATAAGCAAATAATTTGAATAATTTTCCCTTAATTTTATTACGCACTTTTGAGAGTCATTGCTCCTTTAAGTGTCATTTAGTCATTACAAAGTAAGTTTGTTTTGAATCCTTCCGTCGCACATCAAAGCTATTTGCAGGACGACAAGACGCTTCGCTTCGCTGCTCTGCTTTATTTAGGTGTCTACGTTTTACTTGTTAAGTTACTATTGTTACAGAATAAATAAATAGTTACTACGCTATTGTATATATAGTTATTTGTTACGGTTGGTCAAATATCATTAACCTGCGATACCTAAAATTAAGGGTTTGGTTCAAAATGTTTTTTTAAATTTGTGTCCATGCGTGCGTGCATCCCTGCGTACATGCGTGCATGTGTACGTGCGTACGTGCATATGTATTTGTTTGTGTGTGGGTGTGGGATTAAAGAAACCAAACTCATACACCACTCTGTCTGTAACCGCTTTTACGATGACGCCACATGAGGCGTGGCGACTGGTAATCATTCTTCACTTTAGTTTCAAGAGACTTATTTGCAAGTGCACCATATAATTTTCTTGTAATTATATGGTGTTTAACAGAAACGATTTATTTAATATGAGTACCTTACTTCACTGAGAGCTGTGTGCCAATATTTATGCAAGGATATCTACATTGTACTCGCGCCTTTTTATATAAAAAATATTGGAAATGAAAAATCTTTGGGCTTTATCGAAGATTTTATGGCAGTAGAGGAAGCTTGTGAAGTGTAATTTGTCTTCTATGGAAGAGAAGACTTGGTCAAACTTAAAATTCTACATGTGTTTGATCACAATCGGTCGAATAGAGAAATATAGTCAAAAAAACGAGAAAACCGACTTCTACGCGGGCAGAGCCCTTCTTCGGGATAGACTACTAATAAATGTTTATAGTATAATATAGGTAATAATTAAAAAAAAGTTTAGGTGCTAATGGACACCCATTGGACCTTAATTTGAATCCATGAAAGACAGGCAACAGGCAACAAAAAAAATCGAAGTTTCAAAAATTCTCACACTTTTCAAGGGTCGTAACATACAGACCGACAAGTTAATACCCTTATAATAGTCATTTAAATGTTCTCACTTCCGTTATAGGTACTTACTGACCGTGTGAAAATCCTTAAACACTAAATTACTTAAAGGTTAAACTTGTAACATAAATTGTAGGCGCCAATGCCTGGATTGAAAGTGAAATCATGTTTGTTGATCCTTGACATTCGAGATAACTGGGCAGAACTAGTGTCTAAATTAAATGGTTTGTTGAAACATGACTCCAACTGTGTTAAAGATACAGATAATGTGTTGTAAACGGTGTTTATCTATACTGTACCTAATTACAATACTACCTACATACTACAAATAAATAACGGTGTTCTATCGGATACATTTCGGGGAGTGCGCTCTGGAATTGCACAACCTGATACCTCCAAGTCCTTTCCATCAACGAACGACCAGTCGAACAGCGTCACGCCACCGCTAATGGTCGATATTCCACTCATACGCACAAAGCGCTTTGCTGACACGTTCATCGTGCGTACAGCTAAGGAGTGGAATTCCTTGCCTGAGTCTGTGTTTCCGGAAAACTATAACCTGGGAGTTTTCAAGTCAGGAGTGAATAGGTTCCTTCTAGGCAAGCGTGATTCATCGTAGACCATATCGTCACTTACCATCAGGTGAGATTGAGGTCAAACGTAAGCCTATCATGAATTAAAAAAAATGTAGGCGGTAGATACAATCTGCTTAATAATACTGAAACTGTAGGTACATAAAATTTCAATTAAAATTAGGAATAAGCAAATAAAATTAACGACAAAATTGCATCTACGACCAAAACAGCAGACATTTTTTGCATCTAACAATTTTTTTTTCTTTACTATATCTGTCTTCTGTGCAGTTTGATTCATCCCCACTGACGGGGAAGAGCACTGTAAAAATGAAATTGATCGTAAAACAACCCCTACGAATAATTCTACCCCTGAATACGGACTTATGTTTCATATAGCTCGGTTTATTAGTTGGGGGTAAATATCGTCACTTTTTGAAAAGCCTCCCTTGCTTATTGCAGCAAAAAGGAAAAGTTATGCCACCGGTTATGCGTTAACACGTATGATGTATTTGTTTTGTCATAACATATTTACGATTTTGTATACCTAAATATTTGAATGTTATTTATATGGCAGACGTTTTGAAATGGAAATAAAAATATTACTGTGGTCACGTGATATTACACAGTGTAACATTTTTTATTTTTTTTAACCGATTTTATTGTTTTTTATTTTTTCATTTTATTATATACCCTTTTCCAGACGTTTAGGCGTTTAGTTATTTTTTGCCTAAGTTTCTGTGCATACATGAGTTATATAAAAAATGCAGTCATCTTAAGCCTCGGATGCAACCAGTAAGGCTGGTTTTATCGTTACGCGTTTCGGCAGCGCCGTTGGAGCGCGCGCGTTCAGAGATATATGGGAGTAGAAGTTGCGTTTTTGTGTCGCGCGCTTGGGTAGCGCCGTTTAATAAACGCGCGATGTTCGACAGCGCTGTCCAAACGCGCGCTGCTCATTCGCTTCTACGGCCAGTGTGCGTTTTAGTGTGACGCTGTTGAGACGCGCCGTAGGTACAGTTGAGAAATTAATTACATCGATACGGGACGAGTAATCGAGGAGGTTCGAACCAGAAGGTGTTTATGGGACCCGGCCGATGAATTATACAAAAAAATAGGTTGATAGGCGAAAAAAATTATAAAATTTATTACTTACTATTTTCTCGTAAATCGGAGAAAAACGTTATGTGTTCGCCTTTCCGTAACCTTGTAGCGTTATAAGGATCAACTACTCTTTTTCGCCGTTGCCTTCTTTTCCATAATAAGTAAATAGCCAGTAGGTACTCGACTCGCATTAACCTTCATAATATTGTACACGACTGTCTCACAGCAGCGGAACGCGTGCTACTAATCTCGTTTTATAGTGCACCGCTGTTCAAACGCGCGCTGTTAACAGCGCGCTGCTCAACAGCGCGTCTAGCGGCGTGACGATAAAACCAGCCTAACCAGCTAAGATGGTAACACTATAGGTACCTAATAATGTGATTAAACCCATATTTAATTAGATTATTATTATGCATTAACTTCAAACAACCGATGTTTACTCGTAACTACATAATTTATGCATTAAATGAAGTAACAAATTTGAAAAAACTAAACACAAAGTGCAGTTACCAGTTTCAAAGCCCATTACAAGTCCCATTACTTTGTGTAATCGGTAACCCATCTATTGATTGCGTGAAACAGCCGCAATTTGTGCTTAGTTTTTTTACTGCGTATAATGATGCAATTAAACTCATATTTAGCTATATTATATGAAATAACTATGGAGGTGTAAAATTAAGGAACCTATCATTACAAAAGTGTTATTGTTTGTCCGTCCGTCCGTCATTCTGACAAGAAGTAACTCATCTTTGTCTATCATATCGATAGCATTTTTATTCTTAAATTTTGGTTTCCTAGATTTTTTTGTTTTCCAAAGTGATCATGACATCCTCCAGTGTGCATATACAATTATGTAAAAGATCGTCAAATCCACCTGTTAATGTGTGCTATTAATTGCTGGATTTGCCGACCTCCGTGGTGTAGCGTTTTTTGTCTGTCTGTCTGTGTACAAGGAATCAGGATTCTTAGTTAAAAAATTTTTTTTGAAAAGAAAATTAAGGCCTTAAAAATCCAAACCCACGCAGGGAAAGTCGCGGGCATAACTAGTAAAACATAAGTTAAAATTTCACCTCAAGTTTGACCCAAAATACAGTTATTTTCCATTGAAATGGATTCAAGGTACAATTTAAGGGCCGCCCCCTATATGTTATATGCAACAAAAAAGCGGGCAGCCACCGTGTCCAATTTGAACTAGTGAAAAATGAATGTCTATTATCCTTACTAAATTATTGTAGGTCTGGCCTGTACCATGATATCTCAAGTGAGCGATACAGGTGACGCTCAGGCACAATATTATATATATCTATGCACTTCCTATTATTATAAATGCGACAGTATGTGGTCGTATTATTTTAATCTGGTTTTAGTAGGAAACAATAGGATACAAAGAAACAGACTTCAAATATTGTAGTATTATGTAAGTTCTTGCATCAATTCACAAACTTAGTCACTATGTGCAATTTAAATTTGAAGTAAAACAATCGAAAGAAAACAAGATACGATCGGTTTTCTGATGGTGATAACATTAGACACTATCGGACTTAGTTGATACAGTTTTCTAAACTTTAAGGCTGCTAGGGTTACTTCAAATTGTAGTAAATTGCAGCAACCCTTAATTTGTTTCTCAAATAAAGGGCTGTCTATGTTATCACACGGTATCAGAGCGTTTTCGTTCGTTCGTTCGTTGAAAAAAAAAAAAGTAAAAAAGTAAATATTGAACTGGCAAAGTAAATAAATAAATTGAGCCATTTGACGTGACTAGTCGAATGCATACATTAAGAGCAAATAAGTGATGTGTCTAATCTGATAATGAATAATGATCGAGTAAAATTTTATTTGAAATATTGGCAATACAAAGTTCTATGGATGGTAACGATTTGCCAGTATCACTTGGTACGGGTACAGGGGCCAGACATCGTAACTTTACGATTCCAAGTTTACTGCACCGGCCCTGCAACTGTGGGGAAAAAATAAATTGGAAATTGACGCCCTCCGATACTCTCTGTTTTTACGACCACCGCACTAGTTGGAATGTAATGATGTAGTGTTGGGACACATTCGTGATACAGCTCGACGGTTTCTAAGTACTATCACCTAAGTGGTAGATACGTGATTTGCAGGTTTTGAGATCATCACCTTCGGGATGCCTAAAAAAATGTAGTTAAGACAATAAACTGAGCACTCGAGCTACTTTTTATCAGAATAATTCCAATCGATAACCTAGTAACAACAAAAAAAAACAAACAAAAAAAAATATCTACATATTACTTTTACTATCTATTTGTTATTTTTTTATAACAACTATTGCATTATCAACTGTTATACATAATTTTATGACCTTGAGTTAAGTGTAACATGATGAAACACTTGTTTAAAACTTTAAAACGCTTTACTGTAAAATTTGTGTTTAGTAATTAGGGGTTTGTACGCAGGGGCCGTCGAGCAACAATAATTTTATGATAAGATATTTTTTAAGCCTTATAGTGAAATCAAAATTAAAAATTAACATCGACGCAATTACATCCATTCGAATTTCGCATTTGTATAGTGCAGTATATAATTATAACATTAAAATTTTCTATTGTTATTTTGCAACAGGAGTTCTAAGTTAGTGTAACATCAAGTTCCACTTAAGATTGTCATTTAATATTGAAATTTTTCACATACCATGTAGTATGTTGAACAAATGAGCATAAAGAAATACAATCACAAGCACATGTGAAATCATAAACAGCACTTGTTATTATGCACTCTCATTGTATGAATATATCCGACTTATGTTTACGATTGTACTTGCAAAGAATAATGGACTTTATTACTTACGTATTAAAATTTAAAGAAATATTTGGAATATATTTGTATCCTGTATAGGATTAACCGACCCAAGAACTATGTTTTAAGAGCTAATAAAATGGTTTAAAAAGGAAGATTATCGAGAAAAGGAGATATGGAATGGAAGTGCATTGACATAATCATAATATACTAAAACTTATATTCGTAATATCTGTATAATTTTATTATTAACATCTTCACTATTTTGTAATACTAGCTAAACTTACCAGACTCTTTTTTATATCTTCTACAGAACCAATTGCAATTAAACGTATGGCTGATTTTAAGTCTTACTAACCCCTTTCTACTTACTTAAGACAGGACTAAAAGAAGAAAAAATACATCAAAATCCGTTTAGTAGTTTTTGCGTCCTTCGCGAAGAAACAGATAAATCAATAAACATACATAAATTATAAAAATATTTTCGTGTTCAGAATCGTTCATAGTATATAACTAAACCCGAGTAGTCTTTTCCTAAATACTTCCAATGTTCAGACACAGCACACAAAATTTTATAATAGTATAGATGTAACCAATAAAGACATAACATAAGACAATGTACAATTTAAGTAATATAACACTATAGAAAAAAAAATATCCGGTCAGCACCCACAGTTTCACAAATAACATATTATATATATTATTTATATATACACACAATCATAAATAAAAGAAAAATAATTCAAAATTAGATTAGATTAGTAGAGGCATCAAGGGGCTTCTGAACCACGATTATAATTCCATCAATGATATAGTTGTTACAAAAAATCCAATATTTAAAAAAGGGACAATAGGAAATGATGGTTACCCACCTGCTCGAACATTTCAATGGAGTTAAATATTTGAGTAAGAAATTAAATACTATCGAATGACGGTTAAGATTGATGACAATTGTACAGATGAACTCACAAATGAAAAGTAAACTTTAACGCGGATGAAATTTTAGATGGCTGTGGTTTCAAAAACAAGTCAAGATATAGTTTGAAAAATTCATTTTGTTATTTTAACTTAATTGTTATTTTGAATGTTGTAATTTACTTTAAACTTTAAACTCTAAAAGTATTTTGGTTGGAAAGACAACTTCTATTAAAAATTATCATTTAAAATAATTAAAAAATCAATACATAAAAAAAATCAAAACGATAAGTTTGGATTTTATCGGACCTGAAAATAATCCATGATTATATTAAATGAGTGATTCTACTTTTCATATTTCCATCATCTACGAGTAAATAGGATAAGAGACGCCATACGTGAAAATTCACGTAATATTGTGATCCTATTAAATAATTAGTAGTAACTGTCTGAGAACTAAGTGACTAACATTTGTACACATAAAATCAACACTTAAAATAAATTATAGTGTAGTTGCACTTGAGCGTGCGACTGTATATATAGTTCCCCTCCGATTGTTGATCTCTGACATTTAAATTAGATTACCTACGTAACATTTCCATTCTACGTGAAATGTCTTAATGATTGATTTGAACCACATTCGAACACAAAATGTCGATGAACGGCTTTTTATTTGTGGTTGAAGAAAAACGTTGCCTTGTGGTGTGTCCATTGTAACCGATAATTCTTGATTGTTGTGGTCTGTGAGCCTGCAGAACAGCACTGCTGCAATCACATGAGACTCGCAATGTGTATTTAAGATTTAATGCAGTAAACATTCTTAATACAATTTTCATTTATGTAATTTGCATTTAATACATGCAAAATACAAAAATGCCAATTCAAATTTACTACTTAAAAAATAAGAATGAATTTAATAGTTTAAAATTTGCAATGCATCCTAAGATAACTCGGTTCTAACACAAAATTATTTGAAGTACATAATATATTTATATTTGATTACAATATAATATGAAATTTTTGACTGCTGCGACTGCTGCCACTAGTAATTGGACAATTTAGAACGAAAGAAGTAAGAAAGAATGACGTTGAGAGTAATTTTAATTAAAAAGCTTTCTACTTCATTCCCAAAAAGAAGTTAAAAATACAAACTTCATTGTAGGAATGAAAAGTAAGTCAATTTGAAAATGTATAGATGAAATTAGTAATTGTAAACTTTGTAATGCCAAGTAAATTAGAAATGATATCTTGAGTTATTTGGTGAGCAAATCGTAACACCGGATAATATATAAGACAATTAATATAATAACGTTAAACAGGATGTCTTCGACACAGCAATAAAAACCGTAGGCGGTTTTAATAAAGCTATAGACTTTATGGAGGCATTAAATGAACCACGTTTTAATTTGGTTGTAAAATCAGACGAGCCGTTGAGGCCTTCAGTAATAACTAATAAGAGAATGAAATAAATGGCTATCCCAATGGATAGGTATACGGAAAGAAATTATTATTGGCAACATGTTTGATAGTTACATGCAGAGAGCTAATGACTATTGCTTTTTCTAATTCTTCTATCAGGTTCCATTAATTTGTACATTACTATTTTATGTTGCTCGGTTAATCACGTCTAGTAATAGGTAGGTTTTCTTTGATAGATATTTGGTATGAATGGCAATCCTTATTCAGAAAGTAATAGTTCTTGGCATTACAGCCTGCCCATGAAGCGGTAAGAAAGGCTTAATAAACTTTATAAATGTTTAAGTTGGCAGAAAACAAAAATTTCAATTTTATGACATATTTTTCACATATCTATTGACAATATGTACATTCATCGTATCTATTTTAACGCTTATCAATTTGCCTACAAGTAAATGAAAATATAAAAGTATTATATTTACGTAGTATTTGCCATTGCAAGACGCAAAAAATTGGAGACACAAGATGTTAAAATAATATGAATAATATATAAGTCCAAAATTAAACTGGTTTAGTTAAATATTTTCTTGTACTTCTATGAGGATCGATACAAGTATGTAACATATCGTATTAATTAAAATCTATTTATCTAAGAAATCCCAAAAAGTAAACAAACTCATAGACCCTGAACGGGTTCAACGATGTTTTTTTGTTTCATCTACAAAAAACGGAAGTCTAATAAAACTATTTAATCAAAAATAAGATCGAAATGAAGACCGAATGCTCACTAAACAAATTATGAAATCAGATCCTCCACAAAACGATCCGTCAAAATTTCTGACAGATGAAGAAAAGCATTTTTTACTTGATATTTTATTATTGTGCGTTGGTACGAATGCAATGGAGGTGAATGCTTTTAAGCGGTTTAAAGTTAAAGTAAATAAATGAAGTTTAACATGTTTGATTTGGTATGTTTGTTAAAAACTCGAAAGCTGGTCAAGCGCGACAGGTGTGAAAATAAAAATGTCGCCTTTTAGACTATGATTAAGGTTTTATTATCTGTAGTCAAATACAGGTTATGTAAAAAATGAAGAAAGTAATGAACAGTGTTATCGATAGATAAACTACGGATACACTCACTGCGATAGCGTCAAGGCATATTAGGTTTGGTCACCAATCATAACAAAGTGGTTATCGTAGCATAAGGATGCATAGGATACTTTGATTGTGATGAAAGACTTCTTAAAATATCTAGAGAATTCTCCGACAGATGAGAAAGAATGACAGAGAAGAATCTTTCGAACCTAAATTTTGAGGACTCTCTCCATATATTATGGGCAAAAAAAATTACATTGTCATTTCCAAAAGTATGTCCAATAAATTCAAAATAAATCTTTATTAAAGGGGCAACTTACACTCAATCGTACAGTGCTCAGGTTTCTCTCCCCTACTTTGCAATACGACAACCCTCAATTATCATCTTATTCGCATTTCGTAATTCATAATACTCCAACTGACGAAATTTATCGTGCATACACGTAGCATGTAATTTTCGCATACATCAACTCGTAAATATCAATTTCTTGCTAACGTTAAAATTACAGGGTTGGTCGGTTTTACATGATTTAGGAACTGTCCGTCTAATATTTCGGCGCCGATTCGATGGCGGTTGTATTCGGATTTACTTTTCCTTTTGTATCATGTATTTATATAAATATGCAGAAACCTCCAGCATGATGAACGGACGACCTGAAAAGGGTAGCTGGCATAGACTGGATGCGAAAGGCGATGGATCGGGTAATATGGCGTACATTGAGAGAGACCTATGTCCATGTCCAGCAGTGGACTGCAAATAGGCTAATTGATTGATTGATTGATTGATAAAGAAACTGTATTATTCCTTAATGTAGGTACGAATGCAGTAATGTTGTGTGATGTGAGTGTACTCGTAGTAGTTGTTTACAGGATTAGGTCCTAATCTCAGTGATCATGACGTCTTCTTTTGAAGTTCACTCCATCTAAGCGCATGGCCGTGCGCAGGACAAGTTCCAGCAACAGGCCGCACACTGTTTACACGAACCGTTTCAACCCACATTTGACCCCCCTGCAGCAGGCTCAGTACTTATTGCAGGTCAGAGATAAAATTAAACCTACGTAACCATATACTAGTACTAAAGCAGTAAGTTCAAATTTATTAGAAATTTAAATGATTATGATCGATTTTAAACTTGGCATTAGATTGGATATCAATCCTTTTTTATTTAGGCGAACCTTTAGCCGATTGGAACTTGGCCCCCTTTTTAACAGGTATGTTTTTGGTGGGATCATATTTAAAATATGTTTCCTTTAAACTTTATTGTATTTCAGTTGATAAATTGCTTAGTGGTAATGAAAATGGCATTATCTGTCAATTCGTGGTCATTATTTTTTTATCACATAAATCAATTTTAAGTAGGTACGTAACTTGAAAACTTAACTCCTTTTTTAAATGTACTTGTGTTGTTGTTAAACGTCTAATTAGCAGCCATTAACTGATAACGGTTTGTTACTCACGCTTAGCATAGTTTTGGATACATTATATTACTAATAGTTATGACGGTAATAATGTGTATAAAAAGTAATATATTAAGTTTATTACTTGAAGAGGCGTGGATACAAGACTTGAAACCTACGATAAAGCGTTATTTATTAGTATTGTTCAACAGTCGTTGTAAAGGTACAATTTGGTGAAGAAAGCTGCACGAGTTATTTTCAATGTTCTTACAATATGTAAGGATGTCAATCGGATTATGATTTTGTATCATAGATCATTGATTATCTTTCCAATGTGGAGTATTTCTACATTGTCAAGTAAGTCTTCTGTGCTATGTTTAAGTACCATTATCGCATTTGTGAATGCTTAACATTAGACGGGTTATGTTTTGTATCTATTTGTGGAGACTTTTATTGGTTCTCTGTGAAGAAATTCTACCATTTTAGTGGCAGACAAGCACACGGCCCATCTGATATGAAGCGGTCACCGTGGCTTATGGACGTGAGCTACACTCGCGCTGCAGACCCTGAACGGGGATTTTTTTTTGTTTATTTACGTATCTTTATAGGGGGATAGGCGGGATTGGAGCAATTGAGGAGGGTGGAAGTTGAGAGGGAAGGCGAGGATTGAGAGACTTTCACTGGTAGTACAGAATAGCTTGAAATCTGCACCCTATCCTGCGTGAAAAATACCTCTCCCTTGTTTACACTGTAACGTACACATCATTTGTGGTCATTTTCCTTTGTTTGCTCGGTGTGTTCCAGGCATAAATTTTCTCTGATTACAGTAGCAGTGCGGCGACGTTAAAACAAGTCATTTCGATCGCCTTTATTAAATCGTAAACAGTTTGATGGGTCATTTTATTTTTTTCAATAAAGTGTTTATTGGCATTCCGCTTTATTGCGGCAGTAACGTTAGATTTTGAGTGTATCGTACTGTTTGATAGGAGTTTAACGACGTCGGGAGAAAAGCATTGGATTTCGTCGTTTCAAACAATGTCATTAAAAACCTGTCTTGTATTATATGGATGACGTTATTATTGTTACAATAAAAAGAAAAGAGCAGTATCATGGTTGGTTATAATATTGGTTACCATCATTAAAATATTAGTATGTCACCTACCATTTCTTTACTTAATATAATAAGTCTTATTTTAAACCCATAGTTTGGAAAATTCCCATCCCTTAAGTGATTTTTTCAGAAATGTGAAAATCGTAAATTATTACGTTAGTAGCAGCATAAAGATACTGCTACTGAAAATTTCCTAACCTAAAATCAAATAACACATCACCCAACCTGGGAATAGAAAGATAAATAAATAAACTAAAGTCAAGAAATTATAGGCAAATTATTTCCAATTTCTACCAATGATGAGTAGTCTAAATTAACCCTTAACCAATATTAGTTCGTTGGTTCGCACGAATTTTACCTAGCGCGGCACTTTCGTAGTAAATTCATCAGCCATAAACATTGTATTACGCATGTAATCGGTTTGAGGGCACATCCACCTGTGACTCACTCAAAGGTGGTATAAATCATGTGGGGTTTTTTGATGGCCTAACATTTTATGAATGACTGTACTCGGTATTGCTGCTTCTTTACCTTTAGCTCACGTTTATTACAGTAGTTGTTTACTAGAACCTTATTTAAGTTCGAATGGACCAATGAATTTTTGTCACGTCAATTTTTCTTGTCACTTGTGGCGTCAGCTCTGTTTACATTTTGGGGCAGGGTTTCCCAATCTTTATATTGCCCTGCTCTTCCAAACCATGAATAATATTTTTATTGTGGGAAAGGGATTAACCTGCAAATGTTCAGTAAAAAAAATGACACGAAATTTTTCCCCATCTAAGTCGGCGTCAACCAAGGACCTACCCCCTCAGCATGGCGTTTGTAGACTTATGTCTTCTCCAGACTAATGTAATCGCAGAAAAATTTTGTCACACGTGACCAAAACGTCACCTAAACTTTTTCTGCGATTTTATTGGTAGACAGAAAAAAAGACATAATGTCTACGGAAGCTATGCTGAGCGGGCTGGAGAGCTTGAAGACAGATACTGAGCCTGACTACTAAGTATTAAACACGCGAAACCAATTTAAACCGATGCATCAATTTTATCACCACTTGAAAGTCATAAAATTTCTAAATTACCTCTCTGCATATTTGGTTTAACGATCGATATGATAAAATTTCAAATTGCTATGATTGGTTGTAATTAGTTTTATTTGCAAGAGTACATCTGTTATGGCTTAGAAATATGCGCAATGACCGCTCACAAATTCTCAGATAAAATCAAATGGGAAATTCTTCTAACACAAGCTCGAAATTTTATGTGGGATGAAAAACAAGCTGGATACAACGCTTATATTATATTAATATAGAAATACAATGAAATTGGAACTACTCTAAATGTTTTGGCAGGTCGTGATTGGGATGATCCTTTAGTACCGCAAAAGAGCACTGATAACAAACACTAATGTGAGTAGAGCGGCATTAGTTCCATCATCATAGAATCTCGTATTAGATTTGAAGTGTAATTACGCCATAGTTATGTGCTTGAAAATGGTACTTGCTACCGAGCAGGAAACAGGAATTTTATATCTGGTAACCGTCCTGTGACCTGCCAAGTAAGGTAAGTCAGAGTTGAAAAACTTGCGGCGGTCTTGGGGGTTAGGTATCGCCCACTAACTAAGTCTCTGAGGAATCAGAACCGATATTTAGCCACGCATATTCATTTCACCTCAAGATGCTTTACTTGCTACTATTTAACAAACCTTTTTTTTTTCCGTGCGGAAATCCTCATGGATACCCACCCCGCGGCCAGCGGGGCAGGTTATGTCGGACTCTTACCGACTAAAACCGCACGCCGTCTAGGGTCTTCTGATGCCAGGGTGTAAGGTGGCCCAAAGAGCATTTCCCTCGCACCCCGGCTTGACCCGGGCCATCTACGGATTCGAGATGGCCCCCTCGGGTTTGGGAACCGCGTGGTTCCCGTCATACCCCCGGAATAGGAGGGGGGGGAGCTTACGGTAATTTTTTCGATGTATTTTTTACCTTTATTTTAACTAATCACTCTTATATCGACACTTTAAAAGTACCTATCTCAATTTGACAACTGTTTTAACAGTTTTATGGTACTGCACCACGTTATACCGTGTTTAATGATAATTAATCGTCTTAGTTTTCACTAAACCTTTCAAATCCCACCTACATACATTTTTTTTTGTAACGCAACGTTAATTTATTACACGAACGTGTCTACATGCGTTTAACAAGGTAACCCGTAGATTTGGATACAGAATTATGACCCTTGTGTCAGTAAGAATAAAGAGGGAGTGAGGTGAATTTTCTTTGTGGAAGCAGTGACGTTTCGACACCGGACGCAAGTCAACAATTGCCTTCCTGTTGTGATAACGGTATCCAGGCTAATTACCAAAGTGTAACAGTTAACATCTTAATGCATTTAGTATTGGTTCACATAAGCTTGTTGTGTTTTTTTTAAATCAATCAACTTATTTTTACAAAAGTTTTTTTTTTTTTTTATTCATGATTGGCTTACGTTTGACCTCAATCTCACCTGATGGTAAGTGACGGTGTGGTCTACGATGAATCACGCTTGCCTAGAAGGAACCTATTCACTCGTGACTTGAAAACTCCCAGGTTATAGCTTTCCGGAAACACAGACTCAGGCAAGGAATTCCACTCCTTAGCTGTACGCACGATGAACGTGTCAGCAAAGCGCTTTGTGCGTATGAGTGGAATATCGACCATATAGCGGTGGCGTGTTACAGTTAAAGTTACTAAACAATTAATCTTTGAAATAATAGTAAAGGTTCTAGCCATTGTTTGCAGCTACATTCACATGAAAACTGGTTCCATTTACGACCTGTAAAATAATAAGAAACATCCGACCACCCATCCATACTCACACACCTTCACGTATATATAATTAATCTGTCTTATGACACTAAAAACCTTATAAACTATAAAAATTGCAACAAAACTCTAATCTGTGTAAATCTCTGTGTACTTGCTATGCCTATAAACCTCGTGCAAGTGCGGGTATTAAGTCGATAAAGTTTCATGATAATTGGTTCAACGATGTGGCGGCGTATAAAAAAAAACAAACTATATTGATTTTTAATGATATAACATAAACGTGCGTCACTTTAACAGGTATAAAATACTGCAAGTAGAAATCCTTATAGATAAGATTCCCCATGTGTATTACTAATTACTATAGATTAAATTATATTATCTGTGATTCATTTAGTTGTAGGAGATTACTGTCAGGATGTCACTTTGATTCCTATAAGATTATGTTTGTAGGTATGTCTGCTCAAGTTTAATGGTACAATGTTCCTATTTTACGTTTAATTTTTATAATGGATCTCAATACTGTAAGATGTCGATTTTTAGTTATATTTTGAGTTTATTACATAATATAAGCTTTCTTGTTGAATATATTGGACTTTTTATTCTATTATAATTACTAACGTGAATAAAAAGCTATAAAAATAATTATTTTTACTATTCATTTATCTTCCTACATCATATTATTATTATTTTTATTGTAGAGCGCTATCAATATTGGAGTCTAATAGACTCCGGGTAGGGTTGGCTTAATCACTGGTAGGTGGTGAAGGGTTAATAATTGTAATGTTTTCATAGTTCATGTTGTGCCGAGTTACAATTATCTAGACATCTTACATTGTTATGTTTTATTAAAGTAATAAAACATAATTGTAAGATGTCTTGATATATTAAACATTAGGTCTCTTCAGTATTGCCTCATTCGTGCAGTCAAAGTATTAAATAATAAACCAATATATTATTCGAGTTGCGTGCTAACATTATTTATATTTATGACTGTTTATGCTTATTATTATGAGTGTTATAACGTATGAAATATTTTATGATATTTTATAATAACCGTGGTATTTGTTTATTAATGAAGTTGATTAGGGTCGTTAACCCCTTATAATAAGCTTAAGAGTTTAATTTTTTTTATACTACTTAGGTGGCAGACAAGTACGCGGCCCACCTGGTGGGAAGCGGTCACCATAGCCTATGGACGTGTGCAACATCAGGAATGTCACACTCGCGCTGCCGACCTATGGCAGGGGGGGGGGTGCTGGAGGGGGATTGGTGGGGGGGGGGGGGGGTATGCGAGCTCTGGCTATGTAATACCTAATATTGAGAATAGATCTTTTGTAACCCGTGGTTCACACGCTTGATTTGCCAGAGTGAATACTAGTAAATGCCATGTGGTGGGCCATTTTCTTTTTTTCAACCTCAGTGGAATAAAATGAAAAAAGAACTAACTAAGAACTAGAATAAATGCTTTGCTCCTGTGCTATTACCAGCTATAACTAATCCAGGCATGTGGAGCTCAGTTGTCGGATAAATATATTAACCGCGATTTTAAGTCTCATTCTGAATGTTGATTCTTTCCAATTCAAGATATATGTGAGCAACATCGTTTGCACTTTTATCTATAGGCACAATATTGGTTCTAACAATCTTTTACTGCGCTAGTAAAGTATTTTCATAACTTAGAACTACTCATTTGTTGAACATTTCGCAACTGAGTGAGAAATATTCTTCGTTTACACACTTTATATAAAATTCCAACTTTATTATTTAACTACTAAGGTTGAACATCAAGTGAATTTTCATAATATTACTTCAAAATACGGTTTATTGTCAGGTTAATAGGCAAATATATAAGGTGTGTAAGCATTCTAATGTTAAAAGCTCTGACTTAACGCCGAATGTGTGAGCAATGAAATAAATTCTGAGTTATTCTTTAGAATGTGTTATAATATTTTACTTTATAGTGTTGTAAATACATCATTTGAAGTGTTAGTACATACTGTACATACTGTTGGGCACACACTAGTTGCCGCGATCTTTGGACGATCGGATGAACTATTTGGGAGTTACTCGAAGGGCTTGACTTAAATAGAACCACAACTGTACTCTGATCTTGATCGACACTATATTTGCATTAAAATGGGCTTATATAATACTGTTGGAAACGAAACCATATCGCGATGTAGACAATGGCACAACGCCATCTATCGGAGTTCTATGACATTATATAATGTAATGCGATGTTAATCAGTTATTAAGCGCCGTCTATTGCAGACACAAACTTTATACCTTAATTATAATAATTATATTTTAAAAGTAATAGATGTACCATAATTTATTTAGCATATTTTCATATTAAACACATACATAAACTACGAGTCCAAATTATAATCTTTCTAGTAATATATGACTAGTTCGTAATACTACTAATTGAACAGTAGTGACAGCTTACAGTTTCAAGCTTAGACCTACATTCCTAGGGACGCCTTTTTTTTTATCGTGCGGAAATCCCCATGGATACCACCCCCGTCGGCCATCGGGGGTGGTTATGTCGGGATCGAACCGACTAAAACCGCACGCCGTCTCGGGCCTTAGTAACCGGGGTGTAAGGTTACCCAATGGGCATATCCCTCGCACCCCAGCTGACCCCGGGCCGTCTACGGTTTTAAGATGGCCCCCTCGACCCCCCGAAAGGGGGGGTGGGGCGAGCATCGCGCCACTTCGCCGACGGTGGGGTGTAGGGTGACAGGAGGCCGTCCTGTCACCCAACCGTCGGCGCGCAGACAATTAGCTCACCCCCCGCTCGCTCCCCACTGTACCATCTGCTAGTCAGAGGGACACGTGGAGAGCCTCGGAGCAGCCCTCTAGAGGGCCACTCCCACCCCGGCCGGATTGGCCGCAGGCAGCAGCGTATCCGGTGGCGAGTGGGAGGCGCTGCTCGCCTCCGTTGCCCAGGTGCACCACGTGGAGGTTCCGGCCCGCACCCATTCCTAGGGACGTCTGACATTTGTTGTACTTAAAATGTATTAGACCAGTGGAACCACAATGGGCTTTAATGGCTTACTTTTTAAATATTATTATAAGTTTGGTGAATGAACAGATGACCTGAAAAAGGTAGCTGGGATAGACTGAAGACGGAAGATCGGGCACTATGGCGTACATTGAGAGAGGCCTATGTCCAGCAGTGGACTGCAATAGGCTAATTTATCGATTGTGAATAGTATTATCTATACAGCGTGATTTTTTTGTCGTTTTGGACCCGAAAGGGGGTTACTCGGAATAATATATTGTATCAAATTGCTGTACGAGTTTTAATAAAACAATTAACTTGCTGTAATCTTTTTCACTCGTTCGAGTAAAAACTTTTTAGAGCTTCGATAAAAATTCGCTGTCAATTTTTAATGAATGAATGTGCGCTCGCAGGCCTATTTCGAGTCATGACATGTCAGTGCTGGCATTGTTGCGGTCGTCCGGGATGTTTTGTGATTGGTCAGTGCTCGAGATTTGAACAATTTTTTTATTTATTCCAAATGAATGGCTCCAATCGATCTTGTTATCGAAACTGTGTTCAAAATAATTCAATAAATAAAAATAATAATTCTATAATGACTATAAAATCAACGTGTATAAAAAGATTTGTTAAGACGCATTTAAGGATAGTTATGAAAATTTGGGACCCTCCTCGAGGCCTATTCTCATTACGCTATTAACACAGTATAGGCCACAAAATAAATAAATAAATAAACTTTTATCGTTTTCCAACTGCCCCTTTGAAATCCTAATAGCTCGCCACTTTATTCTTCATAAAACATTGAAAACTGTGAACTATAGAGCTATATTAAAGGAATTCGTCAAAGCATTCTGTGCATATTTCTCTTTAGACATTACTATTGTAATGCAAGTTTACACAAAGGGACAGCATGCAAACTAGACGGTTCTTGGAAAATATTCCTATAGTCTGTGTTCTTTTGGCTATATTCAAAGAGATTTGCTAAAGTATTTCGAATCAGCATGCTTCCGGCGAAGCTTACAAGATGTAGTAATGCACAAGTTAAATGATGCGTATCGATTTTGGACCCTTATTCTGATTGACCAACTGTGCCATAAATACCCGCGTTCGTATTAACCGACACATTTGAGTTGTTTTAATTTTACACCGGTTCTTTCTAGTAGGTTAACCAATTGAAATCTATTGACTTTGTACGTTTTGACGGTGATTAGGACTTGATGTCAAACAGAATAATACCCCGAGTTACGAAATTCAGTTACGAAATGTAGATAGCAAATTGCTGTTATTGTTATAGACAGTTGATGTTTTAAATTATGCACCAGAAAATAATAGGATACCTATTAATTCGCATCGATAGCTCAGTGGTTAGGGAGTCGGCGCTATGATCGAGAGGTCCTACGTTCGAGTTCTGTTACCCTACTTATGTCAATTCCCTCCTAATACAAGCAAATTAACTTAGCTAACGAGTTTAGGAGGAGATCTAAGTAATTTCGGTTACTAATTAGGTACTCTTAATAAAAAATAAACAAAAAGAAATATACGTAGGTACCTACCCACTATTACATTTAAAATATTAATAGGAATCAATAGCGATATTCAATCATCGACACTTTCGATAACGATCGTACTCACACAGTAGAGGAAGCATTAAATTACTTTCGAATAGTAAACGTATCGTATTCGTAACGAGAGACTAGATGCTGTCAGTATTACAATCCTATGTCATGATTTCTTGTCTTTATTGATGTATTATCTATCGCGTTTGCACATAAACATAATCAATATCATTGAACAAATCGCTATGTATGACTGTCTCCAGTTTCTCAATACGAATACGATAGGCTTACTATTTGAAATAAATTTCGTGCTGACTCTACAGGCCCTTAGGCCCTAACTGATAAGCCGGCCGGCCCTTCACACGGCTGTCAATATTGACTCTAAAGATTTTTGAGTAATTGCCTTACCTTAAATAGTTGTGCGGGTATATCCACACTATTATTACACCTAACGGAATGTTTGAGAACTAGTTATTTTATCTATATTTTAAAGACGCCGCTAATACAGTTTTATGACTCCCCAATGTTTATGTTTGTGTGAACTGAAAGTTAAGGGACTGTTGATATGGAAATTAAGTACTATTTCGAATAACCGTAATGTAATACCTACTACTTGATTTCCAGTAAGAAACATTTCATCTATTTATACTATACTCTGCATATTAGAGGGATAACACCCCGTTCGGGTTTCCGCCGGGGGTTAAAAATAAGTTACTTTGAAAATTACGTTACCTTTTCCAAACTCAGTTGGGATCTGCTTTTTAGTCTAACTAGGTACGAAGTGGCGTACTTCAATATTTTCTGTGAAGCTACTGCCATCTAGCAACCCATTTACGATATCAAAGTTTTGTGGTTAGATCAGTTTGTCGGACTTTTAAGGCTCCAACTACTACGACTGTCATAGATATTGGTATGGTTCGACAGCTTAACGTGCTCACCAAGGCACGGAGGAATCTCGATGTATGAATGGTCACCCATCCTTGTTTAACCTTGCAGTGTGTCGAACTAATCGGTTACCACTTAGCCACGAGCCCCTCTAGAAGTCATTTAAGCACTTCCCCCTAATGCCATGTGCTTCAAGTCTACCTCGCATAAAGTCATGCAATCAATACATTATATAAAACTCAAAGTCCTGACTGACTGATTGACCTAGAGACAACGCACAGCCTAAACCGCTGGTCGTAGAGACTTGAAATTTGATGGGTGTGTTCGTTTTGATGCGTAGAGGTGTACTAAGAAAGGATTTTTAAAAATTCAAACCCTAAAGCCCTTAAAAGGGTCCAAAAAGGTACTTTTGTTAGAACTCAAGAACGGCTGAACGGATTTTCATGATCTATGATTTGTTAGATTTGTCTTCGCTGCGAATAGCATATAAGGAAATTAAAAAGATATGATTAATTCATGAAATAAAGAAATAATAAGAAAATTAGATGTTCGCAGACGTTTTTATCGCCATCTATAATTGTTGTCATGGCAACAGGAACTAAAAGTGACTCAGTCTAAATTTTAATCCTTTGTTTCTTTTTGCTCAAAGGCAAAGAGGATATATTTATTTTTAGGGTTCTGTGCCTCAATAGGAAAACACGAAACCCTTATACTTAGGATCTCTTCGTTATCCGTCTGTCTTTCTGTCAAGACCTCTTTCTTAGGAACACGTAGAGGCATCTATTGAATTAGATCAAAGGAATGTTGCGGATAGGCATTACACAAAGCGTAATATCCAAATTGTGGTCTCACTATCGAGTCACTTACCAACCCCAGGCCTGCGCTCATGGAGGACGGAGGTCGTTGAGTGGCCTTTCGCCACGTGAGTGAGTCACCTGCACCGCATCGGAGATTTTCGTGCGGAAAGCCCCACGGATCTCTCCCCTCCGTAGTAGGGACATGATATCGGACTTGACTAACCAAAATCGCATTCCGTCTTGGGTCTAAAGGGTAGGTGGCTCATGACCCTGAGCTATCCAAGACTCACTGATGGGCATGGCTGTTTTGGTGAGTTCCTGCATTGTGTAGGCCGGGCGCAGACGCCCAAATGCCACCGTTGCCGGGGCTACTCCGTGGACACTTCGCCGCTTCACACATTGGCAGAGTGTCCAGAGTGAATAGAGTGGCGTCATATCCTTGAAGCAGACGACGGTGTAGGGAACCTCATGCTCTGGCTCTGGTGCCGACCATGGTCACCATAGAGTGTATGTGGAACGTGACCGCTTTTTTTGCGAGGCGGTAATGAGCGCAGAAACAGCAGCGGAAAAGCTACTGGAGATATCTAGCACTGCCGGCCCTTGCCGTTGAAGGTGCACCGGGCGGCGTAGTTCGCAGAACTATTTCCGTTCTCCATGATTGCGGGTCTAGGGTGACAGTCGGGGCTAACCGTCACCCTAGCAGAAGCAGGCCCAGGGTGCCAGGAAGTTATGTTTCCACGCGTGCTTTTTTATAGATAAGGTCGAGGTTTCTGGGATATCCTTTCTAGGACACACCTGATCCCGGGTCACATAGGCCGATATGACGAAAGACCGTGCGATTTTAGTCAGTAGGAGTCCGACATACTAACCTCTCCGTTGCCGCGATAGCTCCGTTGAGGTGAAGCCCGACGGGGTTTTCGCACGGAGGAAAAGAAAGGGTACTTCCTTTTGGGCTAGAATCCAGATATTTTGCAGAAAGTAAAATCTTATGGCAAAGGTAAAGGTAGAAGTTTGAGAAAGCGTAAATATTACCCACATCACCAAAAAAATTCTGTGGGTACCTATGTCTGTCAGTCAAGACAAGGAGCACTGCAGCAAAGCTAAGTTCGTCCCTCAACCCAGAGTTGTACGGAACCGGGACGGTTTTTATTATTATACACACGGGTTATTATACCTACTCTTTCTTTAGTTTCAACTTTTTGAATGTCAAATCAGGTTGTCAAAATGTCAATGTCTGCATAGCAAGATTTAAATAATAAAAACCGATAAAACCAGATTTTCGGAAATAAATAATGTTTAACTAATTTGAAATAGTGCATCGAATGTGAAAGTGCAATGCAAATATGGTAAAAGGGTTTATCAAAAGGCCTCTTCCAAGTCACACGGGATACATACGCGGGATCAACAGTTCATAAGATCAACAATCAATATTTCAACGCTTGGCCAGAGCAGCTATCTAATCCCCATAAAATCTCCATAAAAGGACAATGATGGTAGACAGACTGGTTTTGGCCGCGATGCACGGGACTTTACCTTGAAGGATTTGATAGGACTCAAGCTGAAATAAATATGTTTAGCTGCAACCACTGTTTGCCAAGGAATAGACACATTGAAAGTTAGTACGGGTAGTCCCTCAGTTTAAAAAAGACTTGGTGACGATAGTCAACATTCACGCGGGCGGAGCCGCGCGCGGTTAAGCTAGTATAATATATTCTAATGTAGGCTTTTGAAATGCTTTTCCGCTAACTATTAAAACGACCGGAAACCACATTGGAGTAGTAAAAGCGGAAATGGATCGGTGCTTGTACGTTGGTAACACTATTAGTCAGTGTTGCCAACGTTATTAGAAGTGAACACGCGATAGTTGTGTTAATATATTACTTAGTTTATAAGTTAATGCTGGTATTAAAATTATAGTAAAAATTTATACTTCTACTACTGATGTTTTATTTTAGGCTGCTGAAGATTTTGACAATGAGTCCGATCGGATTTAGTAGATAGAACCTCGGGCTTCAAAGTGTACATAGGTGGATTTTATGCTACATACATTCTCTACCAATCAACCTAAGGTAGTTCAGAAAAAGACTAAGAAGGTGTAATGAAAGAAACATAAAAAGCTTACAAATATGTATTTACACTAAACAGAAATCAAACCCCCGACCTCTGACTTTGAAGTCGAACACTCCACAACCACGACACATTCATGCTCTTCCGTTCGTTTAAGTCCATTTCAATACTATGTCATATCAAACTCACACTTTCAGATTACAACTCGTTTTTACGGCCTAAGAACACAATAATTGCACGACATGATAAAATCTTAAAAACGTTAATATTGTCTTGTATGCTATCGCAGCATAATACACAAAACAACATACACACCAAGCACCTAATTAAAGTCTAAAAACCTCCTTATAATGTGAATGAAAAAAAAAACCATATAAATCAGTCCTTAATGACTCATCAAGCTCCATTGACCTCGGTGCATGATACGGATTGCTCCCGACACAAATCCTATCTCGTATGACGTAAACAATCCCTACCCCTATTTAAACATTGAATGCGCTTCCCTGCTGGAGCTCTGTTGCACGTGCAACACTCAAGGTCCCACAACCCTTTACACATCCTCTCATGCTTGCAATTAAAACGAAAAACCAAGCGAAACAACGGCATACATGCTCAATGAGCACGAAAGAGACAGCGAGCCTCATTTACCCAAGCACTTTTATTTCCACTTGCACTTGAGAGGTCGTCGGCCAATCAACGGTCGTGCCGTACCCGCTTCGCATTGGTCCGTTTGAATAGAGAATATTTTTCAAAAAATGGAACAAAAGTAGAGGGTAGGTAATAGCGAGTTTTGTTTTATTCGAGTGGCATTTCGCATTTGAGTGGAGGCGGACGTCTCGACTTTTAATTACCTTATATTTTTGCTATTGTTTCTTAGAGGGTACTCATACGCTAAGCTGCTTTTCATTTTATGACACGATGACGTTCAACATTGTTATTTTATTACACGGAGCTCCTTCAGCTGGTACTAGAGTTGGCAGATTTATTTTAATATAAGGAAATTAGCTGAGTATTTTGCTTTGTAACCACTACTTTGTGTTTGTCAGGAACAGTCATTGCTCAAGTGTTAGTTTCAGTTTTACATAAGTGCTAACAAACTAGAAGGGATAAGGTTAAATATTTGAGTCTTCCTCTTCAAAACTCATATGCATAAGCTTCAAATTCACATTATTATCCGTAAATATCTTTGCCACATCATTATTCAAGAGTTTTCTAAAGAGAACTTTTGGCTCTTAGTATTATCTGAGCACAATAGAACAAATTAGTTATTATGGTTGTTTAGGTTTTTGTATTCAGTCCTTCAATTAACATCACCCTGCTGGATGGTGAAAAGCTGGGGTGAAGTCCAGATAACCCCAGATCTTAAAATGATATACCTACCTTGACAGCCTCAACAGATACTTTTTCACCTTGTTTATCGAATTTGTTCAACCAATAATCGCATTGTGACAAAGTTTTCTGAGATTACCTTGGCGAACATGAGTCTTTAGTACTATGCTAAGATTGCAGATGAATATAGTAAGTTGACAAACAAATATTATAATTATTACGTCTCAGAATTTGAACAGAATTTTAAGTAGTCACGTCATCAAACTAAGGATCTTTATTCTAACTTGCAACGGATAAGGTTTGATAACTAGAGTGCAAATCCTTGTCCATTTTGTTAAACTTTGGGATAATGTAATTTTACCATAAACGGCCTTTTAATGCATTTAAAACTTTCGATTTCGTTAGAACGGTTGATGTATAGCCGAGAGCCCATTCAAACGACAAGACGATTGGTACAACATGTCATTTTATTTTAATAGGACCTCCTTTAAAGGCTTTTCAAGCGTTCAATTTGATAAGGCTATTGAGTTCATTGGATGTTAGTAAGTACTTGGTGGCTGAATTAAGTGGTACCTATAGGTTTTTTACTACCTAATTTTAACAGTTACTTAGAATAGAACAGAAACAGAATAGATTATAAATAAACTTTTTTGTACACCAATCAAAATGTATATATGGAAAATATGATGAAAATAAATGTACAAATAGCGACATTATCGCTAACTTACTTAGGTACCTCTGTATGAGATATTAATTAAAAAAAAATTCTACGTAGGTGGCAGATAAGCTCATGGCCCACCTGATGGGAAGCAGTCACCGTGGCCCATGGACGTGTGCAACATTAAAGGCGTCACACACGTGCTGCCTACCCGGAAGGGACGGGAGGAGGGCTAGAAATGGGAATCTTCATGAAATAGAGATAGATGAGAAAAATCATCATGATATTAAAAAAATTGACGATATAATTAGTGTGATAATTGTGTGAGTTCTATGATAACCATTCTACCACTAATAATGGTTTATTTATTTTCAGGAATCTTGCATCGCCGCGTCCACAAGAACAAATCGGCAACACATCCGTGGAGACATTCACAGTGTTACACAAAGAAAACTGCCACAGGCTCGAGTACTTGGTCGAACGGCAGAAGCAACTCTGCGTGCTATCTGATAATATGATTAAGGTGAGATTTTATCGCATATATGCATGATTTTTTTTATACTACGTAGGTGGCAGACAAGCACACGGCCAATTTTGAAAAGCATTGGACAGGTAATACCAACTATTTGATAATACGAAGGTATTAGGTACGATTGTTATTCGAAAGATTAGCAATTTAAATTTTGAACGGCAAACTTTCTAAAAATTGCATCTGAAATATCAAATGCTCTAATTGACCCGCTAGCTGATAAAGAATGCTCGCAAAAGTAAAATCTCATCCGATATATGACATTAAGGACAATTTTATATTAGTTAATAAAACATGCAATTACTTTGCAATTTCCTCTGAGAGCGTCGTAAATGTTAATCTTAACGATTTCTGAGTTAATTGAGATTGCCGTTGATAAATAAGATATTAAAATAATTGCCGAGATATATTCGCTTCAGAGTAAGTAGTTATAAGAGTACTGGTAGTCCATTATTGCCTGTGTGATAGCCAGTTGCTCTAAGGATGACAGTAAACTTTATTGATATCTTAGTGGTTAATTATGAGTCCATCTGTTCATCATCTCAGATCGAAATGTCAAGAAATCAGAGATTGTCACTGTCTTTACATTTTACATCTCAATGGTTTTATCATTTAAATTCTGCATTACACCCTGTATTGCAGTTTTTATAAGAATCCCTAATCTTACTTATAATAATTTTATCGATGCCATATACGACACTGTGTAAGAAATTGCAAGTCTGAAGCACTTGCATTATTAGGTCATTTCGACCACCCAGTGTAATCACATTTGGTCAACCAATTTCACGAAATTGTACATTTTTTCTCTCAATTTAAAATCCGTCAATGTATTGGTTATAAAAGTAAGCACCATTTTAACATATTTTGCGGTTCACATTGTATCAACCTTACTTCGTGATTTGAATTTTTATAGCGCTCTGAAGATCAGAAGTTTTTTGTCATTGTAAAATAATAAAAGTTAAATGTGGGAGCGTGTAAGTAGGTTAATCATTTTAACTTTCGGGAAAAGTTCTTCAGTTCACAAGTATGGAAATGGATATTGTCTTTGTTTCGACATTCGCCTAGATATACCTACCTAGATAGATCTGTTACTAAATCCATATTTATGCTAGCTAAATTTTTTGGTACAACGTAACAGGAATTTAGCCTATTCTCGTATATAGACATGTTTTAAAAATTCATGATGCTTTGTTGCTACAGGACCAATAAGAATTTTATGTAAACATTTTACTTAGGTATATAATTTATAATTACTTTTATAAATCTTTATTTTCGAGTTTGTGTATCTACTCTTTGATCCTTATACGTAATACGCTTACTTCTCCTAAAGGAATAAATTATTGTGAACATCTTCAAATATAATTATTTGCTTCAGACTTAATAATAAGTTTAAGCATAATGTACATCTTATGCGTATGTCAGCTAGATAGTAAAGTTTTTAATTGTAACTTTCAGGTTCTTCAAACCGGTGCAGCCCAAGCGGTGGAGGAGTGCCAATACCAGTTCCGACACAGCAGGTGGAACTGTAGTACCGTGGAGAACTCCACTGATATATTTGGCGGGGTACTCAAATTCAGTAAGTGATATTTTATCATACAGTTTGTTACCTATATGGATGAAATTATCAAAGAAATTGGTGTGCTAAATTTTCCCATTTTAAATGGAAACATCTCATCCATTGCTGCATTGATATCACATGCATTAATTCTTGATTATTTTGGGTAGATAGATCTTTTAATGGCACTAATCTTTTCTTCATTCCACGTTTTTAAGTCCTCGTTCCTCCTCCCTCCTAGGTAGGTTTACCTTTAAAAAATAAGGAACGTGAGTAAACGACTAGACTGTACAAAACACCACAAATACTTTCTAAACAGAATTATGGAAGAGGATGTTTGATGTTGATCCTATTTATTTTCATAAACACAGCTTAAGTTTGGAATGCTATTGTAAATTAAGACTCAACTATAGAAGCTAAACACATCCGTGGTTCATCTTCATATTATCTGCAGCTGCAACACATAAAAACTAAATCGGCTATTTACACAAATACGAGTAAACCACTAACCTCAAAAGGATGTCGATGATGTACTGTGGAGTCCACATACGTATCTCGTTTGATGTGTAATCGTCTCGACGGTTGTCAGTCATCAGCATGCTGTATTGTTTATGTTTCATCAAATATGGAAGATATTCAATATAGATATTTTGGAATCTTTAAAAGATACATTATTTTAAAGAAATTTGAAATGATTTATTGAAGAAGAATTTTATGTTGTAGATCTACATTGTGCTATAGATATTGTAGTAGGTCGTGAAATAAAAGTGGTTTACATTACTGATGATAAAACTAGATAACAAAATAGTAGGTACTATGTAGTAAAGTATCCGTAAAAAAAAGTGGAAAGCAAGATGGTAATAATATTAAAGATTGTGTTAAGAGTATGTCAGACTCAACTGTTGCTAGGCCACTATTTTAGATTCTCTTTCAAATTTTTCATAACCTTCCCCAATTTTGATCCCAAATGGTGAAAATCTATGATTATACAAACTGTAATTGTTTTAGTATCATTGATTAATAATTTATCATTTAAAAGTAGATAAATTATATTATTTGACATATTCATCTGTTTTTGAACAAAATCGAAGAGTGTATATAAGATCACTTCAAGACAGATTTCATAGAAGTTCATTTTCGACGTAAAATGTTTATTTTCATATGTCGATTAGTGGGATCACGTGTGTGTCTTGTTGATGGAGAAGCTCAGTTTGTTTAATGTAAACTGCTAATAACATAACCAGTCATGAAGACCCGCCAACCTTTTTCTTTCGTTAATACTTTTTGAGATTAAATTAAAGTTGTTAAGGTTAAAAGAGGTCTAATTTACTGGTCATTGTAAGTAATACCAGTTCAATGGACGTATGTACGGATTTTAAGATTCGATTCTGTATCTGAATGTATTTAGCATTTTGAAGTTATTTAAATTTTTTAGATCTTGAATATTCATGTGCTAATTTTTAATTCAATGTTAACGTGTAATACTGACTAAGATGCAGAAATATTTTGTGTAAAATTGTATTATTTGTTTAATCGTATTTAATTGTTGCTGTATTAAATTTGTTAGGTGTAGGCATACACAATATTTTATGTATGTATGTTGCTTTTTCATAGAAGTTTCATATTTATTTCATTCATTCATAAACCTGTCTTATGTTAAGAAATTTGACCTTTATTTTCAGAATCCCGTGAGTCAGCATTTGTGCATGCTTTATCAGCGGCGGCATTGGCGCATGCGGTTGCGCGAGCTTGTAGCCGAGGTGAGCTTAATGAATGTTCCTGCGATTCACGCGTCAGAAAACGCACACCAAGGCACTGGCAGTGGGGAGGCTGTTCTGAGGTAATTACAATTTTGAGATTCTTCTTATTTAATAGTCGTATTAGAAAAGTAACGTTAAGTTAATCCATAGGAATTAATTCTGCTGTTAATAGTAGAATCTATGGAATTTTAGTAATACTAGTCTACATTCATCTTTAAAATATCTTCAACATAAATTATAATAATGCTTTCTAGAAATGAATTTTATGAAATTTATGAAAGATGAATCAAAAGTATTGTATAGATAGGTATTACTTTGACAAAATGTTTTTGCAATTTGTCTAAATCTCTAACTTTTTCTTATTACAGGATATTCGATACGGTGAAATGTTCAGCAAAGATTTTTCAGATTCAAAAGAAGACAAAAGCGTTGATGAGGGACTTGTGAATCTTCACAATAACGAGGCTGGGCGGAGGGTAAGATAATATTTGTATATTAAATTTGAACCTTATTGATATGAATACTAAGCCGAATATTTTATCGTCTTTACTATTTACTCCGTGGTAACTAGTGCCATCTAACGCAGCTAAGCAGAAATTACTTATCCTGCATCACGGAGTAAAATTCAAACAACTAAATTTTAAAAATATTTATGTGCCCTCTTTCTGTTTTACCTCAGAATTTGCAGCATTAGATTAGTCCTCCTTTCTTTCTTCCACTAAGGATCAAATAAATTACTTTCTTCCAGGCTGTACGTGGTCGCATGCAGCGAGTGTGCAAGTGCCATGGCATGTCAGGATCTTGTTCGGTTAGAGTTTGCTGGCGCCGATTGCCGCAGTTGCGGCTGGTGGGTGATGCGCTATCAACCAGATATGAAGGAGCTTCGCATGTCAAGGTTGGTTCGTCTTTACAAAATAGTGTCTAACGAATTTGATAGTTGGTATTTCAAGATATTGAATTAGTTCAATCAATTATTCATCTATCGACGTCTCCACTTCATTCTCCGCCTTCCGTATCTAGTCTTTTCCAGCTACTTTTTGAAGTAGGTAAAATAATTGAAAAAAAATCTTGAAGCAATTGCTAAAATTAAAAAGAGTGAACAGTTTTAATTCTTCTAATTACAGGTGGTTGAACGTAAAAGAGGCAAGAACATAAGAAAGTTGAGGCCCTTGCATATGGACATGAAGAAACCGAACAAAACTGACTTGGTCTACTTGGAAGATTCACCTGACTACTGTGAACCGAATGAAGAGTAAGAAAATTCACTGAACATTGTAACTTAGACAAATAGACTAGATAATTGAGTCCGTAAAACTTATGACGGTGAATCAGACCTGTGCTCGTTGATTAGAGAACCTGCACTTCTCTGAGTTTGGACGTGTGTAGTTTATCCATACTGTAGTAGTGTTATTTACTTTCGTATTTTAATCATTTAGAAGCATTTATATAATTCGAAATAATATTTATGGAAATAGATACGAAAATGTTATAAGAAATTGCATCGATAATGACAATCATAGACGGAAGGTATGAAGTTATGACGTTTATTTCGATCAAAACGTTGGATAAGCAGTGTGTAACGTGTATTGTAACGTGAAAAATAATATTGTAATAATGCGATAAAGTCCTAAGATAAAATCTCAATGTTTTATCTTCACTAATTAGTATACCGTAACAAATAAAGAAAATATATTACGTATTTAAGATAAAGGCAGATAATGTTATAGGATATGATACTATTGAGACTAAAAATATTTGATTCTACAATTGGATAGCGTTAAATTATAAACTTAACTATCTCTTAATTTATTTGCAGATTGGGCATCTTAGGTACGCGAGGTCGTACTTGCAATAGAACATCAGCAGGTCTCGATGGTTGCCGTCTCCTGTGCTGTGGTCGAGGCTACCAAACAAGAGTTCGAGATCACGAAGAAAAATGTCGTTGCCGATTCGTATGGTGTTGCAAAGTACATTGCGAAATCTGTCGATTTAAACGAGATCACCATGTTTGTAATTAAAGAAGTCTGTCGGTTTATAAAGAATACAAATGGGAATACAAGAAGTGATGGTGATGACAGCCTAAAAAGATTTCGAAGTCCAGTAGATGATGATGATGAATAAGATGGTTGCCATTATTTGAATGAAATTGCTTGTTATTACTTAAACGTATTTTGTGCAATTTGCAAATCATAATACCTAATAATTGCTAGTAATGCAGCCATACTAATAAAATGCGATTTTAATATATTTTGGTAAACTAATTTGTCGCCTGGAAGAATGAGTATCTGCCATAACGATTGTCTACAGTTATTAAAAGCTGTTAGAAGCTACTTATTAGTAAAAGAAAAGTAATCTAGTTGAGAAACAAATAATTTATTTTAGATGTTAATGCTATTTTATATATATACTGCAACAACGACATGAATTTTTATAACGATGACGGAAAGGGAGTTTTTGGTGTAATATTTTAATGTCATTTTGTTTCACAATTAATCATAACTACATTATCCGTCTTTCAATTTCGGAAAAGAATGAGTGTTCAGCTAAGATTTGCTACTGATTTGATAGCATCGGTTGAGTAAAGCGTTCTCTTTAGTGCACAGCGTATTGACTGCTTGATATACAGCGGTTAAAACCGTTTGGGCTTATAAAATATTAGCTGTGTTGTATGCAGCTTTACCCCCGTCGAATTCTGTTACCGTTCCCGCTTCCTATGGGTACCTATTCCAGGATAAAAATAGCCTATGCGTTATATCAGACTATAATCTATCCTTGTACTTACTAAGCTCAGTTCAGTGTCGTTAGAGCGTTATTGAGTAACAAAAATTCAAACAGCTAAACATCCAAACCAAAAAGCACATCATCCAAAGTTTAGGTGTTAACTACTCTTAAAGGATATCAAGCTATTGATATGCGCTGTGCGATAGAGAGAACGCTCTACAAAACTGAAGTTAGTCGATCTTAGCCGGACTGTCGTACTTCACCCGAATGTGCGAAATTAAAATCCGGGTACTGTACCTTCAATTATGAATCTGACTGATTATTAATTTTAATTAGTATTTTAGAAAAATAACATTTATTTTCTGAAGATTAAGCTTTAAAATTATTTACAGTATTACTAACTTATTTTATTTTTTAATGTACAAAGTTGTATATAATGCTTTTGTTAATATTAAACTATTAATTATTATAAATGTATGTTTAAGGTCTTTTCGTATTTATACACTATTATGTAAATATAAATATTATTGTGTAATTTGTTTACACAATTTGATTTTCTACCTCATGAGGAAGATGATTTCGTTTATGCCATGATAATTATGGTTGCTTAATAAGATTTGAAAACGATTCTTAGGAAGTAGTTACAAATAGGTACATTATAATAATCTTTTTACTTTTATTAAGGTCTCAAAATTGTTAAATATTTACCTTTTTCCTAGACTGAGTATTGTTTTGTTAAATTCTTACAACCCTAACTTGATAAATATTTACAATTCTAAGAATCGTTTACAATAACGCAAGTTGTAAATATTTTTTTAAGATTAAATTAGCATTAGTAACTTATTTATTAGGGACGTGATAGCTTTATTCCTTTTAGTGATAACTTTTGTTTACAACTTTTCATGTAATCTTCGGTGTTATTGTAAATATTTTATTGAATGGATATTATGTAAAATAATAAAAGTAATGTACTATGTGTTCAGTGTAAGGAAAATGTCTACTCGAGGTAGCAAGAGGCAATATAGTCACAAATACTTTCTTAATATTTAATTGTTTTAAGAGAAGGCATATTACTTAAAATATTTCAACGATTAAGTTAGTGGTTAAGGAGTCAGTCTTTCGATCGAAAGGTAACGGCTTCGATCTTGGCCATTACACTAACGATGTGAACTCGCTCTTAACACAAGCAATATGGTTACTGACAATTATCAGTAAGGGGGCGTCCATAAATTACGTGAGATGTTTAAGGGGGGGAGGGGGTCGAGTCAAATCTCATCTAATCTTACGTTGGAGAGAGGAGAGGTTTCGGCAAATATCACGCAATTTTTTTTCTGATTGAAACAAAAAAGAATAGATACTTATCTACCTAATATTTTGGTCCATTAAATCCAGATTGTACAGTACTTGCTTAAGATTTTTTTCTTTTTACAATATCAATCCAACGCGTTTACGTAAGAAACCCACATTTTGAAAAATCTCAAGTGAGATTGGAAAATGGGGGAGGGTGTTGAATAAAATCTCACAACATCTCACCAGGGGGGAAGGGAGGGTCGGAAAATTAAAAAAAACACCTCACGTAATTTATGGACGCCCCCTAACTACGCTAACTGATACTCTTAAAAAAAATGATAGGGATTTAAGTCAAATAAAACTTGACTCTGATTTCATTGAATAAAAATTGAGAACCGAGTTTAGTTTTTATTGGCAAATGATGAAATTCGACCTGAGAGTAACTTGATCCCCAGTACTGCTGATTGAAAACCTCGATTAGGTAGTTAAACTCAATATTTTAGACTTGCCAATGTCTTGTACCGTGTCAAAGATAGCTCGAAATTGTTTATCGTACTTAGATGTAAGTGATTTTTCTCATTGACTCAAACGTATCACCAATGATATTTAAGTACTTAATCTGTAATTAGGAATTAAAATTATATTGACATCGTATAATACCAATTTATACAGGCCATACTTGTTACATTTATAATAATAATCTGAAAAGAGCGCGATGTTTTATAGAAGTTACAACACTAGCCCACTGTACTGTTTCCATTTTCTACTACCTCTTTTTCTCAGAAGTAACATCTGAATTGTGACGACCTTTTTATTGACTGAATTCAGACTTCAATTTCACTTAATTAGGTTCCTTAGGATCTCTCTCCACAAAATTAAGCACCATTCCAACTTTTTCTAAGACTGGGATTGGTTTCATCCTTTCCACTGTTATTTTCTGATGATTTTTGTATGCCTTCCTACTCATACATCCAAAAGGGCAGGCAAAAGTGTATTTAACACCCCAAAATTCGATAGTATGTAGTCGGTTTAACCTAATACTCAGTGAATCCTTTGCCATTTTCATTTACTTTACAATTTACTGTAGGTTGAACAGTGTAGGTCTACCATGAAACGTCTGTCTCTTACTGGAGTGGCTCTGGTATTACACTTCAAGCCATTTTACCTACTAACAAAAAAATATTGGGCCATAACAGTATTTGAAAATATAATCGTTTAAAGATAGATTATATTTCAGTACAAAATGTAGTCTAACTTTAAATAGTTTTGGGGTAAGGCTTAGTATTTACCATTTTGGATATGGGATAGTTACTATTTGATGTAAAAATAAAATAAATGTATGTACTAGAAAGTTTTTTATTTCATGTTTTCTTTTTTTATCACAATTAGGTGTAGTAGAGTAAAATCAAAGCGAATTGAAACGAAATCCTTCACAATTGAAGGCAACCCACCAATCACCGTTGGTCGACTCAGCTCGACAAAGAGATTTGAGCATTATCTTGTTGATATAAAGGTGAAATTGCTATTTTATTTAATGTTGCTTTTAGACTAACGTTTGATGCACTTAGACTCTGCACTAGCATGAAAAAGCTGTTGATTGATGAACCAGGTTGATAAGTTTATAATTACTAACACAGATAATAAGATAGCAGTGGGGTGTCATAAAGATAAAAATAAAACGAGTATCAAATATAAGGTGGTTTACATAATTAGGTTACAGTTCACAAAGTATAACAAAGTATAACTAATTGCTTTATGAAAATTTGAAGTTTCAATGTGTGTCTCAGTGGCATAAAAATGTGAGTATGCAGAGTAATATCTAGGTGTACAGACTAGTATGTAGATAATGAAATGTACCTATCAAATGAGTATCTTGAGTGATACATTTCTCTTTACACCAAAAATTTTTGATTACCTACGTAAAAGTACAACTTTTAGGGGAGGTAATAATAATAATTGTAAAACTATACGTAAAAATAACTTAATCTATAGCTTAATTTATAACAGAATCACACACCAAGATGATTGTCAACCCAAGGGTAGACGCGCGGGCACACGTTGCAGATACGCATGTAGAACCATTCCTGCAAACAAACATTTAGTTTTTAACTTTTCATATTTTAATGTAACATGTTTGCGAGTTTCTGCACATACAAAGTCAATCCATAGTCCGTGCATCCTTTCAGCATTCAGTCACTCTTTAGCATGCATGGCATGGTATAATACTTGATTGCAATGTCGTTTAGAGTGGGTCATAGAAATGATGGATTGCCCTATGAACTTAACAGTTTTTATCACTGAGTTTTGAGTCTAACTATGAATTGACTGAAGTTTGACATGTTCCGTGTAACGACTACTCGTACCATTGAGTTTAATATTGTGTTTCAAAAGAATAATCTTTAGGAACAAGTATGAATACTTACATTAGTATGTCTACCTTGTAGAGGACACGTGTTAGGCCTGCAGTGAGTACCTTGTACGAATCTGCAGTTCTTTCGTCTATATTCATTTATTGGGACAGGGTTCTTGACCCATTCCAAGACTTCATCGGAGTTCACCTGTTTGGGGTAATCAATATGTTCGTTTTATTAAAAGCAACATAACACACAGGATGTTTTTCGACTAAATTTTTTCCCATGTATCTTTATTTAAAACTTCGACGAGATGCCTGATATTTAACAAAATCAATTTTTTATATTGGTCACGTCAATATGACTTTACCTCGCTTGATATTAAGCTAAAGGTAAAGTCTGGGGATTGGAGGACCCCATTACAGATACGAAAAGATAGGTACAAGATAATAAAGTGCAAGGAAAGGTTGTTCTCAATCGTTCAGGCAATAAAAAGCGAAGTAAGTTTCACAAAATATAAAAACTAATTTTCAACCACTAGTAGGTATTAAGGTAAGTGGTTATTAAGTAAACATGATACCTAATCAAATGAGATAATAAAATAAATATTACCATGAAAGTATCAGGTAAGCTGTTGACCAAATTAAGGAACCTTATGAAAGCTCTCTCCACAGCCTCGTGTGACCTGAAGAAAGCTTCATGAAGATGGAAGCTGAATGGAGCTCTGTTACTCTTGTAGTGCCTTTCAAAGTTTTCCAAGATGAAGTTGAACCATGCGTCTTCATCAGTGAAGTCCGGCCTTGAGGTAACGGAACAAAATTTTCATATTAAGTTCTATTATCAGAAGTTATGGAACGTTCCACTTTTATTAGACAACTGAACAATTTGTTCTTACTTTAAACATATAATACAAATTATTACAGTGCCCTTAAGTAGCTTTGTGATTTTAGCCATATTTTCACTCTTTTCCTCAATGTACCACAATGCGTGTACCATCCAAAACCAAGAAAAAAAGTAAAAATTTAAAATACTCACGGAAAGACACAAGCATCTGCAAATGAACAAGGAAAGCCTTCTGTATCTGTCCATGATAT
This sequence comes from Lithosia quadra, assembly GCA_963576445.1. Classification (NCBI taxonomy): domain Eukaryota; kingdom Metazoa; phylum Arthropoda; class Insecta; order Lepidoptera; family Erebidae; genus Lithosia; species Lithosia quadra. Next base: position 4,601,870 of record OY754899.1, on the reverse strand, counting down.
TATAGGTAGAACCCACGGCCCAGGTATAGATTCAGTTGGACATGGTGGCGCAACGGTACAGTCCTGAGTAGACGAATGGTGCAAAGTGTATGGCCAAATAGGTGGATTAGTAAATTGACTGGTTGGCCAAGATGCGTCATACGAGATACCATGGTCGGCCATCATTCTGAATTGCGTATTACCGGCCATTTGGAGAAAAGGCATACGCATACCTGCAAAATTCAAATTGTGAATGATTCATTATTGAATGTACCTACAGGATTCTAAACATCTTGGAGGTCTAAGCGTACTTCATTTGCAAATCGTTGCACCTGCTAAAATGGACGAGAATCTGACGAAGGTTGTTATATCTTTCAAGGTTGGAATGACAGGTAGGGATTCACGTACAGGGCACATTGCTTAGTTTGATTATGAATGCATAGTCACAAGTCAAGAATCGGCCAGCCAGTATTCTCCATGTTACGCAATTCTCACTATTATGGATGCCCAAGATCGTATGAAGTAGAAAAGAATATCATGTCTCGTATGTAATCATGAAACAACGCTAAGATAATGAAGACTATGCTTACCTTTGATAGTATTAATGGGAATATTAGCAAAATGCGCCATTTGCCGTCTCTGATTGACAAATTCCTGTACTAAATCTTCATAAGTAGCAGTTCTCCAAAAAGTCTGAGGCGTTCGATGCGTTATCGAGTGAAGAGCAATTTCAAATCCTCTTCCGTATAATTCGTGGACGCCTTGATAATCAGTATATTCATGGTTAACGTAAAATGTAACTCCTATTGGGCATAGGTTGCCGCGGTTAAAGCGGTTGTAAAGAATGCGGCGATATCTTATGAGATTGAGCGAGTTTATAGAATCATCAAATGTAACTAAGACAAACTGGAAAAGAAATATACGCATTATTAGGTCTTGCAGGTTATTGTAGGTATAGCAGGCACTGTGAGGTAAAGTATATTTTGCTTTCACCATGAAAACCATGCTCATATAAATTCCTTATGATGATGGATGTCATATTTGATAAGATAATTAAAATACAGATTCAAATAATACCGATGGCGGGTGTGCCAACTGTGAAGGGCGATGTATTCGATATTTGTAATAAGTGATGTATAAATACGATAATGCAATGTCAGGAAGTTATTTATGAGATACTGAATACTTAATAATTTATGTATTAAAAAGTGGGCACTTAGTTCCGTGTTTTATAAAAAAAGGAAAATAAATGGAACTTTTACTAGACCCGGGTACCTATAGAATTATTGGTACCTCATTCGAAGAAGCAGTGTTGTCTTCATGACGATGACATCTAGGTATGAGGCAATGACGAATCACCAGTAACCATGGATGTGCTTATAGTAGTTTTTGGAACCAAAAGGTAGGACCAAAAGTTGTAACGACACATTTCAGACAAAAAGTTGTGCTACTGTTGCGACACTTTAGACAGACAGAGTGCATAAATATATTTTTATTTTAATATACCTATTATAGTTACTAGAAAGGAATTTCGTTCCATCCGGGTGTCACTTGACACCTCTCAAGTTTTTTGTTATTTATTAATGGTAATGCAATACGGGGCAGCAATTTGAATGAATAATCACATAATTCTGCTTCTTACTATCTAAATAAACAACAATACAACAAATTGATAAGGAACTCTTGGAAATCACAGATTACTTGTTGTAAATATTTTATCAAAATAAGCGCCCTCTAGCGCCTCGTGTACCGTTTGCAGGATATGTAGGGGTTTCGAATCTCGACAAATAAAAGATAAGAGTTTAAATGTATTGATGAAGATTATAAAAAAAAGCCCTGTTTGGTGGAGTCCAATGTCCATGACAACTTGTGTCGAAATGAGTACAATGTGGCAATCCAACCGACCGCAACCGCGTCTTCCGGGAATATCGCTTATACTAACATTTTTACTAAGTAGGTACAGCTAGCCTGTACAAGACATCTACCATTTCTTTCGCGAACTCTTCGCATTAGTGAGTTACCATGGATGGAATCATACTTTGTTGTTAGAAAATGCTAAGCATTGCAAAAATCTGTGTAATGATGTATCTTCTTAGTATCTACCGCAGGGATGGTATTCATCTTGAGAGCTACGGAGCACCCAAGATTGAAAGTACCCAAGACCGAGGGATAAAAAAATAAAACATACACATATAAGCTCACACCTTTTTCCCTCCAGGGTAGGCAGAGACAATAGCCCGCCGTCTACTCATTAATTTGGTCAGCGTATGTTCTACGAGGTCATACATCAAACATAATTGAAATCTTCGAAAGGTTTTGTTCACATAACTAACCTAACTAAACTTACCTGTGGTGTATCTCTGGCTGCCAAGTTACCAGGAATATCAGAACCGGTACATCTGCACTCTGGTAGTTTACAAGTTTCACGATCGCATTCAGTTTCAGCAGTAATAGCTGTTATGACTAGTAGCACTCCAATAAATATTAGATTCTTCATTTTTCACGGCACTTCGGATAATGGTAATGAGCGAATTATTTCTCCTTATTTATAATTACTAGTAGGTATAATCATTTAGATCTAATCTCAAAATTTTTGATTAAGGTTGAGACTAAAATATCAATGTCAAATTCAATCGTATAACGTCACTACGTTGTTTTGGCCACAATGATTTGCAAAATATTAAATTTTTACTGATTCGGTAGATCCGAAATCGAAAGGGGATTTGGCTGGCTCAAGTAATTTTCATATGTACTGAGAATACGAGTATTAATAGGTGGTACATAAATTAATGCAACATTTTAGTTTCAATACTTATTGAAAGTTATCATATTAAAAATTGAACTTTAATTTAAGTTAACTAAAACACTTGAAAATTCACTCAGTGCTATATACGTAAAGTTGGGTGATAAAATAAACGTTATTTATTAATGTTAACTTAATTTTAACATTTTGACCTCGTGACCTTTAAAACTACCAGGAAATGTACAAAATAGCAGGTTGCAACTAGCTAGTTAACTGAAATCTTATCATCATTATCTTATCTTTGAACATAAATATAATGACACACGATCAGTAGCTGTAATGTAGAACGTCTTCCTTGTACTGTTCGTAGATAGTGTTGGCTATGTTTGCCACAATGTAGTAGGTAATTTATAAATCACCGCTCCGCAGAGCAGGTCTACGAAAGATTTACCCAAGTTGGGTAAAAGCATAGCACTGCTTACCAACGCTACGATTACACTAGACCTTTTATTGGTTGAGAGAGTTTCTGTGCTCCGGAAGTGTAGAAAAAGCAAATTTATATCATTAGATATAAATTTATATTGAACTTTAAAAGGCTTTTGACGAGGTTGGTCATAAAACATTGTTAGGCCAACTTGCCTTTCATGGCGGACGTGGTAGAAAATGTGGTTTTGGTTCAAATCTTATATTATAAACGCTTCCAAAGGGTTAGTATCAATGATTGCTATTCTTATTTGGTTTCATTATCATTTGGTGTACCACAGGGCTCGATCACGAGCCCCTATGATAAACACCCAGTTAATTTTATTATTATAAGTAATTTAAAAACGACCATGTCAATGATACAGTGACTGCTGTTTTATATGGTATTATTTTCTTTATTGTTATTAATTTTAATAAGTCAATTTTATTATGTTTTTAGTGAATTGTAACATAAAAATTATTATGCTTACCCTATTTTTTCAAGAGGAATCTTACGGGTGGTACCCGAATGATGGATGAGGGTGTACTAAATATTCAAAAGGATAACACAAATAAAAACGAAACAAACATAAAATAAAAATGCAGATATACGCAAGAATACCTTTACTTTTTTAAAATTACCAATATAATTATGTGCCAAGTGGATTATCCACCCATGGGTAAACGCGTGGACATACATTGCAGATACGCAAGAAGAACGTCTCCTGTGAAAAAACATGATTACGTTAAAAGTGAACTATATTATGCATGCTGCTTTGGCGGTTGAGTTTTATACAAAATTAAAACATGAAAAATATAAATCCATGCAGGCGAAATCGCGTGCACTGCTAGTCTTAACAATATCTAGCTAGAAAAATTTGGAACATTATTGTACATAAAAAATTTCAATGATTTTCTAAGATTTGAACGTTTTGAATTTTTATTCTTCACGTGATAATTTTTTACCCAAAAGACAAGGTTGAGAATACAGAATACTTACGGGAGTATGCCTTCCTTGTAGAGGACACGTATTTGCTCTGCAATTTGCTCCCATGAAGAATCTGCAGGGTCGAGTCCTATATTGGTTCACTGGGATGGGGTTTTTAGTCCATTCAATGACTTCATCGGATGTTACCTGTTGGGATCAAGTAAATAAATTAACTTCTGATATATGTTTGTGCACAGACACCTAGCCGTTTGCTTAGATAATAGGGATAGTAGGAACGCAAACTTACACTAATAATCAAGTAGGTAGTTATAGATAAACAGCTATGTCCCTTTCTTAATATTAATTATTAAGAAAGGGACATAGCTGTAAGCAATAATTAAATTCAAGCCAACCCTATTAGTGACTGAAACATTAAATACCTATAAAGTAATGTATATTTTGAGTTAAATAAACTTATTATTACTGTGAGTGTTGTATTTGACGATACAAGGTGAAACTAAAATGGAAAGAAAAAAATATTCCAATTTTATTATGCATTGATCCCAAGGCACTTTTATTCAATTCATGATTTTAATCCATCCCATTTTGCATCGCCACAATTTTTAATAGTGTCATAATATATTAATAGAAAATACTTCAAAAAACGAAAAATCATTTACCATGAAAGTATCAGGTAATGTGTTGATCAATGTCAGGAATCTCGACAAAGCTCTTTCCACAGCAGGGTTGACCCTCACAAAACCTTCATGAAGGTAAACACCAAAAGGAGCTTTATTTCCTTTGTAGTGTCTTTCAAAGTTTTTCAAGATGAAGTCGTACCATGCATCTTCATCCGTCAAGGGAGGCCTAATGATAGTGGTAAAACAATATTCAACATTATTGGAAGTTGTGGAATTTATTTAGAATTTTGAAAAAAAAAACACATTTTAAATTTATTTGTATCAGAAAATCATTGCTATTGCACTTATGGCAGAAGAGCCGATGAAGATTGACCTTCAGCTATCTTATAACCAGATGGGTTATATTATTAAATAATATAACCCATCTTATTCGTCAAATATTATTCGTCTATTAACATGCTTAAGATGACTTGGTCAAAAAGTGTTCCTAGTTTTTTTTCCATGGATATTTATTTCATGAGCGATTTAGGAGGTAAGTCTATACAATTGATTATGTGATTTATTTATCTTTTTCATTATACTACTTTCGATTAGTTATTAGACCGGTGAAGTTACCTACATATATCGATTTACATGTAATTATACAAATACCTGACTTCTAGCTAGTCATAAACAAAAATAAGTAGACAAGCCTACCGAGGCATATTTTCTATGTTAAAAACTATCAATTCGCATAAAATCTTCAAGTTATTAAAAAAGTGAATGTGTTATAAAAATAGCCTAATTAAAAATGAAAACTTTTTGATAAGTAAGTCATAGGCATGTTATTAGATGCGTGTATGTCGATCTTCATTGACTCTTATTAGCCCAGTGAGTGAGAAACGAAGTATGACAATGAAGTGTCAGAACTAATTAATACTTACGGGAAAACACAAGCATCAGCAAAAGAACAAGGAAAGCCTTCAGTATCTTCCCACGATATAATAGGCAGCACCCATGGGCCAGGAATTGAAGCGGTAGGACAGGGTGGTGCAACATTGCAATCCTGAATCGACTGATGGTGCAGAGTATACGGCCAAAGACCCGGACTAGTAAATCGGTTAGTAGGCCAAGATGCGTCATACGTAATACCATTATCAGCCATCATTTTAAATTGTGCGTCACCAGACATTTGAAGGAAAGGCATACGCAAACCTGTAAATGTTAATAATATGTATTAATAAAGCGTCGAAAGCTTAGTGGTTGAGAAGTTCGCTTAAGGGGGACCCTTAGATCGTAAGGCGAATTCCTTCGAAGGGTTCGAATCTTGACTATTGTACCATATTAACTATTGGACTTGAACCCGCTCCTAATGCGAGCATTCTAGCTTAACTGGAAAGGTTAAAGAGAATACAAATTTAATATTACGGTGACCAATATTCTTAAAAAGAAATACTGCTGTCATAGATTTTCTGTCTTCAATATAAAAAGACTCTCAAGATATATTACGTACGAGTATGTCACAGACCTCTTCCTAAACTATGAATCAGATTCTGGTGAAATTTTATGTATCTAAATGATGGTTTACTTACATTAAAGACGCAATCAAAGAATTTTACGAGGTGCTACGAATAGGTTTAAGTACATTAATTTAAGATTCGTCTTGTTATCGATATCGAGAGAGTTTCTGTGCAGGAATTATTAATATCGTATAATTATGCTTACCTTTGATGTTATTAATTGGGATATTAGCAAAGTGAGCCATCTGACGCCTTTGATTAGCGAATTCCTCCACTAACTCATCGTAAGTAGCTTCTCTCCAGAAAGTCATATTTGTTCGATGAGTAATGGAGTGGAGAGCAATTTCAAATCCTCTGCCGTAAAGTTCATTGACGCCTTGGTAATCAGTATATTCATGGCTGACATAAAAAGTAACTCCAGCAGGACATCTGTTACTGTTGAAGCGATTGTAGATTAACCGGCGATATGTTTCAATGTTAAGTGTATTTACGGAATCATCAAACGTCAGTAAGACAAACTGAAAATATACATGCAAAAATTTAAGGATACATGACCTGAAAAAGGTAGCTGGGATAGACTGGATGCGGAAGGCGGGCAATCAGGTGGTATTCCGCACATTGGGAAAGGCATAATATCAGGCTGTGGACGTCGATAGGCTAATAGATTGGTTGAAACAATCATTGAGCTATTTAAAGTATTGTAGAATAGTAAATTAGATGTATCTATACATTGAAGATGTTAAAAAATACTTGGGTTCTGTTAAATTAACGATTCTGAACACAAAAATATTTTTTTGGTTTTCCTGTCTGTCTGTCTGTTCGCGATGGATGCAAAAACTACTTTTATATTTTAGGTAACAACACTATAACTTCAGTGAGGTTTTGATAATTTTGTTCAAGTCTTGGTGTAAAGTACGCTATGTTTTTTTAGTTTATAACCTACTTTGAAAAAGGCGGAGTTCATCCCCACGTCCTTTTTCGAAGCTGTGTTCTTTGAAGATGCTTATATTATTATGTTCGTGCAAAATCAATTGTTTTTGTATTCAATACTAAGCTCCATATAACTCACCTGTGGTGTATCTCTAGCAGCCAAGTTACCAGGGATATTAATATTAGAACATCTGCAATTAGGTAATTGACAAGCTTGAGGGTCGCATTCACTTGAGATTTCAGCAACAACTGTTGCTACAGCAAGCAGTAGTCCAAAGAGTATCAGATTCTTCATTTTTCACGACTCCATCAACAATGATGTTTATTTTATTATTTCTTCGTATTTATAATTACTGATTTATCGTTCTTGATGCAATCAATATGTCTTTGAATATCTTATCTCTAAATTTCGAAGTGACCAATATGATTTACACAGCTATTGGATACCGATTTTATACAGTTGTTTGTAACTATTTGTGCGAGTTTGTCATTGCTAGGTAAATTAGACAACTTCATCGGAAGATACACAGGAACACACACCCGCACACACTTAATCGTAGTAAAAAATAACCACTGTACTACAAAGTTAGCAGCGAGCATTGAAGATTAAGTAATATTTTATCACATCGGAAAATAAATAAATAAAAATTGTTATACAAACAGACAGCTTTTTACCTATTTAATCGATTTTTACCTGAAAGTCTATAGAAAGATTTAATTAAAAAAGAAACCTATCAAACTTTTTTTTATTACTCCTAATTAGGGTTACAACCCTAGGTAATTATCGAGCCATGGATAAACACGAGGGCACTTGTTGCAGATTTTCATATAGTAATCCATCTGCAACAAGTAAATTGTACATTTTTATTTTTATTTTTCTAATCGACACTATTAACGTCAAGTTATTGACAAAAATGAAAATCTGCACGTGTACGTACCTACTACAAGGTGCAAAAATATATTGTAATGTATATATTGCAATCACAAACTTCATTATTGTATTATTCAGTTTTGGTACAAAAATTCGTTCAAGTTGGTTCGTAGAATCTCATTCTCACCACTGGGTAATTAAATTTCTGAGATTTTAAGAAATTTCACATTTCAGATTTTTTTTATATTAAGCCGCCTGAATGACAAAATGAAAAAATACTTGTCATAATATACTCACATTATTATGTGCAGCACGTAAAGGTCCACAACTGTGGTATCTGCAGATTGTAGTCTTAAATCTTCTACAACGTTCAAATGTATATTTATTAACCGGGACAGGGTTTTTAACCCATTCTAGGACTTCATAGGTATTCACCTGTTATTATAAAAGAAATAAATATCTTGTATAATAAGCCTTTTAAACTAGCTATTAACAGGTAAATAATTTTTAGGTGGTTGAAGGCTATTCAAATAATTCTTGATAAAATATTGGTTAGATCGTAACGCTTGTGACCAGAATTAGCTATTGGCAAATAGTTTTCGGTAATAGGGTTATGATGTTAACTTTACTAGTCACTAATATAGTGATTATAACAAAATGGACCACTATAAATTTTAAAACTTATAAGTTGATTACCATGAAAACGTCGTTTAGGTTGTTAACCAGGTCCAAAAAACGCACCAACGCTTTTTCCACGGCAGGATAGGCACTCAAGTACCATTCACGTACATTAAGACCGAAAGGAGCTCTGTTGCCTCGGTAGTGCCTCTTAAAATTTCTAACGATGAATTCGTACCAATCTTCTTCGTCAGTGCGAGCGGGTCTGGTGGAAATAATACAGTACTTTAAAGATAATGAGGTCAATAATTTAATTTGCTTAATACTTTCTGAGTAGATAGGGAGATACAAACAAATTAGGGTCATACATAATATTGGTTTTCATACATAACAAGGAAAATTAAGTATCGAGATTCATTCAGACATTTATTATAATCGGATGCCACATAAGATTCAATCCATTTGTTATTTTGGGAAATTTGTGAGCAGCTTTATTTGAAAGAAGATATTATATACTAGAAATTAAATTTGTTGTCAACTACAGTTCAACCTTAAAAAAAGTCCACATATATTATCCTCCTTTTAAATACGTAATAATTCTACCGAATACTTACATCCAAAAACAAGCATCAATAAAGAAACAAGGAACGTTTCGAAGATCTGACCAAGGTATCAACGGCATGATCCACGGTCCAGGAATAGACGCATTAGGGCAGGGTGGAATGACGCAGTCCTGTGTAGACCTGTAGTGCAGTGTATAGGGCCAAAGACCAGGATCAACCATGTCAGCGGTTGGCCATGTTGCATCATATACTAAGTTATGATCAGCCATCATTTTAAAACCTTTGTTACCGGTCATTTGGATTAGAGGTATGCGAATACCTGTGAGATTAAAAGTGCAGTTAATATCACTATCTGTAATTATTTGTCATTATTGTAAAGAATGAGGGGTATTTCAGAAGTTTCCATGCGTAAGAAAGACATCAAGATCTATAATAATATTTATAATTCCTTCAACTCTTCCTTCTAATTATATACAATTCCTTTAACCAATTTCTCCAATTTCATTCTTACTGTTATGATTCAACAATATTTGTACCAATTTTTAAATTTGATTCATAGACTCTGTTAACATAGCTAATGAAATATTCTACATTTTATCATGGTTATAAAGTTTAAATTTTATTTTTCTTGTTTTACAACTTCGCAGATGGAGTCCTTCCAGGTTCGTTGTTTATAAATTGAAATTGTGGATACTACATAAACTGTACTCACCCTTGATAGAATCAATCGGAATATTAGCAAAATAAGCCATTTGCAATTTTTGATTAGCAAATTCTTTCACGAGAAGATCATAAGTAGCCTTTCGCCAATAACTTTGAAGTGTTTCATGAGTTATAGAATGAAGAGCAATTTCGAATCCTTTATTATAGAGTTCATTTACGGACTGATAATGTGTGTATTCATGGTTAACGTAAAAAGTAGCTCCACTTGGGCAATCATTGGCATTTGTACGGTTGTATAGAATACGTCGATAGGTTTGCATGTTGATTACGTTTACAGCATCATCAAATGTTAATGTGATAAACTGAAATAAGAAAAATCTTTTAGCTTTATTCATTTGGATTACTTTACAAGAATTTGTCGATAGCATTTTGCGCCGGTATGGTACAAAACGTATATTTAGACAGTTCAAATTCAATAAGATTTAGTAATAACTGAGAAGTAGGTTTTTCCGGTGAAGTCCATCTGCACAAGTAATAACTCTATTGATGTAGACGTTTATAGGTCATGGTAATCACTTACTTGTGTGCTTGGTACTCAAGTGGAACATAATTGAAGAAAACAGCTTCCAGTCTTTTGAAGAATCGGCTTGCAGTTAGAACTGGAATGTGGGACTGGCGAGACTCATGGATGTGCATAGGTAAGCCTACTTGCTAGTTTACGTTTCATTCAATATTGAAACAAGGCAACAGAATCTGCCTTGATTAATTAAATTTATTTGAACTGTAATCTGCAGTGTGTGACTGCAGTGTGTAAAAATTGATTGACTGATACTGATTTATCTACTGTTAATTTATCATTACTTACCTGTGGTACAGTTTCAGGGTCTAAACCACCAGGAATGTCGGTACCTGAACATCTGCATTCGGGTAGTTGGCAGGCTCTTACGTCACATGTAGGTGCAAGTATATTTTCTTTGATAACAATACTACCTGTTAGAGCTATTATGAATGAAAAAGATATTAATAACTTCATTATTCATAGGGTTTTATGTTACCATGTCACTGGTTATTTTATTTTCTCGTTATCGTTGCGGTAATTTAAACAATACAATGAACCAAAACTATTATGACTGTTATTTGATGGAAAACCACAAACTGTGAGACAACCTTTGGACTAAGAACTATCGAATGAATTAATCGTCCAATATACTACCAAGTAAAAGGTTGATCTATTTGTTTCTTCTGTGAATCTTACTGCAGTAATAATCTGCAACCGGTAGTTAAAGATGTTAACAATTGTGGGAAAGGATGCGATTGGACAATAGATACATTTCAATAAAATAGTTCTGGTTCTGTAGGGTTCCACAGTCCAATGTATGTAACTAATAATAAAATATTATTCAATCTACGTAAGCGCTTGATTACTTTATTTAGAAAATTAGATTCACTTCTCTCATTGAATTGTACTTGAGTAATTGAGCAATGGATCTCAAAGCCGAAGGTGGCCCAGGATCAGCCGAAGTGCGGGGGAATTGTCTTATGAGCCGCCTTACGCCCTGGTGTTAGAGACCCGAGACGACATGCTTGCATGTTTTGGTTGATTCGAGTCTGATTTGAATATGATTGAGCAACTGCCTTATAGTTGGTGGAGGGGTATCCGTGAAAAAACCCGCATGAAAAATGGGAGCGATTTCAGCTTTTGGTTATAGACGAAGTCGGAGTGTAACATAGTGCGCATGCACTTGTTGTTGTCGATGAATTTATGACGTCATTAGCTATCTTATCTAATCTTAGTACTAATTACAGTAAAGTAATGCGCGTTGTAGTTAACGAAATCAGTTCTTCATCTATTCTCAATAAAGGTTCCGCCAACTTGTTTTTTAAGTGTTGTGTTTCGAGTCAATTTACTACGACCTCCATTCCTTAAACTCTACCTTTAGCTTCAACAGGCGAGGAGGCCAGGTAAAGTCATATTTACATGACCAATATTACAAAAAAAATCATTCGAATGTAGTATTAAAGGACCATCAACCATCATTTCGTTATGTGTGCCATCATTGGCTCTCTATCAACGCAGTCTCAATTTATCCTGTTTCTATGTAATTCAGCACAAATGAAAACGTGTGATTATAATATTGACGGTTGTTAAGCTTATTTGAAAAAAATACCTCGAGGCTTGAGGTATGTTTTTTATTGTTATCTGTGTCACTTTTATAAATAATATGAGATTAAGTACCAGATATGATGCAAATGTAATGTAAATCTGCATTAGAGATATATCCATATCTTATCACGTTTCGTGGGTTATTAAATATTTTTCACTACCTACATCTGAAGCATGGTACAACACCGTTCACTCTGTAGTAACAGCGGCATTCTCAGTATTGTCACCAATAATTTGTTTAGAGTAAAAAGGATTCATTTCAGTCATGTCTAGCTCATAAGGGTGTATAAATGGATTATTTTATGAAAAAATATTTTTTAAGTTAAACAGTTTTTTTTTTTTTTTTTTTTTTTTATATAGGACACGTCAAAATGACTCCACCTCGCCTGATGGTAAGCGAAAGGCAAAGTCACAGGACTGGGGCCACCACCACATACACCGGTAGTGCTACAGTGGCGGCCCTCAGCTTGACGGCCTCATCAAATGCTTTTTCACGCCCCGCTTAAAGGCCCCGGGACTATAGGAGGAAGGAAACACATGCGCTGGTAAAGAATTCCAAGCCTTTATGGTGCGGCAAATAAAAGAGGCACCGAACCGCTTGGTTCTTGATGGTATTGATGCCACCGTGTGCGGGTGATACCTCAGTCTGGCACGTGTAGTTCTGTGTAGGAAAGGAGAGGGTGGGATTAATTGGAAGAGCTCGTCGGAACACTCGCCATGGTAGAGACGGTAAAAAACTGCCAGACACGCTATATCTCTACGTAGCTGTAGAGGCTCGAGGGTGTTCGTGATTTCTGGACTCCCAATAATGCGGACTGCACGTCGCTGCAATCTGTCGAGAGCATCTAATAAGTACTGTGCAGAGCCATCCCAGAGATGAGAACAGTATTCCACCCCGGAACGGATTTGTGTCTTGTACAAAAGACACCGTTCCGGCGTGAAAAACCGCCTCACCCTGTTCAGGACTCCGAGTTTACGCGAGACCGTTTTAATGATGCTCTCGATGTAGTTTTTGTTATTCAGCTTGCAGCGAACATCCATGCCGAGTATATCGAGATTGTCCTGCAGTGGTAATGGTGTGTCCCGAAGAGTAGGGAGCGGAAGGAAAGGAGATACCTTTGCTGTAAACGCACAGGCCTGCGTCTTCTTGGCATTGAACTCGACCAGGTTCTCAGAGCCCCATTGAGAAATGTGATTCAGGACCCGGTCAAGCTCAGTGACAAGAAGCTGCCTTTTTTCCTCGATGTCAGCCTGTTTAGCCGCAGGGTGACCGAGATAACGCCCATGCACGGTACTATCATCTGCATAACAATGAATGCTGCCTACTGACAGCATGTCATTGATATGCAGAAGAAAGAGAGTGGGCGATAAGACGGACCCCTGCGGAACACCAGCATTAACCTGCAAGAACTCCGATGCTTGTCCGTCGCAAAGCACTCGAATTCGACGCTCCTGCAGGAAGCTACCAATCCAGCTGCACAATCGAGGAGGTAAACCAAAGGCAGGCAACTTGGAAAGAAGCGACTTGTGCCAGACTCTATCGAAAGCTTTGGCGATGTCAAGGCTGATAGCCAGTGACTCGCCATGCTTGTCCATAGCCTCACCCCATAGATGGGTAACGTACGCTAGAAGATCACCCGTTGACCGTTTCGGCCTGAAGCCATATTGCCGATCATTAATTAGGGAGTGATCCTCTAGGTGCCGCATGAGCTGTGCGTTAATGATATGCTCAAAAACCTTGCACAGCACTGAGGTGACGGCTATGGGTCGATAATTGCCCGGCTCGGACCGGTCCCCTTTCTTGGGGATCGGCTGTACATTCGCCTCCTTCCAAGCGGGCGGCACTGTACCCGCGATGTAAGATATGCGGTACAGACGCGTAAGCATTGGAGACAACTCCGCTGCGCAATTACGTAGAACAACCGCTGGAATACCATCGGGACCACTGGCTTTCCGGACATCGAGTGATTGCAGCAGAGTACGAACATCGCGTTGCCTGATATGAATATCAGGCATTGCGTGGTCACAAGTGGGCAGTGTCGGTGGCTGCATGCCGCAATCATCGATTCGGGAATTAGCCGCAAAGAGATTAGCAAGCAGATCTGCTTTCTCCTGCGGCTTATGGGCCAGGGATCCATCGGAATTACGCAGCGGGGGCAGCGAAGGCTGGCAGAAGTTTGCTTGCACGGCCTTGGCCAGTCGCCAGTAGCCACGGCTGCCCGTGGGATGGCTCACAAGCTCATGACCAAGCCGTGCTATGCGCTGGACATCCGCTCTAATGTAAGCCCTCTTGCAGACCTTTGTGGCTCTGTTGTACGCCGCTCTGAACCGGCCCACATTTGGATCGTGCATAGTGCGCGCCCTAGTCCAAGCACGGTACGCCAACTGTTTCAGATGTACAGCCTCTGCGCACTCGCGCCCAAACCAAGCACGCACCCTGCGGACGCCCGTGACATCAGTGTAGGGGATGTAGTATTCCATACCCAAACTGATCTCACCGGCGACAGCAACAGCACTTTCCGATGGGGCCCTATCCCTAAAGCAGCGTTCAACCCACGGGATGGACGCAAAGTAATGACGGAGTCCATCCCAGTCTGCTGACGAGTAGTGCCAAAGCCGTCGCTTCCCCTGCACGGGTCGAGGGGGAGCTACAATGGGCACCTTGGAACAGACCAGACAATGGTCGGAGTTACCTAAAGCGGCATTCACCGACACACTGTACTGGTCTGGATGACTCGTCAGCAGAAGGTCCAGCAGAGAGGGCGCTTGACCTGATATTTTTGGTATCCTGGTGACCTGGCGTACCAATTGAGTCAGGTCATGCGTGAGAGCGAATGCATGGGCGGCTCTTCCCGCATGGTCTGTTTTGGCGGAGCCCAACCAGGTCTCATGGTGGGCGTTAAAATCCCCCAAAATTACCAGTTCCGCGTTCGGAAACCGCTCCTGCGCATCATCTGCCGCCTGACTCAGGTATTCGAAGAGTCGAGTTGTCTCGGCATCTCCTGTGTGGGAACGGTACAGGCACACATAGATCTGGCTTGAAGAGCCATGATCTACGTGTACCCATAGGACGGAGAGGGAGGGGTCCTCTAGGCAGCGCAAACGGCGACAACAAACATCCGCCCTAACAAACACGCACACCCCGGCCTTCGCCCGGAAACTTTCCTCAATAACGTAGCCGGGGTAGAGCAAGTAGGTCGTGTCGTCAGGGCGGCGTATTTGTGTCTCCGTTAGAAACAGCATTGCTGGCTGCGCCGTCTCAAGGTGGTGGTGGACGGCGTTGAGGTTTGTATGGAGTCCACAGATGTTCGTGGACTCCACCTCAAAAAGTACATTTGTGGGAGAATGTCGAGCCGCTGTATTGCCGTTATTTTTTTTAAATTGCGCTGCCATGGATAGGGAAGAGAAGGCGTGAAGAGGAGGTGATTGTTATCGCAGCACCGCGTGACAAAGCGCAGAGATTGGTTCCGTCCATGGAGATGAGGCACGGCAGAAATCGACCCGCCGGACGGAAGGGCCCCCGTACCCTCCCGAATATGGTCGCCGGGTTCCCACTCCGGTCACCAACCGGCACGACGATCCATATCGGGATTATGCGCGACCTGGTAGGGCAGCCTTCCGGGGTGGTTAGCCCCAGTTGGGCCCCTGTACTATGCCGCGGGCGGCCAGCGGCACCACCGTTTCTACAGGTCTCCCTGTCCGGCGGGTCGATTCACCCCATGAATCCCCACGCCATAGACTACACCAATATCCACTGGTCCCACAAGTGCTGCAACAACCATCACCTCAAGCCCCGGCTATGTACCTGCTGAACCCTGAACGCAACCCAACCGAGGTTGGATTACTATGGAGGGTTTTCCGCAAGGTGCACGGTGGTACCTACCCGGACCAATTTGAGGCAAGTTTGTGCATCAAATTGTACCACCTAGTAAAGTAAAGTTTTAAATTGTATTGTCATCAGAACTAAAGACTTCTGCCAAATATCAGACAAATCAGAGAACTGAAAGGGATTCAAATTGAAACTACTAGACTTGACCCAAACAAACAAGCCGAGTTAAATAAAACTGTTTGAAACGATTTAAAAAGCTTGTAGATTTATAAAAAAATGTTGCTTTCTCCTTCTTATTTGGATACGAATAAACGCTTAAGGGAACCATAAATTCAAATACAAATTATGGTGAGTATAATCAAATAAATACTTTTTCCCCGAATGGTCCCACCTAGTTCCTATCTACTATCGCTCCGTTTGATATAGGTTATCACAGTAATTAATAGAAACAATTATCAAATTGTGTTAAGCCGGAAATCATCTGATAACAACAGTTATCGAAGTATAACCAAGCATTAATTGATAAATATTGTGGTTGTTGTATGAATAATTTATCTTTGATAATTTTAATATCAATATTCTCCATTAGCAAAACATAACACATCCGCTTTTATCTCAAATGGTAGATAAGGTTGAATAAAAATAAACTTTATTGTATATCAATCAATCAAATATTCAATGAATACACAATTATGTATAAATACCGGCCTTATAGCTAAGAACAATTTTTTAGTCAGTCAACGTTTAGATAGTCAAGAATTTTATTGGATATTATTATCCAACAAAATTCATGACTTGGATAGTCATGACTATCAATAGGACATAATGTATATATTTAGGTAGGTGAGTAGGCACACCATAACTATTTATGGTACATATATCATAATAGTTATGGTATATACAACTACAAACGGTTGGTGTATCCAGAAAAGTCCCTGTGATACAACCAGTTATTTTAATGGGTAGGTATATCATTGAGAATTCATGTAGAAATATACAATTATAAATTTATATCACGGTAGTTTACCTAACATTTGATAAACATGAAGTAATTACATGATGGAGTGCATTGAAAGATAGTAAAATTATTAAAACATAAAATACCAAACTCTGCGCGTGACACAGATTTCATTTCCTTTGATCTTAAGAATTGTGTTGATAATTTTTTTAGATTAATTGAGAATTGGATGAGATAGGAAAACGGACTTACCTATCAGAAATAGAGAAGTGTTAGTAGAGAAGATATCAATAATATTAGCTGATAGTGGCATTGCCATTGTTAATATGTAATTGGATTTTTATGTTTCTAATTATAATATTTGACGATAATCTATCAAGAACTGTTGTTGTATTAATTGGATAAAATCGAATGTTTTAGTAACTAGTCGTAGATACAAAAATAACTAATGCAGCACTGGTTCCACACCCAAACCTTATATTTTGGGTTAGTTTATAAAAGAGAACTTTTGGACTGACTGACTGGTAATATGGTTACGGATAAGGTAGGTATGTAGATTACAGGGAACAGGACATAGGTCAATAATTAACTCAGGAATAGATACCTGTGGGAGTGTGGGATCAGGATCCCGCAGGTAGAGCTTCAGTTTTGTCCTTGTGAAAGTGTGCCTCGAAAATTTAGATGGGATTATATAAAATCTCATCCCATTTTGAGATATTTAAATTTTATCCCAAACAAATCTTTATAATGTAGCGCTACAAGTCTTAAATCATGAAGAATTTGATCAAAGTTATAAAAAAAACTTAAATGGCAGTCTGCTGACAGACTAAAACCCTTGGTGTAGATAGATATTGTTTAATCACAGGAACTCAAAGGATATTAAAGTATTTTTTAACAAAATTATTGAAACTTGAGTTAACAGCCATCTTCTGTCAAAAACGTGAACAAAAGTGTGTTTAGTACTTTTTGTTCACGTTCCGACAACTACCGCAGTAATGTTAAGACTTTTTCATAGATGTCGCTAGTGATGAATAGTCTATCTTTGCTTGTAATATTCAACCAAGGTAATTCTAGATAAAAGCGAGGGATGGAGATATTGGAGGACATCATGAGCTGATGAAACGTATAATAATGAAACGAATAGATTAATTTACCATATACGATTTAGTAAATTAGATACAGAATAAGAGAAAAGAGTAAGAGTAGAGAATATATTATACCTTTTAGCTGGCAATATGGTACCTATAAAATTGATAAAGGTAACATTATGAGTAATACTCGCTTAATGATACAGTATTAAATAGGTTAGTTGAAATTATTTACATAATATCCAAATAGGAATCAAAACTTGACATCATTTTAAAGATTTCGTGTTTGATGATTGCGTAAATTAGAAAATTAATGTTACAAGTTTAATTGTCAATTTGAATTTCTAATTAGAATTCTAAAACAATCACATTATTAAGTAAAACTTTTCTAAAAGACAATTTTATATTTTAAACGTATTTCGTGATAGGTATTGTGCATCCTAGTATTTAACCTTTTACTAAACCTATTTCAAACCTAATTAATAATTGCTGGAAGCTTTTCACCTAAAACTACAAATAAAAGCTTATCTTTAATTTCCATAATACGTGAACGACGTAACTAATTTACAACAAGAAGCAAATTACGATCCCGAAGGACATAATATAACCCTACCAGATAATTTTGCAATAATATACGAAGTTCCAAAAATGGGACATCAATTATTTTCCAAGTTTATTTGGTACGAAAGGAATTTAGGTAACGCTGGGATAGTGGGCACAAGGGTTTACACCTGGGACATCGTTATGGCCGCCAAAAGTCCTCGGCTCGATAGGGATTTCCGGAATCCTTTGGTTTGATACGAAAACCAGGGGTGGCTTAGTCCTGATAGTTTTTCCCGCGTTATGATCTCTATGACCCCGATTAGATGTTTAGACAGGGCCATAAAAATATAAAGAGGGTTGTGAAACAAAAATACTCAATATACAGAAAGATTTTGAATCCATTTCTATACGTGTTATTTGCATTATTTTATGCAGGAGTCATATTGTCAGGGTTTTATATGATTCGAAGGTAAAAAGGTAGGGTTCTTTAAACGTTACCTATTTACACCATGATATACCGATTCAATTTTCCATATTGGTTGGAGAATGCGGGCAAGAGCTCCTAAAAATTCAAATTTCGTAATTCATATAACAGGATATTTTGAAGGAAAAGGTTATGAGTCCCTGAAGGAATGATTTGATTACCTGTCATTACGTTTCCTTTTGGGATATATGAGAGGCTGTTATTGTGGTTTGCTGCTTGGTTTTATTTGTACGTTAGACCAACAACTGTTAATTGGGTACATTAGAATCGTTAAACTATTTTATTGCCATCATAACTTGTTAATGACCAAAGCCAAATTTACTTAATTTACCATTTAGGTAGGTATTGCTTTACACGATGTAAAGTTTAGACAAAAATGTATTTTTAATGTTTGCATCACAACCGCATAAGTCTTCTCGCAGAAACTTTCAAGGAAAAACTTTAAAAAAACTTATTTTGACAGGATTAAAATATATCTTCACCTAAGTTCAATAAGAATGATATTCGCAAACATCCAATAAAATAATATCATTAACCCATTTTGATTCTGAAATATGGTATAGGGATCGTCATTACCCTACCCTTCCATAATTTGGAACACATTCAGGTTAGTTTCTACTCTACTTAACAAATTTGATGCGATTGATAACTACCGTAATATTGTTCCTGTACCCACTTATTATATAGAAGTTTAACTTTTCAACTGACAATATTGCTCTTGCTAATATTTTTTTTTCATAATTATTTAGTTTGTTGTGTATGTCATAAACCTTAGCTATATCTAAGAATTGAATTAATTAATGGGTTTCTTATTATGTTTTCATATAATATATAAACTATAAGTTTTGTTTTATCATTGTTGATCTCTTGATACGATTTACATAATTTTCGTTGCTTGTTTTATTCTGACTTTATCTTATTTTATTTTTACTACATTATCGGTACCGGTTTTTGCAAATAAATCATAATTATGATTATGTCGGTGTGGGGTTTCTAATTAAGTATTCTATTCTTCCTTCTTCTATTGCAGGGAAAGTTGCTTAAATTTTTTCAAATTGTTAATTTTTTTAATTTATTTATATAATCAATGTTCAAAACGTTTACATTATATAGGCTAGTACATTAAAGACTACCTGCCTAAACCATAATGGTTTTTCTGCGGGCGGGGGTTCGTAGAAGCTTCACCTACCTCAACTGAAATTATATGACATGAAGTGCAGTCTACACGTTCAATTTTAATAACTTTTATTTCAAATACAATAAAATCACAGCCAATAAAATAGGGAGTCCCATTTCATTTCTTTTAAGAAGTAGATAGTATTCAATATTCCCGAATCCCAACCGCGCATTAAAATATCAAATCGTATCTGAAATAACATATTCCATGATACCCAGTTTTCCTAAGTATTTAATTCTGGGACAGCCCTATTCAGCTATGTTATTCAAATGATATTCTAAGTACCTAAAGGTAAATAAAATCTCTTTCATCAATTGTGAATTGTGTACGTACAAAAGCCTGATCCGCACCAGTTTTTGCTGTCCCGGGGGTGACACCTCAAAGTTTGGTGTTGTCATAGTTAGCAAGTTTATCACAAGCTTGGGGAACTAAACAATGTTAGTTATGTATAATGTTTGCTGCTATTTATCAACGTACACAAAAAATAAAGCGTTTAAGTGGATCGATGTTGTGAAGCTGCAATTATGTTTATCATCATTTCGATTTGGGACGTCACTGCTGTATTCGATGTCAGTTTCATTTTGATAGATGAGGAATAGTCTTCGGGAATTTTCGGGGAGATCGAGGTGTTCTTTGGTATAAAGATATGAGTATATTTATGTCTGTATGTACGTGTTAGCGTGTGTGAAAATGTTAACTGCAAGAGATATGGATAAATGTTAGTACTAATGCTTCCACACTTTACTTGCTTCAAGAGATTTGGCCACTCTAAGTATCCCTTTGAATAAATAGAATTGTAGTTATAATTTTTGTACGTTCGAGGTACTTCCTCAGCGCAACGCACCGAATTGGAACAGGAAATGCGGTTCTGCTCTATTTAATTCAATGTTAAATTATCCGATAATCTCTAAATGCAGACCATTTGCTGTTGTTCATTTGGAGAGTGATTCCCATAAATAAAGGTACACCTGACTTAGTGTACCTGAGTACACTGTTAAAAACTGGTGCTGGTTCCAACTTTGGTCCCAACCTTGACTTGGCGTAATTAGGTCTGAAACCAGGGCTGACCCTGGTTTCAGACCCAATTACGCCAAGTCAAGGTTGGGACCAAAGTTGGAACCAGGCCAGAGTAGTAGTAAGTAGATGATATTTTCAGAAAAAAAATCCCTGCATTAAACTATGCACGCAATAATAAAAAATCTCTTACGTTTAGTTAACAATATAAAATCAGGACAGCCTGACCTAGTTACACGTAATTTTCCTTTGTTATACATTAAAATATTATTTGTTGAAGAGCAAACAATAGGTACATCAGACTTTTTGTCTGCTCCGAAGAATATTTTAACCTTGAACAGAATCTGAAAAAAATTTACCTAAAAGTGTTTGCCCAAAAAATGTAATGTTAAAATTACATCGTGAAATAAATAAATCCTTGTAACAAATTCAAAAATTTTCCAGGAACGCTACTATAAAGGCGGGTACTAAATTGCGAACCGCAAAAATTTCACAGCAAACGTTTTCCTTGGCTAAAGGGTGGACAGACAAAAAGGCTATGTTCATACTGACACCGTGTTTTTGTCTCGTCCGTCATACAGATGACAAGGGTTCCGGATAAGCTTCGCTTGTGTGCACCCCTTTAATTATTATTCTAGGTTTTTGCACGAATGATTCCCAAAATGGAATGGATGAACTGTGAGCGTACCGTTTTACTAATAGCATCACGAATTCATACAAATTGGTTGGAATTATTATTATCAATATGACTTAAGTTTTTCTATTTTTAATTGACTTCGAAAGGAGATTCACTGTTTGACCTGTATGTTCGTACGCAATTATCTGGTTTTGGTTGAACCGTTTTAGGTGCGGATGTTAGAGTTAACCGTCTAAAAGGAAGTGAGTCGGGTCTATTCTTAATTAAAAAACATATTTCTGGTCTGTCTTAGAAGCCTCCTTCCACTTGAATCCACCAATCTCGATCCACATGTGGATCTGGGGATACTTATTTTTCCACTTTAATCCACCGGTGGATAATGGATACTTTTAATTCCTCAAGAATCCACCAGTGGATTCATTGAGTACTTTTTTTTCCTCATTAATCCACCGGTGGATCCTTGACTACTTATTCTTCGTCATTAATACACCGGTGGATCTAGGGATATTTTTATTCCTTTTCAATCTACCTACGTACATAACGGCATGATTATAAATTCATTATTGTTCTCTATTAAGCATCATTGAAGAAGCACTTGAGCAAGAAGTCTTTTATCAGAACACTTGAAAAGTTACTGGCTGAAAATTCCCAAGGATATCATGACTTTACCTCTGTAATAAAATAATTTTAAAAATTCTGTAAGAGTCATTTATTAGGAAAGGGCTAAATATATAATAGTTATTATTTAGATGACACAAGCATGGAATTAAGTTTGAAGATCTTATGTGAAGATTTTGATAGTGGATCCAAGTGGCATAGAAAATATATTAGTATTTTTGGATCCCCTCGCTTGTGGATCGAAGTGGCATATAATAATTATGTGTATTATTCGATCCACTTGATGGTGGATTCTTGAGGAATTAAAAGTATCCAATATCCACCGGTGGATTAAAGTGGAAAAATAAGTATCCCCAGATCCACATGTGGATCGAGATTGGTGGATTCAAGTGGAAGGAGGCTCTTAGAAGTACCCCCTGTCTATATTTGAAGTTGAAATGTATACGTACGTTAAATGTCACGTTTTCAGAGCAAGCGCAACAAGGAGCTTCGAATAAAAAAAATCCAATTTAATAGAATATAATATCCTCAAAATCTTCGAATAAGTGTTTAGTGAACATAATGTGAATGTTACAAATTGTAACAAATTTATACCAGAAAGGCCCGATCACCTGCGTAAAACTATCAAACTGGCGCATAGTTATTTGAGTACATTAGCGCAATAGAGACCTCAATTTGTGAGTTGAGGAACAGTTTAAAACTACTATGCAGCCCCAAGCGGGGTTGATGTTTAAAACAGTGTTCGGAACAGTTGATGGCGTGGAGAAGTTTTCATTGTTTTAATTTTATACATGAGGCTTTTGTTTATAGATAATAGGGTAAGGTTAATATTGGTCAATAAGGATTCATGTTGGCGTTATAAATAAGAGATTTTAATTGTGTTATTTTAGTAATAGACATAACAGGACGGCGTCAATATAATTGTATCATGGAAGCTTTCTAGTAAGAAGGAAAAATGAAAAAAAAAAAGAACTATTTGATATGATCTGTCCCAATACCTATGTTTTTGAGGTTATCAAACCTTTAAAATCATTCATAGTTTGTTTCTTGAACCTGTTAACAACATTACCTTTTAAATTTCCTTATTTCGTCTATTTTCGTCACACCATACATTCGTCTTAATACACATCTCCGCTGCACTTGTTTTTCGTCCATTGGTGACCTAATTTGATTCCTTGTAAAATATTATATCTCAGAATCAAATAATATATGCAATGTTGAGTCGTCTCTATCCCATCTATATCCGGGGTGGTCGTGACGTGCAAGTTACTTTTAGTGAGACTGTTTAGTGTTTAATTTCAAGTGTATTAGATTACTGCGAAACCGCTGTTGCCTATTAGTTCAATAATAAATTTTAACGATGACAACTTTTCTTTTATTCGCTTTAGTAGGAAAATAAAAACAAATTGTCTCTCATTCGGAGTGATAATGCGGTAACTTTGGCGTTTTACAGGTTTGGGGTTAAGAAAATAAAACGGAACGGTGTTTTTTTTCTACACCTTCGTAACTTCTTTTGGTAATTAGGTAGTTGTCTGTACAGTCAGCATCAAAAGCAGGTGTTGGTCGCACAGATTTCAGTCCTAAAAATCTGAATGGAAAATTATATTTTGATCAGAATATTTTTATAGAGACTACTAAGTAGTTTGATAGCATTTTATTAAGAAATATAATTTACTTTAATAAAAACTCTGAAAATCTTAAAATGGTCAACTACTTTTGACGCTGACCGTGTAGTCAGTAGTAGTAGAAGTAGTATTTAACACTACACTACAAAATGAAAAGTGCACGATTGCGAAAAACCCTCTATTAATCTAATCTCGGTTGGATTGCGTTCAGGGGTCAGCAAGTGCATAGCCGGGCAGGGGGGATTGTGGTCGCAGCACTAGTGGGACCGGTGGGTGTCACGCAGTGTTGCGACGACAATCACCCTTATGATGTGGCCGTCAAGCTGAGTGCCACCATTGTTAACATGGTACGTGTATGTAATGGTACCCCTCTTTCCTGAGACTTTACCTTCAGCTTACCATCAGGCGAGGTGAAGTCAAATTGACGTGTCCTATTTATTAAAAAAAAAACAAAGCATCCCTAAATATTGGCAAATTTAATTGATTGGGCGTTCATTAAGTTGTTTGTACAGTACCTTTCAATTAATTAACCTCACATTTTAACATTAGAGGGGATGGAATGTTCACAAATTGAACATCACAAGTACGTAAAGGTTACAACATACTTTCATACACTTTGACGCCTCTGTTAGTTTTATGCGACGCAGACTTTATAGGATCAGTGACCGGCTTCATATCACTTAAGTAAATGAAAATGTTTGTTTCTTATAGCCATAATGTATAAATGTAGACGAATTTTTCTTTATTTATTCTTTAACGCGTGTAGGTTATACACGGCATTGTCATCTCGCCAAATAGCTTTATGAACGGCGCCCTTTGTATTATGGTCACCATCCATAAAATTCATTCAGTCTCGAAAATGTTTTTGGCGAAAATGGGTGCCGTCTGAGCAGGGCCCGTAGACAAGTGTCAAAAGTCTAAATCGCTAAGGAAACGAATAGATTAGGTCGGCCACACTCCAGCTAGTGATTCCGCCGCGGCGCGCGTATCGTACGCCGGAGACGAGCTTGGATGTGATTGGTCGACCTAATCTATTCGTTTCCTTAGCGATTTACGTTATGAAACTTGTCTATGGGGGCTGAACGGTATTGATGCGACAGTGTGTGTAAGCGCGCTGGATTTCCGCACGGAAAAAAAGGGCCGGTGTCGTCGTGTAAATTGTATGGTTTTTAACGCGATTCTGTAAAAATTTACACGAAATTAGTTCAGTATTATTTGCACGAAATAGCCACCCGCGATGGTGCTTGTGTTCTCATAGCATGCATGCGATTACTTTGAAATTTAAGCAAATTTACAAGAACATGCCTAAAATTATTGTTGCTAAGCTCATGGTCGTAAATTTAGTTATATTTATGCTATAATTACAATTTTCAAATATCTCTTACCAAGTTCATAATAAAATGCCAAGATCAACAAATAAAATAGGATATTTTTCTTAGTACTTTTAAGGTTAGCTATCTTGTCACTGATAAATAGAGGGTATCTTGCGGAGGATTTACGCTAAACTTTGCCGAAAGGAATCTGAGCTGTGGCGATTAAAAGTGACAAGTGGCCCCTATTAACCGCATTTACATTTCTAGGCGGACACCCTGTGTATATATGTAAATAAGCTTAGGCAAACAAAGTAAAATATAAATCTATGTAGGTACTGGCTACTTTAAACGCTGTCCTAACAGTAGGTACTGAAAGTCCTTTTTTGTTTGTCATGTTTCATGTATTTTAAGTTTATCACGGGTTATGTACCTATGCTATATATGAATTACTTTTCTAGAATTAATATGTAACTGTTTCCAAATGTTTCCTGTCATGTAATAGCAGTAATCCGTAAAAAAGGTAAGACCAAAAATGGAACTGGGTTGAATAAGACGTTATTTATGTGTAAATCAATCAGTATTCCTCAATTTACTTTAAAAATCTTACACGTATGTAAACAAAATCGAGTAAGCTTTTAAAGAGCTCATGTTGTTTTATTTTTCTGTTATTTTTAATGTTTAATTTTACTATAACTTAATGTAAACAACACGCGAAACGCATATCAATCACCATCGTTCCGCTAATGAGCTACACGCTTTTCGTATTATCTTTTTACGAACAAATACGCATAATTTATTATTCAATGTATTATAATGGAATATTTAAGTAATGTATTTTAAAAGAAACTTTGAAATGATTGAAGTATTTCTCAATAATAATTGTATTTTATGGTTTATTAAATATGAGATTTTTTACATACTTAAATATTGGATATCTATTTATGATTTTTTGTATATGTATGGGGTCTACCAAGATCTTAGCCAATCTCACCTGCAAACCGGCCATCTCAGAGTTGGAGCAGTTGTTCCATAAAAGGGCGTTTAAGCCAAATAGAAGGAGTATGCAGACCGCGGTCTCTGAAGCGAAAACCTCGGCTGTAACCGAGGTCATCGCTAAGATGACGATGATATTACGATCAGTCGATGTTTTATAAACAAATATACTGCAAAGGTTTCCACTAGTGTAGTGTTTCGATTTGTTATTTGTCGATATAAAGTCACAGTCACGTATTCGATTTAAAGTGTAGACTCATATCGAGTCAAGATTCTTTTCAGTAACCATCACCCTCTTATTTAAACTTTAGCTCAACACAAGGAACTGTTGAAGTTAAAAGTTTCAATATTGTGTATTGCTCAGTTTGGAAGTTAAACATGGAAATATTTACCAAAGAAGCGACATGTTGGGAGAAGTAAGGTTTGATGATAAAATCAGACCAGAAAATGATTGTTTACCTAAATAAGGTAGGTAGTTTTCAGTACAAGCATGAAGTTGGGTGGTGGTTTGACTCCAATAGGCTCAACCTTTTTACGTGCACCAATGAATAAAGAATGAAAGATGGACGATAATGGAATTCATTCCCTTGGATACAATGAGGAATATGTCAATAAATCTTTATCTATAAAATTATTATAACACCTCTATCAACACAACATGTGTCTGCCGACAATCTGTGGGCATGAAGAAGCATCAATCGAGGCCGCCTGGGTAAGATGGCCACCACTCTAAGGACTTCTCTAAATCGTAGCATTCTTCAATTCTTTGCCAGTGTCTGGCTGATGAAGTACCTCTGCTTACTCCTTCAGTGAAATGCAGGTACAACTATATGCAAAACTTTGAAATGAATGATTTAAAGCTGAGGTAATTATTGAAAAGTCAACAACTTTGGTCGAAGCACCGATTAGTTTGAAAAGTACTTCAGCTTTGGCTGTTAACTACTTTTAGTAGTTTACTGTATTTCTGGGAAATATCAACTTTGAATATTGTTCGAAGTATTTTGGTTCTTGATAATTTGCAAAATATGAACTAAACGTCATTCCACGAACTGAATACTACACTGAGAGGTGTCCTCTATAGATGAGACTCACATTTAGTCCCATCTATATAGAGGACACCTCTTAGGTTTAAGTGAAGAAATGGTCGAGAGAATTGTTTGACTAGATACCTAATGAAAATAGTAGCTAAAATCTGGACATTTATTAAAAAAAACAATTTTGATCTACTACACTGTCAGTTCAAAAAGATGAGGGTTGGACATTATCTTTTCAGTATCAAATATTATCTACAATCTCTGATTTATTCATGCGAACTGAGTAATAGTCTGTAATGCCCTTTGAGTTATTCTCGTGAATCATGAGTAGGGCCTAGTCATTTCTCATTTGGAACGAAGTGAACAAATTACAAGTAGTTACCGTGGCACTAACGTCCGAGTTTTGGTCCTACTAAGAGTTTGCTAAGGCGTAGAACACAAAAGAGATTTCCGAGTGAGAAGTTATACTCGTGATTTCAAGTATATATCTACTAGTTTGGGTGATGTTGGAAATCTGGGTTGCTTTATGCAACAGGTCAAGGTTGCGTCAAGCTGAGTGGTGGTGGCCCCAGTCCTGAGACTTTGCCTTTCGCTTACCATCAGGCGAGGTGGAGTCATTTTGACGTGTCCTATATAAAAAAAAAAAAGGTAATAAAAATCTATTTGTATATGCTGCATGTTTGGCACCCCGCACAAACCCTTCGTGGTCTTTGGGAGTGCTAATTTATATTGTTTTGTTATATTTGTAAATAAATAAATAAAACAAAAAAAAGTGAATTATTGATCTTTTATTGGACGGGGCTCGAACAGTTGGGCTCCGAAAGTTCCCAAATTCCACAGAACATTAAAAAACCAAAGGATTTTTCTTTGTTCTGTGCCAAATTCAGAGAGTTTCCGTAAGTTCTGATCGGTCGGGGGCTGTACCGGATTACACAGGTGTACCGGTTTGCAGATGAAGTTAGAAAGGTCTTGGTGGGGCCCCAGTACTGTGGTAATTATTTGTGTGAATAATTCACACAAATACGGTGTTAATGATACCGTTAATTGTGTTTTTATGGTAATGGATTCATAACTGATTTGCTTTATTCATTTGTTATCCTTTAACACCTCATCCGATCAGCATGATTTTTTTATAAACCTTGTGAGCTGAAACAAAAACAAGGTAGGGTACTTTGTCCAGAAAAGGAAGAACCCTTTCTTAGGAATAAAACGATAATGTGGTGACGTTTGCACATTAAGCGAAGCCATGGACAAAATTTGGTTAAGTAAGTAAGTAGAAGTTATCACCTTGAAATAAAATGAGTATTTGAAGTGAGAACGTTTGGTAGGGGTGTTTCTCTGAATGATGTGAAATAATGCGCGCAGGTTTCCGTCATTACGCAACCTAAACGAGATTGTTCAGGCAATGAGTGTTGTATTGTTTGTTTGTTTGCCACAACCATTCTTCAGTCCTCACTGACCCTCAGGTGGAAATACAAGGTAATTTTATGGTAGGGTTTAGGGTAAATGGCTTTATGGAGAAAGAAAATAGCTTTGCGTTTCAAAAAGTAAGGTTTGATTAAATCGGACAGATTGTGCGGCTTGGAGAAACTAATGGCGTAATTTGGTTTCATTTGTGTTTCTTTTCTTTGAATATTTTAATATTTCTTTAGATTTTCTATAGAAATGAATATAGAACCAAATTTGGTAGTACATAAATAATAACTGAGATTATTGCTTTGGTAGCGTGCTGGCAGCGATGATCATGGCTGATTATGACGTCACATTTTTCATTTCCTGGTCAGAGTCAATGACCAATCGTAAAGTCAAATATCATCATCGTAGCGTTAGTCCTGGTCGCACCCAAAACTTATTTGTCTTATCTTAGCTTTTGCGGGGGGATGTAGTAAGCCTTCTCGAAGAGCGATACCAATGCACGGGCCCTCTCCGTAAGTAAGGGCATTGCCGTGAAACCAATTATTACACCATGATGGTCATATCGACACAAGAGGAGGAGGAGCAGGCGAGGTTGACTTAGACCATAAAGGTTGTTAATAGGGCCCTGTCCATCCTATTCATAATATATTCAACTGTTTAAATGACTAAATGTAAACTATTTTTACTTCTTTATCAATTTTTTTGACGGCCTCTGTGGGTAGCGGTAGTGCGCTCGTCTGCTACAACAGAAAGCGCCGGTTCAATTCCCGCTTAGTGCTAATATTTTTATGCATGAATATATCTATTTACATTGGTCTGGGTCTATGGATGTATTTACAAAAAAAGTATCTATATATGTTTGTTCACATTCTAGAACCCATAACACAAGCTAGTTAAACTGTGCTTAACTTGGGTCTAGAGAACGTTTAGAACACTTATAATTCAAGTACCTACCTATCACATACAAAATGGCTGTCACCATATTCTATCACACAACAAGTTTTTACAGTGAAGTCTTTGTACTTAAAATGTTGGAATGTTAAATAACCACTTAGATACAGTTTGAATTTAGGTCACGTGATGCAGTATTGTTGCACACGTTACATTTTCACTTACCTACTACTTCAATAGTTTTTCTTCAACCTAGCGTGAATCCCAGTCGCATTCAAAGCCTTCACCTCGGAGTCTGGGGTCCGCTTTACTAGTATTAACTGCGGATTTGGCTGGGCCTCGATATTTTCCGTGAAGCGACTGCCATCTGACCTTAACAACCCAATGGTGACATTAGGCGATATCGAAGCATTGCAGCTGACTGTTTTGGACTTTTTAGGGCTCCAACTACCCGTAGCGACTGCCATAAATGCTTGTATGACAACCGGGACCGACGGCTTAACGTGCTCTCCGAGGCACGACCTACCTACTACTTCAATACATAAGATGTTTATAATATAATAGCCAAGCCCGCGGCTCCACTCGCGTTTTCGCGTTTTTTGTATTCTACTCAACCAATTGCGATCAAACATACGTAAAATTTGACCAAGACCTATCAAAGAAAAAATAGCGCATCAAAATCCGTTCAGTAGTTCTTGCGTCCATCGTGCATAAACAGTCAGAAAAGAATTCCACAAAAAAATTGTAAACTACATAGGTACAAATTTTTTTTTATTAAGTACCTTAATATGTATCTGTACCGTACAGATACATACTAAGGTAATAAAAAAAAACATTACGAAACGACCCGATCAAGTTTAAATGGCTACAGTAAAGCCGTTGCATAGTTTTGAACCATACTTCAATTTTATCTGAAAATTAGACAATTATGACAATTTTGTAAGCCTTCTTTTGATTGGTTTATGAGACTTTTATGGGAACGAATGCTGCCCAACCGTACTTAACCTAAATACACTAGATACGTGTATACCGCAGAATCGATATTACAGGCTAATGATATTTTAACAACCAACGCGCCAATTTCAGGAAACCAAATTGCTGGCGATTTCATAGATTTTTCCTGTTATTTATTACCGCAAGAAGCAATTTAGAAAATATAAAAAACAAAAGTTCTTGAACAGTCTTAACAAACATAGGTACGGCTTTACGATCTTTCATAACAAACTCGATGTACTTATTACACAAAAGATTCAATAAGTGCTTTGACCTTAATTACTTACTTCTTATGTTTTTGTTTCCAATCTAATATCCCGTGTCAAAAACTTTTCATATTCTATTACGAACTTGGCTCCCTCTTCGCAATAAACACTTTTTAATATTCTAGCCTGTTGACTTCAAAGCGATCGCTTTAAAATTTGTCCTCTTGAGTCTGACAGCGCGGAAACTCTCCAGATATGTTGAACTCTCGAAAACCGGCGCCAGATACCGAACAACCTATATCCTGATGTCATTCAACCTGAAGTGTCAAACATTTGTGTACCATAAAGCTTTGCGTGCAGCACAATATACCAACATTACTTGAGCTGCCGTGTCATCCCCAAAACTATTTCAATAAGGCGACAGAGCAGAAGTTTGGAGCGAACTAAGGATCTAGTTTGGATGGACGTCACGATCAGCTATTGCGTTGTGTGAGGGTATTTCTTATTTTAATCAAAGTAAAGTGGTTCTTATAGTTTGGGTTTAAGAGTGTATTTGAGGTGTATTTATTTTGAATATTGGTACAATTGTTGGTCGTGTTACTTTGTAAAGGAACTTAATTTTATGGTAGACATGCATAGATGGAACGGTGATGTGAAAACTTTTAGGAATAGGTATTCAAAACTAGAAGCAAAATAGACATTTTTACATGTCAATAACTTCATGCGGTACTTAAACCATTTTATGGTTTACCGCACGAAGTTGATTTTTATATTCACCAGTTATCGTATATTTATTATCATTTAATGAAATTTTGTACCGATCGTGGTTGCATAACTCCCAAACTTTGGGGAGAACCACAACTTGTTTGAATTTCACTTGTAATGGATTGTCAAGTGATTTTCTGGTTGGCACAACCCGTGGACTCAAAATTAGCTAGTGTTAATTGCTATGAACGCGTAGTAATACTTGTTGCAATCTTTTGTCTACCATAACATAATTAGTTCTAGAATATCTCTTTTAGTATTAATAAATAATGAAATACATTATTCAACTGTGCCGTTGAAAATTTGTCCCTAAAGATCACTAAAGACGAATCGCGTTACCACAAAGACGCGGCGGTTCGAGGGTTAAGATTTGTTCCTTTTTGAATTAGGTTTACTTACAATAGTTTACATTTTATTCAATGCATAAAATATAATAACAAAAATCTGGTACAGAATCATGCAACAAATTCTAAAACTGAACACCGCTTATGCAGTTAACAAGATAATTAGAATTATATAGGAAAAATTAAATATAAAGAGTAATGCAAAATACTTGTAATAAATTACTAACCGCCTAACTTCCTACATTTCTAAAGAATGTTTTAACCATTATTCAGTGCATGAAAAAGTTCTTATACACGCTTAATTTAGAAGCACATAACGAAAAGCGAGCGGAAAGTATCGGAAGCAGCATCGCTATTTCCACAAACATGTGCAGATTGTACAAAATATACCCCATACATCACAACCTTCAAGATAAAGGAAAACATCGAAGGGAACCCACGCACTAATAACGAATTCCATACGTGCGTAGTATTCTAAAAATGGTACAAGTTTAGCAACACCTGACACTGCTTTCATACCACAATATGGAACTGGAATACACTTGATATAAGTTCGTCTAATGTGTAATTGCCATTGTGAGAAATGGGCAGTGTATATAAGACTCAGAGACTACGAGTGGAAAAACGATTGCGTGGTTAGCGAAACGGTTTGTTGTATTATTAAATGCATATGTTATTCTATAGGACCATCACCATAATAAATTAAGTTATCTTATTAGGGTGTTTATGAGTTTCGTTTTGTGAGGACTGTTTAGAAGAGAAGAGAATCACTTGTATACAACATTTTCGTTACCACTGCACCAAAGATTTTAAGAATATTTTCGTGATTTTAGCAAATAGTTATAAATTGTCAGAGAACATGCATTGGTACAAAAAGGTAGGGAAATAATGGTTTCGGAATACTTATTGATTTTGTTATTTAATCTCACCTGTATATTCCAAGGTAGTAAATAGACATGTATAATCTTATCTTGGTATGTTTGTTGTTGGTATCTTTACTAGCAGTAAAATAAACTACAGACAAACCATGTAATGCTCTAACTCTAGTACTATAAGTACTTCTGGAAACTTCTCCAACTTTGATTGCTCGAGCATTGGAGATTGTACGTGTCTTAGAATGTGTTTCAGTTCAGTAGTAGGTATAACTTAGAAGTAACAAAAGATTGTATCTAAGTTAGCTATTGAATTGTAAATTCTTAAATATACTTGCCCTCTAATCACAGTATAATAAGTTTTAAACTCAATTACATACGAGTAAAAACTAATAAATATTCAACAATATTGTTACTTAATCACTCTCTAACGGCTCAACTGATTTGCCTGAAATTCAATACAGAGATAGATTATAGTTTGAAATAACAACATACTACTTTTTAACCCTGGAATAGATTCACATGAGAACCGCCAGTAAGAAGTAAAAGAATATGTGTGACGTCAGACGAAGTCACGTACCGCAGTTACTTTCAAACAAAATGCCAAACTACAATAACCTACGAATACCAACTGTTATTTTCTCACAACTACTAGTTGCTGCAAAGGGCAGCTCAACGATCCAAATATAAATCTCAAATCTTTAAGATCTGAAACGGTGCCAAGCTGATCCAGATTTCACGTTATGACCTTTATGTTGCGAATATAAGTCATGTGAGCCTACATAATGGTCCAAGCCCGTGGACGGCCGACCTACGTCATAACATAGAAGCTGACATTTTTGTACGTAAGTACGTTATAGTAAGTAACAAAATTTAGTATAGTATGTAACTTGAATCGTGGTCACTTTGGTAGATAACAGGTACCTAGTAAATGAACCTTCTAGGACATTCTGCACAGCGCTAGCGATTTATAGTGTTGCTTCTTCCAGAAAATTTCCAATAAAAATCGCTTTCGCCAAATTTCGCCAAATTGTCATCACCCTTTACCAAATAGATAGGTATCTACTTTAAAAACCACTTAATTGATGTTATCTAAGAAACCATTTTGTTTAGAAGGTAATTTGTTTATTTATTTGGCACAAAAACAGAAAACAATCAAAATTTTTACAAAATACCATTTCAAGGTTCGGTTCCAGATTGAGTTCCAAAACATGTCATGTGTACTCAACATGACATAATTAAATTGCGTGCATTAAGGGATACAATAAAAGTAATAACAATGAACCAAAAATAACAAACAAAATGAAACCAAAAGGACAACTCATGACATAATATTATGGGTTAATAATTTTAGTACGAGTATGAGGCAATTTACGGTCTACAAAATTATATAAACAGTTGTCCCAGGTAAGGAGATGACCATGCAAAGTATTAGTGTTACACATAAAAATATTTTACAAATGTATAACAAACATGAACCACAAAACTATCAAAAGATTATATTATCAGATAAAAAGGGGCAAAATAAGGTTAGGGATTATTGCAGAAAATGGAATAATACAAACAGAGAGCGAGACAATCGGTTCACCCATATTACTAGTTTTATCCGTTTTGCCCATAAGGTGGAACGGAGAAAGAATACTAATCCTGAATCGGCCGTGGTTAAATTTTCGCAATTCATGAATCTGTTTAGTTTTTATAATGTATTGTGATTTTTGAAGTTTGATGTAATAATGGTAATGCTACTTGCAGTTCGCTATTATCCACTACTCCAGCCTGGTACTCTGTCTGGCAAGTTCTTTCTAGTTCAGATACCAGTCTCTCATAAAGGTATGTGCTGCCATATCCACGTATAATAACTATTGGTAATAAGGAGACCTTAGTGAAAAGAAAATTAATAAACATTATTCTACCTATGTAATTCAAATTCATTTTTGATACACTATGAAATTTAATTATGTTCTTGGATACTAAAAATGCCAGATGAAGAGGAAAGATCCATTTATCTAATAACAAAAAAATTAATATGTTAAAAAAACCACGGTGACCGCTTCCTGTCAGGTGGGCCGAGTGCTTGTCTGCCACCTAGGTGGTATAAAAAAAAAAGTTTTTCAAGGTCGTAGTTGAAAAGTGACGATGGTGTTGTACACGTCCATAGGTTGCGGTAACTGCTTTCCATTAAATCGCTGTATGCTTTTTTGCCAACTACCTAATGCATCAGTTGAAAAAAAAACAACAATGAGGGGATCCTGCAAACAGCTACGGCTGACGGCTGATGTTGGGCTGTTTATAAGATTCTAAAACATTTTAGCGTTATATAGGATGAATCGTTCTTAAGATCCTTCTAGCACAAACTCGAACTATACCATTACGGAATCGAAGCATGAATTATGAAAATTGATCTCGTTTACCGTATTGCCTTATGGACGCTAGATGTGTGCCCTGAATTCGTTATTGCATATTTATGTAGACTAGACTGACGACCTTTGCAATACGTACTCAATTCCGTATTGTGCAACCATTGCGGTATCTTGTCGTACTTTTACTTCATCAAAGTTTACTGTTCTAGCCTGGCAGTAGTAATTTAACTGCATCTCTCACAGTTACTTGGCTTTCAATTCAGATTATATTTAGAACGAGGTTCGTTTGGTTTTTAAAAATACAGGTATGAATAATTTATATAAAGGTCTGCCTGTGTTAGATTTTTTCTTACATCAAAATGACTTCACCTCGTCTGATTGTAAGCTAAAGGTAAAGTCTTAGGACCGGGGTCATCACTACATACACCGATAGTACTACAGTGGCGGCCCTTCAGCTTGACAGCCTCATCATTATAGTTATTAGGATGGATAATGATAATTATAAATATCTTTTCTAACATCCGTTTGGCTGGTCGGTTAACACCAATAACAATATCCACCGACGTAACAAATCATCATCTACAATGTGTGGCTATACGACTGTTAATTTGTGGTATTCTTGAAAATATGTCTACGTACTAACTCCCACGTATCTCGTAGATATATACTTATACTTCACTTAATATTGGAAGCAATTAAACAAGTGGCATCATAACGTGTTTACTTCCTCATACAGTCCCGGGTCCTTTAAGCGGGGCGTGAAAGCATTTAATGAGGCCGTCAAGCTGAGAGCCACCAATATGGCACTATCGGTGTTTGCAATGGTGACTCCCATTCTAGAGACTTTGCCTCAGCTTACCATCAGGCGAGGTGAAGTCATGTTGACGTGACCGACATAAAAAAAAAAACGCCGTCGCCATAATTCTACGAAAAGCAACCAAAATGAATAATGTTTCATTACAGTACTTCCAACAAATTTGCAAACAAAAAGAAACCTTTTGTACATTATCCGTATAATTTTACACTGAAAGTTCAACGTTTGCAGGTTTTAAATGAAAACTTGATGCTATGTCTTCGAGCGACAAGCGAACGCGAAACTTTGCAAGCGCTTAGTTTGAAACGAGTCAATGAATTTAGCTGAAATTTTGCATGCAACTTCAGCTGAATTTGCTGATTCAATACTATATCGAGTAACTAATTTGAAACTGCTGGAAGTAGAAAATTTAGGAACTATGCCAAAATAATAATCGTTTGGCTTCAAAAATGTTAGGTTCCGCCGCTGAAATGTCAATCACGTCTGACTGACGATGGCTAACACACCCTGTCCATCGAGTTTATGGTACGAAATAAGACGACCGTACTTCTTTTTATAATTATTAAACACTTTTATTTAACTTGACCTGTTTGTTTGGGTCAAATCTAATAATCGAAAATTGACACCCGTCCAGCCCCCGTAGACAAGTGTCATAGCGTAAATCGCTATCGTTTCGAATAGATTAGGTCAATTTCAATTTCAATTTCTTTATTTTTCAAAATAGTGTAACGTAATTACATCTTTTTGACGTCAAAAACTACTTAATACTAAGTTTACCACCGCTTCCTAGGCGCTAGTGGAGAAGAAACGGCGCAACAAACTCCACTGCTGCATTTTAAGACGTCAGGTTATACATAGATATCTTAAGACTAAATATGGACGAATGTACATTTTGTCTCGTGTCAATATAAATAAAGGTATATAAAAAAAAATATAATAAATTTTAACCGAAGTTAAACAATAAAATAATTGAAAATGTCAAAAATATACTAATGTCAAAAAAATAGCAAAAAGGTCGCGTGCCTACCACAATATCAATATATTGTAGTAGGCAAATGCCACAACTACAGCATTATGTAGTTGTAGCACTTTAGCATTCTAGGAGGGGCCTGCACCATGCTCAAGCCAGACATTTTTGTCTTCAAGGTAATCAGCAGTCCTATAGTATGCTTTTTTGCATAAGGTGGCCTTAACAAATGTTTTAAATTTATTGTCAGGCATACCAAGGACCGATTCAGGCAATTTATTGTAAAAACGTATACCTTCCCCCCTAAAAGAACCACTAACTTTGCTAAGCCGATAACAAGGAAGGATTAGTTTATTTTTATTGCGCAGATTTCTGACTGTAATGTCACTTACTTTTGTATAATTGGATATATTTTTCCTGACATACAGTATGTTCTCGAATATATATTGGGAAGCTACAGTTAAAATATTTACCGGTTAAATCGAATCGTATCGAATAGAAACGTTTAGGTCAACCAATCACATCCAAGCTCGTCGCCGGCGTACGATGCGCGCGCCGGGGTGAAATCACGAGCTGGAGTGTGATTGGTCGACCTAAACGTTTCTATTCGATACGATTCGATCGAATAGAATAATTTTGCCACTTGGCTACGGGCACTGTGGACGGATTGTTCTGATATTTGGCACATATCATAAGTTCTGGTAAGAATACAAGTTAATCTATTCTTTATCATTATAAATCCAAGATGGCCGCCGCTAGAAAATGGCGACTTACATATTTTTCCACAACTACCGCAACATGGATATCAAACGATACTTAGGGTTTGACTAGTAGAATATGTTCACCGTGAAAAAAAAAGGAAAATCCAATATGACCGCTTTTAGTGCATAAAAGCGTTTAACTTAAAAAAATCACAAAATTTATATTATTCTGTTTGGTAAGTCTTTGATTATTAGCTAACAATAAACCTATAACAGTAATTGCGCATGTAGTAATATTCTCAAAAAATGGCATTCATATTGAACGTAGCATCTAAGGATTTTTACAATAAAATTATCAGACATTCCGGGTATTCTACTATCCGTATTTGTTTCTATATAACATTAGATTCGACTTTTTATCTTAAACCATTAATTACTTCACTCCAATCCAAGAAGGCAACAAAAAAGTACATAACCACAACACAATTCCATCTTAAACCCCGTGAAACAAAGCAGAAACCATTCTACCGCCGGAAATACAGACATTAAAAGTCCCTCCTGTAATTTTTAGCGGACCGCTTTCAAAACTGTAAAAATAAACTTGAGAGTTTACGTTTTAGAGCAAAAGCGAGTAAAATGCCGCCTTTTATGTCGTGAACTGTGCTAAATACAGACCATATCTCGGGTAGACGACCCGTAGAGATGACATTAAGCCATGAATTCTGGAGGCACCGTGGTCTAAATACTCAAAACTTATATTAAAGTTAAGAAGTACCTACCTGTATGGGACTAAATTACTGAAGTAAACAAAGGTTACGTGTAAATTGGACTCATGTATGAAGGGTTCTATACTATTGTACAAGATGGAGGACAGTATTAAATAAGTACATAGTGTTAAATTTATATTTTAGCGTTTGGTGATAAGGCCGCTATGCGTACCTACATAATGGTTGTTGTTTTCCATCTATGCATTTTGATTGTTTTACAGTATATCTATTCTATTCTAATTCTTAAATTCTTTTGTAACGATTATTATTATTATTATTAACAGAAACAAGGAAGGCGGATAACAATATGTGATTCTTTTAAAATCGCACTATTTGTTGTTACAGTGATATGATATGATAAACACTCTATCAGCATTTCAGCTGTTTGATTATTGCAGTTTGTGAAATAATAGTCCAATAACGGACAGACATACAGTATTGTCTTAGTAAAAGGCCCAATGGCCGTTTCCACTTTAAGTAAGGAATCTTAAAAGGAGATAAGATAGTGTAAGGGTAAGGGTCGATTTAAGTGTATATATATCTTGATCGAGGACGTTGTAAAGGTCAAGTCAAGTGTACCAACCCGCAACCGCCGACCGCAGTATGTGATCGTAGCAAGTGAGAAGATGTGGTCAACGCTTACCCTATTCGGCGTGCCTATTTGTGTATAGTGTCGGATATTTCAGGAACATTCTTCTTAAAAACGTATAGGGTAATTAAATTTTAATACGTTCAATATACTTTTTGGAGACTCCTACAACTTCTACTTAAAATATTTTAGACTATAAAGATCGAGAAAGGAACAAAAAAAATACATATTTTTTATAGTCTATAGGCTCGCGTTTGACCACAATCTCACCTGGTGGTAAGTGATGATCTAATCGAAGATGGAGTACGCAACTTGTCTAGAAGCATAAAATTAATTAAAAAACACATAATTGATTAACGTTGTTTTTTCATTGGCGTCATACTATTTTCTGCTGTTACAGTAATATCATATTGCACAAAAAAGTATTTACTAATATCTTTTGTTCCGAAAATAACCTCTATAATATTATACTCGTACATCAGGGGTTCGTCTCGGTTCATTAACGTCGATTAATCATGTCTCCCAGCCTGAGTCCAACGCTACTAATCTCCTAAACGAGTGTTAACTTGGACTAATATTGTAACATACATCACAGTGTCCAACTATTTACTACTTTTGATTTATTGATCTGCTAAGAAAAAGGAGCAAAAAGGAGCAAAAATTTAGATAATAGGCTTTTTGTGGCAAACATGTGGTCTGAAAGCATTAAGTAGAAATGAGATAGGATATTTTTCTTGTACTACCAAGTTCTATCTTGTTTACTGAGTTTTTCATGAAGCATGTTCTCTAGAATTTTCCTCACGAACTACTGAACCTGTGTTAGATCTTATATCTTATGTATGGATGTTCGAATCGGTCGGTAAATGAAATTGGATGTATTCGTCATTATATTATATTTAGTTAAAATATACAGACGGTACTGATTTTTTTTTCTGAAACTTTAGAGGCGTAATATTTATAATTTTGGAGTAAAAAAAATATTAATTAATATATTAATGTTAAGAATTGGAATAAATGTCACGGAAAGAGCAATTATGAGGTTATTATTGAATCCATTATTATGAAAAAGTAAGTAAGAAAACAGCGTCATCTAGACAGTAGACCATAACTTGTACTATGATATGGAAGTCCATAATTAGATTACTGTATAATTATCGACCTTGTGCCGATATTGGTTTGGCGATGGAACAATACTTTGCTTGGTGTGATGAAGGATGGATATAATGAAACGCAAACTTCACCTGAACTGTGTGTAATTGTTCAACAAATAAAGAAATCACTGAGCCTTATATAAATTCATCGGTAACCAAACCATAGTGGCATCTAACATTAAATTAACGCCATCTATCGGTCGCAGAGCGAACTGTTAGTTCTGTAGTATTAAACAATTACTGTCCAGGTGCTGCAGGACGAAACTGGTTAACTGAATGCGCAGGATGGTGGTGGTAACTGTGGTATTCCTTTACAAACGATGAACCTATTTCTATCGTGCCCACTACTCCCCAATACCTGCACAGTCGGAGAACGTGAGGAAGTGGTCAATGTCGCCGAGTTTTTGGGCTCGGCATCCATTGATACGATAAAGTACTATTTACGTATTGAAACAAAAAATATTTAACGGATTCCTAAGAATGAAATTTTTAAGCATTATTGCATGCTAACTATTCCCAATGATTTTCTGATCGGAAGTCCCGTCCTGGATGATCATTTTTTCCGATCAGAAAATCATTGGGATTCCTAAGAAGTTTGT
Organism: Lithosia quadra; assembly: GCA_963576445.1. Taxonomy (NCBI): domain Eukaryota; kingdom Metazoa; phylum Arthropoda; class Insecta; order Lepidoptera; family Erebidae; genus Lithosia; species Lithosia quadra. The sequence goes on along the minus strand of OY754899.1, from coordinate 4,561,061 downwards.
AAGTCAGTAGAACGCTTTCAACATAACATAATTTTTATGGATTACATAATATGAATATGTGACTAAGTTTTTATTGTCCGTTTATATAGAGCTCTAAACTTTTAAATTCACTGCAAGTTACGATGTGACTGCACGTATGTTGTTTATTTCTGAAATAAATCGTGTTCCGTTGGAACCGAGAGCGACCCGTCAAGTCTTGCGTGTTTATGGAGTGCCGAAGTACTTACTTTGGGGTATTTTATTTAGAAGATATAAAATATCCTTTGCTGAAAGTCAGTGAAAGTTTTGAAGGATCATTTTAGCTTAGCACTTTATATGTTGGTCGTAGGTTAGTCGTAGCTCTTGAGATAAATAGTTATTAGGTTATGTGTACAGGCGAATAAAAATACCTGAGCAGTTGTGGCTAAGATTGAATAACAAAAAATATGTTTTATATCCTTCAGGGAATGTTAGTTCGATTGTTTACGAACTGAAAGAAAAATAGCCTCCCAAAATATTATTACTAAATGATCTGGATAACAAAGAGGGTACGACTAATATTATTACCGCTATTAAAAATAATTAAGAAAGTATTCAATTTTGTAACTTCACCTAATAACATTAACATACTTTTTAATGCTAATTCAGGTAAACAAATTATATTTTAGAACTTCATTTTAAGGAGATGGGTGGCTGTCATCTCCGTCTACCCCTGAGGGAGAACAGCGTAGGTATCCGTATATGTATTTCAACCGTAACGTCATTTAACTTTTAATGGATTTCTCGAATACCATGTTACATTTTTATGCAGCTCCATTCCTATGGGACGTTATACCAGGTTAAATTTAAAAGCATATTATATACGAGTAACTTTTCTGAAAAATTACTGAATAATATGCTTTGTTTCCTTGAAATTAATACGTTAAATCGGACATTTTGTTCAAATTTCATACAATATGTTGTTGTACTTTACGACCAATTTTCATGGTCGAAGGTTATATAATGAACTTAAATATCTACCTTACTAATATCTAGTTATGTGCCAGATCTTTAAAAATATATAATTCTGCGGATATAGATTCGAATACGGATTTTAGGTGTATACTTCCGAGAATACAGAATCGGATTTAAGTTTTTTATTTATGCTCACTAAACGATCGTTGACGCCACTTGACGCTTTGCAAGACAGGACACTATTTCGAATTGCATAGCGCGGTTATTTCTATATTTTATTTCAAGAAATAAAAAGTTATTTGTGCTTCTCATTATTACTGTGTTTGTGTCTACAATTTTATCTTTGTGTTAAAACGAGAACGTTTTAAAGAAAGGCCAGGTTAACCATGAAAAAAAATATGAAAGCAGAAGAAACGAAACGTGTATGCAAGTGGAAAGATATTGTCTGTGCATACATACCCCAACGGTAAACAGGTATGATTTTATGTGTGTTTTAAAAATTAATAGGGTAAAAGAACCGTAAAAGATCCGCCAAAAAGGTAACGCATACGGATCTTTCTTTTTTTTCGGATATTCGCGGATACGGAAACCGGCACTTCACTAATGCTCGACCCATTCGCAAACTACCTTTGAATATTTTCAGCACGTATCTTTAAAATGCGATTTGAATCTACGGTCCCAGTATCAGGTCACTTTGTAATGGCTAAGCAATGATGTCAAGGTTCGGCCATCATAACGTCGTTAGCAAAGATGGACAAGCGCATGATGTTCCATATTGCAAAAATAACAGAAGTTCAACTCGTTTGTAAGTTTCTTTAAAATGTTAAAATTACTTTTGATTAGTTTTGTGTCTGATCAAAAGCACCTAATTGTAAATTTAAGTACATTTCGTTTTCTTCAATAACCGGTGTCACAATACCACACAAATATTTTTTTATGTTTATTATTGTATTATTTTGTTTACTACGTCATTTCTACTTTTTCCTTCATTTTCCTTTCCTATCTTAACGTTTAAACTGTGCTTAAAGGTATTTTCGTACTAATTTGATAAAGAGGTGAGTAAATTTTCGGCAGCGACTGCCGTCCGGCCCCACAAGCCTAAGAAGAAATCCCACTTCTGGAGTGGGAATTCCTCTTCAGTTTTTATCTTTGCTCAGATTTTTCCCCATTAGTCTCGTTTGTCATTCAGCTTGTAGGTGAAGTTTGTAGCTCGAAAGATGTTAGTCGCATTCAAAATATTTTTTTTTATATTATGCACAAAATTAACCTTCTGCTCACCTAACTATTAAACGAACGTCACATCTGTTTTTATATTTTAGTCCCACGGTACTTACTATTTATGTTAAACGTAAACGTTCCTTACATTAGGCCCTTGTAGGGACTAGGGAAAGGAGATAAGGAAAACGACCAAGATATTTTATTGTCATGTATACTTGTTGTGAAATTACTGAAGGATCGAAGTTCTGAAGTAATGAAATTGAATGCAGCGGGGTATGGAAACGGCACGGTCGTTTGGGAGTTTGCAACGGAATTCAAATAATTGAAAAGGGTGAAGTATTTTATTCCGTTTTATTGACTTGTTTAATACTGATGGGAGAACACTTCAATAGACGATTGTATAATTATCGACCTTGTGCCGATATTGGTTTGGCGATGGAACAATACTTTGCTTGGTGTGATGAAGGATGGATATAATGCAACGCAAACTTCACCTGAACTGTGTGTAATTGTTCAACAAATAAAGAAATCACTGAGCCTTATATAAACACATCGGTAACCAAACCATAGTGGCATCTAACATTAAATTAACGCCATCTATCGGTCGCAGAGCGAACTGTTAGTTCTGTAGTATTAAACAACGATGTATGGAAATAAGTAGCAGGGATATTATTCTGTTTGACATAAAGTTCTAATCACAATCACAACGTGAGAAGTAGGTGGATACAATTGGTTAACATAAAAGAAAGAACCGGTGTAAAACTAAACCAACTTAAATGTGTTGGCTAATACGAAAGCATGTGGTTACCGTACGATTGATCAATCAAGGGGCCTTAAAAGAGGTGATCCCACGACAATAGAAGTAGATGTAACGAAACAACGTGAGGTTTTAGTTGGCTTTAATCAGCCATACCCATTCTCATTATGTAATTCCTGCATACTAGGACTGACAAACCTCCAATTATTTTACTATCTTGGCGTTACAAGGCGTAACTTAAGCGTATCTACTTTAGTTTTCAAAAGAAGAGTTCAGAAAAAGGTCAAAAAATTGAAGCGCTGAGAGTTGGAGTTATATCCACATGGGCAAAGCCGCAGGCACAGCTAGTAAAAGCATAGTCCTAATACATAATACCTATGTATAATGTATCACTTCAATAAATAAAAAGATTTCCGCGTAAGTCTTTGTAAATAGTTTCGATACAATCTTAGTTGTATAATTGACATATCCAAGATTAGGGTTCCTATTCCTGGAATAAGGATGCTGTCAACATTAAGCTTTATTCCTGAAATAAAGACTTTTGCCCCGAACAGCAGATTTAGTGTAATGTAGGAGTACCTACAAATAGTTTCGAAATGTGAAGATTCTTACTAAGAAAGCTGATTATTGACTATTAAACTCATGTATATGTTTTATTCATGGTGAGATTCTATTTTGATCAAAAACTAAAGAAAATATATATTCCACAATCTGTAGAAAATACTATATATTTATATAACGACTAGCGAGCTAATCTCTTTATTCAAGAGACTTTTAGTTTATCTTCTTCGTTCTAGGGTAGGTGGAGACGATATGAATTTGTTTGTGATGCACGCAAAAGCTACTTAACGGATTTTCATGCAATATAATGTTTTTGGTTAGATTTTAAAATCTGCTGTATATTCGATGATAATTGGTTAATTACAACCGGAGCTATGACCAAATAAAGTAAGTAATAAATATATTCTATTAGTCAAGCCCTTTCATTTGATATCCATATTGCGCTAGTTGTGGAAAAATACGTAAAAATACGTAGTGGCGGCCATCTTGGGCTTACAATGATACAGAATAAATTAACTTATATTGTCACCAAAACTATAGATGTGTGCCAAATAACAGAACAATCCGTCCACAGGAAGAGGGTCAATTTTCAATTACTAGATTTGACCCAAACAAACAGGTCAAGTTAAATAAAAGCGGTTAAAAAGTATAACCGACCACCGCGCGAGCAGAGCCGCGGGCATTAACTAGAAAGTAACATAATACAGCCAAGGTAAGCTGTACTATCTAGTTTTCATTAGTAGTCAAACGATTTAAAAAGGCAAACCATTATTTCTTTATCAGTATCTTGAGTAACTGCTTCTAGTAGATAGCTAATCTGTTTTGTAGTCTGACTAATCGCTTGCTAAGTAGCGACTGCTACGTAACGTAAACACCGGGTGTACTTTGGAATTCTTGATTACCTTGCTGCACGCGAAAAACAGTAGATGTTAGATCTAAATGTTTGAACATTAAGACCATTTCTCTATTACTATTTACCGTGATGACTTCATAGTTTTAGTTTGTAGGTAGCAGATAATAGCGTCTAGATATATCCGGTATATAGACTTTATCGTAGTTTTTGAATCAAGTTTGTCTTTGTGAACGGTTTATTTTTAATAAAAAAAATATAGGCGATATAGTAATATACAGTGTGTTGGATATTGGAGGATAACCTGCAAATCCTCCAATATTCGCAAAATGGATTTTGAAATAAAACACACCGCTATTCTTAACATAAAGAAACCCCTCCGTGCCTCAAAGAGCACGTTAAACGTCTGTTGACATGCCATCTGTGGAAGTCGTTACCGGTAATTGGAGCCCTAAAAAGTCCAACAACAGGTCTAACTACAGAACTTCGATATCACCAATGGGTTGTGGAAGTCAGATGGCATTCACTTCACGGAAAATATCGAAGTACGCCGCTTCGTAATTAGCCTGAAAAGCCAACCTCAACTGAGTTTGCAAAAAAGTTGGAGAATGATTTTGAAGATTTCCTTTGTGTAGGTAAAAGATTTAAATGGTGTATGCTAGGATCGTCGATTGTGGCAAAATGTTGTCTCTATTTACCCAATGGTAAAGTAACCGATAAAGTAAGCTATATGTTTCAATACTGATGCTTGATCATCACCATTCTCTGAACCTTTTTCCCAACTCAGTAAGTTGGGGTCGGCTTTCCAGTCTAACTGTGATGCGGCTGAACTTCGATATTTTCCGTGGAGCGACTGCCATCTGACCCCCACAATCAATGGCCATTATGACCAATGGCGATATCGAAGTTCTCCAGGGCTCCAACTATCCGTAACGACTGCCATAGATGTTTGTATGGCAACCGGGACCGACAGCTTAACGTGCTCTCCGAGGCACTAATAAACCTGCGATAAATACACACATAACTTCGAAAAGCATCGAAAAGTCATTGGTGTGTGCCATGGTGAACCTAGGATCGACCCCGAGACCTCGTCTCAGCAGTCCATTACCCAAACCACTAGGCTATCGCAGTGCAATCGTAAAACAAACCTGAAATTTGTTCATGAAGAAAATGTGATTTGTAATAAAAGTGATGTTTCAAAGTACCTACACTCGCTATTACACACCCCGGAGACACAAGTATTAACAGTAAATATTTTGATAAAGGCTTGTGTTCAACATTTGTAGACAAAGAATCGTTTCTCTTTGATGGTTGATAGCTACAGTTTTATAGTAATATTTTAAGAACTCGAAGTGCCGCAGAAAATTGTGTGCTATGGTTTAATATGGAAATAAATATTTTAGTAAGTTCTATAAGTATAACGCTAGACCTTAAGTGAGTATCTATATACTACATATTTAAAAAAATAAAAGGATGAACAATTAATGAACAATTCTAAAAGCATTTTTTTAAAATTCTTATCTATTCGTATTGAATGAAATTTTAAGCAATTGCATGCTAACTATTTCGATTCCCGCTCAGTGCAAATATTTGTATGCATGAATATGTCTATTTGCATTGGTCTGGGTGTTTCTATGTATAATAAGTATGTATTTACAAAAAAAAAAAAAAGTATATAAGTATGTTTATCAGCTTTCTAGAACCCATAACACAAGCTAGTTAAACTATGCTTACTTTGGGTCTAGAGGGCGCTGTGTAGAATGTCGTAGAATATTTAAAAAAAAAAAAAAAAGATCATTCCCGTCCTGGATGATCATTTTTTCCAATCAGAAAATCATTCTTATCCGTATGTTCATGATTGATGCAAAAGCTACTGAACGGATTTTAATGCAGTTTATTCTAATTTAGAGGCCTCTTTCAGACTTAAAACCAGAGATATGAACAAAATGTCTAGTATTATCTCAGAACAGTCAACCTTAAAAATTGACTTACCATAATATATCGTGGTGTCCCCGTAACTAAATAGTACAGAACTGGAAACGAAATAAATTCACGCTAAGTGAAACTTATATGCGTTTTGTGTAAATTTTATTCTCGATTGAACCGTAACTTGCAGACTTATCGGTGGAATACTGCATTAAAGACTGGGACACATTGAACAAAATGTTTGTAGCAAAGTATTAGTGGCTTATTTAATTAGTACCTAAGGGAAATTGGGCGTAATAGCATTCGTTACGTAGAAAAATAATTCTTACAAAAAAAAAACCAACTTCAACAGACCAAATTGAAATGGGACCACACGGGAAGCGCTAGCTATCAAATAAAAAAGAATAATCAAAATCGGTTCACCCAGTCGAAAGTTCTGAGGTTAGAAACAAAAAAAACAGTTGAATTGAGAACCTCCTTTTTTTGAAATCGGTTATAAAAAGCTTTTCTCGCGAGGTAGGGGGTCAAATGGCAGTCAATGTCCGAGAAGCGATGATAACTCAGTATCACGAAGAGATGCGAAGGCAAGCGGACCCTATGCTACAAACGGTAAGCTTTGCTTTGTGCAACTCTGATGGCCTTTGTTGAGCCACTGTGAGACGGCTTTTTATTTATTTATTTATTTGGATAACCAGTAGCTGAACACTTACATCTAAATCATGTACTGAAATATCTAGTTTAATGCACAACATTTCAAGGTGTTATAGCATTACTTAAATATATAAGCGATGGTAGCTGAATGGATAAGGACGCGGCCTCTACTCAGAGGTATCGAGTTCGAATCCGGCCGGACAGCACCAATGTGAATTTCATTTTGTGAAATTTATATGTGCTAATCACATGATTTACCATCTGCTGACGGTGAAGGAAAATATCGTGAGGAAACCCACATGTCCTAGAAGAAATACTAAGGACTTGTCCGATCCACCAACCCGCATTAGGCCAGCGTGTGTGGATTAAGATCTGAACCCTCTCAGCTCTCTCGTTAGGGGAGAGTAGACCCGTGCCCAGCAGTGGGACATAAATGGGTTGCTATTATACATACATACATACAAATCACGCCTTTTTCCCATTGGGGTAGGCATAAATAACATTTTTCCACTTGCTACGATCTTGGCATACTCCTTTCGCTAATAAAAATAAAAATAAAAGTTAACTACTTACTGCCTTATATAGACATGTCTTTATTCTATATCGAGCTTGTTTTGCATACAGGTAATATCCATATTTTATATTATGGCAAGTTTTGACATAAATTATTTCTCAAAGCTCTGAAAATGGTTCACCTGAACGTGTTTCCGTAATACTTTCTTAGTTTTCAGTATTAAAAATGAATGCTCCATTTTAATAATGATATCCATCTTGTCTGTCTGAAGAAAAAATGGGATTAGATTATTATTGTAAGTGGTTACTTCTCGTGGTGTAGTAATTGGTTTCGCTTTCACTTCACAGATTTCACTTTGGAGTCCGGGGTCACGAGAACCTACCGCCTGATCCTACTCCCAGAAACATTGCAGTCGCACTTCTTCTTCTACTTCTGCGAGGTCTAATGGCTAAAAATCTTTATCTTCCTGCTAGTTCTTATCTTTTCAGGTATAAAGATAGCAATTAAAAAAGTAAAACCTAGCATCCGCACGTGGCTGCACTCGCGTTGCTGATCCCGGGAGATAGGAATTACAGACTAACAAAATAATATATGTTTCTTCTTTTTTATAATATCAGTAGATATCATAACAAAATTTCATTCACTAAAGTGTGTGTTATTTATTTTAAAAATACAAGCAGTCGTATCCATTTTGTGCAACGGTTTCATATTTTATACCGTCTGTCAAGTAAAGAAAACGGCATTTCGTGTTTTGCTGTGAAAATGGTCCAAGGAGTTTAGAAACGTGAAAGGGTAAATACTGGTATATTTCCATGAACTAACACTACTTAAAGATAGCCGTTTTATTTTTCTTGATAAAATCCATAATACCATCCCTGTCAGTTCAATTCAAGTCCGCCATATAAGCCCATAACCTCTCCTGTTTGTACCTGTGGTGATTCCTGCACGAAAAAAAGGCAATGGGAGAATAATAAAATTATGGACCTTGACAAAAATCAACATTGTTTTAAAAGTTACTCCATTTTTTATTAACTTTCAAACTTTCGCGTTCCATGATTATTCCAAAGGCATTCCAAAGGTATATACCTATAGCATGATCGCGTTAACTCCCGTTTACATAAATTAGTTTACTCCAATTTTTTTTTAAATATTACCTATCTTTATTTTATATTAAAAAATCAGTAGAATCTAAACTGCGTAATATGCAAGTAATATCTAATAAATTCAAATCTATTTGAGAAAATTATACAATCTTTAGCAACATCCAATTTTCTAAAACAACCATTTAAAACTGCTATCGCCTTCGAATGCATTGAATATCGCAGCAGACAGACAATATAGACAAATAGAATGTTCGATAGATTCTAGATTAAGTCTAGCTAAACTGCTTGTACCGATACGTGTCGAGATAAAATTAAAGATAGACTTAGAATGTATTGTAGAAATCTATAGTAATATCTTATAGCTGAAGACTTTGTTTGTTTAAACCCATTAATCTCAGAAAGTTCTGGGTCGAATTTAAAAAATATTTTTTTATTTGATAGCTCATTTATCGAGAAAAGTTATAAGCTATATATCATAACGCTATTACCTATCACATACAAATATAAGCTGACGGGATAGGCAGAGACAACACTCCGTCATCTGCTTCTGTCCACGTTCTTGACCAGTTTATAATTACATTCATAGTTTTACACACACATTAATTAATTACTTAATTACTATTTAATTTAAATAAAGCATATTAGTTACTTTTCATGTGAGTCATGTCAATATGACTTCACCTCGCCTGATGGTAAGCTAAAGACAAAGTCTCTGGACAGTATACAAATTGTACTTATTTAATAAAAAAAGCTTTCACAGTAAAATAGTATTTGTTTTGGCACGCATGAAATGTTTGCTCATAAAACGAAGAATTCACAATGTTTTCATCGAGAAAATAATTTATAGTTCATCCTGTATTCAGTGAGGTCCCATAGGAAAAAGTTCCAATCAGTCGTAGTAGTAAAAAGTGCTGTTAACTATTTCATGCCTTATTTATTGCGTGAATTTTCTATTCAATATAGAGAATAATCAATTATCAATTAGAGCCCTATCTGATGTCAGAAAGTGGTTTTGATTAGGCTTCCGAAATTGATCCGTCTTCTAACATTTAATGAAATTAATTAAGTCGGTCTCTGTGGCGTAGCGGTAGTGCATGCGACTGCTAAGACAGGTCATTCTGCCATGTCAATCTAAAATCCTATTTTCAATTAAATTAATTTTCTATACGATTCAAACTATAAGTGGTTCTGAAGGTTTAATAACCTCACGAAAACGTGTTAACCCCTGTAATATTCCAGCCCGGGATCACCTTTTTATTTTATGTTTAATTCATATTGACGAATTATGGGAGCGACTGCCATCTGACTTTTCAATCCCGAGAGGGAAGTCCTCTACTGCCAAACACATTCTCAGCGGCACCATGTTCGCCCCCCTTTTTCCGTCTGAATTTCCGAGATGGCGTGTGTTTTTAGTCGTGCCGAGTCCGACATAACCACCCCCTACGGCCAACATGGAGGTATCTGTATTAAAATGTACTCACAAATTCACAACTGAAGACCTACAGAATAGCGTTAAGATTCCAAATTCCTATTTCGAAGTCAAACAATCAAATTAAATGTAGGTAATTCGAAAGAATAATGTCTATGTTGGTACATTTCGAACGTGCCAAAAGGGTAAAAAATTAAGGAGAAAAATCTCCAAGCTCTTCGGATGATACTCAAAATACGTGAGGAATTGCTATTAAGGAGAAATGTTCTTATAAGGGTGTACGAAGTATTTCTGTCGGCTCGAACGATTAATTAAGGTTTATTAACGTATATGAGTTTTCAAGACAATATGTGAGAAGTTATGTGCCGCTTTGACGATTCTGGGCAATGTCATAATTCTGTTGTAGATTTTCACTTTTTAAATTCCGAACAAACGGCTTAACGTGCTTTCTGAGGTGTGAACACCCAGATTAATGCAGATAGACATATAATATTCCGTTTAGTCACAGAAGGTCCAAGTCGCAAAATGTCCAAGTCGCAAAATGTCAAATCTCAAAATGTCCAAGTCTCAAAATATCAAAAGCATTTAAATGAAAACTATAATATTGCACTCGCGACTTCTAACGTAGTAGACGAACCGTACGTAACCGAAACGTACCGCTACACAGTGGTCGTAGAAATTAACTATTCGCCAAAATGGATTCTTTGTAACCTTTCTAAGAGATTCAATTTTGTACAATTTTAATGTAATACTGTAGGTTTAATTCGTTTCCTTATACGTTATTAGGAATCCTTATTGGGTAAGTATATTATGATAAAATATGTATTTTTCTGTGTTTCCATCTGAACAGGCAAGATACGATTACTCGTGACGCTCAAACAAATCAGTGTAGACTTAATTAAAAAAAATACTCCGTGAATACGAAAATACACACTCAATTCTCGGTAATGTAATTTCAAATTTATTTAAGGAAAAGATAAACACCTAAATTGGTTTTAATGAAATTTTCACGAGATAAAAATTAATTAAAACATCAGATTTTGTTTGGGCAGCTTGGAAAGGCCTCAAAGCTAAAATGGTATGATTTGATTGTGACTGTAAGACTTATTTGTGAAACGCTGAAAGATGTTTTAATATACAGAAAAGCGAGATTAAAAATTTACTTTGAACACAGCTGTTGCCTGTGACTCCGCCCGTGCGGGATTCAGATCCCATTCTTGCAACCCATGGGTATCCACTGCAGGGATATAATGTAGCCTATTTGTTATTTCAGACTAGAATTCATTTCTGTACGAAATTTCAGCCTGACCCGTTTTGCCATTTGAACCTGATTGCGTAACAAATATCCAAATATTTTTACTAATTTAATAGGACAGAATTTTAGGGCCATTAGCTTTAAGTTGCTACAAACATATAATGTTACTCGGAGCGTCATTGGCCCTTTAGAAAATGTGTATGAATACTCCTATATGCATCAACTCATTAAGTTACAAAAGCAGCAATGGCGAATGTGAAATAGGTAATGAAATTCATATAGGATTCTAAGACTCTTCTACTTTTTTGTTTTTTTTTCTTATTTGTCTGTCGGTTGAAACCTTGGATATCACGCAGATAATGGTCCATTTAGTTAGATCTAGTTGTACAGTGTTTCAAAAACTGTTGCCTCTGCATTAGGTTTATAAAATAGCAGAGGGTAATTATCATAATAACTTTGATAAGTCTGAGGTGTTGATAAATAAAAAATACTCCCAGACTTAAAAAAAAACGACTCAAAGAGAGTATTATTTTTTTAAAGATAGACTATATATAGAGACGAGAAAATTTAGCGAGAGTGCCTGAATACCCCCAACTCTTGACTTAGTTTATTTATTTAAGAAAGCGACGCCATTCATAATACGTCACAGGGCTCGACGTACTAATGTGCCAAGAAAAAAGGGGTTCTTGAATGATAAATGGTGAGAAAACAAATTCTTTGAAGAAGGCAAAAGACAAAAGTGACGCAGGCAATAAGAATTTGGTTTGTGTAACAATATTCTTTCGCATGAAATAGCCTAAATTATAATATGATTTAATGTTACAACACAAATTGTAATGTTGGATGGATATTTTATTCTGTTAAGATGCTAGAAGGGTATATGAATCATGTTATTCAAGAGTTTATTCTAGAGAGATTTGGAAGAAAGGCACTTCAATATTGAGAAGTGATATTTTTAACCTATACTAATGAGTACAGGTCTAGGTTAAAAATATCACACAACTGAGTTTGTTGTGGTTGTGATATTTGTGAAAAATACTACTTCGCAAACCACTGAGAGTGTATTGATACTCAAAGCAATTTCCCGGTTGCGTTCAAAGTTTACGCTTTGAAATCTGGGATCAACTTATTATTTTCGATAGTTTTGTTACCTTTCACACCATTTGACATCCTAACCCATGCCTTTTTCTTTTTACAATTCTCTTTTATTTATTTGCCTTTTCTCTTAAATGAAAACAATGGTATCGGTATGATATGATGTGCATATTAAGTTTAGATGGTAATTGAATAATTATGACTGTATTATACATAATTTATAAGCTTAATTGGTCTTGCATAGTATTGCATAAGTTAATTTAATGCATAAGTATTGGATATGTTTCCAAAATTGCCTAATACTTCTGCACACCAAAATGGTAAAACATTGATTGGATGACCAAATAAATGATTGATTGATTCATAAGTAATCAAGACTAGGAATAAAGCACCTAACAAATGTGACTTCGAAGTTATCGTAGGTCGTGTGAAAAGACTTATGTTCGGTTGATTCGAGTCTGTAGATAACATAAAACAAAGTCGACATCCGCCGTCTGGCTTAGTGTCGGCTTAGCTGTTCTAAGCTACGCAACTGAGTTTGTTGTGGTTTTTGCTATCATTTAGAGAATTTCTTCCGGAAGGTTCATTCATCTTTATACCTAAGTAAATAAATTTGAAGTATCTATTTGGAATGTATTTAACAACTTTTTAATAAATGTATTAAAACGCATTCCCGGTACTTATAGCAAAGAGGTAACTTTTCAAAAATTTCGTCTCTAAGACCCAATTTTGAAGAAATTTTTCTCTGAGACATAGCTGAGTAGACAACAGAAATAATCTATTCATGCATATAAACTTTCTTTTCTACTGACGGGAATTAAACTCACACTCTCTTACATAGCAGTTGTCGCATTCAGTAGTTTCTATCTACATCACATAGGTACGCAATCATTTAAAGGTTGAAAGTTTAAAAAATACTAATATTGTTAAATCATCACCATTTTCGAACTCATTATTTCTAATACTATCAATATTTTGGAATTTTGGCCTTTACTTATGGCTTCATCGAAGCCAAAAGTAAAGATCTATTCATCCAAGCGAACCATCAAACGGGATGTAATCAAATTGACTAACATAAATTAAAATTACTAATAAATGTAACAAGCAGTAAATATAAAAGATTAACTAATATATTTTGATAGATGAATAGATAACATTGATTAAGTACTCATATTACTCAATGGAGTCGTGCTTCGTGAGGCTTCTCCTGTGAGTGGTAATAAAACAAAAAGCCTATATTTTCTAAGCTCACTTATCTATACCCTAATGGCAGTAGCAATTTCTTTCGTTATTGACATCTTCAGGGCAGCCGTGTACCAAATTTGAGATTGTTTGTTATGTCAAGGATTTCTTGCCGGGGTTTGGGGTTCGAACAATAATGGCGCCCGTAACAGCCAAGTTAAAACAAATCGAGAGAAACAGAGTTGACCCCAGTTCTCAAAGTGTAAGCTTTGGATGTAACCAGGAATAATGTTGTGATGAATCCCGACTGACTGACTTTTTATGGAGGTAGGATAAGACGGTATCTCCCGTTCGAACTGAGCAGTTCGTCTAGTAGGGTAGTACCTCCGTTCTACAGAAGACTGCGGCCATAATAACCATAGTGTTGTGTTCCCGGGAGGTAAGTAGGGTAGTTCTTTGGTAATATTGTAACGTCCGACAATGGCGAGTTTCGATGAACTCTAATAGTCTTTTTCTTATACAGGACAACACGTGTAAGGCTGAGTACTAAATACGATGAAGACAATTTTATTCCGTCAAGAATCAAATGGTTCGCTGCCTCGTTTCTTTGCATCACCATAAAGACATGGAATTCTTTACCAGCACACGTACTTCCTTCTTCCTACAGTCCCGGGCCCTTTAAGTGGGGCGTGAAAAAACTGATAACTACCATTGTAGCATTAGCGGTGTCTGTAATAGTGATCCCCATTCCCAAAACCACACCTGTAGGCAAATATCAGGGAAGGTAAAATCATGTTGACGTGACCAGTAAAAAAAATAACATGTTTATGTTCAATATGTAAAACACAAGGCATATGTCATCTACAATGTTGTTTTTTTCGTTATTTGAAGTTGGCGACAAATTGTTCACATATTTTTCTTTTATGAGATAAACAAGTGGTTTGAAAAATGAGAACTTTGCGAATTCTTACGTAAATATAGCGTGTTTTGTTTATTTTATGACACGAGTTGGAGAAGTTTGACTTTACCAATTAGTTTCAGGTGAAGTTTGTTGGACAAATATATTTTAGTTTTTGTACTTATACAAAGTAATATAATAAATTTATTAGCTATATAGATATTATAGTTAAAGGTATTTGCATAGAAAGTAATGGATTGTCTGATGATGATAATTATTATTTTTATGACTTGATTTGAGTAGGTACACTTAAACAAGGAATGGAAAAAAAAAGAAAAAGATGAACTAAGCTATCTATTTAAGTGTCTCGTGTTATATCGAAATATAAATATGAGACAGCTGAGTAGACAACAGAAATAATCTATTTTTCTGTATTTTAACTAATTTATATTTAACATTTAATTACGTCTGTGCAAAAAATGTTGCAAAAATAATTAATTAATTTATTAATGAAAATCTACAAACTTCGAATTTCGGTGTATAATTTTTAAAAACTAAAAACAAAACGGATATGGGAACAACTCTATGACAACATCTGTCTTATAACAATTTAGTTAAATTCTGAACAAGAATTTCGTATTTCCATCAAATAGAAGGCACTTTATCTAACCAAGCATCTTATTACTTATTTGGAATCTGTTCCACTCGAAGTAAATTCTTTCAACGTATCCATTTTAGCGTGGTTGTGTTAGCGGAAAAAGTTCGACTCGATTCAATTAGCGGTAGTGGTTCTAGGAATGTATAGGATCATGATCGAGGAGTTTGAATGAAACGAAATGAATGTGTACATAAATATTGTAGGAAACTTTACACAGCATAATCTAGATCCAAAGTAAGTCTAACTTGTAATATGGGCTCCAGAAAGAGGATATACATTCTACACTTAAAAATTCTCAGGTCAGTGCAAATATATATATTCATGCATATAAACTTTCTTTTCTACTGACGGGAATTAAACTCACACTCCCTTACGTAGCAGTTGTTGCACTCAGCAGTTTCTATTTACATCACATAGGTAGGTACGCAATCATTTAAAGGTTGAAAGTTTAAAAAATACTAATATTGTTAAATCATCACCATTTTCGAACTCATTATTTCTAATACTATCAATATTTTGGAATTTTGGCCTTTACTTATGGCTTCATCGAAGCTAAGGTAAAGATCTATTCATCCAAGCGAACCATCAAACGGGATGTAATCAAATTGACTAACATAAATTAAAATTACTAATAAATGTAACAAGCAGTAAATATAAAAGATTAACTAATATATTTTGATAGATGAATAGATAAAATTGATTAAGTACTCATATTACTCAATGGAGGCGCGCTTCGTGAGGCTTCTCCTGTGAGTGGTAATAAAACAAAAAGCCTATATTTTCTAAGCTCACTTATCTATACCCTAATGGTAGTAGCAATTTCTTTCTTTATTGACATTTTCAAGGCGGCCGTGTACCGAACTTGAGATTGTTTGTTATGTCAAGGATTTCTTGCCGGGGTTTGGGGTTCGAACAATAATGGCGCCCTCAACAGCCAAGTTTAAACAATACGAGAGAAACAGAGTTGACCCCAATTCTCAAAGTGTAAGCTTTGGATGCAACCAGGAATAATGATATGATGAAGCCTGACTGACTGACTTTTTATGGAGGTAGGATACGACGGTATCTCCCGTTCGAACTGAGCAGTTCGTCTGGGGTAGTACCTCCGTTCTACAGAAGACTGCGGCCATAATAACCATAGTGTTGTGTTTCCGGGAGGTAAGTAGGGTAGTTCTTTAGTAGTATTGTAACGTCCTACAATGGTGGGTTTCGATAAACTCTAATAGTCTTTTTCTTATACAGGACAACACGTGTACACGTGATGAAGACAATTTTATTCCGTCAAGAATCAAATGGTTCGCTGCCTCGTTTCTTTGCATCACCATAAAGACATGGAATTCTTTACCAGCACTTTTGCTTCCTTCTTCCTACAGTCCCGGGCCCTTTAGGTGGGGCGTGAAAAAACTGATAACTGCCATTGTAGCATTAGCGGTGTCTGTAATAGTGATCCCCATTCCCAAAATTACACCTGTAGGCAAATATCGGGCAAGGTAAAATCATGTTGACGTGACCAGTAAAAAAAATAACATGTTTATGTTCAATATGTAAAACACAAGGCATATGTCATCTACAATGTTGTTTTTTTTTCGTTATTTGAAGTTGGCGACAAATTGTTCACATATTTTTCTTTTATGAGATAAACAAGTGGTTTGAAAAATGAGAACTTTGCGAATTCTTACGTAAATATAGCGTGTTTTGTTTACTTTATGACACGAGTTGGAGAAGTTTGACTTTACCAATTAGTTTCAGGTGAAGTTTGTTGGACAAATATATTTTAGTTTTTGTACAACTTACATAAAGTAATATAATTAATTTATTAGCTATATAGAAATTATAGTTAAAGGTATTTGCATAGAAAGTAATGGATTGTCTGATGATGATATTATCATTTCTATGACTTGATTTGAGTAGGTACACTTAAACCGGGAATGGAAAAAAAAGAAAAAGATGAACTAAGCTATCTATTTAAGTGTCTCATGTTATATCGAAATATAAATATAAAATTCCATCGTTTGCTCAGTACAGCAAAAGTAGATGATGATTGCGTATATTTCAAACTAAAAAATCTAAATGAAAATTGTTCATTTTAAGGTAATCAAATTTAGAAACATTTAATTGGAACCCACTAGTGACTAGGTAGTAAACCATTATCATGAAGAAATGTTGATTAAGTTGCTCAAAAACTGTTTTCTTCCGTCTTTATCATCTGCTTTTGAGGCTGACTTTACGTGCTGAGCTTTATTGCACTCAACCGTAGATAATTACGCTTTCTTGGCATAAAGCATCTTAACATTTTTTCTTTTCAGTCTCTTGAGATTGCAACTTTTCTCTACAAATTTTAGATCGCAGTGTTATCATTGTAGAATAGAATTTTCTTTTTGTTTGTAGGTATACTTATAGTCTCCTGAGTGCTCTTTTAATGCTAAGAACTCAAAACGCCTGGCGGTCGTTTGAGGTCATACTGTCTGCTGATTTAAAATACTTATTTAATCTTATAGTCGTTAAATTTAGATAAAGGTTTGTTCTGTGTGGTTTTTATCTGCATTCAACGTGAATGGCTTATTATTAAGTGAAAAGAAATGATAAATTGTATGTTTCCGTAGTTTCACAATAGATGACTCCAGGCACAAACATATAAATCCCTCGCTGTTTTCACAGAGACCATGTATATATAAGCTGTTAAATAATTTCTCAACTAATCTATCTCTGTGCTAAATGTCATTCAGATCAGTTCAACCGTTCTGGTGTAATTTACTTACTGACAAACATATATCCATCGTTCTAAACTTTCTCATTTATAACAGTGGTAAGATTTCAGTAACCGCCTCCGATTTTGAGCGTAGCTTAAACGAAGCCGTGGCGCAGTGGCCTGTGATAAATATCGCTTAAGTAGCTATCGGTTAAACAGATTGAACCAATCTCTGAAAACTATTGCTTACACGAGCTTCCAATCTCACACTTTCAGGCGACCTAATTCTCGTAGAAGTCGGGTTAGCTATTTGTGTATTTAGGGCGGTTAAAGAATTTGAATGAAGAATAGATTAGCTATTACGAGTATGTAATAATAGAAATAAATATATGCATTATGTATGTAAAAGATGTTTTGATATAAATACAGTTTATAACTTTTATAAGTAATCTAATAAAATAAAAATCTTTTGTCATTGTGTTTGTTTTCGAACTCCTTCGGAATGGGTTGATCGATTTTTATGATTTTTTTTTGTGTAGGTATAGGTATACTTAGTGAGTAGTTCTGAGAATAGTAAACTAGATAGGGCTTTCACGTGAATGAAGCCGCGGGCAACAGCTAGTAATTTTACAATTAAGAGTAAAGAGGATGTACTTGTAATATTAAGAACGAAAGTACAAAGTAGTTATGGCAAGTTGAATTAAAACCTTGGAATTCGGACTTAAAACTTAAAGAACCATCGAATACATAACGTGTACGTTAATCTACCCACTCTTTTAAAAATAAACTGCCTTTGAATTCATCTCAGACTCTCCAATCGTGCGAGTGATATTTAGACTTGCATTGGTATCGGAGGCTAAACCCGCTTATCCTCTCTTTGATATCCCCCATACTACTATTCAAATAATATCGGTGTCAATGTTGCATGCAGATTGCCTTCGAACCTGTAAATGCTTTTCTTAAATTTGTGTGGTATGTGCAGTAGAGCTTTCGACTGCTACGATAGAAGCAGCGGATTCTAATCTATATGTTTTAAGTTTCATCTACAGTAATAATACCTACTGTATTTAGTCATTTTCTTTCCGAAAGTTTAACAAAATTGGGTTTAAATAAAAGTGCTTAGTAAAACACTTTAAAAATTGTTTATTATCAAGCTACATGGGGCTCATAGTGTGTTAGTACAATTGCTTAAAAACTATGTTAGTAACAACAGGGTATAAAATTAATTATTACAATTCACTGAGAGTACCTACCACAGGCAGATTCATCAAGATGCCGATAGAACATGCAGCTTGATGAACCTACCAATGATTGGACCATCCAACCTCTCAGCATACACCTTCAGGATGCTGTTAGTGCTTCCTCTCACTCTGCGTAATATTGAGGCCACCTTCTTACGCATAATCGCGCCGTAGTCATCCGTATGCGCGTCAGCGAACATTCCAGATGCACTACAATATCGTGGAAGCCTTAACAGCGCCCTGAAAGCATTATTATACTGGATTCGTAGGGTGTTGTCTGATTTTTGGGTATGATTAGCCCAGAGTCCGCTGGTGTAAAATGTTTGGCAGTACGCCTTGTATAGTGTAATTTTAACAGGAACTGAACAACCAGCAAACCTACGAGCCACCATATTACCCCTCACAGCCAAAGCCCTACGCTCCCTATCCATATCCAAATCATCTTTTAATTCTTCTGTAACAATGTGACCCAGGTATTTAAATTGTTTCACAAGCTCTAGACATGACCCATTCAGCAGAACGGGAGGGACATGTATTGGACATTTATTGTTCCCTCTAAACACTAACAGCTCACTTTTGTTAGGATTATACCTCAGACCATGTTGCTCAGCATACAATTCACACATTGCCAGCAACTTTCTAATGCCACATATTGATGGACTCAGCAGCACCATGTCATCTGCATAGCTTAAATTGTTGGTACATCCCCATCCACATGGCATCCAACATGTGTTCCGCTGAGTTCAACAAGTAGTTTATTAACATAGATATTAAAAAGTCTAGGTGACGTCAAACCCCCCTGCCTAACACCACATTCAAGGGTATATGGGTCAGACAATGCATTCGACCACCTAACAAAGTTCCTTTGACTGTCATACCAGATAGACAATATGGATATCAGTGATGTAGGTACCCCCTCCCCCTTAGTAATGAACAGGGTCGGCAGTGCGAGTGTGGTGCCATTGCTGTTACACATGTCCATAGGCCACGGTGACCGCTTCCCATGAGACGGGCCGTGTGCTTGTCTACCACTTAAGTGGTATAAAATAAAAAGTTTTTATGAAAAAAAAATATTGAGCTTTTAAAATTTATGGGTACCTATATTCATCAGAGCACTTCATACAGAAGCGTACATTTAGCTTTGAATAATTTTCTCATCTTGTGAAGTCAAATAACATTCCCTATTAATACTGGTGTAGTCAGCCCACTCATAGCAGGAAAATATTATTTTATTATCTCTAAACATAACAGTTCAAACGAAAACTAACAAAATGAAAATATTTCTCGTAGAGAAGTGATAAAACAAAATACACGTCCAGTACAACACAACGGGGTCTTACAATAAACACGAACAATTTGCATCTCGTTATCCAAGTTTTGCCGCATAAATTAATTCAATTTTTATCCGCAGAGGGTCTCGAGTTGCAGCTGTGACAACTGTCACCGACAAATTCCTGGTTGAAACTAGAGGACCCACTTAAGTCACACACCGTTGTTATATTTTATGACAACAATATAAAGTTGGGCACTATAAATATTAGTCCTCTTTACCCTAGACTTGGTTGTTCCTATTTTTATGGGTTATTCTTATTTGTATTTTTATAACTTTGCCTAGCCTACTGATTGAGATACATGACTATATGTATGTCTAGTTTGCTTTCTACGTATAAATGTTCTAAAATCTTGCGTTACTGACGTTTATTTACTTAGTTATGAATTTTCTTCATCTGACCTTCAATCTCTGTTGCATTCAAATATTGTACTTTGGACTGGCTCCAAAGTCCTTTTTTGAAAGGGACTGACTTACCCTCTCGGACCTGCAAGTAGAAGTGGTCCAATTTAGGCACCGTTTTAATATTGGTTACTCTGTTCATTATTTGAAACAAATTTCAATTGATTAACTAAACTAGTGTTGCGCGTTTCCGTTGCCTGTGTGTCACGGTAGTAGTTGATCTTTCAATGTGCCAGATTACCACTTTATATATTGTAAAGAACCCACAACTTGAGAATAGAATGTGTTAGTAATTAAAACAGATGAAGGAAGCACAGTTAAAATTGGACAGACAGACAGTAATAATAAGATAATAATCATTGTATATCGTTCACCTGTTTACTGTTGATATGCTATTTCAGGCAAACCATTAGTCGTTCAGAATATTCGTATAACATACATTTTTCAACTAGCCAGCTTGCAGCTTACCTTTACTCTAACCGTCTCTTGATATCCAAAAATCAAATTGCGTTCTTTGAATTTTGTACGCTAAGCCCAAAAAAATGTAACACTTCAATGGACTTGGAATGTGATTATAGCGTAAGTCCTTTTACCTTTTACTTATTTTTTATGTAGATAGATACTACCCTCGACGGCCATTGAGGTAGGTAATGTCAAACTCGAACCGACTAAAACCACACACCGACCGGGTTACCTTATAAGTCATTTCTCTCGCATCCCGGTAAACCTTGGACCATCTTCGAATTTAAAATGATTCTATTAAACTTTGGAAAGTTGACAGGTAACCGTTCTGTCGAAGTGACACACATAAGCTAACCAGCTCTTTCGGTAGCTCTTTACAGGGCAACCTACCCCAAAGCCGAGATTGATCACAGGCAGCAGCGTCTCTCTAACGAGCGAGAGTCGTGGCGGTCTCTGTTGCCCAAAATGCACTTCGGCCACGTGGAGATTCCGGACCACGCACACTTTGCGTCCTATTAGCTCATGTACTGTAAAAGTGTGTTTAAGTACAATTATTGTTCTAATAACCTAGTCCCTCTTAAACAAATTGTTTTAGAGAGACGTTTTGTTTGCATGAAATTCAGTCTGTCACAGATGTTTCGTTCCCTTGAGTATTTACTTTAAGTAAAATTGTGTAACCAAATGTTGTTCTGAAATTGATGTAACGAGTTTAACTTCAGGGAGTAATGAAAGTGTCTACTAAGGAGTCTTATACATCACTTGCTGTCAAGTTAAAAAGTTAAAGTACTGTTCATTTCATAGAAAAATAATATTGGTATCTGCATCGTTTTAAATTCGATGTTTAACATTTTGGAGGACGAAGTCCACATTGATGACTGATAGTTTGACGTTATATTTGTGTTATTTATGTGCTCACTGCCGTGATAAATATGCATATTTTTTGGAAGAACTATATTATTCGCAAAAATTAGGAGCGAAATAATCACGGGGGAATTAAAAACGAAAGTAATACATTGAGTAGATACATAATTGTATTAATTATTATTTGACCTACTTCTTGCATTATTTAAAATGTATGATAAAATTTACTGTTCATTAAAAAATAACATTTATAGCATTGATCGATAAGGTCAACCATATAGATCAAATCTCTCTAACAAACATAGTAAATTAAATAAAAGAAAATCCATGAAATCTGAATCCATGAAAATATCAGATAGAATATAACTATCGTAAGTTAACTTCAGTAATATAAACATCAATGGTCTCAATTAATAAAATACAATTTTGTAACCAAACTTACAGCTAAAGCGATATAACTACAAAATATTATGTATGAAATTCCGCTCCACGCGCCGGATATACAACACTATTTCCAGTTGTCGACAAACAACTCACTTTACACGTTTATCTGAGTGTTGACCCCGCAAACTGCAGACTTTTAGGCGTCAAGCAAGTATTACGTCACTACTGAACCAAACGGAGGCGAATTCGGACAACATAACGGTTAGTACTGGAAATATCTACAGATGCGCCCTTATTATTGGAATGACAATGTAGTCATCATTCCAATAATAAGAACCGCATCTTCTGATTTTTGCAGTACTAAAATTGATGCTACGAGTCTTCGAGTCTGTCCTAAAAGACAAAATCCTTGCAGTTTTTGACGAATTTTTATAGTTTTTTTTTTTCATTCTGGTTGCATTCAAGGTTATGGAAACTAGAGTCCGTTATCGTACTTCACCTTTTAAATAGTTTTTTACAGTAACGACTGCCATCTGATCAGAAAGTCTATGCCAACCGCCAAGATGTACCGGTTAGCAGATGAGTTTCAATTGAAGTGCGAAGTTCAGCGATTTTTTGCCTATACGTTTGTGATATTGCCCTTTAGTAATGTATTTTAAAATATGAAATTTATTATATTTAAAGCTCCATGCACATCTCGTATATGCGCTAATACCACACATAAATTAATACAAGTAAAATATACGAGTTTACTGACGACAATTGCTGCGTTGAGCTTTTTCAATTAATCCCACCCTCTCCCTGCCTACTCAGAGCAGAACTGTGGTGTCACCTCCGCACGGTGCAAACAATTTCGACTGTTCAGTTCAGTAACACCGTTTCTTTATTGTGCGATAAAAAACTAGAATTCTTTATCCGTTTCTACTTTCTTCTTATAAACCTGTATTCTTTAAGCGGGGCCTGAAAAAGCTTCTACTGAGGTCATCTAACTAAGGACTGTTATTTTAGTGTTGACTTTATTGTTGGAATCTATTATTATAGTTGCCTTCATTCTTACATTGATAGTAACTAGTGGTCAGTGCCCGTATAGCCAAGTGGCAGAAGTCTAAATCGCTATCGTATCGTATCGAATAGAATAGATTAGGTCGACCAATCACACTCCAGCTCGTGATTCCGCCGCGGCGCGCGCATCGTACGCCGGCGACGAGCTTGGATGTGATTGGTCGACCTAACCGTTTCTATTCGAATGCGATTTACGCTACGGAATACTCTGACATTTGTCTACGGGCCCAGGTTTTATAGACGTTTTAGACGTCCTCCGGTAGCGCTGATGAAGCGAAACCGATGTGCGACGGGTAGTGATCAGCACTGACTAAGGCAATTGTTGTAAATAGACCAAAAAAGAACAGCCCGCTGAGTCTCTTGCCCGAGTCTTCTCAGGTCTGGACCGCGTTTCGAACCGGTGATCCATTTGCTTCTAGTTTTAAATAATTTATTTTGACGTTTTGTAAGTGCCGCTTAAAATGGTCTATACAGAATAAATGATTTTTGACTTTGACTTTAATGCAATGCATCAGCTCGGTCGTGCGTTAGATGCGGGGTAGCTAGTTTAGTTGCTATCCATTTCTAGTACCTATAGATAAATCATGATTATGGTTTATCCATACCCATGAGCGATTTGCAACTACCAGCTCCCAGCGCTGCGCAGCTCTCGTGATAGCTGCCGCTGCAAGCATGATGGCTGTTGCTGAAAAAAATCTAATGAATTCAATACACAGCCATGATTCAGCAGAGCGTATGAATGTAGCTTATGTGTACCTATACCAAATTTTCTTGCAGCATTTGCATCATCCACACCTTGTCTCACACGAATAAATATTCTACTCAGTAATTCAATTGCATATAATCATGAATAGTAATTCAACTCTATTAAATTAAATATCATATTTAAGTAGTAAACTATTCATATTAATTCTTATTCATTAAGTCCGACGACTTGAATAAACTTCATTAAGCAAGCATGATAATAAAGGTGTATTTTTATAAGATGAATAACTAATAAGTTTAATTAATTTTTTACGCTAGGTATAAATGCAATATAAAGAAAAAGAGAAAGATCGAACACGTGATTGTATACCTGATCTTGCGATTACTCAATGTAATTTTTAAAAAAATGTAGTCTAGACATAGACAGACTAGAAAACATGAGTATTAAATTTTTCAAAATTGCCTTTACTACCAATTCTCAAACATTTCCGATGGATCGGTGTCCCTTTTCACGGAATTAATGACATTCCTTCGGTCAACCCTTATGATGACGTTATATTTACCACAACCTCACGGTCCCTTTTTGATTCCAAACTGTGCAGAGGGTGGAATTGTTGTGGAAGTACGGTGCTGGAAAATCGACAGCATATGTTGCCTGTCATGTAGATAATCTCCATGGCAACAGGGCGATTGCTCCTTTCTTAAACGATATACAATAAATAGATTCTTCAATCAAGTTATCGTGAATGCTACCGATTGATATCAGATGAAATAAATACATTATTCACTATCATAGACATGAATCAAACCACTCCAATATGTTTTATAAAGGTTTCACAATTATTTTTCCGATAAGAATAGAAAATTTAATATTTTTTTAATGGAAATTCGTGTGACCTTTCTAACAGAAACTGTATCAAAGTCCGTTCAGTAGTTTTTCATCCATTGCGATCAAACGGCAAAATAGACAAGCATACAAAAAAAATATTCAGATATTTTCCAAATATATCCTATGTTATAATAGTATATATTATAGATATACAGACATCTGATTCTGCCAAAGTTTTAGCTTACAAAGTGTTTGCCT
The DNA here is from genome assembly GCA_963576445.1 of Lithosia quadra. Lineage (NCBI taxonomy): Eukaryota > Metazoa > Arthropoda > Insecta > Lepidoptera > Erebidae > Lithosia > Lithosia quadra. The sequence continues at coordinate 4,535,808 of OY754899.1, read as the reverse complement.
GCTGAAATCATACCCCCAGGTACATTTAACTTGAGTTAATATGAAACGTAAAAGGTGGGTATCAAATAATTAAATATACAATGTTGCCGCTAATTTATGGTTTAATTTTCAGCGTAAGGGTTAAAGTGTAAACTGCCTGACTTTAGCTAATATTAAACTTCTGTTGTACTTGTATATATTAATTATGCTAACCGGTTTCGTTATTTTGTATTAAATGTATATAGAGGTATATATAATGAGATGTACAAATTCTGAGCCGCTTTCGCCTGGACCCGGTAGAAAGGTTTATCAGTCTACGAAGCGGCATACTTCGATATTTCCCGTGGCAGTGATGACCTAACCTAACTGGAAGCCAATAAGATGTCATTTTTATTTTATAGAATAGATTCGTTTGAGTAACACCTATATCATGAGAATTACCTAACTTGTAGACACGCCAAGTCTTGCCGGAAATTAATCATGTAATTAATAAATTAGAGGCCCAATTACGTTCGATTTTCGAATAAAAAAATAGGGATGAAATCACCGCTCATTATTGAAGATCTGTCTTGCTAATATTAAAAATTGCCAAAATGACTATGTTTTCTGAGGAACGGTTAAAAATGAAATGTAAATTAGAAGGAATGTTAATACACATAATACAATGATCAACTTACCGCATAGTAAGCGGTTACTTACTTACAACAGAAGATATTTATGAGAAAAATTTAAATAATAATCCCACTCTCATTCCCACTAGTGTAACTCCTGTACTAGGATCAACAGTAATCCACGAATACACTACACTACAACATACGGGAAGTCCCATGGGTATGTAGATAAACTTACATTGTTCGTGCAAAAATGTTAAACAATTATTAACAGAAACGTGCAACCCTATACGCTCGTAAAGTGCACTCACATGAGTTTTATGCTATCAAAATCATAAAACTAACAAAACATACCAACGTTATACAAAATAGTGACAATATCTAAAAGAAAGATTTTTTTACTAAATTTATTCAGTAGGTATACGTTTTTGGAAAAGTAATTTGCATAGTTGTGCCATAAAGAAATACTATTTTACTTGGCACAACTGGTTGTGTATACGAGTTGGTCTATGAGGAAACCCTGAAGTAAAGTTAGTATGCTTCAAAAATGTTTGTAGTCCATTATATTATGTAGCTACTGAGTGACTCGATATTTTTTAGTTTTACAGAACGATTACATTATTTAGTAGATTAAAATTCATGTCAGCCACAAGATTATTTGGAAAAAAATTGTTTTAAGTCATTAGCGCTGCTCTTTGTATAATATTTATAACTATACACAACAACGCATGTTGTGTTATTTTTATTTTGATTTGCTGATAATGTACAAGTTCATATTATTGTCTTCAGTACAATGTAATACTTAACGGTATGAAAGAGACTGGAACCCACAACACAGGGAATCCTAGTGTGGGTTCCAGGGCTACATCCCATGTATATCTTGTTATTATGAGACAATAAACATTATTATTATTAACTAAAAGTAATGCAAGGATACTTATATAATAATAGTAAAAAATAAATCCAAAAAATAATAATAAATCATAAAAAATTGTTGGAATGGAAAAATAAAAATCTTCAACTGTTTTTCTTATTGGTTTAATAATGTAATTATGGCAAGCCGCTAACCCTTTATGGCTTGCCATAACATTCCCTAATTCTCAGTTTTCACCATATAGTTTGGGTACGGAAGGAAATGTATAGCGATAGGACTTATAACATTAAACCAATGAAAATATTAATATTATCAAAATAGTTATTGCTTGTGTTTTAGTTTCCTGGGTTTAATGTTTTCGCGTTAATGAGAATACGCACTATTAGTATGCGATGTGCGTGGTTTGAACTCAATATAGCTAGGTTATTTTTGTTTATCGTAAGGAAATCTTTACGTATACAACCCCTTTTTTTTTTTTTCGTGCGGAAATCCTCAAGGATTTCCGCACCCCGCGGCCAGCGGGGCAGGTTATGTCGGACTCTTACCGACTAAAACCGCACGCCGTCTAGGGTCTTCTGACGCCAGGGTGTAAGGTGGCCCAAAGAGCATTTCCCTCGCACCCCGGCTTGACCCGGGCCATCTCCGGATTCGAGATGGCCCCCTCGGGTTTGGGAACCGCGTGGTTCCCGTCATACCCCCGGGCGCTATCGCGCGCCGCTGCCTCGGCCTGCTTCTGCTAGGGTGACAGGCGGCTCCACCCGTCACCCCCAGGCCAGCGCTCATGGAGGAACGTATACAACCCCTGCGGTCTGCGGGGGCCTTTATTTCGGATTTGAACCTACTTAAGCTGCCGGTTTAGTTTTTCAGACGCCAGAGCTTAAGGTGGCCCATAAGTAATTTCCCTTGCATCCCGGTTGACCAAGGGCCATTTTCATTTTCGAGATACCTCGAGATTCGAGAACCAAGGTGTCCCGATCTTATCCCGGAAAATGAGGGAGGGGGAGCAGTCCCCACTCTGCCACCCCAAACTGTTTCTACTGGGGTGACAGCTTTAACCTGCCACCCCCTGGCTTGCGCTCGTGAAGGACGGAGGTTGTTGAACGACTTGCGGCAAACATTATAAGAAGTATAGGTTATATTATTAGGGGAATAATAGCGAATAATTAGATGATAAAAGCAAAATTATGTCGATGGGACATCTCTTGTGTTGACATGGCGTCATCGTCGTCCCTATTGTCTTCATTTAATAGAAGCTAGACTTCGAATTTTAGACGGACTGACACTTAACTAATTGAATTTGAAACCCAGGGTCTGGACGAGAATTCAATATTATTTACTTGAACTGTCTTATGTTAATTGTCGAGAAACAGTTTTAGGCTAAAGTTAAAAACATCTGCAAGGCTCTTAGTAGGATTATAAAATGGCCTCAATATTTCAAGCACTGTAATATAATCCTTGTATATTAAAGAAAAATGTGTCTTAAGTATACTACGGTGCCTATGACAGAATAGCCTCTGTGGCGTAGCGGTAGGGAACGCGGCCGCTACGCAGGAGGCGCGGATTCGATCCCCGCTCAGTGCAAATATTTGTATGCATGAATATGGGTACTTGCATTGGTCTGGTCGTGCCTCGGAGAGCACGTTAAGCCGTCGGTCCCGGTTGCCATACAAACATCTATGGCAGTCGTTAAGTGTGCTAAAAAGTCCAACAACAACGGTCTAGCTGCAATGCTTCGATATCGCCTAATGTCACCATTAGGTTGTGAAGATCAGATGGCAGTCGCTTCACGGAAAACATCAAGGTCCAGCCAAATCCGGACCCCAGACTCTGAGGTGAATGCTTTGGATGCGACTGGGATTAACGCTAGGTTGAAGAAGAAGACCTATAATGTGCTCAGTTAAGCATGAAGAGCACGTAAGCAACTCCCCCATTCTCGGCAGAAATAACCTGATAATTCCCTTCAGCATGACGTCCTTAGATGTACCTCTTTTTTTTTTCCGATCATTTAAATTGCAGTCAAAAGTTGTCACATCACCTAAGCTTCACCTGTCTACTTCCGGCGATTTATGCTTTTTGTTCCCATGGTGAGCGGTCACGGGATCAGAATTCCACGCAAACGAAGCTGCAGACAACTGCTAGTAGATAATGGATTTAAGTATCATCACACTCATGTTTTGATCAGCTTACTGGTCAGTCAAATGGATGGCCCATTTGTATGAAAGTAAACTCCTCTGTCCTCTTGAGAAGTACTTGCAAGAAGGCAATTAACTCAGTTTTAGTTTGTTCCTGATGAAGTCTTTTAGTAATTTAGTTGTAACGATAACATTGATTTCATTAGGGGAAGATTGAGTTTACCAAAAATACCACGAAATAAACATTGGATCATATCAGAAATCCTATAATAAACCGTTAAATTGTTATCCACATCGATACAGATTACAGTGGCTGCGGGGCGTTAAGAGGAAACCGTGTTGTGTACAAATTCGATAGATGTTGGCAGTGGTAATGAGAGCGTTTCTCATTCGATCCGCGCGCCCATTTCGTTGTTTTAATGTTGGGCTAGTAAAACAGCGATTTAAGATACAGTGGCAGACAAGTACACGGCCTACCTAATGGGAAGCGGTCACCATGGCCGTATGCAATACCAGGGGTGTCACACTCACGCTACCAACCCTTTAAAACCCATCTAATGTCCTTCTTGAAGAACTCCATATTGTAGACGCATGCTACTTTTAATGCTACAAAAATAAAATAATTTTTAAATGCGATATTAGGTTTTAAAATTAGGAATTAGTCTCTAATAGTTACTTAGTCCTTCGTTCATTTTCATTTTTATAATATCAGTAGAATTACACTATGACTAGAGCTTAAAGTCGCTGTTTCTTTGGCCGCACTATTAGGGTTACAAGAGAAAAAAATCGGCAATACACAAGCGACATAACGCACGTGACTTGGAGTTGCGATTGTGTCTAATGACACTGTAATGTTCGCTGTAAAAGTACGACATTTTTAACGACTATTTGACTAATGCTTTTGAGTTTAGAATCGTTTGCGAGTATTCAGGAGTTTGTCATTAGGACAATAATTTATTCATTTCCTAACCTTTTCTGCTACCAATCAAACGTACGACAAAGAAATTAATCATCAATAAAGCGGTTTGGTGATTCATTTCTTTGTCGTATGATAAAGAACTTTATCTACACACCTGTTTCCTTGTTCTTATAATCTCGGGGTCTAGAGCGGGGCGTGAACAAGCATTTGTCGAGGCTGTCAAGATAGGGACCACCATTCTAGGGACCATCTCTGGAAATGGTGGCCACTATAAAGTACTTAATTGGTTTAGTAGAATCGGATAATAGGAGCAAAAGTTGCAATAACCGTCATTCCTGTGGAAATTGAAATTGAAAATTTTACGCATTTTATTTTTACGAAAATTTTTATAACAAAATAATTTTTATTTATATAATTCTTAAAGTGGACAAAACCTATTGATGACACTTAGTACATAAATTAAATAAATACTTTTGATTTCCCGTCTTTGAATCTACTCACAATCTAAGTCTTGGGTGCATTAATGCCAGCTCAACGTCAACTCCACAAAGAAAATCCTTTTGAAAACAAAGAATTTACATTTGACGACCACGACGATATGCGTCGTGATTACCGCACCGCCAAAGTCGGACGCTGCTCAACGTTGTGGCTTTAGTCATTTGCGATTTAACTAAATTGCCATTTAGTCGGTTGATTTTAGCCCCATGGTAAAAATCTATCTAGCTTACCCCAGAGTCTTGTCAGTATGTACACTGGCTTATAGGTCTGGTTGACTTGGTTCCTAAAGGTTTTGGTGGGACCTCATATACCCAACTTACTGCTGTTATATCTAACCTATATGCTTTATTTGCTAGCTTTACTTCAACTGAAATTGTAAACATGGTGTTTTTGATAGACTGTATAGTTTGCCAACTAGTTATTTCATTTATCAAGAGACTAGTCGACTCTTTATGATGATAATAACCTAAAATACGTAGGTGTCTGTCTGAATAATAAAATACAATAATTAAGCCACAAGGTGAGCATAATAAGCAATGGAGGGCATATAAATAATGCAATGCGACATTTCTGTATTTAACTGGAAGTGTTGATACTAATGTTTGTTTAAAATAAATAAATAAAAATTATTTTAACTTAAACGCTTTTATGCACTAAAAGCGGCCATATTGGATTTTCTTTTTTTCAATGAACGATATTATATTAGTCAAGCCTTCATTTGATATCCACATTGCGATAGTTGTGGAAAAATAATGTGAGCCGCCATTTTGTGGCAGCGGCAATCTTGGATTTGCAATGATACAGAATAGATTAACTAGTATTGTCACCACAACAAAAGCGCCTGTGCCCACTTGTTCACTCAAATCCTACTCGTACCCTGGACGTTTATGGCCAGTTCTTCTAGATATAATATCCCTTGGGACCTACACTCCTACCCCCTCAGCATGGCGTCCGTAGACATAATCTCTTCTGTTGACCAATGCACAATGAAATCACAGAAAAAGTTGTCACGTGACCAAAACGTCACCTAAACTCGCCTAAACTTCACCTCTCTACTTTTTTCTGCAATTTCATTGGTTGAAGAGAAAGAAAGAAATATGTCTACGGATGCCATGCTGACCCAGCTAGTTTAGATGACAGAAATATTTGCCGAAGTACGCAGTTATACAGTGATATGTTAACCGGCAAATGAGGTTGCAATAAAATGTAATTATTTAATCATGTTGGTCACAAAGTGACACTTATGGTGGTAAAAATTTACATTTACGTTTTATGTCCGGTTCGCCATGCAACAGGTAAAGCTATGATGAAAGAGTCAGGGCGTAAAACCTTACGTATGTTAAAGATAATAAAGAGAAATCTAAATAATTACACTCTTATCTTCAATTTCAATAAATTTTCTGGGTCAAGCTAACCTCACAAACGTGGCGAAAGCTTTGTAAGGTTGGAGGGCCAGGTGGCAATGGTTACCATAAATGAAGTATAAGCCAAATCAAAAGGAGAAGAGATTAAAAGAATCCCAGTCTTCAAGGTGAAAGTCTCGAATACGACTGGAAAGAGCACTACTGATGGATGAATTATATTTTAATACATACGTATATGAAAAATATGACAGTCTATGAGGATATTCATATTCAATTTTCAAAAATAATAATTAAAATGATGATGATGAAGTATTTCCTGTCAACAACCATCGACCACATCATCACTTACCAACAGGTGAGATTGTGGTCAAACGCGAGCCTATTATCAAAAAAAAATTCCTAAGACAATTCTAGAAATTCCATAATAACCATAAGTTGATTATTGCACAGCAACACGTACATTATCTGGAAAAATGACGCGCATACAACTGTGCTGGTTACAATTTTAACTGCTCCTAAAGGAATATAAATTTCAATTTTAAAATCTCCATATTGCCGCATGGTGTCGTGTTTACAAAAATGCGGAAAAGAATTCATAGTTTTGTGTGTCCTATTTTATTTTCAACGTAAAAGCCTCTGTTGTTTATAGCGGCATTTTTGCTTCTTAGAATTCCCAGGTATGCAAATAAGGTAACATATACGTAGCTCTTAAACAACGTGAAATAGTGCAGAAAGTAATTGCATTAATTTAATAAAATTATATTCTCAGTTTTATTTCTTGTTGTAAATTTTTGCAAAGAATGATTGCAAAAAATCGGGCGGATCTTATGAAGTTATTTAATGATAAGTTTGAAAAGAACATATTCTTAAAACGAAGTATGAAATTAGAATTTCAAAATGTTATGTTCAAAATTTACATCTTTCGCTGCTTTCACTTTCATAAGGACTTTCAAATATGCTTACCGGTTACGGGTATTCTTGACCTTGCCCTTTTGTTAAAACGTTTCCGATTTGGTCAAGGTACGCAGGCTTAGGTTATCCCACCCTAATACGCCTGTTTTTTTTCTCCTTTATTCTTTTTTTTTATTCATGATAGGCTTACGTTTTATTCATTGCCATCAGCCTTTTTTCTACTTAGTCACTAGGTACAACTTCTATTATAGACCAGTGCCGATTAGACCAGGGCCCGTAGACAAACGTCATTTTATTCCGTAGCGTAAATCGCAATCGAATAGAAACGGTTAGGTCGACCAATCACATCCAAGCTCGTCGCCGGCGTACGATGCGCGCGCCGCGGCGAAATCACGAGCTGGAGTGTGATTGGTCGACCTAAACTATTCGAAACGATACGATTCAATCGAATAGAATACTTTTGCCACTTGGCTACGGGCACTGTGCAGATAGTGTTTGAGACAAAATAAATTTATAGTAGGATGAAACCTGTTGGAAAAGGATCAGAATATAACAAAAATGAAAGGAAAATTAAATTACGGGCGATCTGAGGTCGGGAAGTGGGGAGGGGGGTGAGTTTTAAGGGTAAAAACGGTTTATCTCGATTTCCGGCAAAACTACAAGTGCTATGGAAAAAAGTTAAATGACAAAGTTGTAGGTAATAAAAAGACCTACAACTTTTCTATTTACACTTTTTTCACATAACCTCAAAATATATGTGAAAAATTCAAATAATCAAGTTTTTGGTTTTTTATTTTTATCTTAAGCAAAACAAATTTGTTTTCCACAAAATTTGGTGAAAACTTAGCTTTTTATGTCCCAAAGACACTGTAATTTTTTTGATTTGAAATATTCTTTTTTTCAGCTTCTTTTGACTAAATATCGAAAAACCACCCTAATTTTCAATCGAAAAATCTCACGTCAAAATATCAGCTTTTTTAAAAAAGTCAAATAGTTTTTTGTTCTTTGAAATCTCTTCTTTCTGATGATGTAAAAATATATATATATTGCTATGGTAAATGTTCTCAGAAAATGCAAAGAAGAAAAACTCGAATTCGAAATTAATATTTTTGTATTTAGTCATTTCCTCGTTGAGGTGGGATGAAAAGTTACATGTTGCACTATAACTTCATGGTTGCACTCGAGTGCAAAGATTTTTCACCTTGTGCACTTTTGATTCCCTCGATAAAGCTCAGGGTTCTTATTTGTGATTATTGTATTTAGTCATTTCCTCGCTGAGGTGGGATGAAAAGTTACGTGTTGCACTATAGCTTCATAGTTACACTCGAGTGCAAAGATTTTTCACCTTGCGCACTTTTGATTCCCTCGTTAAAGATCTGGGTTCAATTTTTAGAACCCTTCGCGTGCTCAGTTTTGATGACCGAGCAAGCGAAGGGTTCATAATTTGAATCACGAGTGCAGCGAGCGATTCACAAAATAGAACCCTGAGCTTTAGCGAGGGAATCAAAAGAGCACAAGGTGAAAAATCTTTGCACTCGAGTGCAACCATGAAGTTATAGTGCAACATGTAACTTTTCATCCCACCTCAGCGAGGAATGACTAAATACAAAAATGTTAATTTCGAATTCGAGTTTTTCTTCTTTGCATTTTCTGAGAACATTTACCATAGCAATGTATATATATTTTTATATTATCAGAAAGAAGAGATTTCAAAGAACAAAAAACTCTTTGACTTTTTTTAAAAAGCTGATATTTTGACGTGAGATTTTTCGATTGAAAATTGGGGTGGTTTTTCGATATTTAGTCAAAATAAGCTGAAAAAAAGAGTATTTCAAATCAAAAAAATTACAGTGTCTTTGGGACATAAAAAGCTAAGTTTTCACCAAATTTTGTGGAAAACAAATTTGTTTTGCTTAAGATAAAAATAAAAAACCAAAAACTTGATTATTTGAATTTTTCACATATATTTTGAGGTTATGTGAAAAAAGTGAAAATAGAAAAGTTGTAGGTCTTTTTATTACCTACAACTTTGTCATTTAACTTTTTTCCATAGCACTTGTAGTTTTGCCGGAAATCGAGATAAACCGTTTTTACCCTTAAAACTCACCCCCCTCCCCACTTCCCGACCTCAGATCGCCCGTAATTTATTTTTCCTTTCATTTTTGTTATATTCTGATCCTTTTCCAACAGGTTTCATCCTACTATAAATTTCTTTTACTTTTTACCATTTTCATAGCTGTCGGCACTGGTCTATTAATGTATAATTATTATTTAATTTATCTAAGAAAATGTTTTCTTTTTTCCAGGTGCTCTAGGCATAGAATAGTGAGATAAATCAAGTTGTTTCATTAATTGTCTAAAAGTGGAGGTTATTATTTTTTTATATTTTTTTGCAATTGTAACTATTTAGACGAAATTATGAATTAAGGTGAATTAAAAACATGGAGTACAAACAGTAATCTGTGATCATTTTCCCAGAACAGGAATATAATGTTAAAAAGATAATTAAATTAAAGAAAAATGACAGCTGATAAAGTTTTTCTACTTAATTGTAAATTCAGTGTAAATGAAAATAGAGTTGCTTTTAAATCACGACCAAAAAGATTAAAAGAATATAATAGAATTAAAAAAAAAAGCTAATGAAATTGCCATCTAGGGTAAAGGACTTTGACTAACTAGAATAACAAGCAAAGAGATTTCATAATTAACAGGGACGTTAACAAATGTATTAATATCTTCCCTAACAAAATAAAAAAGATATCAACTAAATGCACAGCTTCAGCATCTTAAACACTTATTTCTCCAAAACCTTTGAATAAAAAAAAACTATTTGTAAGAACATCATGCAACCCTACATTCAATTAAGGGAGTACGACAAGCCGTTTAAAATTGAGTGACAGGACGATCCGGCCAAGTGACCCTCTTTTAGTATGCAGAGAAGAATTTCACTCAGAGTTAAGCTTGGAATAATTAAACGGGAAGCAATTATTACGATAAAGTAGGCATATGACAAAATGAGTTTAATTTGAGTAAAATTTCGGGTTGATAAAATTAAACTGATAATGTCTTAACTTGTACAAAAAAAGACGTAACTTAAGGTCAAACTTTACTCCATCTCTAATACGAGAGATGGAGTAAAGTTTGACCATAAGTTACGTCTTTTTCTGTCTTCTCAGTCAAAGTTTAATAATACGAGTATCAGTTAATTAAATACTAACCAATCCTACACAATCTTCTCTTCCAGGGTTGGCAGTGTGACGCCACGTTTACCGCTTTCCATCAGTGGGGCCGTATGCCATTGCATGCCACCTAAGTTGTATTTAAAAAAAATAGCAATAAAATAATTTTGCTGATCTGAAAGCAGCTAAATCTTTTTTTCATATAGGATTTGAATGAAATACAAAGTACAGTACTTAACTTTTTGGTAAAAATTTTAGCTTCTGCTCAATGATACGCATCATATAATTTTATTAGTTCATAAGTTATATTAATCTTTTTTATTCCGCAGCATAAAATCTCATAATTATAAACTTGTTCATGCGTTTTAAGCTCTGACATTTTAAGTGTACTTCATTTCATTGTCATATTACCATCAGACATTCCCTGTGAAATTTCTGCCTGTTACACTCACTGTATTGAAGGGTTAAGGATTATATTACTGTCATTGCCATGGTTCGTTGTCGCTTAATGCTGTTAGTAGGTCATGACTTTTGTCGTTGGTATTACTATAACAGCTGAAAATATAAGTACCTATATTTTTTATAACTATCTACCATCATCGTTCTAAACCCGATGTTCTAGTATGTTATGATGACATTAGTAAAATGTAACTATTTCGTCCACACCAACACTTACGTAATCAATTTTAATATCATGTTAAGTACATTATTTTCTTCGAAGTGACTAAATATTATTTTTGTAGTAAGTCATACAGACTTATTTAACTTGTTCGTGATTAGGATCTCATATCCCAATTATTTACTACGTTACCCTATTAAAAATTATTGTTCGAATTGTTCAGGGCTAAACTTAATCATCTAACTTAATAGACCCTTGTCAGTCGGTGTTAGTACGTTTTGATAACTTTGAGAGGTCATAGATACTGAGATAAAGGACTAGGTTCGTAGTTATAGCCTAGAACATTTTGTCCCTTCCTTCCACATTTATATTAATCTCTGGCTTTCATTGCGGCTTCAGTTGTTTCGTTTTGTTGAGTTTGTCGAGAAAAGGGAAGCATTATAAGACTGCTGTAATATTCGAAAGATTGAAATAAATGAGAAATTTAATTTTAAAATAAAATATTTTAGGTCAAAACGTAAGGAAAAAAGTTGATGGCCAGTCGCTGCCTACTCCAGATGGAAAAAGGTGTGATAATGTAATCATTTAACAAAACACATGTGAATCAGTGCTTTTTGCATACGCTCGCTACCCGACGCTAGATTACCCGTATATCACAAAATATAAACAAAAAGTTTATTTATAATAATCAGTTTAGATTTTCTGAATTTTCAGATTTTAAGCTTCTATTTTTTTAATTTCACCTGTCCCGTTGTCTGTAATCAAATCTTGCAAGCCATTTTTCGACTACTTCTGGTTATCCAATTGAGCTGAAATTTGGCAAACTTATGAAGTCCCATGACAATGCAATAATTGTAAATAATGAAAGCTTGTTTTTAAAAAGGTTTTTTTAAACAGCAGCTTGTTATTAATATAATCAAGTGCGATAGAACAACGAATATTGTATGTTCATCAAGTGGTAATAGTTATCGATTCATTAAAATGATTTAATGATGTATATTGTTAGAAGCGGAAGGTACACCGTTTCTCTCGGATTAAATATTATTACATTTTATCCTGGCCTTGATTTTCAGTAACGGGCTTTGAGAAATTTTCGTTCATAGTATTATTTTACAACATCTGGGTAAAGCTTCTTTAATCAAATCTTTAATTGCCAATTTTAGTCCAATGATACCGTTTTGATTTAGTAAAATACCTATACCTACAATTAATTTGAATAGATATGTACTCCTTTGTAGTTTAGTTTTATTCAATATATTTTTACTAATCCTTTTATATTTATGTACTGAAAACTGCAGGCTGCACACGTCACGTCCATAGTCCACGGTGTCCACTTCCCATCAGGTAGGCCGTGTGCTTATCTGTCACCTAAGCTGAAATAAAAAAAACTGTGAACGAAGACTTCAAATATGATTTTTCTAAAATTTGAAGTAGTGTAAAACCAAACCAACTCAAATAATTATGTCGGCCAATATGAAAGCGCATAGTTTCGGTAGGGTTGGTTAATTTGAATAATAAAAAAATCTTATAGATGTTCTATTTCACGAAGGCGGTTTAGCTGTCATTGTAGTAAAACATAATATACACATTGCTTTTAAAAATGAATTACTTGCAATGCAATTATTGTTCTAGTAACTGCTACATGAATTTCTTTTGACGTGACATGAACTTTCTCACACACATGTATATTTACACGACACAGGTACTTTGTTCACCCGCCTTCGTGAGATAGAATGTACCTATACAATACGTAACCATTGAAGAAATAGAATGGAAGCCTGATTATTTATTAACAGATTAACTCATCGTCATCTGCCCGGCCTTACCCCAATAATTTGCGGTCGGCGCAACACATTATTCTTTTCCATATATTTTCCTCTCCTCCGTTACTCCTTTCATTGCCATTCATGCATTTCATTGTCTTCTTCATTAAATTTGTTCAGATGTCCCTAATTGCTAACGAATTGATGAAATTTAAAACACTATTTGTTATGTCAATCCGTCCATTGTAAATTGATCTTTGAATAATAAACATAACTTGTCACGTATAAGTTCAAACAACAAATTACCCCAGGTCCAACGTTATCTTGAAACAAACAAAGATCGATTAACCCGTTGGCTGGCGTGCAATGTAAGCAACTTGGAGCCATTAGTGTGTGTAAACATATTTTGTGTTATCTCCCCAATAGATGGTAAACGAAACTCTGATACTTACGGAACGTTTAAGTTGATTCAGTAATAGGGTTACATGAAGTTCATGTACCTACATTTATAATATGTTCGCTAAATCTAAAAAGTTCTAATCCTCGGTGCATATTCCAAATGAAAATTTTATCTCTTCGGTGTTAGGAATTAGAAGAGGTTGAGTAAAATAAACCCACCAAAAACATACCTGTTAAAAAGGGGGCCAAGTTCCTATCAGCTAAAGGTTCGCCTAAAAAATGATTGAAATCCAATCCAATGCCAAGTTTAGATGCACTTTAAAATCGATCATAATCATCTAAATTTCTTCTAAATTTGAACTTGGCAGGTTAATTTAATTTTTTCTCTCTATTGTAATTTGATGGTCTTCATTTTCGTCTAAATTAAAATAATATCATAATGTTATTACATAACTGATCTGCATCATTTTTAGTCCTTCTATGTTCATCTTTTCTACTTAGAATAAAATTGTGCTATTTGTAAATTTGGTGACCGATCTTACCTTAAAAAATGTAGGTATAACATCGTCACTTCATCAATTCAAATAGCTACCTTAACCAGTCCCATTTGAATTTAGTTCTAAAGGTTTCAGTAGATTGTTAACGAGAAACCATTAAACCACCTTTGGTTCAGTAGTGTTAATATCATGAACAAAGGCTGGCCTTTGTCTTGATACGAATAATAATTATGTATAGGTCACAAACGTTTCGTTAGCCATTGTTTCTAATGTCAATTATCCAGAAACTGTTTTCATTGTATCATATTAGAATTATAATCTTGAATTCGTAGTGCTTTCTCTTTTGTTGGTATATTCTTTGTGTAATTCAGCTCTTTTAATTTCTCACTCGTTAAAAATATGTATACACAGATATAATCAATAAAACAAATCCTTAAAATTCACTGATTAAATGAATTCATCACAGGTTCAAAGATATTAGAATTTCTGAGATTGGCCTAGGTATTTTCGACTTTTACAGAAAGATTTTTACGTAAGATTTAGCTGCACACAGATATCGTATTATTGGACAAGGCGGGGCAGTTTCTCGAGAGAATACTAGCTGCCTACACTGTTCAAGTCGGGCTCGACCTGTACGATGCCCAATTTGATTTCAGAGTGATATGTACGTTCAACCGTCAACTCTGTTCGTAACCGACGAGGTTGTAAATTGAAAATATTGCTAAGATATTTAACACTTGTTATTTAGCTGCATCAGGAAGGTGAACTCTAAGATACAAAATGTCTGCAGGAGGGTAAAATCCAGTAAAAACAAGACCTGCGACATATTAGTTGTCAGGAGCTGGTTAATGAACGACTCTTGCGGTGTGTCTATTAACCGTGAGTAACTCCCAAATAGTCCTAGATATATCGAAGTAAACTTGATGACTGTTGGTTCTAAAGAAGGCGAACGCCTTTTCATTTCACGGGCTGTGCCCCTACATTGATAGATAGCTAGATAATAATTGATTTGTATACTATTTAGAGTAATTACTATTAAACAGGCTCCATCAGGTGAAGATGCAGTGAATATTGCGTCCAATTTTTCCAACGAAAGCTGCTAGATCAAACTGCAATTAAGTGTCAGAATTGTGCAAATATATGTGAGACTGATTCTGTATCACCAAAGCATTATCTAATGTTATGCTTATTAAGTTATAATATTGCAAATTAGCAAGTTGTGTCATTTCACTGAGTAGCTAATGTAATTAGTTCACGAGGTTTTCGCTCTATCTGACCCTAATACAAGACAAATATGAACCAAAACACGTATCCCTAATTTATAACCTAATTAACCAAAAACATTAACCTAATTATTTGTTAATTTCCTGTTCTTGTTTATCAAATGTTTGTGTGAACTAATCGGTTAATGTTATCCTTAGTGAGCTGAATAGTTTAGTGCCTTAGAACATGCTTGAAGTTAATTGGAGTAACAAAAACTAATTATCATAGATATTATGTTGCTGCTGCTTATTCCGGTTTCGTATGGATATTCTCAAAGACCTTGATTAAAAATAAGACGAAAAAGCAATTTAGAACAAAGATTACCTCTCTATCATGGAATGGCGACATTAAAATCTTAAATAATCCTGAGTAAATAGGTTTGTTGATTATTTATCTGTTAAAGCAGGTTTAATCGCAAAACAGCCTTATAGAACATAGACATAGTACTTCATATTAATCAACAGCTGATAAGGCTTTCTGGTGAGGTTGGCTTGGGCCACACAGATCTTGGTGAGGGGCATCCAAACCTAATGATATGCTACATACAGTTCAATAGAATAGAGAGTATTATATAGTGATACTTACAAGTGAAAAATAGCATTCAATGCTCAAAAACATTAGTTGAAAAACAAACCACAAAATAACAGTTTGAGGACTATCAAATTTATTGCTACAGTTAGTTGCGGCTTTACGCAATATAGCTTTCATCCCAATTGTTTATTTCAATCGTGGAATTTATTCGCCTCGCTTTTCAAATATGTGCTATGAAAAACTACACAATCCAATATTTTTTCTCAATATTGATATTCACACGGTGGAGGCATCATATTGATATTATCAGCATAATATTAGTCGGCAGTCTTACAGTATTTATTTGCTCTTTCAATGTAACCATATTTTTAAGAATTTACTGCAACACAAAACTATTTTTATCCCCAACAAATAAAATAAAAACATCGTACGTGAAAATTTCGTAAAACATTTTGAGTGAGGCTTTGTTATAGACAAAACTTCATTTGAATATTTTACAATACTTTATTATTGAAAAAAAAAATAGCTGTTCAAAGTACAAAGTTTGAAATATATTTACGGTGTTTTTTTGTTAATAAAAATATTTGCTCTATTATTAGATACTATAATAAACACTATACGTGATGCTGGGCAGATAATAAAAAAGGTACTTTGACCCTATTAACGATATACAAATGATAATAATGAGCACTCATTTTACGTTAAATACATAAAAAAAAATATTCTTGAAACCTTTATGATTATAGCTGAAGTAATGACTCCGGCTACAATCAAAATGGACTCAGATTACTAGCTATCATATATAATATTTATAGCATGCAAGAACAAAACAATGCATAGCATGAAATTTTCCAAGATAATAATTATTATAAGCATAAAAGTCCTTTTAACCAAACGAGTCGAATACTGCAACGTCATGATGGCATAATAAAATTTTAAAAATAATTTGCGTTTAACGAAGACTTCCAAGTAGTAACATAGGTACACTGAAACATACTTGACATTTCATGTGCCAGACTTATGGTATGCAAAGCTTTTGGGTGGATTATTCTGAAAGTCAGCTTCAAAGCAGAATGCCATAATAAACAAAATCTAATGAATAATTCAGTTATGGTCATTGAAAAGCAGTAAAAGAAATCACTCCTTCGTTTACATAAACGTCAACTGAAAAATTTCGCAGCCTAGATCAATCTTCCAAAACGTATTCCATCGAGTACAGTAAAAGTAATCGTATATCAAATATCAGCAACTACTGAACAAATTTTTCTCTCTTCTTCAGTTGAGCATCGATCTGGTCATGGTGACCCAAAGCATTTTAGGTCACCAGGTGACCCCTTTTCTACTCTTCTTTTCCATAATTTTTTTGCTTTTTTCTGTTTCTTTTAAGGGAGCGACTACTACCTGACAACCCAAAAGGAAAGTCCGCATCAGACCCTCACCTGGCAATCAGCTGGTGTACTGGTTTGCAGATGGGATTTAACTTGGCCCTGAAGACATTAATCGGGTCCCCATACACCCTGTTCAATTTGAGATGATTGACTAAAACTTCATGTTTCGTCGATAGATGGCGTTGTACCAATTTCCTAAATCACACTATGGTTTGACATCTGAAAACTCATTTAATGGAATTTTAAAGCAATTGCATGCCAACTATTTCCATTGATTTTCTGATCAGAAAACTCAATTTTCCTATATCCTAGTCTTAAATCCTATCGATCTTTACGACTGCAACTATACTATATCTATACAATGTGCCTAACAAAACCCCCGATTACTCTTTTGCTCTTGATCTGACCTACAGAGGTCCTTTCAACTTGAGGTCTTTAGGTCTAGTTGTCTTTAAAGCTTTGCAATAAATCAGAGCTTTAGGGTTAAGAGCCTAAATGTTTTTCGATAACAGATGTCTCCAGATAAAATTGAAAATAATGACACCAATAACGACATTTGATTTTTTAAAGATTTATAAAATAAAACAGAATGATTTGTTCAATGTTCTAATTGCCATTGAACTCTGTATATAAGATGAAAATAATTTCTCTCCACTCTTTTGTCGTAATGTCGACGGAAATATCTTCGCCGAGTAAAGTGATATTAGAAAAAATTTCATTAAGAAAAATGAGCACTGCGTTGTTCCGCTCAACATGGCTCATGACCTAAGAATAAGGGCTCACTTTTGTTTAACATAAATCTCATTTTTGTACGAAAGTATAAATCTCGGTTCCTTTATGTATCTATGTCAATAATTACGAGAAGTTTCAGTCTCTTGTGTTTAACTGATGATAATGTAAATACAAGTGGAAGACCAGTTGTCGAGACAACGTGGTGACATTTTTTGTAATAACTTCTTGTTTAATAAAAATTAATTGGTACTCACTCCATGCAAGATCATCAACTTGTTTATATTGAGGGTCCAAATTTGAATTGCTGTAATCTAATGTTTGAAGCTTTTGCAAATGGATATAACAAGAATTTTTACGGATTGTAGCTCCTAACACAGGCAATATTGGTTTGCATATAAGGTGTCGCAATCACCTAAGCATGGAATATACTTTTTGGTCAAGAAATAAATAATTAAGTATTATTATAACCTTTTTTATTTAATAATTCTAATGTATTGTTTGCTTTTTTACTACCATGTTTGATGGTGCTATTAGATTAAGTATGTATACTACTCGTAATTTCGAAGCTAAGATAAAGAAACCTGCTGCCATATTTATAAAGAAATTCAGATTCTACGCCCACCATTAAGTAAAAGATTTACAAACTCAATAAAGGCAGTAATGCACGCAAACGGCCAGCTCAATCGACCACTAAAACACTGAGATAGAGGCATACATCTTGTTAGGGTCAACCTTTTTGTACATTATCTGCACGGTAGGGATCGATTGTGATATGACCTGAATTCTGTTCTATTAAATTTTATCTCAAGGGTGAAGTGAATTAAATATTATGTGGAGGAAGAAATATTAAGTTTTATTTTGTACAACTTAGCTGACAGACAAGCACACCGCCCACCTGATGGGAAGCGGTCACCGTACCTATGGACGTGTGCAATATCAGAGGCAACATAATTGCCCTGCTGACCCTGGAGGAGGGGGTTTGGGAGGGATTGGCAGGGAGGAGGGGAGTTAAGAGAATTTCTGTGCTAACACCGCAGGAAACCTTGGCCTTCCCACTGACAGCACATAATCCCTCCCGTGAATACTGGCAAAGGTGTGTGATAAGCCGGCAGTAAATCGGTATTCATGCATATAATCTGAGTAATAAAAAATAATCATTTCAGTGATAGTCCCAGTTGGATCCAATACTTGTACTCTCTTTATTTGACTTATCTTGTATCGTATCAACTCCGAGAGGAAAGCCAGAACCTCATTCGTTAATCAGCAGTTGTAAGCAGCAGGTGAGGTTGGATTGGACCCTTAAGAGCCTTAATTCCCTCAAGGTCTCATACAGTTTTGTACTAAATAACCTTTAAAAGTAAAATACCTATCGGTTCAGTTGTAAATGGATTAATTGGGGACTCTGAAAAAAGGGACTCTGGGTCCAGCAATTTGTCTTCAATTAGTGGCCGTAGACAGGATAGTGTGATAAAATCCATCTATGTTAGGTAGACAAGACAGGCTCATTGAAAGAACTTTTATTTTCGAATCGGCTTTGTACGATTTTATGCTATTGAGAGTATAGAATAAAAACTTTGAACCCAGTTTTTTTATACTACTTAGGTGGCAGACAAGCACACGGCCCACCTGATGGGAAGCGGTCACCGTGGCCTATGAACGCGTGTAACACTAAGGGTGTCACACACGCGCTGCCTACTCTGAAGGGGAGGGGCAGGGAGGCTAGGAAGGGATGGAAGGAGGGGTACAGTGAGCTCTGGCTACCCTACTTACCGGGGGGAACACAACACGATGGTTATTATGGCCGCGGTGTTCTTTAGGGCGAAGGTACTACCCCTGTCGGACAGCTCATTTCGAACGGGAGATACCGTCGTGTTCTACCTCCTACAATTAGTAATATATATAATAAAATTCCATAGCGAAAAAACTTCACTCTTTTTAATTAAATATAAGGTATGCTAATTTGATGAAAGTGTAATTTATCCAAAGATGTCTGTGCAATCGTACAATTTAAAATGTATTAAGAAAGAAATTAATAAAAAACGTCCATCAAAATTGTTCAACGTAGGTATAAAAAATTCATTCTTTAAATTAAATACTCTTTGTTAGTCCTTTTTTAATGATTGTAGAATAAAATGACACATCGTTTTAAATATAATATATCTGATAATTAGTTTTAAGTTTGCTCTTAGTTAGGTATAACAAATATTTAATTTGTATATGAATATAAAATGTGAACATTTCCCACTTCGTACAGTATTCTCATATCTAGGCTAGAATATGGGAACTGGCAAAATTGTACCCAAAAACGTATAAATAAATAAAAATATTGTTTTCCCGGAAGGTTTTCACAACGCGCGGCGAGTTTTGGAATTCAGCTAGAAAATGGTAAATATTGCAGTACATTTGTGACATGTATCTACCAGCCGCGGTAGCCTAGTGGTTTGGGTAATGGACTGCTGAGACGAGGTCTCGGGTTCGATCCCAGGTTCACCATGGCACACACCAATGACTTTTCGATGCTTTTCGAAGTTATGTGTGTATTTATCGCAGGTTTATTAGTGCCTCGGAGAGCACGTTAAGCCGTCGGTCCCGGTTGCCATACAAACATCTATGGCAGTCGTTACGGGTAGTTGGAGACCACAAAAGTCCAACCAGTCTAACTTGGAACTTCGATATCGCCATTGGTCATTGGACCATTGGTTGTGGAGGTCAGATGGCAGTCGCTCCACGGAAAATATCGAAGTTCAGCCGCATCACAGTTAGACTGGAAAGCCGACCCCAACTGAGTTGGGAAAAGGTTCAGAGAATGATGATTTGTGACATGTATGCATGTATGGTATTTCTGGTTTATAAAAGGAATGCGGATGCTAGATTTGTTTATTATCTTTTAACTGAAACAAAAATTGTAATTTAACAGTAAAGACTATAATTTATTCAATACTATTTTGTCATATTTTCAAGAATCCCATCTTATTGATATTGTCCAATGGGGTAATGAGAAAATGTTTGCTAATTGATTCACTTTGATTTGATTCAAGAGTTTGCAGTCTGTCTAGTATCGAATACTTTTTGTCTGTTGTATCTGCCTACACCGGGTTGAACAAGGCGTGAATATAATATATATATATGATTTATGAGTAGGTACTGTCAGTATGAATATTGCATCTAGAACCCTACATACACTACACACATTTTTACCTCTTTGCATTTTGAAATATTTTTAAAACTTGCTCCTATTTTCAGAAACAGTAACTTCGGATAATGGAACTTCCTTGACGACAAATGGAGAACTTTACTGGTTGCGTATAAGTAACACATTTGCTCATAACATTTTTCTCACCTAATATAGTGCGAATTGTGTTAGACATTTTCTTGAGCGTTTCATAACCTTTGCAGCTAATTTTTCTTGCCTGGATGGAATCCAATATGGATAAATTTATTAAATCGTTAATCTTGGAGACTAATTGCCGACTTATACGGGGAATGCTAACTGTCTGGCACCGCCTTTTCCAACTTCATATAATGACTAAATAACTTAGCAGTGTTACTATCCAATTAGTTATACAGTATCTTTCTTTCTTTTAAGAAAACGAGGATACGTGTGCTAGTGAAGAATTTCAACGGAAAGGATTAGGTATATCGGAGTCGAGTCAGAGTCTAGATGAAACTTGAAATTGAACAGAATAACAAATTCTAATGCAATTTATTCTTTGAAACATGGTCGGGTGTACAGGTGTAATAAACAGGTAATAAAAATTACGGAAATAGCAGTTAATATGATATGTCATATTTTCAAACCCATGAGAATAGAGAGCAAGTTTAATAGATGATGATAATAAGGATCAAGCCTGTGTTGTCTTTAACCAAACACAGTTAAGAACCTAACCTAACCTAAGCTAACACAAAAATCCAATGATACTTTGCCTGCCTCCTGAACAGCATCTGCATATTGCTGGCGTGATAAATTTATGTGAGAACCTTGTTCTCATAATTTATTTTGTGAATTTAATTTGCCTATATCTATTATCAAGTTGTACTTGGAAACGCCTCTTCGGACTTTGGGTTTAACTGCTAAATTGTGCCGTTATTGTTGTTATTGTGAATGCGGTTAACTTCGCTGACCCAAGCATCCTATTTAGTGGGGCGTGCCTGGAAAATATTTGTGCCCGGTAGATGGCTATCGCTAAACCCAATATAGGGACCTCATTTCGACAAAAGAGTTTTTTGATGGAAAAACCCAAAAAAATGTTCTGGAGAATTATTTAAATCATAACAGTTGGCGTCTAGGGTAGTGATAATAAATTGATGTAGTGCACGGAATAAAGAATACCATGTAGTGTAATAAAATTAGCAGGTCTTACGAGAAATTTAATAAAGAATTCAATTTACTTATAAGTAATTTATATGTGGGTTGCACTCCGGATCAGACTGGATTCGGTATACCTATACTTGATGCTACTACTATTGATCCTGGTACCTATATAGAAATTACATTAATGGGACTAATGGTGGAACTAGTCCCAAAAAAAACTAGATTCAGTCCTAGGTTGTCTACTGTGGGACTTACACAGGTAACTAAAACCATAGTATGGTTTTAGTCACCTGTCGTATTACGACATTTGCCGTTCGGCTAAAATCAACCGTCTAAATTGCAATTCCACTAGGTTGCAAGCAACTAAATCTGCAAGTTGCAAAGTTGGCCAACTCTGACTTTGGCTGCACGAAGATCAGCCGCACGAGTCTGGTGACTAAAATCAACTGTGTGAATGATCAGTTGCGGACTCAAGCCACTTAACATTTTCTAAGAAAATGACCGAAGCGCCTGCAATTTTAGTCAACTGTGTAAATGGCCTAGCGATGCGGCTTGGTGAGGCGATTTGTGTAGCGACTAACCGCACGGTAAAATTTGACCTATGTAAACAACTTCTTACGTTAAGATAGCAGTCGCTAATATTATTGATTCGCTGGATGTAACAGCAAGCTTTGTAATAAATGTAGGTACGTTCTAACTTGATAGCATAAAACACAAACCATTCTATTGTCAAAACATCGAAACAAATCAATTCGTTAACGAATAAACGATGCAAGTTCACATCTTCTGAACACATATAAAAGTGTTGGAACAACTTTTATCGGCAATAACGTTCATGGAAATGGTTATAAATATAACAGAATTGCATAATATAGTACGAATTGCATGTAGTTTTATTCCGCTGGGCACTGTTATGAAAACTTGGATAACGTATAGCTGTATTTATATGTAGCAAGACAAATATAAACTTAGTATTAGTTTTGTGTAAACATATTTCTACATCAAAGCTTTTGCTGTCTGTGCAATGTTAGCCATATTGTATTCATTTCAGTTTCGTTTCACTATATGTAACAACGAAATATTTACCACTAAAAAGTGAAAAAAAATGCTATCAATTGAGAATGAGTAGGTGCGAGTACTTATAGTTTTTTACTCATATTTCTTTCACAAGCTTCATTAGGTAAACACACATACTTCATGCTACACCCCTTCTTAGCCCCCCCTCCTTCCCTTCAGGCAGCGCGTGTGTGACACCCTTAGGTCTTGCACGCGTACAAAGGCCACGGTGACCGCTTCCCATCGAAAAATGTATAAATAGGCGACATAGTGTGGGCGAATTAACTAGATTATTTGATACGCTCGCGCTAGTACTCTAAAATGCAATTCTCAGAAGTGACTCCCATATTATGTCTTATCTTTGCAACTTTTTTCACTAAGATTATGGTAAAGATATCAAATTTAAAATCCTCGGGGTGCAGTAATGATGGCGAATAAAATTATATATTATTGAATGCAAAATAGATATATAATTATCTTCTTTTATATTCAGTCTCTCGATTCTAGCTTTTTAACACACTGCATTATGCTGTGTGATAAGAAACTAGGGTAAGTTCATAAGATATGAGCCTCCATTCTAAATGCTGAAGGCTCTTTTAACACACAAGCACTAGCAATTTATTTAATAAAAACCAAAATAGATTTTAGCTTCGCACACAATCAGCAAAATATTGTCCACTGTATTTCCCGCGGTACCTAAACAGACGAAAACTGAGATTGTTAAAACCACAGAAATATTATCTAGCGTTAAAAATAAATCAGGAGATTAATCCAATGAAAAAGGACATACAAAACCAGCATACCGTAGTAAGTTACAACACGAAGTAAATTGAGAAATATTAAAGCAAGAGATTAAACAGATACAAAACACAGAAATAAACTCCTACAGTGCAATTTTACTGTTAGTGAACTGTAATACGATTATGTTATTCCTTTGATAAAATGTGCTGCAGATACTAGTAATAAAAGTATCCAGACAGTTGTATGTTGTACACCAACTTATATTTCATTTCACCCGTGTGAATTTTTCTCTCGTTCCTGCTGCCCTATAAGAACCTATTCCATTCCAATATAACACAGCATAGCACAGCACAGCACAATACAATATTCTTTATTGTAGGCACACCATATTATAAAAAAATTACAAATTGTAATAATAAGATATCGTTGACAAAATTGGAAGTCTTCTCAAACGTCTTCACAATCTTTCACGTTTACAATATTAGCATCAAGAAGGATTTTCTAATTATGAGTCAATTAATAATTGCATTTATTTCAACGCGTCACGTTCCTAATTGCGATGCGAGTACTGTTAACTTCTCTAAAAAGCTAAATACGCACAAAATTCCATTGGGATATAATATTAAAGAATCTTCTGCACATACCAAGTCAAACACGAATAAAGTAACACCCATGCGTACAGTACACCATCTTCGCTACATTACCAGTCCTAACTAAACAGACTTGTGTGTAATCTGTATGGCGGGTTGTACACTTATTGAATACATCAAAGGATAACGTTTGTATTCGCAATATGACATACGTGATATGAATTTAATGGAGCGAAATTTCTGTTTCAGTAAAATGTTTGACGGTTGGGAAAAGACATTACTTGTAGGGTGTTGCAAAGGTCCTTTTTTTAGGAAAACAAATGTGGCTCAAATATCGTTACTTCAATAGTGTCACAAACCTTGCGAAAACTACAAGATAAAACAGCCCCCGTAGACAAGTGTTAAAAGTCTAAATCGCCAATGATCGCTGAGGAAACAAATAGATTAGGTCGACCAATCACATCCAAGCTCGCCGCCGGCGTACGATACGCGCGCCACGGTGGAATCACGAGCTGGAGTGTGATTGTTCGACCTAATATATTCGTTTCCTTAGCGATTTAGACTTTTGACACTTGTCTACGGGCCCTGGTACACTAAGTAATTAATTCAAACAAGCTAAAAAGTGCATAAGCAGATAAATCAAATGAGCCCAAACATGTAAGGCTTCGTCATTAATGGACTCATTCCAGAAGTTCCGGTGATCATTTACCGCCGCCATCTTCGGACCCTAGATATCACGTAGCACCAGAGCAGCTGCTGTTGCCAAGAAAAAACAAAATAGTCTAAACTCAATTGGTTTATCTGGTTTAGTACAGATGTTCAGTCCTATCCTCCTCATTTAACTACATCGTCAGACCAGCTTCATTCACTAATAAATTGAATCCATATGCGATGTGTGTCTCTACCCACACCGATGTACGTAGAATTGATTTGGAGTGTTTTTTTTTTCTTTATAAATAAATTATATTACTAGATTTTCATCTCATTTACATTTATCATGAAATTTTTTTATTTATTTATTTATTTATTATTAACATTCACAACATACAGTTTCAATAATTAGAAAGCAAACCATAAGCTACTTGAGCTTGTCTGGAATGCTGTACCTTTCTTATAGGTACCTATACAATAATATTATAGTACAGCGAACATTAGCTTAGTTCAATAAAAACGATATAATACTGATATTAGTCTGATATTATGAAGCAACCAATAAAGATTTCAAACTACCCACAGATTTAGGCACTCATACGCAGGTACACGGGAAAGCTCAGCCCAACCTTATTAACTTTTTCTGTCACTATTTCGACGATTTTCTATACAGCGTACTTACTTGTGAATTATATTGCTGACTGTACATGACCAGTTGATACAAATATTGCATCATATATCAGCTTGCCGGTAACCGAAATTGTACCTCTGGTTGGAGTGACGTCAGCGGTCTTCGATATTTGTCCATGTTGAGTTAATTATGCAATTGCTGACACAAATGTCGTCTGGCGCAGGTCAATATGGAAGTTAGTTTTGGGAATCCATTTGTTTTACAAATAAGTATAGAATACGTAACATAATAAATCTAGAAAATATTTTTTGAGCGTAAAATTGGAATGTGTTTTAAAGGTATCATAGTATGTTTATTTGATCTAGTTAGTTGCTTATTCAATGAGTTACTAAATTATTATAACTTCCTATTTCACTTCATTCAGAGATAGGCGTAAGAAAAGATGCTTGGAATGCGCGAAAAAGGATATGGAAAAGATTGGAGTGGTTGAGAAGATAGCCTCTAATTATTTAATATCGTTAATATTTTTTTAACTACAGCTCAGGTGTCTATTTGGGGACGTATTTTGGTTTCTCTATTTGTATATAGACCTAGACATATACTAACAAACAATTTACTCTACGGAAGTATATACCTACACAACTTCCCATATACAAGAAATACTAAGCCTACATCGTTTAGGTACACCAAAGGCTTTACATGTACTCTAGATAGACAAACATTACGACAAGAGAGTAAACTCAATGAATAATTAAAGCTTAAGATTAGGCTTCCTAAACGATAGTGCTATTTGAGTAAGGTGCAGATATAATATACGGGATCGTTAAGCTGGGTGAAAATTAGATAGTTCTAAAGGTACGAGATAATAGTGTCACCAAATTACAATTTTGGCGTAGAAACACTCGAGATAATTGCCTCTTTGGGAGTATTTTACCGCCTTTACCATGTCGAGTGTTCCAATGAGCTCTTCCGAATAGTCCCGCCCTATTCTTTTCCATATAGAACTACATATACAAGACTGTAGTATAACCCTCATAGGAAGCAAACAATTTAATCAAGAACGAAGTGGTTTGGTACTTACCTCTTTTCTTTGCCGCATGATAAAGACTTGGATTATTAAACGTTTCCTTCCTCTTACAGTACTGAGTCTTTTAAGCGGGGCGTGAAAAAACATATTAGTAGAATGAACGTATGGATGATTGCCACTCTTTTACGCAAAAACAGCAGGATCTGCTGAAATTTGGTCCAGATATAGATTATAGTTTGAATTTGGCTCCCATAGGTAGTGGGTACAGAATACAACGCGGGCGAAAGCACGGGCAGAAGCTAGTACCTATAAAATAAATAGCATTTTTCTTCAACCTAGCGTTAATCCCAGTCGTATCCAAAGCTTTTGCCTCGGAGTCTGGGGTCCGCTTTACCAGTCTTAACTGCGGATTTGGCTGGACCTCGATATTTTCCGTGAAGCGACTGCCATCTGACCTTCACAACCCAATGGTGACATTAGACGATATCGAAGCATTGCAGCTAGACCGTTGATGTTGGAATTTTTAGGGCTCCAACTACTCGTAACGACTGCCATAGATGTTTTATGGCAACCGGGACCGACGGCTTAACGTGCTCTCCGAGACACGACCAGATCAATGCAAATACCCCTATTCATGCATTTAAAATATTATTTGCACTGAGCGGGGATCGAACCCGCGCCTCCTGCGCAGCGGCCACGTTCACTACCACTACGCCGGTACAGAGGTACAAAATAAATAACTCTAGGGAACTAACTAAAATATAAACAATATCAACATGTACCTAGTGACTTAATGTTGTATACCTAAGTTATACTTAGGTATATATTCTCAACCTCACCCTTCCTTTTGTTTATTTTAAATTAATTACAGTATCATGGACAGTCGGGTAACTGGGTGGATGAGAGCCTCGGTTCGAGGAAAAATCAGGCCACTGACCTTCCTCCCTGAACCCCAACCGTAAACGTTAGATGGGGTAGAAGTTAGAAATACAGTGACTTGCATTATGCCCCTTTTAAAAATAGCCTCAATTTAATCTAGGTTTAGAAAAAAGTGTTTTCTCCTTCGATAGAGTTGTTATGTAGGAGCAAAATAAAAAATCTATTAGAAATATACGGATGAGATGGATGGATGGACGAAATTATTTACGGCAGGCATTTAGCGTGATATTAAATCGCCTATAAGCTTTCCACTGAAAAAAAAAAAACATATTCCATATCTTTATTATAGTAGAAGGTACGCACGCGGAAGGTTAACCGCGGTAGCTTAGTGGTTTGGGTAACGGACTGCTGAGACGAGGTCTCGGGTTCGATCCCAGGTTCACCATGGCACACACCAATGACTTTTAGTAGGTAGTATAGTATAGACTGGTAGTTGGAGCCCACAAAAATCCAACCAGTCTAACTTGGAACTTCGATATCGCCATTGATCATAATGACTATTGGTTGTGGAGGTCAGATGGCAGTCGTTCCACAGAAAATATCAAAGTTCAGCCGCATCACAGTTAGACTGGAAAGCCGACCCCAACTGAGTTGGAAAAAAGTTTCAGAAAATTAATGATGAGTAGAAGGTACGAACGAAATCAGTTTAAGTTTTCTGGAAATATTACTTCAAATACGGTCAATAATAACAGATACGTACTGATTTATCTTATCGTACTAAAACTTTCGTATAAACTCCATCGATCTGTTTGCCTCTCTCGATATACAGACAGATATAAATAAAATTAGATTTGTGTGCATAGGACGGTCAGTAACGACCAGGTTTGTTATATTATATTGGAAACCCGACATAAAGTTTAGATTGTATGTATATATTTCAAGTTTTAGTTTGTAACTCAATTTCAACAATAACAACTGAGTGGTTTGTCACTGAATATTTATTTATTTATTTGCAAAATTTACTTGTGACTTTGTTCATGTAGCCTTAGGTTAAATTTAAAGTTGATAAAGTAGGTATAGACTTTAATGTTTTTGCACGGAATATTAGGATTCCGTGCAAAGTGCAGCTTTATCTAAAATAAAAGTGGCCCAAATTACGCCCTTAAAAGACAATGCCAGGGTTTGTATTAACCTTGGCATTGTCCTTTGGAATTGGTGTAAACACACATAGCTATTGGAAGATGGGCCCGAAATTTGCATCCTCCTTGATACCTGTAGTAAAAATTACATCAAAATTGGCCCAGATAACGATTCTCTATATTTTTTTGAATCCTTTATGAGCCTTTAATGTTGGTCCGCAATGGGCAAACATAGTAACCTGATTCTGATGCGGCTTTTTTATATTTCAAAAGTTTTGGTTAGATTTAAAATCTTACGCACATTTGATCACAATCGGTTCAGTAGATTCGCAGTCCAAAATACGAAAACCAATATCCATGCGGGCATAGCAGAGGCTAGTTTAAATATAACAAAATAAATTTCTTACAAATCTGACAATATAGGAGATAGAAAAATAGGTTAATCTGTTAAAAGGACTAGCAAAAAACTAAATCGCCATCTATCCTTTGATCCCACCAATTGAAATATTTCACGTGGAAGCATTAACGTGGCATACATGTGAATCGGAATGTTATTTACCTGATAAAAGTGGAATAAAGAAGGGGTATACCTATTATATTGCGTGGCTTTAGTCAGTGTCTTTTCCGCTGGCCTTTCGGAATGAAAAAAAAGAAAGGATTATGGCTTTAACATCTTATTTATGTTGAGGAAAATTCAATTCTAAATACAAAAATATATATTTATCTTATTTATATACATCTATATAGATGTGCTAGACTATCACATAGGTAACATATAATTTCAAATCATCAAGACATTTCTTCAAAAAAAAAAGACTAAAAAAAATGATAATATTACACCGCACAAACTGAATTATACATTGGAAAAAGCGAAGAAAACCTTTTAATGTACATTTGGTTTGTTTCAAAACACACGTTTTGGTAGACAGTGATTGATGTTACGTTTTTGTTCTAAAATTCGCCGCAATGATAAGTAATATTATGATGAATGCTCTTCGTTGCGTTTGCGGCCAAATTTAATATTTTTTTAAAGATCTCCTAATGGTTTATGTATGTACTTTCGTTTATTTCAAGGGGTTGAGTTTTTTTTTATACTACGTAGGTAGGCAGACAAGCACACGGCCCACCTAATGGGAAGCGGTCACCGTGGCCTATGGACGTGTGCAACACTAAGGGTGACACACACTCAAACAACACGCACGCAACAAAACACGCAGGCAAACACAAGTTTACGTGCATTAGCAGAAAATTGTTAATTGAATTCGTGATAAATCATACATAATAATATTACATAATAATATTATACATAATTATAATGATAGTGATCTGATGTCTGTTTCTGTACCTATTGTATAAAAATAAAAATAAATAAAATATATACCATAAATTAATGTTACAAAAATGATATTAATTAGCTATAATATTATGTGTGTATTTAAAAAAAAAATAACACGATAAAAAAAAACATCTGGGACAGGATTTAAACCTGCGTTCAGTCTCTTACAGATGGTAAGGAGTACCCTGACTAACTCAGTTACTTGAACACGCCTTAGATATTCGATTAGGAAAGTAAGTATAGGTACTAATTGCTTCAAAATTTAAGACAATTTCAATACTACGTGATATCTATTGCAATGCGAGTATTTTGTTAAATTTTCAATAATTTCATTTTTATTATATAAATATGTCACCTTAATAATAAACAAAATAAATAAATATGTCACCTTAATAATCAACAAAATATGTCAATCAAATAACCCGCCCCTGATCGCGCCCGGTGCAAAGGTGCCCATCACACTTGCTTTATTTGTTAAATTAAACTCACGTTAACTCTCTCTAAATTTAAACGAATCATGTATATTTTTTTGTATTGAAAGCAGTATTTTTATTTAGATAAGGATTTAGACAATTATTGAATCAGTATGTTTAATTTATAACACAGAGTATATTAGAAAAATGTACATAAATAATGCATTAATGTTTTATATTCTATAAATACAAAAATAAATTCAAATCATCGCAAGTGAGCGTACAGATTGATCGATTTTGTTCAACACAAAATTCGTATTCAGTTACGACTGAATGAATGAATACATGAATGTGATATGTTCAAAGTAAACAATCGTAGGCTGCATTATTACTATACCATTGATGACACAGCGGTTGAGTATTTTCTCTAAACCATATATGACACAGAATAAGGTTATGAAAGTTAGTAGCTGACACCATAATAGATTCTACTAATTATTAATCGTTCTTCAACCTCTCAACTTCAACTAAGCAGTTAACGGGAAGGTGCATGAGTTTTTTTTGGTGATGGTAAGCCACGGAGGTAGGATACGACGGTATCTCCCGTCCAAACTGAGCCCGCCCTACAGAAGACCGCGTCCATAATAACCATCGTGTTGTGTTCCCGACGGTAAGCAGGGTAACCAGAGCTCACAATCCCCCCTCATCCCCCAATCTCCTCCTCCAACCGCCCCCAACTCCCTACCTATGTGTGACGCCCCTGATGTTGCACACGTCTAACGTCCATAGGTCGACCACTTCCCATCAGGTGGGCCGTGTGCTTGTCTGCCACCTAAGTAGTATAAAAAAAGGTAGTCTCACTAGTGGCACACAACGATAGTACTACAATAGTGTTCTTCAGCTGGACGGCGTCATCCTAACAACTATTCAGAAATACCTAAGTTTATTTTTACATGTTCTTTATATTATACTAGCTTTTGCCCGCGGCTTCGCTCGCGTGAAAGTCGGTATCGCCACCAATTAAACGACTCTCAACTCGACTCTCCACTCCACTCTCTACTCTACTCCACTCTCCACTCCATTCTACACTTCACTCGCCACTCCACTCCACTCTCCACTACACTCCACTCTCCACTCCAAAAATAAAGGATAAAAATTCTATGTCCGTCTCCTGGTTCTAAGCTACCTCCCTACCAATTTTCAACTAAATCAGTTCAGCCGTTCTTGTGTTATAAATAGCGTAACTAACACGACTTTCTTTTATTTATATATAAATACTAGCTGTTGCCCGCGGCTCCGCCCGCGAGGATGTCGAAATCCGTTTCAAAAACTATCCTATCTCTCAAGTTGGATTGAACTGCACATGGTGTGCGAATTTTATTATTTATTTATTTATTTATTTATTTATTTATTACATGGAAAACTTACAGCTACAAAAACATGAATAGCGTTGGATTATGCAATAGAAAGCCAGTAACTATATATATATTATATATATATTATAATCGGTTAAGTGGTTTAGGAGTCCATTGAGGACAAACATTGTGACACGAGATTTATATATATTAAGATAGATTTAGGCGTTCTTGCGTGAGTGGACGATACATATCACATGCGTACGGCAGCTTTAATATTTACCTTCCGCTGTCGTATTGAAATATTCATATTGAACAGATTCGAATATCGGACATATGAGATACATCCGGTAGTTTTGCCAAGATTTGTTTACTTTGTATGTGTCCTGTGGCAATAAATCTTTGTATTCAGGTGGCTACTTGAAATTTTTTGTAGCTACGACTGTAAAAATAGTTTCGTTGTGTTTTACTTCTTCTGTTTTTTATATAGGACACGTCAAAATGACTTCACCTCGCCTGATGGTAAGCTAAAGGTAAAGTCTCAGGATCGGGGTCACCACTACATGAACCGGTAGTGCTACAGTCTTTCGTGTCAATAATTCATCATGCTAAAGGTTTATCCACATCAAATGCATTACAAATTGATATATTTTAATTTGGAGGTGACTATAATGTCATCAAGACTCAGACTAAATTAAAAAATCATAGCACCAGCACGTACTAAATTCAGCTACCAAGAATTGAGAGCAAACTACCCACTAATATTAAAGTAGGTAATCTTAAAAGAGAATACTAGCAAAACTTTTGTGTTTGCTAACTATAAATATGTAGGTTCTATTTCAGGCGAAATCTCAAAGTAATTTGTTACTACTGAAACGAGATTAACGTTTATAAAGGTCAAACTTCATCAGATTTGAGTCTTATTGAATTTATTATGGGATACACTGGAGCTTTAGACTGTAAGTATATTTGATTAGAGTTGAATGAATTTTTGATGTCATAACACTAAAGCAATTTTTTTGCCCAAAATCATGTTCATGTTTTTTTTTATCAGACTATCAAAGAAAGGTGACATTTATCGGTAAATTTATTCAAAGTGAATCAAAGACCGTAGATAGCTTGAACTTTTTTTGACAATCTGTAAAGCGTTCTCTAGACCCAGAATAAGGATAATTTGTTTAGTTTTTATTATGGGGCTCTTAAAACTGATAAACACACATTTATACTTTTTTTACAAACTTACATAATGATATATTAAGCACCCAAACCAATTCAAATTGACATCTCATGCATAAAAATATTTGCACTGAGCAGGAATCGAACCACTACGACACAGAGGCTTAAGATATTATCTAAAAGGTGAGTCAGTTTTAACCGTCTGTTTTTGCCCAGTCGTTCAAAAATAGCCTGCATTCGTTTCACGTCAGTACCCCGCATAATTTTGTCGTATGAACGAGCCTTTGATATTACATATTTATAAGGTTAGATGTCTTGTTACATTTACTATTTCTTATTGATAAATGGATGGGCTTTCTATTGTATAAGTAGTAGGTATATTGGGA
Source organism: Lithosia quadra (assembly GCA_963576445.1). Classification (NCBI taxonomy): domain Eukaryota; kingdom Metazoa; phylum Arthropoda; class Insecta; order Lepidoptera; family Erebidae; genus Lithosia; species Lithosia quadra. The sequence goes on along the minus strand of OY754899.1, from coordinate 4,502,456 downwards.
TTATTACGTTAAATGAAATTGAATTAGAAAAATTAAATGGCCACGGTCGTTACTAGGTATATAAGCAGTTAAACACGTCCTATAAACCAACTTGACTATGAATTACTACTTACATGATAGGTACATACATTGATGATTTGGAAATTGGGTAACTTACACCCCGGTAATTGAGTTCCGAGACAGCGTGCAGTTTTAGTCGGTTCAAACCCGACGTAACCTACCCCGATGGCAGATGGGGGTGGTTATTATTGTTTGCCGCATGAAAAAGGCGTCTATACGTATATAAATTGTTGCATTATAAATAATAGTAACATTTGAAATAGGTTATTTACTTGGAAGTTCTAATAGATTCTGAGTTCTTATTGATTTATTTTTCTCCAAACATTAATAACAACATAAAATACCAACACGTGATCTAGCATATTCTTTACTTGTCCAAACTTTAGATTCTCCATATTCCAAAACATTTTTACACAGTTTGAAAATCCGTGCCAAGTTCTGTGTAGCTTATCGAAACATGTTCGTCGCGTAGGTACAGCACATGTTCGGTTTAACAAACACTGTCAATGAAAAACTTGGCAAAATCTGATATTATTATGATCACCTTAACTACGAAACCCTTTATAAAACTATTACCCTTTTTAAAATTATAATTACCTTTGTTCTCTGGAGGAGGAAAGCAAAAAAATGTTTGTACATATTTTAGTTTAAAGCAACTTTTGTCAGTGATTTTTTTTTCGTGCGGAACCCCTCATGGATACCTCCCCCGCGTCTAGACGGGGCAGGTTATGTCGGACTCCTACCAACTTAAGCCGTCTTGGGTCCATATACGCCGGGGTATAAGGTGGCCCATAAGGCATTTCCCTCCTACCCCGACTGACCCTCTACCATCTACGGTTTCAGATAGCCCCCCTCAGGGGTGTGGGAACCAACTAACCTAACCCAACCTGTCCAGAAAAGGGGTGATGGTATACCTAACACCTATTTATGGGTCTAAGAAATATATCTAACATACATAAACTTGTTTTGATTAATATTTATATTTTTCAAACAGAGAACGTAACGTAATTGTAATCAACATAATTATGTTGATTACAATTAGTTGCAATCAACATAATTGTTGCGGCCGCAGCCTGTCGTCGCGTCTAGTCTCCGAGCTGTCGCCCAGTGTGCGCCTAATGTAAAACTTCGGCCTCTATTTGTAAAATATTAATATACGCTATATAAGTATATATATTATTGATTCCGACGGTTAGCATTCTGCTAACATTGTTGTTTGAAGGCAGGCACTCTGCATGATCAAATAAAAACTGCATTAACCCGTTGGCGTAAGACAGCCCAATTTCCTTCCACGTCAGCTGTCATCTTTGATATTTACTTAGGCTAACGTTGGCATTCACTCGGAGCGAGCATTTCGCGGCGCTAGTGTAATATTGACCGAAAGTGTTGGGTTACATAGCTGTTATTCAAAAGTGAGTTGTTTGATTATGGAAGTAACTGTTTATAATGTTCTAAAATATTATTAATACAATGTAATTTTGAAACTAGCGTTTGCCCGCGGTTCTATCTGCGTGAAATTCTTTTTTTTTAATAGGTACTACGTAGGTGGCAGACAAGCACACGGCCCACCTGATGGAAAGCTTTCACCGTGGCTTATGGACATGTGCAACACTAAGGGTACATACGCGCTGCCTACCCTGAAGGAAAGGGGGAAGGGCTAGGAAGGGGTGGAGAGGCTAGATAGGGGTGGGGGAGGAGGGGTACAATGAGTTCTGACTACCTCATTTACCAGCGGGAATACCACACGATGGTTATTATGGCCGCGGTCTTCTGTAGGGCGAGTACGCGGGGTGTGAAAAGCATGTGATGAGGCTGTCAAGCTGAGGGCCGCCACTGTAGCACTACCGGTGTAAGTAGTGGGACCCCAGTCCTGAAACTTTACCTTTAGCTTGCCATCAGGCGAGGTAAAGTCATTTTGACTGGTCTTATATAAAAAAAAGATTGATTGATTTATCAAAATAAATTCACATTTTTACGATCCTTTTTATAAAATAAGTAAACCCTCCCCCAACAATTTAATTCAAAACAGATGTGAACATTACACAACGGAGACGTTGTTAGCACAGATAAAAAACTCAAGTTATCGCAAACACTCCAAGGGAAATCACTTCGACGAAATAATAGGGGGCCCCTCGAATTTACCACTTTAACAATTCGCTCCCTAGCTTTGGGTGAGTCTTCACTTAAAGCGGGCAATGTAATTAAATTAAATGATTTAATTATGATGTATTATATTTCTGTGTTATAAGTATTGTAGAAAAGTCTTAGAGAAGATGGATAGACGGTGTGAAAAATGATATAGCTAGGAAGAGATTGAAATTCGAAATTATTGCATATGGATCTTCTAAGGAGACACGTTTGTGCGACCCTAAATAAATTTTGAGATATGGACAGTTAGAAGATGATAACAATGTTAAGTTAGTATAAAATACGTAATAATATTATTTTATAACGGTTATAATCTTTGGGTCGCTGTCAGCTTTCATGTAAAGTTTCACTAGCGTATTAGTAAAATTGGCATTTCTCTGACTTTCCTAATTGTAGTGACATTTTGACCTTTTAATAAATTGGTCAACAACAAATGATTTCTCATCATTTGTAACCATGTCCCAAAATGAAAAATCGTATGTAAATTATATATGCAGCAGTTGCTTACAATTAAGCAATTGATGTCAGAATTACTTAGTTTCACTTCATACCACAGTTCACTTATTCCTATTTAAATTCTTAGCATATAAGTTGATAAGTTGGCATATTAAATCTTATAAATTTCATGAAAATAATCATCTTGTTCTAATACACAACAGCTGTCAATGGAACCACACCTCAAATTCACTCATTCTAAGTGGAGTGGTTACTGCGGGTGTTCGCCTATCGTGCACGCACGCATTAATTCGTTCAGTAATCATGATAGGTGAGGCTGTGATATTCTAGTTTACGTAAATATAGACATTGTAGTCATTATTGGACAACTCAATTTAATAGCTAAGCGTGATATGGTTACCGATAATGACTGACTCGTGTTTCTCTTAAATGTTTTGGATGTAGAGCAAATTGACCCCTTTCATTGATTAAAAAGTTATCAACATCATTTGACGGTGTCCGTGGTGAAGCGGCATTCGACTGCTATGACAGGGGTCCGATTCCCGCACAGTGCAAATATTTGTAAGCACGAAGCATTGGTCCCCGACCAATGCTTCTATGTATAATTTTTATTTTGTATGTCCTTACAAAAATGTTTATCCGCATTCTAGAACCAATAATACAAGCTAGCCTAGAAAGCGCTGTGTAAAAATGTCTTAGAATATTTTATTTATTTTATTAAAAACTAGCAGCCCGTCCCGGCTTCGCACGGGGTAGACAATTAAATGAAAAAAGTTGTTGTAGTGACATAACTACAATAGTTGGACATATGCTACCGCGGAGTTTTTTGTAGACATTATAATGTTCTTCAATATTGTTGTACATTATTTTGTTCTATCGCTAATAGTTTCGGCAGCGCATTCGACGAAAGACATTTTAAGACTCATTTTTCTACACCTTCGGTTACATTGTTCAAATTTTACCAAGGATCCCTAATTTTTTTCAAAATGAAATGTAGCCTATGTCAAATTGGAAGAATGTAGCATTCTATTGGTGAAAATTTTTTTTAAATCGGCCCAGTACTTTTTGAGCCTATTCATTACAAACATACAAACATACAAAAATAGGTACAAATCTTTCCTCTTTATAATATTAGTGTAGATGGAGTCTTCTCCTCCTTCTAATTAGTTCATTCTGGTTTCTAAGGGAGCAACTGTCATCCCAACCTTGCTAGGAACGCCTGTGCCAGAGCTTCGTAGGTAAATCGGCAGGTCTAGTGTACCACCTTGCAGGTGAGATTGGCTTGGCTCTTAAAACTTTAGAAGTATACACTTGAATTATGCAATAAAATATTACCTGTCATAAACCACCTCAAATAACACTGTAGCTCATCTTTGTTTTTTTAATGTAAAATCCTCCTTTAACCACCTCGCGACACACAAAATATTGAACATAATATAAAAGAAAAAAGGTGACAAACCCACAGGGTAAAGTATTTATCAGCCCACGGATGCCACCAATACTAGAAGAACAAATTGAGCTTTCTCTCTTGAGAAACCCGCGCGAGTCATTAGATACTGCAGATTATGGCCCGTTAATAAAGTGTGGTGGGCCGCTTGGGAGCTAGCAGCATCAGTGATTTTTAAAGAGGTTTTCTTTCTGATAGTCCTAGAGAGTTACGGCTTTGCTAGGTGGATGTTAGATCAAATACTGGGCGGATTCGATCTTTGAAAAAAATCACGTGCGGTAGAATCTGATACCTTTTTTTATCGCCCCCGTCGGCCATCGGGGGTGGTTATGTCGGGATTGAACCGACTAAAGCCGCACGCCGTCTCGGGCCTTAATTACCGGGGTGTAAGGTTATCCAATAGGCATATCCCTCGCACCCCAGCTGACCCCTGGCCATCTACGGTTTTAAGATGACCCCGTGAGGGGGCCCCCCCAAAGGGGGGGGGGTGGGGGTGGGGCGAGCATCACGCCTACCGTCGGCGCGCAGACAATCAGCTCTTTTTGGCCGCAGGCAGCAGCGTCTTCCATGGCGAGTGGGAGGCGTTGCCCGCCTCCGTTGCCCGGCTGCACCCGCACCCTGGTAGAATCTGATACCTATCGAGTTTTGTTTTCATAAGTTTCTTACTGACATGCGTGGATTGCGTGGTGTTCCTACGCCACGCTAGTTTAGAACGTGGCCGCCCCATTCTGAGAAGACTCCGGCAAGAAACTCAGCGGATGTTTCTTTGATCTATGTCCAAAAACATAATTCTTAAATCTAATTATAATGCTTAGTTTGAGTAGCACAGTAGAGTAAACAGTTAATTCCCAAGCTTGTTTATCTTTATATTTGAATTTGGTAATTAAGGCTTTTTGTCAAAATTTAGTTGTAATTAGACTTTCAAATTTATTAAAACATTCTTCATTTCATTAGGGAGCTTAATGCTAGAAACATAATTATATGGTTACTTTGAAATGCCATGGTAACTAAAAAACAGACCTGGAAAATACGTCCAAGTCCAAAGTGGGAAACCAGTTTATTTTTGTTAACCATGTAGTTTCCTAGGTTTCAGACAGTGTTTAATAAAAAATAAACGCAACCGTTACGTAATGTAATACTATGTTTGCTGTTGACGTTCCATTACCTAAAATTATCATCAACTTGAACCCAAATTAGACACAAAACTCACGAGCAAAAAGTGTTAATTTTAACAAACAAATGCCCTGTCACACACAGTCGAGAAAATGTTAGAAAAAGTTGAATAAATCTCGTTTGAAATAAAGGTAGGTAATATCTTTTCTACCTTTCTGAATCACGTTGAATACTGTGTTAGGTATATGTAAATGCTAAACATTATCTGTAACAGTCATATAAAATATAGAAGTCTGGAACAAAACAACTGGAGAAGTACGCAGCAAAAGATTTTTGTTTGAATAAAAAGATTAGATTATTGTTTTCCTGCATAAATAAGACATTTATTTGGTGTAATTTTAGTATTTACACTGCTCCTGTTGCTTTTCAGTAGCAATAATAATGGTCAATTTGACATTTGCGTAAACTATAGGTCGGGGCAGTGGGCCGGGGCGTGTCCTCCTTACCGGGACAAGATTGGGACACCGTGGTTCCCTCACTCGAGGGGGAACCCGTAGATAGCCCAGGCTCAGCCAGGGTACGAGGTAAATGCTGTACCTGACCACCTTGAATCCGGCATCGGTAGGTTAACCGTGGGAATTAGATTAGCAGAAAAGAAGAGTATTCCAAAAATAAAAAAAAAGTTTAAGAAAATAAAATAAAATATCAAGTCATTGGTGAGCTATTTCATGCTACTTGAAAGTAATTATTACCTTGCTTTTAGTTAATATTGGAGCCAATTTTATTGCGCTTTCAGTGCTTTATTGTAAACTATTGAAAGCATGCTTCATCTGATAAATAAACAGAGGTCATTGAACCGTAAAATTCCCTGTAAATTGGGTAAAATTTCACAATAAAAATTGGCTTTGACGTTTCAACGAATGTGTGATTAATATCCTTAAAACCTGAAGCGTTAAGATTCGATTGAACAACGCATAATAAATTGCATATAATTTATTGACATTCGATATTCATTTAACATCATTGTGCGTCAATAAATTTATAGAATGAATAAATTTCAACTGCAGAGTTTTGCCAGTTGATGAAACTTCGATATTTAATACTTTCTAAGGATTACAGGATACATTATGCTGTTGTATATAAAATGACGTTCGCGACTAACTTTATAGAGCTTTATACGATACAAAATTTTTGGGTGAGGAGATATACTTACGCAATTTATTTTATCACTTACGTAACTTATCACCAGGTGAGATAGAGCTCAAAGTAAGCCAAGCATATCATGAATAAAAAAATAATTACTCTATAGCGAGGTGGTTCTAGAGTCTAGACAAACGAGCACATTTAGCGATCTTCTTTCAAGCGGTTCTTCATTACTGGTAGTCGCAGTGAAGAGAAATTGATTAACGGATAAATCGGTCACCGTTAATGCCAGTCTAGACTCCCTCAGCATTTTGTTCCGTTATTATTGTCGTGTGGCTAGAAAACTTGATTAACATTGTATCATTTACCTATCTTCGATTTTGACTTAAAATTATTAAATTCTTTTGTCATTATGAATTAAATAGTAAAAGGCCCTGCGCTGATTGTGACTTTTTGTCACTTAGCCGAGTGCAATGAAAACTATACTGTGATAAGTGCGTAATCTTCTATCCGTATTGTCTAGGTATATATTTAAAGCTAGCGCGTTGATTTCGAATTCCTTAATTTTTGAAAACAAATTATAGCCTGTTACTTCCAGATATTGTAGCTTTCTATATGTGAAAGAATTATTAAAATCGGTCCAGTAGTTTCGGAGTCTATTCGTTACAAACAAAGAAACAAAAAAAAAACAAATCTTTCCTCTTGATAATATTAGTGTAGATTCTGAACACAAAAATATATCTCCAATGTAGACACAGCTATTTTACAATTTTATAATAGTTTAAATAGAGAGATACTTACTATAAACTACTTAATTAAGAGTATCTTTCTGAATGACACAAACGGAATTTCATAATGTAGGTCCTACAGTCTGTCCGTCCTTAATTTGTCAGCTCTCTATAGTGAGGACTTAATACCTTAGGGTTTCTACTAGGATTATCTATACAAACGAATAAATTGGAGTGTCTGTTTGTAACAAAAACAGCTTTTTACTAAGTGCATTTTGGAAGTAGGTATACACGGTACCAAAACAAATGGTACCAAACTGGCAGAAAGATGATTAGGGTACCGCACAAAAAAATAAAACCTTAAAAATCTAAGTCCGCGCGGGGGAAACCCCTGGTAACAGTTTTGCCTAAGTGCACCGCGTGGAGGTTTCTGTCCGCACCCGAATTACGCCTCCCTTATCTGTCAACAACCTAATATCCGTATGTGATATTTCTTCGAAAATAAGCAACCATTTGATAGATGCCTTACGGTTCTTTTCGCTGACGTTGGTGTTCATAAATTATACATAAGTGCCCAAACCCTTGTATAACAGAACGCTCCGCTCGGAAGTTGCTCGAAACTTAGTGGTTAAAATGAGTTTGAGCTTCTTTGTTATAATGATATTAAATTTTTTTTATACCACTTATGTGGCAGACAAGCACACGGCTCATATGATGGGCACCGTGGCCTATGGACATGTGCAACTCCAAGAGCTCTAACTACCCTATTTACCACCGGGAACACAAGAGGCACAGCGGGGAGACAGATCCATCTAAAAATACTCTATAAAATTGTTTTATGCATATTATATATATTTGATATTATAATATATTGATATTTTCATTATTAAAACATCGTTACATCTCACAAAAATATGAAACTCACCCACAAAGCTCTAATAAATCTAAGCGATATCAATGAAAAATGTATTTGAACAAAAACGCCTACAACAAGTTACATGTCAATAAATAATCTCTTTGACAATAACTCCGTGTTCTGCGAAGACTTGCAAAGAAACAAATTATTCGTATTTGAGAAAGAATTTCCTATGTAATTTCGATACGTTTAGAGAAAACAATGTTCGGATAAAATAACATCGAGTAATTGCTTTTATGATTTTGCATATTGAATAACTTGCGTAGGTTACTATGTAGGGTCGCAAAAGATGGTATACGTGTGCCTTTCACTGTCAGAGCTGCGAAAGACCTGGGCCTCGACCTATCTTGTTTAGTTCAGATATTCATATACACCTTTCAACTCAATCATCAGATCAGCTTCAAAGTACCATATTATAATTATCGTATTGTCACCGAAGATATGCAAATATACTTACCAAAGGATAATGACCATGGTAGTATGGAGCGCCGTACGATATTGACGTTAGGAAGAAATTCTAATTAGACGTCTAAGATTTGTCCCATAATACAAACTAATAAACAAAATAACAAACAAGGGTAGTACCTCTGTAGTAGGTATAGGTAAATGTAACTAGATTATAAGTATCAGGTATCAGCTTGTGGGTACCATATTAGGAGAGTACCCCAAATACGGGATAAGGTCTCATATGTACATCAATAACAACCATCTCCTATAACAGGTCGTCATAAGACACCTTACACGTGTGGTCCTCCCCACCTAGGCTCATTATAGTTAAGACTATATATTACCCATGTATTAACCAACAATATATTATTCTTATTTAACAGTCAGATAGCGTGTTTCACTTTACCCGTCTCTCCTCCAACATCGCACCTCCGCCCAACAGAAGACCGTAACTATAATAACCGTAGTGTTATGTTCCCGCCGGTAAGCAGTGTAGCCTAAGCTTACAATCCCCCCCCTCATCCCCCAATCCCCAACTCCAACCCTCTCCAAACTTCTCAACCATGCCCCCTCCACGATCGGCAGCGCGAGTGTGACACCTGAAGTTGCACACGTCTATAGACCACGGTGACGGCATCCCATCTGGTGGACTGTGTACTTGTCTGCCACCTAAGTATTAAAAAAAAGTCAAAATAAAGCTTCTAAAATACTTTCAAACACACAGAAGTATAAAAACCTTAATTCCACTAAGGTAAAAAGACGTAAAATAATACGGAATGCCTTCCTACCTTCAATTCGTTTAAATACCATAATGACTACCCTCATAGTAGAGACGTTAAGAAGACGTTTATGAGACATGCTCCCGTTCATATTTCGCTCCAGTTGCAAGGGGCTATGGTCTTGAGTCACCTCACCTTGGGACCCTTTAATTTGGTATTTTCCAAGCGAGTACGCTCAGCTTTTTAGATTAAAACATCACGTAAATTTGCGTAGCGTACGGGCCAGAATGAAAATGTTCGCACACCCGTAATTTCAAAGCTAGTACTATAAGTACGTCAGGCAGAAATTTACACTCGACATAGTGACTGTCGTGGAATCTTAGGTGTTAAATTTTGAATTTTATAGGTGAAAGTGTTAAAGTTTGTTCGTAGAAAACTAGGTCAAGTTTCAAGTGTGCAGAAGAATTTGTGTTACCTAATAAAAACAAACAGTATAAGATTTGAGAACTTCCATTTAATTAAATACTCGTAACAATTTTACATAAGTTTATTTTCATTTTTTTACATTAAAATTTGCACAATAACAATATGAAAATATTTAGTTAGGATTTTCAACCATGTCTTTTCAGATTATTTTTGTACAACTATTCATTACTGTTGCTTGATGGCGCTTGATGAAAAGTGCTAAACAAACCTATTTAATTAAATCACTTGTACTTTTCGACAGTATTTATTGAAAATCTTACAGTGTACTAAATATTCATTAGTTGGAAGTGGATCTTGGGCCGCAAAACACTACTTAATTTTTTACCCGACTGCCGAAGAATGGAGGGTAATGTTTTTACCTAAGATAACGGAACACGTTCAGTAATACATCATGACATTATAATCTGCTGAGCTATCAATCAAAGTTGTTCAATTTTGAAAATTACGAATAGCCCAACTTTAAAATGTAAAATAATACTGTTACCTTTTTGATAACAAAAGAGATGACATTCGATAGTTTAGCACTCTCCAAACATTCATCCTCACTGTGGGAAAATAAACAGATGATAGATTTCACAAAAAAGCCTTTTATTCCATCTGAATATCGGGTGTAGTGCTAAAAATAGACTTTTCATGTCAGCTGAATATGAGACAAAACCAATTCAGTTAAATTCGTTGAATGATCAAATTTTACAATAGGTTTTTTTTTACTTTTCCTTTGAAAACGAATTCATTGAATATAGAGAATTTTTAATTTAAAATTCTGTGTAATTTGGATTTTGGAATCTGTGCGTTTAATTGACTATGCATGTGAGAATTTATTGAAATGTATAATAATGGAAATGGATGATTGCACAGGAAGCGGAAAATCAAAAAAAAGTTAGGTGGATTTTTTGACAGATGAAATGAGCAGGATATGAGTGCATATGAAAATATAGCAGCTACTATTAAAATATTTAGTTCCATTTCTGGTTCAAAATATATCACTCAATTTTAATATAAAACTATAACTCGATTACATTATTCCGCAGCTTTTCAACCGGTACACATAATTGCATATAGTTTCAGAAGCGGTAACAATGTTATTCGCGTAAACCAAGCGTGAGTAAAATTCACCGAAGTGTGTGTAGTGCAGTCTCTTCAACAGCAAGCTAACAATGAAAATTCACAAAGACAAATTTAAGTTTAGATAACCATGTCCTCGCAAGAAGCTACCCTCTTGGGTTTCACCTCACGCGAGTAACTGATGAAGTGGAAATGTTGAACTCAAACTGACTAAAATCAGGTCAGGTCGTAATTGCTTATACTATGGGGAACCCAAGTCAGTACTCTTATGATTGGTGTGTAATCAAAAAAATTGGAGAAGATAATAACAAAATGGAAGTTTTTGGGGCGACTAAGATCTTTGGAGCTCAACCAGACCTCACCTGCTAACAAGCGAACGAGATTCCGGCGCCGGTTTATTTTTAACCCCCGAAGGAAACCCGAACGAGGTGTTATAAGTTTGACGTGTGTGTGGGTGTGTTTGTAAACCTGTCTGTGGCATCGTAGCTCCCAAACGGAAGAACCGATTTTGATTCTGTTTCTTTTGTTCGAGTTAAGTTCAGACTACAACAGCACCCGTAAAAAGAAGATTAACCAATTCCCAAGAAAAAGAAGAGTAATAGACTTGACTCAGTACTCCAAAGAGGTAGCTTTGGATGGAAACAGGTTTGATGCTCGAATACCTATTTCATGTTTCGTTTATTTATAAAATTGCAGCCTACATTTTAATATTTCACTTACAGCTTGCCATAAGGCAGGGTGAATTCATATTGGCATCAACAGGGCAATCAAAGAAAACAATAATATATACTCGAACGACATGATTATTATCTAACATCTTCCAAAAATATTTAGCATACCTAATTTAGAAACTGCTATCCTTGAGACTAATAGTAAAAAAATTAAAGGTATAAGTGGTTCAGATTTTTTTTAAAGCTAGCATCATCTTTCGACCAATAATGACAATGCTAAGGCTAACTTCTCCCACAGGATACACTTCAATCTAAGAATCACACAATACGTGCTTTCTTAACAACGGCATTATAACTTTTTATTCTTACTTTTTCAATCCATGGCAAAGGCACAAAGGCCAGCTCCCAAGAGTGTTGTTCCGATTCTACGCCACAATACTTTCAAGTGATATATAGAAAGGATTACTCGATAAAAGAAAACTAATATTAAAAGGTGACTTCAGAGATCAATACTTTTCCAAATCCGTACAAAGTTCACGCCCAGACGCATAGAATTAGGTTCAGAAAAATTCAAATACAAAGTTCTATTTAATTAGCTACGTCACAGTGCCCCATGTCCCACCAAAATCTGTGGTGCCATACTAACCTCCACGGGAAGCACCTGGGCAACAGAGGCGAGCAGCGCCACTGCCAGGGAAGACGTTACCTGCGGCAAATGCTGGATGAGGCGGGAGTGCCCTTCAGAAGGCTGCTCCAAGGCTCTTCACGTATCCCTTTGACTAGCAGAGGGCGCAGTAAATATACTTTTCCAAATATCCGAAAGTTTCAATAAACAAAAAAAAATATTCGGAAGTTGAAGAGCACTAATCTCAGGAAGTACTGGTTCAAATTGAAAAAAAAAACATTCTTGTGTTGGATAGCCCATTTATTGAGGAAGGTTATAAGTTATAATATATATGATCACGCTATATATATATATATTATCCAGGAAACTGGAGCAGTGATCATATAATGTCAGTAAGTAGGGCAAATTTCCATACATCATTGTAGAACTAATAACTTACGGGCATGTTTGGGATAAATTGGTGCCACGGGGACCAAGTATGTCACGTCACACTCAGTGAGTTTTCAAACATCAAACGGTTTTGATATGTGCTCCTATAGGATTCAAAGGGTGGGGAATAAATCATCATGTATTTTAACGACAGGGTTTGGACATAATATCGATAACAGTGTTCCAATGGCGTGAAATAACTGGCCATAAAATTTTACGTGATACATTACGTATGCAAAATTAAATTGCACAAAAAATTTACAGTTGCTACTGTCGTGAACAAAAGTGCTTTATACAATTTGTTATTTTATTTAGATGAGTGGAAACGAGAAGTGTTTTGTGGTTTGTATTTTTTAGTTTATGGTCAACTCAATATCAAATGCTGTTAAAAGAGAATGTGGATTGGTCGAAGATGAACTGAACTAAAAATTAGATTTCATAAAAAGGTTTCAAAGAACTCATTTTCAACTCATGGTTTGCGGCAAGTTATGATTGTTTTACCCATTATTCTTATAAAAATGCATCTTTTAACAAACTTGTAGCGAAGTATAAACGGAAAAATTAGGATACTTAGGTGTATACTGATGTTATTGTCACAAACGCAAGAAGGCAAGCGAAAGCTGTGACGTCACCATCAATCTAATAATAAACACATGCAATTAATATGGTTGTGAGGTTGTAATTTTTTTCACCAAATCAGTGATAAATATTACAACCTCACAACAAAAATCTATTCGCATGTAAAATTTTGTCAATATAGCAAAATATATAAGGCCCTTTCAATTATTATTTGTTAAAGATGTCGCACGGATTGCGGCAAGCTTACCCCTTTTCAATTGATTTAAATTGTTTGCATACATTGAATTTGGAAGTGGCAAGATAAGTATTTGTCTCATTAAGAATTCCAAGGTCAATGGAGTGTGGTCTCTTATTGGTCAAATACGAGTACAGCCAACACCAAAAGTTACTGAATGTTAATAAATTCATATTCATAATTTAATAGAAACATTTTACATTCAAATACATGAATGAATAATAATTGTTTTATTAGCCGCAGCGCGTGCGTGGCTTCCTGCGTTCCTGCAACTCATGGGAAACTATTTCAGGGTTAAAAACCTATCTATGTGTTATTCCAGGTTATACACTATATTGCCGCTAAATCCGTTCAGCCGTTAGAGCGTGATTGAGTAATAAACATCCAAGCATACAAACATCTGTACAATTTTTCATATTTACAACTTTATAGTAGAATAGGATAAGTATTTGATAGTATTTCATGCCCTATTTATTACTTCATGAAAGTTTTTAAAGTTAAATTGTCACCTACCTAAGGAAGTTATTAGCAATATTGTTACATATTATATTTTTATTACCATACCATCAGCTGTCATTTAGTCTGTAAGTACCTTCTACAAAAGTAAATAAATAAATAACTAAGGTGATTACTATAATCGTACCAATAGAAAATAGTGAAGAAATATGGGACACAGAACTAATGCGAGCAAAAACATTAACATACGCTAATAAGAATCTATGCAGAGCAATTCTTGTGGTTTTTTCACTCCCCTGGTCTTAATGTCTGTTAGATAGCCCGTCTTTCCTCTGAATAATCAATGAAGGTTCATTAGCTAAGGTAATAAATGATGCAGATCTGTATTTCATTTGCATAGAGATTTACAGAGGAATATTCATTGCTGCAGGTCATTTTCTAACTCAAGTTGAACTTTTCTCGACGATGGCCTCTGTGGTGTAGCGGTAGTGCATGCGACTGCTACGACAGGGGGCGCGGGTTCGGTTCCCTCTCGGTGCAAATATTAATATGTCTATTTGCATTGGTCTGGGTGTTACTATGTATAATAAGTATGTATTTACAAAAAAGTGTATAAGGATGTTTATCAGTATTCTAGAACCCATAACACAAGCTGCTAGTTAGACTAAGCTTACTATGGGCCTAGGGAGCGCTGTGTAGTGTCGTAGATTATTTATTTATTCTATTTTTTATAGTCTAGGGGCTAGTTGACTAGTCAGTCATCACAAGTAGACGCGTTCACTAACATAATTTTACAAGCTTTTATTTAGTTTCACCTGTCCCGTTGTCTGTAATCAAATCTTGCACGCCAATTTTCACCACTTCTAGTAATCCGATTGAGCTGAAATTTGGCACACTTATGTAAGTCCCATGAAAATGCAATATTGTAAATAAAAGCTTGTTTTAAAAAAGGTTTTTTTAAACAACAGCTTTGTTTTAGTTTAACAAACGCACAAATATTATTGTGTAAATAAATGTATTCTTCAAAAATATACATATTGGTAGGTAGTCGTTAAAATGCCTGTTTCTTTAATCCTCCTCCAAGGGAAACTCGAGCTTCTAATTTATATGTTTTCATTGTACACGTGTACGAGGTCAGGATGAACGAAAGTTAGTAAAGTATCATTTACCTAATTGATATAATTTTACCATTTAGTATTCAAAATATTGTTATTTGCAGGCAGTCTGCGAAGTTGTTTATAAGTTATATAACATTAATTGTAAGTGATAATTTTATTTACTTCTAGCTGTTGCCCGGGCTCCGCCCGCGTGGATTTCGAATTCTTTAATTTTTTGAAAACAAATTATAACCTATGTTACTCCCAGATATTGTAGCTTTCTATAGGTGATAGAATTATTGAAATCGGTCCAGTAGTTTCGTAGCATATTCGTTACAAACAAATAAACAAAAAAACAAATCTTTCCTCTTTATAGGTAATATTAGTGTAGAAAATAGACATGTGTTACAATACAAACGTATAAATAAAAGTGAGAATAAGATATAAAATTCTCATGTGACACTGTTTGTAGTAATATTCCTCGGAAACGGCTCTACCACCAACTGAACTTGACATAATAGAAGTCTTCCTGTGGATAGAATATCATTCTACCCGCAAATACACTAAGACCACCATCATCTACGTCGGCGCAACATGTATATTTCCTCCATACATTCCTGTCAGATGTCATCTCTTCGGTTACCCCCTTCCTTGCCATATCCTCTTTCACGCACTCCATCCATCTTTTCTTAGGCCTACCTCTACCCTTAAAGCCCTCCACATTCATACTTAGAACCTTTTTAACAACATTGCTTTCATCTCTTATCATAACATGTCCATACCACGACACTAACTACTACTAAGACCACCACCATACAACAATTTAAGCTAGATGCTTGACACTTATTATGGATAAGATTACAAACATTTTGAAACTAATATCACAATGAAAATATTCTTCTCTTTTGTTGACACCATTTAAGCGGAGGTGTGATATATTTTTCTTGTAAATGTGTCATAAATCAGTCTGCTGGCACAGTGATATATCTCGGACAAAGTTACTCAATATAAGTGCCGTTTATACGTTTGGGGGTATTATGAAATCATTGAGAAATAGCCAATTGTATTACTACCATGGATACTCAAGACCATGCGAAGTGGAGAAGTATTAGTTGGCAAGTGGACTCCAGATCTCGGCTAACGCATGGATAATATTTTTTTTTTCTACTAATGAGTCTTAAAAGATATATTTTAGGAATGAGGAACTAACCCAAATTACTCTAAACCCTTTCGATCACTATACTAAACCACTGCAGCACTATTGGTGTATGTAGTGCTGACCCCGGTCCTGAGACTTTACCTTTAGCTTACCATCAGGCGAGTTTAAGTCGTGACGTATCCAATATTAAAAAAAATAAGCTAATTGTTTTTACTAGGAGTGGGTTCACGTGTTCATTTAATAATATTATGGCCAGGATTCAAACCCGAACCTCTCGAATTTTAAGCCGATTCCTTAACTACCTACTAAGTTACTAATTCTGAGATTATTAGAAATAAACTTCAATAGATAATTAATTTATTGATAAGTGATATTTATGTGCACTTTGAGTTAATGACTATGATATTTGATCGTGAAATTGAAAAATGCTAGATTTGAAATCCAAATCGTAGGCTAACTGATGAACCATTGAGTATTAGCTAGTACAGATGTTTGTAGTTATAATTACTATGAATTGTGTTTAAAGCATTGATTCGTTGTGGAGCCTCACCCTAGAATGAACTAACAATGCTTTTCAAAACGAACTAATTATAAAGGACCTTTAATAAATTAGTAGGTGGGTGTAAAAGATAATTGCTTTGAGCGAAATCAAGTTTGATTCGTCAACACTTGAGCTCTGTGATTAGAACGTACCTAGTTAGATGTGATTAATTTTATAGACTGCTTTAGGTCATTGTACTGACTGTACTGAGTTGAGAAATAAATAAATTGAAGTGTTTGTTTGTAGAGTTGAGTAAAGTTTACACGGTATGTACTTACAAGAAACTTTTCTCTGTCTGTCTGTCTGTATGGTTGTTTAAATTAGGTAATCTCTGGAACGGCTAGACCTATTTTGAAGAGATTTTTACCGGCAGGTAGCTAATATTCAAGGCGTAATATAGGGTAGTCGGGTTCTGCGAAAAACATTATAATCCCGATTTAGGTCCGGGTTAAGTTACGGGTACAAGCTAGTGTTATCCACTACTTTTTGGACTTCATTTCAGCTTACCATCAGGTGGGGTGCAGTTATTCCAGCGGCCAAAATAAATAAATAATAAATAATAAATATTCTACGAGATTCTACACAGCGCTCTCTAGACCCAAAGTAAGCATAGTTTAACTAGCTTGTGTTATGGGTTCTAGAATGCTGGTAAACATACTTTATACTTTTTTTTGTAAATACATACTTATTATACATAGAAACACCCAAAAATAAAAAGTTATAAGTTTGCGTAATGGAAACGTATTCTCAAAGTCGTTTTAAAAATGAAAGCTTGTAAAGGGCGCATAACGTGAAAGCTTTGGCAAAGCAATTACACCAACTTCGACGCAAATGAAGGCCGACGTTCATTCATTTGAACTTCATTTGGCAAGGTTGACAACCGTTCATTTTGCAGACGAGTTTCGTTCCCAGAGTGACGTATTATGCGTGCCTAATGTTTCAGCTTGATTTATTTTGTTCCACATTAATTTAAGAGGCGTTTTAAACATTTTTATAAAACATTAGAGTGGGTCCGGTACACATTAGGCGCTTTCAAACGCGCGCTTTGCTAACACATGCAAGCGCGCGCTTCTTGCGCGCTTCTTCTAGTTCTTAAAACGCGCTTTAGTAAAGCGCGCATTTAAAAGCGCCTAATGTGTACCCGCTCTTAGATACATTCGTAGTCCCTATTCTCTCTTGTGGCGGTTAAAAAGTTGTGGAATTTTTAAGAATTCTAGTTTTGCATTTTTGCTTCTTCTAATAATTACCTATGTTATGAAATAAAAAGGTAACTTTTTATATAGGACACGTCAAAATGACTTTACCTTGCCTAATGGCTAAAGGCAAAGTCTCAGGACTGGGGTCACCACTAAATACACCGGTAGTGCTACAGTGCCAGCCCTCAGCTTGACGGCCTCATCAAATGCTTTTTATAGGCCCCGCGACTATAGGAGGAAGGAAACACATGCGCTGGTAAAGAATTCCAAGTCTTTATGGTGCGGCAAATAAAAGAGGCACCGTTTCGGTGCCGGTTGGTTCTTGGTAAAATTAATGCAATTGAACAAAGATATAAGGAGATTAAATTAAAATGTTACTTAATATTTTTTTGCTAAAAAAAATTTTTCAATCGGAAAAGTTAACAACTAAGATGGGAATCTGCGAACCTTTCTTAAGGGAATCAGATTTTTTTTTGGATAATATTGATCTGTGATTCAGGGTTATCGTTTTTCCTTTAATTTCATTAAACAGCTAAAGAAACGCAAGCTCCTTTGAATGGGAAGTAAGTACCTACTAACCGGTGCAGTCATTCATTTCCTTTGGGAACCGTATTAATCAGCAAGGAAAAACTTGTAAGTAAGTTGCATTGTGTACTTCTCAAAGGCGAAATTCTATTACGAATAAGATATAGTTAGCTGGATAGAAACTTTTTTTGATAAAAAAATATTTGGAATTGGGTTGTGGAATTTTCATTTTTTTTTTAAGTAACAGGGTGCTGTATTTTTTACACAGTAACTTACTTTTAGTGAGAATGTTGAATGTCTTATTTCCAATTGTTCGGTTACATACCCGTATGACTATAGGTTTCGACTCTTTTACAAAAGAAAATCGTACCTACTACATTTTAGGACCCATTCGACCTTCTTCAAAATATAATAATCAAGATGCCCATTCAGCCTCTTATTTAGTGCCCGTTTGACCTTTCTCTCCTCTTTTCTCTACCCTAGTCACTCAGACGACACATATTTGACTATTCTAGGTATATGAACAGTGTATTTTTCTTACCATGACAATAAAAAAACAGTTTACGTAGTAGGTAATCTGAAAGATTTATAAAATGATTTACTAGCTGCGTCTGAAAGGACATCTTCATATTGTTTTATAAAAAATATGAACGCACGAGGGTAGGGTAGAGTGACAAGGCTTTATGGGATATAGGAAGGTCTTGTCATATAATTTGTCGAGATAATTTCTGAACAGTTTTTTACGAAATACATTTCAAAAAATCTAATTTTGTTATTATTACAAGCTTTATTTTAACTTTCTCTGTTGTTTGTTTGTATGTAAGTTTGTTAGTATGGGTCAAATTTTGACAACCCAAATAAAACCACCTCTGGACCATAGAGTGGGCTTAGATTTGGTATACGACTTCTTTGGTGACAATACGATAATATGGTACTACGAGTATGAAGGTTTGATGATGGAATTAGAAGGTGTCAATAGGAACTTCTGAACTAAACAAGATGAACCCGTTATGTTTGGGTTCATTTAATTTCTTAAAAGCGTGTTTAAAACCAAAGTATTTAAAAAAAAAAATTATACCACTTAGGTGGCAAACAAGCACACGGCCCACCTGATGGAAAGCGGTTACCGTAGCCTATGGACGTGTGCAACCCCAGGGGCGTCACACTCGCGCTGCCGACCCTGTAAAAACCTTCTAATGCCCTTCTTGAAGAACTCCATATTATAGCAAATTAATAACTTATTCTGAAGTAGATTTGAAATAAAGGTAAGTAGATCTAATTCTATCATTTGAATATCATTTGCATTAACTTGTACTCATTTTGTCAAAAATATTTTTGGTTTAAAGTAAAGAGCTAAAGTAATGTACTGGTGGCACTCTAAATATGAATCTTTTACATTCATAAAATTGCTTTACTCACGTTTTTGAGGTTTTGAAGTATTTTTAGTTTAAAAATATAATGAAAATAGGCATTCTATAACTTTTTGTGCTCATTTCATCAATATTAGGTACCTACATATGGTTAGAAAGCGGATTATCCCTTTACATTATTTAAATTTACTTTGTTCAGTAAAACGTATTTGAATTTCATAGTTACGAAGAGTTACTTTCTTAAATCGTGTATTGTATTAAAACGAATAAAATTTAAAAAAACTGGTCCAATTTGAAATGGAATCATACGGAAAGTACCTACCAGCTTTCAAGTAAAAAACAGACAGAAGTTCTAAGTAACAAACGTTGAAAAATAATGAAATGAGAACCACCTCCTTTTTTAAAGTCAGTTAAAAATAATAATTGTGAATTTCATTTCTATGAATTCATTTAGCATCGGGTAAGGTCAAGTTATATCCATGCAATCAATATAAAAAAATACCAAATAAAATAATGTTTTTATATTTTAGTGAACCCTAGTCTCACTCTGAAGTTACATACATACAAATCACGCCTTTTTCTCATTGGGGTAGGCAGAGACAACATCTTTCCACTTGCTACGATCTTGGCATACTCCTTTCGCTTCTTCAACTTTCATCATTATTCTCACTCTGAAGTTATTATTTATTTATTTCTGAAAAGCATGCTTACAGTAATCCAAATATATATACCTACCTAGTAGTATAGTAGCAGTACTATACACAGCGTGATAAATGTTTACTTACATTAAACATAAAGCACAACTACTTACCACACTTAAATAACTAAAGCTAAACTTGAATACATGAGATTATACCTACTATGATTCATAGTTGCTTCCTTCATTCCATCATCCGTCCATTTGCCATCATCATAAGCAGCTTTACACGAGAACCCCTTTAAAACAACAGCCACATACCACAGAAATGGCATCTAAAATCCCTAACTTCTAACATCATCATAGGCTCCATAAACCGACAATTTTCCATCTAACGCCTCTTATCAACAAGTATATGAAATTTTATGAAGTAAATGACCGAAAACAGTTAACCTTTAAACATATAGTACTCTCATAGAGTGTGCTAAGCCATAAAGCGGCATTTTATGACGAACTTGAGTATCGTAAAGTGAAGGGTTACATGACTTTGATCTGATGTTACTGCGAAAGTGATATGAATTTGAGATTTTAACGTATATCGGTTGTGCAAAGCACGCATGATTCATGTCTGTGGGTTGTCATACGAATGAGCTATCGAAAAAATGTTACATAATCTATACAAATAAAAAAATAAAGTATCCGTTTGCAATATTCAAACAACAAATTTTAAATCAACGCATCTAAGTTATGTTCCGTATAACAAAAATCTTTTTTTTAAATTTTATCTGTCTGTGTTTCTGTTTGAAAGAGGTAATCTCTGGAACGGCTAAGTCAAATTTGATTGGACTTTCGCTGGTATTTAGGTAATATTATAAGGCATGCATAATATAGGCTGGAAAATTTTGGAAAAAGAATTAGCACTCCACATAAAAAAATTAAAATCTAAAAATCTAAATCCATGCAGGCAAAGTACTATCATGATATTCCATGAACGATTATCAAAAATACCGAATCAATATAATATCAAAGAGAATCTACAAATACATGCCTGCATTTCTACCAGATTATCAGTCAGTCAACCGCTTTAATGTTTCTATTTTCTGATCGGAACCGTCAACGTCAATTCGCTTTTGTCAAGATAATGTGTCGGTACATCGAGTTAAACGACTGAATACTGCTCGGTATTCGATATTGCAGTCAGCCTAGAGGCTTGTCCGACTCAAACCGATCGGGCATATGTTGAATGACCAGTTTTAGTCAGTAATTTCTGCAGAGCCTTTCAGATCTCAGCGGCCATTGAAGATTAATACTGACTACCGCAATTAGTACAGGATTATTTATTTTGTTTCAGAGTATGTCTAGATGGTTTTTATGTCCAATGAATAAAGAAGGTCAAAACTCGGAATTCATACAAGTACGTGGCCTATTGGTCAAGTTCATTTAATCTCAGATCAACTCTATTCCTTTCTCTTAAGGTGGAACCACACTTCGCTATCCGCTATCGCCTATATTGTATTCAAGGAAATTCTTATAGATGACTAAGCCCCTGCAAAATTTGTCATAGAAGAAAGACTATTTATTCGTGCGAATAAAGCAAATATACATGAATCCCTCCCCACTTGATTTATACACGTGAATAAAGGCAAATAGCGAACAGCGAAGTGTGGTTCCATCATAACATACAGTCAGCGGCAGAAACTGATGATGATTGCACAGATTTCAAATTTAAAAATTGTAATGAAAATTATTCATTACATTGTGATCAACTGTAGTTCAATAGAGACTACTAAGTAATTAATAGAATTCTTAATAAGAAACATAAATTGCTTTGCTCAAAAACTAATATTTTAAAATCTGAAAATGAAGATTTACTTTTGACAATGACTACACGTAACTATGAGTATTGACATTAGTATATTTTTGACATTTTCAATTATTTTATTGTTTAACTTCGGTTAAAATTTATTATATTTTTTTTATATACCTTTATTTATATTGACACGAGACAAAAATGTAAATTCGTCCATATTTAGTCTTAAGATATCTATGTATAACCTGACGTCTTAAAATGCAGCAGTGGAGTTTGTTGCGCCGTTTCTTCTCCACTAGCGCCTAGGAAGCGGTGGTAAACTTTGTATTAAGTAGTTTTTGACGTCAAAAAGATGTAATTACGTTACACTATTTTGAAAAATAAAGAAATTGAAATTGAAATTGAAATATTATCCTCTATTTTTACTTACATTAGGTTACATACGAAACATGTCATGTAGATACGATTTTCACTAACATTATCTGATTGTGTCGTTAAATGTGCTTTATAGTCTACGCTTTTAGTACTTTATTTTCTATCATCAAGCATGTCTAGACCAGCGCAAAAGCTCGCATTTTATGTTTTAAAACTTTCTAAATAATCTTGCTTGCAGCCAAATTTAGTACCTTTTTTTAAAGTAGTAATTACTTTTAGTTTATGTCAGCCCTAAAATAATTTGTTGTTTATCGACGTCTATTTTGAGTAAATTATACTACGAGAACCTGTAGGTTGTGCCGTGATCCGTAATGGGTTTATGCCCTAACACTTTGGACATTTATTATTTATGCCTAAAAAGCCAGGGCATAAACCCATCTACCTATAATATAGATGGTTTCATCAGGTATTAATTGGGTGAATTGAATAAATGCCTGAGTAATGTTCAGTGACTGGGCAAACCCATCACTGGCCGTGATATATTTCATCTTTGCAAGTATTTATGCAGCCTTGGTATATTTCGGTTACAAAACTATCACTAATCACATTACCCTCATGTTACGTGAACTGTAACAGTTTTGGGAAAGATTATCGCCTTCTAATCTAACTTAGGTGAGCGTAACTACCGCTAAGAGTCCGTAACTGCTTGAAGTGCGCTTCCATTTGCATAAGAACCAAAGTATTTTATACGTTTATCTTTCTCATCGAATTAAAATCGATTACTGAAAGGGGCCCCTGGGTAACAAATAATGGCAGTTTCGACAAGCCCCAGTAGGATGCTAGAGATGATTTCAAAAATTTCCAACCATAGATGTCCAAGATCATGTGAAGCGGAGAAGGAAAAACATTAAAGTGGACCCTGGTCTCCGAGGTATAGACCTTGGATGCAACCCACAAATCTCAGATGATGATGACGACAAAATTGGGCCCCCGTTGAGATGTAATGTGGGTATAATTACCCTACCGACCCCTTTGAGATGTTTGTGAGATTTATTTTAATAATCTCAACAGTAGATAAACTCCGTAGCACTTTAATCGCCCACCGCTTTGCTAGTTTACTAGTCAAATTGCTTTGTGAATAAATTAAAAGTTGCGCCATCTCACCTCAAGTAATTTCTTCGCCAAACTTAACTTTTCATAGAATTAGAGAATAGCTTCGCAATGGCTTTTCTTGGTGTAATGCATAAAATAGTTGTAATCTTGCATGTTGATTAAACTGTGTTGATTAAAGAACTAAAGGTATAAATATGGTAGGTATTTTGCATGCCTATCCTAAGTGATATTATAATTCGTGTGTTTGAAACACACGAGGATAATTATAATATCACCATTGCAATAGTGGAGTTATATTCTACAAAATAAATAGTTAATGATTTGATTTGGTTTGATTGGTTTAATCTAGAATACCCTAACAAAAATATAAAAGCTTGTGATCGGTTCAGCCGTTTTTAAACAGTTTATTTAACTCGACCTGTTTGTTTGGGTCAAATCTAGTAATTGAAATTTGAACCCCTTTCAGTGGTCTGTTTTGTCTGATATTTGGCAGAAGTCTTTAGTTCTGATGACAATACAATTTAAAACTGTTTAACTTAAAAAGATTTTTTCATAATTTATTACATGAAAGAGTAACAAACGTCCAGTCATTACTATAACGCGAAATGGTTGAACAGATTAGGATGATATTTGACATAGAGGTCTGGAATAACACATAGGCTACTTTTTATCCTAGGCATTGGTCCCTATAGGTCCCGCGAATCGCAGCATCAGTATTTTATGCAGTTTCAAGCATCACTTTATAGTAATAAGCACTACCGGTTGCCCATAAATTTCCCATTTTCATTATTTTTAAACCTGCTAAAGTTTCCTAATGCTTGTTGCATTAAGTAAGAAGATTAGAAAAGTGATTAGCCAGGTGTAGTAACTTTGCCTGGTCCGAGAATCATCTCTTTGTATAGGAGGAACAAATTACCATGTTCCTACACATTACTGATGGTTTTAGTAATTTCCAAAATGACATTTTCCGCTTCTTTTTACATACACGTGTTTATAAAAGTGAAAGTTTCCGATCATAAATTGTAAATTCGAGTATATATGTTTCAACAACTTCGGAAACTGAAAAAACTTTTGTTTAGAAGCTAGTCAACATTTTTATGTATTCCCTGGTTTATTGTTCGATAAAACTAATAAATTTCAATACTGTTCCAAAGTTTGTTTATAAATTGTTTTCAAGGATACATATGTGGTAAAAAATATTATCGAAATTCTTATACTGGTTAAGGCGTGTTCTAACATAGAAATAAAATAGTACCTATTATATTTGCTTTGCCCTTAGTATATTCCGATTCTTGAGGCATTCATTTAACTCATACATGCTTTTAATATTTGCTACCCCTTCTTTTATTACAATCACCACTGGTGGGTAAATATTATATCGGTGTTTGCAATGGTGACTCCCATTCCAGAGACTTTGCCTCAGCTTACCATCGGGCGAGGTGAAGTCATGTGGACGTGACCAACAAAAAAATAATATTCTAACTAATCTTTTAACATAACATAACATAACATAAACTCACGCCTATATCCCCGAAGGGGTAGGCAGAGGTGCTAGCACCCACATTTCGCCAGTTTATGTTTAGGTCCCAATGTAATGGTGGCGAGCCTATTGCCATTAACCGAGCACCTATAAACCTGCGATAAATACACACATAACTTCGAAAAGCATCGAAAAGTCATTGGTGTGTGCCATGGTAACCATGGGATCGAACCCGAGACCTCGTCTCAGCAGTCCATTACCCATACCACTAGGCTACCGCGGTCTTTTATTACAATCACCGCAGATGGGTAAATATATTCTAACTAATCTTTTAAAGGCAGAAAAATCCCACTGAAAACTTGGTCAGTTCTTTTATGTAGGTACCTGTAAGGCTGTACATTCATTACATATTTCTCACCGGTTTTGAACAACCCAGTCTCTACTGAGCAGTAAAGTTTCGCCCACAGCCAATACATAATAATTTAAGTGTGCAAAATCGAGGTTTACACTGTAATCTGCTACAGGCTGTCTAAGTCTGTAGAACTCGCGTTAAGGCTGTAATGCCAGTAATATTGTTAATAATTTACTCGGAGGTCGAGCACGTCATTTAGGAAACAACGTTTTGAATGTTAATTTATTAAGTCATCTTCCCCTGATGGCACTCTATGACGACGGTTTTGCCCCTGACAGCTTGCATAACTGTTTCTCTAGTAAAAATACCTTTTTTATTGTTGTCCTTTTTCTAACTGTAACCAACTAATAGGTACACATAATGTTATTAAAAATAAAAGCGGTACTTCAAGGAACAATAAAATTAAGTACATAATTAGGTAGGTAAATAGTACCTACATAAGCTAGTCATGGTTTATGTAGTTAGACTGCCTAAAGCTTCGGCTTCGACCTCGTCCTTTTGAAACTGAGCGAATTCTCATATCTATTGAGGAGTCACCTCCTCTAACATTTATTATAACTAATGGCCCTACCATCGAAATCTATGGTCCTCTGGACGATTTTTATTTTCTGACAGTCTTTGGTTCCCCTGCTAGAAAAATGGAACCTACTCGTTATTACCGGCAAAAACCCAAACGAAATTAATAGGTTTTTAAGGATTACAAAAAATTTTTAGCTGCAATCTTCTGCATGAATAGCTATTTCGCTGCATACAGTACACTCACTTATCTAAATCCTATAAATTAGAAGTAGCTATGAACATTCGATACCAATACCGAAACGAGCAAGGTGCCGTTTTCGTTGTATATTTTCGTTGTATCTCTCGTGGTCGTTTCCTGTGCGATTCTATACGCTCATATCTTTAATTTCCTCATTCCCTCGTTCACGGGGCAGTTTCATTTCAAAGGGTACAGCTCGTAATGTTTTTGTATTTAAGCCTGTATATATTTTCTCATATTCGGAGTAGGATATTGGAAATTGGTAATTTTCATTTGATCGTTTTTTATTCGGAGGTTAGGTCTCGTATTTTGTTCCATTTTATTTGTAGGTATTATAATTTCAAGTACGGGTCGAGTGCTTGGAAACGAATTAATAGGTTTGCAATCGATTTTAGAATGTTTTGGCTTTTGTTGAACAAAACGTTTGTAATCCATTTTCCATTTGATATTAATTGTGTCCGATAATGGTTTTTTTTTGGTTTCAGTATCAATGTATCAGAGTTACAACGCTGGTAGGCATAGAATTGAAACAGGCGTTGCTTGTGATATGGGTTCTAGAATGTGAATAAACAGACTTAGATAATTTTTTTATCATATACAATTATACAAAGAAACCCCCAGACCAATGCAAATAGAGACCATACATTCTTACATATATTTTTTTTTTTAAATCACATTCAGTTACCGTCTTCGTTCTTTTGAATAAATTATAAGTCTGTCTCGGCCTACCTTAGTCATAAAAGAATATCGTGATATACAAAAATCAACTTTAAAATATACAGTTTGTTGAAAAGATTAGCTGTATCAGGCACAACCTTGAGACTCTTAGAGAATTTTTAAGATACACTTTAGCAAAATTGTTCAGGAAAGCCGTGTCACAAAATTTACATTTTATTAATCTTCGAATGAGAACGGAGACAGTCCTTAAAAAAAAAGAAAAAATTATAATAAGCAAGCTTGATTGTGGAGTCGTCAACCTTTTTTGTAATTCTGATTCTGTTGAAAAATATCAGTGTATGTATAATGTCTCAGCCAAGTAAATAACTGTTACCTGCAATTATATGTACTTGTTGGGTTCGGAATAGATAAAAGTATCAATTTTCATAATATAGTATCAAAATCCAGTTCTGATCTCATCTCGATTTCCCAAAATATCAAACTTGAGACACACCTAAAGAGGAAGGGGAATATGAATTTCCATCATTTGCATTACAATACCTATCGATCACAATTAGTCTAAGTAGGCATAGCAAAAGTACTGACCTACTCTTTTTTCAACTTTCGATTACGATTCAGTCACGAGTCGATCGTGTTATAATATTGGACGATGAAAATTTTGTTACAAGATATTTTTTTGACGATTAATACTAAGACGATTTGTAGTGATTAAAGATGAATTTGCATTGTAATAACGTCTTTAATTAATAAACCGATTATTAATTTTATACAATACTTTGCTGATAGTGTGAAAAACTTTTTACTATAATTATCTATTACAACATTTTTTATACCATTTAGGTGGCAGACAAGCACACGGCCCACCTGATGGGAAGCAGTCACCGTGGCCTTTGGACGTGTGCAACACCAG
The DNA here is from genome assembly GCA_963576445.1 of Lithosia quadra. NCBI lineage: Eukaryota > Metazoa > Arthropoda > Insecta > Lepidoptera > Erebidae > Lithosia > Lithosia quadra. Next base: position 4,474,673 of record OY754899.1, on the reverse strand, counting down.
AGGCGTTATACTCGCGCTGAAGATCCTGTAAAAACCTTCTAATGCCCCTGTTGAAGAAGACATTTTCGAATTTGTAAAACCTTACATTACTTACGCGTTCATAAAATTTAATTCATCTGTAATATCCTATAATGAGTTTCGCTTAATCCTGACCTCAACAGTAGAGCAACGTTTGAGCTCACCATAAACTTAGCTAATTAAACTTTGGGCCAACTGAAGTCCTTGGGGTGCCCCCGTGTATACGTATAGATATTTATCTAAAGACCCTGTATTTTGCTTCAGAATATTATAATAATATTAGCTAGTTCTTATGGCATGTTCTTATTTTAGAGGATATTGAATTATGGTCAAAATTAATTGTCGTGTGAAAGTCAAATTTGAAATCATTTTTCAAATTTGACTTTCACACGACAAAAAATTGTTGATTTCAGACATAATACGTATTCGTATAATGAGCGACAAAAGTAGATAAATCATTTTCAGATTTTATAAATGCATTCAGAATTTGAAAGTAATCTATACTTCTATAATATACGACTTCTAATTATAAAGAGGAAAGATTTGCATTTTTGTATTTTTGTATGTAACGAATAAACTCAAAAACTACTGCACCGATTTCAATAATTCTTTCAACTATAGAAAGTTACAATTTTTTTTTATACTACTTAGGTGGCAGACAAGCACACGGCCCACCTGATGGGAAGTGGGATATCTGGGAGTAACGGCTATAATTTGTTTTCAAAAAATTAAGGAATTCGAAATCCACGCGGGTAGAGCCGCGGGCAACAGCTAATATTAAAATGAAGTTGAAATTGTGCAATCAATCTAATTTTAACGCTGACTGGTACGTGTTATGTTAACTAAAATTAGTTACAAATTCGTTTATTCCTTTCGTGTTTGATGTTCAAGTTAATAACATAAAGGTCTACTCGTTCAGTACCTAAATAGTTTATTTGATCTTTTATTAGTCTTGTGATGTGTTAAAATAGATACTTCAGAACGACAGAACGTGCAAGACAGGTATCATCATCACACAGTGCAATTAAGTTCATCAAAAATCAAGCGGTTCTGTGCCTCTTTTCTCTACCGCACCATAAAGGCTTGGAACTCTTTACCAGCGCATGTGTTTCCTTTCTCTTAATAGTCCCGGGTCTTTTAAAGACCGACAAGCTGAAGACCACTGTAGTACTAATTGATGTATGTCGTGGTGACCAACGGTCCTGAGATTTTACCTTTAGCTTTCCATCAGGTGAGATAAAGTCATTTTGACTTGTCTAATATAAAAAAAGACAAAATTGGGCTTCTAAATTTTGTCTCATCCTAAAAGAAACAAAAATTTATTTGCATTAATTCAATAGTGGGTAAGTAGTATTTAATAGTTTTATTGTTTCAGTAACATAATATTTACAAAATACCCTACTTAACTTGTAAAAATTGTACTAAAAAATAACCGGTAACAATACGGTTTTAACATTTTTCGCGCGGCAATATTTACACCAAATATGAATCTGCTAAGAGATGAATTGTTGTAATTCTGCTCGGAAGAAGGGTCCCCCTCTTCTGAGCAGAATTACAGCAGAATTTTACGAATATTACGAATATTACGAATTTTACGAATTTTACGAATTTTACGAATTTTACGAATTTTACGAATTTTACGAATTTTACGAATTTTACGAATTTTACGAATTTTACGAATTTTACGAATTTTACGAATTTTACGAATTTTACGAATTTTACGAATTTTACGAATTTTACGAATTTTACGAATTTTACGAATTTTACGAATTTTACGAATTTTACGAATATAAGGAATATTATTAATAGGAATGGATTGGGAATCGCAGGCAATTACATAAGATTATTCGCTTTTAGCGGAAACGCTCAATGTGGCCTTTTTAGACCCGCAGAGCAAGTTCAATAAAAGCTTGTAAAAACTAAATCGCGTTGTTTACTTACATTACGCATCCGTAGGTTTTGTCATTGCGCGTCTGCACGCTTTCGGCAAGTAATGGTACATAAATTATGCGTGATTGATCACTCTCCCGTTACCCATATCCAAATGGAAATAATGCGTACCATTCTGTTTATACAACATTACGATTACAGTATATGTTATCTAGCATACAACATATTTTCCGAATACGAATTATTATTGTTTGTACCGCGTTTTGCGTACTAAGAAAAATAACGTTCTGGCGTATTTTTGTTAAGTTACTGTACCAACATTAACTTCTAAATACACAGCAATAATGATAATTGAATTACAGTATAATGTTATGTAGGATCAGAAAAATATCGACAGTTCAGCAGAAATACAACTTGAACGACATCAAAATAATTTATTTACATCCGAATACGAATTATTGTTGTTTGTACCGCGTTTTGCGTACTAAGAAAAATAACGTTCTGGCGTATTGTTGTTAAGTTACTGTACCAACATTAACTTCTGAATACACAGCAATAATGATATGAATTACAGTATAATGTATGTAGGATCAGAAAAATATCGACAGTTCAGCAGAAATACAAGTTAAACGACATCAAAATACTTTATTTACAAATGAAAAAAAAAAACATTTAATAACTTGCACCTCTCAACGTTTACGACCAATTGTCAGTCATTTTTCTCTACTATATACTGTTCCATAAATTCGTTCGAAAACTTATACAAAACGTTTAAAAATTAAAACACCAAGATGACCACTAGGATATTAAGCCCACATTATAATGTTCTCTTTTTACGATCGAAATTATGATAAATACTCAGGTAATTGCAACTTTACACTTTGCTTTCAGGAACAATTCTAGAACTGTGAAGTAATTGCATAAATAGACAAATCATTTGTGATACTGAGTGGTATTAGAGGCAGCGTATGTTCGTGTAAGTAACTACATATACAAATGAAATTTCCATGGAGTGCAAGGAGCAATTTAGCAGCAAATGGAGCCGCACTCCGGGTTTTCCTCAAGCTTAAACTGTATAAAGTATTTGGATAAAACAAGCATGCCCCGTGAGTTGCGCTTTTAGGTCATTTGTCTTTCCATCTATTTTCCACGTGATATTGTTTACTGCATCTGCGTTTGCTTGAAACATTGTACATGTTTATTCCAGGAGAGATGGGTGAAATGACCCACCAAGGTAAGGCTAATCACCCGCTCGGCAGCGGGCGTGAACACAGGGAATAATAATAATAATTATTATCCGCATTCTAGAACCAACAACAAAGCAAGTAACGTCCATAGGCCACGGTAACCGCTTCCCATCAGGTGGGCCGTGCGCTTCTCTGCCACCTAAGTGGTATAAAAAAGCGATATAAATTGAATATATACATACAAATATAATACATTGTTTCTATGTAAGTATAGTAAGTATGTATTTACAAAAAAAAGTATGTAAGTATGTTTATCAGCATTCTGGAATGCATAACACAAGCTAGTTAAACTAAGTTTACTTTGGGTCTAGGGTGCGATGTGTAGAATGTCGTAAAAATATTTATTATTATTATTATTATTAAAACAAAACAAACATTATTATCATAAAAATCTTTTCTGGAAACCGTATAAAAATCGGTTTAATCCAACGTGAGATAACAACTGCAAAACATACAACATAAGATTTTCTGATCGGAAAAATGATCATCCAGGACGGGACTTGAACCCGTGACCAGTCCCTTACAGGGGGATTTTTTCCGATCAGAAAATCATTGGGAATATTAGTTGGCATGCAATTGCTTAAAAATTTCATTCAATACAACATAAGGTCAAAAAGATTCTTTTTATGTCGGTTAATAAGAACCCTTCATTTTAAGAACTTAAACACCGCCAAGAACTGAAATCGTCTTAAATAAAGACTCTCAGGTGTAATATGCAGATAAAACGTAACTGCCTGAAATGAGCAAAACGTCGACTTTATGTAGTCTCTTTGCGGTTTGAATAGAAAGGAATGTTGAAATTTAGCTTCACTTCAAAAACCTCCAGGGAGAGTATTTAATGTTGTTCAAATTTAATTATAATACTCCTTTCTGTTGACAGTGTCAAGTTAGAGTACTTTGTTAACTACAAATAACCCGTTAAATATTATTATTATCATTCATTTATGCTTTGTTGGTAACGATATTATTTACTGTCTTTTGTTATAGAATAGTATTCAGAAATTGATGAATAAGATAATGTATATGTATCTCAGAAAATCGAATATCCTGGACAGGACTAGTCCCTTATAGGGGAATACTCAGACTGACTAATCAAACTGGGAACACGTTCCAGATAATATTCGAAATTATTCGGTATAATTATACCGAGTATTACGTCTTGGGGTAGCACTGATGCCTTCTTGCAAACTAACTTATTTTGGTCAAATTCCCATCCGCAATGAGAATGAGAATAGAAAGTCGCACCATGTTACAATGTTATTGCATGCAATTTGTTTCCTCAACCTGATACACTGCTGAATGTAACCATATAAGCTAAATTGGAAGGAAGAAGAGAAGAAAGAAAATTAAGTGAACCCTGTGCTCTGGGATGAAAACCGTCGATGATATCCTTATTTTTTTATATTCAGTCTATCAGTTGACTTCACCCTGCCATCCAGCAGGGTGAAGTCAACTGATAGACTAAGAAACTAAGGTAAAGTCCAGAGGATACGGGTCGCCATTCTAGATACCATTCATACCAAAATGGTGGTTTCTACCTTAACGGCCTTTTTCACGCCCCGCATGAAGCGGCTACAGCTCACACACCTGCTGCAGAGGCAATCTAATCTAGGTTGTAAAAGTGGGGATGACCCTAATTGCCACCTATTTATAATGTCCCTGCTTGCCTACACACAGGTGGCAATTAAGAGCATCCCCACTTTTACACCCTAGATTATCCCTGCGACAGATGTGTGAGTAGCCGAATTTAAAGAACAAGAAGGAAACACAACATGTGCGAGTAAAGTATTCCAGTTCTTTATCGTGCGACAAAGAAAACGCCGAACCGCTTAGTTAGAGATCGAATAGTCTGAACTGTGGGCGTATTATATCTATATGAGACTGTTTAAACATATCATACAATAATATGGTCAATAAATGCGAAAGTTATGCATAAAGGCTCAGATATCTCAAACAAAGCTCACACAGATTTAAATAGTCATTTACCAAATTCAAATGCAATCTGTAAAAACCAACTCCATTTATATAGTCATTTGCAATTTGATTCTTTTTCCAACCGACCAGTTTCTAACAAAGCAGTCGGATAATGTATTCGGCCAGCCATGATCTGCAAAATTCGGCGGATACGTGAAATGACGAATGAACATGGAAATCACACAATACGGAAACTTCACAGATTTTTTATTCAAATATCATTTTCTTGAGTACCTACTTACTAAGGTTATTATAATCCGTGTGGTTTTATAGACTAGCTGTTGCCCGTGGCTCCATCTACGTGAAGTACTGATCCTGTTCCGTGGCTCCCTGGCACCTAATTCTGTGGTCAAAGAGCATGTGCTATTCAAGACTATAATTTACTTCTGTGGCAAATTTCAATCAGATTCGGTCAACTGTTTTATCGTGATAGGGTTACAAACATCATTAATCCATAGTATAATGCGTTCATACTTTTGTTATTTATAATAGTAGCGAGATGTAAGATTCCAATGCACTTTAAAGCAACTCTCGATTCTTTTGATATTTGGTTTCTGTTGAAAACAAAAAAAAAATAGTTATGGTCTCCTTTTAAAGAGCGAATCGTTCTACACTGACAGTGAAACTGCTTTTCCCACGTAGATAGTCCACTTTTATGAAACTTTATATTTCTAATTATGTTAAAGAAATTATACAACTACTAATACATAATCACTCTCATCACCACCATTAATCAATTCAATCTTGTTTCCTTACACACACTTACATAAACAGTTAACCCTTTCCCACACCCACACAAACACAACTGAAACCTTTCTTTGAACAATAGCGTTAAAATCTCAGCCGTAGTCGTCAGTTACGTTGGCTCATACAACCATTATGCTTACCTGGTTCTTCACAAAAAACCCGCGTAATTTTTCCTCTGGGCCGTGTCAAAGGACAGTGCTCAATCACCTGCCAGCTGCGGTCGGGCCACGAAATAAACAAGTTCCAGTAACTATTTTTTTATTTAGGTACAAACTGCATTTTTTTGTTTTAGAAGAACAACCGCGATAGCCTAGTGGTCTGGGTAATGGACTGCTGAGACGAGGTCTCGGGTTCGATCCCAGGTTCACCATGGCACAAACCAATGACTTTTCGATGCTTTTCGAGGTTATGTGTGTATTTATCGCAGGTTTATAAGTGCCCGGTTAATGGCAATAGGCTCGCCACCTATTACATTGGGACCTAAACATAAACTGGCGAAATGTGGGTGCTAGCACCTCTGCCTACCCCTCCGGGGATATAGGCGTGAGTTTATGTTATGTATGTTATGTAGAAGAATGTGGGGACACACACACATGCATAATTACGTACGCTATACATACATAGTTATGCATGTTTCAGGTGTCATCCGAGCTATTCCCCACCACGAGTTGATTATATAAGTACATTGTAAGTTTAGGTTAAGCTCAGTCGTTTAAAACAAAATATACAGATCGTTCGTCCACTGGTACGTTTTATTTATCACCGTGCAACCCTAACAATTGGTGACCCCGACAAAGAACAGTAATTTAGTGAGTGTGATTTTGTGAACCTTAAAAGATGAGCACTGATTCGGGTATTACGCCAATGCCACCGGCGGCGGAGGTCATGGCCATATCGTTGTCGTCGCGTATTCCAGATTTCTGGATAGACCAACCTCGCGTATGGTTTATTCGCGTTGAAGCTATTCTGGCGCCGCAGAAGATGGGTGATGACAGCAAATTTGATTTGGTAGTGTCGAAATTACCGAAAGAAGTCATCATACAAATTACCGATTTCTTAATCAAACCGCCAGAATCAGGTAAATTCCAAGCGCTGAAAAGTAAGTTGCTCGTGTTGTTCGAAGATTCAAAAAATAGACAGATAGAAAAACTTATAGGGGAGATGGAATTGGGTGATCAGAAACCCTCACAACTCCTCCATCGAATGAGAGAGCTGGCCCGAGACAAGATTCCCGATGACACGCTGAGAGTGCTTTGGCAAGGTCATCTACCTTCGACAGTTCGTGCCGTGCTGGCCGTGTCGGAGACAAAAGATTTGGACAATTTGGCGATGATAGCAGATAATGTGGCTGAAGCCACGCGAAGCAACCACGTGTCCGAAATTTCACCGACTGCGTCAAACCGGGAGACTACGAATACGCAATTGAATGTATCGAGCATCGCTGCCGAAATAGCGAAGATTAATGTTCGACTGGACAACATGGAACGTTCAAGGTCAAGATCAAATGAGAGACGTTTTGAGAACCGCTTTCGACGTTTTTCGCGTTCAAGAACAAGGAGCCGTACCCCTGAATCACCCGATTGGCTTTGTGTATATCATTACAGATACCGACAACGAGCTCATAGATGTGCACCGCCCTGTGCATGGAAGCAGGAAGGCAACGACAACCACTCCAAGTCGGAAAACTAGAGGACCAGGTACAGTCGCCGGCGGAAGTCTGTGCCGTTGTTCCTTGCAGCCGCCTATCAGTGATGGACTTGAACTCTGGACTGCGTTTTCTGGTTGATACAGGTGCGAACGTTTCAGTTTTACCATTAAGTAAAAGGCTTTTTAAAGATAATACAAAGCGTTCCGATTATAAGTTATATGCCGCCAATGGTACGGAAATTGCAACGTATGGTGTAAAGTCATTAGTTTTAAATCTTAAACTCCGCAGACCGTACCGTTGGGAATTTATTTTAGCCGATGTTAAACAGCCCATTCTTGGAGCTGATTTTTTATCATATCATAAAATTTTAGTAGATATGCATAAACGTAAGCTTATAGATCAAGTTACAGATATACAGGTTGTAGCTTCAATTGTAAATATAGATCAACCTTCTTTAAGTTCGATTGTCGAAAATCACCCCTATTACGATTTGTTATGTATGTACCCCAATATCACCAAACCAGCGTCATTTAGGGAGACTCCCTCACACAATGTTTTACATTACATAGAAACAACAGGTCCACCAGTTCATGCCCGGTGCCGACCCTTACCGCCCGATAGGTATAGGAAGATTAAAGAGGAATTTCGAATCATGCAAGAATTAGGAATCTGTAGGCCTTCTAAAAGCGCATGGTCTAGTCCGCTACACGTAGTTACTAAGAAGAACGGTGAGTTAAGACCTTGTGGGGACTATCGACAACTAAACGCTATTACGAAGCCCGACAGATATCCTATTCCCCGTTTACATGAGTTTACATATGTGTTAGCAAATAAAGTCATTTTTTCAAAATTAGATATAACTAGAGCGTATCACTGTATTTGCGTAGCACCCCAAGATGTTGAAAAAACCGCGATAATTACGAGTTTTGGCCTTTACGAATTCCCGCGATTAAATTTTGGGATGCGTAATTCTGCGCAGACGTTCCAGCGTTTCATGAATAATACAGTTTTACAGGGATTAGATTTTTTATATAATTATTTAGATGATGTCATAATTGCCAGTGAAAATTCGACCCTACACCACGAACACTTAAGGTTGGTATTCGAACGATTCAATACTTACGGTATAACTATCAATTTGAATAAATGTTGTTTTGGACAGTCGCGCATAGAATTTTTAGGTCACGAGGTTAGCGTGGACGGTATTAGACCACTTAATGATAAAGTGGAAGCCATAGTTAACTTTCCGAAACCTGAAACGATAGCCCAATTAAGACGATTTTTAGGCATGCTAAATTTTTATAGACCTCACTTACCGAATTTAGCTTCGTATCAATGTGAACTTAACAAATATTTGGTTAATTCAAAGAAAAATGATAAGACACGTATTCAATGGTCGGATACTTCAGAAAATGCTTTTGTGCAATGTAAGTCAGGACTACAAAAAGCCGTTACGTTGTCACATCCGTTGCCAAATGCTCCACTTGCTTTGATGACAGATGCATCCAATACCTGTATGGGTTCAGTATTGCAGCAAAGAGTTAAAGGTTCATGGAAACCTCTGGGATATTTCTCTAAGAAGTTCACACCAACCGAGCAAAAATATTCAACTTATGACCGAGAACTTTTAGCCATTTATAAATCGATAAAATATTTTCGTAAGTTATTTGAAGGCCGACCTCTGACAGTGTATACGGACCATAAGCCTTTATGTCATGCATTTTCAAAAATCAGTAAGGAGGATAAAGAAACTCCGAGAAGGACTCGACATCTTCTTTTTATTAGCGAGTTCACGGTGGACATACAACATATTAGTGGCAAAGATAATATTGTTGCCGATACTTTATCTCGCTTAGAAACTATTTTTTGCCCGACTGTACTGGACTTCGACGCACTTGCTGACGCGCAGGTGAAAGACGAGTACTTGTTACGGGTGACGCAAAGTAAACATAACGATAGCTCTATAGAATTAAAACAAGTTTTGTTACCTACTTGTAATAAACAAATTTATTGTGAGATTTCTACTAACATAATTAGACCCTATTTAACCGAGGCATTCAGAAAAAATGCTTTTGAGAGCGTTCATAATTTGAGCCATCCTGGTATACGCACAACACGCAAGATGGTCGCTAAACATTTCTTTTGGCCCGGTATGAATGCAGATGTAGGACAATGGACTAAGGTATGCTTACAATGTCAAAGGTCGAAGGTCAACCGTCACGTCGTTTCAGAGTTGGGAAAGTTCCCTGAGGTCTCCAGATTTGAGCAAATTCAAGTCGATATTGTGGGACCCCTCCCAACTAGTCCACAAGGTTTTAGGTACTTAGTAACAATTATAGATAGGTGTACACGTTGGCCAGAAGCATTTCCTGTTCAAGAGATAACAGCAGAAGTAGTTGCTAAATGTATTTATGAAGGATGGATAGTTAGGTACGGTTGCCCAGTACGTATCACTAGTGACCAAGGTCGTCAGTTTGAATCTAGTTTGTTTACTAAATTGATGAAATTTTTAGGGATCCATAAAATTCACACGACACCTTACCACCCCCAGAGCAATGGTGCCATAGAGAGATTGCATAGGTCATTGAAAACCGCCCTTATGGCCCGTTTACATTCTAGTACTACTTGGGTTGAGGAATTGCCTACCGTTTTGCTGGGGCTTCGCGCTGCGATGCGCACTGATAACGAAGTAAGCGCAGCAGAATTAACCTTCGGTAAAACTTTACGTTTGCCCGGTGAATTCTACGATACTTCGAAAGATAAAGAATCGTGTGATCAGTATAGTTTACTTAACAAAATTCGTGAATACATTGCTAGTTTTCGACCGACAAAAGACAGGTTAAATTCACGTAAAATATTTGTTCATTCTGATTTACATAGCTGTAATTTTGTATTTGTACGGGATGATAGGGTTCACAAGTCCCTAAAACCGCCTTATGACGGACCGTTTAGAGTACTGGATAGAGGTCCAAAAGTTTTCAAAATTCAGTTGCCCGGTCGTGAAGCTCACATATCAATTGATAGGTTAAAGCCAGCATTCCTAGTAAAAGATGATACCTTTGTTTTAAATAACAAAACGGACAGTGATAACGACAGTGTTGAAAAATCACAGGAATTACAGCCAGAAGTGCGTGCTAAGCAACACGTAACACGAACCGGCCGGGTGATCCGTCAACCCGTACGCTTCGCATTATGATCAGGTGTTGTAGGTATGTTGTAATGAAATGATTGGGGTCCCGTAAGAAAAACATACATTTTATTATATTATTTAAATAGATCATAGTTATATTACAAATGGTGGTACAGGTAGACTTGAGTGATATTTTGGTGTCTAACCTAAACGAAGTTCAGTTATAGGGAAACGTTAATTTCTAGAACAAATTACGTTATGTAGTATTTATACTCAATGCCTTTTACATCGTCGATAAATACCTACTGAATATTAAGATGATTAGTTTATAAATTGCGTTAGTTATTATACGGAACTCAGTTATTACTCGTATTATATTATAGGTTCAAGAGTTATTATCAATGCTGATATGTCACGTTGTTCGGTTATGTACATCAAGTAATAACGTAAGGTTGATTATCTGTTAAATAATTTGCAGACAGTATAATATTACTTAAGCAATTTATTAGTAATAATATTTAGTGTAAGATAAACTGCAAATACTGCAAAGATTTGTTATTGTGAACCGAATGCTATGTTCTAGTGTGTCATACTTATAATGTGTCAAAATATGTTGTGTATTTTAGGTACCTATTTTGTGTGTATTTAATTTTTTTTGTGTATTCCTTTTGTAAAAGGGGGGGAATATTGTGGGGACACACACACATGCATAATTACGTACGCTATACATACATAGTTATGCATGTTTCAGGTGTCATCCGAGCTATTCCCCACCACGAGTTGATTATATAAGTACATTGTAAGTTTAGGTTAAGCTCAGTCGTTTAAAACAAAATATACAGATCGTTCGTCCACTGGTACGTTTTATTTATCACCGTGCAACCCTAACAAGAATATAAGAAGCGTGTTTTAAGGTTTCTGTTTGTTAGGCTTCTACACCCGTAAAATGAAGTTATTTATTTTATCATTTAAAAATCTTATAAGTATGAAAATTTAAGATTTGAAGATGTTGTTTTATACTCAACCATGCTGAAACGGCTGAACTGAATTATTTTTTGTCAACAATAATTAATTATCCCGACAGATTGATTGGTTTGTCAATGCAGAGTCTAAACCACTGATTTTTTTTAGTAAGTTGGTGCCTGGATAGTTTTGAATCCAGGAGGCAATCGTAGCGAAGTTATCCACACTTAGTCGGCGTCAAAAGTAGGTACTAAAAAAGTAAAACTAAGTAATTTATATTTCGCAATGACAATGTTGTTTAAGTATTAAGTGGCCATTATTGAAAACATAACAATTTTCATTGATTTTTTTAGTTTGATATCTGTACAATCATCATCAACTTTTGCCGCTCACTGTACGAGTAGCTTATATTCATAGAAATCCTATTAGTCCTGCAGTTTTTAGAGTGAATAAAGTCGAATATAGTGTTCAGTCCACACACTATACAAAAACACAAAACAAAAGACATTCTGCAAACACACCCGTTGTTTTTGTGACCATACGTCTGATTCGACTGCATCTGCCGGTGACAAATGAACGCGGTTTTTTAAAGCACGTTGAACATATCCGCATTTCACAAACAGTGTAACATTTCAAACGCCTTATGTGTTATAACTTAAAGTTGATATTCGTGCAACTAGTTTAAGATATAAGTTAGTAGCAGAATGCGAGATAGAATGAAGAACCATAATGTAGGGTGTTTAAGTTATGTAGCGTTAAGTAAAGGTCTTTTATTATGTTTTTGGCGTTTACTGCGATTTTAACGGGTGCAAATTTAAAGTTGTGGAACAAAGTTGTTTGTTGGTAAGGGAACATCTTAATGTAAAACTTTGGTAATATTAATGTAGCACATGGCATCTAAATTCATAAAGAGATAGTAATAATCTCAAGATACTTTCCATTTATCAACGTGATTGTATCCAGTTGACGGTAATAGGCTCGCTCCCTTTACATGGGACATGAACTCAGCATAACTGGAGACAATCTCACTTGCAGGCTTCTCCCTTTGCAGGCACCCTTTCAGGGCGGCACACTGTATGTGATCAGAATTAATGGTCATCTATTTCTTAAAAGCTTGAGGTTTTACACACCATCATTATCCTTGAAGTCTGTAAGTAATCCTTGATCGGTTCATCCTAGATTTTACGGGAGTGACTGCCTATTAACTCCCCCAATGCTCTGTCTATTAATCAGCACTTATACCAGTTACCAGGTGATGTTGATTTGAGACTCAAAGATTTTTGAAAGAATAAAAATATCTTAATTTTTACTGCATTCAAATATTTCAAGAAACGAAGTTACTAACCCAAAGCTAAATAAAAATAACAAAATTGCAGTTTTCCCATGAAATCGACTTAACTTTCCAAGCTTAGCTAACCATATCATACTTTTATCGAATGGCTGAATCACAACGAAATTACATAAACGTTGTTGATACAGAATGAGATCGGTTGTTTGGTAAAAATACCCAATGAAAAGGCTTAACGTCGTCCATTATACGCATACGTCTCACTATCAGGGATGCTAAAAAGCAAGGGTATGTCGTCCAAAACCTCTACGTAGCGCCTCTCACCCGTCAAGGGAGACGCTGCCGCCTGCGGCTAATTCCGACCGAGGCGGTTGTAGCCCTTCATGTATTCCTCTGTCTATCAGAGGGAATAGATGCGGCGAATCCTCCCCCTTCTCCTTTCCGGGGTTATATGGGGCCATCTTGAAACAGTTGTAGGTGGCCCAAGGTAAGTTGGGGTAATATCCACATGAAAAAAAGGATGTTAATGACTGCGTGAAGTGGAGGACTGAAATTCGGAAAGAGCTTCTGCGTATCATAGATCTTGATACGGCAACTGAACAATTAAAGTGTAATATTATGGTTCAATTACTAAGCGAGACATTCTAATCTAATGACGTCACGGGCTACTTGTTGAAGGAATTTGGGAGCTACTATGAAATAACCATACGAAACTTCAGCTCCATATGAAACACGAATCAAAGACATAGTATAAAAATATTATGATGTTCTATGAATTATAATAATTATTTGACACTTCATTGAATTCATCCAAATTTAGTTTTATTGGATTTCTTTAATTTATTTAATGTTAATTTTAATATACCTACGTATACGCCTTATTCCCTCCGAGGTAGGCAGAGACAACAGCCCGCCATTTGCTTCTGTCCTTACATATTTCACGCGCTTCCATTTTCAATAATTTTAAATAATTTGTAATAAATTAAATGAAAATGAAAAGTCACTTTGGATCTCTTTCATTAAGTGTCGCCGCACACGGGCCACACGCCACAGCCACAAACGCCGCCACAAGTGGTAAGAAGCGGCCACAAAAGAAGCTGAAGCGCGCGACAGTCACTTGTGGCCGATGGTCGACACTAAACTTGCGGTCGGTGGTTGCTACTTTTTGCTTGTTGCTACGCGCGTGTGGCGTGTGGCGGCGTTTAGTGGCCGGTGCGAGCCACAAGAAGCTAGCTGCGGCGATTTGTAGCGTGTGGCCGCCACCGGCGACAACCGTGTGCGGCGAGTCCATATAAAATGTATGAAAATTACAGGAAATATGCCAGTGGCGGCGTTTTGTGGTTGTGGCCGGTGGCCCGTGTGCGGGAGCCCTAAGGTTTAAATAGGCTTAATAACGTAACACATGCCATCTTTGGGCCTGATTACGGGATAAATGCGTTTCATGGTACTAATGGCCCCAAAACTTCAGTCCGCAATTTCGGTTTTCCGTTCCATGGTAGGTGTTTTGGTTAACCTCGGTAGGATTAATTGGTGCCATATATCCAATTATATAATTGACGAGTGACATTTACTGACCCGTAAAAGCCATTCACATGGTTCAGTAGAATTTAGTGCTATTTTCAGATGATTAAATTTTGCAGAAAAGGTTCGTTGGAGACCCAGTTTACCTTTACTTACTAGTAATTGATTTTGTGAAGCAAATAAAGGGACGACACCTATCGTAGTTCGAACACACGTTGAGAGTAATTGCTAGAATCAAGATTAAAGTTAACGTATTCTATTTTAGGGTAGTGAAAGACATACTAAACTCACCTACTTCTCGGTTTTCGATTGAGATGAAATTTTGCAAGCATTTATGTGGTTTAGCACGTGTGACTAATATAAACAGCACGCTAAATAAAATTGTCGGTTCTGATTGTCATTGAAACATTCGATACGGTGGGTTGGCGCCCTAAAAAGTCCAAAAATCTGAATTAACCATAACTAGGTCAAAAAAGGTCAATATTTTGACTAAGAACTTTGGTATCAAGCAGTGGAGTTTGTTGCGCCGTTTCTTCTCCACTAGCGCCTAGGAAGCGGTGGTAAACTTAGTATTAAGTAGTTTTTGACGTCAAAAAGATGTAATTACATTGCACTATTTTGAAAATAAAGAAAATAAAAATAAAACAAATAAAGAACACTACACAGTTCGCCATGGCACAATGCTATCAGATGTCATTTCCTCAGTTATTCCTTTCATTACCATAATTCTCTTTCACGTATTCCATCCATTTTTTCTTAGGCCTACCTCTCCAATTCGACAGTCACTCACTTTTCAAATTTTCAATTCACTCACGAGAAATATTCTAGAAATCTACTTCAGTTATTTAGCTACCCATGTGGCAGCTAAATAACTGAAGTAGATTTCTGTTGTTCATGTATCGCAGACAGACAAATGTGCCGAACAAGACTCTGAATTAATTTCCTGTATATTGAATGAGCGTATTTTTTCTAGAGGGATCTAAATCAGGTTGTGGTCGATGAGGATTACTCAGTAAGATACGGTCGCCTGTCGCAATATATTCGACCTGATACTGATACGAAAACCCAAAATAAACGGCGTAGTTTTGGGTTCTTGTACAAAACATTTACGTGGAATCTGAGATAGGGATGATGGAATTGGAGAAGTTTTATAAATCTGAGGACTTAACCAATAATTGGTTTGCATTTTTATTTGTCAACTTTCTGTGCCCGTGTGTGAACGGATTTGACTAAAATTTGCTACAGGGATATATTGTGGTTTGGAATAAAACATAGGCTTTTGTTGCAACGGGAAACGAATTCCATACAAGCAAAGCCGTAGGAAAAAGTTAATTATTAATAATAAACGGGGCGTAAAAAAGAATTTGATGAGGCCGTCAAGTTCAGGGCCACAACTGCAGTAGCATTATCGGTGTATGTAGTGGTGACCCCCGATCCTGAGACTTTGCCTTTAGCTTTTCATCAGGCGATGTGAAGTCATGTTGACATGTCCAATATAAAAAAAAAACTTAATTTATTTAAGATCATGTACACATACGTTATGCTTTGCTCTTTATTCCCCGGGGGTCACCTCTCTATACACAAATTTTGTAATACTCTTTACCTGGTGAATTATTCTATATAAGTATGAAGGCCTTTCTTAAATTTACTTGTACATTGGAATATTCAGTAATGGATTCAGCTAAAATATTTAACATTAAGTCTAGCGTATTGCGTTGTGAAATCAACTGAACAAAAATTGTAAAACAAAATATTTACCTGGTATATTTTAACTTAACGATAGCTCGTTTTGGTACGATTTGACGTCGCTTTTTGAAACTATGCCGTATCGTAGCACGACACGATTTGGTTCGTATCGTGTTTATGTATAAAAGCCTTTATGTATATTTAAAATTGCCTGAACATAAACAAATACAACATATTACTCGTATATCAAGGCAACTAGTGACGTGGTAAGGAAAACTTTCGCATATTCCTTTATTACCTTTAGTAACTTTAAGTTTTCATTATGTGTTGTGCTTTGTACTGTCTTTCAAAGGTTTCAAGACGTATTTTCCTCATTATATACTGTAAATGGATACATACCTCATTGTTTCATAATAGTAGGATTAAATTATTATAATGTAAAGTATTCATTTGGACGTTCATCAGAAATAATACTACAGTGCAATTAGAGACGTTGGAGACTACAGCTCAAATTATATGTATGTGAGTTCGTGTTATTGTAAATTATATTTTTTTATAAGAACATCTGCCTACAGTATTACAGAATGATGTGGCATAGAATGGACTTAAGTATTCATTTGTTTTAATACTTAATAGACGTTGGAGACTACAGCTCAAATTATATGTATGTGAGTTCGTGTTATTGTAAATTATATTTTTTTATAAGAACATCTGCCTACAGTATTACAGAATGATGTGGCATAGAATGGACTTAAGTATTCATTTGTTTTAATACTTAATAGACGTTGGAGACTACAGCTCAAATTATATGTATGTGAGTTCGTGTTATTGTAAATTATATTTTTTTATAAGAACATCTGCCTACAGTATTACAGAATGATGTGGCATAGAATGGACTTAAGTATTCATTTGTTTTAATACTTAATAGACGTTGGAGACTACAGCTCAAATTATATGTATGTGAGTTCGTGTTATTGTAAATTATATTTTTTTATAAGAACATCTGCCTACAGTATTACAGAATGATGTGGCATAGAATGGACTTAAGTATTCATTTGTTTTAATACTTAATAGACGTTGGAGACTACAGCTCAAATTATATGTATGTGAGTTCGTGTTATTGTAAATTATATTTTTTTATAAGAACATCTGCCTACAGTATTACAGAATGATGTGGCATAGAATGGACTTAAGTATTCATTTGTTTTAATACTTAATAGTAAATAACTAAATAAAATAATAAAATAAATAGTAAATAACTAACACAATAGAAGTACAACTTTTAAAAAGAATATTGTAACTACATAATTAAAGCTGTACATTATGTAGTCAATTGTTGCAATATACAGAAGGTATTTATCGCAGGTTTATTAGTGCCTCGGAGAGCACGTTAAGCCGTCGGTCCCGGTTGCCATACAAACATCTATGGCAGTCGTTACGGGTAGTTGGAGCCCACAAAAGTCCAACCAGTCTAACTTGGAATTTCGATATCGCCATTGGTCATAATGACCATTGGTTGTGGAGGTCAGATGGCAGTCGCTCCACGGAAAATATCGAAGTTCAGCCGCATCAAAGTTAGACTGGAAAGCCGACCCCAACTGAGTTGGGAAAAGGTTCAGAGAATGATGATGATGATGTTGCAATATACAGTCATGATACTCTACACACCGTATATTAACTTACAGCGCTTTACTACAGTATAAAATAATCATCGTACTCCACAAAGTTCATCACAGAGTTTAAACCGCAAAGGCTACTCACACGCCAATATCACTCTTGGAAAACAGCAGTGTCCAAAGAACTGTTGACACATGCAATTTGTCAGCACAATCGATACTCCGGCTGCGACGTCGAAAACGTGATCGTATTTATGGCTAGCCAACGAATTCAATTTACTGTATAAGCTCCCGTATAGGTTTAGCTATACCCATGAACGTATAAACTTACGGACACAAGTTGCTGAAGACGAGACTGTGTTAGAAAAATCGCAGCGGCTAACATTGTGTGAGTGAATTGAACTCTATCTACCCTTTTTTTTTCCGTGCGGAAATCCTCACCCCGCGACCAGCAGGGCAGGTTATGTCGGACTCTTACCGACTAAAACCGCACGCCGTCTAGGGTCTTCTGACGCCAGGGTGTAAGGTGGCCCAAAGAGCATTTCCCTCGCACCCCGGCTTGACCCGGGCCATCTCCGGATTCGAGATGGCCCTAATGTGAAAGAGGCGTCACTATTTGTATGTATGTAGGATCATCATCCACTTGGCCTTGTCCCAACTATTAGGGGTCGGCGCAACATGTTATTCTCATCCATACATTCCTGTCAGATGTCATCTCCTCAGTCACTCCCTTCCTTTCCATATCGTCTTTCACTCATTCCACCCATTTTTTCTAGCATGTATGTGTGATGTATATATGTAGAGTCCTTCCAGGTGGACAAACTATTTTGTCAAACTGATTTGACCACGAGGAAAAAATATCCTGTTGGTCATACTCCTTGGATTGAGTCCTCGTGGTCAAACTTATGAGGTATGTATGTATGTATGGTAGCATGCAATGGTCTTTGTGTGATGGAAAGTAATGACGTGCCTGTCAACACTCACGACACCGAAGGTCTAATTCTCTATTGTTTATTCACACATTCCCTACCCTGCTCCCCATGGAACTTAGGCTACCTTATTCACCAGTTAGAACATTATACTAAGCAAGTTATATTATTTAGCAAGGGTTTTCAGTACGGCGTTTATACTTCCCAATGGGGCAGCTCCAAATTTGGACATAGAACCCTTTATGCTTTGTAGCATAGAGCATATCTACGTAAGGTTAGAGCATTTAAAGGACTAACAGTTTGATATTTTTATAGAGTAACCGAAGAAGAAATAATAATAATATAAATAATATAATAATAATAATAAATATTTTACAACATTCTATACAGCGAGATCCAAAGTAAGCATAGTTTAACTAGCTTATGTTATAGAGTGCGGATATACATACTCATATTATGTTTATTTGCGTTCTACAACCTATTACAAGCGAGTTAAGCGATGATTACTTTAGGTTTAGATTTCACTGTGACGCCAAAATATCACTTTTTTGTGATTATTAAACAACCAAAAGCTAAGCAAAACAATTTTAAGACAATGTCTCAATAAATAACAAAATAATATAACTTCATCTCTGAGAATGAAAAAGTAATTTACATAGACTAAATGCGTCTTAATTAATCTTTGTCAACGCTGCAAATAGAATTTTCAACTGCCTTTTTATGTACTGTCAAGAGCCGGGACCTACTCGGATCTTGACGAAGGTGGAATGTCGGCTAACTGGCTGGAAAGAAAAAGGAAACACGAAACGAGTGTCAAGATATGAAAATTAGAATTAAAAAAATAGCTTGTCTTAAAATTCTGTTCTAAAATTGTGATGATTTTAATTTATCTGACACGTAAGTTTTCATAGCTCACTAATTATAATTTGATTAAAACAACAAAGTGAAGCTGTACAAAAAAATGGGAAACAGAATCGGCACCTACAGTTATCTAGTTTTCATCAATTGATGAAAACTCGGCACCAGTAGACATCTAGTTTACATCATTCATTGTCGCTGGTAGCTGAACGAATAAGGACGCGGCCTCTACTCAGAGGTATCGAGTTCGAATCCGGCCGGACAGCACCAATGTGAATTTCACTTTGTGGAATTTATATATACTAATCACATGATTTACCATCTGCTGACAGTGAAGGAAAACATCGTGAGGAAACCCACATGTCCTAGAAGAAATTCTAAGGACATGTTGTCCCAACCAACCCGCATTAGGCCAGCGTGTGTTGATTAAGGCCTTAAACCCTCTCAGCTCGCTCGTTAGAGGAGAGGAGACCCGTGCCCAGCAGTGGAACATAAATGGGTTGCTATTATTATTCATTGTCGAATCTGTTGTGATTAAATTTTACTAAACGCTTTTATTTAACTTGACCGGTTCGGAAATTGTAAGTCAATGGATTGTTCTGATACTTGGTACATATCTTTAGTTCTGGTGACAGTATTATACAAGTTAATCTATTCTGTAACATTGTAACTCAAAGATGGCCGCCGCTACAAAATGGCGGCTTACGTATTTTCCACAACTACAGACATATGGATATCAAATGAAAGGGCTTAAGTAACTGGTAGATTACTTAATTTATTTCGAACTAAACTCAGATAGTTTGTTTATGTTTTAAAATACTCCTATTTGAATTTCAAAACTTAATTCTATTCAACATAAGATTAAATTTAAACTTTAAAGTGATTGAATTATGTGTGAATTTTGATGTGCCTACTTAGGCCACATAAATAGATTACGGATTATTTATTCATATACGCTTTTATTTTATAGCTTACTAAACCACATTTTTAGTCTTGGAAACCTATTGCACGGATAAAAAGTAGCCTATGTGATTACTCATTTACATTCTAATGGCTTAATGGGTTTGGCTGAAATTTGGTACAGGGATCGATTAAAGTCTGGAACAACAACTGGTAGCTTAAATTCTGGAATGGGTTCACGCGGGCGAAGACGCGAGCGTCAACTAACATTTGGAATATTACCGAGAGACTTAAGCATCGTTCGCAAATGAACTAAGAGATATCCCTCTTAGTGATTACCAAAGCTGATTTGAAAATAATATATCAAAATAACATTATTATATTCATGACTCAAGGTTTGATTGATATAGGTTTTGATCAAATCAAAATGAAAATCAGTTAAATTTACAGATTTATAATGGAACACGTCTATCAAGTATAAAAACGATCTGACTGGTATACCTATAGTCTGTCTGCTAGAATAATAATGCTTCAAAATAATATACGAGTACTGTCAATCTTTCAAGTTTATACATTCGTATAAATAAAAATGAATTACTGAATACGTTGCTAAGCGAATTATTCATACCATTACCAAATTTTACATTTTGGACCTCGGGTCTAACTCCTTCTCTGGGCCTTGATTTGAACCGGCTTCTAAGGGAGCGACTGCCCCAATACTTAACGAGAAGCCTGCCAAAGCCTCATTCTTCAAATAAGCAGGTGTATTAGCCGGTGAGTTTGGCTCCCTTAATGCAAAAATTTCGGTCTTGTCGAATGTGTCGAAATGGCTGAACGGAAATGGATGAAATTTGCAGAGATAGTTTATTAGCACCTTGACTAATTTTTATTAAGATTGTAGGTTCAACTTGTACATTGCAAGAGCGAAATTAATATCCTATAGGTATTAGGAACGGGGTCAGTGTATTATGCGGGGGAACCCACGCTCAACAGCTATTAATAAAATATAATCGCATTAATTACATGAAACAAGTATATAGAGTTGTACCTAGTTTCTCATTTTTATCACAGATAAATCATCATTCTCTGAGCCTTTTTCCCAACTCAGTTGGGGTTGGCTTTCTAGTCTAACTGTGATGCGGTATCACAGATAAATATTAGTAGCTAAACAAAAAAAATTATACCTACCTATCAGGATAATACGATTAATTCAATAGTTATTGGTATAACTATTGAATTAATCGTATCATCCTGTATATGATAATCGGATTGAACGATATCAATCAGCATTTTACCGTCTCGGTTCTATTTTATGTTCTGACCAAACGATAAACCAAACAGTAACGTTCAACCACATTCACAGTACATTGACCTATTTTCTTCTCCATTTGCTTCCAATGAGGTCAAAAAGGTTATATTAGTCATAAAGTTCGTAGGTTACCGCTAAATAAACGGTGTCCAATATCTACCCTCTTATAGAATATAATTTTAAACCCGCAGGTGTTATTATCACCATCATTGTAAATAGAGCAAAAAAAAAGTTAAGAAGAGACGTTTTGTACGTGCCGTTTAATGTTCTTTACAGAATAAATGGTTTTTGACTTTGACTTTGACTTTGACTTTGACTAACATAGCGTCAGTCCCAGTTACATCCAAGCTATACAGTCCCGCATCCTTTAAGCGGAGCGCGAAAAAGTATTTAATAAGGCCGTCAAGCTAAGGGCCGCCTTAAAGCACTATCCGTGTTTATAATGGTGACTCCCATTCCAGAGATTTTAACTTTAGCTTGCCATCAGGCGAGGTGAAGTCATATTGACGGAACCGAAATAAAAAAGCTTGCATTTGCCATAAATACCTTGATTTACAGTAAGTATTAAAATTCGAGAATTTAGTAGTAGTTACACTATAATTATTTAAATGGTATAATGCAATTTAAAAATACAATTGACATGTAAAGTTAAAGTTATGCTTCTTTAATTATCTATAATTAATACTAATTTAACCTGTGCTAATCATACATAATAGACAATAAGATATCCTTGAGTAATTTTCTTATTAATAAATGTAGGTGCTTACTTATACTTACGTATACTTGTGCTCCTAAACTAGCACTCAAATATATTAACTTGAGAGTACACCGACTGATTTTGACGACAATAAACAAGATTTATGACAGTGTTTGTTGCAATAACTTGCTCGACAGACATTATTTGAGATTAATGTGCATTTACTACAATTGACTACTTTCAAATTCCTTTGTGTGAGATGTTAACAAAGTTCGTTTTATAGCGCTAAGTTGTGGCTTCGAAGTTAGAGTGACTGTTATCGGCTTGCATTTTGGAAGTTGTTGGATTGCGAAGACTTTGTATGAATGTCGACTTTAAATCAAATGACCAAAAAGTATGTAGCTTTTAAAATATTATTGCGCAGTAATAAGTCACAATTACAAAGAAACCAATAAGCGGGTGTGAAAAAGCATTTGATGAGGTCGTTATGCTGAGGGCCCCCACTGTAGCAATACCGGTGTATTCAGTGGCAACCCCAGTCCTGAGACTTACCATCCTTTAGCTTACCACCAGGCGGGGTGAAGTCATTTTGACGTGTGTGAGAAATGTTAAATTCGGTCGGACTCGGACGGCAGCTAATCGTCAGGTCCACGAAACTATAATTAAATAAGAAACCAAACCATCATGTTTTATTTAAAAAGGGTTTCAAGGCCCAACCGAACGGTTTACCTCAACAACCTCACTTTCTTTAATTCTACTAAGACTTCAGTGACTGAGACTAATGGGTAGCAATAATCATTTGGCGCTAAATGCTCGCTTACCGTAACTATCTTTCGGTTTTCAAAGTTCTCGAACTTGGTTGTTAGCGTTATCGTAATTATCGAGACAAGACACGGCTGAGATTTTAAGTTTGTGACAGGCAGAGATTGGCTGGCCTGACAAGTTTTTACTACTTAAAGGAGAAATTTATTTTGCGTTTTTGTTATCTAGTTTTAATTTGAATGTAGATTTTTTTCTGTAAATAGCAGCTGTGCCTATCACAGAACAGTTACCTTCTTTAACTGTTCTGTGGTGCCTATGATCCGCGTGAACTTAGATCAGATTTTTTTTTGCGCGGAACCCGAATAATAAAAAAATAAAAGTAGCTTAAAAAAATCAAATTAGTTTTTGTATATGTGATAGCAAACCATTTATGTCCCACTGCTGGGCACGGATCTCCTCTCTTCTAACGAGAGAGCTGAGAAGTTTTAGGCCTTAATCCTCACACGCAGGCCTAATGCGGGTTGGTGGATCGGACATGTCCTTAGAATTTCTTCTACGACATGTGGGTTTCCTCACGATGTTTTTCCTTCACCATCAGCAGATGGTAAATCATATAATGATTAGCACATATAAATTCCACAAAGTGAAATTTACATTGGTACTGTCCGGCCGGATTCGAATCGATACCTCTGAGAAGAGGTCGAGTCCTTATCCATTCAGCTACCATCGCTTTTTTTGTATAAGTAATACCTACCGTATAATCATTGATGTGCACTTAAGTA
Organism: Lithosia quadra; assembly: GCA_963576445.1. Classification (NCBI taxonomy): domain Eukaryota; kingdom Metazoa; phylum Arthropoda; class Insecta; order Lepidoptera; family Erebidae; genus Lithosia; species Lithosia quadra. The sequence goes on along the minus strand of OY754899.1, from coordinate 4,450,708 downwards.
CATCAATCTTAATTGGGTCCCAAAATAATTATGCATAATAACTGTTTTGTTAACTAATTAGGAAATAACATTAAATTGAACTATTAATTGCTACAACAACTGCCAGCAGCTGCTACTGCTATCTACTACTATTGAGAGAAGCCTATTTGCAGCAGTGGACTATTATATAGAGTATTAACTTATTAATTAGTGATTGAACTACTTAAACTGTAACAAGTAGTTTCAAAGGAAATGTTCTCCATGTTTGCAATATTATATTCAAGCGTCACTGTGACCCGTGTGATTAAATGATTCCATTTCATTTAATTGGTGCCGTTAGTAAGGAGAACTTTGATGATTGACGCTATGTTATGTTCTGCGTTATATTATACACCAGTGCTATAATATGTATACATGAATGTTTGCATTAGTCAAGTTATTTCTATGCATATTAGGAAATAGAGTTTATCAGTTGGTACGTTCGTAAAATTAGCCTTCTAGAATGAATCATCATAATCCCCATTTTTTTCGTGCGATAATCCACTTTATGCCACCGCCATCGGCACTCGGAGGTGGTTATGGAAAAAAAAGGTGGTTATGTACCTACTGGCGAACTAGTTAGTTAAATTTCATTGTTTAACTTAAATACACCAGTAATATGGTGTGACAGACTACATCCATAAGAATCTGATGGGTAGAAATTTAATTATTAAAAAATTAATGGTACGTAGGTACCGCTATCCATTCAGCTACCATCGCTTTTTTTGTATAACTAATACCGTATAAACATTGATATGCACTTACATCTTAATCTTAATTAGGTCCCAAAATAATTATGCATAATAACTGTTTTGTTAACTAATTAGGAAATCAAATTTAACTGAACTATTAACAGCTACTACAACCGCCAGCAGCTGCTACTGCTAGCTACTACTATTGAGAGAAGCCTATTTGCAAAAGTGGACTATTATATAGAGTATTAACTCATTAATTAATGATTGAACTACTTAAACTGTAACAAGTAGTTTCACAGTAAATGTTCTCCACGTTTGCAATATTATATTCAAGCGTCACTGTGACCCGTGTGATTAAATGATTCCATTTCATTTAATTGGTGCCGTTAGTAAGGAGAACTTTGATTTATTGACGCTATGTTATGTTCTGCGTTATATACACCAGTGCCATACTTTGTATGCATGAATGTTTGCATTAGTCAAGTTATTTCTATGCATATCAGGAAATGGAGTTTATTATTAGCCTTCTAGAATGCATCATCATACTCCCCATTTTTTTCGTGCGAAAATCCCCGCTTATACCACCGCCATCGGCACTTGGAGGTGGTTATGTATTGGTGAACTAGTCAGTTAAGTTTCATTGTTTAACTTCAATACACCAGTAATAATTATGCTGTGACACATCCATAAGAATTCTGATGGGTAGAAATTTCATTATTAAAAAATTTATAGTACTTACCTACAATATATTTTGTTAGCACTTCTATTTCTTGTAACAATATAATAAACTAATCATTTCCTTTTAGCTGTAAAGAAAGGTATTATCCTAATGAAGACTTCGTACACTCTAGAAACCCTTTTCAAATGTCACTTGCGTAGTTTTTGAAGGTCGCATATACTCAGACTCAGGTTTATCATACATTAACTCGTATTCACAATAACACTTTCGTCGACTGAACTAAATTAATATATTAATTTGAAACATGTATCACAGACATTTCGAGAATGCAAAGAAACTTTAGAAAATGGTATGCAAATGCAAACAATTTGCATTTTTAGGCCTTCGAAATACGTAAACCGTTGCCACGAGCCAAATAGATAAATAGATTTTTTTGCAGTCCGGTGCCTCATTTCTTTGCCGCAACATCGAAACCTGGCATTCTTTACCAGCTCACGTATTTTCTTCATCCTACAGTCCTATAAGCGGGGCGTCAAAACTCATTTGATGAGGCCGTCAAGCTGAAGGCCACCAATATTTATGGCAATCGGTGTTTGCAATGGTAACTCTCATTCCATAGACTTTACCTTTAGCTTACCATCAGGCGAGATGAAGTCATATAGACGTGATCAACATAAAAAAATAGATCGATCAATTATTTCTCAGAATATTATATAGATTAGGTGTTTGAAATTAATTACTCTGCCGTGATTCGGTGTAGAAATATTAAGTGTACGCAACAATACTATTATAACAGTTGATGGGCAGTTATGTTTGTTTTGTTTGATAGGTATCCGATATTTCGGCCCTGTTGTTGTTGCCACGATATCAGTTACTCAACAAAACAAACAAACATGGTAAATATCTCATAAACTATTATAATAGTACGAGTAATTTAAATGACCATGTTGATCTTAGATCCTATATTCTACTTAGGGTTAATAATTCTATCGACTATGTGATATATGTTAAGTGAAGCGACTTGGGTTTGCGGCGTCGCTTGAAATAGGTAACTGCCTACTAGATAGATAGATAGATAGATAGATACTCTTTATTGCACACACCATCAGGATAAAAACAAAGCGTATACATAAAAAAAAATGTACAAAGGGCGGTGTTATCGCTGTCTGCGATTTCTTCCAGACAACCAGTATGGACTGTATTATGGGAATCTGGGTAGTTCCTGGTGTACGCTAACTTTGACTACGCTAACGCTACTAGTTTGGGTGATGTTGGGTATCTGGGTTGCTTAATGCAACAGGTAATAAACATCTATTTGTATATTTATGCAGCATGTTTGGCACCCCGCACAAACCCTTCGTGGTCTTTGGGAGTGTTAATTTATATTGTTTTGTTATTTTTGTAAAAAAAGAAATAAAAAAAAGGTACCTACGTGTAACATAGGTATCTACCTTTTTTTCTTGCTCTTATTATAATTTACACAATCCATGAACATAAAAATATGGGACTATAAAGTACCTACTACACTTGCTATGAAGATAATCTAGTTCAAAGGATGTTCAAAGTGAAATCTAGACTTAGACTCTTAGTAGATAGAAAAAAGTGTTTTTACAATCGAACCAGATGCATAAAGCTTCCTATTGATGCTGGCATTAATTTAGTTTTCTTAAGTTTTTAGTTTTAGCTATGAACTAAGCTCAATATTTACTTTACGTCTGAATTGCTGTCTTTGCCTTTTATTACACTAAAAATACATAAAAAAATTACTAATCGAATAAATTGTACCAAGTGTCTAGCAAATTTATTTAAGTATCATTTAATTTTTAATTTAATAACATGAATTTTTAACTTAAATTTAACTAAAATTATTATTTTTTATTTATTTAGCGGTTAAGGAGTAACCTTGACCTAAAGGTCTCGAGTTCAAATTCTGGCCATTAAACTACTAAAGTGAATACACTCCCGATACAAGCGATTACGCTTATCTGGAGGGGTTGACAGGAATACTAGTAATTCTAGTTAATAGTCCATTCAGCGGCAAAAGTCAAAAATGAATTTATAGATTTCAAACTTAAACACAGATTTGGGGTAAGTTTTATTTGAACACGTTTTTCACTGTAAATTATTATTCGAAAATAAACGTTGTCTTAAACAAGTTTCCTTACATTATCTTGTCTTGTGAGAGAAGATATATAACGCTGCAGCCAAGAACATTAGAAATTTCCTTAGCTGCAGCCAAAAATGGTGACAGTGACATGCCAACTTTGCTTGAAAATTTTCAAATTTAGTTTGTAAGGAGAATTTATACAGCATTTGAAATTTTCAGAAATATACGGTGTAAAATAAAAAAAAGAAAGGAAAATAAAGCAAGAGAAAGAAAAATTTATGGCATATCGATGAATCCTACATATAAAAAACCGTAAGTGAAAAAAAAAACAGATTTTATCGACACGATAACGAATATCTAATTAAATTTTCTACATATTTGACGATTTAGCACAAAGTATAAATAAATACACTTCTTTAAGAGCGTTTTGTAGTGGTTAGATAATTATCCAAATTACAGAATACTACGGCACGGTGTTGTCGGAACGGACTAAAACCGCCTATCAAAGGCTGACCATGGGTAATAAATGGAATTTGTTTTAAAAACAGTTATTTTTGCAATGACAGTTCATTGTTTGACTACAAACGGCCAAAACTGTAAGAAAAATAAAAAAAATACCTATGACATGAAAAAAAAAAACGATTTCTTGCGCACATCATTTACATATTCAAAGCATTCTTCAACAGTAGGCTGAAAGAGGGTAAATATTCACAGCACAGTAGCAGCATATTCAGAAGCAGAAGCAATGACAGCACATTGTTTGACTACGAATGGCCAAAACTGTCAAAAATACAATAAAAAATGACCTTCAAATTTATATGACACGAAAAAACGATTTCCTGCGCACATCATTTACTTATTCAAAGCATTCTTCAACAGCTGAAAGAGGGTAAATAACGAATGTCCTACAAAAAGGCAGGCCATAAAAGAGACAGATTAATGAGCCAAATGGCCAGTCATTAAGTTCAGTTAACAGGATTCACAGTGTCACAGACTGGAGTGTGTTTGTGACGGAATAAATTTTCTTTCTAGCTCAAGAACGTGTAAACCTATGGACAGAACGCGCTGAACATGAGAGTGTCAAAAATGGCAGTGGCTAACCTAGTATGAGAGAATTTTAGGCTGTAACCCAAAATTGATCCAACCTAGATTTTTAACATTTAAGCAGGTCTTTTTTATACTAATTAGGTAGCAGACAAGCATACGGCCCACCTCATGGGAAGCGTTCACCGTGGCCTATTGGACGTGTGCAACACCAAGGGCGTTACACTCACGCTGCCGACCCTGTAAAAACCTTAAAAATAGCTAAGGATTAAAAAAAAACATTTTTAAGAAAAAATAATTATTCACAAGCTTAATTTACAGGACACGTTCACCGTGGCCTATGGACATGTGCAACACTAAGGGCGTTACACTCACGCTGCCGACCCTGTAAAAACCTTAAAAAAAACATTTTTAAGAAAAAATAATTATTCACAAGCATAATTTATAATAATCAAAGGTAACAAAGAAAAAATAAAAAGAATATTAATATACACGTAAACAAAGAAGTCGCGTTACCGCAATTTTACAAAGCATCTTAAATAAGTTGTGAGCACTCGTTTTTAATTAACATTTTGTTTTAGAGATCTTTCAACTTAGAGTAAGGTTGAAGTGTGACAGACAGCCAGATATTACTTTTCATAGAAATTTTTGAGACAATGTTTAATATCATAATTCTATTGTTGTTTAAATCAATAGTAATAATGTTGAAATGGTGCCTTATGACGTAGTTTGGGTGGACATTAGTTTTATATTTATTTGGTTCCTATATTAACTCATTGTACTAAATTATGATCGTTGCAAGTGTAAAGGTATTTAGGTAATTTGTATGTTTGTAGTGTTTAGGTGATTTGTATGTATGTATGTATGTATGTATGTACTAAATTGGTAAATAAAAGAAAAAACTTGATAAAATGTGCTAGCATTGTCACCACACTAGTCATTTAACCTGATTCAGATAAAATTGTATCTAAACACATTAATTAATCACATTAAGTAAATAATTTATCATTTTAAACATGCAAAGTAATTAATTATTATTAGTTTAAGTACCTTAATTTTGACGCGCTGCGTGAAATAGAACAATGGATACTTAAGTCGAAAAGTAAGAGTAGGTACTTCTTAGTAGACCTGTCAATTTGTACTAAGAAATACTTTATACAATGCAGACTTCAAATTTTACAATAAACTATCTTTATTTCTAAGACTTCAGAAATATAATTTAGGTATCCTAGAATGATCTCTCAGACATGTATCTCGACTTGAAACTAGTTATAAGGTCAAATAAAATTGTGTAGAACTAAATTTGAGAGAAACACGTTAATTACCTGAACGTTCAAAAAATCTCCACTCAACTTTAGTTCGACTTTTTAGTCGAACTAAAGTTCAGTGGAGAATTTTCTAAGTAGGTACAAAAGTAACTACTTAGAAAATTAAAACAATTATCCATGAATTTGTGGATATTGGACCTACAATATCGAATATAGTAGTGCAAATCAATTATTCAAAACACTCAATCGCATAGCTTTGATTAATGCAAACAATACATGCAACTAATTACACAAATACCGTCACTGATAATAATGTAATCAATTAGATTAACTGCTAGCGAGGGTGATTGCTTGTAATAGTATGATGAATGCTATGTCATGCAGGTTACGACTTCCATGAAGATTGATTTATAAGACAGTAATGTGTTGAATCAAATACAACGAAGAATATTCGAAAATATTCTAGGGCAGATCATTGCTTTTTCCTCTGTGTCTGTGTCTGTGTCTCTGTCTATCACACGACAAATGAAATTTACCTTGGGCACGACGAACCTGTGACCAAAATTGGTACTTTACCTGCATAGTAGGATGTCCACCAGCTGCCGACAGATCGACTGATAATTTTTCGATGATAGTGAAGAGTTTTTTTTCTCAAAAACTGATACTGCTTCCTCTTGCTGTTAATAAAGAAACTGGTTATCCAGTCCGTTACTACCAGTTCATCAGGATATTTTTTTTGTAAATTTTCTACCGTGTAACTCTGAGAGTCATTAACGTAATAAAGAAGGATTTAACGACATTTTATAACACGTCCTTTCTCGTTCGTTCAATATTTCAGTACATAGGAGATGTTTCACAGATATATGGACCTTGGGCCCGATAATTGTACACTACTTAGAAAAATAGCTAGCCAATGTAGTTTCCATTTTTCACTATTCAATTCTTATAATATTGCCTCGTATTATGGGCGGAATCTAACTAATTAAAACTTTTTTGCCAGTAACCGGTATTATTTCTCTTTTTTTCTGTATTGTACAATTAGGGGGCCCAAAATGAGACATCTTCTTTACTATGACTCAAAATTACGGACGTACACAAATACGTAACGTTCTCTTCCATAAGTTCGCTGAGTCATAAAATATGTCTTAACAACATTCAAATCACAACCGATCAGCGATCAAGCAAAATTAATGCAATCGATGCAACAAGCAAAGGAACGGTAAAGTTCTATAAAACCAGATAAGAATTTCGTTCAGCTCAGTAAATAAAGTGTTAGCAACAGATTCTCAACTGGATGCTTTAGTTCACAGTGTTTGGAAGTTACTTTACGCTGCTTCAAACAGAAAATGTTAAATAGAAGCTGATGTTTTGTTGATTTTGAAGTAAAAAACGGTGTTAAATTTTGAATGCATATTTGTAGGTATATCGATATTCCTCCTGTAAAAGGCAGCTGAACTAAATTATGAAAAGGAACCAAACTTGTGAAAAGCGATGTAAAATATTTAGAAATTGAATGAGCAGTTATATTTGAGCGGTTTTAGAGTTCATGCACCCGCAGTCTTCTTATTATTTGAAGATACACGACTGATGGTCGCTTCGCGTGACCATAGAGCCGGTCATTACTTAACTCACAGAATTGGCATTGCTATTCAACCTCGTAACGCAGGTAGCCTTCTATACACGCTACCAGTCGACTTTGATGGCGAGGAATTCTTTCTTCTTGAATTTAGTGACAACCCTAAAGCTTAGCTCTGAATTTAATACCCTAGGCGCATACTTGGCGTCAGGTGGCAGCAACAGCTCGGCGTCTAGACGCGACGACTCGGCGTTTCTGACGCCAAGTGTGCGGAGCTTAAAACAAACTATATGAAATTCTCGGCCGTAGCCTGTCGTCGCGTCTAGACGCCGAGCTGTCGATGTCGCCTGTCGCCCAGTGTGCGTATCATGTAAGGCACTTCCATTTCTCAATTCCAATTTTTTTTTGTTTTGCTTTTCAATTTTCAATATCACTAAACAAATATCATTTTTGGGTATTTTAAGGCATTCTTCGTAAAATCTTACCAGCGTTGGCAAAGTCTTGTATAAAAAATTTAAAAGTCTTTTTTGCAAATCTCTTTTCAAATCTTTTTAATTTACATACAAACCATTTATTAATACAAAAACACGTTTAAACAACTGCAGCTACGAGGGATTTGAGGGGAAAATATATGGGGACTCAGCAGGATTGCGGCACATTGCGTGCTTAGCGGCAAAACAGCACCCTTGGCGATTCTATTTAATTTTATTTCGCGTAACTTCTGGCGTAGTGGTGAACTGTGGCGAATATTCGTTGGTGAATTTTAGCTGCTTCAACTTTGGTGTCGGATTTATGTGTTTATTTGTGTTCCTTTTTGAATTTCGAATGGATATAGTTTGTTGATAACATTACGTACCTACCTATAATATATCTTCGTTTTTAGCAGTTTTGAAGATGCTATACAAAAATTATATTAAAGTATTTATAAATTTTGTTACTGAAATTAACCCAGTAATTCAATAATAACATTTCTCAATATTTAGAGTTCTGTGAATAATGGTTGTGATGACATAGTATGTACGTTCACAGTTAAATATATTCTCCCCAGCATCTTTCTATTATTCTAGATATATCACTACCACTGCAGAATATTTTAAGTACGGTAAGGATAGATGTTCGCTGCAAATTGAATAATAACAACTACATCGAGAGCGTTGTCAAACGACCTCACGTAAACTCGGAGTTCTGAACAAGGTGATACGATTTTTCACGACCTCGCCGTAGCAGCGGTGTCTTTTGTACAAAACACAAGTTCGTTTCTGCGTGGCATATTATTTTTATCTGTGGGATGTCTCCATACAGAACTTATTTGACTTTCTCAACGTTGCAATTTTGGGTTATTGGGTTTTCTGGGCTATTGCAATTGTGTTACCTCTTTGGCAGTGTAATAATATCCTATCCTACCAATACTATAAAGGCGAAAGTTTGTAAGAATATTTTGAATGTATGTTTGTTACTCTATTACGCAGAAACGGCTGAATGGATCTGACTGAAATTTGTTACAGAGATAGATTATAGTCTGGAATAACACACAGGCTAGTTTTATCCCGGGAACAGGTTCCCGTGGGTCGCGGTAGCGGGAAAAGAACTTTACGCAAGCGGAGGTATGTCTGGATGTACGTTTATTCCTCTTTCATTCAAAAACGGCTGAATTGATCTAGTTGAAATTTGATACAGCGATAGAATATAGTCTGAAATAACACATAGGCTACTTTTTATTCCAGGAACTAGTTCCCGTGGGTCACGGGTAGCGGGATTAAAATTGCACGCGAGCGGAACCGCGAACAACAACTAGTAGTGAATAAACATTTAGTTCAGTACTAGCTGTTGCCCGCGGCTCCGCCCGCGTGGATGTCGAAATCCGTTTCAAAAACTATCCTATCTCTCAAGTTGGATCAAACTGCACATGGTGTGCGAATTTTATTATAATCGGTTAAGTGGTTTAGGAGTCCATTGAGGACAAACATTGTGACACGAGATTTATATATATTAAGATTATAACCAGTATGCCGTCCGTTCGACTTATACTTCATTATTCATAAATACATAGGTGCTTCAGTGCCCGCCGAAATTCCCATTGGGTGATTTTAATTTCCGGCATGGAATTGCCTCACTACGGAATGGTAACGTATGGCATTCCCATCTTTCAGAGTCGAGTTTGAGATAAAGAAAGTTTTTAATAGATCGGCTTCATTTTCAATTCAAAATAATTTTGATTTATGAATGAATATTATTTTTAGTTTTTTTACTATAACGCTATCTTTAAGGCTATTGGGCAAATTTGTGGTAAAATCTTTAGCAATGTTCAGATCTTCATCATTATCTTAGCGTTGGTATTGGTTACATAAGAATTCTCTTCCTTTTGATTTGATTTATACAATTTTTATGGGGGCGACTGCTGTCTAAACACCAAATATTGAGGGAAAGCCTGCCTCGTCCGTCCATCAGTAGGTATACCGGCTTGTAGGTGAGGTTACCCAAAGGTTATAAATATATATATCTGAAAATATTTCATTTTTACTTTACATGATTTTTGTACTTTATTTCTTACAATAAATATCACAACGCACACTTATTATGATTTACCTGCGTTGCTTTTTTATTTTTCATTCAAGTACCTATAAATGCCATAAAAATAATTTTTGAATAGGTAACTTGATAAATTCATTCAATTATTTGTCAGAGATAAACGCCTGCCAATTAATAACAGTTCGGTTTAAAGAATTTGTCTTTAAATTGATTGGAATCGCGTTCCGTACTTTTGATGGCATGGCTGTGGTGATTTTATTCCTTAATTTTTTCATTGATAGATTAAAATATTTATAATTGGTCAACCCGTGTCGGGTTGTCCAAATATCAACTGCATGTTGGGTCAGGTCAATGTAGGGTTCTGCAATTGCTTATTTATAGGAATTTTTTGAATATACATTTTGTAAGTTGGGCGACTGTTTGGCAAACCTGATGATGATTTTAACTAGGTTACAGTAGCAGCACGATATGATGGCCGGTTTGACATATTACAATAGTGATGGAAATGTCAATTTACTCTCGATAAAAATATAATCAAATCAAATAAGTTTTTATTGCAAGCAGTACTTACCTAAGTACCTGATTCAAAAACTTTAGTAAAAAAATATAAATTTTTACCTACTTAATACATTTGAACGAACTGAATATTGGAATTAGGAATGAAAATGAGTATATACTAATCCAGCTTCCTTCAGTGATTGCACTAGCTTTTTTCTTGTTGGATACTCCTTCCGTAAATAGTAGCTACACTGTACATGTCTTCGACTGGTTTTGCTCGTTTTTTTCTGTGTATGTGAAGTTTATTTTCTTCTATGCCATTCTGGCCAGATTTTTCTTTAGTTATCTATTCGTCTAACAGTTATAGGTAAAATTGACCTTCCATTTTGAGATTCACGATCGAAATGTTACGAAGGCGTACCTATAACGAACACACGTGCCTGACTGTTTAGAACTCAGCTCTGCGTATGTTCGGCCATATCGACGAAATCCACAACAAAAGGCGTAAACAGAGTAAGTTGAGGGCTACCATTATAATTATCACTGTTAGTGTATGTAATGGGGACCCCTTCCTGAGACTTTACCATCAGGCGAGATTTACCATTTAGCTTACCATCAGGCGAGGAGGTCTAAACTATATCGCAATCGCACTGCACTCCTAGTTTGTACTTTTCGAAGCAACGTCAAGTCGAAAATGCTTTGTTTTGACGTAAGTTTGCCGGAGGTATTATTGGGCTTGCCAGTGGTCCTAGTGTCGATTATATAGATTTTATTTAAAGAAATTGAATTTCGAAAAACAAATACCGAGTTGTGTGAAATAAGTACACCAATAGGTAATTATAATCTTATAAAAATAAAAAATAAATGATCGTGGGACACTAATATACATTATATAATTCAGAAATCAATGTAATAAATAAATATTGTGTCCTAAAATTATACCTACATTCGATAAAATTTTATGATTTACTGTACGTCACTATTGACAATAAAGAACAGCAATTTGCTCTTTCAAAATGTCACAATAATTAATACGAAACTTCATGAGCGGACAAACGTCAAACCGGCCATTATATCGTGCCGTAGGTATAACTACCATGAAATTTTTCACATAATATCCAGAAAGAACCATTTAGCTGCCAGGAGGGACAATTAGAAGGGACTTCAATAAAAATTAGTTTGACATTAGTCAAAAAAAAATGTTTGCGCGAACTTCTACAACTTTTAGTAGACATGGCATAACTATAAGATTACCGTGTTATCTACGGAACCCTAAAGTATTCGAGCATGAAAACTTAGTATTTTTTACACAACTGTCAAAAATAAATTTATGTATACAGGATTGATAAATGAATGTATGTTTTTTTTTAATCCACTGTATCTAAATGCCTAAGCAGAATTAGATTTATGGTATACCGTCGGAATCCTAAAGGTCCCTACACATTAAAGTCATGGGCTCATTTTGAAATAGAAAAGAAAGAAAAGAAAGAAAAGAAATAATACACTTTAAATAACTTGCGACTCAATCGTCATTCAATAGTCATCGATGCTATGACTATTATATTCAGTAAAATATAATCGCCATTGTTGTCAGGTAGGTCGTTGAAATATAATAGTCATCTCGTCGAGAGGTCCTGGGTTCGAATCCTGGCCATTAATGTAACGAGAACCCATTCCTTACATAGGTTATTCAGCTTAGCCTGGTTAGCAGGAATACTAGTAATTTTTGGTTACTCGTACACTACAAAAAATACAAATTTTTACAATATTGTATTAGATATATGTAGAAAATATTTGCAACTGGGTCGTAAGTGCAAAGCGTACGTTAGAGGAGTCCTATGCGGAACCATCGTTAGTAAAGGTGAATGAATTAATGAATTATTTATTTTTAGGAACAACGTATATTGAGATCTTATAACTAGATTATAGTCACGCATATTCTAGCACATTTTTATACAGAAATGTCGTATGTATCCATACTAATAATATAACAAGGAAAGAATTTTTTGTATGTTAACGATACGTTCAGAAACAACTGGGCCGATTTGAAACATTTATTTACGTATAGAAAGCTACGGTATTAGCGATTAAGATTAAGACCAATTTTATTTTTTAACGTAGGCATCACGCGTATTGTAACTACAATTATACTATAGTAATTTATCAAACGAATCCTTACCGAAAGGTACTTATCAAAAAAAAATTCGATGAAAGTCATTTTTTAGCGTGCTCTTCGAAAACTATTGACTCTAAACACAAATTTTTCTTTTTCACTTTTTTTATTGATGATAGGCTTACATTTGACCTCAATCCCACCTGATGGTAAGTAACGATGTGGTCTACGATGAATCACGCTTGCTTGGGAATACTCCCATAATAATAATGTTTGTCTGTTTGGTCGCGTTTAAAAAGGTTTTAATCACACTTAAAATCTATCGAATGTTTCATTGCATTTATTTACTTAAGCAGAACTGGAGATAATGGCCTAAAAATGATAACCGGCCGCAATGGAGCCACGTACATCAGCTAGTATAAAATATCGCTGGAATTCAACTAAAATTGTGTATAAAGAAAAAGCTAAGACCTAGAAAATTGCAAAAATTACTCTCCGTATACTTTGTCGAAAGAACCGTCTGCAACGATTGAATAGTGAGCAAAGCTTGATGTAAACAATCTTAAGATAGAATTTCATGAGAACCTTTCCACTTAAGCTTACGAATACTTTGATTTTCTTGGTAGCCATCTTAGTTATTCTAGGTAAAGGGATTATAAATATCCTAACTCAAGGGTTTTAAACACAGAACATTAAAAGACAGTAGAAGTAGTATCAATGTTTTGTTCTTTGGTTTTATTTTTAGCGCTGAATCTCCTTATATACTTTTTCTTAAACACAAGTAACCTAAGGCACGTCTTATAACATCAGATATCTACCAATGGAAATCGGATTTTTTTTTTTTTTTTATTTTTTTTTATACTACTTAGGTGGCAGACAAGCACACGGCCCACCTGATGGGAAGCGGTCACCGTGGCCTATGAACGTGTGCAACACTAAGGGTGTCACACACGCGCTGCCTACCCTGAAAGGAAGGGGGGAGGGCTGGGAAGGAGTGGGGAGGCTAGGAAGGGATGGGAGGAGGAGGGGTAAATTGAGCTCTGGCTACCCTACTTACCGGCGGGAACACAACTCGATGGTTATTATGGCCGCGGTGTTCTGTAGGGCGGAGGTACTACCCCAGTCGGACAGCTCATTTCGTACGGGAGATACCGTCGTGTCCTACCTCCTGTGGAACGGAACGGAACGGAATTTCGGAGATCAAGCAAAGCAGACACACTGAAGGACGGACTGACAGACAGAAAAATATTTTACTGTTGCCGGGATTTAATTATGTTATGTGTGCTTGTTATGTTGAGTATCCAATATTTCGGCCCTATTGCAAGTTTCAACTGTGTAAAAATATTTATATAAGCATCAAAGAGTATCACAAAAATTAAACACATAACTCAATTATAAGTAGGTACCTATTTATTCGTATAAATGTCGGCCATTGACGAGTTCTACCAAATGATACACGAAAACGACAAAAGTCAGATATCAAAGGTTTAAATAATTCATTAGTAGGCACTAAATGTTCTTTTTTGTTGGCTTACAAATATTCCTTTTTTTAATTACATACACTTTGAAAGTTTTAAGATGTCATTCGAGAAGTTACATTTTAATGAGTAAAGTTATAATTTTAAAGGCCAACATTAAGAGCTCAGATTAACTTCAATCTAATTAATATACCTGAAGAATGTTAAAAGTTTAAACAATAAACCAACGCGGATATAACACATCGTAATAACTCTTTTATGACGGATTCCATAGCGACTTTTATGTGTTATGTTATTTATAACGTAAATAATAACATTACACAAAATAAATCGCACTGAACAAGATAACTTACACTGATCCCGACGTTTCAGCTGCTTTTCGTGACCGTCTGCTGAAAAATCGTTTCATTTCAATAATAAATCAATGCAATAATAATTAAATTCTTTATTATAATATATTATATGAAACCAAATAAATCAATTATTCTACTGCCTATCATACTAATAAGTTTGTAAAGGCGTTCAAACGACTAAATTAATCTGACTGAAATTTGGTACAGAGAAAGATTATAAGTAAGAAATAATACTTATGTAATTTTTTTCATATTCCTGAAATAGATTTCCATAGTTTGCAGGAGCTGAGATCAGATTTCTACACGGATGAAGGTGTGGGCCATAATATTTAACTTATAAAGGCATATTGTATGCTTTAAAGGCTAGTTCAGTTTCAGTTTAGCGTTGAACACTCAGACTAAAATACCCGTAACTTACTTTCTTAGCTCAACTGTAGTAGGCAAAGTCTGCCCGTATCGGCAGAGAGCTGAAGAACGATATAAGTAGTAAAACTTGTACTTTCGTATTGTGGACTCTCGAGATAAAACTTCAAGCGTACTTCAATCTAAGTATTAAGCTTTAGCGCTGGAGTATGCATTCTATAGAGCGAAGTTTTAAGCTACTTTCTAGGAAAACTATAGGAAAACAATAAAAACTATATATATTGGTCACAGCTAAAAGTAAACTCCCAGTAGTGGGGATCATCATTACATAAATAACGATAGTGCTACAATGGTGTTCCTAGTTTGACGGCCTCATCAAATGGTTTTTCACGTCCCTCTTAAAGGACCCGGGACTTTAGGAGGAAGGAACTCGAGGGACGCCAAGGAAAAGAGGCACTGAACTGCTTGGTTCTTGATGGACCTAAAAATCCTCAGAATACTATGAATGTTTTACACTAATTTTTATTACAACTAAGCTGACAAATAAGTTCATGATTTACCTAATGGTAAACGGTCACCGAAGTCTTTGAACGTCTCCAAGCGCCAGTGTTGCTAACCTTGTATAATATGTATGAATAAATATAGGCTTGTATGAAAGTTTGTGAAGATGTATTGTATGGAAGACATTTTGGCATTGAGAGAAATTTGGGCGAAAGATAATCTGGAATAGTGCATTGACTGCTATTTATCCTGGAAATAGTATCTGTGGGTTGTGGGAGACAAGAGTATTATAAACATGATTATCTAATTTGATTTAATGTATGACAGATCCATCCTTTTTAGTACCATCTGCGTTGGGATGACTTAAGAATGGATTTTGGGATGAGATAAGATGGGATGAGTAAAGAATACACATTTGGGGTGATTTAAAAAATTATAATCAGTACCAATTTTAGATTAAACAAAACTTATTTGGATTTTAAAAGCTTTGTTACGGAGTAAATTAAAAGCTACGAAAGAAAGAAAAGAAAAACATGATAAGTATAATGCAAAAAGATTTGTGAGCACAAACTTTTTTTAACCCTTTCAGCAGTTTTGTGACCACTCCGAAATTAGATCAAGTAACTTGAATTATTACGGCCAAAAGAAAATCTTAAAAGGCCAGAACATAAAACTATAAAATCTATGGGTGGAACGCATTGAAAATTATAACTAACGATGTTATATTCAGCCTACTTGCTTATATGTACACTATGTACAGGGACCTTACCACAAACTCATAAAGCAGTATTATATTTTCAATCTTACTTAACATTCATAGTGTAAATCGGACCATCGACGTCGACTGATGCTAGTGTTTAGTAGTCTAGAATTCTCTCACTTTTATGGTATGTAGTGGATATATTTATGTAATTAAAGTTAGTAGATTATTGCAAGACACAGAACACTTATATAATAAAGGACGACGTTTGACCGAGTCCGATTCATACCATGAAAGTTAAGTAGATAATATTTAAATAATACTGCTTTAAGAGTTTGTGGTATGACCCCAGGTCGGTACGCATACTAGTTTAGTGGCTGATTAGTACTGTACTAGTCAGCCACTACACAGGAAACATCATATTCAATCAGTTTCAGTAGCGAAAAAAAAACAGCATGTCTTGTATAGTGAAATTGCGTAAAAACTGAGGTGACAGCAAGTTAAAAATTATCCAATAATCATATTTCCATCACATTAGGATTGTAATCTAAAATTCACTCACACATTTTTTCTATATTACGTAGGTGGCAGACAAGCACACGGCTCACCTGATTGGAATCGGTCGCCGTGACCTTTGGGCGTGTGCAACACTAAAGGTGTCATACACGCGCTGCCTACCCTGAAGGGAAGGGGGCAGGGCTAGGAACGGGTGGGGAGGCTAGGAAGGGGTAGGGGGAAGAGGAGTACGGTGAGCTCTGGCTACCCTACTTATCGGCGGGAACACAACACGATGGTTATTATGGCCGCGGTCTTCTGGTACTACCCCAGTCGGACAGCTCATTTTGGACGGGAGATACCGTCGTGTCCTACCTCCATCGAACACATTCTCATCTTCAGCGCGATTTGTCCATAGGTTTTACACGTTCATCATGGACCAAAGCTAATCTAACTTTTATTTTACTTACTCGGTAAAGGTCACCAAATTATAAGGCAGAGCACCCCAAGTGTCCGTAGCAACGTCATTGGGGATCGTAAAGGAGACAAATGTGACAATCACAGTGACACATCGGTATTTGTGGCGTAATCCGTTTTGCGCTCAACTGGGAATATTTTATTGGCTATTCGGGATAAAAAGGGTGCTAAAGAAAATATATCTAGGTCTTGACTGAGGGTTATTGATGTAAAACAAATGCTATTCTCGTTTGGAAATTAAGATTCTTTGTCCTCTGGATAGCTTTTTTTTTTCTTACGGCAATGCCCACGGATATCGCGGCTATAAATCTATCAGCGCTATCTAGACCCAAAGTAAGTTCAACTAGCTTGTGTTATGGGTTCTAGAATGCGGACAAATATACTTCGGTACATTGTTTTTATACCTAAATACATTCATGTTAAACATAGGTACACCCCACACCAATGCAAACAAACATATTATAATATATTGCATTAGTCTGTCAAATATTTGTACAGAGCGGGCTTCGATCCCGCGCCCTCTGATAAACTTTTTGGATGTGATGATTGACACCAACATGCACACACACACACACACACACACACACACACACACACACATACACACACACACACACACACCCGCACATATACACACACACAAACATATTATACATACTGAAGTACTCTATTGACGTAGTTGAATTCAGTACAATGAATATTTCATGCCTATTCTGTCTAATGACTCACGATAAAACTAAGGACATTGACCGAAACTTTACTTCGATATAACATTCTAAGCGAAAGCCAAAGAAAACCGTTTAAACTTAGTTCAACGTAAAATACTGTGAAGTTATACTTGAAGTGCCAAAGTTTAAGGTATGTTTAACATTTCATATTCCCGAGACGTGAGCTACATGTAATCTGTCATGTTTAAAAGTGTGGGCTGTTTTTGTTACTCACTAAAAGTTTAATGCTCGATAGAGTTTGTTCTGTATCTAAAGTTTATAGTACCTACCTAGGTATAATGATAATAACAACTATTGAAAAGTAAAAAGAAAAAAAACCTATAACGCAACGTTGAGAAGATAAGGTGCAGGATTTTCAGGCTTTATATTTAAACTACACCGAATACACATATCCTCCACCTCGCTTGATGGTAAGCTAAAGGTAAAGTCTCAGGATTGGGTCACTACTATATACACCGGTAGTGCTACAGTGGCGGCCCTCAGCTTGACGGCCTCATCAAAATGCTTTTTCACGCCCCGCTTAAAGGCCCCGGGACTATAGGAGGAAAGAAACACAAGCGCTTGTAAAGAATTCCAAGTCTTTATGGTGCGGCAAATAAAAGAGGCACCGAACCGCTTGGTTCTTGATGCAATTGATTGCACTATGTGAGGTTGATACAACAGCCTCAGTTCTTAGTACCTAAGTAATTTAATAATAAATAAATAAATAAATAAATAAATAATAAATACTCTACGACATTCTACACATCGCTCCCTAGACCCAAAGTAAGCTTAGTTTCACTAGCTTGTGTTATGGGTTCTAGAATGCTGATAAACATACTTATATACTTTTTTTTTTTGTAAATACATACTTATTATACATAGAAACACCCAGACCATGCAAACATTTGTATGCATGAATATGTCTCAAATAGACATATTCATGCATACAAATGCATGCATTGAGCGGGAATTGAACCCGCGCCCTCTGCGTAGCAGTCGCATGCACTACCGCTACACCACAGAGGCCGATAATACTCAAAAAAGAAAAAAAAACATGCAAAATCCATACCTAAACCGCAACATGAAATTTCTAAACAGTTTCCAAATAACATAGAATACATACCTCCATACATATGCTCACGCCTTTTTCCCTCCGGGGTAGGCAGAGACAACAGACCGCCACCTGTCTCTGTCCTAACATACTCTTCACGCGCTTCCTCTACTGTCATTAAGCCTTTCATGCAAGCGCGCCGGTTTCGAGTGCTTTTGACCTGCCCTTTTTGCAATACCTAATTCTTTAATTTGGTTAGTGTAAACTCTGCGAAGTCGACCCCAGCTTGCCTGCCCACTTACATGTGGCTTATATATTTGTTGTGTCATTCGCTCAGTATTCATTCGCTTTACGTGTCCGAACCACCTTAGCATACCCTTTTCAATTCTTGTTACATAACAATACGTAACATAAAATCATAACAATATACCTATTTATAAGCTAAGAGTCACCTACAATTTGAGCTGAAACGGGTTGAACATAAAAAGCTTCAGGGTCATATTACTCAAATAAATTTCAATTAAAAATAAATCATCAATTACGTTAACCGTGAAGAAAAGATCACAAAGAAACCTGTGTACCTTCGAGTTCTCATTAATGTTCCCAAAGGTTTGTCAAGTATGCAAAAGGGCCAGCAAGGTGGACTATTTATATAGATCAACCCTTCTCATACTGATAGGTAACTCGTGCCCTGCGGGGAAGACAGTTTATAAAAACGACTAGTATTATTATTAGGGTCAAGGTCTCATCAAGACTGAATTTTATGAACCGTATCTACAATACCTACATAATAGACATTGTGTTGCTAGAAACTAAAAAGAAATTTTCATAAAATTTTATAAATTACACCTATCTTTTATATTGTAATAGATACATAGGACCCCCTTCCTGAGACTTTAGCCTACCATCAGGCGAAGAGAAGTGATATTGACGTGACCGATACTAAAAAAATCAATACAACTTCACCTTTTTTTTTTTTTTCTTTTTTTTTTCGTGCGGAAATCCTCATGGATACCCACCCCGCGGCCAGCGGGGCAGGTTATGTCGGACTCTTACCGACTAAAACCGCACGCCGTCTAGGGTCTTCTGACGCCAGGGTGTAAGGTGGCCCAAAGAGCATTTCCCTCGCACCCCGGCTTGACCCGGGGTGCGAGGGAAATGCACCTGGTGTGATGCGAAGCTAAAGTTAAATATTATCCCTAAAATAGGTTCCCATGAGCAGCGGCAACGAGAACAGACTTTCTCACGGTGGAGCTTCTCAACAGCTAGTTTTACAACATACGTAATGGTATGTGTTCAGATGAATTATTATTGGACATTTTTTTTTTATGTCGGTCACGTCAACATGACTTCACCTCGCCTGATGGTAAGCTGAGGCAAAGTCTCTAGAATGGGAGTCACCATTGCAAACACCGATAGTGCCAAAATGGTGGCTCTCAGCTTGACAGCCTCATCAAATGCTTTTTCACGCCCCGCTTAAAGGACCCGGGACTGTATGAGGAAGGAAACACGTGAGCTGGTAAAGAATTCCAGGTCTTGATGGTGCGGCAAAGGAAAGAGGCACCGAACCGCTTGGTTCTTGATTGAATTGTTTGGAACATGATGCCCACGGCCACTTTTTATCATCGCACCGCTCGCCACAGCAGGGAATTCATCCTCACACATTACATCCGCCTACGGGGTGCGCACTGTACATTTGAAAGGAATTTTATTCCGCACACGCATAGGCTGTGGAATGATCTCCCTGCTGTGGTTTTCCCTAGCGACCACAAATTATGGGGTATTTTTAAGAAGGGCATTAGAAGGGTCGGCAGCGCGAGTGTGATGTCACTGGTGTTGCATTTGTCCGAACACGGTAACCACTTCCCATCAGGTGGGCCGTGTGCTTGTCTGCCACCTAAGTGGTACAAATTTATTTTTTAAATATTAGTAGGTACCACAGAACATTAAAAAAAAGTCCTAAGGATTTTTCTTTGTTCTGTGGTAGGTACCCTTAGGATATTAAAGATCCATAATAACAATTACTAAGTAACTTAACCAAGATTTATTTTAGAATTATGGAGGTAAACTTCATGTTTACTTACACGATGAAAGGACTTTTGGAGATAGTTTGAAATTTTGTCGACGAACACAACTTCCGAAACTCAAACAAAGTCTGAAACACGCTTTCCCTTTGCACTATTAATAGACGCAATTCCCGCTTGATGCTAAGTGGTTATTAGTATATACCTATACTAACTATGTCTACTAACCAGTATTAGAAATTTCACTCAAAGTTTATTAACTCAATCTATTGCTAAGGGGATCGTTATTAATATTAGCAATACTTTTTATAATACCTGATGGGTCTAGTGACTGTCCTTCCATCTCATCTTATTTTCAGGTCACCTTAATAGGTACCTACAAGTATATTCAGCGGCAAAAGTGATGATGGTGCAGATTCAAAACTTAAAATTCTAATGGAAAATTGTTCATTATTATTATATTCATAATCCAAGTTTAAAAATATTTCAATAGAGCCCACTAAGTATATAGTCAATGGGCATCTTCCTTGAGAAATATAATCACTTTGCTCAAAAACGAATTTTTGAAATCTAAAACAGATAGAATAGAGTACTTATTATAGAAATAAAATTTATTGTAACTATACTAGTAAAAAATGCATAAATGGAAAACGCATTAAATATATACTAATGGCGGCCTTATCCTGATCATCTACTTCTGACGCTAACTAATACGTCTCTGAACCTTTTTCCCAACTCAGTTGGGATCGGCTTTCCAGTCTAACTGTGTTGCGGCTGAACTTCGATATTTTCCATGTAGCGACTGCTGGTTGGACTTTTGTGGGCTCCAATTACCCATAACGACTGCCATAGATGTTTGTATGGCAACCGGATCCGAAGGCTTAACGTGCTCTCCGAGGCACGACCAGACCAATGCAAATACCCATATTCATGCATACAAATATTTGCACTGAGCGAGGATTGAACCCGCGCCTCCTGCGCAGCGGCCGCGTTCAGTACCGCTACGCCACTGGCGCTAAATTACGTAAATAAATATAAGAGCTCATAGATGATGTCTGTATCAAAGTTAACTACCTAAACTTTTATCTAAACTTACTTTCCTTCATTTATTCTTCTCATCATCCTTATCTCACGAGCGAAATTATTATACCATATCACTCTACTCTTGACGATGTCGTGACTTGGGTGATAACTACCTTCCACATAAGTACTACGTTTATGTGTATCTAAATGAATTTATTGTCAACAAAACTGAGCTTATAGCAGCGCCTGAAATTAATCCAGTAAGTCATTATGATTTAAAGGCCATACCAGAATCCTGACATAACATAACCAGGTGAGATAAGTAATTTCACGGTGAACCTCTGAATATGAGTCCTGGGACTAACCCAAACCGTCCCACTCATAAATATAACGCGATATTACCTCTTATAATATGTAACTTGTGGTTGAAAGACAAAGTTCAGCCAAACGATTTTGGGCTTTAACACTTGTAATGAAAGTTGTAAATAAGTTTAATGTTGTAGTTAACAAATGTACGTAGGTCTTAAGTAATATGTTCTCACATTATTCTTGGCTAAGACCGTTGCGGTAAATTAATATTTTTTAGAGAGTGTAATAACTATTAAACATTTTTTCGATTGTCTTCTTGTTGCGAGAATCTTTTTCATTTTCAATTTATGTATTAAATATCTAATTTATATACCTATTATTTTAACGCCCTTATTAATAAAACCGAGTCTTAGTTAAGATTAAATATTAGCCAATACACTTAAAATCTATGACAGCTCAAACCACAAATCTTGGTGATATAGAAATAATAATAAGTATAGAAGTATTAAAAGCTCGAGGTACCCGTACGTTTGAACCAATGTTAGTTTGATTGTAAGTAATTCAGACAGGTATTGAATGGAGTCTGAGTTCTATATGAGTTTAGTTGAAGTTGCAAAAACAGTGGTGACATTGCTACTAATTCTGTTGTTACATCTCTAAACTTAAAATTCTTTAAAATGTTCTAATTGCATCTGTTTCTTTCACTATCAGATAGAAAAGGACAGATGATTTATTTTAGTGAACACCTGTCAAATTAAGTCGGCGCCTTGACGGTACCCTTCAATTTTAGTCGACATCTACGAACATGTGACTTAAATTACCACGCACCAACAAAGCACAAACAAAGAAAATAAATCATCTGTCCTTTTCTATCTGATAATGAAAGAAACAGATGCAATTAGAAATTTTTAGAGAATTTTAAGTTTAGAGATGTACTTAACAACAGAATTAGCAGCACTTACTAATTTCTTAATTTTAAGAGTATTATAACTTTTATATTATTAAATACCAGAACACATACCATTCATTCCTATTATATTCTTCTCACAACCTAATAACATATTACAATATCATATCACTAAATTTCCCCGAGACTCACACCTGAGTTACTTGAAATCGTTCATTCGTGAACGGACCTCAGTCGTTCAGTGAACCGCTCTTATCTACGTTACGTCATCGTGAATGAATGAACCAAAACGGTTGAATAGCAATACGTTCAGGATTTTTAACCTACGGTTTTTTGATTCAAGTCTTTATGTAGGTTATAGGAATAATACCTTCCAAGCCCTCCCCCCTTCCCTTCAGGGTAGGCAGCGCGTGTGTGATACCCTTAGTGTTGCACACGTCCATAGGCCACGGTAACCGCTTCCCATCAGGTGGGCCGTGTGCTTGTCTGCCACCTACGTAGTATATAAAAAAAATACGAAATACGGATTTATTTTACTCAATAACAACAATGAAGTCATTGAAGTCGGAAGTACAACGGATCACGGAAGTACAACCTCACGTACAATCCGGTAGACCAGCTAATTGGCGTATGAGGCTGTGGCGCAGGCTCACCTTTCAATTTGTGGAGGTCAGAAGACAGTCACTCCCGTAAAAGCCGTACAAACCAAACCAAAAGAAGAAGCTGAGCTCTGAGTCGAAAGCCTCGAATGCAATCGGGAATAACGCTTAGATGATGACATACTTTACATACAAACACCCAGAGTTTTGCAAGTATAAATTTTCATACATACGAATACAAAATGCTACAATGTAATTTTTCTGCCCCATACTTCATAACGGAACGCATAAAAGGTCCGCAAACCTCATCCCGATGGTTCTAACATCGTACAAAGTCCCGTTACGTCACAGCATTGAATAATTCAACACACCAATAACTAGTTGGTTTAAAAGTAAAATTTTAAATTTACTCTCAAAGAGTGTTCGCGTCAAATTTGCTTAGAGCAGACAGGTTCCCTTACGTGGCCGTAGTGTATCGCTTGTGGTACAAGTTATAGAAGACTAGAGTATATTGTGGTGAAGGATTATTGTGTAGGGCCCGTAGACAAGTATCACAAGTCTAAATCGCTAAGGAATAGAATAGATTAGATCGACCAATCACACTCCTCCAGCTCGTGATCCCGCCGCGGCGCGCGCATCGTACGCCAGCGACGAGCTTGGATGTGATTGGTCGACTTAATCTATTCGATTCCTTAGTGATGTTGCCATCGTAGTGTAGTAATTGGTTTAACGGCAACACCGCTACTCACGCTCAGGGCCCAAGCTAAGATAATTATGAACATTTACTAGTAATCTGTTCTTCTTTGTAGATCTTTTCTTCTATTTTGCTCAAGCCTCATACTTGAAGCACACCACAAAAATGTCTTCGTATTCTCGTAAGAACATCGTATATAAACTTAAGCGAGCATGATGTCTTCTAGCTATTTTACGTCAAGTAACAACCTTTATGCACCATTATCACCGGCCTGTGGGAGCGGTTATGTAGAACTCGAACCGACTAAAAACGCATGCCATCTCGGATCTTCAAAACCGAGTTAAAGTGACCCAAAAAGAATTTCCTATAAAATCTGCATCTAAAATATTGTTGAATTTTTGATAACTACCCTACCTCTTTTTCAAATACCGTTACTACTTTTGAAGTTAATTAAAAATAAGTCATTTATCGAATTATGTTCTAATTTACAAATTATAGTGGGGTGTTGAATTGTTGACAGTGAGCTACCGTATTATTAACAATTATGACAGTTATTAGTAAGCTAACATGACATATACTAGTTTCCGATTATGTTTTCAGCAATCCGATTACGATAGGGAAATACACATACACCATATCCTACTGATATTATTATGTGTGTTTGGATATCACGCAAAAACTGCATAACTAATCTGGATAAAATAATGGATACATTATATAAAGGGTTGAAATTATATATAAACTAGCTGTTGCCCGCGGCTCCGCCCGCGTGGATGTCGAAATCCGTTTCAAAAACTATCCTATCTCTCAAGTTGGATCGAACTGCACATGGTGTGCGAATTTTATTATAATCGGTTAAGTGGTTTAGGAGTCCATTGAGGACAAACATTGTGACACGAGATTTATATATATTAAGATAGCTGTTGCCCGCGGCTCCGCCCGCGTGGATGTCGAAATCCGTTTCAAAAACTATCCTATCTCTCAAGTTGGATCGAACTGCACATGGTGTGCGAATTTTATTATAATCGGTTAAGTGGTTTAGGAGTCCATTGAGGACAAACATTGTGACACGAGATTTATATTATATTAAGATAGCTGTTGCCCGCGGCTCCGCCCGCGTGGATGTCGAAATCCGTTTCAAAAACTATCCTATCTCTCAAGTTGGATCGAACTGCACATGGTGTGCGAATTTCATTATAATCGGTTAAGTGGTTTAGGAGTCCATTGAGGACAAACATTGTGACACGAGATTTATAATTATATATTAAGATTAGGAAAAAACCGAAATATCAAATACACTATACGTACGGCGTAATTACTTTCATGTAACTTCTTAAAAAATAATTAATCCTTGTAAAAATAGTTCAAGTTATTTTTACAAGGAACAAAAACTGCCCTTACAAAATAGTAAGCTCCATTGTTTGTTGAAGGTTACGATAACATCGCTGTCATTAAGCTTTATGTCCTTGTTTACGGAGTTTTCTGTAGCTGACTGTTTTTTTCCAGAATTTTCCCTTTTCCGAAGGTCCTGGGCGTTTTTTGAGGAAGTGGGTGTTACTGACCAGTGGGATGAAAATAAATCTTTTGAATTTGAATATATCTAAATCAGATATAAATGAGCAGTAAACGGTAAATACTACTTTAGTTTTTGAGATCAAACCTAACAGCAATGCATATAATTTACTAACCTTTGAAAATAGTAGAATTATGTTAATCTTGTATGACTATTGAGTTTCCAGCTTAGTTTAATACTATAGATGACAATTTTATTGGATAAAAGTTTAATTTTAGAGAGCTTTTTAATTAGTTAATTCGGTACGTTTATATTTATGTTTTACTACAATGACAGCTAAACCGCCTTAGTGAAATAGAACATCTATAAGACATTCGTTGAAAAGTAATTTAGCAACTCACCTTGAGCTTGCCTTAAGGCCATAGGCCTCGGTGATCCGCTTCCCATTAGGTGGGCCATGTGCTTGTCTGCCTACCTACGTAGTATAAGAAAAAAAAGGTCAGCTTAAACTCACCTTAATGTCACCTTAAGCTCGTTTTTTCAGTATAATTTCCATCTAAAATACTCTAAAAAAGTCTCAATTTTATTTACAAATTAAGAATATCTTCAATTATTTTTCCATCATTTATGGTACCTAAAAACCTCTTCGTCGACATTCAATATAATCATGCGAACTTTTTTGAATACAAAAATCAAGGCTGCGACCCAAATTCGTTGTAGAAAGTTTTGTACCCGAAGGGTCCAAACGGATCCCAATTGTTGACGCAAAATCTAATCTGCCTGTAATCTGTTTGTTATGCATGTGCGTTTGCGTTTACTCATCAAACAGAACATGACATAGTACTTTAGGTAATATAGAAATATAACAATATGACGTAATTACAAAATCTATAAGGAAAATTGGGGAGGAATTTTTCGACACCTAAACTTTAGTTAAATTTGTACATACTTAATATTTTCTCATAATGTAAATATTTTATTTTGTAAGTATCTAAGATAGTTTATTAGATCCTAATTCTGATTCTCATGTATCATATAGAATGTGAAAAAAATCTATAAGGAAAATTAAATAATTAATCCAGGAAAGATCCAAGTAGCTTAGTCGGCATTTTGCGGAGTTCAATTGAATGAATGTTGAATTTATCGAATTAAATTTATGAGAAACAACAGCGAACAAGGTTTGGCTGAAATTTGGAACTGGGATACATTATAGTCTGAAATAACATAATAGACTTCTTTTTATACCGTTTATAGGTTCCCATGGGTAACAGGTATAGGTTGATATTTCAGCGTATAGCTAAGGAGTGGAATTCCCTGGCTGAGTCTGTGTTTCCAGCAAGAATTATTAGGGTCGGCAGCGCCCGGTATTTGCACACGTCTATAGGCCACGGTGACCGCTTCCCATCAGGTGGGCCGTGCGCTTGTCTGCCACCTAAGTGGTATAAAAAAAGAATCTAGGAATCTTCAAGTCACGAATGAGTCCTTCTAGGAAAACGTGATTCATCATAGACCACATCATCACTTATCACCAGGTGAGATCTAGGTCAAACGTAAGCCTATTGAAAAAATAAAGAAGCGGAATTCATCAGCTAGTATTATTATATTACAATGTGTAATCGTATCACAAACATTACATTACACTGATTAATAAGTCCTAAACAATACCTATGCTAATCTTAGTACATACGTAATTATCCATGTGTCAGTATGTTTCCTAACATCAAAAGGTAGATTAGCATCACATCTTGAACCAACGTTTCCTTTAACAATTTTCCCTAAACATTCTCTTACATAAATAATCTACCATTCCTAATGTTAGATTTATCTTTCCTTCCCCTCTGGTAAGGAAATTATTCCTACGTGTCTTGTTGTGGTTTCGACTTAACTAGTGTATTGTGTGTAATAAATCAAAAGACGTTTAAGTCCACGTGTACCTATATAAGGAAGAGGGAGGATTGGGTACTTTGATACACTTTTTGAGAGCTTTTTTTATACTACGTAGGTGGCAGACAAGCACACGGCCCACCTGATGGGAAGCGGTCATCATTGCCTATGGACGTGTGCAACAATAAAGGTGTCACACACGCGCTGCCTACCCTGAAGGGAAGGGAGGAGTGCTAGGAATGGGTGGGGAGGCTAGGAAAGGCTGGGGAGGGGTGATTACAGTGAGCTCTGGCTACTCCACTTACCGGCGTGAACACAACTCAAGGTTATTATGGCCGCGGTGTTCTGTAGAACGGAGGTACTGCCCCAGTCGGACAGCTCATTTCGGACGGGAGATACCGTCGTATCCTAGCTCCATGAAATTTCATTCAGAGTGAGATGCTGCTCCGTGGAGGCGGGTGGCTCTCTAGAAAGCTGCTGTTTTCCACGTGTCCCTTTGACTATCAGAGATGTAGGGTGACAGGACAGTCACCTGTCACCCTACATACAATATTATCCCCTAAATACATTGTTATATACATCCATTGGACACTGACTGTGGGGCTAGTCCACAAATTTAAAGTCGCGCAGCGGGCCATGGAGCGAGTTATGCTTGGAGTTTCTTTAAAGAACAACATTCGCAATGAGGTCATCCGACAAAGAACTAATGTTACCGACATAGCTCGCAGAATAAGCAAGCTGAAATGGCAATGGGCTGGCCACATCTGTCAAAGGACCGATGGCCGTTGGAGCAAACGAGTCCTAGAGTGGAGGCCACGAGTCGGCAAACGGAAGGTGGGATGTCCAGCCAGATGGACCGACGACCTGAAAAAGGTAGCTGGGATGAAGGTGGAGAATCGGGTGGTATGGCGTACATTGGGATAGGCCTATGTCCAGCAGTGGATTTCGATAGGCTAATTGATTGATTGAAATACATTGTTATATTATAACAGTACAGCGCTCTCGTGTTTTCGTAAGATATAAAATGATAATGTTGCTAAGACTGATCACTTCTTTTTTCTTTGCTATGATGTATCGCTTCTAATTTTTCCTTTATATTATGTGTATTTTTATATCAGTTTTTGTTATAGAGGACATGTTAGTTAATGTAATGAATCGATTGATCTACACTCGAGAGCAATGAATCCGGGTCACTTAAAGAATGTTAAAAATCTCGGAAACTAAAAATGATAGGTTAATGCAATAAATTGTATTTAATAGACAATGTAATACTCCTTAAATGAATGTAAAAAAAATATGAGTCACCATACATTTTATTAACACAAAATTACATAAAGAAAAAAACTGCTGATCTCTCCTTAAAACAAAAATAGGAAACATGAAATTTTTGAACTTTATTACGATTTTCTTGAATTTTAATACTTCGTATTGCCTCCTCGTGCTTCCATTACTGCGTTTACGCGGTTTGGCATGCTGTACACCAAGTTCCTTATACGATTTTGGGGAATATTCTCCCATTCCTCTGTGAGAGCAATTTTGAGCTCACGAAGCGTGATTGGGGGAGGGTTTCGTTGTTTTACGCATCTGCCTAGCTCGTCCCAAGCATGCTCGATCGGGTTGATATCCGGGCTGCGCGCTGGCCACTCCATACGAGTAATGTTCATCTCTTGAAGGTAGTTTTTGTTATAGAGGACATGTTAGTTAATGTAATGAATCGATTGATCTACACTCGAGAGCAATGAATCCGGGTCACTTAAAGAATGTTAAAAATCTCGGAAACTAAAAATGATAGGTTAATGCAATAAATTGTATTTAATAGACAATGTAATACTCCTTAAATGAAAGTAAAAAAAATATGAGTCACCATACATTTTATTAACACAAAATTACATAAAGAAAAAAACTGCTGATCTCTCCTTAAAACAAAAATAGGAAACATGAAATTTTTGAACTTTATTACGATTTTCTTGAATTTTAATACTTCGTATTGCCTCCTCGTGCTTCCATTACTGCGTTTACGCGGTTTGGCATGCTGTACACCAAGTTCCTTATACGATTTTGGGGAATATTCTCCCATTCCTCTGTGAGAGCAATTTTGAGCTCACGAAGCGTGATTGGGGGAGGGTTTCGTTGTTTTACGCATCTGCCTAGCTCGTCCCAAGCATGCTCGATCGGGTTGATATCCGGGCTGCGCGCTGGCCACTCCATACGAGTAATGTTCATCTCTTGAAGGTAGTCATTCACAATCCTACCTGTATGAGGTCGGGCATTGTCATGCATAAATATAGCATCCTCACCTAAATTGACCATAAATGGACCAACGTGATCATTGAGGATTTCTTCCACATATCTTACGCTAGTTAAAGAGCCGTTTTCTATGATCACCAGCTCTGTGCGACTTTCAGAAGAAATTCCGGCCCACACAAGTACAGACCCACCACCGTAGGCTACTTTTTCTTCGATGCATGCTTGCTTGAATCTTTCCCCTGGTCTTCGATACACTCTGTGTCTTCCATCGTGCTTGTAGAGCATAAATTTTGATTCGTCGGAGAACATAACTTTTGACCAATCTTCAATACTCCAATTTACGTGGCTCTGGGCATATCTTAGTCTCGAAATACGATGCCCACGCTCCAGTTTAGGGCCGTTTGCAGGTCTAAGGGGTTTTAAGTTAGCTTCAGCAAGCCGACGTCTTACTGTCCATGCACTTGGGTTACTTCCTCCGAGGCGTCGAAACTGATTGGTGAGTTCAGTTCCTGTGAGAAAGCGATTTCGAAGCATGGTGTTCACCAAGTATCGGTCTTCTCGTGCTGTGGTACACCTGGTTCTGCCCGTTCCTGGTCTGCGTAGGTTAGAACCAGTTTCTTCGTAACGTCGGAGAACTCTTTGTACTGTTGACAGCGACACACCGACAGTCCTGGCTGTATCGCGCTGACTCCGGCCGGTTTCCAGCATTGTAAGTATTCTGGTGCATTCTTCAGGCGTAAGCGACATAATTTCAGCTTGAATAATGAATATAGAGCACTATCAACATGGTTTATGTACCCACATAAATGACAGATTACAAACAAAAGCAAAACCAAATGCTGTAATTTCGTAGTTCCATCTTCGAAAGTGGCCCTTTTTCAAATTTGATTTTTTTATGATATAACTTTACAATAACTAAGAAGTTTTAATACCTTCATTTAAGGAGTATTACATTGTCTATTAAATACAATTTATTGCATTAGCCTAGCATTTTTAGTTTCCGAGATTTTTAGGATTCTTTAAGTGACCCGGATTCATTGCTTTCGAGTGTACTTGAAAGCGAGGTTCATGATGAAAATGAGTTTTTAGAATTTATTTATTTATTTAAAACTTTATGCACACAAGGATGTACAAAGGCGGACTTAATGCCGAAGGCATTATCTACCAGTTCACCTTGGGGTGATGCAGAGATAGATCGGAGTAGGTGCTTAAAGGTTTTATGTACTTAAATATACTTGATAGATTTAATATCGCACATTACTCGTAGCGGTCTTATGATGCCAACTAAATTTGCATCTATAATATAACAATAATTTAAAATGAATAAGAATTCAAAATCAGTAGGCAGTTTATTAAAAAAACTGCTAATGCCCGCGATTCCGCCTGCACAGAGCGATTATCGTTTTTTTATCATCTTACTGGTTCTACTTCATCAAATGTATTCAAATATAACGGTATATTTTAAGTCTCATCAAGACCTTTCTAATGAAAAAAAAAAACCGCAACAGAATCCTTTCAGTAATTTTTATGTCCATCTCGAACAGATTAGAATTCCAAAATAAAAAAATTGTGTTTAAATTCCATTTACTTAACATATAACCCATTGATCACATTGTCACTTACCAGCAGGTGAGATACAGGTGAAATGTAAATAAAAAATCCTTCATAAATTATTATTTTCTAATAAGTAAATTTACTTGTTAAGATAGCTATTGTTATACCTCCCTAGAGATTTTAACAAAACAATGATACTTTTGCCTTTGACATAGTATTTATTTCTTGTACGAGTACAATTTCTCAGCTGCTTGGAACCGCATAGAAAGGGTTGGCAACTTTCGTTTTTGATAATAACATTTTCCAATTATTTTAATTCGACATGTGTAAATTTTATATTTTTATTATTTTTATTGTCACAGTTTATATAGGTACTATACAATACGATACTGCCACAATGTATCTACCATTTATAGAATCTTACTTGTTGAATGTTTGTTACTCAGCCATGCCAGAACAGCTGAACGGATCTGAATAAAATATGGCACAGCGATAGTCTGAAGTAGCATATTGACTATTCTTTCTGTACATCGCGAGAATATTATTAGTATTCAACGCAGATGAAGTCATGGGCACCAGCAAGTGTGATAATATACCATTCTGAATGTTCAAAAATAGTATAAAAGAGCACTCTTTACTTACTCAACATTTACAATACATTTAAAGATTAGTCTTTAAAATTAGCTTTCTAATCTCTCCCTAGATTAAATCTCTTTATCTTTTCTGTAGCTTCCTCTAATGAAAACATTATTTGAACACGCTGTTATAAAATGATTTTCTAAAAGGTAACGAAAAAACCGGGCTGATATTCAGAAACAATTTTATAACAGCAAAAGCATCAGCCACTCACCAGAATTTCAAAGACTTCATACATCAGATCCACACATGCCGGCAAAGTCAGGTAATTGCCACTTTCAATGCAAAAACGACACCGCCACTCGAATTTTAAGCGTCAGGCTAAGTGTGAACTAATGCCAATTTTTACGAGACAGCCCTGCACTGAATACTCGATGAGCTAAAGTAATGACGTGGAACGCTCTTTAGTCGATTTATTCGATATTGTGAAAAGTAACGAATTATAATCGAGATGGTAATCGAATATCGAATAGAGATGCAGTTATTGAAACGGACTTTATCTAACTTTTTGGTCTCTTATCTTCAATATGATTGAATACTCATGAATATAGTTTCAAATAAATCACAGAGAGAGATAACAATGAAGTAACTTCGTGAGTTTAACTGAATAAAGTTCAATGAAAACGGTTTTCACGAATTTTAATAGCTTTTATGGTGTCAATAACAGATATCGTTTGACACAAAGGTTTACGAGTATAAACTTACATAGCTCACTTTTATAACGAATATTGGAATTTAAAAACAAAATATAAAAAATGGATCGAGATATTTTTATATCGAATAATCTTTCAATTGAATACGTTTAAATTTAACACATCTAGGTCTTATTCAAACATAATTAATTCAAGTTAAAAACCTTTTATATAGAACAAATCTTAGTCTATGAAGAATTTTTTTATAAACTACGTAGGTGGCAGATATACACATGGCCCACATGATGGGAAGCGGTCACCGTGGCCTATGGATGTGTGCAATACTCCCCTGGTGTTGCACACGTCCATAGGCCACGGTGACCGCTTCCCATCATGTGGGCCAAATAAATTAAGCTTCCTTTGGTACAAATTAGCAGAATTGAAAATAGTCCAAATATGACAATTATATCATGACACTCATTCGATAATGATTGAAACTATAAAAGTAATAATTTTTTTTTTGGCCGTACTACAACTAATAAGGCATAGCTTATATAAATTAGATATAAAATTGATAATAATTACAATGTTATTATCAGAACTGAGCAGCGGGTATGTGGGTGTCAGCAATTAGGCTTGTATGACTTGAGGTGAGAAAATAAATAAATAATTTGGTATTATTACACGCTGAAGTTTTAACATTCATAAAACATAAAACGCTCAAAATAAACGAAGAATTTACTTCAATTCGAAATTTTTTAAATGCATTAAATTTGTTTCATTGCTTTAGAACTATGAGAACTACAACTTATTCATGCTTAAAAACATTTTTAAAAGTACAAGAAATATAAAAAAATAAAATTGATTTAGTCGATAAAAATTCTTCTCATCCCTACAATAAGAGGAAGGAGTTAAGTTTTTATAGCTGTTTACTTACCTGATATAGAAGACTCTGAAGTTGTAAGATTAATTCCTTTGGGAATATTCTCAAAGGTACGTTTAAGTGAATTGGTAGTTAGTGACTATTATAGGTGTTTAAGATTTATTGCGACAAAATTAATACCTAGGAGTTTAACTCTGAATAAATTTAGCAGTGTTATGAATAGATAGATTAATACTGTGACTAGTCTAGGGTAGGGGTTCCACCGTGGGTTCCACTAACATTGATTTGGAAAATTTTTTTTTTTAGTTAAGTTTTATATGTTCAATAGGCTCGCATTTGACCACTATGCAAATGGTAAGTCCATCAGATTCAGTCGACGATGAAGCATGCTCAGGAAAGTGTGCTTCATAGTCGACTATCTAGATGCAACTTATTCTCTCTGCCACACTTTTCCTGCTGCACATTAACGATCTGCTCAAGCCCGGTATTTTTGGGTACGCAGACGACAGCACAGTCGTTCGGTGATGAAAAGGGCTTGGAGGAATTAGGTTATGCATTATGCCTATTACCAAAAAAAAAAATTATTCTTGATTTAAAAACTTCCAGGTTAGCTTTCCAGAAACGTACACTCAGGCAGAGCATTTTATTACAATGCCATTATTTTTAAATTATATTTCTTGGACTCTAAGACTTGAAAGAATAAATGAGATTCGTCCGGGCATAAAATATTTTAACAAAGAAAACGTTCATGAAATCAAGAGTCTTTTAAGTATTTTTGGATTGTTACAAAAAAACAGTAGTAGTGGATAAGTTTATTGATAGATACTTTAGACTTTAGTTGAATCTTTCTTTTTGATTCGACTAAAAATTGGTGACAGATATTTTTGTTTTTATATCTCGATTGAAGGCAAAACTTATATTTATTCCACGAAATTTTAGAAATAATTAGTAAACTAAGTTTTCTTGTTTTATAAAAGCCGAGCTTTATAATAATTCTTTCCACTATTTACTTTGTATTCGTAAAAAAGGTTCAAAACTTCAAGTGGGCAAAGCCGCAGGTACTGTTACCTTTAAAACAATTATTGAAAATATCACTAACGTTTGACAGAGTAAAATAAAGTTATCCATGTAAAAGATAGCTGATACTGAGGTCCTTCTACGCATAAATTCTGATAATAGATTTTATTGATTAACACGTACCGCCTAGCATTAAGCAGATTAGAAATTTCACATGCTTCAAGAATGGAAAATTATTTAGATTTCAAAGGTATTTTGTTTCAAATTTGTTTGATACTTTTAGACGAATACCGTTAATAAGCTTAGACAGGATTGTGTGAGATTATGAAGTCACTCAATTATGAAATAAATTTTATAATTTGTGCTATAATTTTTGCCTGAACGATCATGGAAGTTTTTCACCGTTTGTGACGGTATCTATCACCTTTGCGGAGCTTCTGCGATTTTGATAACCAGCAGAAACACATTACATAGATATCTATGTTTCAAATGCTACATAACTAAATTTTTTTATAGGACGCCGATATATTTTCTTAGTCGAGCTAAATTCAAACGAAAAATCCTTTTATCTTATATCTCCTCAGATTTATTCATGAAGCATTATTGTGGAATACAAAAGTAACGAAACATCAAACATAAACATGTCAGTTGTCTTATGATCTGTATCCATCTGAAATAGATTTAAGCGTATACAATACAATATATAAATCGCCTAGAAATAATCCTAAATATTTGATCGCCACACTTCAAGCATTTAGAATATGGTAAGGCCGACATATTTCATAAATATTTTGACAAATCCTCTCTGGGTAAAAACACCAAATACAGATCAATGGATATGGATATAAATATGGAATTATTCTGGACCAGTCTTTATAGGTAGACTTCATACCTACAAATGCCTTGGCTAGGATTGAAATGGGTTTGAAGTATATACATATTAAAATGGGCGTTAGTCGATTTGTTAGTTATTAATGTAATAAGTAGTAGGAATAAAATTGAAATTCTAAATCTAGATGCAGTTGGATCACTAAATAAGTACATCTTGAAAGGCTGACGGCGTAGTTTGAGTACCTAATCGAGTTCGATAAAAATGCTGTTACTATCATGAATGAAAGATAAAAATAGTTGACCAATTGTTACAAAGCATCAAATTCTATTGAACCTAGTAGGTAACGCAAATAGTCCCAGATATCACGGCTGTCCCATAATGGGCACCATAAGACTTCTTACGTGCAGCAACCCATTCGGGCTGCACCTCTCCGGAGCTAATGATCATAATGAATTGACTGCTGTGACTGGGTAATCTGATGTACTGTTTAATGTATTGTTTAATGTAAATAGATTTGCGAAAAGCACTCAATTCATAATACATATTCTGTTTATAAATACAGTGATTATCACAGGCTATGTTTCATTTAAATTAAACAAATATTGTTATTTAATTAAACCACTGGTTTATTAATTATTTCATATTACAACCACTAACAACGTTAACAGTATTAAATGTTACAATAATATATTATACTTTGTTGCATTTATCAATTACCTACGCATAAAATGTCTATGTTCATTAATAGGCATGCCTTTTTACTTCTGGAATAAGCAGAAATACTAGCTGACCATCTGCTACTATCCTTCCATACAGTTCACGATCTTCCTTTACTATCATTAAATCTTTGTTTTTTTTTAATATGTTTACAATTTTATTCTTTATGTAAGGCTTGTCACATTGAGAATGATGAACTAGTTATATTACAATTAGATCAACTTAATCACGTAGTCTAGATACCACAGTTTCAAAGGCTTAAACTTTAAGTTACTTAGTCGGAAAGACTCTTAAGAGATTCGAACAATTTTACGAATTTCAAAGTCTTTCACATTAACAACTACAAGTACAATGTTAATGTGACTTTGGTGTCGTTTCAGTCTAACTTCGAGCACGTATAGCCAAATGGGATCGGTATGTTACAACAGATCGGTACAATTGTTAAACTGTTTCTTGAGAGCCATTGGAGCTTCGTGAAGTAACAAGGAAATCGTAGAATTTCACTTCTCAGACAATTTTGTTATAAACGTGATCACTTTATTTGAATAACATTAATGAACTGAAATCTTTAAAACATCAAATATGATAAAACATGTTGGACTAGCAAAACTGCAAAAATTTGGACAACTGTAATTACTGACCCTATACCATGTACCTACCGATTTTTAGCAAACAAACCAAATTATCAAAGAAGTAAAAAAATATACCAACATAGAAATAGTGTATTGTATGCTAGATACAGATAACCTTAGGATATCGTGGTTGAGATCCTCAAGCCAAACCTTTGGTGCCATAGATTGCAAATGAGTCCTTCAATATTAGTGAAGCTGATCGAGTTTTATTCTACGAAGTTACTAGTATACCCTCTTACCCCTTCAGCTTCCATTATTCCAAAATACACAGTTATTTATATATTTGGATAACAGTATACTTCTGGTCTCCTGTAATAGTTGATAAACCTACCAAACTCATCAATCGTCTACTGACTCATTTTCCAGATATTCTCGACCAGTAATTTGGATCCAAAATCTCCAAAATTACGTAAAATAAGCCACTAGATAAACGGAGATTATTCGTGCCTATAAAAACAAATTAATTTGTCCTGTACACGTACAAATAGCGGATCTCCTATCTCCTTATCACAGGAGATAATATTTCAGCATTCAAAAACACTTTTTCATAAAAAGCAAAAAGAATTTAGCGGTGTAGACATTGGAGAAGCCGCGTCGTTGTGATATAAGACGGCTTTAGATAACCTTGAGGTTGAATAATAAAGATGAAATTACAAGCAGATGGTAAATTAGGAAAGTCTTTTCATTTATCTTGTTGGGAGGCTTTGAATAGCAACGACTTCAAAATGTCGTGCTTAGTTATGGCTCAAGAATAAGGAGTTGAGCTTATTTGGGTAGAAGTATATTGTAATTGTATACTTGAAAGTAATTTAAGAATTTAGTAAAATTTGATTGGAATACTTTACAATGTTTAAGAATAGTCTGTTTATTCCGGTAATGAGAACTGAATGAGTCTTGAAGATCATTAGAACTGATTCACAAATACCTGGATCGTTTAAAGTTAAGATCGATCAAGTTTTGATATAAATCGAGCTATAGTCTTAAAAGTTTGAAAAGTTCGATTTTTTTAGATGGAAGTAGGATTTTTTTTAGTTCTGTTACATAATTACGTACAACGTAATTTAGAAATTGTTAGTCAAACTGACTACTATAATCGTTTGTTTGGCAAATTTGACAAGTTAAAGCCTGGGTTGGTCTTAGTTGCTGCAAAACTAGGTCTAAAACACAAAATATCTTCCTTGTTGGAGTAATTATTTCTGTTTGAAAATTATTATGCTACAGTACCTTTAAATTAATTATCATCATGCCAACGTTAATGCTGGTTACTTTCAAAGCTTTGGCTGTTGTTGAAATTACCTTCACAGGAAAATCTGTACCAGAGCTTCGTCCATTAATCAGTAGGTATACTGTACAGGCTCGTTGATAAGGTAGGCTTGGGTTTCCAAGATCTCCATAGCATGGAGCCTCATTTTTATTCTTAGCCTTCTTGGTACTTAGGATGAACTTACTATATTTTCTTTATCTTTAACAATGTATATTAAATTTAAGCATGTTTTAGATTCGCGAATAATAGCAAGATCAGGTTTTCTCTGCGATGGTATGCTAAAAAGTCTTTTCTGGAAGATTTAATGAAGCAATAAATTCATTACAATTACTCCCAGAAATAAGGTATTCGAGTTCAGTCTAAGCGTTTAATACTGTCGATATTTTTAAAGCTATTTCTTTAAGAGTAGGGACCTTTTTATAATCGTATCAGCTTAGTGAAGGGAAATAATTAAGAAATTGCGATAGACCGTTGGAGTTTGTGCATCATGCTCATGATCGAATGTTACATCGGATATTAAGTAGTTAATTGTCCATGACTTTGTGAGACGATTTTTTTATACCACTTAGGTTGCAGACAAGCACACGGCCCACCTCTCACTTTTGTTACACTTCTTAATTGCCATAAATCATTTGACTGTAGCACAAATCCTATTTCCTATTATTATTTTGAATGTGAAAGTTTGTGATATTGTAAGTTTTGATATTTAGACAATTGAATGTTTGTTACTCAATCATACCCTAACGGCTCTACGGATCTGGCTATAATTTGGTACAGGGTATGGAAAACTGTATCTTAGATAGGTTAATAAATTCACTTGCGCAAAGTGACTCAGTAGATGCTTACCTATCAGATCCAATTTGATTAATGATACCAACATTCCAATAATCAAACAAATTTAGCGGTAAAGTTATAGCATAACTCGACAACTCGACATTCCTCACTTCAGTTTGAGTGATTACATTGATCATCATTAATAACCTAATTATGTTATTGTTGGATAATATCAATGTTACATACCGATTTAACAGGCTAATTAGGGCAATAAATAACTTATCATTGCTAAATAGCAAACAGACCGCTATGCATATTTCTATAAAATCGAAAATCGCTTGCAAGACTGATTCCAGTTGTATCCGAGACTTGCAACTTTGAGCTCGGAGTTTGCTTTTCACCTTTTTCTAATATCATAAATGGCGTGTATTTGTAAAATGGGATCGACTGCCATTTGTGAGCCAACCACGGCGAACTATAAGCGATCCAGATTAAAAAAAGGGATAAGTACAGCATTCATTGTATCAGTCTTTATCTTTAAACACATTGCATGTGTTCTGTTTTCAAATATGTAGTTGGGCGTAGATCGTCATCTGTACTCCGAGTTTTATTGTAAATTTTAAATATTATGATATTTTTATGCTGGTTTGGTTATAATAATTGTGATATCTGTGTACTTATCCATATTTTTGCAATAAATAAAAATAAGTCATCGCTGGATCCCGGCCCAAAAAACGTTCATCATAGTAGCGCTGCTGACCTCCCTTTACGATTTATATTTCCGTAC
Organism: Lithosia quadra; assembly: GCA_963576445.1. Classification (NCBI taxonomy): domain Eukaryota; kingdom Metazoa; phylum Arthropoda; class Insecta; order Lepidoptera; family Erebidae; genus Lithosia; species Lithosia quadra. The sequence goes on along the minus strand of OY754899.1, from coordinate 4,411,125 downwards.
TTACATACTACTTAGTTACTCATGTCATAATATATAGGCAGACCTACCCATATATTATGAGAGAAGTCGCGAAGTAGGACATTAATTCAAACTTGAAGGTGCTCAACTGGGATAACTACCCACCTCCTACGGAGAACTGCAATTGAAATTAATGTTGCCTTGTTTACTTTAACTACCTTTATTGTTCTCTTAGGACATAGTAACGATTGTTGTACCTTACATTGATACGATTGTGTACACAGACATTACATTTTAGGAACCCTTTGAGGGTATTATTAAAAAAGACAATGCTAGAAATTTAATGTTATGCTTGAATCATTATAAGTTTAAAATACTTTTTTAATTTACGAGCAACTAAAGATTTCGAAATTGAACACTGTTGTTTGTTGTCAATATTAACGACGAAATTTGGCTCAGAAGTACGTAATTGCATTAAATTTATTGATTTGTAAAATTTTACTTAACTCTTGATAGATGGTGTGACGGTCCAATTACATAGCAATATGGTTTTGTTAGCGTAAAGTGAATATTATAATGATAAGTTATTATATTCGTTTGCTCGGTAATATGGTGCAAATACAAGCTGTTATTTTTTTATCTCCAACTTTGTATTCTATTCCAATTAGTTCAAATTGTTCCACTTAAAATGACAGCTATTCTGCTATTTTAATAAATATCGTTGCCCAGGGGATCCAACGTTTTCCTTTCTAATTCTGAGTTTACATAGTCTACAAAATAGATGAGTCGTTAAATATAATAGAATAATATCCAATTCGAAAAGCTAAAGACATTAAGATCACAAACTGATACGATAATACCTCTCTTGGGTAATATTGTCCCACTCAGCCAGTGTATCAACATATCTTTAAATTCTCAAATGGGTCGTCTTTTACGATACCCAGGGGCATCATCATACGACAACATTGTCCGAACAAATTTCATCCTTGTTACACGTTTCCGAAAATAAACCTTCTCACCCGTCACTTCCAGCCCACCCGACAACGTTGGGGGTAAAAACGACCGAGTGTTGCTCCAGACAGGTGAAATAGTGCGAAAAATTGCCCGGTGGTCAACGGGTACATTTCCCCGTTTAAGGCACTTCAGGCTTGAGTTCACATTGTTTGTTTTGAGCTAATCAGGTTGCAAAAGGTGTGATGTGTTCTTGAGAGAAGCCATGAAGTGGAAGTAATTAAGTTAGTTATGTGGTAGTTGGTAAAATTTTTGAATCTTGCTCCTTCCTTTGTTTGCTTATTGCAGAGTTCTAGATATGGCATGTAAACTTTTAATGGAATTGGTTTGCTATTGGTCCAATGCAACTTAACAACCCAAATATTTCTATGTACTAATTATACTAGCAGTATTTTGCGGTTTGCCTGCGAGTAATTTGATCCCGTTTTCGCAATCTATGGGAACCTTTTACCAAGAATAAAAATAGGGATAAAGCAATTTCTTTTTAATTTTTTCATTGAATAAACAATAGAATATTCTTTATTGTACTAGGTTTCTGCCCTAACGGCTCCGACAGATAATGATCTTCATTCTTATATTTCTATCAGTATTAAGCTGTATATTTGGAGACCATATAAATGTATACTAATATTAATTGAAATAATACAAAATGGGATTATATTTTTTCCAACTTGCCCTCCAAAAAACAAGTTTTCAAACGTTTCACTTGTCAAATGGGAAACAAAGTGTTTGACGTGCCAGAGATTTATTTTGGTGCCATTTGGGCGAGTATTACGCAATACTGCTGAAGTGGTTCTATACTATTTCCATTGACCAACATTCAAACTGCGGCTATATTGTAATGCTTAGGTCTCTACAAAATATTTAACCAAAATGAGATTATATTTTATTAATCTACAGAATGCTTTTCTATTATTTTTCATACTTTTGACTTAAGTAAATACTTAAATACTTACGTAAATACATGCATGTATCATAATGTTATGTCGACATGTAGTGTTCATAGACCGTATAAAGGTATTTCTATATTATGTATTTATGTTACATTGCCTATTTATGATACAAATTACGTTTGCAATTGACAATGTTTGCCAGTAACATCGATAAATGTGGTGTTGCTATGAGTCGAGTCCTTGAACAATAATTTATGAGGACTCAGCTGAAATATGAGAATAACTCAATAATATATATCAAAACTCCGAAACTAGTGGAGTAGTCTTCATATATTATGCTTTTAGGTGCTTGATGAAAGCTCGCTTTGAGTGCTCGAAACTAGGTAGTCTGTAAAGTTTACTAATTTGAACTGCTATATTTGTGTATCGGTATTTTGATTTACTATACCAAATGTAAGCCAGTATTTGAAATACAATGGTTTTGTTTGAATATATATCTAATGGCTTAACCCTTTTTTATACAACTTAGGTGGTGGACAAGCACACGACCCACCTGATGGGAAGTGATCACCGTGGCCTATAGACGGGTGTAACACCAGGTGTAACATAACCCTTATCGTTTTCAAAAAGTTACGACGGAACATTGGGAGAGGCCTATGTCCAGCAGTGGACTGCAATAAATAGACTAATCGATTGATTGATTGGTTGAACGGTAATTTTACTTAGAATCGATAACCAACCTCCCCGACCTCCGCGCGGGTAAAACCTAGCATCAGCTAGTTACATATAAAGCCAATTACAAAAAACATTGGCGTTGGTACATTTTTCTAATATATTATTTCATGTTCACTTTATCAATCCAAACAATCGTATCCCAATAGGGTCTCAACTGTACAAACACATTTCTCAAAAGTCGAAGTGGTTCTGACGATTCCTTCAGTACCTACTTTCAATATAAACTTTTAGAACAAATATCGAGAGGCGAATTTCACTCGTAAGACCTTTTGCTCCGAACCCAGTTATCGTAATGAACAAAAGTACTAGGTTTTTCCACTTCACTGTTTTTCCGGGGAGCTCGAAGAAATTCAGAGTATTTTTTCTGTTGAATAAGAAAATATTTAGTTGAATTAGAAGTTATAATTATTATGAAAAGTATGTTTACGTTATAAAGTAAGGGTAGGTAGAAATATATTCTTACTACTACTTAAAAACCTTTAAATAATTTGTGCCCAACATGAGATTCGAACTTTTGACTTCCAACCTAGCAGCATGGGCATGACATAGCCCTTGAGTCAGATACTGTATTTGAAATAACGCATAGGCCAGCATTTAGACTGCCATTCCATTGACGTGGAGCGGGGCGGAGCAGAGAAATATTAACCAATAGGATTCCAAAAAAAACTCCGCTCAGCTGCAAGAGCGGATTTTTATGGAATGCTATTGGTTAACACGCATACTCTGCGGTAGCCTAGTGGTCTGGGTAATGGACTGCTGAGACGAGGTCTCGGGTTAGATCCCAGGTTCACCATGGCACGCCAATGACTTTTCGATACTTTTCGAAGTTATGTGTGTATTTATCGCAGGTTTATAAGTGCCCGGTTAATGGCAATAGGCTCGCCACCTATTACATTGGGACCTAAACATAAACTGGCGAAATGTGGAAGCTAGCACTTCTGCCTACCCCTTCGGGGATACAGGCGTGGATTTATATGTATATTTTATATGTTGGTTAATATTTCTCTGCTCCGCATCAATATAACAGCAGCTTTAGATATACATAGAAGAGGTTTCCGTGGAAAGCGAGAACGGGAACAGAATTTTACGCGAGCGAAGCCACGGACAACAGTTAGTAATCCATATTTTATCTTAAGCTTACCCCGGAAATCGCTAATCAGTATCCATACACTAACAAAGTCCCGTAATTAATCCTTACACCGTTTACCATGAAGTAAAAGTTTTGAATCTGAAGCACCTTGCCGCGTTAGACTTACGAACTATTTTAATTAAAAATCTTTGAGTTGGGGGTGAGGAACAATATGAAAGGTATAGAGAAATGTTTTGAAATTTAAGACAATACATTTATTTGAGCGTTGCATCAACGGTACTCTAGTGACCAGAGTTTGAGAGTCTTTGGTTACGAACAAAAGTGGTCTAACAATTTTTTTTATTGGTTTAATTATAAGACGCTTTTATTATTATTATTATATGCTTTTATTTAAGTTGACAATGTTTGTTTGGGTTAAATCTAGCAATTGAAAATTGACTCTCTTCCTGTGGACGGATTGTTCTGATATTTGGCACATAATAAGTATATTTTTAGTTCTGGTGACAATGCAAGTAAATCTATTCTATATCATAGTAAATCCAAGATGGCCGCTGCTACAAAATGACGGCCTACGTATTTTTTGCTATTACCGCAATAAGGATATGAAAAGGCTTGACTAGTAGAATAACACAATAACTGTAAAAAAAATGCTAATATAGCCGTTTTTAGTGCATAAAAGCGTTTAACTTAGAACCTTTTTTTTCTTAATTTATGTTTATAATAAGATACAGTCATAGTAAGTGATAAAGTAAGGCTACAGGTTATTTATCATCATGCTACTATTTAGAGTTGTAAACATATAATTTGTGGAAAAATCGGGAACTTTCCATACATAAATTATAGGCATTTTTGAGATAAATGGAACCCACGGGGGCTAAGTATGCCACGAGCAAAGCCGTGGGGGACAGATCTGATATATTCTAGCACATCGATGAAGTATAATAATATTATAAGAAATGAAATAAAGTTCGATTTATTGATTGTGTCTTCGGGACAATATATTTCAAGAATATTAGATATAATCAAAATTTCTTGGTTTAAATATTTAGTATTACGTGTTAGCTAATATACAATAAAAATGGAAAAATAAAAAAAATATAATTATACATCATAAGCACCGTACAGGTGTTTAAGTTAGAAAATTAGTAGGCCAATAATCGTTATTAAATATAGACAAATTACAGTCTTTCCGTACTCCAAATGTCACTTATACCTTACCTTAAGAAATTTATATTAATAAGCGAGGAATATTTTTAATTGTAGGTACGATGTAGAAACAAATTACTTCAAGGTCATATAAACATGTACAGCCATAAGTTCGTTTGGTTGTTTGGTTTCTCTATAAGTTATTAATTTTCAAACACGCTTTCTAGTAAGTGCATAACCAGGTAAATCAAAAGAGCCTAATATACCAGTATGGCGATCTGACGATCAGTATGAGTAGTACAAATCACCTAGAAATGTGTGTCATCATTTCCTCGATCGAATCGTATCGTTTCGAATAGTTTAGGTCGACCAATCACACTCCAGCTCGTGATTTCGCCGCGGCGCGCGCATCGTACGCCGGCGACGAGCTTGGATGTGATTGGTTGACCTAATCTATTCGAAACGATAGCGATTTACGCTATGACACTTGTCTACGGGGGCTGGTCTAGTATAGTGACATTATGTATTTCATCTATACATACAAATAAATAAAATTGGAGTGTTTATTTGTAAAATAAAAAGACGACAAAAACGCCTTAGTGATAAATTGATAGCAACCCATTTATGTCTTACTGCTGGGCACAGGTCTCCTCTCCTCTAACGAGAGAGCTGAGAGGGTTTAGACCTTAATCCATACACGCTGGCTAATGCGGGTTGGTGGATCGGACAAGTCCTTAGAATTTAGGATATGTGGGTTTCCTCACGATTTTTTTCCTTCACCGTCAGCAGATGGTAAATCAAGTAATTAGCAGATATAAATTCCACAACCGGGGACCGGATTCGAACTCGATACGTCTGAGAAGAGGCTGCGTCTCTATCCATTCGGCTAACTGATAAATTAAACTAAGAAAATGTTAAACACATTCATATGCCAACGCAGCGCTTCAAATATTTAGTTAAACTGTACACTAATGGCCTTAGTTTAATTTAGTTAGTTTTAGTTTAGCGGCTGCAGTGATTTAACGAGTACAATGAATTACTCCAAGCAATTAGGGTCTGTTCAATTTAGTCTTTTCATTTCATCAGAGAATTTAAATATACAGAACACTGCGGCCATAATAACCTTGAGTTGTGTTCCCGCTGGTAAGTAGGGTAGCCAGAGCTCACTTTACCCCTCCTCCCCCCACCACTTCCTAGCCTCCCCACCCGTTCCTAGCCCTTCCCTCTTCCCTTCAGTCCTTGTGTTGTGCACATCCATAGGCCACGGTGACCGCTTTCCATCAGGTGGGCCGTGTACTTGCCTGTCACCTACGTGGTATAAAAAAAACATAGGCCGTATACATACGAGTTACATAGTAAGCAAGCAATACTGTTTCGCACCTACGTCCTTTTTTTGTTTACATGTACGTGTGGAAACCCTCGACCGATGTCACTTACCAGTACTTACAGTAACGTGGTTATGTTGAGATTAAACTGACTAAAACAATACAGTGTTCTATTCACATGAGTCTTTTACACGGGACCACAAGGAAGGAACTCCCCAGGAACCCTACGCTAAGGTGGTAGGACACAACGGTATCTCTCGTCCAAACTGAGCAGTCTGGGGTAGTATAGAAGACCACGGCCATAATAACCAGTGTTGTGTGTTCCCGGCGATGGTAAGTAGGCTAGCCAGAGCTCACAATCCCCTGTCATCCCCCAATCTCCATATCCACCTCCCATAACTCCCCTCTACAGAGTAGACAGCGCGAGTGTGACGCCCCTGATGTTGCACACGTCCATAGGCCAAGGTGACCACTTCCCAACAGGTGGGCTGTGTGCTTGTCTGCCACCTAAGTAGTATAAAAAATAAGGTGGTATTACCGTAAAGTTTGAGGGCTACGTCGTGCTACCATCTCGAACCTGCTTCTGTTAGAGTAAGAGTCATCCACACCTCTTTGCCTTAGGCTGTTACTTTATAAGGTATACTATAGTTTTGTAGATCCTAACTATTAAAACCTCACCCGGGAATAATAGGAAATTATATTATAATTATAGATACAACAGTAGACCCAATAGGTATGGTAGATAAATACCTCTAATAGGATGAAGAATTATATTATTACCCCTCGTTCAATTGTTGGCATTTATATTTTTTTACTTAAATAAGCCGGGCACAGTATCATTAGATTTGAAGGGCGTATACAAATAATGTTTCCCTTGAAATATAAAGTTGTTAAATTTTGTAATACAGAATTAGAAAAAATCAATGCCCTCCTACTCATTTATGAATTATTGATGTAGCATTTACGAGTATATTCTTGTTTACTTTGACACAAAACTTGATAATTCATAAAAAGAATATCATAGGTATCATTTGTTGTTGTTATTGTCAGTCAATAAAATTTCTGGAATTTCACTCATGAGACTATTATTAGCACAATAGAAATTTTCCTTCTCTCAATTTATTATTGTTTATTTACTTCGTAGTATTGTATCTTGCATTATGATAAAGAAGGCTCGGTTTAATTTGTACACAATTCATTTATAGGATTTCTAAGATACATTACAAGTACTTTATGTCTGTTTCTGTTTATCTAAAGAATCTTAGGAAACTTTGCAAAAGATTGATGATCAAAAAATTTTTTTAGTTACAAAAGGCTTGTTTTTACGTTTACAATTCTACACGATGTCAAAAATTCATTTATAAACTATCCACATAATGCATAATTTTAATGACTACAGTAACACCAGACTTATCAATTTTTTTTTCTTCTCTCGTGTCAATGTTGCCATCGCGGTGTAGTAATAGGTTTCACGACAATACCTCTACTTATGGGAGAAGGCCCAATCATAGGTATTTGCTCTATGAGAAGACTTCCAATTCAAGTAAGTTCATTTCCATCCGTCATATCTTAATTTTAATTCTTAACTAGACACTCTTTGTACTTACATCGTCATCTACCTGCCCTTGTCCCAATCATTTGAGGTCGGCGCAACATGTCATTCTCCTCTGTACATTCCTGTCAGCTGTCATCTCCTCAGTCACTCCCTTCCTTGCCATATCCTCTTTGACGCATTCTATCTATCTTTTCTTAGGCCTACCTCTGCACTTATAGCCCTCTATATTCATCTTTTGAACCTTTTTAACAACATTACTTTCATTTCTTCTCATAACATGACCATGCCAAGACAGTCGCTCGCTTCTCAATTTTTCATTCACTGGTGCAACTTTCAGACTTTCTCTAATGTACTCATTCCTTATTCTGTCCATTCTCGTCACACCACACATTCATCTTAACATAATCTCTTTGTACTTAAATACTTACTAAAATAGTTTACACTACAACACATGCGAACATAGCAATTATGTGGTCTAATATTGACATTTAAAAATCTTCACGTTAACCAAATAGTTCGGTAGCCGTATAAATTCATTAGTTCGTGTCATTTATCATGACAATCCAAATGTGCAGGGCTGTACCATTAACGTTCGGTTAACCATCTCATTAGCGTACGTTAGATTTGGAATTACGCGTATAAGGATGATGTTGATTTACTGGATCTGGCTTAGATCAATAATAACGTGTAAAATTTATGATTATTTGATAAATATAATAAAGTTATAGGTACAGATGCCGGCACGTAGGTTGGCCAGGTTTTGGAGTAGTTCGCGCATCGTGCACTTTGAGCCAATCAAATGATTCAAAGTACGAACGAACGGAACGTTGATTCGCTACAAGACGTCTCTCGGAGACATATGACCGCGACGGCGCAACCGCGTCTCCCGCGACCCGCTCATACCTCAAAGGGGACCTAAAAATCGACCTTTGCGCATATGACGCGTCCGGCCAATTTACGTGCCGGTATCTGTACCAGTCTCGTGCCGACATGTAGCTAGTTGTGTATAATTAAGTCGGTCGGGGTGCGAGCGAAAGTCGAAGTGTGAGGAAAATGCCTTAGGCGTCTGCAGACCCAAGATGGCGTGCGGTTTTAGTCGGTTCAAGTCCGATATAGTCACTTTCACTGTCCAGCGGGGGATTAGGATTTCCGCATAAAAAAAATGTATAAATTAAGTCATTAATAATTTTTTTTTTTAAATAAACTTTCCGGTAAGTGCATAACCAGACAAATAAAATGAGGCCAAACATGACAGGTTTATCTTATTTAGTAAAGAAGTTCCTATGACCACTTACCGTCTCCATCTTCATACCCTCATCAACAGAGATTTATAGATTGAAATACTATAAAATATCTACTAGTATAAAATACTATATTAAGCGAATATAAATTACGATAATCAGGCAAAGAATTAGAAGCAATGAGATAAATAATCCTGCCATTCCTATAAATCGCAAGGGATAACAAATAGGATTACACAGAATCCACTACATATCTAAGTAAACATACTACCCTGTTCTTGTTTCATAAACTCTAGGTCATAATGATGTCTCCCTGGCTATATTTATATAACTTCATGTGGGTTTCATATGTTTATTTTTATTTTGTTTTATTGTTTTTATATTGCTTTAATAAGTCATTTTCTTTGGTTCCGGTTCATATGTTTTACTGAAGTTACTTATTTTGACATTTAACCCGGCCGATTTGTTCATGTGAACTACAGTGATCCTACGTTCGTGAGCCGCAGGCATCATTCTATTTGAATTTACAATAAAAATAGGCTATGTGAAATTCCAAACTACACCATATTTTCATCCAAACCTATTTAGCCGGTCTGATATCATTAAGTAACAAACTTGCATGAAATCAAACTTTCTCATTTCCAACAGTAAGTACCTAGGTAAGACTGAAAAATAAGAGTTTAGAGTATAAGTTGATAAACTGTTGAGAATAGTATTTTTTTTTATTGGTAATAGGGTAATAGGCTCGCGTTTGACCACAATCTCACCTGTTGGTAAGTGACGATGTGATCGACGGAGGAGCACGCTTGCCAAGAAGTAACCTATTCACTCTAGACTTGAAGGCCTGGGAGCCTTCAAGTCTAGAGTTCAAGTTGTAGTTTTCCGGAAATACAGACTCAGGCAGGGCATCCCACTCTTTATCACTATTTATTTTCAATTCTATGTTACTTCCATTTTCTTCAAATGATCAGTGTGCCCAGTGATAGCGGAATGAGGTACGCTAGCTCGCTCAGTTACAAGGTATTATAATCTATTTACACTATGATTAATTGACAATTCAACTCGCCGGACTGACAGCAGTCTCCTGAGGTTTGATTATGCTGAGTTAGGCTTTTGATGAAAAATGTAAATCAAGTTAGGTAAATTGAATTTTGATTTTGATGTTTTTGTAGGAGTTACACTAGGCGCACACTGGGCGACACACAGCGACAGCCCGGCGACTAGACGCTACAATAGACTGTGGCCGAGAATTTTATATATTTTGTTCTAAGCTTCGCACACTTGGTGTCACGGAGTTGCGACGACAAGCTAGGGGAGTCTCTGCGTCTAGTGGCGCTATGAAATTGTCGGCTGCAGCCTGTCGTCGCGTCTAGACGCCGAGCTGTCGCTGTCGCCAAGTGTGCGTCTAGGGTTAGTGTTTTAGTACGTCAGCGGCAGTTAAGTTTTAAAGAACTCGATAAGAAATTTAGTAAGCTGTCTTGATTTTGGTAGGCTGGAGCCATCATTATTTTCAGCTGCATTCCAAGCTGCCACTTCAGAGCCCAAGGTCCGCTAACTCATTTTAATTTTAATTATAAGGTTTTTATGGAGACTGTTGTCGAACCTCCCATTCTGGAAGTCAGATCCTCGTCCGTCAATCTGCAGGTACGTATATCGACTTACAGCTGAGGTTAGCTCGGGCTAATAAACGACAAATAGATTGTACTTATTGCGCGTGAATGGAGATAGCGCTGCTGACTAACCATTATCGTCATCTATTATCATATTTTAGAGGAAGTAGAACACGATGGTATCGCCCGTCTAAAATGAGCTGTCCGACTGGGGTAGTACCTCCGCCCTACAGAAGACCGCGGCCATAATAACCATCGTGTTGTGTTCCCGCCGGTAAGTAGGGTAGTCAGAGCTTACTGTACCCTTCCTCTCCCCACCTCTTCCTAGCCTCCCCACCTCTTCCTAGCCCTCCCCCTTCCCTTCAGGGTAGGCAGTGCGTGTGTGTCACCCTTAGTGTTGCACACGTCCATAGGCTACGGTGACCGATTCCCATCAGGTGGGCCTTGTGCTTGTCTGCCTACCTACGTAGTATATATATAAAAAAACTACCTGTCTTTTTCACAATTATTTGGGGTCAACACAACCTGTTGTTCTCCTCCATATATTGCTGTAATTTTTTTAAAGCTGTAGGTAGATATATCATACATTAGTCAATAAGTTGTACTTGTACCTTATAAAGAAGTTGAATAAATACGGAGACAGTATTCATGTCTCCGTTGAAGGTTACTTTTGTTAAATTTTCGTTAGGCTCGGAATGAAGTTTTCAATATCTAATCATATAAAAATAGATCAAATATATTTCTGTACGACGCTCAGCAAATTTTCTCGTACAATTTGAGGAACAAATTCATTTTGATCGATGTGATCCTGTTTTTATAACAAGGTCTGTGACAAGGGTAAAGAGTCCTTTGTTCGTGACTGACAGCTATAAATATCTTGTATATTTTTCGTTGACTACTGGAAGGAATCCTTCTATTATACTATATTTTATAAATGATACTTTGAACTCATATTTTCTTAGAATTTGTTAAGATAAGTTCTATTTTTAATATTTTTTGAGAGAGGAAAATTAAAATTCGTTTTTCTGAAGATTAATAAAGAGTAAAGGACTATAATATTTAGCTTGAATATCTTCAAATTTATCAGCGAACAACTAATATAATACACAATAATATTTATGGGTTTCGTACTCATTATCGATAGACATATTTGCGAAGCCCATTTCTACAAACGCCAAATCGTCGAAGAACCATTTAACCGATGGGTCATTTTATCTATGGGCCATTTCATCGAAAGAACACATGCTCGAACTCCCATATCACCAACAGCACATTTCTTCGAGTGCTACATGTTCGAAGGTCAAATAAAAATATTTTTTAAATCAACAAGTTTTATTTTCTTATGGCTAATATAAATTTTCATGCTTAAATTTAAATTATATAGTCCTTTTAATCAACTTAAAAAAAACCTTAAATCCCAAAAAAAAAATAATGGATTTTATATATTTATGTTAGTAGCAATTGCTTTCAAAAATTCCAAGACATCCATACTTTCTCTGTTTCTCAGAATGGCTGCAAGAGAATTTTCCATTCTTTTCCCTCTCTTTTTTGGCGTTACCTCTTCGACGAACGCTCTTGCCTTCATAATTCTATGATTAGTAGATAAATACAAAACTCATAATAAATAAAATCCTATTTTTTTTTTATTCAATAGATTTTATTTTCTTATTTTTGAATGCATACTTACGTCCGAGAATTGTCAAACTACCTCCTTTCTACATTATTTCCTTGTCAAGTTGCTTATCATTTGAATTCTATTTACGAGTAGTTTGGTTTCAATAAATAATTCGTATGTTGTAATTATGCCTAATTACGTAGTGATTGAAAATTTCAGCTATACTGCAGAAAACTTTCAAGATCTTACTTATTTTAACAAAAGTTAACCTCTGATATTCTATTTAACACCTACGTCCGGGTTCAATACTTGTAGGTATTATAAGTATAATCTTACCACAACGCCGGCCCCGGAGAATAAAATGGTAACCGACATTGCAATAGTTTTAGTGTTATGCCATATTTGAAGTCTACAGAGCCCAATACATGCACTCAATTTTTTTCGTAATTTTCCTATGATTATTCATAAAAATAAAAGATAATATAATATTATTCGTCATACTTTTTGAGGAGCTCATTAACGTGAATAAAACTATTACAAACTATTGCCATCTTGGTTCCATTAAAAAAAATATTGTAAAAGCTATAACAATTATGTTCTCGTACAAGAAAACATCGCTATGAATTGTAATGGCGAATACCATTTTATTCGCGTTAAAAAACTTCTAAGCTCATCGGCTAACATTACTTTAGTCAACAGTTTGCATTGACACTGAATGGTGCAATTATATCTTGCCATACTGTTGTAGCGCACATTTTTGTACACGGTAGAGGTGATGACACTATACAATCTTCGTGCGAAACTCTGGAGTGTGAAATTAGTTAAAAAGATATCTCAATAATTAATTAACTCCTCACAAAATATTTTTTTATGTCAGTCACGTCAATATGACTTCACCTCGCTTGATGGTAAGCTAAAGGCAAAGTCTCAGTAAGGGCTGGTAAGGAATTCCAGGTCTTTATGGTGCGGCAAAAAAAAGGCACCGAACCGCTTAGTTCTTGATGGAATTGTTTGCACGGTATGAAATGATAAAAGGAGAGGGTGGAACAAGTTGGTGGAGCTCATCGGAACACTCACCATGGTAGAGGCGGTAAAAAACTGCCAAAGAGGCTATGTCTCGACCTAAATTGTAACGGTTTAAGAGCGTTGGTAACTTCAGGACTCCCAATAATACGGCCTGCACATCGCTACAACCTGTCGAGAGCATCTAGGAGGGAGCATCTCATGCAGAGCCATCCCAGAGATGAGAACACTGTTGCTCCGGTGTGAAAAACCGCCTCACCTTGTTCAGGACTTCGAGTTTCCGCGAGGCCGCGCCCATTTTGATGATGCTCTCGATGTAGGTTTTATTATTCAGTTTGCAGCGAACATCCATGCCGAGTATATCTAGGTTATCTTGAAGTTCTAGTAAAGTGTCCCGAAGAGTAACCTTTACTGTAAACGCACAAGCCTGCGTCTTCTTGGCATTGAACTCGACCAGGTTCTCAGAGCCCCATTGCGAAATGTGATTCAGGACACGATCAAGCTCGAAGAAGAAGCTGTTTATTTTCCCCTACGTTCGTGGAAGGTGCTAATCATCTGCATAGCAATATATGCTGCCTACTGACAGCATGTCATTGAGCTGTGCGTTAATGATATGCTCAAAAACCTTGCACAGCACTGAGGTGACGGCTATGGATCGATAAATGCCCGGGTCTGACCGATCCCTTTCTTGGGGATCGGCTGCACATTCACTTCCTTCCAAGCTGGTGGCACTGCGCCCGAGGTGTATGAGATGCGGTACAGACGCGTCAGCATGGGAGACAACTCCGCTGCACATTTACGTAGAACTACCGCTGGAATTCCATCGGGATCACTGGCTTTTCGGACATCTAGTGATTGCAGCACTGCACGAATATGGTGTTGGCTGATTAGAATATTAGGTATTACGTGGTCACAGTTAGGTAGTGTTCGAGACTGCATACCACAATCATCGATCCGGGAATTAGCCGCAAAGAGATTAACCAGCAAATCGGCTTTCTCCTGCGGCTCATGAACTAGCGATCCGTCAGGGTCTCGCAACGGTGGCAGCGAAGGCTAGCAGAAGTTTGATTGCACGGCTTTGGCCAGGCGCCAGTAGCTACGGCTGTCCGTGTGGTGCACCACAAGCTCCTGCCCAAGCCGCGCAATGCGCTGGGCATCCGCTCTGGTGTAAGCTCTCTTGCATATCTTTGGGGCTTTGTTGTACGCTGCTTTAAACCGACCTACGTTAGGATCGCGTTGCGCGGATGCTCTGGTCCAGGCGCGTTACGCCAACTGCTTCTGGTGAACAGCCTCTGTGCACTCGCATCCAAACCAGGGACGCGCCCTGCGGGTACCGGTAACATCAATGTAGAGGATATAATATTCTATAATCAGCCCATGGAATGTACGCATAGTAATTACGGAGTCCATCCCAGTCTGCTGACGAGTAGTGCCAAAGCCGTCGCTTCGCCTGCACAGTTCGTGGGGAGCTACGATGGGCACCTTGTAACAGACCAGGCAGTGGTCGGAGTTACCTAAAGTGGCACGCACCGACACACTGTACTCGTCTCGGTGACTCATCAGCAGAAGGTCTAGCAAAGAGGGCGCTTGACCTGATATTCGGAACTAATACCGAAAGCCATACGTTTATTGAAAACGAAGGTCAGGAAAACTAATTTTTATTTGCCATTTTTATTAGGGTTATCTTTTATACTTTAACATAAATTAAGTCTGATTACCATGACTTTATTTTATTTTCAAAACTAGAATAACATTCCTAAGGTTGATTAGTCTACAATAGACATCCCGTATGAACCAGAACAAAATGGTAAGGTTACTTTATTTTTTCAAATTTAGCACATTCATACGATTGAATAGTATTGCAATAGGGTATTATACTATTTAATATCTTTCTAAATAACGGGAATAAAATGGTAAGTGTACATTACCAAATTTCAATGACATTAAATATTTACTAACTTTTTAAATTGTAATTATATAAAATTTGAATTATGCAATTAAAGATTTATTAAATCAATATAAAAGCTTTAAAAATTAGCTTTAATTTGAGCTTTTATTGGATTGTCTACGTCTAATATTAGGTAAGTTATGGACAAAAAACGGTTTTTTAATTTTCCTGAAAAGTTAAGTTTTTGCGATTACCATTTTATTCGCCGGGGCCGGCGACAAGTGCAAGTAATAAGTTGTCATATTTTTATCGCACTTGGATAAACAGTATGGCAGAACATAAAAATAAGTACAAACATCGAATTTTACACAACACAAAAGTTAATATTAGTGTCTACGAGATGCAATGGAAGTAACATAACATAACATAAACTCACATCTATATCCCCGAAGGGGTAGGCAGAGGTGCTAGCACCTACATTTCACCATTTTATGTTTAAGTCCCAATGTAATAGGTGGCGAGTATATTGCCATTAACCGGGCACTTATAAACTTGCGATAAATACACACATAACTTTGAAAGCATCGAAAAGGCATTAGTGTGTGCCATGGTGAACCTGGGATCGACCTGGGAGACCTCGTCTCAGCAGTCCATTACCCGACCACTAGGCTACCGCGGTTCATGGAAGTAAGTCATCAGAATAATCAATAATACTTAATCAAAAATAACCAAACCAATCCGATTTTTTTAACCAAGTATTGAAGTACAAGATAGAAAATATCTACAAAAGTAAACCAGATTACCTTACGTTATTGTGGAGTAACAATAATACTGTATTGGACCAACCCTATCACAATAGTAT
This sequence comes from Lithosia quadra, assembly GCA_963576445.1. Classification (NCBI taxonomy): domain Eukaryota; kingdom Metazoa; phylum Arthropoda; class Insecta; order Lepidoptera; family Erebidae; genus Lithosia; species Lithosia quadra. Next base: position 4,395,173 of record OY754899.1, on the reverse strand, counting down.
AAAGAACTGCGTTGCCTCCAGTCCCGAGGCAGTAGATACATTAATTTTCTTCGTTAGAAATGTCTCAATAGGTAGATTGGAATTGGTTTACTGGCTTTCAAGGACCCTTTTTATCCTTACTTCTCTATATACTATTACAGATTCTATCAAAATTGTGTTGCAAGCTTTGAGCTGGGTACAGATACAGACCAGCATTACGAGGCGAAGTATAATATTTACAGTGAGCATATTAATTCGTGTACTCAAATCTTATAATGTTCAGTGCTAATTTTTTTTTATACCATTTAGGTGGCATACAAGCACACGGCCCACACTGATGGAAAGCGGTTACCTTGGCCTATGGACGCGTGCAACACCAGGAGCGTCACACTCGCACTGCCGACCCTGCAAAAACCTTCTAATGCCCTTCTTGAAGAACCCCATATTGTAGCAGCTAGGGAAAACCACTGCTAATTGAATCTCTAGGCCATTCATAAAACACTGAAGAACAAATCTCATCGTATATGAGTAACCTAATACCAAGGGATCTCGCAGAAAACGCTGCGGTACCCTTTGTAGCCTGCCTATCTTTGTAACCTTGTAACCTCCATGTAAGGGCGCGTTGTCCACTAGTTCGCTTCACTCCTTCCCACGACGTTTAATGAAGGTCCAGTCTTCCATTTAGCGACATATACATACTACTTGTTGGTCTCCTGTTTCTCCATATTAACATAATGAGAGATCACTTTGTAACATATCACCTTACCTTACCTACTTACCTTAAGCGAGCCAGCTGTTACCGAGAAATTGGTAACAGCCGGATTTGTTCGACCGGAAGATCGAATCCGGGATTTCATGTATATCAGTCGCACTATCACTCCCACCCTCACACTGTCTACACACCCGTGTATTATCTAGTAATATACAATTTGTATGCATTAATATTTTTCGCGTTTTCCAATTACAAAATCAGCATTACTTTATTGTGATTTTAACTGAAATGGTGCGTAAAAATTAATTAAAAATTAACATAATCAGTAGGTAATCTTGCTATGGTGGTAGTTTATTTCTGAGTTAATTATGATACTAATTAGCAATGATTTTTTTGTAAACAGATATCTATCCAGCCCAAGTACCATCGGTCCAAAAATCTGACACCGATTAAAAACTGAAACATTAGAAACATCTTTATAAATATTGGTTTATTGCCGGGATCTCGAGTGTAACCTAGAAAAAAAATGCCGGTTGTGCTTACCTCCCTATGCTAGGTCTTACTTGCCCTTTTGATGGGGAGGGGTTGGGATCAAAACTAGAACTGCATAACTCTGAACTCTATGATTATTTTCGCTACGGGTTCCAAGACATATTTAATAACGTTCAATGGGACTACCAAAGTGTCATTACTAGGTGTGTTTGTGGGTCACTATTGTTGTTCTTTAAAATATCCTGTATAACTGGTATTAGCACCATAATTATGGCATGATATAAGCTAATGCTAACAAATTAATATCTGTATTTAACACGATTCTCCGTCAAAAGATTTAATTATAAGGCGTTAATCGAATTAGGTCGAGTAATTTAATATTTTCTTATTCAATAAAGCTCGAAAATGGATCTAATAATTAACTTTATAAGCAAACAGTCTTTAGACAACACCCTTTAGTACAAAAATATAGCAGAACATCAAAAAAAAAACAAAATGGAGGTTTAACGTGAACGAAGCAACTGAATATTTTAATCTGAAGGTAAGTAACGTCCCTACTAGAAAGTTTACTTCGTTTAACAAAGCTTCGTACATTCTGTGTAAGCAACCTTATTAGTTTTTTTAAGACTTTGCACAAAGTATCTTTGGTTAATAAAAGCGTGGTCAATGTTATGAAATTTCACTTGAACATGCCAAGGGATTTAAGAGAGATGCAAAAACTACATGATGGAAGAAAAACTTATGTAAAATGATCATTTAAAACCTATGGAGAGAACGTGTTGAAGAATACAATTGACGACAATAGAATTTGCCAGCTTGCTTATACATACAAGTCAGCATGCACACACTCTCACTACTATATGGCCACTATGAGATGAATCATTCGATTTAGTCTAAAAATATAGCATGCCTTGTGTAAAATCGTAGTGACTCAGTTGCCAGTTGGCATCATTAGTGAACACACACTTAATCGGTTTTTAATTCATAGCAAGTGTTTCTCAAACTTTTCTAAGATGTTCGTTTGCGCTAGTTGTGACACTCAACATACTGAGGGACCTGTCTGCAGCACCTGTAAAAGTCATTACGACTTCCAATGCTCCGGGATCACCGAGGCTGGCTTCCGGAGGCTGGGTGATAGAAGACACAATTGGCGATGCCTGAAGTGCAAGTCATCCTCATCGCCGAGTTTAACTCCGGTCTCCCCTCAACCACATCAACTGGATAAGATGCAGGAACAACTATACAAGATTGCCCAACAACTGGAATCTCTGCCATTACTAGTTGCGGATGTGAAGACAATTAAAGACGATCTAATTAGCGTCAAGGAGTCTGTAGAAATGGCGCATAACCTTATTAATACATTCTCTGATAAGCTGAAGAACCTTGAGTCAAGAGTAAAGGATGTGGAGAAGGCAGCATGTGATGTCCCGCGCCTTCAGTCCGAGGTAGATAGACTGACGAGTGAGATGCGGGTACGGGATCAATGGGCGCGAGCTAATAACGTGGAGATTCGAGGAATACCCGAGAAGAAAAATCAGAATCTGTATGATTTAATTGATAAAATTGGGATGCTATCGGATCTCCCCGTAAAGAAGCAGGATATCAACTACATAGCACGTGTGCCTACTCGTATTCCCGATATGGATAAACCAATAGTAGTTGCGTTTAACAGCCGATACGTTAAAGAAGAGTTTATGGCGTCGGCTCGCAAGACAAAGAACCTAAACATTTCTCACCTAGGATTCACGTCGTCAGCTAAATTCTTCGTAAATGACCATCTAACACCCGCTAATAAGTTATTGCTCAACAAGGCGAAGGCGCTGACCAAAGAGAAAAAAATCCAGTATATTTGGGTCAAACACTGTAAAATCATGGTAAAGAAGTGTGATACATCTCCCACATTTTTTATAAGGAACGAAAAAGATTTATCGAAAATAACCTCTTAATTCAATCATTGTTATTAATTACTAGTGAATGCACTTTGAGAACCACACTCAACTACAAACTTTTTCGCCTACCGTCCCACCGAGTATTTCTTATCGCTGCGTCGGAGTGGTTTGACCGAGTAAGTTCGCACTGTACACAATTACTAGCTTTGAGCGGCAGCCTATATCACTGCATACAGTCTACTATGGCTTGCAACCGTGACCATTTGACTACACATTACCGCTCGGTTGTCTCGTTCACACCTATTCTAGAAATGAACTTTTTTCATTGTACCCCATTTGTGGTTATTTATAACACTATAAATCTTTATGAGAGAATATTGAGCACTCAAGTTATAAATAATTCACTTTATTATGTATTCTTTCAATTTATTTGGTATGTAGTGTTTAGCGTGAAAAGGTTTATACTGACAAATATTTGTCATAAATACCTTATTAGTGCAACATTTTTATGCGAAGTTTGTATGTTTTCATCATTGTTGTATCGGGGTCAATATACAGATCTTGTTAGTTATTTTTACAGAATTTCAGTGCCAACCGTAAATATAATTGTTTTCTACGCATCATACTGTGGAGCCATTCTGTTTGAGGTACTTCAGTGTCAGTTCTCGCAATTAACGTGCTTCTTAAATCGGTATTATAACTTTATCTTTAAAAATGAACTCTGTTAATTTTTATTACCAAAACACTCAAGGTCTACGCACTAAAACACACTTATTTAAGCGCAATTTACTCTTAAATACGTATGATGTGATATCATTAACGGAGACCTGGTTGCTTGATGGCATCGGTGATGAAGAGCTTTTCGATGATAGATATATAGTGTACCGTCGTGATAGGAATTATTCAGTTACAAATGAGAAATTAGGCGGTGGTGTACTCATAGCGGTCAGGCGCGAACTTTCTGCCGCACATAGGCCGGAGTGGAACTCTTCAGCCGAGGACGTTTGGGTTACAATCAGTTACAAGACAAGGGACTGTTCATTGCGTAAAATACATCTGTGTACACTATACCTTTGTACAGAAAATTCAGGTAACTCTTTTAACTCCCAGCTAAGTAATTTTAGCAATCAACTTTCAACAATTGTGAATTCATGTCCCGACGACACTTTTGTATTAATGGGTGATTTCAACCTGTCTAACGTTAGTTGGTTGCTCGGCGAAGATGGACTGGTGCCCTCAGGTGTTTCTGGTGCTGCTCAGATGTACTTTTTTGATACTATTTCTGAATGTAATTTGAAGCAATTTAATTCCTTCCACAACAACAACAGTAGATATTTAGACTTGATACTGTGTAACACTGACTTAGACGTCAACGTATGTGAATATCCTTTGGTGCGTGAGTATGTGCATCACAAAGCAATGACTATTACACTGAACTGTGCTGAGGTTAAATGCTTGAAGAGTAACCCTAGAATGAAGTATTTTTATGAACGTGGCGATTATGATAAAATCAATAAGTCACTTAACGGGATCAGGTGGGAAGACTGCTTAACACTTGGCACTTTAGAGGTCGCCACTGACTGCTTCTATTCGCATCTTTTTAGCCTTAGAGATGAATTTATTCCTCATAAGCTTTTTCACTCCTCTAGTTTCCCTCCTTGGTATAGTACATGTTTAAAAAAAATTCTTAAAGAGAAATATAAGTTCTTCAAAAAATTTAAAATGTATGGTAACTCAGAAGATTACGTTACATTTAGTTTACTCCGAAAAAGAGCAAAGCGAGTCGAAGAAGATTGCTATCGTTCTTACATTTCGAATGCTGAGCAATCGATTATAAAGGACCCAAAACTGTTCTGGAGCTTTATTAAGTCGAATAAGAAGGGCGGTAACTCTTATCCTTCTACGATGTCGTATAATGGTATATCAGCCACTACCAATGAGGATACATGCAATCTTTTCGCTACTTATTTTCACTCAACTTTTCTTTCCCCATCACCCCCATCGCAACCGTCACCTGGACCCCTGGGCGTCCCAGATAATTTTGACGGTGCCCATGAGATAAGCGACATTGAAATAAAACCTAAAGTTGTTCTTAAGTTACTCAAATCTGTAGATCTTAGTAAAGGACCGGGGCCTGATAACATTGTTCCAAGGTTCATAGTGGAATGCGCGGAACAACTGACCATACCTCTCACCATCTTATTCCAACGATCTATTAAAGAAAGTTCAGTACCAGACATCTGGAAGTCGGCATTTATCACTCCCATTCACAAAAGTGGTAACAGGAGTGATGTATCTAATTACAGACCCATTTCGAAGCTGTGTATTTTTGCCAAAATTCTCGAGAGACTGGTCTACGACCAGGTATACAACGCACTTTCTAGCGCGATAATCCCCAACCAACACGGATTTGTGAAGAAGAAATCAACTACTAGCAATCTTCTCACGTTCGTTGATTTTACGTCATCGAAAATGGATGGAGGGGGGCAGGTAGACACTATATACACAGACTACAGTAAGGCTTTCGATCGTATTGACCACAAGATACTGTTCCAAAAGCTTTTGCGGATGGGAGTTCATGGTAACTTGTTCCGATGGTTCTCGTCTTACATCGAAAAGCGGTCTCAGGCAGTTGCACTTAATGGGTCGATGTCCAATTGGCATACTGTGCCCTCTGGCGTCCCTCAAGGGTCCCTGTTGGGGCCTTTATTGTTTAATCTTTTTATCAACGACATTGCACCCTGCTTCGTACATTCTGAATTTCTGATGTACGCAGATGATATGAAAATCTATAAGCTGATTAAGACTGTAGACGATTGTCTTCTATTGCAACAGGATATTTTTAGATTTGAGGAATATTGTCGTGCGAACAAATTGGATATAAATGCCTCTAAGTGTTATATTATTAGTTTCACTCGTAAGCCAAGCATGCATGATTTCAATTACGCTCTCAAAGGTACCACGCTAAAGCGGGTTCAAGAGATCCGTGACTTGGGGGTGACACATGATGCTAAACTCACGTATGAGAGGCATGTAGACAATATCGCGACCCGAGCCCACAAAATGCTAGGTTTCGTCATCAGATCATGCTCACAATTCTCGAACATAAAGGTTATTAAGATTCTTTATTGCTCGTATGTTCGTAGCATCCTTGAGTATTGCTCTCAGATTTGGAATCCACAGTATGATGTCTACGTTAATAGATTGGAATCTATCCAAAATAAGTTCGGCAAATTCTTACGTTATAAGTGCCGCACTCTTGGCGATAGTTGCGAGTTATGTTGTAAGAGACATCACTTATTACCCCTACAAATAAGACGACAATTTGCGGATGTAGCTATGCTATTAAAAATAGCACAATACAAGATAGATTCTCCTCACCTCCTATCTATGATACACTTAAAGGTCCCCAATAGATCTGTAAGAGTGCCAGTAGCTCTCCATGTACCTCGTAGCTTCACCAATTATAGAAGTAACTCCTTTTTCCCTAGGGTAAGTAGGTTTGTGAACGGAACCTCGGATTACCCGGAATTAGATTTGTTTAATACCAGTCCTAATACTTACAAACGCGTGGCAACTGATCACTGGTTTGAGTTGGTTCTCTAGGCGTGATATGTGACTTTGTTGTAACAGTTATCTCTTTGTTCTCTTTTTTTTTTCTGTTATTTGAAACTTCTTTGCATGTGGTTCAATTGTAAACAAAATCATTAAGTACTTGTTTGTTGCATGTGAAAACTATAAATGGTCTGTAGTAATGTAAACTGTTCTTGTTATCTAGTTATTAAAACTGTCTGTTTTCCAAATAAAATAAAATAAAATAAATAAAATAGACAGCAAGTAAAAATATCAAGCAATTACGTTCCAATCAAATTTGGGTAACACATATTGTGAATTTTAATTTTAATAATTATTGCTATGTTCTTATTTAATTTGATAATATTCAGACACGATTGTAAAAAATTGTTAGTGAATAAATGAAATGAAAACCCAAAATTCACTCACACATGGTTAGCCGTCACCATTTTTGTGTTGTGGCACAGTCTTGTTTTCAACTTTTCTTGTCCGTGAGTATTTAAGATTCATGTTGTGTATATATGTGGTAAGTCTGAGAATAGCTGCTAGTAGGCTGGTATTCTATAAGTAGTTGGGATTTCAATTTCACGCGAATGGAGTTGCCGGATAGTCAAGTAAACGAATAACTTCCCGTAATAGACCCCCCCCCCCCCTTTTTTTTTTTCATGCGGAAATCCCCATGGATACCACCCCCGTCGGCCATCGGGGGTGGTTATGTCGGGATCGAACCGACTAAAACCGCACGCCGTCTCGGGCCTTAGTAACCGGGGTGTAAGGTTACCCACTGGGCATATCCCTCGCACCCCAGCTGACCCCGGGCCATCTACGGTTTTAAGATGGCCCCCTCGACCCCCCGAAAAGGGGGGTGGGGCGAGCATCGCGCCACTTCACCGACGGTGGGGTGTAGGGTGACAGGAGGCCGTCCTGTCACCCAACCGTCGGCGCGCAGACAATCAGCTCGCCCCCCGCTCGCTCCCCACTGTGTCATCTGCTAGTCAGAGGGACACGTGGAGAGCCTCGGAGCAGCCCTCTAGAGGGCCACTCCCACCCCGGCCGGATTGGCCGCAGGCAGCAGCGCCTAATAGACCCCCCTTATGAGCATTCATTGACTGGACTAGGATTGTTATAAAACTAAGGGTAGACAGTAGGCATCTATAAGCTTACCAAGATACATTACAAAAGAATATCACCCAGAATTCGAATACCAGAGATCTTTTATACCACTTTTAAGTTCCTCCAAAAGAAATAAAGGCTTTCAAGTAGGAAGAGAATAATTCCTGCCCCTTAATTGTACCATTTACATATTCATTAAGCCGGCTCGAGATTACATACTTAGCTAGAATTATCCGGCTTAATACAATATTTATAGGAGAGGAACTTAATTAAAACGGTTGTGACATTTCGAGCGTAGATAACGGTCAGATATTTTTAGGTTAAAATATAGAAAGAAGAACAGAATGTTTTACATTTGTAATGGTTAACTAAAGCTGAGCACTCATTAGATACAAAAAAGTTTTAAAACTTGTTGTGACGTCACTTGTGGGTTATTAGACAACATTTTCAAAACAGAATATTAGTTAGTAATCAAAATTACTGGTATTTCCTCTAACCCTTCCAGCTAAGCTAAATTACTTGTCTCAGGGTTCACGTCAGTAGTATAATAACCAGGATTAGAACTCGGGACCTCTCGATCGTAAGGCCAGCTACTTAACCACTAAGCCACCGACGCTTCCAGTGGAAGTATGCGCACTTTCATGTATTTATATCTATAGAGCAACGGAGAAAATGCTTAGGTTAAGAAATTTATGAATCCAAGTTTTATGCGTTTTGCATAAAAACTACGAAACCCATCAATCTATTTTTATAATTATTTTAATCTATTTTTCTAGTATCAACCTAGTTTTAACAAATATAGGTTGATAACGCAAACATAGACGCGTGCGAAAGCTATGCACGATATCAATTAGTAGTAATTGCTATAGCTGAAGCGATATATTTAATAAGGCAAAACAACAATTTGGCTCCGATTCGTGATTATTAATAATTGCCTGCGGTTGGTTAAATTTCAATTTATAATTGCGTTCGCCAATTTAATCGTCAATAAATTTACAACCATATAATATTCTATGAAGTTCATGATATACTTTGTGCTAGTTATTACTCGCAGCTTCATTCACGTGTAACCCTGGTACCTACGAACCTATTTCAGGGCTAAAAACTATGTTGGGTGCGGGCCGGAACCTCCACGTGGTGCACCTGGGCAACGGAGGCGAGCAGCGCCTCCCACTCGCCACGGGAGACGCTGCTGCCTGCGGCCAATCCGGCCGGGGTGGGAGTGGCCCTCTAGAGGGCTGCTCCGAGGCTCTCCACGTGTCCCTCTGACTAGCAGATGGCACAGTGGGGAGCGAGCGGGGGGCGAGTTGATTGTCTGCGCGCCGACGGTTGGGTGACAGGACGGCCTCCTGTCACCCTACACCCCACCGTCGGCGAAGTGGCGCGATGCTCGCCCCACCCCCCTTTTCGGGGGGTCGAGGGGGCCATCTTAAAACCGTAGATGGCCCGGGGTCAGCTGGGGTGCGAGGGATATGCCCATTGGGTAACCTTACACCCCGGTTACTAAGGCCCGAGACGGCGTGCGGTTTTAGTCGGTTCGATCCCGACATAACCACCCCCGATGGCCGACGGGGGTGGAATCCATGGGGATTTCCGCACGATAAAAAAAAATAAAAAAAAAAAGGGCTAAAAACTATGTTTGTGTATCCCTGTAGCGTGCTTCAGTAACAAACATCCAAACTTACAAACAATCCATCTAAGATTTGTACTTCAAAGTAGCTATGGCGCGTACTCATGATTTGCCTGAACTTATATCTGGATCCAAAAGATTTGTTTGTGTTGTGTTTTTTCTCATTGGCTGCCTACAGCGACAACATCTTTCCACCACTTGCTACGATCTTGGAGGAACGGGATATGATGTCCCTCCAACACAAAGGGAGGATCCTCTGACCAGGTAAGTTGATCAAGCCTGGCGGACCACGGCCCTAAAGTTATCGTTGGGATATTGTATATATTTTATACCAGCGAGCGAACTTCACTTTCGTGATTCAGGATCGTAGTGACGTAGTAGTAGTATCGAAGTGGTTCATCGTGCTATCGCTAGATGGCGCTGGGTATATGTGGTATCACCACCTTCAACTTTCATTTTTTTTTGAACATGCTCGCCAGTTGCGGGTTCATGACCTAGCTCCCATACACTCTCATCTTGCCTGGTATATGATAATCAGCGCCATGAGATACCTAACAGGCGGAGGCTAACCGTCAATAATAGCATTCTCAAGAAGGGTTAGCGTCAGGCAGGCGGCTAGTTTTTTTTTGTAGCCGTTTGCAGCATGTGTTGGTATAAAATAGTATTAGGTACATTCTTTACATACTATGAAGCAGTTTAAGCTTTACATTTTGAAGAAAATATAAGACTATCAACAGGTCCAACTTTATTGTATTCAACTCACAGATTGCGGTGCCAAGTAGAAATTGCTTCGTCGGATAAAGATATTGAGTACCCAGAAAACTAGTTTAATCGTCGGCTTTAATATAATATTACACTGCGAAGTAATAAAACCAGATGCTCCGAGAAATTCAGATGAACATTTCATGAACAAAAGAGCTGTTTTGACTTCGTTGCTAATGTCAATGAGGGTACACATGGCCAAGGAGATAAGTAACCCTTACATTTACATACATCTTCATACTTAAAGGTACGGTCAACAACAGAAGTCGATATAGGTACACTAAAATCGTGGACGTCGGTTTTGGCGTTTTTTGACTATACGGAGATTAGTCAATCGCCTGTGGTCATAAAAAAACATGCGTAAGATTTTAGGTCTGACGAAAACTTTTCAGACAAAAAAAAAACAAATCAAATTCCATTCAGTAGTATTTACGTCCACCGCGAATAAATTCACAAACCGACAATTATTCTAAAAATAAGTGTGTTGAGAATCTTTCATAATAATTATAACATAACCCAAGTATTTTTGAAGAATATCTCCAATGTACAGACATAGCTCCTTTACAATTTTATAATAGTACTAGCTGTTGCCCGCGGCTCCGCCCGCGTGGATGTCGAAATCCGTTTCAAAAACTATCCTATCTCTCAAGTTGGATCGAACTGCACATGGTGTGCGAATTTTATTATAATCGGTTAAGTCGTTTAGGAGTCCATTGAGGACAAACATTGTGACACGAGATTTATATATATTAAGATAGAAGTACTTATATAGAAATACAAAGGCTGAAACGCTAAAAAGACAAGCCTCAATTTATGATATGACCTGAGAATGAAACTATTGTACTAAAATTCTCTCTTGGAAATAAAAATTACCGTTATCCCGGTAAACTTTTCTTGGAAGTATACCTTCATCTACATATTATTAAATCAGAACTTATTTTTGAAAAGTTTTAGGCGTAGAGATTGAATATTTCATTTAAAACTCTCGAGGACAAAGATGGTGATTTACATGATATTGTCCTTTCACTTATAATATCTTCAAGGTTTTCATTAATTCCATATGCGTACATAATTTACAGAATCCGTGAATACAGAAAGGTATTTGCCTATCTCTTAAATTGAATCCAAAAAATGAAAGGTTGATGACCTGCAGACGGGTTGGCTTTTTCTTCAAAAGGGCTCGGTTCCGATCTAGGCGTATTGATTTTTTTAAAACCTATGATGCCGTTTTAGTATCAGGCCAGAGACTCCTTTAAGCCTTTTTCGGATTTGGCCATCCATGGCCAGTTGAAAAAATTAAGTACCATGTATATATATTATTAACAGGTGTTCAATAAAATTCAAAGCAATTCGTATGCTAACTATTCCTAATATTTATACTATATTCCTTATAAATATTATAGGTATATTATAAATATATGTTTATCTGGTAGTCCGTGAGAGATAAAACGCATAATAATATTGTGCTGAGAGAATAATTTTGACCTTAACATCACAGAGGCAAGAATAAAGTAGAAATGATCTGCGTAGAACATGCTACGTAGCACTTTCAATCAAGCTACGCCGCAGCTACGCTCCAGCTACGCAACTACTACGATGCTCTAAAATAGTTTCTGTTAATGTTCCATTGTAATTCGCGGGCACATCTAGTTAATTATAATATTTTCAAGCATGAACTTTAAAATTCATCCACTCACCAATTACTCGTGTTTCATTAACAAAATATCTTATAAAATTGTAGTACCTTTTTAGAAAAAAAACTGGTTAACCAATGAAGTATTACCATTACGGTTCCCACATAATTGAATAAAGCGCCTCTCTACGACCCAAAGGACACATTAATGGTGTTTACGTAAAAATACCTCTGACAACTGACACGCCAATTAGGAAGCTTTGCGATATTAAAAATATTACCACAGTTGGTAGTTCAGTGTTATCTAGCCGTTGAATGTTTTTAAAAGCTTTTCATAATATTAAAATAAATTAAAAAAGAAAAACAAGTTTAGTTTCCACAAGCTTTTATTTAAATTGCTCTGTGTTTAGTTCCAAGTAGTTCACTAGATGGCGTTGTATAATTCATAGATTTTGTAGATCGTGGTGTTCGCACCACACCGCACACTCTTCAGTCTCTTAAAGTGTTTTATATAAGTTTCGAGTGAATAAATTTAATTTGTCTTCGCTGGGAATGTGTGTTTTGTAGAAAACCATTTTAACTGCGATTTTTGGGACTATGGTGCACTCTGTCAATTTTGATGTTGTTGGTATGGGTCAAATCTTTGATGTCCAATTAGAACTTCTTTCTGACATAAATTGAACTCAAATTGATAATGTCAATGCCATAGCCTCATCCTACAATCGGTAAGTATACCGGTTTGCAGTGCAGGTGAGAATTGCCTTTTAGGAAATCCTACCATTCTCATTGTCAAGTTGGTAAAATAAGGAAAAATGTGTTTAATAAATTAAAGAAGAAAGAAAATTGATTGACAAAAGTTTTCGATTATAATATTATACGAGTATTAACACAATTAATAATCGTTTATACATTCAAGGAAGAAGCCGACGATACAATTTTATTCATTTTATAGACCGTTGAATATTTTCTTTAGACTACTCAAACGTCAAACCAGGTAAGTAGATATATGAATTATGACGACGATATCAAAAACTCTTTGTTGTGAATAAATTACACGGAATGTTGATCAAAGCGAGGCCGTGATCTGAACAAGAGCGTTAGCGGAAAGCGATCAGCGTTTAAATACATACTAGTTATTGCCCGTACTTCCGCTGGCATGGCCTGATCACATGCCCGCGATCCACAAGAACCTATTCCTGAGATGAAAAGTAGCCTACTAGTTATTCCAGACTATTATGTCTTTTTTTCAAATCCCATCCAAGCCCTATACCAGCCAGTGTATACCAGGATTCCTGGGGATCACCTTTCAATCCCCAAGGCTCTAAGTAAAAATACGTAACGGAATATAGTTTGAGATATCTAGAGGCATTTATTAAACTCACAAATACTTTGTGGGCTCATTATAATACGGAACAGAATTAAAGACTTTGAAAGTTTAAATTAGAAATGGCATTAGAAAAAATGAGGCTAATTTATCCGCTCGCGATTGAACTAAGGCCACAGCCTGTAGCCAAATTACATGTTCAACAAAGCCATTCATTTTTAATACGAGAGATAAGGGCTCTTTGTGCGAACTCATTATTATAATTAAAAGATTATGAATGCCAATTATTTCATGGTAAGCATTTGTTATTTTGGGGTAAAGTATATTAATTTGGCTGACAGAAAGTCAATGTCTTCGTAATTTAAAATGAAATTATGATATGATAGGAGAGTATTAACCTACATTAAGGTATGTGATGGCTTCACAAATTAGTGCGGCTAGATTAGTGAATTTCTTGATTAATTAATTCATGTAGAACTTGTAATGTATGTCTCAGTAACTGTGTTATTAAACCAATTTTAGGCTCAAGAGCTCGCAGAGGGCTAAGCCGGTGGACCTGCTGATTTAAGGGCGACGAAGGGGGTTATAAGGTCACTTCCATGAAATTCTCGTTCATGGGTTCCTCTAGTGTGCAGCTACAAGGACACGCAGCTCACGTTAATAGGTAATCTGCGGGGTAAATTCACACTCACACCGAACATCTTCATACAAAGCCGCATAATTTGCTTTAGAAAATATCTTGCATTTATTGAAGCACGTTTTTCGCTATTGTTTTGTTTCTGACATATAATCCTTTAAAAGGTAATTTATGTAAGACACATGGCATTAAATGTCAAAAAATTCAGTTAAAATATTGTTGAACAATGGTAAGCTCAAATGTTTTACGTGAAAATTTTTTGAAGGGACGTCGATAAATATGCCATTAATCTTGTAGAAAGCTTTCTCACTTTGAGATTTTAATGTAATACAAACATGTTTTTAACTTAGCTAAGGATTTCGAAATGTGGATAGCTAAATATCGAAATGTTAACTAAGAAAGACAGAAATAATTGTATGTATGTACATGTAAATATCTATTTGCTTTGGACTGGCTTCTACGTATTTTTTTAAATCAACCCGTCAATTTGACTTTACCCCACTGGATGGTAAGTAAGCTAGGGTGAAGTTCAGAGTATATGGACTGCCGTTCTAGACACCATCTATCCCAAAAGGGCGGTTTCTACCTCGACGGTCTAGATCTGCCTTTTCATTCCCTATTAATCCTAATTGATCCCTCCGCCCATGGGCTTTTTTTGTAACAAAAGGTAGCCTATGTTCTTTTCCAGGCTCTAGTTTAACTCTGTACTAAGTTTCGTCACAATCGGTTCTGTGATTAAGGCGTAAAAATGTAACGGACGGACAGATAGAGTTAGTTTTGTATTTAAAATATAAGTAAGGATAACAAGATAACAAACTCTTTAAAAGGCATATCAGTTTATAGGCATTAAAATAATATCGTTATTATATTGTCGATAAGTTCGGTGGTTACTGTTGACAATTCTGAGCGCCGGACATAATTTGTGGTGGTCCGACCACAGCGCACCTGCAGTGAACCACTTGTCAACGCTTACCGGCACACAACAGTGTGATGCATTAAAGTAAATTTTACTGTACGATTAAAAAGCATTTTGTTTGTTTTATGTCTCATTATAGATGGAATGAATATTACATAAACAAATTGTATTTTTTTTATTTTTATGACTGAGTTGATATGAATGTTTATTCAGAAATACTAAATAAATAGCTTAATCACATTTCATGTACCCTATGTCACACGGGAGATACATACCCTTTATTTAAGACCCCACTCATTCAAATTCCCCCAGCCGCTAGGCCTCTAGAGGAGAACAAAGAAAACTACATACATATATACATACATACATACGCGCGAAACACATTACCCCTGATGGCGCATATAATATTGCCTCGTATTATGGGCGGATTCTAACTAAATAAACACTTTCTTGCAACACAATAAACATGATGGACTAAAACTATAAAAATGTACTCATATTTTATTAATTTAACCCTTGAATTTTGGAGGCGAATAAATATAATTGAATTTTTGCCAATAACCGGTATTATATCTCTTTTATTCTGTATCGTGTACAATTAGGGGGCCCAAAATGAAACATCTCCTTTTTGCGTTTATAATAGATAACAGAATGGCCACCTGTCAACGCCGCCGCCGACGCGGTGACGTGACACTCATCCTCCCCTCTTTCCCAATACTTTTCTAAAGCCATAAATAGCTCAAGGTCATCCAGGGTGTGGGAGAAATGGCTTATTGGTACTTACACCGCAGTAATTGAGACCCGAGACATAACCACCAACGAGTGGTATTTGAGGAGATTTCCTCACGAAAAAAGCTACATAATACATTGACCATCATTCAAATCCGGAGAATATTTTCAAGTCTTCCTTATTGTTTAATATTCAAAATAAAAATGACTCAACTTTTGGACAAAGATGAAAGGTAGGTAGTGGAAAATATTAAAAACTTCTTCGCACACAAAACGACCATTGTCACCTCAAAACGAATATTTGTCATAAAGCGTTAGAGAATTTGCGTCTTATAATACCTACACTTATTCAATATAAGAATGAAGACCAATCTCACAATAGCGGTCGTACAAAGACATTTTTCAAAAGGAAAATATTACTTTTCCAAATTGGTGTGGTATAAAAGACGTTTTGTCAATATTTTTTTTGTCTGTACTTGCAACCGTTCGCGTATTCGCCAAGAAACTGGTAGAATTAACAAGTCAAATGCCTTTTTATGTATTTTAATATTAAAGGTGTTTCTGGGAATTTGAATATAGCACTCAGGAGGTGGATTAGGATAAAATGGAGTATTGTGATTTGTATTGTGTTGTAATATTGTAACACTTTAAGGTGAAAACCAATCTCACTTAATCTGCAAGTCGATACACCTGCTAATTACCAGCTTCTAAGGATCTATTTCAAAAAGCAACGATCAAAAGCGGCTTTTGGGAGAAAATATTACAAACTATTTTGAATCCTATGGACGTGTGTTTAAAGTTCGTAGTCATTAAAGAGCAAAAAAAAGGTCAGCGAAGCGCAGCGCAGCAACTAAGCTGGACGTACCATCCAGCAAGTACTTATATTCGTAGTACCTAACAAATACTAGTCGTTGCTAGTCACTGCTTTTTCAGTAGGAATTAACTTTTATTGTCTAGCGCAGTGAATTTACTTTGATTATGTTCTATACTTAAAATAAACTGCACTATAATGAGCTCTGGCTGGATACTGTTAACTAAACACATCTAAGTTAGTTCATAAAAGTGATTAATGGTTAGAAGGGATAGTCAGAAAAGCGGACAACCAATATGATGAAATGTACGATTAATATTTACCGCAAAACGTGGAGACGGACGTTTTCCAATCAACAAAGTGACAGCAACAGAATGCTTTAACGTGGGTTGGCAGATTTACCTAACTGTATTAGGTACTTCATTAAATACGATAAATTAAACAGATGGATCCGAAAGACTATAGATATGTTTAGGTACTTTAGGGCTGCAGCTCATCGCTATTTTGAACTTCGAAATCCAGTATGACAGGCCTATCTATGTCATCATCATCTTCCTGCCCTTGTCCCAATTATTTGGGGTCGGCGCAACATGTCATTGTCCTCCATACATTCCTGTCCGATATCATCTCCTCAGTCACTCCCTTCCTTTCCATATCGGCTTTCACGCATTACATACATCTTTTCTTAGGCCTACCTTTGCCTATCAGGCCTATCTATGTACTATTATGAAATATTAAAGTAGCTGTGTCTTTGAATATTTCACTTGTATTTTTGATTCAACTTCTGTTCGTTGGAGATTTAAAAAAAAATTGCGTTGCGATTCTGTTCACAAAATTGATATTATTAGTGTGAGAAGCTAAATGTAAGTATCTTTTGAATAGTGATGATATATTCTGTTATGGGAAGTCAGTCTATACCAGAGAAGACACACCTTTTATAAATGGGTACTAATTTAAACATTAAAGTATCAAATGATAGTTAGAAAAGGCGAAGAAATAATCATGAAAATATACTAATGTAGTTGAGATGAGGTCATTGGGAATTCTAATTTATGGAGTAAATTTGAGTAAGTTTTTAACCGACTTCCAAAAAGGAGGAGGTTCTCAATTCGTACGCTATTTTTTTGTATGTAATGTTACGCGATAGCGGCGCCAATTATGGATGGGTTTTGAAAATTTTGATGATTTTTTGGTTTGAAAAAAAGCTACTTCTGAGGTGGTCCCATATCCAGGGTATCAGGATCTGATGCTGGGATCTTGGGAAAATCGAGGGGAAATCATTAAATTTACGGCAAAAATTCTGTTTTTGATGCCTTTGTACATAATAAACCTCATAAATAGGTACTTTTCTATTTCTGTACACTAAAAAGTAAATAAAATTAGTTTGCGAAGTCGGTTTTTCAAACGTAGTTATAATTATCATCAAATACATGTGTCAGTATTCGCTATAATATACAACACAAGTAATAAATCAAATCAAAAATGCATCAAAACCAATTCTAATGTCATCATGCAAAATAAAACGAGCAAAAATAATTGCATTTCCCAGCCTTATGCAAAATGCATGATACTGATGCAATAACTGGAATTTGCCGAAGTTATACTCTGTTCAGCATACGCTGTATTGTTTCATTTATTTAATTTACTTCATGTATTGCTAGTATGTGTAACATACTACGAATATTTTTCGAGTACTGTCGAATATTTATACAAATTGTTTATATGTTAATTTGAATAGTTAGAAATATAGAAACTGTAGACTTATATTATAATCTATACTAATATTATAAAGAGGTAAAGTTTGTGTGTTTGTTTAATTGTAAGGGGTAATCTCGGGATCTACTGAACCGAAAGCCACATCATTCGTGAGTGTCATATATATTTTATTGGAAAACTGGAATTTACACCCGGGCGAAGCCGGGTCCCGGGTCGCTAGTACATGATATTTATTTAGATGATTTACATGAAATCGTACGGTTCATACCAGTATAGATACTAGTAGAAACTTGAAAGGTGTTAAACTAACTATGTTTAACACACACAAAAAAAAAGAAATAAATAGCTAGTCAAAGTCAAAGTCAAAGTCAAAGTCAAAGTCAAAGTCAAAGTCAAAGTCAAAAATTATTTATTCTGTATATAGACTATTAAATGCGGCACTTACAAAATGCAAGCTGTGGTCTCTCTTAATCTGTTGAGATAAAACCATGAGTGTATAAATGTGTGTATACAACTTCCACAAATATATTATTATATTGAGCCGAACTGAGCAGTTTATCTGGGGTAGTACCTCTGCCTTATAGAAGATTGCGGCCATAATAATCATCGTGTCTGTGGTGTATCCGGCGATAAGTAGGGTAGCCAGAGCTCGGATTGTGTACTCCTTCATTCCCTCTCCCTCCTACAACCCCAAATTTCCAACCCTTGCACACGTACATAGGCCACGGTGACCACTTCCCATCAGGGGGGCCGTGTGCTTGTCTGCCACCTAAGTAGTATAAAAAAAATATCCCTGCAAAGAAAAAGAGCTGTTTTCAAGTTTTTAAAACTTTGTTCGTGTATCATGAATAATCTTGGTGACTTAGCATATTATTACACTTGTTTCAAGTTCGACTGAAATCATAAAAGGTTTAAGAGTTATTTACAATTCACACCACGCACCTACAATACCCAGTACTAAAATAGTGAAAGATCATAAATGTGAGTTTATATCCACATTTTATAGCCCCATCTCGTCTGAATATTCTCAGCATTCACACACTCATATATATCAGTCTATCAAGTTCCCTGTTATTTTTTATGTTTTTATTCCTATCCAACATTTTTTATCGAGACACTGATATTGTGCAGTAAAATGTTATATTTGCATTTAACATTATATATCTCAACAATTTAACCCTATGGCTGTGTTGCCATAACCTATAAACTCTCGCACCTTCATCAGAAGTGGGATAAAAAGGTAAAACAGGAGAATAGAAAACAGGTAAGGAAATTAGATATACTTACTTCCAAAAACCATACCAATAATGTTTTGTACGTTTTAGCATCGCTTTCTCTGGTGCTACTTTTCCACTTAATATACTTATCAACTATAGCTTGGAATATTTTACTATGTGGCACTCTTATGGTAATACTTAAGAGGGGCGTACGTTGGTGGTGATATTGTGGCAAGAATGAAAAGTGCGGGTGGAGAGGTGGATGTATTTCATATAATACCTACATAGATTTTTTTTATAGTCAATAGGCCCGCGTTTGACCATTATCACACCTGATGGTAAGTGACGATGTGGTTGACGATGGAGCAGGCTTGCCTAAAAGCAACCTATTCACTCTAGACTTAAAGACTCCCAGGTTATAGCTTTCCGGAAACACAGACTCAGGCAGGGCATTCCACTCCTTAGCTGTACGCATATTGAACGTATTGCTGAAGCGATTCGTGCGTGTGAGCGGAATGTCCACCAAATAAAGATGGCAAACGAGCACACGGCCAACGGTCAACCTGATGGGAACTGGTCACCGTGGCCTATGGGCGTGTGCAATAAGCTATACCCAGTATGCCATAATTAATTATTCTTTTTATAAAAGTTTACTTCCTAGTAGTCCTCAACCATAGCTACAGTAGCTGTGCGTTGCTGGTCAGAATTTCAACGTATTCAATATCATAGCATGACTTGACTTGACATAGGGCACTAGTAAATTTTAACGAACATCTCCTATGTGCATCTAAAAGCTATCGTTCTGATCTATGTTAGTCAGAGCTGACAGGACAAAGTTCTATGCCAAACCAGGTCGATTACTTCGCAAGATATATCGCTTCTCTCCTCACTATGTCTGCACTGTATCTATGCTAATTGGATGGATATGCTAAGAAACGGAATATAAAAAGGTTTTTGATATTTTGATGGCCCCAAATATTTCATAATTGAATATTAATAATATTTATTGTATACTAGCCATTTATGATAAAATAACTACTGAATCTAGAATGTAGGAGTATGAAAGATTTTCATTAGTTTCAGACTTATTTTTTGTATGGAACTTGTTAAAATTTTAGTTCACGGAAGATTTCAAGTTTCATTAAATAAAGAAAAAATGATTTAGTAGTTCATTTTAATTTTTTTGATATTGGGACAAATGAAACAGTGTAATAATAAAATTAAAATGAACTAATAACAAAACATTACCTGTGCCCGTAGCCAAGTGGAAAAAGTCTAAATCGCTATCGTATCGTATCGAATAGAAACGGTTAGGTCGACCAATCACACTCCAGCTCGTGATTTCGCCGCGGCGAGCGCATCGTACGCCGGCGACGAGCTTGGATGTGATTGGTCGACCTAAACGTTTCTATTCGATTGCGATTTACGCTACGGAATACACTGACATTTGTCTACGGGCACTGGTTTCATGGATCAAATTAACACTGGGACTAATACTTTTTTACATCACTTAGGTGGCAGACAAGCACAAAGCCTCAAACAAACCAACAGACCAGAAAACACAAATAGTCTACTTCTTCAACCTAGCGTTAATCCCAGTCGCATCCAAAGCTTTCACCTCGGAGTCTGGGGTCCACTTTACCAGTCTTAACTGCGGATTTGGCTGGACCTCGATATTTTCCGTGAAGCGACTGCCATCTGACCTCCACAACCCAATGGTGATATTAAGCGATACCGAAGCATTGCAGCTAGACCGTTGTTGTTGGACTTTTTAGGGCTCCAACTACCCGTAACGACGGTCCGAAAGGGATTTTTGTACACAAACACAAATAGTATAGTTAATAATATTTCCAGAAGCAATTTTAGGTAGATAATGATAATAATGTTATATCATCCTAAGTTTCACAGAAGTCAGATATTAATTCTGTTTTTAGTAGCTCCCATATATGTATTATTCTATTGGCAGGTAAAAGGAAAACAGCGTTATAATGTTACTATCTTTATTTGTCAAAGTTTGCCTTACGAATAGTTACATATCTACTTTATTTTATCAATATCTACAAACTGCATTGATTCTTTTCGTGAAACATTTCAGCTTTACATGAAACATTTTGATTTTAATACAAATATTAACTTATATTATTGCATAATAATTAAAAATCAAAAATTACAAATTAAATTATAATAACAGTAATTTAATTAATATTTACAAATTGCTATTTACAATTTATGTTACACATAGTTTAAACCTATTAAACATTCGACTAGAAAAACAACTACGAAACAACATTTAAAATAATTGCTTCAGTGCTATTTTATCTCTCAATGGTGTACTTAAAAATTCGTGTAAATAATTATTATTTACATAAATTACCTATTCTATTTTCATTAAAAAATAACGTTAATTTATGTAATAATTAAAAACTATAATAGACTCATTAGCGAGAAACAAATATAATATTTTGAAAGTTATATTCTTACAAAAATTTAATAAGAATACTTTATAAAATTCCTCTCATTAATAAATAAATAATAACTGATAATAACATCTGCATTCGTTCTGAAGGCTAATTTATTTGTTACTGTTCCAATAAATATAATACAACATAACTATAAAAAAAATGATTTTCTGATCGGAAAAAATGATCATCCAGGACGGGACTTGAACCCGTGACCAGTTACAGAGGGAATGCTCTGACCAACTGAGCTACCTGGACCCATCTTAGATGCTCGAAACTTTCCGATATATTCTACGGCTTAGGGCGCCGGTGGAGGTCCGATCAGAAAATCATTGGAAATAGTTAGCATGCAATTGCTTAAAAATTTCATTCAATATAAAAAAGTTAACAAAAGACTGTTTGTAGAATAGACAAGTAACTAAATAGTACAAATTTTTTTATTAAATGAAACATTTTTTTGTGAATGAAGTGTAACAAAATCTTCAAACAAATTCAATGTTAAAGGTTCCTGAAAGCTCGAAAGTGTCTTAATTCACTTTTTTTATTAAAACCCGTGCAATTATGTGGGATAGAATTGAAATTGCTATATAATCCCTTAAACTCAAATTAAATTGCCAAAAAGATTTCGTAAAGAGAATGAACGGAGGAGTGACATTTCTTGTTTAAGGCATAAGAGATAAGTCAAAACAAAAAATATCACATACTTCTTGCTTTTGAACTAATTTCGATGTTTGGTAGTATGTAATCGATTTACGATTATATTCATAGGTTTGATAAGTAGATATATTCCACTTTGTTCATCCAGATTATATCACCCAGGTGAACAAAGTGGTATATACTGAAAATAATACAACCGCTTGACAAACTTTAGTAGCTATATAATCAAACATCATAATTGAAATCAGTAGAAGTCAGATATATGATGTTTATTTGAATAAATTTTGATTCATTTACTATATTAAAATTACATTTTTATTTTATTATAAAATACAGATAAGAATCTCAGCAATCAGAAGAGAATAACGACACTACTGGTGTATGTTGCTTGAATCAGTTTTTCTATAAAACGTATATTATAAAGTAAATGTATAATACAAGAAATTTATGATTCATAAACTCTCTAGCTTTTTAAATATATTTTATTTACTTTATAGATATTTTAATTACAAAATTATAGAAAGATATCTACATAAAAAACCATCCTTGTTATAAAACCGCCATCGCTTTTAAATGATACCAACGTCTTTTAATAGTATACCTACCTAAAATTTAATTAAATTTATTTACATTTACGTTTTGCCGAAATTAGAAGGCCATTTTAATATAGGTACAGTTTCTAAAAATTCTTCGTCTTCGAAATTGTAAAGCTGGTTAAAAATTAGCGGTGAAGTTTATTTGTGTGCAAACTACTCATTACAATATTTGTCAACATCGTGTAGGTACTTTAGAGTTTTTATACAAAGTTACAATAAGCATAAACCTATTAGAGCATAGTATTTCAAGCTAGATTATTTAAACAAAACTGCTAACTGCTAAATTATAGAAAAAACATTATGGCTATCATGGAAATCATTGGAAATAGGTTTTGTTCAACAGAATCTTTTAGTACTAAATTGTTACTAATTAGGTATGTAGCTCTGAATATAAAAGATTGTACAGACTGAACGATCCAATGTACGCGTAATCTAGGTATGTTGGATATGCGTAAAGGGGGGAGTTGACCAGCGTGCTTAATTGTGTATACGTACTATGGGTACGGACTAACCGTTCCTGTGCAAGTGTAACTGACTACGTGTACATTGAAACGCTTAGTCCATACAAGACTTAAGCATAAACTCTATTATGTAACAACATTGTCAAATTATATTATTATTTTCCAATCGTCTTAAAAGCTTTTTAGATGGTCAATGTTAACATTGGCAATTCTTTATTACAAAAAATGTGATAAAATACAATACTCAATCAACTTTGCTTGAATGCTTAGTAATATCTGGAGGAGTCATTTTGACGTGTCCTATATAAAAAAAAAATCTACAAGAAGTACTGACGGCCACTCATTCTTTACAAAACTGACAGCTTTTTTAGTAGCACTTTCATTTGTCTCATTAATAAAGTAAACTTATGAAAAAAAAAATATTTTAAAGGAAATTGTAAAGAACTGAGTTTCAAATTTTCTAAAATATGTAATTGTGTCCAATCGCGTCCTATAGCTAAATATGTTTGAACTGACAAACAGTTTGAGTACCGGCGGTTTGAATGGAAATGATTCACTGACAGAGCAAAATATTTTATAGTTTCTTCAAATAACAAACAAAATTTCAAATTAATAGACTTATTACCATTTTTACAAAAATAATATTATAGTAATTTATCTAAAATACAATATTTTCACAGAGAAACTATACCTACATATATTTTATCCCGGCAAGACAGAAACAAACTATAAGTATATCCTATTATAATATTCATAATTAATTCTAATATTTATAAGTGTGTGGTTGTTTCTTGGATTCAATTACGGATATGAATTAAATGCTTCAATTTGTTTATTTTTCATTTTTGAATATTGTTTCCCAGTTTCATTTGCTTTTGTTGAATTTGATTCTAAAAATATTATTATTTTATTTTTGCTTATTTCAAATATTTATTGTTAGTATGTTTCAAGCGAATAAATAAAAACATACTTATAGACATTTTTTTTGTCTATTTTTATTTTGATGAAAGAACCAATTCGCTGTGACCATCAAACTGAAAATCGTTCGATTTTCAAATAAAACGAGTCAGAAATCAAAGAGAGATGGGTATCTTGTCGCCTGAATATTTAATCATCCATTACAATTCGTCCGTTAAAATCCTTCCATTTAAAATCCATTGGACCGTTTTGACGTGGATACACGCATAAGATACATTATTTAAGCTCCAGGATTAATTTGAGTAAATGAGAAAATTAAGAAAATTGGAAGAGTAATCCCAAAGTATTCAGACTGTTCTGATATTCCATATTATAATATCCTCCTCTGCGCGTTGTTCCAACTTTTGTCATTCTCTAATATATATTTTATCTATTTTCTTATTATTGTTATTATTATTTTGTACTACAATGATATATATGGAGAAAAAATCACAACTAACTGTTTCTAATACACTGGTTTGTGAGGTGTCTATAATTTGTAAAATTATTACTGAACTTTTAGACCGAACTCCAATATTCCCTAAAAATCAAGTATTACATACAAAATTCACATCCGTAATGATCCTTTACCAAAAACTAAATAGTACCCATTTATACAAAAGCCAACATAACGAACAGTGGCTTTAACTTCCATTGTGTAATTTTCATCTGAATCCATCCACAGTGCTTGTATATAAAGTAGCAAGAGTGCAATACAAAGAGATGAGAAGATTGACCGAAAGGGCACACGGTGATGCTGTATTAGCGTTTCCATGTTGCATCGCTGCCGGATGTTCTCCTGATGATTAAAAAAGTAATGTTAAACTTGATAAAAAAACAACGTAACTGCAAAATTGAGGAACATAATTTTCAAATTCAAATTTCAAGAAAAAGAATCAACAACTTTAATAAATTAAACTGGTGAAATAGCGAATGATCTCTCAAAAATAAGTTATTTATTTTTAATTGTATAATCAAAATCTTAGTAAAGCACATAACATCCCTAATCCAGTAGGTAAACAAAGAAAAATTATAATTATAAAGAAACTAACATCTTCAAATTTAAAAAAAATCTGTTATATCAGAAACTATAGAAAACAGTAAGCAAATTTCATTACTGTTCTCTTAGTTCCAAGTATTTTCGTAATTCATATGCAAATGCACAATTTCAAACTATGTTTGGTGAAAGTATTTTATTAAAAGTTCCGCTGCGCTGTTTATGTGCGCACTACATGGCACTACATTATAATATACTTTCATACAAGGAGAATAAGATGAATGCATATTTGAATATACAAGAAAATAATTATTGTTAGTTACTATTAAAATGTAAAACTAATCATAAATTATATACAAAAGTAATATATAAAAGAGAGACTGTAAGATTATGTGTAAGTTGAAAACACTTCCTTATTAAAATTAAAACTAATGATGATTTTGAAAACGATGAAATATAAAAAGTTTTTTTTTTGTGCGTGTAGTAATATTCTAGGAGTCAAAAGGACGGATCAATTCAATCAATTCTCTTTTATTAACCACAGTCTAACTGGGTATTTAATCTAGTGGTATTTTACGTATATTTTTACAAAAACATTATCTGCACTATAATTTTAGTCTCTTGTTTTATATTATCATCGTTATTAAAATAACAGAATTCTTGATATTATTCACAGAAAAGACATAACAATACCAATAGCATTTTGCAAAGTTGCCATTTAATAACAAAATATTTTCAGTGCATTTACTTTTTTCAATTATTTATCTAATGTTTGTTTGAAATCATCTCATTTATCTATACTTACCTATTCGTGTATGATTTTATAGCAAACATGCAAAGCAATTATACCAATGTTCTTACCATTGATGACATGCACGTTTACTGACGCTGCCTCAGCCATAGTTGGCACGCAGCTGTAGTTTCCACTGTCACCAGGCAGCAGTTTGTCTATAGTCAGTCGTGACGTCAGCTGCTCCGTCCACTCGGTTTTCAACCTCAGTCGCGGTTCATCAATCAGCTCATTATCTTCTAATTCCTTATATTCTATAATATTTGGTCCTGCAAAAAATAAAGATCTTAGTTCTTGTACCGGAAAATCACTCTGACTTCTCTAAATTTATATTTCTTCTCTATACTTCACTAGCCTTATTATTTGCACCGTCTTTTATTTTTAAAACATTTATGAAGGTATTTCCATTAGGTAGATAGTAATTGTTTTACCTGAGCTGCTGAGCATAAATGGGTTCAGCCCTATTAGCCCGAACATAATTAATACGTTTGCTAAACAAGCAATCGGGTCTTACACGCGGAGCCTCTTTTAGATTTGTAACATATTTTTATATTAGAGCAATATTCATGTCTGATTATCACTTGCATCATTTATCGGAATACAATTAATTTCTATTTTCTGGTTTCGACAGCATGATATGGAATAAGGTTTATATTATAAGTACTTTATTTTAGTAAAAAAAAGGTACTGTACACTCACCTTTATACCAAAATATAGTGCCCAAGTCATGCGGCCCCTGACTTAGTATGCACGTCAGTGACAACGAGCTACCAGTTTTCACGTACAGGTCTAAAGGACCCAAAATGTGGGCTTTTGCTTCTGTTGACAAAATAAAACATTAAATCTTTCCTCTCTCCAAACCCACCTAATCTCCCTAAAAGAAATTCGATCGATTCTAACTTATTATTTTGAATCTGAATATACAGTATCATAACAATATGAAAATTCTAATTAATTTAAAGTTCTTATAACTTAAAATGATTATACACCTTCTTACATTAAATATAAATTAGGTTCTCTAAAACTTTATAACACAAGTGTTCTACATAACAATAATAATTCTATGAATATATAAGTGTGTTGTATAATAGGGAGAGAACAAAAACTCATTTTCTGTTTTATCGTGTTAATTTCGCAAGAGATGTTGTCTGTTAAGATATTAAAGAGAGAAGAGCCTATCAAGTACCTCCAAACCATGATACAGCACGTATACAGTAGAAAAAAAAACGCCTCTTAAAACGATAAAGGAAAAATTAGGCCAAGATTAAATCTGGCGAAGGTTGCGTTGAGGCCTTCATTTCACATTGTTATCAGGGGATTTGAAAAGTTCAAGAGGGTTCATGCGAGTTTCTGTAAAGTCACGGCTAATAAGCAAGGATAAAGAAAATTGAAGGCTGTTTTTGCAAATTTTGTGAATGTAAAGAAAATTAATAATAAAATCTTAAATAATGATTCAGGCAAGCTATGGATTATTATATTAGACGTACTTTCAAAAAAACCGCACGAGGAAAAGTTTGAGTACACCCTATTAAAACAACACTTAGCCGTTGTAGACGGAAAATGCAGCAACAACAATAAGTATTATGCAAAGCAGTTTCAAAAGAAGTTTAACTTTCTTGTCAAGTTAATTATATTATGAAATAGCGGAGGCTCTACAAATAAAATATCATAGAAATGTCATTAAAAAATAACAAAGAAAAACCTTTCTGAAAATACCCGTGTAGGTCTTTTAAATTGCATTATATACGAATGATAGATAGACTTTAAGTAAGGAATGTGGAGACATTCTTTTTGAAATTACAAACACTCTAAAAACACTACAGTTAATCGAAAGTGTGTTTCAATATTAGAGAAATTGATTTTATCTACTTTTAGCCCAACCGAACTCCTAATTATATCTTTACTGAATGAAACAACTATCAAAATTAGTATCAAAGACAATAAGTTCCAACTGTTAACTACTAACCGCGTAAGTATTTAACTTTGGTAGTATGTTTTGCTGCGTCATTAAACTGGCTCTAGGGAGGCAAGTGGCAAGACAAGCAAGCATTAAGTGCTCAGGAAGCTTGGAAAATTGCAATGTCAAGTGATGCCAGTTTTAGTCTTTGTACTGTAGTGGCAAAGTTTGCAGCAAAACTTAGACTGTGCTGTTAATGAGTGCTGCTATTTCACCGACTTTCCACTATATTGAAATTATTCATTAAGAAGTTCTGGTTTCGGTTAGTTTTGGATTTAGAATCCGTATAAGTTTACGTTTCAGGGGATAATGTTTTAGAATCATTATTGAGTTTAACGCTTGAACTGTTTCTCTCTCTGAGTCTCAGTTTCAGTCTCAGTTACTTTACGTCATTTTGATATCGTATCAATTTATTTACTCAATTCCAATTAATTTAATCAAAAATCAAGATATTTACTAAGAATTTGGAATCAAGAGGTTGGTAAATCAAAATAAACCGATAAATCCGATTCCATTAAAGCAAAAACTGATTGGAAGAATTGATAATATTATAACTTTTAATGTTTTTTGTACAATTTGGGCATTAATATTTTCGGGCAAATGTTCACTGGTAAAGTTTAGATATCAACTCGCAAAAATTATGTCCTTCACGGAAACTAAGGATAAAGGTGCAAGGACATTGAGATACAAATATATTACGTAGTACTTATCTCTTGATAACTTCAAAAGAAAACATGTTCAAAGTAATAAAATATATTATTCCAATCTAGAATTGTTGGAATTCCATTGTTTCGATGTAAAAATAATTTCAGTCTACTCAGCGGGTGACAAACTTTATAATGTGTAATAATAAAGTCTGGTTTAAGACGATATTGACCTGAGTTTTTTGTAAGTCTAATGAATGAATCTTTTTCAATATAAAACAGCTAGTCTTTTTTTTTCTTCTAGTCTTCAGTGCGTTCTGTCCGTCGATATTATAAAGTCACGGTTTCTGAAGAGTAATAGTCTATCTTAAGACTGTCTTGTCTGTAATGAGCGTTCAGCCTTACATATTTGATCACGTGTATCTAAAACTAAATATTGAGCAACGCAAAAGTTTTGAGGTTAGTATAACATCTAAACTATTCCTAACTAACGTCTTTTAGTTCAATCATCCAAAACTTTATCCACTATTTCATCTCGTTCCGTTGCGTCACGTAAAACCACGGACAAATCAGAAATTAAAGTAATTGCCATGTAATTGGACTTACCGACTACGTTCAGTTGAAAAGCCAGGGACATCTTTGGCTCTGTATTGACTTGGCATTCGTATATTCCGGCGTCTCTTTGCTGTGGGAATTTTATTTGTAGCGTCCAATTTTCGGATTTCTCTGGCCTAATCACCTGTAAAAGTTGAGTTAGTTAATGTACATGATATTGGCACTATTATTGGCAATTGAAGATAGATAAACGTTTTTGAAAATAGCAAGAGTGTCTTTTTTCAGTGAAAAAAAAAACATAAAAGCAATATCTTTTTCAGTGATGAGTCCGTATGTAGCACGGTAATGTGGACTCGTGTGTTTAGAGTTTCTTCGTTTAATTCTTACAGGTACATCGTTTCGGTCACGTGATTTTTCAACATGTTCAACCAATGAACTAGATGGAAGATCACATTTCAGAGTGATGTATGAACGACGAACCGGGGGTCTCAGTTAGCTTACCATGTATTGTCATCAAAATTGAATATGTATAAAAATTGTTGAGTTCTATCTGTTGAAGATACTAATTTTGTAATTCAGTTGCAAGATTCTACCAGGTTAATTAAAAAGAGCTGTGAGAATTATTTCAGGTGCATAGCACGCGCCTGAAGTAATTCTCACAGAAAATAATTTGGAGTAATTTAGAATTCTATAATTTTAATGAAATATGATATCAAAGAATAAATTCACAATAAAATTCAGAACAAATTTGTATAACGATAATATCAGTAAGTAATATTCTATGCTAATTGGTTTAAATTTTATTACTTATTTTCGTGAGACTTATTGAATTGAAATATAATATAACAAGTAATACGATACCTTGTTTATGATATATAATTCTTTTATAATGAATTTCTTGAATGTTAAATATACATTATAAATGTTATTTTATTTAACAAAATTGTACAATGCACCAAACACAGTAAAATATTTTAACAAAGACTGAAAGACTTGCTCATGGATTTAATCAAATGTGTACTGGACGGTGTAACAGACATGCATTGCAAGCGCCGTTGTTTCACAGCACAGATTTTTGTCTAAGAACCGGTGAAGATTCATTTACCCATCTAACAACCAGATGGGAAGTGTTTTTACCCGACTGCCAAGAAGGGTTATTATCAAATATTTTTCATCTATAATTATGTTAATAATTAATATGCCTATGATGACTACATAGTAGGTATTGAAAAAGACAATCAACAT
Organism: Lithosia quadra; assembly: GCA_963576445.1. Taxonomy (NCBI): domain Eukaryota; kingdom Metazoa; phylum Arthropoda; class Insecta; order Lepidoptera; family Erebidae; genus Lithosia; species Lithosia quadra. The sequence continues at coordinate 4,364,722 of OY754899.1, read as the reverse complement.
GTTGGGCGACGATTTTGTGAACGTGTTATATTGCAAATACAGTGAATATAATAAAAAGATGAAAACAATCCATTTTACATTTGTAAATAACACAGAAAGGATATCAAGTTGCGGAATTCCTTTTACTAATCTAATCTAAGTGTCTAGGATGAGCTGACGCTATCAGTCGGCGACCATCTTTATTTCTTGAGCGAACTTTTTCTACCTTGCCAAAGTTTTTACTGGATCGACATGGGTCAATGACACATTCGGTTTATAGATTCTATTTGATAGATTCTATTCGTTTAATTCAGGTAATTAGTTGGGGTTACTCTTATAAATATTGTTTCTTTCGTCACTTTAGTGATATGTAAATTAAATGTAAATCAAATGGTTCATCCTGGGTTAACTTTGGGCGAATTCTATTCTCCATTTATTAGACTTAAAAATTATTTTAGGTAAGACATAGACATAATTCACGAGAATGTAACCAACACGTATTTTTGGTAGACAGGTAGGTAACGGAAATTTAAAATCGCTAGATTTATTAATAATTTTGTGTGAACACAGCTCTGACCATTTACATCTGTACAATTACATAATAGATATAAAGTGTTAGGCATAACTAAACCAAAATCAAACGTATTGACACTTCGATATGTTCGATTTTGCTTTGATTGTACCTGACGTCTAATACCTTTTCTGTATAACTCATGCCATCCATAATTTTTATCTGATTCGAGCTTCTGCAAACTATGATCATTCTTCTGAGTTATGTAATTATATTAGAGATATCAAGAATTCGTACAACTAATAACTCAATCTGTTTTGGCATACCGACATCAACAATAATTTCCAATACTTTAACTTCAGTCCTTAAATTATTTATCATACCTGAAATCTCTGATCCGATGTATAAGTTAGAATGCCAGCAGTTAATATATGGAGATCGCGTTTTCTGATCCACGATACCTGCAACGAAAGGGAAAGTTAAGTTCAAATTTTGATGTTCCTCCATTCGTTTGACCCAATTTTAATGTCACTGTTGTAAGGGTGATAGTACACATGTATCCGATTTTTCAATACGGACCGGTTTTTTAAGACCGCGATTTGTTTGGTACAGATATCATTATATTACTGCAGCTACACTTATGTGAAATATTATCTGATCTTCAGATCAGAGGTCGTGGTTTAAATTCCCGCTCAGTGCAAATATTTATATGCATGGGAGAAATCAAAAATTTGTTTTGCTTAACATGTGGTGCAATAATTTTGCACTGCAAAATCTTTGAAATTCAGGCGCTTAGTTAGATTAGTAGGTAGGTATACAATATTATTGTATAGAATTAGAGTCTAGCCAGATATAATTATGATTTCTTGTCTAAACACGTTTAAGAATTAAATGCTATTTAGTTTTAAACCAACTGGTGATATATTTTTGTATAATATTTTATTTTTTAAAGGGTAGGGTACCAGTAACTAAAATTACTAGTGTCCCCACAAAATCTCCAACTAAACTAAATTGCTTCTATTAAGAGTGGGTTTACATCAGTAGTGCTATAGTCAGAATTCTAACCTAGGACCTCTAGATGTAAAGTCAACTCTATTAAGCTACCAATGAAGTAATAATTATGAGTATTCATATTAAAATTCTGTTATATACAGAAAAACGCAACCGGATCCGGCAAACAAGTATAAATGGTCCTTTGTACCACACCGGCAGTCCCTTCGACAAGTCACTTAATAATTCATTCCTCGTAGAAATACGTTCAGTCGCTTTAAATTACTTAGGGAGCTATATTTTTGAAGTTTTTATTGACTTATGTTAACTTAATTCTGAGTTCCAAGGATTGTTTACAAAATTTAGAAGGACATATTTTTGTATACATTTTTTAAACTATATTAATGAACTAGTTATAGTCCGCGGCTTCGTCTGCGATTTCTGTCCCCGATTCCGCTTTCCGTGGAAACCTATTCCAGGGATAAAAGGCTATAAAAACACCATAGCTTATGTATTATTCCAGATTACAAGTAATCTATCCCTGTACCAAGTTTCATCCAGATCCGTGTAGTCGTTCTTGAGTGAAAGAGTAACAAACATTCATACATCTATCTACTTTCGCGTTTATAATACTAGAGATAAGAATTAGGATGATTCGTAAATTGGTCTGTGTTAAGATTCTTTTGTCCCTGATTGTACCTCGCTATCACTTTGCTACTTTAGTAATATAAAAGCCGTAATGGTGTAAAAAGTCTCTTGCCCAAGTCATTTACACAAATTTATTGCTGTAGTTCTACAAAAAGCCCAATTTTCGTCCCTAATTTGCAATTATCCATTTAATTTAAAACAAATTTCTACTGAGCCTAGAGGATTTATTCAGAACATTGGAAACGTATTTCCATTTCCGATTAGCGTTCGGAAATTGCTAATGATCAATACTAACCGCTTTCATCGACCAGCACCTTTGCATGGCATCCGTAGACATATCTCGTCTTTTCTTTCGACCAATGAAATCGCAGAAAAGAGTTAACATGTGACCATAACGTCACCCAAATCTCACCCATCTATTTTTATTGCGATTTCATTCAAATCTAAATCCAGTCAAATCAATCTTCATGTCCTTAGAATTTGGTTACATGCTTAGATTTTGTAAATTAGTTTAGGTATTGAATATTCTGCCATGTGACGTAGAAAGTGCTGTTGGTTGTAAAGAAGCGAAGAGATTTGTGTCTACGAACGCCATGCTGACTCGGCAGATGTGTTTACGAATCTGAACTGATCTATAAACGGAGTTTCTATTATTAGCTACTGCGTTCTTGGTTTGCATGAAATATTGATCCCGCTTTCGATATCCTCAGGATTCTATTCCCGGAATAAAATGAGACTGTAAACAAAATGGCGTAGTAATGTTTTTGTGATGAATCTCTGCCTATTCCTATGGTATCAGAGAATATAGAAAGACATGATTACCATCCTCATAGCGATTTAGAACATACTCAATCCCACTCTTCAACCCACAAATCCAGAGTATGTAGTGCAAGTGTGACGCCCCTGATGTTGCACACGTCTATAATATGCCACGGTGACTACTTCTCATCAGGCGGGTCGTTTGCTTGTCTGCCACCTAAGTAGGTAGTAAATAAAGTGGTAGGCTTATTGTTTTTGATTGGTATGTTGGCTCCTCCGGGAGTAACTGCCGTCTGATTGCCCAACCCTGAGAGAAAAGCCTGTGGCAGAGCGAATACAGAAAAACATTACAGCATCTGAACATTATACTTTAAGTTTTCCCTTTCAATCCTCCAAAACCTTTTATCTGCATTGTTGTAAACGAAATTCCCGAAGAAAATTTGTTCAAAAAGTTAAACAATGCTACTTACAGCTTTATCGCCGAGTTGTTCAACCCTACAATGGAGGAAGGCGGTCTGTCCGACCACGGTGGTCACATTCCGAGGCACATTGTATTCAAAGTAGGGAAACGACCCCACACTGTCTTCACCGTAGTGTGCTGTTCCTGGGGACAAATAAATTTCCAATATGAGTAATTTCGTAGAACAGTAAATGAAAAATTGAGAAGCGAGCGTCTGTCGTGGTATGTACATATTATGAGAAGAGATGAAAGTAATGTTATGCTTATGCATGATGCCTCCGAGTTTGGGGAAAACCCGTAGACCTATGTGGGACTCTCCCTAAAGAGCATACCCACTAAACCTCACCATGTCCACCTAGTCGCTTTAGTCACATCGCAGGATAGGCAATAGTATGCTCACTGCAGCCTGATTTTATAAGGCATACATCTACCTCTCATAGCATCCCCATTTTATTATTCCGAGCTTTGAAGAGTAAATACTACAAAATGATAATAAAAAAATATTCTATTTATATTTGTATTCAAATGTAAACAAAGTAAATAAACTTAATATCCTCGTGCGCCTTTATTATTACAACAAATTAACCAGAAAAGGATCCTTTGACGTTTGTAAGTAGGCGAGTCATTTTGGTTCCACGTATTTTTGTTAGCGAACGAATTTTATGTAGAGGTATTATAATGTAATGTATATACTGGTGTATGTTAAGTAAATGGATAAAAGCTTTCACATAAAAAATTACTATGGCTAAACAGCGTTGTTATACTGAAGTCAAAGGCTCTAAAAGGCAAAAAGAAGGAGGTAGGACACGACGGTATATCCCGTCTAAAGTTCTATAAAGTTTATATTTAACTAGCTTTGCCCGTGGGTTCGCGCTGGGCTTGCAATAAAAAAATCCGCGAAGACATAAATAAACTGACAAGAATTTAAAAAAAAATATTTTCATTTATCATACATAACCCAGGTTTTTTTAAATATTTCCAATGTAAAGACAGCTGATTATTGATTTTCTATTTTTTTTATTTTATTCATCGTAATATCCAAGTACCTATCTATAAAGCAGTTTATCTATAATACTATATTATAAACCATATCTACTACATTTTCCTTGTATGACATGTCTGTCGGAATGAGGAAAGAAAATCGAGCGTCTTATCCATCTTATACTTTTTAGTGAAGACGCCGGTACTTCCTAATAATAAATGAGAAAAATCAGTAGCTAAGCGTGGTTCTTTCGCAGGGAACTATTATGGACATGTTACTTTAGTAAGACGTGTGGAACGAAAATATTTTACGCTTTATTTAGAAGAGTATATTTATGATAGTGGGGTCTGAAAGTGAATGTTGTAATGACTAATGAAAAAGGTTTGCTGGTGTGCTTTGGTTTAAAGGGTACTAAGTACTGAGCGATTGATACACCAAGTATCTTACTAAGCTTACTTTGGTCTAGATAGCGATGTATAGAATGTCGTAGAATATTTTATTTATTAGATCACCTCATGGAACAATATTGATTTTCACGCGTTGATAGCTTAGTACGTAAGGAGTTGACTTTATGATCGCAAGGTCCTGGGTTCAAGTTCTAGCGATTATACTACCGACTATTACTTTACAAAGCAACTTTGGTCAGTTTAGGAACCACTAAAACTCATCATAAACCACCCAAAGTCATTTCATAAGGCGCTCAGTAATTTCAACATTACACTAAATTTTCAGAAAAGGGTACTAACTACTTCACGTAAAGTTTCTCATTATAGCTCGCTATAGATACACATAACTACTACACAATCCACACATTATATCTCTCATTGTTTCAAAAGGAATATAAAACCACACAATTAGGGTTACCGAAGGTGACGTTGATAAAGAAATTATTCACGACGCCAGCAGCCTGAACTGTTAATATAAAGTAGCACGTATCTAATTTTGAGGGTCATTTAAGCCCCCTATTATAACATCATGGCGCTATACATGTAGCGGTTTAATGTTCCAAATTATTGCGAAAGGCTGAATAAAATTGGTGTTGAATTTTATTTACGTTCGTGGGGCAGTGACAAGTGTAATAAATGTCACAAACAAGCATAAATACTCATCGGTGGTATATCTGATTAGATATCCCCGTGGGAGCATCCCGCGGCAAGCGGGGTGACCAACGTCTCCTGCGTTGTCAGCACAATAACTCTCAGTTCCATCACCCAATTTCATGAAAATATCCAATATAATAAAATAATAAAATATATCCATGACAATTTCCGCACGATAAATAAATTGTGAAAATCTTTTTAAAGTTAAACGGTTTTAAATTGTATTGTCATCAGAACTAAAGACTTTTGCCAAATATCAGACCAATCAGACCACTGAAAGGGGGTCAAATTTTAATTACTAGATTTGACCCAAACAAACAGCTCGAGTTAAATAAAACCATTTACTTAGATTATCACATTTTACATTACGAACATCATTACTTAAATACTAAGATCTTAGTATAGTTGAATGTATCTTAACTTACGAAATCTAGCTCTAATCAGAATCTTGTTTCATTATAAGCACACTGCAGTAAAGAATTAACTTGTTAAACTTTCGCGTTCCATGATTATTATACGTAAACGGGAATTAACGCGATCATGGTATAGGTATATACATACCTTTGGAATGCCTGACGTTTCCACCAGGTTACACCGGCCGTGGTCACAGGCTGACTGTCTCAGCCGCGCACGCCCTCCGTCGTCGAGTCCGTGAGGTAGCCGGTTCTTAATCTACCCGCACATTTTCGACATGTTTTATATTATTTTGTCTCCAGGTACCGTCACATACCACACTCACAGGGTCCCTATTATCTGAGCAAACGACTCGGTGTCTATCCGACCGCGCAGAAAACGTCAGGCATTCCAAAGGTATGTATATACCTATACCATGATCGCGTTAATTCCCGTTTACGCATAAGAATTAACTTGTTCAAGTAGGTTAATATCAAGACTAATATTTAAGGTTTATCAAATCTCTACATTCAGGTGTGCAGCTCCAGGATTCTTATTAATGTAACAAGCTTAACGCGAAGCCATATATGTCCCCGCCACTTGACCTGATAGTCTTACACTAAGCCTCTTAGGCTTAAAAGGAAGTACTAATATCTAGCTATCTAAACGCATTAGAGTTGAGGGAAGAAATGCAAAAAACATTTTCCTTTTTGCTCTTTTAATTTAAAAGTTTTACGTTTCTTTTACTCGGCATTTAAAGATAAAGCCAAGATAACCTATTAGATATTATGTAAGCATTTTCTGGAATACAAGAATATCAAATTTTACATTTGTCTGGGTACATAAAAAGTTATCCATATTTTTTCTAGAATTTTTCAGAAAATTTTAATGACCACAAAAGCACAAAAAGATGAAGTTTCAGCTCTTCATAGTAATTAAAACGGGACTTTTAGACCAGTGCAGATAGCTATGAAAATGGTAAAAAGTAAAAGAAATTTATAGTAGGATGAAACCTGTTGTAAAAGGAAGAGAATATAATAAAAATGATAGGAAAAATAAATTACGGGCGATCTGAGCTCGGGAAGGGGGGAGGGGGGTGAGTTTTAAGGGTAAAAACGGTTTATCTCGATTTCCGGCAAAACTACAAGTCCTATGGAAAAAAGTTAAATGACAAAGTTGTAGGTAATAAAGAGACCTACAACTTTTCTATTTACACTTTTTTCACATAACCTCAAAAAGTATGTGAAAAATTCAAATAATCAAGTTTTTGGTTTTTTATTTTTATCTTAAGCAAAACAAATTTGTTTTCCACGAAATTTGGTGAAAACTTAGCTTTTTATGTCCCAAAGACACTGTAATTTTTTTGATTTGAAATACTCTTTTTTTCAGCTTATTTTGACTAAATATCGAAAAACCACCCCAATTTTCAATCGAAAAATCTCACGTCAAAATATCAGCTTTTTAAAAAAAGTCAAAGAGTTTTTTGTTCTCTGTAATCTCTTCTTTCTGATAATGTAAAAATATATATACATTGCTATGGTAAATGTTCTCAGAAAATGCAAAGAAGAAAAACTCGAATTCGAAATTAACATTTTTGTATTTAGTCATTTCCTCGTTGAGGTGGGATGAAAAGTTACATGTTGCACTATAACTTCATGGTTGCACTCGAGTGCAAAGATTTTTCACCTTGTGCTCTTTTGATTCCCTCGCTAAAGCTCAGGGTTCTATTTTGTGATTATTGTATTTAGTCATTTCCTCGCTGAGGTGGGATGAAAAGTTACGTGTTGCACTATAGCTTCATAGTTACACTCGAGTGCAAAGATTTTTCACCTTGCGCACTTTTGATTCCCTCGTTAAAGATCTGGGTTCAATTTTTAGAACCCTTCGCGTGCTCAGTTTTGATGACCGAGCAAGCGAAGGGTTCATAATTTGAATCACGAGCGCAGCGAGCGATTCACAAAATAGAACCTAAAGTTCTAAAGTTCTAAATAATATATAGATATAGTACAATAAATACACAACTCATAGTATCTAATGGTTTGATCCAGTTTGATCGCAGTACAAACTACATTATAGGTTTATCGTGTTTCCATTACTTTAATCACATTAAAGCCATTGTAATGCTGTCTACTTTCTATAAAATAGCATCGAGTTAGTTTTATTACGTACCTATAATAGGTGCTTTATTCAGTAAAATTCAGTTTTAAAATGAATGGGTAATATATTGCACTAGATGTCCCCTACTGCTTCGCCTGTGATTTCGTCCCCGTGGCACATGTTTCATCCATACATGCCCGTGATTTATTAGTTTTGCAAAAATGTATGGGGATTCGTTGAAATAATTATATGATTACTGCGACGCTCGCCTGGATTATAGCGTACGCCTCGATAAACAAGCTATACAACACAAAAAGAATTTCTTGAGTAGAAATGGAGATATGACCTGAAGCAGAGCCACGGGCATCGTCTTGTATACAAACAGTTTTGATTTCCTTCCCTTTACAGGCCCTTAGTGTTGCACACGTTCATAGGCCACGGTGACCGCTTCCCATCAGGTGAGCCGTGTGCTTGTCTGCCACCTACGTATTATAAAAAAAATAAAGGAAAAAGTGTAACATATTGTACAGCTTAAACAAACATAGCACAACTTACCGATGACATTGAAAATTATCTTTTCCACGAGGCTAGTGAATATTTATACCTTGATATATTATTCGGAAATGCGATGAAAATACACGTAAAACGTGACTTCTTACCCGCTGTATCCAAGGTCACCAAACTTAAAAGCAATGATCCAGAGAACCGGCAAGTATTTAACGCGATCAAGTGGAAGTTTTTCGGCGTATACCTACGCTTTGAATACAAATTTCTTTTTCTGGAGACTTTCCGAAATATTTGTGTGAACTAAAGTAATTCTAAGGTTTGTTGTAACGCTCGGTGAGATCATATAGATTGAAATAGGGTCTCCAAAATCTTCGAGGCAGTCAACCTTATCTGATCAGTATACCTACTGAATGGTGAATGAGATTCTGGCGTAAGCTTCATGGGTTAGATAGTCAATGGAAGGCGTTTCCTAAAAGTTTTTTTTTTAAATTTAGTTCGTCGGATTGACTGCACCTGTCTGATGGTAAATCAAAGTGAAGTCAAAAAAGTAGTGATTGAAAAGTATTAGAGCGAAACATTAAGTGCGGCCATTAATTTCAGCAATAAATATTTTACAAGCACAGAGTATAGAAGCTAATCGCTTTGAAAACTATCCTACTGCCTACTAATATAATAAATGTGAAAGTTTGTGAGGATGTTTCGATGTTTGGTACTCAATCACGCTCTAATGACTGAACAAATTGGACTAAAATTCAGTACAGTGGTAGGTTGTAGTGCGGAATAACATATATAAGCCATTTATCACTGGAACAAGTTCCCATGGGTATCAGGAATGGGAACAAATTTTAATGCGAGCAAAGCTGTACGCAACAGCTAAAGTGAAATATCTTCATTTTTTGTTCTGACAACATTACGTACCTACAGACGATAGCTGTTGAGAACTTGCTCTAAATTTTACATGTCATGAATATAAGAGCCTCCAAAACGTTAAATTTCCGAAAGAAATCCTATTCACGAAAGTTCAGGTACAAAATGTAGGTATAAACAATTTACCAACATGGTGTAATCTTTGCATATGCAAATGTAAATACACAGACTGGTCACAGAGAATTTCCCGTTTTAAAACAACTTCTATTAGCCCTCGAGCATGAGATGCCGTGTGTAGGTGTTTAGAGCAACAAAACAGTGCGTTGGTTAGCGAAACAGTTTTTTAACAACTCCATTTTATGAAGTGCTTTTAGTAGACTAGTGAAGAATAAAATTGTGTTCAAAACACAGAGTATAATAGCTATAGAGATGACACTATCAAAAATTATTCAAAAGTCCCTTCATGAGTAATTTCCACTATCATGGTGTGATTCAAAATACGTTAAGCCGTCGGTCCCGGTTGCCATGCAAACATCTATGGCAGCCGTTACGGGTAGTTGGAGCCCACAAAAGTCTAACCAGTCTAACTTGGAACTTCGATATCGCCATTGGTCATAATGACCATTGGTTGTGGAGGTCAGATGGCAGTCTATCCACGGAAAATATCGAAGTTCAGCCGCATCACAGTTAGACTGGAAAGGCGACCCCAGCTGAGTTGGGAAAAAGGTTCAGAGAATGGTGTGATTCAAAATAAACTGGTTAATACCTATGCAGTGCCAACTCACTACGCTATAAAACGGTTAGATTAAAATCGAGTGTGTGACACTGTGATTCCGAAATATTAACGCGGATGTCACATCTCTATAATTAATGGGCTTCCATACAACGTACATTTCAAACACAATGAAATAAACGGTATATTCGAAAAAAGAATGCCTCTAAATTTTCCCCAAAATCCGTTTAAAAAAAATTCTGTAGATAACGCATAACCACCCTCATTCAATCCCCAGTAATGTCAAGTACGATACAGCTGATATTTGTTCAATATCAGACCAATGCGGATAACAAAACAAACCTATATTAGAAATCGTATTTGCGTGGCATTCATTTGCATAATATTGCTTGTCAAAAGGTTGTTTAGTATCGAGAAATTATGCATTTATGTTCTGAAAGGGTAGGCAAAACCATGATTTATCGTACGAATATTGCATCAGGGAGGTACTAACAATGATTATATGCGCATAGATTTTTGTTGTCAGGTAAATTCTTTACGTACGCTGTAGATATTAAGCTTTATGTCCAACATGAACATTATAAGCATTCAAGTCTGGCAAAATTCAGTGTAAATAATTTTAGCTTGTGGTTTTTCTTTATACGTTCAGTTGCAATAATTTTATTGGAAATTGTAGTACTAACAAGTTTCATTTAGTTTTGAATCATTGTTGTAGCTTCTTCATTATAGTTGTAAAAATAATTCACGCATAATGTAATAATAGTTAAGTATAACTGTTAAACGGCTTAACACAATTTGACAAACCATGGTGACTTGTGACCAAATGTGAAATAAAAAACTTGAGAGGTGCCAATGGACACCCGGATGGAACGAAGTTCTTTTCAATTAATTATATATATTATACAAATATTTATACTACCCCTCTCCCACTTCCACTTCCACTCTCACTCCCACTCTCACGAGTGACTTTTTGAATGATTGTTCAAAAAGTTACATGTAGCAAAAACAGCACAACAGCAGCAAAAAGTGTCGCAACAGTAGCACAACTTTTTGTCTTAAAAGTTTCATTACAATTTTTTTTTGGTCCCAACTTTATTCCGTCCAGCCCCCTTTCGCAACGCGCGATAAAGAAGTTCGTTCCAAAAAATTATTGTACATTTATCAGATAAGTAAGACATTATATTCAGTTCACTCAATTAGTAGAACCTTTTACCGTATATGAAAAGAATAGAAAAATTGATTTTTAATATTATATTACTGCTTAAAACGCATTGGGAGTTTAAAGTGCAGCTTAGCACAGGTAAAGTGCAGTACGTAAGGGAGCTCTTATTCAATTATGCTTGGAAATACTAGCTCGTTAATGGCGGAGTTCCGCGCATAGCAAGTGTTGTCTTAGTTTGCATAAATGGATGAGAAAATTGACTTACGAGAAAACTTGCGACTAATTCTCAGTAGTTTAATCTCACTTATGTTAGCTTCTGTTATACCATTTTAATTATTGGACTTAGTAATACTGTTTTTGTTAATTTATTTAATGTGGTATAAGTAGGTATTCTTTACTGTTTTACTATTTTAAATACGTGTAAGATTAATATGAGACTATTTATTACACCATGATTCCTCTGCTTTGATTAGTTATCATAGGACTCTTATTATTAGTTCTGTGGTTGCGACCTTCAGAAACATCAAACTGTTGGGAAATGTCAGACTCTATAATCATTTTTAAGTTGGACTTCGACTAAAGAAAATTTGGTACGATAAGAGATACAAAATGGACAGGTCAGATTATAATTCAATGCAAAGTAAACTCTGTCAGAATGGAAGCTCACCCTAATTGGTTTAAGATCGACCAAAATCAAAACTCCATTGAAAATATTATACTAAGAAACATGATTTTTTGAATAAACTAAAGCATTCTACAGTTATAAATAGTATCCATGCTATCCCTTATGGTAAAGTATATAACTAAATATCTCTCGATCGATAGCGAAGATACTCGTCAGTACCAGCAAGGTTTCGATACCATCTGTTCTATATATTTTGCACGAGAATATCAAGGTCGGTGGTTGACTTTGAAGAAACTTTAGCTCTGCAGACACATCATATTAAATATTACTCAGTTAAGTAACCCGTGTAAGATAGTTTTGAGGGGAAGATAATATTTCAGAGTTTATTATTAATATTTCATTTATATTGATCTTGATGTGATGATTCTAGTTACATCTTTGAAAATGTAATAATTTAGTGTTAGAAACAAACACCAAATCTTTCTATCAAAACTAAGTATATACCTACAATAATCCACAAAGTTCTCAAATTTCGTTGAAGAGCGTTAATGTTCAAAGTAATTAACCTCCATCAACATATCCACTTAATGTACAATATGTACATATCTTAATCAAAAGTTAGTGAAGTAATCAATGTCTTAAATTTGACAGATAAATGGACTCAACTATTTATCATGAAAAGCAACAGCGATACAGTTCCTCAATTTAGTAAAAAGTGATCTAAAAGTACTAGGAATGCCTAAGAATAGACTTTCCCTAACTAACATTATATTAATTATGTAACTAAATCTCTTCTGAGAGCCTAAGATTTACCATAGTCTAATGCTTCTTCATCTTTTTTGTCTTCTGATGATGATGATGAGTTTTATAGTGAACAAGGTGTGACTACGAATTTGGGGAAATTTAAATTTATGTCGCTCAATTATACGTAATCCCAGTCTAGATGCTTGCAACATCAGATGGAGATGCTAGATTTCGGCTTCACCCGGGTGTAAATTCCAGTTTTCCAATAAAATATATAACCTATGACACTCACAGATAACGTGGCTTTCTATTGCTAAAAGAATTACCCCCTACAACGTCACAAACTCACAAACTCACAAACTTTACCTCTTTATAATATTTGTATAGAAGTATAGATTACCACGGCGTAGACTCCAGAGAAAACCATGACAGTAAGGTTATTTCACAATTTAAAAACAAAAATACAAACAACTTCTCAGAACGTATACCATTACACAAATGGTAGAATACGGATATAAATGGAAAAGTTCTTGTAAAACTTAGAGATTTAGTACCGTTTGTAAGTTTTGAATCGTTAACAATCCTCAGAGTTCTCTCTTTGTGCTAAGTGAAAATGCCCGAATCGGTATCCAGACACCCCAACTCGCAAATCCTGAAAATAAAAATTACTAAAGGCGGACACAATTGGGACACATTTTACAATTTATGAAGTAGTTCAAAGTTATTGAGCAGTGGGTAATAGGCGTGTAGAGAAATGGAGTTCATGTTCCAATTTTGCCTTGGAAGCGTAGGAACATTCATATTCGTGATGCAGGGTCAATGGTTCCTAACTAGTCCAATTCGCCTTTCTCGATTGTGATGTCGCCATAAACGTAATAAATAAATGTTTGGTTTTCGTTATCTATCAGTTTTCGTTCGCCAAATAGTATTTATTGAACGTTTCTTTTTTCTATTATCATCTCGATTGAACAATCAAAAATATGTGTCAAGACCTTATAAGATGATATTGCCTATTATTAGTATTCTATACTGGCATAAGTTAAAATAACTATTTTTGTCAAATATACTTCTAATATTTAATAATAGTAGACTACTACTTACACAGCAGAAAAGTGAAAATAGGAAAAGGTAGACGAAGGGAGGTAAGGTTTTGGTTCTAAAGTCGTACAAAACGCGAGAACTTAAAATCCACCTCACAGTGTTGTTCCATTGATATACGATCAAGACGATAAGTATCAGCATAGATTTACATTCTTTATTTGCAAAGGAATCTGTAATGAATTGAAAATCTAATCTCACAGAATGCTATAACTTAAATTTTAAGAAGTGTAATGCATTAATACATATTTTATATGAGATAGTAAAGTATTTTTAGCTGTTGAAAGTTATAGCGATTGAAATATCAGTAATAGTAGTTTTTCATCTGTTTTTATGGAATCAGTTACAATAAATTATGTTTCTTTTTAAAAAGTTTCTTATCCAATTTATTTAGTTCTACTCAGTTATCGAAAACTGATGTTTTAAGAAGATGGTTTATTATTCATCGATCAATTAAAAAACCTCTTAGACCATTTTTTTTTAAATTTAAAACTTATAAAAACACTAGAAATATAAAATATCATATTATTACTTCTAAAAATATATAATGCGAAATATAATTTTTATTTTAGTACACGCTAACAACATAACCTTACCCTTACCTAGCTCATAAAGACTGTATATTACACCAGCGTGTAATGTGGAGTGTTTGCTGAATGGCAAAACTTTTATAATAAAGATGCCTAAGTGGATGACGGCCTATGGCAGGGAAAAGTGGCTAGCATCCCAGAAGAGAACTTCAACTGTACTTGGGTACTTTATGCGATGGTATGTTAATGGACGCACCTGATGGTGAGTGCGTATGAATTTTATGTTAAGTGTATGCACAAGGACGAATCAAAGAGCGACTATATTTTTTTGCCAACTTAAAAGGTTTTTTTTTAAATAGTCTATAGGTGTTTGACCACTATCTCACCTGTTTTTAGTATTTTTCCGTAATTATAATAGCCTTTGGTTGAACCGATTCTGATTCAGTTTCAGAAAAGTATTTTTTTACATTTTGGAAACGCTTCAGTAACAGCAAATCGGTTATTATATTAAAATTATTCATAATAATTTTTTCACATAAATAATGTATATTGATATTAATTTTATTTTACCGGTTTCCTGAGCAATTTATCGTGATCATGGTTATTTATTTTATTTATTTTTTTTTTTATTTTATTTTATTTGGAAAACAGACAGTTTTAATAACTAGATAACAAGAACAGTTTACATTACTACAGACCATTTATAGTTTTCACATGCAACAAACAAGTACTTAATGATTTTGTTTACAATTGAACCACATGTAAAGAAGTTTCAAATAACAGAAAAAAAAAAAAGAGAACAAAGAGATAACTGTAACAACAAAGTCACATATCACGCCTAGAGAACCAACTCAAACCAGTGATCAGTTGCCACGCGTTTGTAAGTATTAGGACTGGTATTAAACAAATCTAATTCCGGGTAATCCGAGGTTCCGTTCACAAACCTACTTACCCTAGGGAAAAAGGAGTTACTTCTATAATTGGTGAAGCTACGAGGTACATGGAGAGCTACTGGCACTCTTACAGATCTATTGGGGACCTTTAAGTGTATCATAGATAGGAGGTGAGGAGAATCTATCTTGTATTGTGCTATTTTTAATAGCATAGCTACATCCGCAAATTGTCGTCTTATTTGTAGGGGTAATAAGTGATGTCTCTTACAACATACCTCGCAACTATCGCCAAGAGTGCGGCACTTATAACGTAAGAATTTGCCGAACTTATTTTGGATAGATTCCAATCTATTAACGTAGACATCATACTGTGGATTCCAAATCTGAGAGCAATACTCAAGGATGCTACGAACATACGAGCAATAAAGAATCTTAATAACCTTTATGTTCGAGAATTGTGAGCATGATCTGATGACGAAACCTAGCATTTTGTGGGCTCGGGTCACGATATTGTCTACATGCCTCTCATACGTGAGTTTAGCATCATGCGTCACCCCCAAGTCACGGATCTCTTGAACCCGCTTTAGCGTGGTACCTTTGAGAGCGTAATTGAAATCATGCATGCTTGGCTTACGAGTGAAACTAATAATATAACACTTAGAGGCATTTATATCCAATTTGTTCGCACGACAATATTCCTCAAATCTAAAAATATCCTGTTGCAATAGAAGACAATCGTCTACAGTCTTAATCAGCTTATAGATTTTCATATCATCTGCGTACATCAGAAATTCAGAATGTACGAAGCAGGGTGCAATGTCGTTGATAAAAAGATTAAACAATAAAGGCCCCAACAGGGACCCTTGAGGGACGCCAGAGGGCACAGTATGCCAATTGGACATCGACCCATTAAGTGCAACTGCCTGAGACCGCTTTTCGATGTAAGACGAGAACCATCGGAACAAGTTACCATGAACTCCCATCCGCAAAAGCTTTTGGAACAGTATCTTGTGGTCAATACGATCGAAAGCCTTACTGTAGTCTGTGTATATAGTGTCTACCTGCCCCCCTCCATCCATTTTCGATGACGTAAAATCAACGAACGTGAGAAGATTGCTAGTAGTTGATTTCTTCTTCACAAATCCGTGTTGGTTGGGGATTATCGCGCTAGAAAGTGCGTTGTATACCTGGTCGTAGACCAGTCTCTCGAGAATTTTGGCAAAAATACACAGCTTCGAAATGGGTCTGTAATTAGATACATCACTCCTGTTACCACTTTTGTGAATGGGAGTGATAAATGCCGACTTCCAGATGTCTGGTACTGAACTTTCTTTAATAGATCGTTGGAATAAGATGGTGAGAGGTATGGTCAGTTGATCCGCGCATTCCACTATGAACCTTGGAACAATGTTATCAGGCCCCGGCCCTTTACTAAGATCTACAGATTTGAGTAACTTAAGAACAACTTTAGGTTTTATTTCAATGTCGCTTATCTCATGGGCACCGTCAAAATTATCTGGGACGCCCAGGGGTCCAGGTGACGGTTGCGATGGGGGTGATGGGGAAAGAAAAGTTGAGTGAAAATAAGTAGCGAAAAGATTGCATGTATCCTCATTGGTAGTGGCTGATATACCATTATACGACATCGTAGAAGGATAAGAGTTACCGCTCTTCTTATTCGACTTAATAAAGCTCCAGAACAGTTTTGGGTCCTTTATAATCGATTGCTCAGCATTCGAAATGTAAGAACGATAGCAATCTTCTTCGACTCGCTTTGCTCTTTTTCGGAGTAAACTAAATGTAACGTAATCTTCTGAGTTACCATACATTTTAAATTTTTTGAAGAACTTATATTTCTCTTTAAGAATTTTTTTTAAACATGTACTATACCAAGGAGGGAAACTAGAGGAGTGAAAAAGCTTATGAGGAATAAATTCATCTCTAAGGCTAAAAAGATGCGAATAGAAGCAGTCAGTGGCGACCTCTAAAGTGCCAAGTGTTAAGCAGTCTTCCCACCTGATCCCGTTAAGCGACTTATTGATTTTATCATAATCGCCACGTTCATAAAAATACTTCATTCTAGGGTTACTCTTCAAGCATTTAACCTCAGCACAGTTCAGTGTAATAGTCATTGCTTTGTGATGCACATACTCACGCACCAAAGGATATTCACATACGTTGACGTCTAAGTCAGTGTTACACAGTATCAAGTCTAAATATCTACTGTTGTTGTTGTGGAAGGAATTAAATTGCTTCAAATTACATTCAGAAATAGTATCAAAAAAGTACATCTGAGCAGCACCAGAAACACCTGAGGGCACCAGTCCATCTTCGCCGAGCAACCAACTAACGTTAGACAGGTTGAAATCACCCATTAATACAAAAGTGTCGTCGGGACATGAATTCACAATTGTTGAAAGTTGATTGCTAAAATTACTTAGCTGGGAGTTAAAAGAGTTACCTGAATTTTCTGTACAAAGGTATAGTGTACACAGATGTATTTTACGCAATGAACAGTCCCTTGTCTTGTAACTGATTGTAACCCAAACGTCCTCGGCTGAAGAGTTCCACTCCGGCCTATGTGCGGCAGAAAGTTCGCGCCTGACCGCTATGAGTACACCACCGCCTAATTTCTCATTTGTAACTGAATAATTCCTATCACGACGGTACACTATATATCTATCATCGAAAAGCTCTTCATCACCGATGCCATCAAGCAACCAGGTCTCCGTTAATGATATCACATCATACGTATTTAAGAGTAAATTGCGCTTAAATAAGTGTGTTTTAGTGCGTAGACCTTGAGTGTTTTGGTAATAAAAATTAACAGAGTTCATTTTTAAAGATAAAGTTATAATACCGATTTAAGAAGCACGTTAATTGCGAGAACTGACACTGAAGTACCTCAAACAGAATGGCTCCACAGTATGATGCGTAGAAAACAATTATATTTACGGTTGGCACTGAAATTCTGTAAAAATAACTAACAAGATCTGTATATTGACCCCGATACAACAATGATGAAAACATACAAACTTCGCATAAAAATGTTGCACTAATAAGGTATTTATGACAAATATTTGTCAGTATAAACCTTTTCACGCTAAACACTACATACCAAATAAATTGAAAGAATACATAATAAAGTGAAATATTTATAACTTGAGTGCTCAATATTCTCTCATAAAGATTTATAGTGTTATAAATAACCACAAATGGGGTACAATGAAAAAAGTTCATTTCTAGAATAGGTGTGAACGAGACAACCGAGCGGTAATGTGTAGTCAAATGGTCACGGTTGCAAGCCATAGTAGACTGTATGCAGTGATATAGGCTGCCGCTCAAAGCTAGTAATTGTGTACAGTGCGAACTTACTCGGTCAAACCACTCCGACGCAGCGATAAGAAATACTCGGTGGGACGGTAGGCGAAAAAGTTTGTAGTTGAGTGTGGTTCTCAAAGTGCATTCACTAGTAATTAATAACAATGATTGAATTAAGAGGTTATTTTCGATAAATCTTTTTCGTTCCTTATAAAAAATGTGGGAGATGTATCACACTTCTTTACCATGATTTTACAGTGTTTGACCCAAATATACTGGAATTTTTTCTCTTTGGTCAGCGCCTTCGCCTTGTTGAGCAATAACTTATTAGCGGGTGTTAGATGGTCATTTACGAAGAATTTAGCTGACGACGTGAATCCTAGGTGAGAAATGTTTAGGTTCTTTGTCTTGCGAGCCGACGCCATAAACTCTTCTTTAACGTATCGGCTGTTAAACGCAACTACTATTGGTTTATCCATATCGGGAATACGAGTAGGCACACGTGCTATGTAGTTGATATCCTGCTTCTTTACGGGGAGATCCGATAGCATCCCAATTTTATCAATTAAATCATACAGATTCTGATTTTTCTTCTCGGGTATTCCTCGAATCTCCACGTTATTAGCTCGCGCCCATTGATCCCGTACCCGCATCTCACTCGTCAGTCTATCTACCTCGGACTGAAGGCGCGGGACATCACATGCTGCCTTCTCCACATCCTTTACTCTTGACTCAAGGTTCTTCAGCTTATCAGAGAATGTATTAATAAGGTTATGCGCCATTTCTACAGACTCCTTGACGCTAATTAGATCGTCTTTAATTGTCTTCACATCCGCAACTAGTAATGGCAGAGATTCCAGTTGTTGGGCAATCTTGTATAGTTGTTCCTGCATCTTATCCAGTTGATGTGGTTGAGGGGAGACCGGAGTTAAACTCGGCGATGAGGATGACTTGCACTTCAGGCATCGCCAATTGTGTCTTCTATCACCCAGCCTCCGGAAGCCAGCCTCGGTGATCCCGGAGCATTGGAAGTCGTAATGACTTTTACAGGTGCTGCAGACAGGTCCCTCAGTATGTTGAGTGTCACAACTAGCGCAAACGAACATCTTAGAAAAGTTTGAGAAACACTTGCTATGAATTAAAAACCGATTAAGTGTGTGTTCACTAATGATGCCAACTGGCAAGTGTGGTTGTTGCGAATCATTTGAAACATTGCGAATATAAATAGAAACATAAGAACATAATGCTAAAATTAGTTTAATTTTAATTGAAGTACTATTTTGATTACTTAGTTTGTATATCTGAATATTTTGATTCGCACTTACGATGGAAAATTTTATTCACAGTTGGCTTATTTAATTTAAAATTAAATGTAACTGATTATTAAGCTTTCGTAAGTACGCTTTGTAATCCCAAATATAATTGAAAATAAACTAAGTATTCGAATATAATTGTTCAAATCTACTAAACTACACAAACACTCTAGTTCAGCCCTAGCATGTAAACAAGTCTTGTAAGCCGAATAAGTCTGTTGATCAAGAAAAGTCGTTAGTACCGACTTTTATGTCCACAAAAGTTTTTAATGAATCTTTAAATACCCCAACAACTTATCTTTTCGGGAGTGCGGCAGTTGGTTCGCTTATATAAGGATAGATATTGTAGCAAATTTAGGTTGGACACTGGCTAATAATTTCGATTTTTTGAGAAATAGAAGTAACACTTATTAGCAGGCTCAGCATGGCATCCGTAGACATTATCACTTTCTTTCTCTTCAACCAATGAAATCGCAAAAAAGTAGTGATTGAGATAAAGGTGATGTTTGGATTACGTGATATCTTTTTAACATCCTTAGCAACAATACAATAAAAAAATAAAATTTTACTCGCAATTTGTAACTAAAGTTGTATTATTTTCTAAAGCAAATTGTTAATTGGCAAATATCTAAATAATCGTAAAGACTAATAAAATAAACACGAATGTGATTTTATGTGGTGGTTACTATGGTATATTCCACTTTTTTTACCTAGGTGGTATCACCCGGGCGAACAAATAGATTTTGTAGTGTCCTCATTTCACCTGCGAATCATAATTACCCCTACGTTTTATCTCCCAGGTGAAATAATTTATCACCTACTAATAATAATGAAAAAGGTCTATAGCCTGATTTTCACGAAATTTTGAATATCAGGAGAATAGAAAAAATACTTGTCAGCAAGAAAAAGTTCTATCTCTTAGGGATAAAAAAATAATGCGTAGAGACAGTCTTACATTAATTCTAAGGAATTCGCGGGTAAAAGCCAGTATAACATAATTTCAAGCCTCACTGTTTCAAAACGTGGCATCCCCTCAACCAAGTGAAATATAAAACATCATAAGGCCGGAATATTGTACAAAGATAACCTTTATATAGGCTCTCAGCACACCTCAGGGACTCGCTTATAACATTGAGCGCGCTCTGACGTATAAATGGCTAAATTTCTATGATTATCTATATTTTTACCAGTCTGTGGTGAAACCAGGAAGAATCATACTTTCAGCGGTGTATTTTTTAGCAAGTTGAGAGTTATCGAATAAAATTTGGAATAATTAGCAAATCTTTTTTTCAGAAATGTACCAGGGTGTATTATTTTTTCAGAGACATACAATATAGTGTCACTATTCGCTCTCCATCAATATTTTCTTCTTTTCATCTTGCAGTCACAATTTCTTCAATGTAAACCAAAACAATTTATAAAAAATAATTATTTTTATTTGGAATAGTGAAATTATTGTTTTGTATAATTATTTCGTAATTTTTATGACCTTGTACTTCTAAAACTAATAACAAATAAGTACCGGTACCTACATTTTCTATAGAAATGTAGGTATCGCAAACAAAGTAGACTTCTGACTCAACAGAACTTTAGACTTACAATTAATTACGTTCAGGTGTTTTTGATGCCGCTATTATTACCACTACGTTAAATTTATGAATCACGCTTAGTTTACCTCAATTCATTATAAATCTGCAAATGAAACGGAATCAATTTCCATCTGTGTTGTAATCTGCTCCCATTTTAATTGAAAATCTAATCTAGATTGATTTTCATTTGGCAATGAGGGTAAAAATTTCGTTTATGATTTGCTTGTCATTTCCCAAACGATTGTAAAGAAAGTTTTCATGCATCAGTATTTTTATTATGCATAATTTTATTATCTAACATAACATTGAGTGTTTTAGATGATGTTCGTGGACTAGGCTAGCCCCTAGCCTAACTAAGCCCCTTGCCTAACCTAGCCCCTAGCCTAGCTCCTAACCTAGCCTCTAGCCTAGCTTTTAACCTAGCCCCTGCCCTAGCTCCTAACCTAACCCCTAGCCTAGTTCCTAGCCTAGCCCAGCTCCTAGCCTAGCCCAACCCTTAGCCTAACCTAGCACCACATGCTTATATATCACAGTAGTCTATTACCCTAGAAGAGAAGTCTCCAGATTTTCTGTCATATTTATTGAGATGATTGAATTTTCTATCAAAGTTAAAATAAATTTACTTTTACAACGAGTCCTTATCTCTGTTCAGGTGTTTCTGTATTTTTTCATCCTCTGCCCGAGAGATATCTTTAATAATTTATAGCACTGTGATCCCTTACCAAGATGAAAAAGTATCGTCATTTATTCATCTTGACTCGATTGCGGTAAAGCAAACTCATCTATATTTTAGTTGTTATAGATGTCTTATTACGTATTGGTTTAGTTTTTCAAAGAAAAAATCCAGTAAGAAAAACTAATGTTATGTTGCGTTCTATGGGTCTGATATAGATAGCAAAAGGACAAAGATTTTCATTTATTTTTAGTTTTTTGATATGGCAACTATGTTCTAGCGGGATACAGTTCTTAATTACATATCTAATCATTGTGTTATGAGTCTGAACTATATGCAATTTACAGATATCAAGTTCAATAATACAGCACAGTATTAAACTAATGGTATAAAGGACACTCATACTTTAATTGCATTAGTTTTTATTTTTTGAGTGCTGCAAGATTTGTCCTTTAATCTAATATTCCTATCAATTATATTAATGATACCCATGGTGTTGACCATTTATTCGAAATTTAAAACTTTATTGTTTACTAGCTTCCACCCGCGGCTTCGCCCGCGTGGAGGTCGGTATCGCCACCAAGTCTATTTTAATAAAACAACTCTCCACGTCACTCACTCCTCCACTCTCCACTCTTCACTCTACTCTTCACTCCACTCGTCTAACCAATACATGTCTAATAAAAAGACCCCATCAAAAAAAGATAATCGCGATGGACGTAAAAACTACTAAATGTATTTTGATGAGGTATTTTATATTAGAAAGTTCTTGCTTAGACTTAAAATTTACCCGATGTTTGGTTGTAATTGGCTAAATAGAACTGGAGATATAACCAAAAAATGATGACCTACCCACGCTCAGCTCCGCCAGGATACCGTGGTGGAGTGGAAGGACCGACTTGGGAAAACGTGAGCCTATCGACTATAAAAAAAGCGCGGGGCACGCCGTTATAGCGGCGGTAAGACCCGTCATGGAGACCTCACAGGGGCCCCTCGTACCGGCTGATGCAGGTGATCTCTGGTAAGTGCTACGGGGATCAATTGTGTCTGATTCGGAAGGAGCCGACGCTCAGGGCTGCACACGTTGGTCAAGTGTCCGGCGTGGGAGGTGCCGAGACAGGCCCTCCTGGCAACCCTCGGGGTGGGAGTCCTCACACAGCCGGTGTTGATCGCAGCGATGGTACAAAGTGCGGACGCGTGGTCGGCCACCACCTCCTTCTGCGAGCAAGTGATGCTCTAATAGGCAGCGGCGGAAAGGGTTCGGGAGAGTCTGCACAGAGCTCTCCCGGACGGCGGTGACGAAGGAGTCGGAGGTCTAACGACCTCCGTTGGAGCCGCCTGTCACCCTAACAGAAGCAGGCCGAGGCGGCGGCGCGTGGAAGCGCCCCCCCCTCTCCCCCCTATTCCGGGGGCATGACGGGAACACTGGATGCCAAGCCCGAGGGGGCCATCTCGAATCCGGAGATGGCACGGGTCAAGTCGGGGTGCGAGGGAAATGTTCTATGGGCCATCTTAAACCCTGGCGTCAGAAGACCCTAGATGGCGTGCGGTTTTAGTCGGTAAAAGTAACCTGCCCCGCTGGCCGCGGGGTGGGTATCCATGAGGATTTCCGCACGGAAAAAAAGGGGCCTATTAGAGCATTTCAGAAAGAAAGACAAAAAAATTACTGATTGCATTTTTACCATTGGTATTGATCACCAATCATCCCCGAATTTATTTTGTAAATATTTCAATGTACAGAATTTACCTCTCTACAGTTTTATTGACGTAACCTACGACAAACTTATTATTTGCGGTTGGTGCAGTAATCGGGTCTACGGATTGAACCGCAAAATTAAGTTTGTTTTTTTATTATAATAATTTATCGGTCAAGTTACTCATAGTGTGAAGCTAGCTTATAGCATGTTCAACATAATAACACCATTCAAATATGTGTATTTAGATTACACGTTGTTACAGAATGCGTTGAAGATATAAACGTTCACTGCTCGTTCCCCGTAGGTGAGAGCGTGATAATAAGTAGCCTATGTGTTGACTCGACTTCCTAACAATATTCTTGCCAAATTTGAAGTAAATCCATGCAGTACTTTTTGAGTTTATCCCGGACATACATACAGACAAACAGACAAACAGACAAAAATTCTAAAAACTATATTTTTGGCTTCGGTATCGATTGTAGATCACACCCCAAGTATTCTTTTAAAAAAATATTCAATGTACAGTTTTGACTTTCCTACCATTTTATTATATGTATAGATATTGAATGAAATTTTTAAGCAATTGAATGCTAACTTTTTTTTCCAATGATTTTTTCCGATCAGAAAATCATTTTATTGTTTATAGTTAAATCGTAGTTGCAGTAGCGAATTAAGACTTTTAAGATATTTAGAACTTAGTACTTCAATGCAAATTTAATTTACACTTTGTTGTTTTGATGAGGTGAAGATTTTAATCTGATTAAAAGAGTTGTGTTTTACTTTATTTGGCAAAAGATTTTCATCTTCTAAATTAAAAGTAAACTCACATTTGAAATCTTAAAAGTAATAAAATAAATTGTGGCACATTTTACCGTCGCAAATGAACTAACACAGTCATCTGCAGACTGAATAGCTTTACCTCCTTTGTAATTCCCCCAGGGACGTTGCAAGCGAAATGCAGAGTACAGTATTTGACAGTTCGTATGTTAATTTAACAATTATGTTATATTTGGTCTCAAAGGATACAATGTTTGTATTTATATAACACCTACACTTTGCCAGCTTTGTTTAAACTTAATATAATAGATGGAGGACTTAATATGGCCGTCAAGTTCGCGCATTTTCTGGTTTTGGATTTTTAGTGATGTCTTAGAGAATTTATTAAAATTTTGTGGCCAACCCGGGAATACCTAATAAAGACAGTTCAATATAATATCATGATTATCCTTTTTCAAGTATCTACTTATTTTCTTTGTTGCACGATAAAATAATAACAGATTAGCTGAACTTAATTACGTTTACTATCTTTGGTGAAATTCACTCTAAGACATTTAGAAATTTCTTCAACGTGAGCCTTCCAATTTTACCTGCTATCAATGACAAGGCCACAAAATTATCTCTTATATAAACCCCTCATAACACTCACCTCGCCCTTTAATGATCACAGGCTCGAAAATTATGCCTGAGCTTAAATTAAAGCATTACCTACGTTTTACCTTATCCCTAAATTATAATTTCTACACTTGCCATTGCAGTAACACACCATGCCTAATATAATAATTACAATTTGTCGTCGAAAATTCAAGACATTTGTTAAAATTTTGCAAGTCAACTCCAAAATTCCTGCACAAATCAGCATTTGTACGAGAAATCCTGTAATTAGTTGAGTTTCTTCGACTTTATAACACGTCTCAGAATTTACACAAATATTGCTATTGCAAAGATTAAATGCGTATGGAAAAGACTTCATTATAGATTATTTTATATTTCATATTAATATAGTGCTCATTCATTGGAAAGACGTATAATTTAAATTTGATGTATACCATTTAAATAATATATTATTCAACTGCTCGCTAGTTAGTTGTTATAATTAGTTATTAATTTTTTGCGTTAAAATTTTGTGCTTTCAGACTAATTAACTACACAATGTTTGCACAATTTTAACTTCATAGTGTCGTCATAATGTAATATTTACAATAAATAAGTTATCAAAACGAACGCAATGTAATGTAATAACATCTACTATATTTCTTAGTAGTTTTATTCTATTTGTCAGTCTTTTTTTCGAATTCAAAATCATATAGATAGTTTAGAAGATAATCAATACTTGTTTTTGCTATTGTTTGAAAAAATTGCTGCATACAAACAAATAACATCTGCTACGCTAGAAAATGAAAATGGTTAATTTATATGCGTAATATACATTTATTTCATTTTCAGAATTACTGAAACTGAAATTACCATTTAATATTTAACATTTAATGAATGCTACAAAATATCGTACCCTAATATTTAATCCAAGTATGAAACAAAAAGTGAGCTACGAATATTAATATGAGAGCAATCAAAATTACAAACTACGCTCAAAATCCCAACGGTTTTACGCTCTACCGTTTCCATACACCACTATCCGTGCGCGCACTAATGAAACACATTAATAACATCTGTGCTCACTAAAATGTCTTTTGTTTCTTGTGCGATTTCAGAAATTGTACCCCTCTTTTGTTTTGTTACATCCAGTTAATAACTGAGTTGAACGAAATATTGTTTACAAAACGTTATGGAAAAGGTCTTACCGTCTCAAATTTGAAGTTATGGACGTAAAGTATGCGTATGACTTAAAATGCCAATTGTGTTGCTCAGGTTTTATTTCGCAGGATTGCTGGTAGATACAATTTGTACTACAGTATAATTATATCCGTAGTAGAAAGTGCTTACAAATTGTGATATTTATGGTTCTTGCATTGGAGTTTAAATAAATAAATCTTCTCTGTATTTTTCTTTCTTTCTTATTTTTGTAGTAATTTTTGTATTATGAGTCTTCAACCAAAATCTCCGTTGACCAGGCTAACCACACCGTCCTGCAAGCCAGTATCGTACATCTGCAAATTGACGGACGAGATTTTGGTGCGGGCTCTCATTTTGCGGTTAGAAGGACAGACGGCAGTCGCTCCCATAAAAGCTCGCTCTTTATACATATTGCTTTGTATACTAATCCGTTGAACGAGAAGTTTATAAGGTGCAGCTTCGTCTAACGGCCAGTTATATCAAAATGAACGAACTTTTTTTGATTATACGTCTAACTATGTTCGAGTTTATCAATTTCATATAATATATCAAGATCCATACTACAATATTTGGGTTACACTACAAAATTATAGGCTAGATTTAGAAGCTATAAGAGAATATAATAATTGTAATAAGATATGAAAATGTAAGTAAAAAAGGAGTATTAAATTTCTTCCTTTGTATTCAAATAAACTGGATTTAAAAATATAAAAAGTTCCAAATTTTTTCAGATGAAGAACTTTGATTTGCATTCTTTCCCTTATCTAATAATCAAATCAAAATCTAATAATAAATCAAGGTGGCAAAGCTACGTTTGCTCAGCATCAATGCCGGCCGACTTCACCGGAGACATCCCACCCTCTCAATTAACATCAGTGCCGGATGCCATTCCTCCCTTCTTATCCTTTTTTGTGTTACCTTGTTTCCCCTTTCCTTCATAGTAATCCCACTTTTATTTTTGCTTGCGTTTGTAGTCAGTGGGAACTACTTACTATCAAGTAAGTCATTTATTAATTTTCTCCACATCACTATTTTTACAGGTTTAACCTGATGAAATAGTGTGGTCCCTAAATAATATGATAGCATTTTACGTATTGTTCTATTTTGTGAAATTCTTAATAATAATAATTTACGGCAAAATATTTACAAACATCACGTTTTTTCATGGAACTAACTCCTTATTAGTCTTTTTCTTTGTATTTTCTTCCAAGAAGCTCAGATTCTGAGCTATTTTTAACATGATGAGCTAGTTACAAGTATTTCTTGTTAAAAATTGTTGACAAACATTTTATCAGAACATCAGCACGAGAAAGCGAGTTAATAAAAGGAAATTTGGTTGTTTCAATAAATACGTTGTTATTACTATTAGATCGGTCTTCCTTCGACAAGTAATTTTCTCTTTTCTTCAGTAAAAGATTATTAAAGATGATGAAATAATACTTAACAACATAATTTCATCAACTCGCAGGTGAGGATTAAGGAACAAATTTTAAAGTCTAACAAACAATTCACAAGTCAAAACAAAAAGAAAAGAACCATTAAAACGAAAGTTCTGATTATTTGCGATTATAATTGGAGCAATATATAAGTTGTAATACAAAAAATGGAAATTTGTTCCAACGGTCGGAAATCACTTAATTCCGCCATTCATTCAATTAGGGATTGCTTAGAATGATCACGATTATTTGGAGATTTTTTTTATAATGGGCGCTACTGGGTTCTGTAATTACATATTTCATTGTTTTAATTATTATCTTTTCCGGCTTCCTCTTCCTTTGATCGTCTTTTTTGTATTTGTTCTAAAAGTATTTCAAGTAAAATTGTTTTGGATAAAGTTTAGTTACTTTTGTAAATTTTGTTTCTAGTATGTTGAAACTGTGTGTTTATTTTGGCAAGATAAAAGCATTGTTACAATGTGGGTATTTATTTTATTTTAGATAAGTTTTTAAGAATTGATTATCTTTTGTCTTTAAAAATGATGATGATGATGATGAGTTGATGTTGAGTTGATGTTGAAAATAAACAAAAACTGTTCCCTGTAGAACCGTATAGTGTATGACTGCATCTCTCGAATCATGGGTAAATCATAGTTCCCGAAAATAGGATGGAGATAAAAATACACAATTGACAATAAACTGTCGATCGATACAACTTGCGATACAGCAAGAATTAAATGCTAAAAATATTTTTGTGTTGGTGCCAGTCAAAACTAATAGTTTCACAGGCTAGCATTTTCAATAAAACGAAAATACTTACTTCACAAAATAAACACGTAAATAAAGGTAACTTTTAATTGAAAAACAATCCAGCGCTAAAGTTATTTGCGGCACACCACCCAAACAATAGAAATCCAAGTTGAAACACACAAACATGACAAACAATATCCAAATGTTGGCCCTGTAAAATATTCCGAACAAGCCCGTAGTTTGTGAGTGAATCTATTTGAACAAAATAATCACATTAGTTGGGCAAACATTTGTTGTTTTTACGCAAATATTGTAACACTCCATGCGTGTTATTTGGTAATGGATAAGATTTGATATTTGGAAGACCGTTTGCATTTTATGGTGTACATTGTAAGAGAAACAGATAATTTCACGCGTGACTAGTAATAGAAGTGTGGTTTTTGGGATTTGCGTGGCTATAATTATATTTTATTGATTCTAGTATTCTAGGAATATCACACAGAAAGATAGGTGCTCGTATTTGGCTAAATATTCAAAGATAAGGCTTAAGATACTTGTCCCATTTCATAAATTATTTTTTCTTGTTGTTCTTTTTGTATTCTTGGTGTTTGTTTGTGGTGTTTGTGGTTTTGAGATTTATGTTGGGAATCTTTTTTTTCAATTTGTTATTTATTGACTGATTACAAACTGTAAAACCACTACTAACTAATGTTTTTTGTTGTGTAGGTTTCTTCATACAATTTGAAAATAAAAGTAGTTATAGTTGTCATTGATCAAATCTATTTGATATTATTATATCGTTTATCTAGAGATAAACAATATAATATATAATATCTAGTAATTGCTTTGTGATGAAATTTTGTAAACTTGTATACCTATACTAATATCACTTTGACGACCCTACTCACTAACAGAAACACATCGTCGGTACGTGAGTAGAAAATTAAATTTGTTTCATATTATATGGTAGCAGTATGGTATAATCACATTCAAGATTATTCTAGTCAGAAAATAAAAAAAACGATTTTTTTTTATACTTCAATCGAAAGTCAAATCAATCAATTAGCCTGTCGACGTTCACTGCTAGACATAAACCATTCCCAATGTGCACCATACCACCAGATCTGCCTTCTAAATGAAGTCCATCCCAGCTACCTTTTTCAGGTCGTCGATCCATTTGGCTGGGGGACGTCCCACCTTCCGTTTGCCGACTCGCGGTCTCCTCTCTAGGACTCGTTTGCTCCAACGGCCATCGGTCCTTCGACATATCGCTCCTTGAATACAAAAGGGCCACAAATCAAAAAAAAATGAAAATCGTTTTATTGCAAAAATGATATCTAAATGGTCTATATTGTATAGTAAAAAAAACTCCCATTATTTTATCAATAATTTATGGCTACACTGACTAACCGCCCTTTTTGCATTGGAGCACTTTGACAGGTAACGTCAGTGCAAAACCGCCATTTTGTTAGTTGCGCCCCGAAATTCAGCGCAAACCCACGACAGTTATGTGAAAAAGTGCCACAATTCAAAGTACTTCTGTGTTGCATTCAAAACTACAGGGAAATGTGATTATTTTATTATACAAAAATGCCATATTTTGTGTTTTACGTTCTAACTCAAGTAGTTCTAATCATTTTATATAATACAAAAGTGCCATATTTTTGAAAACGTCTGTTTTGCATCTTAACATTAAGTAATAGTAATCATTTGTATTATTACAGCAGTGCCATATTTGAAATGTGTCCTTTTTGTAATGAATTATACTCGAATAAATTAGAATTTTTGGCGTTCTAGATTAGGAAGTTCAGAAATATGGCCGTTTTGTATAAAAATAATTTTTAATTTTGTTTCATATTGTCAAATCAAAATTACCATTTTGATGTTTTAATTCTGTTTTACTTGTTACTTATTCAGTGATTTTTACTATAAAACCATACAAATTTGTTTGCTTGTTATCACGGGCATAGACCAAATTTTAAAACTATTGCTTTTGTGAATAAGCTGTATAGATTAATATTAAATTAGTATTAGAATCCTACTTAGAGTGTGAGTGAGATATTGCGATATCATAACTGTTTTTTAATTAAAAAAATTTAAAGTTTATTACAAATTACTTACACAATGAATAGAGCACAAAAAATGTTGACTTTGGGTACCTCCATTCAAGCATCGGAACAAAGTCAACCATTACCTGGGGCCACAGTCTTGACATTTATACCTACAACTTTGCTACTGAAATCGCAAACTAAGATAGCGACAAACATCGGTTGCAGTACGATTCTTGCGTCAAACGGTAGTCTGTACATTTGGGATGGTCAGCAATATGGAGATACCGATAAATCGTTATGTTTGCGATGATATTCATTAAGATACCGACAAAAATCGTTAGTTTGGAAAGTAAAGCCTACCAAATATCGTTATGTTTGCGTCGCTACGTGTTAGCGAGCGAATTCGGTAGCTAAGGCGTTCCTATCATTACCAGATGATGAATACAGTGAAATAGACTGTAAAAATGCTAAAAACCGGGTAACTAGAGGGCAACTCGGGTCGAGAAGCCTTAACTTGAACACAACAGCCTCAAACTGGACTGTTTGCTCTGAGGCAAAGGCTCAAGACACGTTGTGGATCAGCTTGAGGCAAGTCGCCGCAGCTTGATCCGGCAGTTTAAAGCCAAAACGTGATGGTACTAGACGCGAGTCAAGTAGCTGCTGCTTCAATAGCAATATTATGGCAATTAAAAAAATGAGGAAGCAACAAAAGGCTACAAAAGCAGAAGCATCGATGGTGGATAAAAGAATTATGCCCATCCCAGAGAATACGATGACACTCATATAGTTTTATCAGTTTAATAGCTGTTTCGTTGTCCATTGCGATCCGAGGGACACGCCCGTCTCCATCAAATGCATGGCTCGGACTTAGGCTCCTTTGAGCATAGCAAATAAAAACCGACATAATATGGCTCGGCTCGCGGCAACGAATATGCCTTGTGTCGCGGCGTGCCTCAAGTTGAGCCACTTATGCAGCCTCGAGGCAGCTGCTCTACCCGAGGCTGCCTCTAGTGGATACTCGGCTAAATATACAAATTTTCCAAAACGATTAGTTAACAACGTGGCTTAAGTAGCAGTTGGAGCGACTTTGATAGTGACTCTGACACTGATTCTAGCTGTTCATCAACATCCAGTAGTTCATCAAATACCTACTGAGTTTTCTTCAAATGACAGTGTTAAATATCCCAATTTTCTGCCTAATAATGGGAGAAAGATCTGATTCCGAAGAAGATACACAGTCAAAACTAATTACCACCGAAAAATTTTGTATTTTACCCCAACGGATCCTTCTTGCATGGAACCTCATTCACTCATCAATGATAACCTACCAGCTTATTTGAATACTCAGTCGACTAATATAGGTTATACAGTGTATCCACTTATGGTTTCACCTAGTAATAGAGTTTTTAATATATTTTACAGACAAAGTTATAATAAACCATTTATTTTTATAATATATTGTGTTTATTTTTTGAAATAATTTTCATGAAATTGATTCAAATGTTGAATACAAAAGGGACTTTTGTGCATTTTTATCATAATGAGTAGCAGCTATTAAAAAGTTAATAATTCACAAAGATAGGGCTTATAAATACGCATCTAATGATATATTAACATCTTATATTTAATACATAAAAATATTAAATATTAATAAAAAACACTTTTAAAATTTTGTTTTGCCTGTCCTGTAAAATTTATGAATTTCTATTTGTGTCCCTTTTGTATTCAAGGAGCGATATGTGGCCAGCCCATTGCCATTTCAGTTTGCTTATTTTGCAAGTTATATCTATATTATGTATGATGATATTAAGGATATTTTTGTGAAATACTTCATGAGTTTAATAATAATATACAAAAACATATCTCTCAAACCTCTGAGAAAGTGTTTTCTATTGTGTAGTAGTATTAAGTATTCTGTGCTATTGTTTACTCGACAGATAGTTCTATTAACTAGCATTAAATAGTAAATAGTATCTATAATGTTAGGTACGTGTCTAAATAGTTTCACAAGTGAACTAGGAATATACATAAATAACATTCGCTTGTACATACAATGCATTCTCTAAAATTTTGTTAGAGTGTAATGCAAACCTAATTCCTTGCTTGTATCTACGAAATAGGGAATGCTGGCGGAACAGCACTTTGTACTTATGCCTAGGCGCCGACTAACAAATGTCTGCCGCTACAAAGAGTGACACTGCATTTGTTTTCGTGTTACTGACACCGTCACCGTCCTTTTGTTTACTAGAATTAGTTTTGAACAGTTTATAGTTGAATCTAGTCAGATTCAATTATAAATCATATAAGGTAGTATCTGGCATTTCTGGTAGTCACCACTGATACCAAATAACGAGAGAAGTGGAGTAGAAAAGTAGTAAAAGTTAAAAAAGTCAAAAAAAAAATGTCCAGAGACTGTTAAACGATCCTTAAACTCGTTTTGAAATCAATCAGTGAATAAATTTGAAGTATTGGAAACATCCCCAAAATCGGAGACAAAAGACTGATTAAAAAATAGAATGTCCAAATTTTATTTAATTGAAATAATTTCCCCAAAAAACTTTGTACCTAAACTAACAGAACGTCTACTTAGTCAATACGAGATACCTATAATGTGTACCACTCCAGATGCCACCCAAAAACTATTAGCATATATTAGTAACTCATTTCACCAACTACCTTCCTACAGTATACGATGGGCAGTTTGATCGTACACTGACAGAATATTAACGTGACCAGTTAAACGAATGAGCTGATTCTTAAAGTGACCATGACCTATAACAAATTTAGCATCACAGTGATCCATTGCAAGCTATATTAATCTCAGCTATTCGTGACGGTCTGGAAAAAGTAGTACAATTTATAGACTAGAATGATTTTAAAATTTTCGATACTCGACAAGGTGAAATACTATTTTTTAAAGATTCACCTATCGGGTGTTTCGATTATGTTCCGCAAGTGAATATAAAATTAAAAGGCGAACGAATGAGGAGAAGGTTGAACGAATCGAAATAGCTGATGATGTGAAAAAATATAATATGGTTCAGTAAGAGAGTAGCGAACGGACGAGTACATTCCTTGTGCCGCGTCTTATCAATTCTTTACCTACCTCCCTACGCGAAATTATCACAGTGAGGAATATAAAATATAAGTTGAAGTCGTATTTTATGTCGGAATTGTAGGTATTTGTCTTAGAAATGTTTATGACAATGTTTCGTGCATGATACTTCTTTGTATAGAAGAATGTGAAATGTGAATCGTATTGTATCACACACAAGCTCCAGTGGCTTTAGTGATGCATTTCATTTAAAAATTTACCTGTATTTGTGTATAGTAATAAATAAATAAATAAAAAATACTAAAAATAATCAGTATTTATTAGAATATACAAATAAAGCAGTTCCAACATGTAAAACAGCTACAAAACAGTTCTATTCTAGTTCTTAAACAAAAGGCTGGACTTGTTTCACAATAGATCTAAATAGGTCGCTGCAGCTCACAGACTTTTGTTAACCCCACCTTGAATATAAATTCTCAGCTACATTTATGTCAACGTCTAATTCCCTTGGTAACACATCAGCTATTTTAATCTGACCTAATAAATTAAGTAGTTTTGAACTATGGCAGAAAGTTTAGTTTTCATGTGTGTATGATAATTTTGAAATAAAGCATATTTGAATATGCACAAAACAAACAATAAGTACATAGGTAGTCTTAGGTTGAAAAACGGAAGTAAATTTAATTTCTAGATGTTTGACTAAAGGATATAAATGAAACTCCTTTTTTGATATTCCTGTCAAACCTCTTGTCGCTTATCACGTCTCGGCACGAGTCAGAGCCAGTGCAGTCAGCTTTATTTGTAAAGATGCTACAGTACCTTTATATTCATAATGCCAATGTATCACTTTTACCCGACTAACGCATAGCCTTTTAGATGTATAAAAACTCAATAGCATTACTTTTTGTTCTGAATACAGCCGTGGGCCATATGATAATATTATCAGTCTATATATTTGTTGGAATAAATTTATCAATGGTGGTTGCAATGTATTTATAGGGTTAAATAGAGATTTTATGGAATATTTATTGAGGTAAAAGAATTATTTAAATATACAGACACATTCAGAATTAAATGAGTGGAAACTGTGAGAAGAAGTGAACAGCGCATGCAAAAAATAGACTAGTGAGCGGTTACATGCATTCGTGATTGTAATAAAATACTCACTGAAAGAATGTAATTTATTTCAACTCTATTTTATTTCTCGGTTGAAAAAAATGGAACATTTTTATTTGTGTTCAAACAATTCAGCAATTCATCGTATTTGCCCTGAATTGGAACATTGCCGACCCTTCAAAACCTAAAATAGCTAGAATAGGATCTAAATTGAAAAGCCTTGTTTTACTGTCCGTAACATAAGTTGACTTAATCGGAGACTATCTTCATTGATTAGTAGTGTGTATTCATCTTGTTGGTGAGATTGTAAGAGGATTTTATGTTCCTTTTTCTGCTTTTCCAATCCCTTATTTTCTTCAATAGGTAACAATGCGTTACTTACAACTCTGGTGTTCCATTTATTGATAGATTTCGACAACTATTGACTATTAGATGTGCCTTGTTCTCTTTGCTCATATAAAATATTTTTTTATTCAAGATTATTAAATTTCATGCTACATTCAAATTTTATAGATGGTTAAGATGTTCATTCACTATTATTTTTGTAGCAATCAATTCTTTTTTGAAGTGAAAACTTCTTTAGCGGCGCTGAGCACTTTTTTTGTATGGGTAAAAACTTTCAAACTCGCGTCAGGGTCACGTGATGCTGATCGAAAAAGCGTAAGATCGAGGGGAAGGGAGAGGAACTATTATCTCCCACTCTTTCTACCGTGCCTGAGTGTGCTGCTCTGTTTAGGCGGCACAGGGCGCTTGCGCGAATGACCGTGTGTGTTTGTATACAGCGTCCCACGCGTATCCAAGGATGGTGACAGCTGATTGCTTGACTGTTGTGTAGTAAATACACTGTTGTGTATTCGTAAATGTGAATAAATAACAACATATAAATTGTCATATTTGTGTACGATAGCGCAATAAATAAACATTGTATTCTACCTCATAAATGATAGTACTTTTATATTTATAATTAAACACAACGTTAATATTGAAGTTTTCACTTCTGCCGGCACTCCCGGAGTGCTATTTTTTTTTTGCACAAATTCTTGGCAAGGAGCTCCAACTTCTTGCGTCCCATTTAACAAATTTCTTGCTACTGATTTTATTATGCTATATATGAGGTTGATCTTTATTATTTCTATGGCACTGTATGGTAGACATAAAAATACAAAATTGTAGTGTAATAGTGAAACAGAATAACTTTTATAAGATGTAAGTTTTTTTTTCTGATGAAACACAGTTCGTATTTGTTTTGAAACTTTTGAATTTATTCTGTTTAATAATGATTGATTTAATGTACGGTATATTTGGTGCCTACAATTTATTTATTTAATGCATGGGAAAATAAGAGCTAAATAAGAAACTTCACATTACAGAAAGGTTCAGTTAAATAATATTTGCGTGTTAAGTTCATATTTTAACCTGAAAGTAGGTCACCACAGCCCCTTGAAATTTGGTGATAATGCGTAAGTAATAACATAAATTGGTCGTGTTTATAGCCACTAACTAATAAGCTCTTGTTTGCTTAGGCTATGTGATTGCATACAAATTAGCAGTGTAAAATAACAGTAGGCAAAGCAAAGATTTTCACCAAGGGCTAAGACAACTTCACTGCTAGACAGTACATCTTAACGTATGAAATTCTGGTGCGGGCTTTTCTCTCGAGGCTTGGACGTCAAATAGTAGGGATCTTAGAGATAAAAACCAAGATTAGCCGAATCGAAAGGAGAATGAAAATCAAGTTAACTCCGGGATTCCTGCTGAAAACCTTGAAGGCAACTGAAAATATCACTAAGATGATAATGAGTGTGATTTATCGAAGCTAAATTTTTATCTAAAGCAATCTACTGCAATTATAAAACAAAAATTAATACGGAGAAAGATTAAAAAAGTAACATTATTAATAAATAATATGACGCCAGGTCAATTGCCATCTTGGGGTAATTTGACCAATATAAAGCAAAAGATAACTTAGACAGTAAATGTTTCAAAAATCATTCATCACATTAATTATGTTTAAGTTTCGTAATGCCTGAGCCACACTAAAATGTTTGCATACCCTCAAGGTAAGTGTAGTGAAACTTACACCGTGAACATACCTTAGTATCACTGACGAGAATATATTGTGTTTATTAAACTAAGCTAAGCAACTGTTCTCTGATTAATGCGAAGTACCCTACGTAACTAAATCGTGAGGTGCCAAATTAGTTGCCAGTTCTCTCAAACTACCTTGGACAATACCAAGTTTACCTACAGCCTCCAATTATTCTGAACTATTATGCCTAAGTTTGATATCTTAGTATGAAGTTAGTTAGAAGAGAGAATAGAGTATTGTGCGGTGCTTAGACTACCAAGTGATGTTCAATAATTCGGAACTGGAAAAGTACATTCGTCGAAGTAAGGTCGAAGTTATAAGCACTATAATCTATACATCTATGAATATATTAAATTGAAGTGATTGTTTGTAATATTATATAAGGAATAGACATTTAAATTTAGTACGGGCAGTCCCTCAGCTTAAAAAAGACTTGGTGGCGATAGCCAACATTCACGCGGCTGGAGCCGCGCGCCGAGTAAGCTAGTATTATATAATAGGTTTTAAATCAATGCATATGACAAACATGGTAAATATCCCATCAATTATCATAACAGTAATTTAAATGACCGTGTCAATCTTAAGTTAGAAGATAAAAAGGTTTATATCAATAAACTTTAACCAATTTCAATGGGTCAGTTTTCAAGAATGTAGACTTTCGAATTCATCACTACTTTTAATAATAATTCACTTGACCTATTTTAAGGCATTGAATATCAAGGTTTTATTTTGCTTATGCAATTAGATTATGCAACTGCTGTATGCAAAGCAAATGCGATCTAATTCGATGCAGCTGATTTGCTTATCAGAGTATGTGTAGATAGTACAAAGTAGACGTTTGATTAGACTGCGATTGTATTGCTCATGCTGATGATGTTTGATGTTTAATCAACAGTTCACGATTGTCTCGTTAATTCACTCGATATTAAGTTTTGTATTTTTAGTCGTAGCTTGTCGCTATAAAATTATTCTGTACTATCAACTTGTTTCGTTTCGTTAGATGAGACTTTTTTAACTCTATTCACCTGCATTTGATATATTACATAGCCTATGTCCATCGGAGTAATTTTTTTTAATGGTGAACTATTTTTGCAAATAGCGCAGTTTTTTCGAAAATTACCTCAAATATTTAAACAAATTCACAAATTAGGCCTCTATCTTTATAATCTAGCCTTCCTCAAAAATATTTTTAAGGAGTGTAGTGTACTGTAGCTTATTGAGCTCGTGTTGATTTTAGAAGAAGATGATAAGCATATAAATAAATGTTTTTTTTTTAATATCGGTCACGTCAATATGACTTCACCTCGCCTGATGCTAAGCTAAAGGCAAAGTCTTAGGAAGGGGGTTTTTTGTAATAAATATCATGCGACCCCATTCTCAGAACAATAATCACGTTGTGATTTCACAAATGAACGTCAAATACATTAAGCTATATTATTGTCCTACACGAACGTATTCGAGTTAATTCCACAAATTAATTTCACAGGACGAAATTTATCGAACAATAAACTAAACACTGATAATTTTCGATGTAGCAAGCATTGTAATCTGGTTATTGATTAATAATTACTTACGGTCAAACGAATGATAAATTAGCCAACATTAATTACCTATCTTGTTACCAATGATATAGTGGCAATGGAATGGGATGAACATGAAAACATTATTATGGTAGCAGATAATCTGCACTGGATATCTGAAATTACAAATGCACAAAGTGGCTTGAAACTGTATTATAAAGTAAAATTCTATCAGTGGAATCGCTTTGAAGCGAATCTATTTCTCTTCGTTTCCTATGCATCACGTGACACTCTGATAGTTATAATGGTGATTTTGAAGAATAAATTATTCCAAATTACATAGGCTCATCTAAATTTCATAAAATTTTCATAGCTACACCAATTTGAAAAAAAGTTGATAAAGTCAATCCCATAGATTCTACTGGAGTTATAGCTTTCACTTGATATGGAGGCTCTGTATGATTCCGAAATATTGAATCGCAATGGCAGCTGGAATGGTGTAAAGGCTTCTGAAGATAAAAAATATAATAGTATTTATATAACTGTACAATACCTTGACTTTCATTAAAGAAGCCTAGCACCATGATGACGATGACTACAACCCCAATCTTGAATCGGTAGCTGAAGCTCATAGCATGCATGTCGATCCGCCAATTCATCATGGTTCAGCCACGTCTCATCCATTCGTTGTAAAGCTTCCTCTCTCCACTGTGCTGCAGGTATGGATTACTTGAATTCATCATCTGTAACAAAGAAAAATAAAGTTAATATATTAAGATAAAAAGGCAAAAACAAATACGGTAAATAAAACAATGACGATTGTTAAAAAACAGGTTAGTTTATAAACTAATCTATCATCAATAATAATGAGTATAACTAAGTAATATCATATTTATAATGTTATGATTTTAAAGATAGAAGTCACATTAACATTTATTTGTATAGTGACAAAAAATAAAATTTGTTTTGATAACAATTTCATTGACATCGTTAATGAAATACATAAAATAAAGGCAGATAGAGTTGATAAAGGCAGTTGATTTAATAAAGAAACTGTGGTCAATGATATTTATAAAGATGATTGTTCCAAATACCATAAAC
Organism: Lithosia quadra; assembly: GCA_963576445.1. Classification (NCBI taxonomy): domain Eukaryota; kingdom Metazoa; phylum Arthropoda; class Insecta; order Lepidoptera; family Erebidae; genus Lithosia; species Lithosia quadra. The sequence continues at coordinate 4,325,362 of OY754899.1, read as the reverse complement.
GTCGTCTTCATAATAGTCGCTTATGAAACTTTGTGCAAGTTTCTATAACTACAGATACCAGACAAAGAGCTAAAGGCATCTTCGAAAGTTTCCTCCTTATTTCTTAGTTTGTTCCTTTATGATGCAAGCCAAAACTTTTATCAGGAATAATGTCGTTCATTTATTTCACCCAATATTACGTACAAAGCACTTTATTTATAGCATAAAAGTCAGTTTTATACAACTAGTGACAGTACTTTATCACAATTATCAAGCAAAGTTTTGGACTTTCAAAAGATTACGTTGCCAAGTTACAAATTAATGTCAAAGTTGGTATTTTAATCAAATATCTACATTTACTGGCTCTTTGAGCTACCAGTTTATACGATATGTTGTGATAAGCTTTTAGTAATGTAATTATGGCTCGCATTAATGTTATTTTGGTCTATCTCTCTTAGCCTTTGCTTAGTATACATTTAGTAATTGTATAAAGTGGAAACGGTTTCTAAACAAGACATTCGTATTCTAATATGTGCATGTGAGAGTGCGTGCGTACTTGCTTGAGTGCTTGAGTGCGTATATCGGTGCATGTGTGTATGTGTATGTGTGTGTGTGTGTGTGTGTGTGTGTGTGTGTGTGTGTGTGTGTGTGTGTGTGTGTGTGTGTGTGTGTGTGTGTGTGTGTGTGTGTGTGTGTGTTCTTTTAGTTATTTATTTTATCATATCTATTTTTGTACGTCATTGTACATCAAAGCAAAAATCTACATTAAATTTAATAGCACTAAAACCAGTACAATGGCTGGCTTTATCATGTAGACGGATTCTGCCGGGCAAACTTTATTTATTTTATGTTTCTTTAGCAATCGTTTTCCTCATCGTTAAATTGCCATTGATAAAATGATATTCTTATTATAATTTTATCTAATCTGTAGAAAGAATCTTACAAGTAATTCTTAGAATTGGCGTTTAGGTAAAAATGAAAACTTATTACATTCTATGCTTAATAAGTTTCAAAAATTCCATCGTCTTGACCTGGAAATCTCGAAATTAGTTTGCACAGCGGTTGAATTTCCGTGCTTTATCTTCTATAAAATCTAGACTTCCAGATATTGGGCTACTATAAAATTAACTTAATTTTCCGTAAGCTTCTCAAACAAATTGAAAATCTATAATGACTATGAAAATAATTTTGTGTGTCTCATTAGTGAAATTTATAAAAGGATATTAAGAAAAGGATACTTGATTCGAAAAATATTGTAACTCGTAAACTTATACAGATATTGCCTCTTTAATAAGGTTTATTTTTCCAAAATCCAATCAAATACAAGTCATTTACCAAAGTAAGGCGGTACACTTAGGACCTTTTTGAATATTAATCTACATACACTTATACCCATTAAACCCTCATTTTATGATGTTGTCAGACATTTACATTTAGAGATCCAGTATTAATATCCCAGCTACCTATTTATTTACAGGTCTGATGACGTATTTGGTTTGATCACATTGAACTTGAAGACTTGAGAACTTTAGTATTAATGAAGCATTAAGCTAGAGGAAACAAAAAAATTATGAAATTCAAATTCAAATTATTTATTTCAGACGTTAGTCCATAGGTATAGTTAGTTACAAACAAAACTTATATGCTAGTGTTAGTAATTTACAATTATTTGCATGATGCGTGGAGCTTCACCCAGCGACCCAGCAAAGTACTGATATAATCATCATAATATACGTACTCGTAACGTAGAGCCAAAAAGTAACCCTTAGAGAGAAGACGAAAAAAACGTTTTAGCTTCCTATTTAGCTGTAAAGGTATGCAACTCACGATGATAAAGTGTCCGACAGCTTCCTTGAAGGAGACCAATGAAGAATAGGTATTATCCGTTAAACCAGTAATTACTTATTGAGGAATGAACCCATTATTAAGTATAGTAGGTTTGGAATTTTACAAAAGAGTGAACATTGAAGATTAAAGTAACGAAAATTGGATAATAATATAGTTAAATCATAAGACATCACAACGTGGTCTGGAGTTACAACACCAAACTTTATCTGAATCAAAATATACGTGGACAATTTGATTCCATCCTTTAATGCTTAATTGGTTATCAATAATAATTTTCCAATACTAGCTTTGATATAATTTTCCCATATTATGTTTACTTTAATTAAGGAGGCACAGTTTAATAGCGTGCAGGATATCCAATCACATAAATCTGATACTGAAGTTGTGGATAGAGCGATTAAGTAGGCGTCTGCCTGTCCAATGTGTTCGTGCATTTGTAACTTGAGAAGCATTGACCTACTTGTACCAGCCACGTTCGATATCACTTTTCTTATCAAAGAGAAAACTATTCTTTCAGATAATTGTTAACTTATCATAATGTTAAAATGTTAATTAATTCTTTATCTAGATAATTTTAATAATCTTCATATTGAAGTTATTGAATTTGGAGTATTTTAGCGTTCCACCAAAATCCCCGGTGTCCAATTTAACCTCATTTGCAAGGCACATCTGCTGATTGACAGACAAGGCTCTTTTGCAGGTTGTCTTCTCTAATTTGGGAGGGCAGATGGTAGTCACCAACATAAAGTCGTATAAGCCCGATTAAAATCGAGGAACTCCTCTGAACCGAATATATTGCTAAAATAACGAGTTCAACCGCAAAACTGACAAATACTCTATCAGGTGGTTGTTTTAATAATCTACACTCGCTACGTAGATATTAATCGTTAAATCAAAGTGTTATTTCCTACGATAATCATAACCTGTTCTATCGCAGGCATCGTTACCGATTCAAACATTTCATAAATTTCATCTTGAGATTAGTCTTTAACTAAAACTTTTCAATTAGTAAGTTTGGTAAAGAAATTGGCCTAAACTTTCTTCGGGCCATTAAAGCAGTCTTTTAGAATCGCCAACGTGCAAGTTTTAATGTCTCTCACAGATTCTCTTTGTAGAACACGGTTGAGGGAGCAAACAAGAAATTGGTCAAGAACGAGCGCTGTAAATATTAAAGTTAGTACTCGTAGTATTACAGTTTTATGTTAGAACAGAAAAAGAACAGAGTCTGGAAATTTGGCATATGCAGTTATTTCCCCTAGTACAAGTAGGAAACTTTGAAGATTTATAACAAAAAAGAATAATGTGTTAATCAATGTGTACCTATAATGTGTAAAATTTAACACATATTTTATACTCATTCGTTAAAAATCTTCCAAGTAATGGACAAATAGACATAGGCACTGCGTAAATTTTACTGAATAATCTTGAGTTAAAAATCTCTTGTAAGCCGAAGCAAGGACGGGGCGCTAAAATCATGAGGCATGTTATAAATCAAAGAAATAGATTGTAGTACAAACAAGTCCTAATTACAACCTGTACAAACAATATAGAGGGTCCCGATCAATCACTCGCAAAACCCTAATAACATTAGAAGGTGCGAACATCCTTTGGAAACTGCGGTAATTCCCAATAGAATTTTTACCTACATTTACAAACACTACTAAATTTTTAAGTGAAGGCAACAAAAATTAGTTTTAACGAATGAGGCTCTGGAGAAAACTTTCCTCACGGGGTTGGAGAACCCCGAGTTGAATAAGCTGAAATAGTCAAACCAAAGAACGAAAAGGAGTACAAGGATCCGAGATGAAAGCTTCGTATATAACTAGGAACCACGCTAAAATAATTATAATTAAGTAAATCAACCTATTGTGAGTTTTATTAAGCCTTGTGTACAATAAAAAATATTTTATCTTATCTGTGTCTTATCTATTAAAAATGTATCTTTATTACAAAAAATACTGTAAACGATTTAAATCAATACCTAGATAGGGGAATTAAAAACTTTTGTCGTTTTATTTTAATGGATAGCTATTAAAAATAACGGGCTACCACCTACGGACCACGGGTAGGTATAGTAAAGTTTCTTCACTTGATCTAATTCAGTTTTAGCAGTACCCAAAATATTATAAAGGCTAAATAGCGAATATTAACATTCGTATTGAGTAAACGTAATAAAATAACATCTAGCAATGTTTATACACACGCACACATAAAGACACGTAAAGAACATTCAGCATTGCTTATACACATACACATAAATAGACGAAAAAAAATCTAGCAATGTTTATACACACACAGATAAAAAGACGTACGAATATAAAGCAGTTGCTGCGCGAGTCGCATCCATTCTCTCGTGGAAGCAAAAAAATTATCTGAACAATGTCGTTATGAAGAATTTTTGTTATACACTTTTGCACTTATTTCCAGAGGGAATAGCAATGCGCCCCTGTTTAGAGCTTCACGCTTTTATGGTAAGTGTAAACTTGTCGTGACATTTTAGTGAAGATTTTAGTGGAAAGATTCTCAGATGCATAAGTTTTGTGGCTCTTTTCTCTTTAGCAGGTAAAGCTGCTTAGGCAAATTGTAGTGAAGAGACTTTGTCCTTTAATTTTGGTCTAAGGAGCCCCATCAAGAGATTCATCTGCTGATTGATGGATAAGCTTCGGGCACAGACTTCGGAGAATAGAGGGCCATTACTCTCATAAAACTTCAAAAACTAAAGGATCCTTTTTACCACCTAGGAAATGGGATGTAAGCAGAATTGGACCTTGTACTGAACGCCTTGAATGTAACTGGCAACCATACTAAGATGATGATGATGAAGTAATTTCATTTAGGTATTTGATTAAAATTGCATTAAGGAGAACATTTTGATACCAGGATCAAAATTACTAGCTTAAGATACAATCAGGATTACTAGTAAAGAGAAGATCATTAAAAATCTCAAAGAAGTTATGACTATACTTACGTCTTTGACATCGATAATGCTTAAACTGACTTCGTCATTGCAAGTTGTTTAATTTTTATGATAACACCTAAACATAAACTACATGCTTGTCGTTCAGTTTTTAATAGTGTAGCAGTTAAGTAAGTCATAGCTTCAATATTTGAGCATGTCCACTACCAAGTTAAGTGTGAATTTAGTTTTATTCATCTTTATAGCATATTTAGGAGTCCTCTTCAATTTATTTTATTTCTTAATGTCAGCAGTACTCTTAGCCTTCACAACAAGATTGGATATGATGTACAAATTCCGTAAAGCATTTAAAGCGTTTAATTTATATATTTGTTACTTTCAAACCAAGAATTGGAAAGAATAACTAAGATACAGAAACCTGAATAAAAGCAACTTCTATTACTATAGTCTTTCATGGAGAAAATGACCCAGCTTAAGGAGTAGTAAAAGCTCATATTACTTTAATAACGTATGTTGTATACACCCATAAAACATACATTTATTACAGAAAACATATTTATCTTTATTTTCAGAATTAATTAGTATTACTTTAATTTGAATAAACAGTGATAAATAATAACAAAACAGTTCCATCATTGATTATTATCCTCTTCATAAATTCCCCCTCAATATTTTTGGAGATAAGGTAGGTCATACATACCTTATCACTATACTCACACATATTTTTTTACAGAGTCTTAGAGTATTAGTTGATATACCATAACACTCGATCCCTACCCCTTTGGTATCCTCAGTTGATAACATCACTTCACGGAAAATCAAATTGGAACAATTTCTGGACTCTCCACAAAACATAAACTTAACTTTAATACATCTAAATCCATCCGTTTGCAGCGATTTCTGAGTCACCGTTTCATATTTACTTGACCCAAATCCGGGCATTTTCCTAAACCCCTGGTAGCATTACAAGTGTTGGAGAAAAGTAACAAAAAGCGAGTGCAAGTTGTAATTTTGGACGATATGTAACGTTTAGTCTTTGTGCTTCTGCATCTCGGTCCTTTATTGTCCATGTTGACTACATTCGAATGTGCAGAAGCTTTTGCTGAGGAGAAAAAATTTCTTTGTTGGGAATGTCTGATATTAATCCTGCTATTTGTTAGAAAGTGTAAATGAATGGCTTAGTTTATGGGCCATAAGTAAAAGGTCTTGTGGCATTTTATTCGGCTGCAAGATTTTTCTGTATTTTTCCGATGTTGTTTTTAGATTCATTTTATGTATGTATTGTACACTAGCTGTATAATTAGAAATAGTGTTTAGTATTCTTGCTGAGACAGTCATCTAAAGTTGAATTGCTTGTGTCATAAATTGGTATAATTCTTAGGTCATTTATTTGATATTGTATGTTTTTTATATTATGAATTTCAATATTTGAGTACATAAGTACCACAGAACAAGGAAAAATCCTTAAGTACTATGAAAATTATCAATAACATATAGTGATTATTTTAATGGAAGGTGATTTGCAGTAAATATTTATATAACAAATATTATTTGCAGAACGGCAGGACATGGATGCTAATGAACGGTCTTAGGCATCCATGGTTGTAACATGGATGCCCAAGACCGTGCAAATTGGAGGAATAAAAGGCAGATGAAAAACCTTGGACTCTTAAGTGTGATCCTTGGTTGCAAAGCGAACAACTAATAAGAAAATCACTAATGATAGACATCCACATATTCAGTACCAGAGATTTTTATACCAAATAGGCACCATCAATTTTTTATCCACATCTTAACTCCTCGGATACACACAAAACGTTATTGGAAAAGATCGCGTAAGCCGCTCTTAAGGAATCCCGAGAATTTATTCATGATGTGCCCAACAAAGAAGGGAAAAATGTTTTTCTCCGCACATGACGGACAGCGAACAAAAAGACCTGAGACAGATATTCGGAATCTTGTGTCTTGCATTATTGATTGTTTATATGGGATATCTATTTTTCACGTCGTATTGTTGTTGATTTTGGATGCGAAGATTAGATATTTTTCTTTTGGGGTTGAGTTTTTTGTTTGATTGTATAAAAATGTAACAATATTTTTTTTCGTGTATTTATTGATGTATAACAGGAATTTAGCCGAAGCAATAATTTTAAAGTTACTTTTAGGAACAGTATTGTTATGTGTGAATACATAATTATTTGGTATTTTTTTTCAAAAATAGCAAGGCACTATATTGTTAGTTTTACAAACCAATACACGCAAGTAATGCAAGGGTTAGAAACCAAATTGTAAAAACATTTAACGTTTTAAAGATAAAATTACCCTGCATAACATTCATTTAAAAATACCACAGATTCAAAAAAGAAGCTGAAGAACTAAACCCGCCGCAAATCACAAAACTTTAGTACACAGAACATAAGATAAAACACTATAACGTACCCATTTAGCATATATCGTACCATATTTATTCATATTTGGATACACTCCAAATAGGTTTCGGGGTCCCGCGACCATTTTATTTACGGCTCGGCATATTTTAGGCTCTCGTGTATTTTAACGAGCCCGATGAAAAATATAAAAAAAATCCAAATATAACGTTTTTAAAGAGGTTGTCTAAGTCTTTAAAATAAACCGGGTAAGTTAAGTGAACATAAAGTAATCATTTATAATTTTTTTTAACATTTTGAGTGATTTTTGCGATTTTTTTCCGTGTGAAAATCCTCATGGATACCCACCCCGGCCAGCGGGGCGGGTTATGTTGGACTCTTACTGACTAAAGCCGTACGCCGTCTAGGGTCTAAGATAATGGAAATCGTGATTTGTAATTACCATTTACTTGGTGATGACACAATTACCGGATCGTTTTGATATAAACGCATGATTTGAACACGACACTGTATCACAAAAACCATGTGTGAGTAAATTTAAGGTTGCAATGTGTTAATTTGCCAAATTTGATTGAAATGTGATACCGGATATTTTGTCTTGTTGTCCTTTGGTTTTCACACAATTTTACTACACAAGACATTGTATTTTTTCGCTACTTAAACTGACTGAATGGAATGACATCTCCCGCTTAGTGGCTGACTAGTATGTGAGTGTCTGCGTGCCACTTGTACGTATAAGTAAGTGGGCTGACTTTTGTGTCATCTGATGCATTTTTGAACGCGTTCCGTTCATAATGTTTATGATTTCAACCTATTTTTATTGCCGAATGGTATACTGCAAAACAAAAAATCAACGTTGAGAACAAAGCAGATACTGGATTTCAATAAAATGTGCAAGTGAATTTCTCACCAACAAGGTATTTAAAGTCGGTGTAAGGCAGTCGGACTCAAAGTGTATTTCCATCAAACTCAATCCATCACTCCGACGGTACCGACAACTGACGACAGAGAAATTAAGCATCTGAATCGTTTTTTAAACGTACGAACCTTTCCCATCAATCATTCCATCCTTTGTAATTTTTCACTGTCTGTTTAAAAAATGGGCCGTCCTGTATCCTAAGATCTGCATACAGTAAGCGGATGTATGAGATAGGAAAATGTTAAGGATGTACGATAAGGATGCTGTTGTAGATTGATGTTTCTTGTCGAATACTTTTGTTATGTGTATTCAATCCCTCGGGAGTGCCATGGGAGTGGCTATATCGGAATCGATCGTGTTAGGGAAAAATTCCTAGTTGATCATAATAATTGACTGACCCTATTCGATCGATTGGATTAGTGATTCATTCCATTTCATCTAGGTATATACACATAGTAATTATTAGAAAATTAATATCGTGGTTTATAAACTATTCACATTAAATCTATACCTGCCTAGACGATTAAGCCTAGAGATTTACGTAAAATGTAAACTGTATCAAGTACTTAGATATAATTTATTTACGCACTGTTCGTACGCCTTTTTTTGAAGATTCAATCACGGTATTGAAGCATTGTAATTCTGACAAGGAAGTAACGGCGCGGCGGATAAACGCAGGTAGAATCTAACCGTCACTCAAGGCCCAAGGGAAAAACCTCTGCTCGCACGACAGGTATCACTTTTCCTATACCTACTTTTTAACGTTTGAATAAAGAAGAATATTGTTTCAAAACATTTCAGACTAGATCTCAATATTCTAGGCCAATTTGGCAGTCGCTTCATTGAGTTGGGAAAAGGTGTCGAAGAATCGTCCTGAAATTTTTCTAATCTAATAGACAAAGATTGCATAGAAAAAAAATCATTGAGTAGAGCAACAAGTTTTCGTTTTTAGTATGACTTTTAGAACTAGTAAAAATCAAATGGAATGTCAAGTAAGTTGTACATTTATCTATTAGGCAACATCTACCTTCTTGACAGAATTATGATTATCGTTTTATACCTAAGACTGTTCTTTATTGCGATATAAAAGCAGTATTTAAAGGTTTAAGCTGAAGACAGTAAGAGGCGATAAAACCATTGTTACGGCTATATAAAACTCGACAGATACTCAGCTCATTTCATTCGTTCATAAACGTTTCCAATTGAATGAGAACGAGAGAAATTCATTTTATTTTCACTCGAAATTCATTTTCAATAAACGATGTCACTTATTTTTTTTTTGAAGTGAATTAGTATTTGTGTTGGAGGAATATTTTTGTACAACATTAATAAATTTATTTATTTGGTATATGGAGCACTTTTTCAATTGTTATTGAATGTGCGGTTCAATATTGTTTTCTGTTTTAAACAAAAAGCATAATTATCTTGATGATGGCTCTTAGCAAACGCCCGAGTACCATCACACTGATGCAAGCGAGGACTCAGCGCTGCATACGCTGGTGGTTTGCCTGGCGAGGTAGGTAAGTACCCTCGATACCTCACACGCCGGGGCCTCGTAGCAGCTCTCGGATATTGAGTCCTCTCACTAAGAGTCTTGCTCATAGCGATGTCACAAAGCATGAGCGCGTGAGCTCCTTGTCACCCCACAGGCCAAACTAGCAGTGGCGCGATGCTTACCCCCCTTTTTCATTTATATTTTTTAATTTCAAATCTGTGCAATCATCATCTACTTTTGACGCTGACTGTACTGTGTAGGGCCTCAGATTATCAAGCTTTAATGACACTCATCGGCTTTGTGATATGATTATAGGATTTTTGGAAACCTATAAGGACATTGCAAGTAGTTTAGACAAATCTCTTCGTACGAATAAGATCAGCTATGTATATAAATAAATATACTACCCACATTATACGGAGCATTATCTACCTGAAGGTTGCCAGGAATAGATTGTTGTTTGCGATAAGCCCAGTATAAATATCATGTGTAAGATATCTGTACATTTTAGTTTCTGTTACAATAAGGCGTATTATTCCTATCTGTCTAAGTAAATATGAGTCTGACTTATTATAAACATTCTTTCAAAAGGTAATGCAGCTATGGATAGCTTATGCAACTGTCGTTCTTGAGACCTCGGGATTGATAGATAGATTTTTTATTTTTTTATTTTACAATATCACATGATAACAAATTAAAATAAAGCATTCCGTAAACCACTAAGGTTTATGTGGAGTGCCGTGAATTCTGTAGTGCGAGATAAATAGATGCATAGTAAGTACCTACTTAAACTAAAGATATTTACAATATTTATTATACACTAATTAATAAGTTACACATAAATTTCTAAGCAATTAGGCATATTATAAGGCTCTGTTAGGAGGTAGTTACATATTTTTATAAATAGCCGATCGTCAGTTCGATTAGGTCAATAGGGTCGGGTAATGTGATCTTAAATTTTTGTTAGAAAATGTTCAGAAGCAACTTGTCTAGAGAAATTGTCCGTTGACGTCATCACGATAAAACGAGGATATACGAAAATTAAGCATGAGTATTAAAATAAAAGCTTCTACGCTTTGAGCAAATAAACAAAATGTTTCAAAGTTATAATTAAACGGGCAAAATAAGTTTAGATATCAGTATCATGTTTTTTTGATCCGCTTTGTGTTTTGTTGTTTGAGGTTTCTGGTTTAATTTACTTTTTTTAATATATTCCACGAATTCTTTCCAGCCAACATTCAACCAGCCGCTAAAAATAAATAAAAATGTATCTTTGTGCGGTTTATTCCACTTTGTTCACCTATACCTACGGCACGATATAATGGCCGGTTTGACGTTTGTCCGCTCATGAAGTTTCGTAGTAATTATTGTGACATTTTTAAAGAGCAAATTGCTGTTCTTTATTGTCAATAGTGACGTACAGTAAGTCATAAAATTTTATCGAATGTAGGTATAATTTTAGGACACAATATTTATTTATTTCATTGATTTCTGAATTATATAATGTATATTACTGTCCCACGATCATTTATTTTTTATTTTTATAAGATTATAATTACCTATTGGTGTACTTATTTCACACAACTCGGTATTTGTTTTTCGAAATTCAATTTTTTTTAAATAAAATCTATATAATCGACACTAGGATCACTGGCAAGCACAATTAATACCTCCGGCAAACTTGCGTCAAAACAAAGCAGTTTCGACTTGACGTTGCTTCGAAAAGTACAAACTAGGAGTGCACTGCGATTGCGATATAGTTTAGACCTCCTCGCCTGATGGTAAGCTAAATGGTAAATCTCGCCTGATGGTAAAGTCTCAGGAAGGGATCCCCATTACATACACTAACAGTGATAATTATAATGGTGGCCCTCAACTTACTCTTTTTACGCCTTTTGTTGTGGAATTCGTCGATATGGCCGAACGTACGCAGAGCTGTTCTAAACAGTCAGGCATGTGTGTTCGTTATAGGTACGCCTTCGTAACATTTCGATCGTGAATCTCAAAATGGAAGGTCAATTTTACCTATAACTGTTAGACGAATAGATAACTAAAGAAAAATTTGGCGAGACTGGCACAGAAGAAAATAAACTTCACACATTAAAACAGAAAAAAACGAGCAAAACCAGTCGAAGACCATGTGTGTAGCAACTATTTACGGAAGGAGTATCCAACGAGAAAAAAGTTAGTGCAATTACTGAAGGAAGCTGGATTAATATATAGTACTCATTTTCATTCCTAAATCCAATATTCAGTTCGTTCAAATGTATTTAGTAGGTAAAAATTTATATTTTTTATTAAAGTTTTTGAATCAGGTATTGTACTGCTTGCAATTAGAACTTATAGATTTGATTATATTTTTATCGAGAGTAAATTGACATTTCACATCACTATTGTAATGTGTCAAACCGGCCATTATATCGTGCCGCTACTGTAGGTGATATCACCCGGGTGAACAAAGTAGATTTTTTAGTGTCCTCATTTCACCTGCGAATCATATCACCTACGCTTTATCACCCAGGTGAAATGAGATGGACACATGATGTCGCATTTGTTCACCTTGGACTTGGTTCACCCAGGTGAACAAACGCGACTTTTGCTATTCGTCTTGTGGACTTTTATCACCTGCTAATTGAAATGAGAAAGCTAATAAAAACTTTTTATGCTCGTACGTTTTACAAATATTGCAGAAAAAAAAACTTGAAAGCGTCATGAGGGTGATTCTTTTTCAGTGACTTCTAAAGAATTTCAAGCTCCAACTGTTTTGTCCCCTTCGGCCATGTACGAAACCAAGTTTCGAAACCAGTTTCGAAAGAAGAAAAATTATTCTTCTTTCGAAACTGGTTTCGGTAAAAGAAAAAACATTCTGAATTCGAAACTGGTTTCGATAAAAGAATATTATTTCGTCTTTCGAAACTTTCAAATCATACATAATCTAGTATAAAATGTATGTATGTACAAGAAGTAAGGCAAAAGTTAATGTTTATATTTAATTCAAAAAGTCAAACAGTTTATTGTCATATTGTTTTTTTATTGAGACAAAATTAGTACTGACTTTTTGTTTTAAACTATCCATGTTTTTAAGATATCCTGTTTTTACCCGACTGCCGAAGAAAGGAGGGTAATGGTTTTCGAGACTATGTATGTATGTATGTCTATTTCTTTGGCACGGCTTACAGCCTGAACGGCTTGACGGATTTTGACATGCGAGGTATCTTTTGATTCGTCGTGATTGTGTGAGTGGCACCAGGTATATTAAAATTTCAAGAAAACCAAAATGGCGGATTTTTGGCGCCACAAATATTTGATCGCGTTGGACGCAAAAACTGCTGAACGGATTTCAATGCGGTTTTATCTGTTTAGTCAGACTTGAAATCTTACGTTTGTTTGATTGCAATCCGTTGAGTAGAACCGGAGATATGAGCAAAAATATAAAAAACTAAGGTTGAATTTCGGTGATATCCCTTCACTACTTGAACATTATTAACTCCATAAAAGATATATAAATTTACATTTAATTATTATCCGGGCAGCTATGTAAATAACTAAAAGAATGAAATAAAAAAAAAAATTAAGAAATCAAAAAACCCGACTGCCTAAAAACTAAAAAGAAAAAAAACAAGTACAAAATGTCCTGTGGTCTAGAAACAAACAACTGAACATTCGAGATCCATTATTCGACAGCCAATCTAATTTCAATGGATCCCGACTGTTCAGTTGTTTCTAGACCACCGGAGATTTTGTGCTTGTTTTTTTCTTTTTAGTTTTTAGGCAGTTGGGTTTTTTATAATATCTCCTTTACTTAGAATTAATAGTCAAGTTACCTTTGCGTCCCAAATGTTCTTTTTCGCAATAATAAAATGTATTGTTAAGACAGTTAAATCCGCAGCTATTACTGGTAAAGCGGACCCTAGACTCCGAGGTGAAAGCTTTGCATGCGGCTGGGATTACCGCTAGGTTGAAAAAGAAGAAGAATTAAAAAGGTTTTATAATGTGTTAGTGGATCGTAATTTATATGTATTAGATTATGTATGATTTGAAAGTTTCGAAAGACGAAATAATATTCTTTTACCGAAACCAGTTTCGAAAGAAGAATAATATTTCTTCTTTCGAAACTGGTTTCGAAACTTGGTTTCGTACATGGCCGAAGGGGTTTTGCTCAGTGCTTTTTACCGGACTACCCGGATCGATTTCACTAATTCTTTTTTTATTGTGTTTGTTATCGTCAGGAGAAGGTTCTTATGAAAGAAAAAGTTAAGATAGTTGCACGGGACATTAGAAAATTTAAGAAAACTTAACGACCATAATATTAACTTTTCTAATTCAACCTTCTTAGTGCTTTTGACATTCTAGAGACGCGGGAGCGTGTCAAGCCAAGTTCAAGCAAAGGAACTGGCTAGCCAGCTACAAGTGTATATTCACACCAATGATTTTATATACAAGATATGTTACGTTCATAGTAACTAACACCTCAAATCTGATCCACATTGACAATTGTTGACAATTAGCGTTAAAGTAGTATGAAAGATGGGATAAGAACGTGAGTAAAAAAGATAGCTATAAACATTATCCGTCAAAAAACGTCCCAATTGGGACGTTTTCGAGTCTTCATTTGGCGCGCTCTAGTAACATATCTGCCTCTTTTTACCCGACTGCGTAACGCAAAGGAGTGGTAATGTGTTTAACAGCCTATGTATGTATGTATGTATGTATGTATGTATGTATGTATGTTTGTATGTTCCTTTGAAGCACTATACAGGCCAAACGCCTGGGCCGATTTTCATGATTCACACGTCAATCGATTTCTCTTAGTCCGGCGAGTGTCACTAAAGACATGACGTCAGTGAAAATTCAATATGGCGACTACTGGCCGCCATATTGTGAAAATTAAAAAAATGAAAGTCAGCAAACTATATCAAGTGGGGTATCGTTGAATAGGTATTTAAAAATCATTTTTAGTTTTCTTTCAACATTTTTCGATTCCATTGACCATTTAGGATCTATAGCGATTTAAAGTTGCATAACAACAATTCATAGGTTTTTATTAGGCAGTAGAAAGTCCAATCGGGTACATAGCTGGCTAGGACATTTATAACTAAAAAGTATAAAATAAAAAAATATAATTTAGAAATTAAAAAACCCGACTGTGTAAAAAACTAAAAAGCAAAAAAACAAGCACTCAGATGTCCGGTGGTCTAGAAACATAACAACTTAACAGTCGGGATCCTTTGAAAAATAAGATTGGCTGTTGAATAATGGATCCCGACTGTTAAGTTGTTATGTTTCTAGACCACCGGACATCTGAGTGCTTGTTTTTTTGCTTTTTTTACATGTATAATATCATTGATTCACACGAACCACTTGGTGCCACTTTTGACCCCTCTATAACTCAAAACCTATATAAAGTAAACACATGAAACTACGTATGTTTAATTATACCCATAAGGTATAGTAGTTTAGGTTGTTGGTAGTCAATGGGAGTTTCAACGGACTAATTGAACTTGCTATTCGTTGTTAGCACATTAAGACAGGACAACGCCTGTCGGGTCAGCTAGTACCAAATAATAAAAATACTATAATATAAAATATTCATGCCCATTAAATAAAAGTGATTTGCCGCGACCCTTATTTATTATTTTATATTCACTCATTTTTAGTGATAAATCGATGGAAAAATTCTGAAATAAATGTTTATTATTATTATTATTCTCCTTTATTCATCAGTATACAAAAAATTTGATTTTATGTATACTGATATCATAATATATATCCAATAAAAAAACATAAATATATTTAAAAATATAAAAACAGTATTCCACCGGTGACGGGTACAAGGACCAAGCCACCGGTGATTAGGGCTCCAGGGAGAGGAACTGCCTCACAATGCGTGCCGTGCTTAGCAAAACCGCCTTCTGCATCACGCCTTTGAGCCAGCTGCCTAGTGAGAGCCTCTTAAGGTGTTGGTCAAGGCTCTGGACGATGAGTCCGTGCACTGAAATGGCTATCGGTACATTAATAGCTGAGTCAACATCCCACATGTCGACAATCTCATGGGCCAGGTCCAAATACTTTATATGTTCACAAACAAAGAATTCAGCACCATCCATCGCCTACAAAGCACATAGCTGATATAACACATACGTTCAACAAAGTCTACTCCATGAGACCTAATTTATTTAGGATTTGATAAAGAATAGATACCTACAATGACAAAACAGTTGGAGCTTGAAATTCTTTAGAAGTCACCGAAAAAGAATCACCCTCATGACGCTTTCAAGTTTTTTTTCCTGCAATATTTGTAAAACGTGCGAGTATAAAAAGTTTTTATTAGCTTTCTCAATTTCATTAGCAGGTGATAAAAGTCCACAAGACGAATAGCAAAAGTCGCGTTTGTTCACCTGGGTGAACCAAGTCCAAGGTGAACAAATGCGACATCATGTGTCCACTCAATTCACCTGGGTGATAAAGCGTAGGTGATATGATTCGCAGGTGAAATGAGGACACTTAAAAGTCTACTTTGTTCACCCGGGTGATATCACCTAGGTGAACAAAGTGGAATAAACCTCTTTGTGCAACCACAACGCCATGATGGATTTTTATAACATTGTTTTGGCACTGTGTTACTATACATATTTCGATGCTTTTATAGATATAAAAATTGTAATACGTTTGTATCACATACCTATATAGGTATGTGATACATACGTATTACAATTTTTTTTATTAGTAGTGGGGCCCACACTACTCCAAAACCTTGCCAAGTCAGATGACATACACAATAGTTGAAAGTGTTTTTTATGTAATTAACGCATTAATACTACATATTCGTCCCCTGGGTCTGGCGCCTACTAATTAAAACTACCTCTCAAGCCTCGAAAGGCAATTCGGCTTTGAAATAACTCGCACCTGAATAGGGGCTAGTCAATAATAACGTGGCAGGTTATACCGATCCTTTAAACATCCGTTAGTTTTATGCAACAGACAGTTAGATTACACAGTATGATGATACATATACATAGTACGATAATACCACATAAATTCAAAACCATCGAGTATTCTGTTGATATTAGTATACATAAAATTCACTCAGTCCTTTGAGGAAGAAAAATGTTTATCGATATAACATTTTTGGCACATTCTCCATAAATAAGAATTTCGATGTAATGAAAACAATTTTCCCATATATTTAAGCGGGCTCTTTCAAAAGGACAACATATTTAAAGCCGCCCTCACATCCCTTTAGCGCAAAACAAAACAGTATGTTATATAAATTGACGGCAAACGTTTACGTGAAAGATCAAAATAACGGAAAATATGTACGCGTTACGAGGTTTACGGTTCATTTAACATAAACATTATTGTTTTTTTTTTGCGTATTGATATATTAGTTGAGACAATATAACTAAATGAATAAACACTTTTGCAGCAATAGTAAAATAATTCTTATAAATTTAAAATTAAAAAATCAATAACTGTGAACATCGCTTGAACATGATATATTTTCTCAAAATCTTACAATGGGACTCAAATCTTACATTCGGGCCTCGGAGAGCACGTTAAGCCGTCGGTCCCGGTTTCCATACGAACATTTATATAATATGGCAGTCGTTACGAGTAGTTGGAGGCTTAAAAATTCCGACAAATAGTCTGTTTATCTACAGAACTTCGATATCGGCAATGGGTTGTGAACGTCCACAGAACAAAGAAAAATCCTTTAATGTTCTATGTGAAGGTCAGTCAGTCGCTTCACGGAATATATTGGAGTTCAGCCGTTTCCTAGTTAGACTGAAAAGCCCACTCCAACTGAGTTTAGAAAAGACTCGGAGAGTGAGAAATAGCCCATTAATCTTCTTATTCATCCCAGTGCCAATCCGGTTGCATCCGTATGACTAATTTCACCAAAAAATAGAAAAAAATATTTTAATTGTTGAATTTTGAATTTTAATTAAAAGTTATAATTATCACACGTTGGGATTAGTTTTCTTTTAGTTCCTACCGATAGACCTTTTGATTAATGCTGGCGGTCGCGCAGTAGTCGAAATTCAATCAAAGTTTTTTATAATTTTTTTGCTCAAATCTTATCCAACGTTTAATTTTAGGACTTGAGACTGCGCCCAACAATACATGAAACATTAATACGGACTTAATTGTAAACGTATTTACGTATTAGACGTAAATACGCTTCCAATAGTGTAAAGATTTTGATAATAATTTTTCTTTAGATGTTTCCAAATACATTTCCAACCTTAGATGGTAAAGCCTCTTCAGCCATCTACAGCCAATCGACCCTTGTTTCATTTTCAGCGTGGAATTAGGGCAACGTTGTATGTTTTCTTTTACAATAAGTTTTTCCTGTGTATAAAACTCGGATTGTAGGCATTAGGTGGTTGGCACACTGCCCCGCATCACGCCGCGTAGCGCGGAAGTGAATGTTCTCGACGGATTAAACTAAATAAACTACACGTGAATGCGTTTTCTTTGTGTTGCACTATGCGTGTTTTCATTGTAAAGAGAGATATTGCCCCACCACTACGCTACGTGATGTGCAACAGTGTGCCAATCGCCTAATAGATTCAGTTTTAATTCTATCTTATACCTATTTAGTTCTTTGGAATAAGTTGATAATGATAATTTAATAATAGAGTTATTGTCTTTTTTATGTATTGGATTAAATTGTAAAGCAATAATGATCATAATCAATAGTTATGCCTTCTCCAAATTCTAACATAAAACCCCGAAGTGTTCTATCTTTTCCAAAACAACAACACTAAAATAAAGGGCTCAGTCGCATAATGTACCTTTCGCAAAATGTACCCCATGCGCAAAACGTACCTTTCTCATAATGCACCTTTCTCAAAATGCACCTTTCTCAAAATGCACCTTTCTCAAAATGCACCTTTCTCATAATGTACCTTTCTCCAAATGTACCTTTCTCAAAATGCACCTTTACAAATTACCTTAACAAATTTGCTGCAATTTGTCATATCATTTTGATACGTCATCTAAATCTCTTGCTTTTACTCGCTAATAATAAGCCCACATAAAGGAACAGACACTGAGATAACATCAGAGGTTGCTGGACAAGAAAGCGTTTCATTGTTAAGCCTCTTTACAAAAGCGATCCCACTGTCCGGATTAAGCTAAATAACAGATTCGCACGCCGGAAGAGGAGGTATTGCATTTCGCCTTACATAAAGGTCGTGGGCAACATAAAAAGATTATAAAAACGATTATGTACTTGACATTACTCAAGATATGTCCAAAAGTATGAGAAATTATGTAAAAAACAGTGAACCTCCTTTTGAAGTTGGTTAAAAATACTTCATACCGTTGCTTGTACGAGTATAATAATATGGATCGTATAGTGCGCGCATCTAACGTGGCCAGATTTTGAAGTAGTGTGGGCCCCACTACTCCAAAACCATGCTAAGTTAGGCGCCGTACACTATACTTGTTTCTAGGCGATGCATTTTGCCACAAACAAGTATAGTGTACGGCATCTAACTTGGCAAGGTTTTGAAGTAGTGGGGCCCACACTACTCTAAGATCTGGCCACATTAGATGCCATGCACTATACAGTGAAGTCTAATAGTTAGATTTGATGTAGCATAGAAATTAGTCGGCTGAATACCTTAATAACTAGTAGCTGGGTAGGTACTAGTCAGTAAAATCAACTGATAATGCAAATTAATATCTCCTGGAAGTTGTATTTATTCAAAAAAATTAAATCAGCTTTATTTACCGAAATAAAAAAAAATCTTGAAGAGTATAAGTAGCTCAAGCCCACCAGTGAAGGATGCTTAAATGTAAATCAACACTTTGTATACATCTCTGGATATACCTAAATACACTATAACTTAAATACAACTTATGCCTAACCACTTATTTTGCCCCTAGAATGATTTTGATTAACAATTTCCCTATTTCTAAACTGTTGAGTTAATTACTAGGCTGTCAAGGTTTTTGGCATCAGAAGGAGCTTTGTATTTGAGAAAATTCGTCGTTCTCATCTCTTTGTAAATTAATCTACATAAAACCGAAGCAAAATATTCCTGAGCAATACCAGGTCACGCAAAAATATTTGACTTTCATTATCACCGAGAGTCAATAATATTAATTAAATACAAATAACTTTTGTTGCGAAACGAATGACATCATTATTTTGCTTAATGCTGCTACTGCTATTCGAGATTTGTTTAAAAGTTTTGGCGTTTCTAAATTTAGTGTGCATAATACACATTCATACATAGCTAATTCAGAATGGAGTATGTGTATAAAATAACTATCAAAGATAGGAAAATAATTATACGTACTCCTAGGAACCACGTTATCCATTTTAGTTAGGTCAATTATTAGGCGCTGGTGGCAAAGTCTTTTAGGGTCCCTGGAGAGTTCCTTCTTAGGATATACCCGGGGTACATGATGAAAGGCTCACAAAACACCGTGTGGTTTTAGTCGGTTCGATCCCGATATAACCACTTTACTAGCCCTTGTGAAGTCGTACCCGTTGGGGGTTTATAAAAGGTAAATAAAAGGTAATTTATTAGGCAAATTAATTAAGGTATATTTAGAACGTCGCATACTTTATTGCGCAGCCAGAGATTTCCAGTCTTTTATCGTGCGACATAGAAAGGACTTAAGAAAATATGAAAGATTTTTCAAACAAAAGCACGGATTATCACTTCCTTCTCAAGGAAACAGTGCAAATTTTCCTTATTAAATCTTAATAACGACGGTATATGACTCGGTGCTGGCGTAATATGAAAATGTAATCACAGTCGTATTTTCCATTGTTGCATTCGGTTGTAGGGGATTAGGGGCCCTTTACTTAGTATAGTAGGATACGCAGTAGATTAACAATAAAAGGCAAAATTTATCTGCTTAAATTAAGATATAAATTATATTTATATAGGTAGGTTATAGAGAAACAATTGTAAATTTCACTCGCTTCAGTACATTCATTGTTCATTGATCATTGAATTCTTGTCAGCTATCATAATTAATTAATTTCTCAAATTTTTGTACCACTTTGGTGGCAGACAATCAGATGGGCCACCTGAAGGAAAGCGGTCACCGTGGTCTATGGATGTGTGCAACACCAGGCACATCACACTCGCACTGTATATAAAACGTTATTCAATATTTAATTTTCAACATAAAACTTTTGTATTCAAAATTAAATAATGAATGTCGTTTTATATGCGGTGAATCCACGGGCCATCAGCTAGTAATCAATAGTCCTAATCCGTAAGCTGAATCAAACCTATATACATGTTCATATGTACAGTTAATAAGACAATACTAGTCCGTTTCCGAGGTCATGGCATTATTACAGGAAGTTGCACCCATGTGGAAACCGATATAGTGCAACAGTATGTAGAGATAATTTGAACCGGCTGCATTGGAATATCGCTTTATCTAAGACAGCGATTCTCAAAAATGGTGCGATTCTATCTTTTATAACACGAATTTTGAACTACTACCCCAACTAGTACTACTACGACTACGACTATCACTGCGTCTATGACTATTACTACGACTACGACTACGATAAGTCGACTTTCAAACCTGAGAGAAGAGCCTGCCCCAGTGCCTCATCCGTTATTTAGGTGCTCGAGCACTGACTAGCATCAGGTTGACCTGTCGCCAATAATGTTTTGCCCTATATATTATAGCCTGCTATATGCGTTTAATTTCTCCCACAAACTAACTTTTATTAAAACGTACGTGTCTCTTTGATCTAAAACCGGACTCCACTATATTTTCAGCAAGGTATGAATAGAACGATTTTCAGTTTGTTTTTGACTTTGGGCAGTATTTATTGAACAAGTCATTTAAAATAGTTTAAAGGTGTTTTCAATAACTATTGGAGTTCGATTAGGGTCCATAGGCCACGGTAACCGCTCTTTAGTTTCAGGTGGGCTGTGTGCTGGTCTGCTAGCCAGATGGCATAAAAAATCTATTGAAGATGTGAGTTTTATACTAAAAGAATACTTTATTGATAACACTAATACTCGGCCAAAGATGTCCTACTTTCTATTAATATATTATGTGAAAGTGTGTTTAGATGTCAATCACGCTCTAACAACAGCCCCCGTAGACAAGTGTTACAGCGTAAATCGCTAAGGAAACGAATAGATTAGGTCGACCAATCACATTCAAGCTCGTCGCCGGCGTACGATGCGCGCGCCGCGCTGGAATCACGAGCTGGAGTGTTATCGGTTGACCTAATATATTCTATTCCTTAGCGATTTAGACTTTTGACACTTGTCTACAGGCCCTGAACGGAGTTGAAAATTACAAGGATAGATAGATCTGCAATAATACATAGGCTAGTTTTTATTCTTGGGAAATAACTCATACTCATACCTCCTCCTCCTACTTCATACCTCCCATGCAGGCATTTTGATATTTAACTTACGAAACTCATAATGTGTTATCCAACTCTTAATTACTTTTCACTTCTGTAATACGCCTTTTGATAAAGTTTAGTGGAATTTACACGATGTGGGTTTTGCGTAGGATGTTATGATATAATTCTCTTACATCCCATTTAAAACTAGAACACTTTACTGCTTGCCAAAGCTATAACTGGTGAACGTAAAACTTAGCAGCTAGTACTTTATCCCTCTTTAATGGAGTGATTATGAGCTTATCGTAAAAAATAATGTGGCATGAAAAAAAAATGAAATCACGTTCATACTACTTTGAATTTGGAATTAATTCCATAAAAAATTCAAATACGCAATTAATTTATGAGACTAAAAAATTACATCCTGTATATTAAGATAGAAATTTGGTGACCCCAGTTTCGGATCGTACGGTGTAGGCTGGCCATCATTATTCAAAGAAGTACTCTGGCCAGCGTGATGGACATTTTAGTTTGGGCGGTATTTCAAGAGATGCATAAATTATGTAGTTATTTCCTTTGAAAACATAATTCTGTTATTAAAAAAAGCATGAAGCTAGTTTTAAAAAAGTTTTTTTCCTATATCACTTGTTCATAATTAAATCTTACACCTCAAGTTAGTTATACTTGTGAAACTAAATTGACTCACCTAAATTATAATAGCACCAACAATTGAACAACCAATAATAAAATTGTGAAAGTGTTCATCCTACAATATAAATGATCTATCTGATATCTAACACCTTCCGTTTAAGAAGGGGTTTGAACCCCAAAAGGTAAAGATTCTATTAACACCTTCCCATCGAACGGTGATAGAGAACATCCCTAAGCCATTAATGCTTTATCGTTAATCTCGGCACCGAATATTATAATAAGTGATTATCATAGCAATGATAGATTTGTAAAAGAAAACATATAAAATGTAAATAATGTGGTGATAATAGTTGATGACTATTGAAAAGTGATACTAAATGTTAGACCATTTGAAGCTGATAAAATTGAGTAAATTGAAACAGAACTTAAATATACTGCAATATTGTTTGTCATAATAAATACACATTTTGAACGTAAAAAGGCTACAGAGTACATAGGTAGGTACTTATTACAAATTAGCTAATTACAGGTTATTTTTTTACTATCTTAGTTATAACCTAATTATAACGTTACTCTAATTCTGTGCACTTATTATACTTGTATGTTGGCGTTTTTTACCAGTATGTAGCAGAAAACCATATGGATTAATTGATCATAAGTGATATTTGACTTTAAATTCTCTAGCCAAGATACTTGAATTTGCAAAATTATAGCTGATACTAAATATAATATTTACACTCTCTCGTTATTAAGACCAGCTCGTTAAACTACTAATAACATCGTTCATTAATACAATTTGCTATTTGTAAACGTAATTTAGCATAAGAAAATTATATTGTAATATTAGACACTACATCCAAACTTAACACATTAGACCTAATTCTTGTAACTAAGCAACAATTGTTTCAAACTATGTTATTTGAACACTCAGAATACAATCAAGGTCTAAAACAAATTATGTTACTTTGGAACTAGCAAAGTCACAAAATCAGGCTTTATTTTGTGCGCAAACATTGTTATGATGTTAAGCTGGTTATCATGTCATAACAATTTACTTTTAGGTCAATTTATTGTGAGGCAATTTCTGAGAATATAACAATTTAAGCACAAAAATTTCGAAACACGTCGTGTTCTGTTTTATTTAGTGTTAGCTGTCTTACGTTAAATAAGACTGTCTCAAGCAACGTTCAGAAATTGTCCGTGTCAGGATTTAGAGAATATCTTTAGGATAATTTAACTAGTACTTGAATCCGAAATGCTCGCTTAAAATGTAATTAATTTTAGAAATAATCTAGCAAACTGTCAGAATTTGGTCATGAATATCAAATTATGGTCAAGATATTGTGGATAGTGACACGAGTACTGTAGACAATGATTGGTATTGTAGTATCATTATTATTGTTATCACTAGGATAGTTTTAGGTCACGATTACACACTCTTTACTTATAGGTATCCAACGACTGTTGAAAAAAACGCGGTGTGCCTTGAGACTTTCTAACCCAATATAAAAGGAAAAGGAGATAAAGATCAATAATAAAATTGGCAAAATTAAATAACAGCCCGTACGTCATGAAGCCAAAAAAGTGAATTATATTATCTACAATACGGCACTAAAATGTGGAAATCATAGGTTTCACAACAGGCTATGGAATAAGATACATTACAAGGTCCCCTGCAGGATAAAATTTCTACTGAGCTCATCCTATATACAGCTTAAATAACCACCATTGCTTCTAAAATAAGCAATGCGGACATATTCAGGCGTAAACTACGATGGATATAGAATAATAAAAATCCACTAAAAGAAAATTGCTTAGAACTTTAATACCTTAGATTAAGATGTGTCTACAGAATTCTTTGAGAAGAAACTTTGTAAGAAAATGAGTTAGTACGATGCGTCACTGAATGAATAAATAGTGCTAAAGTATGACATATAAAGTTGTTTTTCTAACATCAGTATGTGGCCATTCATCAAATATTTTTTATCGCAAAACTAATCTAGTAATATGACCTCAGCAAGAACTTGAACCGAAATGAATTGGGCTAATGAAGTCAAACGCCGGCCAATATCATCCATAAAGATAATATAATAAATGCGATGAAGATGAATTCTTGATTTATGGCCACTACTGTCTAGTCTGAAGCCATATTAATGGCAATTAATAACACCAACCCAAAGATATTAACCGACTTTTACTATTACTTATTTTGTTATTTCGATTATTACTTTACTTTATGGGAACTTGGAGCGATGGACTGGGTGTTGTGACTCACATTGAGTGAGGTCTATAATCTAGTAGTGGACTGAAATAGATCAAATATAAAAATAATTGATCAAATGATAAGTACAGTCGCCTTCTGAACAATAAAAACATTTTATCAATTTCTGTTTATTATTTTATAATATAGAGTTTTAGGGGTAAGATAACTTACATCAATATTATATTATATGCTACATATAATTTTATGATTTAAAGAGTAATATAATACTGTGTAGTACAAAAAAATATATCAAACACTTCATACGACAAATCTTTCGTGCTCACTTAATCAACAACATCAGCCTTTATAACAGTCACTTCAAAATTATCATGAACAGAACAATTTTAGCTCATGAAATTGTTATGTTTTCGTAAAATTCCCAGAGTTCTCGTACAAATTCCAATTCAAATACAATAAACAATAATTAGAACCAAGTCGCCCATTATCATTACAATGCTCATTCGACTTATTTACTTGACTGAATTCTCGGCATTGCACTTGAGAGGCCCAAGTTGGGACTCAAGGCAGGGAAATAACATTAGCTTATGTTTTGTACCTACTTACATTTCGGGGCCATTTTAAGGCGAAGCGCGCTCGTGGCTTAGAGGCTTTTCTGTATTTGCATGAACTTAGTACTCAAATTTTGATGTGATTTCAAGATAATGTGCGATGTTTTACAGTATAAGTAGATTGTTGACTTAGAAAGGCAGTTGAATACCTCATAAATCAACTAAATTTCCAGTTTTGCTTCGATTGATTTACTGTTGGTTTATTCGAATTTTATAGATTTTAACTATATAATTAACGTGTATATCAATAATTATTTAGTTAACAAGGTGTGCATTGAAATTGGGGGACATAAACAAAAGCAGCAGCAGTAGCTCCTCTTTCACTACTCTCGATGACCTACAAGTGGAGACTAGCGAACATAAATTGCTAGTCATTTAAGGTTTTGAAAGGTATTGAAACATAAAATACAGGATCTACCATAAACTATGTTGTTCCTTCTTCGTCCTATCAGTACGTGCGATCTCTTAAATGTTCCTCCTAATGCCTGTCACGCCCCAAGTTCTAAGCAACGTGACATAAATACTCAAGGTCAACAATGTCACGGTAATGGCAGTTTACTGTTGCGGTTAATATGCCGAAGGAAACTGTATTATTCTTGTAGAGGTCACATTGTTGGTTGAAGTTATTATGTGAATCCTTTAAATTTTATTATCGAACTAAAAACCCTTACTTCGCGTAGGTTTAATGAGTTTTCATATTTTTAACCGACTTCAAAAAAGGGGGAGGTTCTCAATTAAATTTTTTTCATGTTTGTTACTTCAGAACATTCGACTGGGTGAACTGATTTTGATGATTCTTTTTTTGTTTGATAGCTGGAGTTTCCCGTATTTACCCATTTCAATTTAGTCTTGTTGAAGTCGACTTTTACTAGCTGTGACCCGCGGTGTCACAAGCGTGAAGTTTTGATTTCATGCACAAAAATAGTTTAGATCTACTTAATACACTAACAATAATAGACACAAAATTTCATGAGAATCGGTCAACTCCTTTCGGAGATGTTGTATTAGAAACACTGTGTCACGAGACTTTCATATATATTCATCATCATCATCATTCTCTGAACCTTTTTTCCCACCTCAGTTGGGGTCGGCTTTCCAGTCTAACTGTGATGCGGTTGAACTTCGATATTTTCCGTGGAGCGACTGCCATCTGACCTCCACAACCAATGATCATTATGACCAATGGCGATATCGAAGTTCCAAGTTAGACTTTAAACTTTCATGTATTATTATTAGAAGATAATTATATCCTATGTTTATCGGGTATAATGTAGCTTCCAAATGGTGAAATATAGTTTTGCCAATAGGCGTAGTGGTTCCGAATACTGCCCCAGACATTATAAATTAAATGTATTGTATTAGTAAGGATTTATTCTCATATTGGTCTGTAAAAGTTTTGTAAAAGCAATAAGTAAACAGCGAAGCAATAATGCATCAAATCATTGGGTACCAATATAACAACATCCAACTTTCAAACGATGCAATGTGAAGTTATTCGAACTAAGTTTTGTATGTTAAAAACCGATTTGTTACCAGTGCATTGCTGAGATACGAGCATACTTGCATGTGAGTTGTCAAAGTAAGAATAATGTTCAGAGTTTGTATACAATAAATATGGAGAACAGGAATTGGCTTTAAAGAAAATAAGATAATGTAGATGTTAGATTTTTGTACGTAATAATGTTGATTTTTATTGTTTATATTGCTCAGATTATAGATGATATTTGATGCAGTTGCGATATTATACAGCTATTATTATTATTATAATGGTAGGATAGTGGGATATTATATTGGGATAGTGTTGATATTAGTCTGATTAGGACAAAAGCATTGATGTCGATTTATCAACATTTCCTTGGCTGACCGCCTCCCATCTTCCGGGCCTTCAGAGTGTAAGAATTGAGTCATCATCATCATCATTTTTCATTATTTCAGCCGAAAGACGTCCACTGCTGGACAAAGGCCTCCCCCAATGATCTCCACGACGACCGGTTCTGCGCTTTTCGCATCCAGCGGTTTCCCACGACCTTTACCAGGTCGTCGGTCTACCTTGCCGGAGGCCTGCCCACACCACGTCTTCCGGTTCGTGGTCGCTGCTCGAGAACATTTTTGCCCCATCGGCCGTCGGCTCTATGAGCTAAAATTGAGTATTTTGATCAAATAGATTAGAATCAAATATAGCGTAGAAAAGAGAAAAACGTCAATACTCACTGTAATTTTTGATAAATTTCTATCGGAAATATCTGCCAAAGCCGCAAGTAAGAGTTACATTGTTTAAATTTGTCTTCAAAACTCAACGTTAACATGTTTGACTTTGATTTTTGACTTTGTCGGTTTCCAGTTACCATTGCGAATATGTTTATTTGCCCCAAATAATACCGACAACAAACCTTCCTACTCGTTAGACATTACCCTTGTTAATAGCGCATAATCCGTTTACACATTCAGGCTTCATGCAAACTAACATCTTGCATATTATTATTATAGTCAGATGGTGTCAAAGCACAGCAAAGCTATTTGATAATACTGTTCAATTTAGTATGCTGAGTATTTGTATTAGTTGAGGTGACTGTCGTATTATATTAATGGGCATTGACTTTAATGGAACATTCCAGTAGGCAATTGTGTGTACCTACTGAATATTTAAATTCTAAAGAAGTTTCATGTCAACACTATTATTCCTATCGACCATATCCGTGCCATACCTAATCAATAAAGAATCGTCTTCGCTGACGTGGCCAAATTCTGTGATAAAGCACTACGTGGGTATCAAATGTCTGGCCATACCACCTTCACTGGGCACTAGAAGGGACCTAGGAAGTTCTTGCTTGACATCATAGAAGAAAACATGTGTGCAAGTAGTCTCACTAACATAGATGTTAAAGACCGTGCGAAGTAGAGAAGGGGAAAGGTTGAAAATCGAACACTGATCTTTATAACACATTCATGTATTTCCTTCTTCTTACAATCCCGGTTTCTTAAAGGTGGGGATGAAAAAGCATCTACTGACGCCACTAGGTAGGGATCGCTATTTTAGGATTGTCAGCATCAGAAATTAAGACCTTTTGGACGTCACTTCACCCTACTTTCTTACCATCCAGCGGGATACATACGCATGACGAACTGAATAAAAAAATATTACCAATTCATTCATTAGTAGCTCAAATAGTATTATGCACTTTCTCTTTAAGCAATCACAACTCATGTCCTCGAATGACCAAAATAATGACTGTGATTTATGCATGTGGTAATAGCCGATATCCATACCTATATTTGACGTACCGAATACGAAATGAATACGAAATGAGTATCGTTATCATGTTATGCTCAATTTTGATTTAGGAGTTTCGTGGTTTCGTTATACAGAATAATAAGTTATACAGTACCCGATTTTGATTACCTACGCTGATAAGTAGGGTAGCCAGCGCTCTCTGTACCCCTCCTCCCCCCACCCCTTTCTAGCCTCCCGTCACCTTCCTAGCCCTCCCTCCTGACATCCTTAGTGTACCACACGTCCATAGGCCACGGTGACGCTGCCCATCAGGTGGGCCGTGTGCTTGTCTGCCACCTACGTAGTATAAAAATGCACGGAGAAAAGATTGGCTTGCTTCTGTTTTGTATAGCGTTTTCTCTATCACACGTCAGACTGGTGGTAATAACTTAAATAGGTAGGTCCATGTTCTATATTAAAAGCCTCGAATCCAGCCGGGAACCACACTAAGATCACCAGACTTCTAATTAAAATTAGGTACATTAACTTATATACGGCTACCTACATAATACATTGCATAGCACAGTCAGTAAAACTAAACAGGGACCGTAAATCTAAACTTGAGCTGTAAAGTTTTGCACAATAGACTACTTTGTGATCTGGGGCCTTACTCTGAAAATCGAACATGAACGTTTCGGATCGAACGAAAACGGACCATTTGTCAAACAACGACAGCGAAAACGTCAAATGTATTTTGGGAGTAGGAGGTGTACTGATAACAATCAACAACCTCAATGTCAAACGATCGAAGACGGATCCGAAATCCGAAACGAAACACTTTCGGGGTAGCTAAATGGTCAAAACGTCAACGGATACGAATATTTTCGTTTTTCGGAGTAAGGCCCCTGGTTAAGGTATCTTTACTTGTTAGTGTAGATACTGCTAGTATACGAGTTCAGTCTCCAACAACTTACAAAGGCGTCTCAAGATGTATTGTCTACAGATTCTGATATACGTCATGGTTTTATCTAGGATTTATTGCATTATGTGTACGTTTACATTAGATAAGAAAAAAAATCTCTAAAATTAGGAAACATAATTTGAGCAGTCTTTGAGACGAAAAAAAAAATACAATCTTAATATACTCTTAATTCTTCAAATTGGAAACTGCTCAAGCATTCAGAAAATAAGGCCCTATGCTACGTCGTGGGTGTAAACGTATGGGGGCGGTAAATAATATTGCCCTAATTTCCTGCAAATAAATTGCACAAAATCGTCCAAAAAAAAATCCATACGATTTGCATGACGATGACGTCAAAACGGGGTGATATGTGCACGACATCAACACAGTACTCTCTCGGCTCTCGGCTCTGAATCGAAATACTACCCCAGATTTTTTCACAGAAGAGTATGTATAATATCTCATCTCTTCCACATATTCGTAATAAAAGTCACGTGAGTATTTAGACTATGTCATATAGCACAATTTACATTGCTCTGTCGGGAATTTTTAATAACTTTAATGTTGGATTCCATTTTTTACACAGACAGCATCAGTGTATAGTATAATATCGTCGTTGCGCATGCAAAATCCGCTATGTGATTTTTTTTGAATTTCTGTTTTTACTGCCATTTTGATTAATTTTTAAATGCTCTTCTGCCTGTAAAACCCGTTGTATTAGTGAACTAGCCGATGCCCGTGGCTCTGCCCGGTTGAATGTCAGTTTTCAGTCCCGGTTGAATCACAAATTTTGGTTATAATAAAAGCGGGGGTTCCCTTTCGTTTGAACAGCCGTTAGTTTTACAGTATTATTTAAACATCCATAATCGTGAGATACATACTAGATATCCTACAGGTAACCAAGCATTCAGAGATTCGTATTCATGAGCAATGTCTATGTATACATCACTCAAACAGGCATTAAAGACGGCCTCTGTGGCGTAGCGGTAGTGCATGCGACTGCTACGCAGAGGGCGCGGGTTCGATTCCCGCTCAATGCAAATATTTGTATGCATGAATATGTCTATTTGCATTGTTCTGGGTGTTTCTATGTATAATAAGTATGTATCTACAAAAAAAAGTATATAAGTATGTTTATCAGCATTCTAGAACCCATAACACAAGCTAGTGAAACTAAGCTTACTTAGGGTCTAGGGAGCGATGTGTAGAATGTCGTAGAGTATTTATTATTATTATTATTATAAGAGTGTACGAGTTTTGTTACAAGAAAGTAGCGCAGCGTATCTGGTAGAAAACGCTAGCGAAAACACTTCTATTTTCTTATTAGTTCTATGCTAAACAACTACATAAATAGGCTTTTCAAATAAACGTCTCGTTTGAAATCAAAATCCTCCTCGTTAGTTGTGGCACATACGGAGTGTGTTCAGGATTATATTAGATCACTGAACGTAACACTTCGGTATTTAGCTCAAAGAGCACGACACCGTATTTATTCATGGCAGCATTAGCTTAAGCAGACGACGTGTCAAGTGTGTATCGTATTTGTTTAACGTTTACCGGAATGTAGGTTAAGCTAGTATGTTAGTGGGACTTTATGTTATTATTATGGAAAAAATGGTAATGTGCAAGTCGCACTTGAAAACGGGATTCTGTACCATCAAAAAGATATAAAGCTGTTGAGAAATTAACGGTTCTTTACCTAGTAGATATATATTTGTTAATTCTTGTCTATTGGTCTGTTTATTCGTGATGGACGCAGAAACTACTGGACGGATTCTGATCTTTCATTAAATTGTTATTAGAAAGGTCTTAAGGGTAAAAAACTGTCGCATGTTTGATTGTAATTTGTTGTATAAAAAGGGTGACTGCTAAAAATAGAATCATCTAATTAGCAAGTTTTAAATAGCTTTATAAAAGAAATAAGAAAGCCGCTATACATTCTTATTAGTTACTAGGAGAAGCTGTTACCCGCGGCTCCGCCCGCCTGGATTTCGAATTCCTTAATTTTTTGAAAACAAATTATAGCCTACGTTACTTCCAGATATTGTAGCTTTCTATAGGTGAAAGAATTATTGAAATTGGTCCAGTAGTTTCAGAGCCTATTCGAGACAAACAAACAATCACACCTCTCCTCTTTATAATATTAGTAAGTATAGATCAGAAACATATCTGGTTGATACAGAACAACGAGACGAGTCGGTAAAAGACGATCGTCACCAGCGCCCCTACTAATACAAGTATTTTAAGAACACGATGCATTTTTCAAAGATGACAAAACATATCCACATATAGACAGTATTCCCCAGACCTCAAACATAAAGAGTGTTATCTTAAAACGCAAAAATACTGCTACCAGGACGGGCCTAGCTAATGGAACGTCAAGCCGATGGCAACAGATATTATTTGATGTAGGTGAACGTGTGAAATATTATACGGGAATGGTTTTGACAGCCCTAACGCATTAGACAGGTGAAATGTAGAAATCTAGTTCTGTTTAATATAGATTTTAAAGCGACTGCTTACATAATGTTGTTGCAGGTTTGTGTATTACTTAGTATTGACAAGCGTAAAATAAATTTCATACATATGCTCACGGTTTATTTCACCTGGGGTAGGCAGAGGTAAAAGTCCACAATCTGCTTCTATCCTTACTTACTTTACACGCTTTTAAACCTATCATAAAACAAATTTATTAGGTAATTACAAAATTAATGTTTTTTACGAATATATACAACTTAGGTGGCAGACAAGCATATGGCCCACTTGATGACAAGCGGCCAATGTCACCTATGGATGTATGCAACATCAGGGAAGTCACACTCGCGCTACCGAACCTGGAGGGAGGGAGTGGGTGGATTTGGGATATGTCAGCAAATCGGATGAATTTACATTATTGCAAAATTACGGGTATATACGAGTATATGAATTAAATAGGTGCTGTGTCCCCTTGGACGAAGTATGCCACGGATGAAACGGGGGGGATGGCTGGTATTGAATATGAAGGAATGCATTTACTTATTTCTTCTAACCCGACTGCCGAAGAAAGGAGGGTAATGTTTTTTTTAACGTATCGTTGTTTGTACTCACCCTGTGTACCTACATAAATATTTTGGGGTTGACAATGGTAAAGTCGTTAATGTAAAAATATAAACAAAGTGTTTGATATGTCGCAATGATTGAGTCACTTCATTTTAAATGACAAAGTAGAAAGGAAGTAAGTACCTATTTATTTATATACATCATCATAATAAATATACCTTTCCTTGTTCCAATTATTTGGAGTCCGCACAACATGTCATTCTCCTTCATTCATTCCTGTCAGATGTCAACTCCTTAGTCACTTCATGCCTTGCCGTATTATCTTTCACGCATTCCATTTCTTAGGCCTTCCTTTGTCTAAAGCCCTCCACATTCATACTTAGAACCTTTTAAGCAATTTTACATAGGTACATCTCTATAAATCAACTGAATTAAAATATTTTTTTTTATGTCGGTCACGTCAATATGACTTCACCTCGTCTGATGGTAAGGTGAAGGTAAGGTCTCAGGAAGGGGGTCCCCATTACATACACCGACAGTGCCATAATGGTGGCCCTCAACTTGACGGCCTCATCAAATGCTTTTTCACTTTGCTTTTTCACTTTCACTTTGCATGAAGCAAAATATTGGCTTCACAAAATAAGTTCTTAGGTATAGGTAAATCAAATCCAAAAATGTCTGTCTGTAACACTGAATTAGCGAACACATAATATATGATGCAACTATGCAATGTACTTAAATAAGAAAACAAACAGTTTTAAAAAATATGAACTTTTTGTTCGTCCATCTGTCTTGGCGAATACAATCGCCGAACCGGTTTAGCCTGATTTTGACAGGACTATGCATTTTTTAACAGGACATATATTATTATATACCAAAAGGTCATAAATCTTTAGCTAGCTTATAATGA
Source organism: Lithosia quadra (assembly GCA_963576445.1). NCBI lineage: Eukaryota > Metazoa > Arthropoda > Insecta > Lepidoptera > Erebidae > Lithosia > Lithosia quadra. Next base: position 4,291,861 of record OY754899.1, on the reverse strand, counting down.
TGTCCATGACAAGAGTTACAACATAAACAAAAAGGTGTGGCCATTAAAAAAACCATAATTTCCGTACCCTTTCACATAAAACAACAGCTGCAAATTATCATTACTCAGAAACAATAATGTTACATTACAAAGGTATATCCCAGAAGGATTAGGCAGAGGGTAGATTGAACCTTTATTTTGATGGTTATGTTATTACAACGTAATAGGATCCGAGGTTACCGACATTAACTTCTGACAGTTCGAATTTATAGTTTCCATTATACATTTTATGTCAGTGTTACGAGTGTGAATATTACATTGGACTAAATGAAAATATCAATGCCTCTTTGTAATTCAATTAAAAAAACACGATTGAATTAATTAAATAAATAATAATTATTCTACGACAATGTACACAGCGCTGTGTACATGTATAAAAATATAAGGGCAATTAAGAAATTGCCCTTATATTTTTATTCAATGAAGTTACTTAGGTACTTAGATACTGCTTATATTATTAATCTATGGTAAACGATGTTGACGAAAAATTTAATAATACATTTAATAAGTAAGCAATCCTGTTGTAATTTATCAAGAAAAAAAAAACTTGGTCAAAATCCTGTCAGGTGAAAATCACTTCAAGTGATACAACACAAAATGTATCGTACCTACTACTTCCATAGCCTCTAACATTGTATTCGTTTAATTTATTTTTATTGCTGAGAAAGCAAACGGCAATGGTAGCGGCACACTGGCCAAACAAAACTTGACATGCCATCGACACGACAGAAGAAGAAGAACGATACTATATTTAAATTTGTTTAATTTATTTGATTTTTAATTAGTTTATTGTAATGTAGGTATCTCAGACCAATAAAAAAGTTTTATTGGTCTGAGGTAGGTATATAATAATTTTTATTGCAAAATGCAATTCTCATAATGCGTGTATCAAAATTAATGGAATGAAAATCACTGATCGAGGCATTAGAGAGACATTTACAAGAAATAAATCAAAAATTATAAGATCTTTCTGTATTAAACGAATACGTTACGAAATAAAACAAACTAAATATGAGTCGTACCAACACTTTATACTCACTATACTGTTACAGTTGTCTCATAACATATGCACCAAGAGTCCATTTCGTGGAATGAAATTTTAATATAAAATGTGCTAATAGGGCTGCTGGACTTGTATACCCTTTCTAAGGAAGGGAAATTACAAAGTGAATAGAGATTCACTTTGAAATTTCCCTTTCAAAGAATTTGGCTATTTAACAAAAAAGTACCATTTTTAAATTCAATTTATGATGTCAACATAAATGCAATCAAACATGCAGCATTTTAATTATGTAAAGTTTTGATAACTCACAATAGCACGGGTTTAAACCTACGTGGTTTTTTGTTGCTATTATTATTTGATCATAATGTAATTCTTTTTATTAATAATAAATTTTAAAAAAAAGTCTGACCGACACCTTTCAACAGAAAAAATCACAACAAAAACTTTGCCGTAGTTTTTACGTCTACTAGAACAAATAGACAAGAATTTCAAAAGAAATTGTTTTTGAATTTTATATTGACATGGTTATTTGAATCACTGGTATTTATTTAATGGGCTACTTACCATGTTTCTTTGTTTTATTGAATAGTCTATGGTAAAAATATTCCGTTAACTATTATAATACCTACTAGTAAAATTGTTTTTTTTTTTTGTATTCAGAAGCTGTATATAGATTTATTCAATTTAGCTTCCGTATCAAAATTCTGCGTTGAGAAAGTTTACCTTAATTAAAATATTCATTAACAGGCATCTCGCTCGTAAAACTTGGCAACAAGGTGACAAATTGAATCAAGCGTTACATGGCAGAAATATGTCATCACTTCTATCATATGCAATTATATTTCTGGATATTATTACATACATAAATATACACGCATGCCTATCTCTTTTTGCAATAGACTGAAACGATCCGAACTGCTTCTCTTCTAACACACTGCACGAACTTCATGTTATTAACAATTTTTTGTAGATTTGAGGACCAATTTCTCGTAAAGAAATAGGTCCACAATTTAGTCTCACTCCAGTCTTGATCTCGTGTCGATCTCTGAAAAGTCAAAAAAAGGTATTCTTTTGGTTATCAGAATAGGTACTTTCTTTTGACATTTTACATTTTCTACATTTATTTGACGGTTCTTTTCTCTTAAGTTTTCCTATTACCTTGCAAACTATAAAAAATGTAGAAGCAATTACCTTCGTTCACATGTACCTATTACGTTGTGCACTACATGAATAAATATTATGTTGTTTCACAAGCGTACCTACAAGTAAGTTTATATTCATAAAAACACTTCCCACACTAATATTATGCTAAATAGGTCATCTACCAATTATAAAATTTCTTCCACATCCCTTTTCCCAACATATTTTATACGAGGCCTTCAATATTTCACACTTTATTTGGCAGCCCTTGCTGACCCTCCTAATTTGCTAGCCGGTGTGTTACCCTTATAAATTTGTGGACTAGTTTAGAAGCTCACACGTAATTCCATCCTCACTACTATTTCCTTAGCCACCCGTGCGTTTAAACTAAGTTCGGGAAGCTTGTCTTTTTATCTTGGTAAACGTTTCTTTACGTCTTTTGGGACTTTTGTCCTAGTTTAACTTTTAGTAGTAAATTGCTTTGCCAGAATTATCTTTTTAACTTAAATACACTTTAAGTACTGAGTACAACGGATGAATATTGAACCGAGAGACACACATGAACATTCAGTGATTAAATTAATGAGGTACTGAAGAAAGAGTAAGTCAGAAGCATTCGAAACCGGCGTGCTTGCAAGGTTCAATGACGCTAGAGGTAGCTCGTGAAGTATGTAAGGAAAGAACCAGATGGCGGACACAGACTACCCGGGAGGAAAAAAGGCGTGAGTATGTATATGTATGTAGAATTTGGGTAAAAGAGATTCCTGGCAAAGAATCCGTCCAGCTGTTACAACGCCACCTCCATCGCAAAAACTGAACTCTTGGATTGAATTCCTTTTCAGCGAATCATGTCATTGTTTACTATATTTCACAATATTGAAAGTGTATGAGGGCCTTAGTAAGATCTTTAGGGTATAAACCAACCTTATCTGCTAGTGGTGCATTTGCTAAATAACTGAACAGACAGATGAGTCAAACGGTAGTTGCGTCCGAAAAAGCCAATATACCAATGAAAAATAAATAACAAGCGGACCTCGGTCTCCCAACTGCATACTTTGGAGGCAAATAGGACATCGCTAAGAGGATGATGATACATGATCACAATATACGCTTCAAATCCAACAATTATTACATTATCATGCCAAGAGTAATTTGTTCGACAAACAAACACAATTCGTATATAAGATTACAGCAACAATTCTCTGTAGTGTAATCAACTCTTCCTAAATTAATATTGACAAGAAGTGTATTATAATACACTGACGCTTGTATCAACAATAACGTTGTCTAATTGTTTACAGAGTATGAGGAATAATTGAGTTTTACTGTTGAGAATAACTTGATTGTTATGTTTTTCTTCTAAAATAATGAGATGTGTGGATAAAACATTAGACTGTTATATCTACACTATTCACACACGGCTTCGATCCTTGTGTCACGGACCGGATGGGCCCCAGTTGAAAACCAGCGTCAGGTTTCTACCCGGCACATACTGAACTGGGGACCCGTTTGGTGCATCTGTGTGCCACAATATTATTTAGTTTAAGTCTTTTGTGCTTGGGGACTAGAAGAAATATTCTTCTGGTTTCCATGCAACAGAATGTTGTTTATTGCTTGTGACCGCTTTTGTGACAAATATTTTTATTTTCTTTCTTTCTTTCTTTCATCTGAAATTGCTGGTTCGATCCACGCTAAGTGTAAATTTTAGGCATTATTTACATACGAGTAGTATATCTTTTCATGAATTTTAACCCTTGAGTGTGAATCTTCAAAAAACTTTATTTAGTGGGCAATAAAAGATTAAAGACATCAAATTTTTACATTCATAATATTAGTAGGAAAATCCGTTAAGATGTTTGAATATTTGTTACTCAATCACGCTCAAATGCCTGAACGGATGTTGCTGAAATTCGGTATTATAACCGTAGTATCGGCTCTGGAAGTTTAATCCCGGAAAAGGTTCCCATGGTTTGCGAGAACGGATTCAGAATTTGTGATATATGTTGGGTATGGTTACACGTTCGAAGGCCATGGGCAAAAGCTGGTTTATAATAATTATAATATTATTAGTTAGGACGTAGTACTTTCTTCATTGCCTATCTATTTTCAGTAAATCTAGTATCGGAGCAAATTAACTTCATGAACCCATTTTCAAACCATTAGACAAATCAGCGGAGGGTATTCACTCATAAAATTCCACCACAAAACGAATGGATATCATTCCCCATCCACCATCCATACAACTTACCAATATCGGTATCGCCTATCAAACAATTTCTGACTGAAATCCTAATAACAAAGCAAAATCGAAGTCCGGGAGGGCAGCACAATATCGGAATCGGAAATATTGAAGTCCTTAGGCGTATATACAGCTCAAACAGAAAAAAAAACAGTCTTTCAGTATTTCGGGTTATTGGAAAATGTACGTAAAATAAAAGGAAACTAGCAAAATTAAATATGTATATACGAAGCGATACACATAGGTACCATATTACTTTACGGCCAGTGTTCTTTAATTTATTCTCGATCCAGTTATAATATGTTATGTCACAAATTCAAATTCAATAAACGCCAAGATTATTCATATTAAATTTACTATCAAATTAACAAGGCAATAGGTAAAGAATGAGTGAAAAGAATCAGGTAGTAAATTTTTAACCGTCAGTAATTCTGTGGGAAGTAATTAATAATTATGTTTATTTTACGTATTGAAGACGTTTCTAATAAAAATTATTAGGATCGTTAACTCTGGTGTTAAATTCAAAACAAAATTGAAGATTCACTTGTACAAAGAAAAGTAAATGAGAAATGTATTTTTTTTCGATAACAACTTCTCTTCAACTTTCAATCTGATTTGTCATTGAAAATCTCAATGGTGTTTCCTTAGATGACAATCTCTAAGAATAACGATTGTTTGAATGTAGGATTACGCGATCATTGTTCTAGTTTATGATTTAATCTGAAACTCAAACAGTATATCTAAAAACTCACCTGAAATGGAAGTTATTTTAGCGAAGTTTGTCTACTATGTTATCGAACAAAGAGGGGTGAAATTCGCAGCAATCATATTAATATTTCAACAAGTAAAAGTACCATTTGCGACAAAGAGGAATTTGTTTGTTTAGGAGATTGGGTTGGAATAACTTTTATAGCTGTGACATGAAAATATACGTTTATCTTGAGGTACTAGTTGTCATGTTATACTTACAGGTAAAATCATAAACCGAAAGTAATGTTTTTGTTACAGGTTGTTTGAGTTTTATTTCTAAGGAAAATATTATAGTAATTTGGATAAGTATTAAGTGTTTATAGGTAGTTGCAGTTTGAGATCAGGTCCTAGGTGTTATCTTTGTTAGATTTAAGTTTATAGGCAATGTAAGCATAATATTTGCATATTTAGAGGTATTTAATGATAGATGATTCAATTCTATCAATCTTAATACAGATCGCGTCAAGCGACTTGAGCCAAAGTCGGCGTAGACTAGGAGTAATAAACCAATCAATTGGGCTAGTACGGCAGCTATTGGTTTCGTAAATAAATGGATTCACTTTTCGTTAGGAATTCAGGACCTTAAAATAATACTCTTGACTCGCAATAATAAACATTGTACTTAAAGTTATATCAAACCACTTTTTTGCTTTTAAACAACATTAATTTACCAACTATTCAGGTTATTAGACGCAAAACAAAAAGTCCCCTTCAAAACTTCAAGTTTAATTAAAAGATTACCACAATCAGGAGGGCTGCTAACAAACATTGTCGGAGCCACTCCTAGCATAAATTGAGGGGTTGTCGTCAAAACAAAAATGTTATTTTTCCTCAAAAAATCTTGTTTTTCACCGAGTTCTGTGTTATATGTGTTTGTTTTGTTGCCTGCTGTAATTTATCTAGAGGACTCGCAGTAACACGCCGTAATGACTGTAATAGTGTTGTAGTACCGTAGCTGGATGTTGATGGATGTGGCTATTCATCTTCTTGGATTTTTTGAAATAAGAACTCTCTTTTTAGTAGTACGTAGTTGCTAGCATAAATTGGTTTGACAGATGATGATCTAAGCCAATTTTTTACTAATGCCTTCCAAATAAAGTGCTTTTAATTTGGACTAAAAATGTTGTTATGCCGTATTCTCTATAAGTAGACTTTTTTTTACAACCAAGTTCAGAAAATTTCAGGAGAACTGACGGCGTGTGATGTTCTAAGCGTGGGCCGCTCTCAACTTCCATGAACATCTCTGACAGGTTGTAATCAATCGAGGAACAAGGCCTTTCGAAATCGAGGGGAAACTTTTGTAATAATCACAATGCCGGAAGCTGATGAACGTTTTATTATTCTGTAGGAGTTACCCATGGGAGTTACTGGATGTTATGAATATTAGTAGGTAGTTCTCAGAGATACTTATTAACCTGATGACTATATTATTGGACTTTATATCGCAAATAGACACGAAGATATTTTCTGGGTCAAAAACTGTTCAGAGAAAAAATAGGATATTTATTTAAAATATACAGCAGAGCAAATGACCCGTTTCATAAAATAGAATAGGGTCATATTTTTTTTATATAGGACAATATAAAATGACTTCACCTCACCTGATGGTAAGGTAAAGATAAAGTCTTAGGACTGGGGTCACCACTACATACACCAGTGTAGTACTACAATGGTGGCCTCATAGCTTCAGTAAATGCTTTAAAACATAAATAGATATACTTAACTAATGACATTTGCAGAGTCTCATTCAACCAGTAAAATATACAAAGGCCACATCTGAAACGTCCATCCCCAACATATTCCATTACAATCTACAATAACACAATCAAAACTGAAAACGTTCGAAATTAATTCAGCCTTATCTGTCGTATTTACTTTGAAACAGAGGCCGCTATCATTAAAATGACAATACCACAAAGTTACATGAGCCTTGTTACGATTCGCGTTTACAAGTCATGTTATCTACCCCATGTTCACCATTAATCCTTTACAAGTTAAATTGTACTCTCATATCTCAGACAGCCCAGTTCTCGACACTGTCATCTTGAATAATTGTGTAAGTTTCAATATCACTGTTTTGTATAAGTGAAACAAGTTGAGAACTATTGCAATCACGATATGAATTGTTTTGGTAGCTAAGTTTGAACGCCTTAGATAAATTGTATAGTGCGTATTAATAATTGTAAACAGTAAGTGTTGTAATTAGTGCTGTCGTCATAATCAAACGCTGTAACAAGTTTCACTGCTGGAGTTTGTCGCAAAAACATTAATTATAATTAAAAAAAACATTGTTTGGGATTAGAAAGCCAGCAAGCTATAAATTTAAGCTGAAGCATTTATAATAATTATGTTTGAATTAATTTACAAATAATAAATAATCTATTACCATTTTTTTTTCCTCGTACCTTTTGAAAAAGGGATCGACTGACTTGACTTAGATCTTGATTGGAAGGTTTTTATTTAAAAAAAATGATACCGATAAGTGGTGCTGTTGTCAATATCTAAAAACGATCCAAGAGGTCATTCTGAAACAGGAGTTTTAAAAGAAAAAAGTAACGCAAAAAAACTTTCTACGATCCAACAAACCACATAACAATGTTGTCATAATTTCTTTGGGATTTGAAATCACATAGGTTTATTTAGACATAACGTTACACAGTAATAGTACCTAACGTTAATGTTTCGAATTCACAAAACCAAATTCTGTGGGGTAGGAACATAAAAAGTAAAAACTCAGTTTTGTAGCTTTTATCTTAGTATTACAACAATATTCTGAAATTAAAATCAGAAAACATCCAGGACGGGACTTACCAGTCCCTTTATGGGGGGAAACTGACCAAACTTCCTGGGCACGTCCCAAAAAACCAAAATTCGCCTATATATACTACGAGTAGTGACTGATTGCAGGTTCAATTTCCGTCTTGAAGATTCACTTTTTGCGATTTAAAGATAATAGGAAATTTTGCATTCTAATTGCTTCAAAAGTAATTAATGTTCTCAAATTAAAACATAATACAATGCTAATCAACCTAGTTTTCATGAAAAGAGATATAAAAGAAGGACTTACGTCACAAAGAAAAATATTAAACATTTACAAAACACAGCTCGTGGTCACAGGACACAAAGTTTCGACTAAAACAAGCTTACCCACTTCAAAATGAAATTGAGCTATTAAAAACATTGCTCCTTGCAGCTCCCTTTCATATTACGAGTGTCTGAATATAAAGGCTTTAAGTAGAATTATACGAAATTAAATTTAGTTCAGAGACCTGTTAGGAGGGGACAGCCTAAACAAACTTACTGGTGGGTTACGGTGAAGAAAGTAAGCGAAAGCGGGTTTATTAAGTTGGCATTGAGCTCTTGAAAATATTCGAAGAGTTCTTTTTTTTTTTTTTATACCACTTAGGTGGCAGACAAGCACACGGCCCACACTGATGGATAGCGGTTACCGTGGCCTATGGACGCGTGCAACACCAGGGGCGTCACACTCGCGCTGCCGACTCTAAAGAGTATATTGTAATGGAACAATATATATCAGGTTTTGCGACAATCGCCAGACTACCTATGTGAGTAAAAAATGTCTGGCAATGCCATTCATTATGCGTATGAAGGAGAGCACCAAGAAGCCTTGATTTTGACAAAACAAGCTACGGTCTTGCCACTAAAATGCTAAAACTGCAATTAATTTTAGACTTTATGTTCATACATTTAAAAACGAAAATTAAATGAAAAGAGTTCATTACACTATTTCATTTACTACACCAAATACCTATCATTTTAATTTTAGACTTCAATAACAAAACGTTAAATGTTATTTATGTGTTAGTGGCATGATAAAGGCTCGCTTTATCAGAATCGGGACTGGTTGGATATCGTAGGATATGTGACAATGTTCTCTCTACCAGAGATGCCCAAGATATTGCAAAGTGGAGGAACAAACCAGAAAGCAGATCCCGAGCGCCAAAGAGAAAATTGTATGAGATTTTGTTACTGTTAATCGTTATGTACCAAATTTATATACCTCTAATATTTGTTTTTAATACATACCCAAAAAGTAGACATGCAATACTGAAGATAAGTTGCTGTACCTGCAAAAAGGAAAAAATATCACTTACTAAAATTACAAATTAAGTTTATTTGTTTATTAATTACATTACCTTTTGAATTTTGAATTGAATTGAATTGAATTGAATTTTTCTTACAATCGGAGCGTGTAAAAGTATAAAGTTACCGTGTTGTATGATATCTTAATGTTAAAAATAAACTATGGAGAGAGAATAAAAAAAATAGTTAAAATCAATAACAGAAAGATTTAATTTTAAATTTTTTGGGGTCGGCAGCGCGAGTGTGATGCCCCTGGTGTTACACACGTCCCTAGGCCACGGTGACCGCTTCCCATTAGGTGGGCCGTGTGCCTGTCTGCCACCTAAGTGGTAAAAAATAATAATAATAATAAACAGTTATTTATGGACTTCAAGAAGAAATGCTTTTAGTACGACTTTTATTTGAAGTTTATGCATGAACACTAAAGGCTACAGGCGTAAAATTCCTCATTCACATCTTACTAATATTATTAACGTAGACTTTATCAGCTATTACTAGCTTTCACCCGCGTGGGAGTCGGTATAGCTACCAAGTCTACTTTAATAAAACGACTGCACTCGACTCTCTACTCCACTCTACACTTCACTCTCTACACCACTCTCCACACTACTCTCCACACTACGCTCCACTCCACTCTCCACTTCATTCTACTCCACTCTACTCTCCACTCCATTTTCCACTTCACTACCCACTCCACTCCACTCCACTCTCCACTCCACTCCAGTCTTTAAAAAAGAATAAAAAGTATTTTATGTCCACTTCCTGGTTCTAAACTACCTCTCTACCAATTTACAGCTAAATCGGTTCAACCATGGTTCAACCGTTCTTGAGTTATAAATTTAATAATGTAACTAACACGACTTTCTTTTAATAACGTCACAAGAGTCTAATATGTTGGTTGCGTTGATATCTTGCTGCATTCTCTTGAATTTAAGCCAAAACTTTAGGTGTGTGATATATCATCGTATTAACTTTAATGTGTTCCGGCACATGTACGAGTCGTTTGGCTACAGCGTCATTCCCTAAACAAATTTGTGTATGTCTTGGTTAATTACTTATTTGATTTATTACCGGATATTTTCTTGGTATAATTTTAGGATAGCGAAGTTGCATGAGTTTTTATGTAATTTCGTTAGTATTAACATAATAAGTGTTTTATGTAAATGATGGTGTTGGTAATTAAAAAATAACACGTGATTGCACTGTTTTATTATTAAGTTAGCCACGCATGATAACCTGGGTGAGTCTTCGCGTATTGCCGTATTCAATGGCTTCATCTGGCACTTACTGCTGTTTTTTAACAATAAGAATAATGTGTTGAGTTAATGTGTTAACCGTTCCGGAAGTGACCGATATAAAAAAAAGATCGAAAGTTCTAAAAGAAATAGAAAGAATCGATGAACTGCAGGCTTGAAGACTTACTGTGAAACTACTATGAAAGTTTATGTGGAGAATTAAGTGAGGTGGACAAAATTTTTTATCCAGTTACTACTAACAAACAGAAGGAATACCATTCAAAAAAATATAATTATTCTTTAGAATTGAAAAGAAAATAATTTATATTCAAGTCAGGTAATTTCGAGACAATTATCCTTAATTTAAAACGAACTTAATTTGTGTACAAAACATTCGTAGCATCATCTAATTAGTAAGGTAGTAATTAGTTACAGTAGCACTAGTAGGTAATTTTGTCCGAAAAGATCCTTGAAAATTAAAATAATTGTATTCCAGTTGGGTAATTTCAAATTATTGAGAACAAGTTGAGCTTAATTTCAAACGAACTTAATTTGGGGCAATGTTTGAGAATCAATGAAAAATTCTCATTCTCATATTTTAGAGCTCTGTCCATGTAAAACACCTGGTGCTTCTGCATGCAATATTGCTTTAAACTGGCAGTTCATTTCCTTATGGTGTTGATAGATTTGATCATTCACTTGTAACTGATCAACAAACTGAGTTTAGTATAGACAAAATATCGCTACAAATATTTTCAAGATTATTTTAATGAATGCTCTGGTCAAGTCTAGTATTTACTCGCTCGCCAAAAAATTCTTCACGAAGATTTCAGCATTGACGATCGTGTCAACAAAATGTTCGCTTATACACTCAACAAAAATTAAAACAACAAAAATTTAAAATTTGTGAGAGTGTTGAACATAAGTGAATTTTTATTTATCGTTTATCGGCTCCAATATAATATCTATGTATTCAGGATTATTAGTTAATCCAAACTCATTTGATTGTTATCAATATTATTGTGGGCTTTCTTGATTAACTACCCCTTTTTAACATGCGCTTTCAATATTTAATTTCATATCAATACTTTCACATTTATTATCAGTAATCTTCTTCTTCTTCAACCTAACATTAATCCCAGTCATAGGTATCCAAAGTTTTCACCTCGGAGTCTGGGGTCCGCTTTACCAGTCTTAACTGCGGATTTGGTTGGACTTCGATATTTTCCGTGAAGCGACTGCCATCTGACCTTCATTTATTATCAGTAATGAAACTATAATATTATCCTCGAGTATTGACAGAAATTTTAATTACCTACTTATTCTTACCCCAGTATCTTTTCATAACCTCATCAGTATATCTTTCGTCACCACACAAATTGCTGTTAAAGATCATTAAGCTCATACCAAGGTGATAGTTTTTAGATGGTCGTAAATATAAAGGGGAAACATGAGCTCACAGAGGCTGCCAAGTGGGGCAAGTTTTAAGCCAAGTTTCGAGAACAGCTGATATTAGCACAGTGTGTCGTTTTTTGTAATTTAACTCTTTTGAGGGACATTACATGGGAAATTGGATTCTGTTCGAGCTGGTAATTAACTCTGTTTCTTATGGTATTATGTTCATGTTTGTCACTATATTATACGTTCTTGCATAAAATTTTCCAAAATATATTTGCAAGAAAAGATGCTTTAGTAATTTTTTTTAATAACTAAGATTTAAGTTGACGATATTTTATTTTCGTAATATTTTTGCTACATGAACATTTCGTAATTTTTATTCTTATTATAACATTATTAGGCTGAATGCATAAAGTGTTGAATGTTTAGTTATCTATTTTAAGTAATTGTTAACTAATGTGTGTTTAATTAATGTATTTTATTTCTTTCATTCATTCAAAATTGTGAGAATATTTTTTCTTTTTAAGAATATTCTCATTAATTCCTTTATTACTTGTATTAGAATTGGATTCACATCGATAGTGTAATGGTCAGTATTCAAACCCGGGACCTCTTAATCGTAGGATCGACTCCATAAGCTGACTGTACTATACTATTATACTGTACTATTCTAAAAATATTTTTCACGAGCTATTCCCCCTGTGGTAAACAAACTTTCTGCTTCACTTGCAATTCGTTAAGGTTTACCCTTGAATGGTTTCGTTAGTAGAAAATATATATTATAAGGCTCATTCTCTGCCAAGCAGTCTAGAGGATGTTTCATGCTGCTTTGAAAGAAATAGCAAATTAAACCTCTCAAAGTAAATTTTATGCATACTTTGAGAGGATTGTTTTGCTATTTCATCTCTTATAATTCGCTATACCTACTATAATTTTTGGTTATTGTTATTATCAGGATTGATAAACTGTGGATTCGTGATTATGTTCCCTTCTCTATTTCGTTATTTCAAAATTCTGCATGCCAAATAATGATTATGAAATTTACAAATTAAAAATCATTAATATTTTTTTTATACCACATTATCATAGGTGGCAGACAAGACAAGAAAAATACTGATGTTATTATGTCCAATACGGTATTTATATTGTGTACACTGTTCATAGAATCTTATTTTTTATTTCAAATTTTCCCTAGTCTAATATTAAAGAGAATCTCGGCTACGGTGCCATTTATGTCATAAAAATTGTAGTTAATCGTGTTTGCTACTAGGCCTTATCTCAAAAGACAGCCCCATAACTTTATACCAAGCGCGAGTTATTACAAGTACACTGCGACTATGCGGTAACGCAAATCAAAGTGTTACATACGTTAACAGCCTGAATTACGCATTTTGCAGTATTAAGTATGACGTAACTTCACTTATGAAAAGATTTTTAATGCTTTGTAAGAATATAACTGAAATCATGATCATGACTTTAAGTTAAGCAAAAGTATGACATAAAATTTTGTTGTGTTATAATTAAAAGATCCGCGGTAGCCTAGTGGTCTGGGTAATGGACCGCTGAGACGAGGTCTCGGGTTCGATCCCAGGTTCACCATGGCACACACCAATGACTTTTCGATGCTTTTCGAAGTTATGTGTGTAGGTATTTATCGCAGGTTTATAAGTGCCCGGTTTTTGGCAATAGGCTCGCCACCTATTACATTGGGACCTAAACATAAACTGGCGAAATGTGGGTGCTAGCACCTCTGCCTAACCCTTCGGGGATATAGGCGTGAGTTTATGTTATATTATGTTAGTTAATTAAAAGATGATTTTTGTTTAGTAGTGAAAATTAGTATGATAACCAGTATCTATTCATCCTTCGAGCCTTTCCCAACACAATTGGGGTTGGTTTTTCAGTCTACCGCAATCCGTTAGTGATATTGACATTCTATAAGTCAGACCAGTTGTTTAGGGCTCTAGGTGCTGCCCGTAACGACTGCCATAGATGACCGTATGGCAACCGGGACCGACACGTGATGCCGTAACGTACCCTCTGAGGCACGGAGATGTCTCATTATGTTAAGAATAGTTACCCATCCAAAGACTATCCTGGCTAGCATTGCTTAACTTCCACCATTTAGCCATGAGCACCTTATATATCAAGTAGGTAACTATTACAAAATACTTATATCGAAGTCTGTGTCTTCGCAGTTTGACCTTTCTAACTGCGTGAACTCCCTTTTTAAGAGACAAAAGAATGTTAGCCTATTGTTTATTTTTTTTTCGGCTACTAACATTTTCTTTCTGTTATGATTTGGTGGTGATAAAAATAAGTAAGTAAAATTAAATATGTGGAGGCAATATTTTTTTACCTAAAATTCAGAATATTAGAATGTTTCACCAATAACGTAAACTTCAAATGTCACAGGACTTAGACTTACTAGTCAAGTGACATCGGTCCACCCCATTTAGAAATAATACGCTCAACACAGTTTCAGTAATCTTCATATACAAGTGAAGTTTTTACAAGTGGTTAAAAATTCACTGCTTCGTTAAATAAAATGGCGCTTTAAATTACAGTTTCCATGTACGTCACACATATATAGTTACAGTCTGATACCACAATTGCTTCCCGAGTCCATGTTAAATTTGCATAAAAGAACTTCATTGAGCCGATTCGCGAAGTTCGGTTGCCAAGTCAGCAATACTTTTGTTAAAGAATTCAGTTGGTCAGCTCTTTTACTAAAATTAGTTTCTACTTTATAGTCGAGAATTGACTTTATCGTTTTAAATTTTTATTGTTCTATTTTTTTTTAAATATGACGGTAGGTGGAATGCGAGGACGTCTAAATAGAACCATAATGATGATTTTTTTGTTTGGGTGAACGTGCTTATCTCAGGAACTATTGCTTTGAATTAAAAAAATTGTTTTGTGTTAGATAGCTTGTTTGTCGAGGAAGATTATATAATATATCATTACGCTATTATCCAGGAGAACGGTACAGTAATCATTATACCAAGAAATCAGGCAAACTTCGATTATATTATTGTTGCAAAACTAATAAACCACGGGCATTTAAGGCTGGACCTCATCTGGCAGCACGGAATCGCCTTTTTCCGTCGCCCTTTCTCTTTCTGTCGCTTAGAACTGCCATTTGCTAGACCGAGACAGAAAGCATAATGAGATAGCACGCGGCGGAATCCTCGAGGCGATTGGCATCACGGACAAAATGCAATGGTCGGCAGGGAGACTCCGGAACGCTGAAGCGCGCGATAGCATGCTAACGCATCCTTTCACCGCCGATCACTTGCTATCGCATGCTGTCTCACTCTATCGTACAATGGCGCACGCGGCCGCTCGTCAGCTCAGCTCAGTGCAGCCTGTTCATTCATGCTATACGGATGGAAATAACAATGACTGATGAAAATTTGATAGTTTTAGTGCAGAAATATCCTTGTCTTTATGACATGGAGTCGGCTAGAATCACTGCTCTCTCTTCCGTGGTCCTATCCATCTCGCGCTTGAAACTAAACTGATCATGAAAGAACGCGGCAGTATGCCACCCATGCTGCAGCATGCTGACGCGTGCGATCGCCTTTTTTGTCTGCGGAATGCGACAGCGCGCGTCCGCATGCGGCAGCATACTGCAGCATGTGGTAGCACAGGCGGAACAAATGCGATTCCGTGCTGCCAGATGAGGTCCAACCCCTATGGGTTAAATAGGTTCCACGGAATCGAAGTACGAACGAAACCACGGGAAACAGCTAGTAGTTTATATGGAGTGAAGGGCAGAGCTATGCTTGGAGTTTCTTTGCAGGACAAAATTAGCAACGAGGTCATGTATGACAAAGAACCAAGGTTACCGACATAGCTCGCAGAATAAGCAAACTAAAATGGCAATAGGCTGGCAACATCTGTCGAAGGACCGATGGCCGCTGGAGTAAACGAATCCTAGAGTGGAGACAGCGAGTCCCCAAACGGAAGGTAGGACGCCCCCCAGCCAGATGGACTGACGACCTGAAAAAGGTGGCTGGAATGGACTGGATGCGTAAGGCGGAGAATCGGGTGGTATGGCGCTCATTGGGAGAGGCCTTTGTCCAGCAGTGGACGTCGACAGGCTAATTGATTTATTGATTGATTGATTGAAAGGGCAGAAATCTAAAATTTAGTCAAAAATAAAATATCTACATAATTTTCTCTAATTTCCCATGGCCACATTCGAGGAAAGGCAAAACTCCACAACAAACCTTAGTAATATTGGTACACATTCCTTACCCAGGAAGCTTTTGTATTGAGTGAAACAAAAACCAATATATCGTTCGTTTACAATGATTTTGATGTGGGTCCTGATAGGGGTTCCTAAAGCCCTGATATTAATTGATGTAATTTATATGTGTACGTACTAGGATCGAACCCAACGATATTGTTAGGTTTAAAGTGCTATATATTGTCTTAATTGGTATAAGCAATTTAGCACTTCTGTACGTATTGTATATACATCTTGCCTAGCCATTATTCTTAGAAACTCTGTTATGTGTGAAAGGTACATTTCGAGAAAGGTACATTATGAGAAAGGTGCATTTTGAGAAAGGTGCATTTTGAGAAAGGTACATTTTGAGAAAAGTGCATTATGAGAAAGGTAAGTTTTGCGCATGGGGCGCACTTTGCGAAAGGTACATTATGCGACTGAGCCGTTTATTCTTAATGATTTTTAACATATGGCTACTCTAGTGCATGTATATCTCCAAATATAAATATAATTCCCTTATCTTTCCTCCATTAATTATGATTTCTCTAATCCAAGATCAGCAACAACGTCCTTTGAAAGCTTATCAGAGAAAGTTAAATTATCTTGACACGAAGCACGCTTAATGAGACAATAATTTAACAGACACCATGGGCCTGATTCAGTGTTATTTGATTGCTGTTATTATGTATGATAAAAATATTCAAATGCACATTAAGAAATAGGTACTATTCCAAATGTTTTGGAAAAATGTTTGCCGAAACCATGTTGCACCGCTATAATATTATTATTTGATTAAAAATTATAATACCCCGTACAATTAAGCAACAAAAGCAATTATTCTTAATCAGGGTCTATAACGAGGGCCCCTGGTTCGTCTGCCACCATTGGCAACATATAAAATATAGTACTTATATGTACCTACACTTACTTTTATTGGTTTTATCATTAAAACGCTTATTAGAGGTGTCGATTCGCACGCTAATAAAATCAGTTCATGCGAATCGACTACTAAACAAACTTTAAGTTGAAAGAAAATCGATTAATATTAGTTTTAGTGCGAATTCACTACTAAACCGTATTTTCAATAGATGAAAATTCAGTTTCACAAGTCCCAACTATCATAATAAATTATGCGCCTTCCTAAAGAATTTGACTAACTAACAGGGCCATTAATCAACAAAACCGCTCGTAGGCTTAATAAATCAGGGAAAAAATGGAAACGTAAATCATGGCCACCATTAAGAGGAATAATTAAAAGAGGTTTTTGGTATCCAGATCGAAATCATAAGCTCGGGGACTATTCGGGGATGGGATAATTCTACGCAGATTGATAATTTTGGGTTAATGCGGCTTATGGTTTTGGATTAGTATAATCCATGTTACTGAATAGTTTAATAACCATCAGTCCTAATATTTTTATGTAAATAATATTTGTATGACAGAATGTTTATTGTTAAGACGGAATATATTTTGTAACCAGCTTCGAAAAAAGAGGATTCTCTTTCGATATTTGTTTTTTTAAGTACGTTGGACATACTTCTGTTATGTATAGATGGATTCACAAAATTATTTTTTGTTAAATAAATATTTATTTCGGATTTCCGTTTAAATTTCATCAAGATCTGATAAAAAGTTTCGAAGACAAACGAAGGAACATATTAATAAATGCCAGCAAAAAATCCGTGCGTACACTCCGTAGAGCTGTACACACTAAATAGGCTTGCAGACGTATGTAGTATATTCAATTCTATGTCCGCCGCGTATGCACCGAAATATTTTTGAAGTCAGATTAATATTGCTATTAAAAAGTACTCATAAATATAATTTATCAAAAAAAAAAATACTATGGGTTCATCGCACCTAAGTCTAAATCGGATACTTACGCAAAAATTACTATTTTTTGTCGAAACTCTTGATTTTTTTTTAATTTATTGATCTGTTTTTTATTTTTATTTATTTTATTTTCTAACTAACAGTAACAGTAAGTTAAACTACGTCACAGCGTGATCCTAACATGGGTTTAATTTAAAAGAAAAATCAACCCTCAGAATGGCATAGGTACGCATCAGTCCTATACCCTAGGCATGACTTGCATTTGTTTAACAGAAACATTACTTTATTTGACGTGTGGAAATGCTCATTTACCCGTAGATGGAGGTCTGGACCCTATTAATTCGAAGAAAAACATTATGTGGGTTTGCTAAGAAGACTACCGTACTCATATTACCCATAACCCTGGGTCAGCAATAATGCAGTTTCTAAGTTGTTATTCACGTTTCGGTAACTGAATCTATATAAATAAATAAAATTTAAGTGTCTAGTTGTAATATTAAACTCACAGGTTTTAAATCAATTCATAATAATAAAATTGTATGTGCGATAAATATAACAAAAAATAAATTTTATTTTTGTTTGTTTATCTGTCTGTTCGAAAGAGATTTGGGATCGAATTGGATGGGACTTTTGTTAACAGATAGTTAAAATTACAAAGCATAACATAAGCTACTTAAACGAAAAATTAATAACCTTAAAAATTTAGATACACGCGGGCAAAGTCGCTTGCATCGCTAGTTTATTCTTACATCGGTCTTTATACAGCACCATGATTTCAATTAGGTGATTATGTGCATTTATCAATATAAAATGATCGCGTCGAGTATCGAGTACCTATTAAGAAAATTGTATGACACTCGAATCCACTAAAAGACTAACATCCAATTAAGAAAAAACATAAAAAGGTACTATGATGTATCTTCACGTTAACGCACACTAACAAAAATATTTCACTGCTGACTTCGGCACAATCTATAAGGAAAAATAAATTCCCTTTCTCTGCTATAATAATTCCTTTTTCGCTGCTGCCACGCTTACAATTCACCTTAAATGGCTATAACCAGTTACAAGAAGCAAAGTCTTTAATAAAGACGACAAATCTACCCTGTAGGCAGCAGGGGTTTGGTAGCTTGCCAAATCATTCCGCTACGTTTTCGGTACGATACAAGCTTGTGGTGCGAGTTACGAGCTTTCAGTGTTTTCAACAGCTGTTAACGGTCATATTACACGAAGATTTTAAAGACCTATAAAATGTGAATGCACTTCAAAATGTCTTGGAATGGTATTACATATATATAGTATTATCAATTATTTTAACTTGTTGTGTCTGTATATTGGAGGTATTAAAAAATACTTTCATAGCAACCCATTTATGTCCCACCGCGGGGCACGGGTCTCCTCTCCTCTAACGAGAGAGCGGAGAGGGTTTAGGCCTTAATCCATACACGCTGGCCTAATGCGGGTTGGTGGATCAGACATGTCCTTAGAATTTCTTCCAGGACATGTGGGTTTCCTCACGATGTTTTCCTTCACCGTCAGCAGATGGTAAATTATGTGATTAGCACATATTATAAATTCCACAAAAAATAGTTACTCTTTTAAATGAACGATTTCGAATGCCATAATCTTTGTTGAAGTACAAACTTCTAAACGGATTATATTGCAGATTTTCGTTAAAAAGGGCTTTGTCATACTAAAAATCTGGCGTATGTTTGATTGCAATTGGTTAAATAAAACTGGAGATATGACCATAAAGCAATTACGAACCTCCGTGTGTGCGGAAAAATCAGCTAGATAGATAGCTTTTTTAATTTTGTGGAATGCGGCTAAATGTCGCAAATTTCCCAAGTGTCACATTATCTCCTACACGATTAGATTAATTTTCTATCTGATATTATCTAATTTCAGTGTCAACTACATCCAATTAATTGCCGTTCAACTACACCCAACTACAAATAGGAAGTGTTCGTCTACAATTTCTGCACGACAAAGGTTGGTCATGAGTAAACAGCTGTTAAGTACTTGGTGAACCACCGCAAGCAACACTGGTTGCAAGTGAATTAATCGTCTAGAACAGAATCAATTTGGATCCAATTCTAAGTGCCTGGGGTTGGCCTACTAATTGCCAGTACTTACACGAACTGCCTGCATTTGACCTCACTAAAGCTAGACATCAACTAAAGTTTGTAATTTATACCACTAAGTAAGAAAATGGGTGAAAATAAAAATAAAATGAGGTGACTTTAATATAAGAAAGTTTAATTAAGTTGGAAATCGGCCTGTTTGGGACTTGTAATAATTATTAACTCTACAAGAAATTAGCCCTTGATTGGATCTGTGATTGCTTTGACGGAAAACTGTTAGAAAGTTTTAGATTTCGTTCAAGTTCTCTCAATACAAGTATTGATATTGATATTAAGTTTAATTTGATACTACCTATCTAGTTTGGATTATTAGTATCTATTCTGCTATTTATTCTACTATTCTATCATACTGAATTTTACTTACTATTAAAAATGTAAAAATGTTTGTAGATGTTCCGATGTTTGTAACTCAATCACGCTCTAAAAGCTGAATAAATATGTCTGAAATGTGATACACTGATAGATTATAGTCCAGAATAATACCTATATATTATGCTAATTTTATATCTTGAATAGCAGCCATTGGCAGCGTTTATTTCTTTTGTAAATACATAAATTTCTAGTACATAGCAACACGCAGACCAATGCGAATAGACATTTTCATGCATACAAATATTTTGATCCTCATTAGGCGAGGGTAAAACGGCATCATTCAGAGGGTCGCAAGCTGTGCCAAAATAGTGCAAAGTTATAAATTTCCGACCCATGCATATACTAGCTATTGCCTGTGACTCCGCCTGCTTAAAGTACTGGTCCCTTATTCGATTTGACCGTTCCGTAACCCCGCGCATTCGTATCAGCCGACACACTTGTGTTGGTTAAGTTTTATGTCAATGTATTAACTTTTAAACTTTCGCGTTCCATAACTATTATACGTAAACGGGAATTAACGCGAAACACGTTAAATGTACCTTTAACGTGTATCGCGTTAATTCCCGTTTACGTATAATAGTTATGTCAATGTAATTTTATTGGAATCGACCGACTTCTCACGTTATGACTGTGATTAGGTACAACCAAGAACATTATAAATATCCTTGGGTACAACCCGTTGCAAACAGAATGCCCATGATCACATTTTCACGACCACGGGTAGGTACGGATACGTACCTATACGCCGCGCCGCCGTCAAGCTGAGGGCCACCACTGTAGCGCTATCGATGTATGTAGTGGTGACCCCCATACCTGAGACTTTGCCTTAGCCTTCCATCAGGTGAAGTGAATTTATTTTGACGTGTCCAAATTAAAAAATGCAAATAAAATTGGCCAAGATATGCTGTGATTTTCCCTAGCATATACAATCTGGGGTTCTTCAATAAGGGCATTAGAAGGTTATCACAGTCGTTTTTTTGTACTACTTAGGTGGCAGACAAGCACACGGCCCACCTGATGGGAAGCGGACACAGTTGTCTATGGACGTGTGCAACACCAGGGGCGTCACATTTGTGCTGCCCAACATGGAGGGGGGGGGGGGGGTAGCATGAGTGTGACGCTGTGTGACTATTCCTCCTTCAGGTTATACCACCTTTTTCAGGTTACCTGTTCACTGACTGGCTTAAACTGAAGTTAAATGTAATTTCATTAAAGTTGGATTCAATAACGATTATCTCCAACTCACTTTTACATTTAAAAACTAATAACAAAAATCGCCTCAAGCATTAGAAGTATGACTGGAAGAATTCTTACGATCAATAATGACAAAGCATAAACGATGGCCGCATTATCAGTACAAGAACAATAGCTTACATTCAACAATATAAGAAAATCTATAGATTAGTTGTTTTGGTCCATCGATTGCCCTTTCGGGTCCTTTGTTGGTATTGGAGTTCGGTTGGCTATTGAAATTCAAATTTGGAGCTCAACACGCCACAGCTTGGGTGTTTGTAAGTTTAAATTAGGTACTTTGTCACGGTGTTGCCATGCGGTCATCGGAGAAATTAAATTTGAAGGATCGAAGTTCAAGGTTGCCACGTTATATAAGATTTGATCTTTTGATGTTTGAATTTCTGATCAAATTTTAACAATAAATAGGGTTCCCTTCAGTCGTATAATATTAGAAATATTTTAACAGTATTTTTTTTTGTATAATCTATGCCATAATGACATATTTATTTTTTTATAGCAAGGGTCAAAACTGAACGGATCTTGATGTGGTTTTTTTCTAATCTGGCCACTTGTGTGTTTGTGTGTTTGATTAAAATTGGTTAAGTAGATAATGCAATAGCTGACCTTCGTGTAGGTGAAGCCGCAGGCACGAGTTAGTATCCTTCAAAGTTTTATATTCTTAAGTCATAAATAATGGGTAACCAAGTACCAAATACTTTTTTTTACTATTTTTTCCAATGTATTCACTGATTATATATAAGAAAAAAATTAAAATAGCAATGAAATCAAAATAAAACATAAAATATAATATGTATAAAATGTAATCTCACCGCTATTCCATCATGTCGCAAAAATTAGTCGTTACTATGAAATTGAATTGAAATTCGTACGCAATATTCTTACAATAAACGTAATCAAAGGGATATTACTTGTTACCGAGTTATTTGCTCAATATTGGCAAATACTCTAAGAAGAAAGATTATTGGGAAACTACCTTTGAAGATGGAAACATCACTCATAATTGAGAAAGCTCGACTTAGATGGAGCCCGCCACGTAAATATTATAATATCCAATTAATGAGCTCAGAGCTCGGTAAAGCAATAACTACTTACATTTCTATTGGAATTCATTAATCTATTTTTAACTGAAATCAAAAGAGGAACCGGTTTTTCATGTTTGTTACCTCAGAACTTAGCAATAGGCTCGCCACCTATTACATTGGGATCTAAACATAAACTGGCGAAATGTGGGTGCTAGCACCTCTACCTACCCCTTCGGGGATATAGGCGTGAGTTTATGTTATGAGTTTATGTTAGAACTTTCAATTGGGTGAACCAATCAAATTATTAGTGATTTTAAAAATTTGATTACCTCATGAAAGTTTAGGTGGTTTTTATTTTGATAGATCATTAATACCAAAAGTTTTTTTTTATTTTTCTTCCAATCAAATTGAAATTTGCGCACTTTGAAAACGTAAATATACTAAATCCGGCCCCTGAACCGTGTGGAATACTTATCTTTACCAACAAATAAATACATTTCAAGCACTTGACAACCTTTCACAATATCTATCCTTGGTACGGTACTTCAGCAATCCTTGCTACGATTCCCTGAGGTTGTTCTGGTGTCAACGTTAACGCAATACCCATCGGAATCCAACTCACTCCATAAGGAAAAACCCAACCAAAATTACTTTGTCTTTCTTTCTAAATCTTTTATGTAAATTTCTATAGCGTTTCGCACCAAATCGTTCCCTTGAGATGACTTCAATGAACAATACTTTTCTAAAGGAAAACGCTAGAGTTTTTTCGCCAAACATTAATCTGTTTTTATTACGAATCGTTGAGCTATCAAAGGCCAGGCAGATTAAATTGGTTATGTGACGACTAACAGGTTTATTGGGTCATAAATTTCCTCTGTAGAGATATATTTTATTAAGAGAGCAAATATTAAAAGAAGATTACCTAGTAGGCAGTAAATATAAATTGCTTTGAAATTATGTTGCTGCTCAAATGCTTTAGAGGCGATTGGCTTATGTACCTGGTTCTGACAGGCTATGTTATTGAAGTATAATTTGGTAAGAGATCAAAGTATATAGAAAAGTTTTAGTCAAAATACGTTCTTATTTTACTTGCTATGTAAATTTTCTTCCAGTTAAAGGATGAGACAGATCGGTTTTTGTTAAAGTTACGATAATATACTTATTTTTTTATCATGAATGTCTATCGTGTTTATATAAGTATTAACAGTTGCGTCTCAAGTTTTTTGGAATAGAACGTTCTTTTTATGAATATGTTTAAAAAATAAAACCGTTTAAAAAAAAATCTGTATTCATGCCAGTTTCATTTAACATTCATACAGAATTGTTTCGTCAGATTATTACAATTTGGTACTTTTCACTCTAAAATACCTTTATATACGATTGAACAATATCATACTGAAAATACTTTGTCTTAACATAATGGAAGTCGTAACAGCAACTCAGTTAATAAACAATGCGTGTCACAAGCAATCACAATCTTACGGTACATATAATAAAGTTGAAGTTCGTCTGTGAGATTGTCTTAGTAATCTCAACTGTTTCCAAAACGGTGGGTGCTCGAACTTTATAGGACAGTATAGGAGTATAACAATATTTTTAATGTTCGTACTAATTTTATTATACATTTATAACGTTAGGGAGATAATTGCAGGGAGCGGCAGTGTGACCTCGTTACAGCTATCGAAGCGGGAAGTGTCATTTCACAGACTGCTGTATTTCACCAGTAGCATCAACGCATGGAATGCCATCATATTTTAAAGCTTAAATCCTATCCTACTTCCTACTAATATTATAAATGTGAAAGTTTGTGACATGTTAGGATGTTTCTCATTTGTAAATAGAACAAAAAAACAGCCCGCTGAGTTTCTTGCCGGAATCTTCTCAGGTCTGGGCCGCGTTTTGAACCGGTAGTCCATTTGCTTCTAGTTTTACATAACTTTTTTACGATTTTGACGTTTTGTAAGTGCCGCTTAAAATGTTCTATACAGAATAAATAATTTTTGATTTTAACTTTTGACTTTGAATCTTACTTAATCAAGCTCTAACAGCTGAACAAATCTGAAAAACGTAAAAAGGTTCGAATTTCTTCAAAAAGGGCATTAGAAGGTTTTTCCGCAGCGCGAATGTGACGTTCCTGGTTTTGCACATGTCCACACGCCAAGTTGACCGTTTCCCATCAAGTGGACCGTGTGCTTATCTGTCACCTAAGTGGTATAAAAAAAACTCTACTTCTCCAATCGATTAGTTCCACAGTTTAGGTCTTAAAATATTCAAGCGTGGCTTTTACAATTTTTGATTCCATTAAATCAGTATTGAGTAGGTACGGAATAACGACAGAAAATGGAGCTTTCGAGATGAAAAGAGGCTGCGAATGCCGATAATCATAATCCTAAGACGATCATGAATTTTCATTGGATTCGAATTTATAATTTTGTTTGAACATTAAGCATAATTTTAATAGTTTAAGTTACATTTTAACTCGAGTCAAACATTTCTCATTAATAAATTGGAATGGTCATTGAGTATTTACGAGCAAAGTTTTGCCCCTGTATACAGGAATATTGATAAAAATTGCTGTGAATAAGGGAGTTTGATTCTCTGATTATCCAAAAAAACTAATTTAAGTTTTTTCTTAACAATTTCTAAGTAAAAAATTATAAAAAGCTAGTTGTACCCGCGAGTTTACCTTGCCTATTGTGTTATGCCTTATTATAACTATATAACTTATTGCCAGCGAAAGTCCTGTCGAAATTACCACATTGAATCAGACAAAAGGCAAGGTATACAGACAGACAATACATTTATACCAATACGGGGGGAATGCCCTCCCCACTATCATTGTATTCTTACGGAGCGATAAAATTGTTTCAGCAATATTGTGATACCAAGAACTAGTTAATATAATATGTTAATAAAAATTAATTAACTGCGTGATAATCGAGACGCATAAGGAAAAAATATCCAGCATAGCCTCCCTTAATGTACTTATATGAATTTAGCGAAAAGCAATCAGATTTTACTGTATTGTGTTAGCTTATCACTACATAGTATAAAACAAAGTCGCCTTTTCTGTCCCTATATCCCTATGTGCGCTTAAATCTTTAAAACTACGCAACGGATTTTGATGCGGTTTTTTCCAATAGATAGAGTGATTCAAGAGGAAGGTTTATATGTATAATACATGCAGAAATAGTATCAGCTTCAGCATTGCACCCGTGCGAAGCCGGGGCGGGTCGCTAGTATTTAATAATATGAGATGGAGAGAGAAAATGCGTTGTTTTTTTTGCTACATTCTACTGTTCTATAGACTCAAGATCAGCATAAATGAACTTGCTTGTGTTATGGGTTCTAGAATGCGTATAGACGCATACATATATTATATTATACATAGAAACATCCAATGCAAATAGCATCAATATTTGCATTAAGCGGAAATCAAACCGCTTCCGTTGTAGCAGTCGATGGCACTAACTCTAGAGACCGGTATTTGTTTATGCTATGCTATTAATATATATTGATTATCTCTAGTCTCTTGTTATGAATACGATACGTTAACTTTACGAAAGAAATTTCGTACTCCCCTTGCTGCTCTCAAAAACATGTTCGAAAAACATTAATTTGCATTTCGTTAGTATGCGTAGTCTATTATGTGTCTAATTAACACAATCGAGGGTTTAATTTTGTTTGACTGCGCGGCATGCATTCGAAAGCACTCGTTGTTATTTTGACAATTTGTACTAAGGTGTTATTGTAGTATTAAGATGAATTTTAGTAATTAGGTTGATGCCATATAACTTTCCCTTTTTCACTAGGTTCCCTATCAGCAGGACCTTGCAATATGGTTGGATTGAAAAATGATTTGATAAAGAAATCTCCTAACCCTCCTATTTCCCCTCTCCAACCTTCTCTTCCAAAGTGTTACACACGTCCATAGGGCACGGTGACCGCTTCCCATCCGGTTGTATAAAGTTGTATAAAGACTACATCTCAGGCTACTTTTTACTTAATTTAATTATACAGTCGAACATTCGGACATGAAACTAAACTGTGAGCTAAAACTAAGATGTTTTTAAAGATTTTTGATTTGATTCCTACTACCTATAGTAAAATCCTTTCTCAGAGACAAAGGAACGAATTGATTAATCTGCTTTATTTCGATACTTTATAGGGATTATCATGGTCAATTTATTAAGTATGATAAAAATACAATGAAAATTAAATAATATTTACATTAAAATAAAAACTAAAAACTAAACAAAATAAATATTTACATGGCGTCAAAAAATTCCTCCGCATCATCGCTGACTGGTAATGTGCCCAGAAGGCTGGCAGCATTGCCACGCTGAATGGCAATGCTTATTCTCTGTGCAAGATAGAGTCCAGCCTTCTGGTCACCTGTGGCGTCGATCAGCCGCTTCGCTAAGTCTTTGTAGACAAGGCGGGCACTTGGACCCCATGACCCCAGCATCTCAACCCCAAACGGCTCAAAAACGTAATCACCAACTAAGTTGGAGTATTTACGCCGTATACGTATACGTATACGTGGTTACATAGATTGAGATTAATCTGTTTCAGTAAACTTTCTGTTTCGTTTGTGGCATTTGTGTCGACTCTGTCGTACAGTCGGTCCTTGGTATGCCTGACAATAAATTTAAAACATTTGTTAAGGCCACCTTATGCAAAAAAGCATACTATAGGACTACTGATTACCTTGAAGACAAAAATGTCTGGCTTGAGCATGGTGCAGGCCCCTCCTAGAATGCTAAAGTGCTACAACTACATAATGCTGTAGTTGTGGCATTTGCCTACTACAATATATTGATATTGTGGTAGGCACGCGACCTTTTTTGCTATTTTTTTGACATTAGTATATTTTTGACATTTTCAATTATTTTATTGTTTAACTTCGGTTAAAATTTATTATATATTATTATTATTTTTTTTTTATATACCTTTATTTATATTGACACGAGACAAAATGTACATTCGTCCATATTTAGTCTTAAGATATCTATGTATAACCTGACGTCTTAAAATGCAGCAGTGGAGTTTGTTGCGCCGTTTCTTCTCCACTAGCGCCTAGGAAGCGGTGGTAAACTTAGTATTAAGTAGTTTTTGACGTCAAAAAGATGTAATTACGTTACACTATTTTGAAAAATAAAGAATTTGAATTTGAATTTGAGTCAGCGTCAAGATCTATTGATAATTTTCAGATTTTGAAGAGTAGTTTTGAGCAAAGGAACTTACGGTTCTTAATGAAAATGTTGTTTAATTAATCTCTATTGAACTATCTTTAAACGTGGTTTACAATAAGATGAACCATTTCATTCAAATTTTTATGTGTGAAATCTGTGCAATCATCATAGACTTTTGCCGCCGACTGTTATCTTATATTGAATTTAAAACCAATTCCGTTGTTGTTTTGTCTCCAAAATTGGCATAAACAATTAGGTGTTAACCGTAGTAATATTTTTAAACCAGCAAAATGTGATAAAATCAAAAATTGAAATTTAGATATTTTAGTTAAATATAGTGAAAATGTACGATAGAATAGCTGAGCTCTGGCTACCCTACTTACCTACCGCCGCGCCGGGAACACAACACGATGGTTACCATGCGCGGTCCTCGTTACTAGTTCTAAATTATAGGCCATCATCCTCATAATAGTTTGTCAACAATTGGTAGGTATTTATGTCTTAACGTAGGTCGTGTCTATATTGACTGACGTCTTTACCTCGAGACATTAGTCTGTTCGTGAATAAATCTCTTCAATATCTACATTATGTCAATTACCTTTGACAGAGGTCGATGTCAAATAACGAACATTGATAAGTTGTGTACTGGAGCCAACTGAAGCTAATGGTTATATTTGATCAAAGTATATTGATTTTGAAATCGAAATATACCTACATATTGAAGTGCTTAATAGATTATCTATTGAGGCGTTTAAACTAAACTTTAAAACCATCACTTTACTTTTAATTAGCTGCTGGCATCTGTAATGGTCGTTTTGATTCTTTAGACATCACGTTCGGCTTATGAACAGGCGGTCTGTTTGTTCGCGATTGTTGTGGAAAAATACGCAAGCCGCCATTTTGTAGCGGCGGCGGTCATCTTGGATTTATAATGATACAAAATACATTAACATGTATTGTCACCGAAACTAAAGATAAGTATGTGCCAAATATCAGAACAATCCGTCCACAGAAAGGGGATCAATTTGCAATTACTAGATATATTTGACCCAAACAAACGGGTCAAGTTAAATAAAAAACGTTTAATTAATGAGCTCTTATAAATACTACGAAGAAAAAACAATAGGCATACTATTAGATTTATTTTTTGTACATAAATTTCCAAGAAATAGTGGTAATCGCTACAGCAAGGAGGCTAATAACACCGAGTTTTCCAAGAAAACGTTTTATTCATTTATCAATACTTAAATGGAGCAGACGAACGTTCCATCAAAATAATTAGGCGACCTTTTTTGGACGACTTCTGCGCCGCAGGGGGCTAATTTGTCTTCTTATAGCCCAAGCGCCTAATGTCCTTGACAAGTGACCGGGGGGACGCCTGTCTCTGCGAAACACTGGCTTGAGTTACAACAGGGATTAATAAACTTCGACATCCAAAATCTGTACACTTAAAATGTGCCGTCTATCACTGATCTAGTTTTGGTTTAAATTTCGAATCGTTCTTAATTCTTAAAATGTGCCTAGTGTTGCCGATCGATAGTTGACTATCGATTGTTAATCGATAGTCTATCGATAGCCAACAAATCACTCAAATATCGATAGGCCTATCGATAGCTCAGAACGAGGCAATACTATTGAATGACTGCAATACTATCGATACTATCGGTAGTTTATTCTTCGCGATACTATCGATACTTAATTCTTCGCAATACTATCGATAGAGAGATATAATCTATTTCGACAAGAGATAGATTATAATCTGAAATAGTGCATCGGCTACTTTTTACCTCGGGAAAGTCCCCTGTGGGTTACAAATCAGTATAACTCGTATTGCATAAAATTTCAACATTCAATTCATGTTAACATGTTTTGGCACTTCATTTCCATATTATACAATTCATACTAATTAACCTAGAATGTATGGCATTGTACACAGATTTTATAACCTTTTTACGAAATAAAACTCGTAGGTATTCAAAGGCTAATAAGCGCACTTCATAACAAAAATAGGATTAACAAAATGGGTTAGTTTTTTTTATGTTGGTCACGTCAATATGACTTCACCTCGCCTGATGATAACTAAAGTCTCTGGAATGGGAGTCACTATTATAAACACCGATAGTGCTATAATATGCAACGGCAACACCAGTAAATTAATGAATGTGTGTAAACTAATTACTACTACACGGTTCTATAAAAAGTATCAAAAGGATTATCCTATTAAAACAGGATTTGAAATGAGGTCAATTAGGGAAAACGAAAGAGAACAAGGAAATAGGTCAAAAGATTGGATTTATGATCGAAATTGGATTAGTTATAAAATTGTCACACAAAGATAAAATAAAGTAAAAGGAAAATTATAATTGCATATTGCGAATGTCAGAATTTACCATTTGCATTTTTATGAGTACCTGTTTTGCAATGGTACCCTAAATTTGTACCTATTCGTGGTTATTCGGCACTCAGACCGACTAAAACCGCACGCGGCCTCGGGTCTTCAAACACAGGGGTGATAGCTTACCCAAGAGGCATTTACCTCGCACTCCGGCTAACCCAGGGTCAATCTCCAGCTTCGAGATGGCCCTCTCGGGTTTGAAAAGCATGATCACGTTTTACCACTGGCAAAATTTGGGCTGAGCAACGCACCACAGCTCTGGGTTGGTTGGTGGCCATCCTGTCACTTGCCCCCACCCCCAACCTCTCCATGCTTGGAGAACCTGCCCACCCGTTGCCTGCTCTCTATGCCCTATGCCCGTCAAAAAGACATGCAGAGAGCCTCCAAGCAGCTCTATAAAGGTCAACTCTAGCCTACACCGCCCGGGTACACCGCGTAGAGGTTCCAGCCCACGCATCCCCTGCTATGCTACAGAGGTCGTCAACCTTCACCTGACAAATTCGTGAATAATCTCAAAACATGATGATTTCTTTTTGATTTATCCATTATCTAATTCTCTCTTTACCTTTCATTTTCTTTAATACGTCCGAGATTAATTCTCACAGAATCCAATAAAAAACTCAAGTGCGAATATTCTCATAATAAGTAAAATTACTACCATGTTTCGTTATAAGTTACAAAAATAAATAGCATCTACCTTTACACCTTTATAAATAAATAAGAGTATTATAATATTCGCCGTAATCTCGTTTCAGACAGCCATAAAATGCGGAGATAAGGTACAGTCTTAAGACAAGTTTATGGTTTATTTTGTACATTTTTATATCGCAGCTTTGTAACAGCCTATCATTTTGTTCTGAGGAGATTCTTAAGATTCGCTTTTACGATGTATTCAGAATTTTTAATTATGA
Organism: Lithosia quadra; assembly: GCA_963576445.1. Lineage (NCBI taxonomy): Eukaryota > Metazoa > Arthropoda > Insecta > Lepidoptera > Erebidae > Lithosia > Lithosia quadra. The sequence goes on along the minus strand of OY754899.1, from coordinate 4,260,590 downwards.
TGTATATATAGATTTATTTTTTGTAGTTTTTTTTTTCAGATTAGATTGCCATTTCTTCAGAATAACTTAGACATCAGGTATACAATATAATGTGATACTATTTCTTTATGTTATTTCATTCGTAAAAAGCCGTCGAACTAAATTGATTTCGTATATTTTGCGCAATTAATTTCATTAATTAAAACGTGGTTTAATTTTTATTGATCTCCCTAGCGATTGCTGTTTGAGCTCCCAACTCCGAGAGGAAAACCGACACCAAAGACGGTGGATCAGCAGGTAAGTTGAAATCGGCACTAAATATCTTGATCCCAACAAAAACTGTAATTAATTAGAAAATAAAGATTCATTAAATAATTCCATCGCTTGCGATGAATAATACAAATGCCATTTTTTTAAACCTTAAAAATTATTTGAACTACACAAAAATATTTTCACTAGTCTATCTAACGTTTATAATTGTGTTAAGTTAGTGTACTCAACATAAATAGACATCACTAGTATTTTGTGTTGACCTACATAATATGTCCTACAAACACAACACGTCCTTCTCCTCTTCCAAGTCTTTTCTCTGAGTACTTAATTTTATTTTATTTTGAACCTAAATAATCTGTCTTTCAACTCTGATCCATCATCGCTATTTAATTTTTATTTTAAAGGAGGTAGGACACGACGGTATCCCCTGTCTAAAATGAGCTGTCCGACTGGGGTAGTACCTTCGCCCTAACAGAAGACCGCAGCCATAATAACCATCGTGATGTGTTCCCGCCGGTAAGTAGGGTAACCAGAGCTCACTGTATCCTTTCCCCACTCCTTCCTAGCCTCCCACCTCTTCCTAGCCCTCCCCCTTCCCTTCAGGTTAGGCAGCGCGTGTGTGTCACCCTTAGTGTTGCACACGTCCATAGGCTACGGTGACCGCTTCCCTTCAGGTGGGCCGTGTGCTTGTCTGCCTACCTATGTAGTATAAAAAAAAAAATCATTGTAAGGCTCAACTCACTTATATCACTCAGTTGATATTGAAGTTCCTTCAAATTTATACCATACCCAACTTATGATCTCTATTAAATGGAGTCCAATCGAAAACTAAAAGAACTGACCGAGGCAGGCGATATCGAAGCGTCCTCTAGAGACAAAAACTCGTTCTTATTTTTTACGACCAGACAGAGAACCGAAAAGTGTGTTTTATGTTAGACTTATGTCCCAAATAATATAAAAATCGTTCGTTTCTATATTATTGATCGTATTACTGAGAATTATAAAAATACGTTGGACATTCCAAACAAATAGGAAATGCTTTACATGTCAATATTTATATTCTATCAGATTTTGGGAATTTATTACAAATATTTTATCATACCTACTTCATGTCCATGATTTTTTAAAATAAATGTACATAGAACCTTTGTCTTGCATACGTGACAAAGAGAATCTTATAAGAGGGTATTATAAAGTTTACAAATGTTCGGCAGCGTAAGTATGATGCCTCTGGTGTTCCACACGTCTATAGGCCACTTCTTATCAGGAGACCCGTGTGCTTATCTGCCACCTAAGTGATATAAAAAGAGCCACGCAGGTCTCATCTGCTACTTGACAGGCCAGGCTCTTGTGCAGATTAGTAATTACTCAGAAGGCTGTCACTTTCTTAAATAAAACCAAATTATGAAAAGAAAGAATAAAAGTGTGGACCTCGAACTTCGAAAAACTTTGAACGCCATCAAACGGCACGTTTAGAGGTTATCGATTAATAAAAGAACTAGGTCAGACTGAAATCCTTGTGTCCTAGTTCTTTTATGATAAACTCAAAAAAGGAAATCCTCTCCATCATAAGTCTTATCGTAATTAATTATCTTAATAAATAACACTTTACTTGATAAATTGTTGGAACATCGTCGCTCCCAGTCTGCTGTCAACTCATTTTGAGTGATTGAGAGGGTAAATAAATAAAAACAAATATTGTTTTGATCCCTACTTAGAAATGAAAAGGATTGAGGCGATGGGGATAACTGCTTTTGTTTATTTATTTTTTATTTATTAAATCTTCATGCACATAGTACATTGGCGGACTTAATGCCTTTGTTTTCTTAGGAGTAAAAACCTGAGCTAATTTGGGCAATAGGTATTGAGGCAGATCAGCGTGTCGGCATAGGGTAGCAGCATAACGACATTGCTCTTCTTAAAAAAATCATAGCTATCAAAGGAGATCGTTGGGACAATAAAATTATATCCGGGACTTTTTAAGATTCACGTATAAAATTATTTTTTTAATTCAATAAAATAGAAGCAATTTGTATACTTTTGTACGTTTTCCAATAAATTCAAATTGGAAAAAGAGAACATTTAGGATGGGACTTAAACCCGTGACCAGTCCCTTACAGAGGGAATACTGTGACCAACTGAGTTACTAGGACATAATATCCTGGGTATTCGAAATCCTTTATCTTTTTCTGATTTGCATCTATTATGTATTTCTTACTTTGCAAGTGTACTGAATAGTGCCTGGGTCAATGTGTACCAGTCGGCAGAAAAAATCTGATTTTCAGCCAGCCAGTGACCAGTCAATCAGCTAAATATTCAATAGAAAGTAGACAATATACTGAGATAATTTGCAAAGTGAGAGAAAAGTACGAAACATTACAAGTCATTGTTGCATTCAACCTTTTTTTCGTGCAGAAATCCTCAGGGATACCTACTACCCTGCTGAGTCCGCGGAGGCGGTTTTATCGGACTTGAACCGACTAAAACTTAACCCCGTCTTCGAGCATCGGGAGTGTAAGATGACCCTAAAGGCATTTCCCTCGCACCCCGACAAGAAAAACAACCTCAAAGAAAACCGTATCGTGCTGAACGTTATCTGCAAATTAATTATTTGAGTTGAATCCCACTATCGCAGTCACGTTTCTAACTAAATTTTAATAAACTTCGTTACTTACAAAATAATTTAGACGTTGAGAATCTGTGTATAATTAATATTTGTCTGACTATAGTCTTCATAATTAATGTTATTGTATGTTGCAGTTAGGTAAGCAACTAAGTAATTAGAGTTATTACACTGATTACTTAGTTGTTAATGTTACTGCAACAAACATTTCACAGACGTACAGTCAGCGTCGAAAGTAACAATAATAATAGCACAGCCCCCGTAGACAAGTGTAAAAAGTCTAAATCGCTAACGATCGCTAAGGAAACGAATAGATTAGGTCAACCAATCACACTCCAGCTCATGATTCCGCCGCGGCGCGCGCATCGTACGCCGGGGACGAGCTTGGATGTGATTGGTCGACCTAATCCATTCGTTTCCTTAGCGATCGTTAACGATTTAGACTTTTGACAATAACACTCCAGCCCTAATAAAATGGGACGTGTGATCCCATTCATAAGCATCAGTTTTCAAATAAAAATCGGTTCATCCGGTTGAAAGATATGAGGAAACAAATATAAAAAAATAAACTGAATTAAAAACCTCCTCCTTTTTGAGGCCGGTTAATAAATCACATCCATACGAAAGACGTTAGTCAAACTTATTTGAGTGCTAATTTTTTCATGACCTAGCCACTGCAATGTATACGATAAATAGTCATTCTACTATTTGATTGAAACACAACAATAATTTAAAACAAAATATTCGACTGTACCTACGCTATCGCAACCCTACTGAGATTGCACCTGAAGATTACTTAACCGGTAAAAAAAATATTAGTACAAGACTTCATTATGTTCGAGGTCTAATGTGCTCGGGAAATTGGTATGAAAAATTTCAGGCAAATAGTGTACTAAAGTTAAGCTTATTACTACGAGCACTTGCTACAGTTTTAAGCGCCAATTTTGTTATACCTGGTTTATTTACTTTGAGATTTAAATAGGGTACCTATATTATTTATTATTAAGCAGAGTGTACTATGTGAATGCAAATGCGAATAATAGTGAACTTTATTTGATTAACTAATGTTATCTCACAAAGATCTTTAGGTCTTGATCAGACTTAAAATCTGACGTATTTTTGATTGCAATTGGTTAAGTAGAATCGGAGATACGAACAAAATGTGTTAGACCTAAAAACGTGAGCGAAGCCACGCACATCAGCTAGTAGTATTTAAATGCACAATTGTTAGTAGAAAATGTCTTAAGTGACGAATTCGTTTGGCCGGCCAAATGACATCTATTTAAGGTGATGGAGTAGAATATTCGTTGTTGGGACTAAACGTCCTTCGTAAAGGCTTATGTTATTAAGTGAATAGTTTCAGGCTCAAGTGAATATATGAGAGAGTAAAATGTGTGCGAACAGCGAGAATACTTACATAAACGCCTACAATATTGATTTTTTTAGAAGATTCAGTGCCACGTTTCTAGTTTCAACATAAGTGATAAGTTCTCACATAAATATACGTGTTCTAGAATCCATATTAGGTATGCTTAGTTTGCGTCTAGATAGCACTGTGTAAGTATAAATACTACTACGTCTTTTATTCCTATGAACTTCTAAATAATTGAATGCTATACTATACTTATTACCATTCGCAATATATTACCAGACTAGAACGAAGATTTATTAGTGTTTGGTTATGCAAGACACATTTTGTGGTTGTAATTTTTTTTATTTTAGTATTTTGGTTGGCGTGTATCCAATAATAAATTATTTATATATGAATATATTTATAAGCAAAATCTAGAATAGGATCAATGTGGCGTTTTGACTAACAAAGATTCATCCAAAACTTCACATTTCTAATCCGCGAATCTGCCTAAATCCCCACTGTTGACTTGAACCGACTAAAATCGTACGCCGTCTCGGATCTTCAAGCTCCGGGATATGAAGCGACCTTCCCTGGTACTGGATTGTTATAATATATCCTTGTATAATATTTAAGATACGTAAAATTTTAAATATCAAACTTAACATAGATTTCGCTTTTTCCCGCAATGCAGTATAAAAAAAATTCTGTTCTAAGGATTCTATTTACGAAAATGTTTTTAATTTCCTTTCCCCATTTTCTCCAATAATTAACGTAAGTATTCAGAAAATGTATTTTTGTGTTAAAGAGAAAGCCGAAGGAAGAAATTATTCATTTTCTGGGTCTGAAAGGCCATTCAGGTTTTATTGGCGGAACGATTTTGCGAATGAGAAAAATTAGGAATTGTTTTATTCTCAAATTTGTTGGTTATGGTCGTTAACCAGCGTAATGAAAATCTACAGGCATATAACTGAATTATTAGAGATGTAGATTGTAGTGAAGATTTGACTGACTCGGATGATATGAGGATGTTTCTCATTAGTTTCAGTTCATAATTTATACGTCGAATAAATTAACAGTACGGATATAAATGAGTAGTTCATAAACAGTTGAATGTACAATAAATAAATAAATAACGACATTCTCACACATCGCCCCCTAGACCCAAAGTAAGCTTAGTTTAACTAGCTTGTGTTATGGGTTCTAGAATGCTGATAAACAATGAGCGGCATTAAGAGCAGCAACAAGATACGTGAGTACGTATACGGGTACGTGAGTATGTGGTCAAACGCGAGCCTATTACCAATAATAAAAAAAAACCAAGAGTTCAATCTAACACAGGAAGTGGCTTCCAAGATTTGACTCTTACTAACGATAATGAAAAACGAAATGCTGGGCGGCTTCGGTCATTTAGCTGTCTTGTGAGCTATACAAAATACCATCACTTTAGGCCAACTTTAACTTTGATCGAATTTATTCATGCTGAAAACTAAACTCTAAAATTACAAGAATAATTGTGTCTAATTGAATTAGTACTAGAATTCGTTGAATAATTAGATTTCGTTTGATGGAAGTATTTTCTACCTCAATAACTTTGATTTCGAAAACAATTTCGGAGAATACTAAAGTATACTTATTTTGCTACGTGCTACGACGCGTAGCAAAACCGTAGCTGCGTAGCTCGTGGTTAGCTACCGTGTTGTAGCACATAATTTGATATTTTGTTCTGATTTAACGAACAAGGATTTGGTACAGGCTTTTCTCTCTGAGTTGGATGATCAGCTGGCAATGACTCCCATAAACAAAGCAAAATGACCTCCATGGCATGGCGGTAGAGTGTTCGACTGCTATTGCGGAAGTCGCGTATTCGATTCCCGTTCAGTGTGAATATTTTTATGCATGAATTCGTCTGTTTGCATTGGTCTGAGAGTTTATATGTAAAGTGTGTATGTATTTATAAAAAAAGTATACGTTTTTCCGCATTCTAGAACCTATAACACAAGTAAGTGAGCGCTCACTGAGTGGAATACCGTAGAATATTTATTTATTTATGTACCTACCTACTTGGATCTTACCTACCTACCTGTATCTGTCCTTGAATAAAAAGCCTAGTTATTATGATAGACCACCAAATTGTATAGTACCAAATTTCAGCCAAACCCGTTCAACCGTTTGTGTGCAAAACTGAGAAACCAACATCTCCACAAGTTTTCACATTTGTAATGTTGGTAAGATTAAAACTAATATTTATATCTCATAATCCAGAATTGTGACAATCCTATAATTTCTGCAACAACTAAATCTGAACCAAATATCTTCCGAATAAATGAGATTCTTATCTGTGTCTCTCATTATTATATTTTTGGCGACATCCCAAACCAGGTTATTCGGCTAACTTTGTCATACTAACAAAGTTAGCGAGGAAACCCGCGATACGGCATTGTCACAAACAACGGGAGGTAATGTACATATGAATTGATATACCCACCGTGAACCTATAAACCCAACGGACAGAAAGCGCTGAAGACAAGACTGTATCACAAAATGGCGGTGGCTAACCATGTATTGTGTGAATGAATTTTGGGTCACAATGTGATTCCTGGATATTTGCAATTATCACACAACTTCATTACATAATAAGACACGCTGTATTTTTTTTTTCATTTCCTAAACTGACTAACTAATGCCGCAGTAGTGTATGCTGTGCTGACTTATACCTTATAAGCAAATGGGCTGACTTTAATGTTGTCAGTTTTCTTCTGTTTTTATTTAAAGTCTTTTAGGTATGTGTGCATTGGTTTGAGTCATGTTGTTTTGGTGCTGCAGTCAGACGCCTCAACTTTATTATTTGTACAAGTAATAGCCTTCTGTACTATTATTATTTTGTAGTATTAGTACTTAAGTTAAAACGTATTAAATACGAGTGCGTCTCGCCATCTAAATAGTTTGGCGAGAGAAATTTAACAGACTAAAAATAATATATGTATTTTGTTCAGTAAAAAAAAACTTGTTCGTTCCTTCCATAGATTTTATACGTTCATGATCCTCACCGTCATCTCGAACAACACAAAAGTTTCTACGGTACATATTCTGTAGATTGCATTTCTGCTACTGTTTGTAAGACTACCCGAGTCTGAAGATGCATTAAAATTTAAATAAAAACCTCTTTGTAATCACAGTTGAACCACAGAGTTTTCTTTTACTTCGTTCACTCGCAACGTATTATATAAAACAAAATTATAGAACTCTTCCTAAATAATTTAGGTTTTATTAGACATAAAAAGTGCGAATGTTGAATAGAGTACTCATTGGCATTTGATGTCGGTTATTCAAGTTTTATGCTAGGACTACTTCCACAGACTTTTTGAGATTCATTTGCATATTTAAAACTGGGTAATGTCAACCCTGCCAAATTTGAGGAGACCCGTGTAAATAATTCTGTATGTGTATCCACTATTGAACTGGACTGCGATAGATTGATATCAACTACTACTTTTATTCGTAATGAAGACGAATCTTCGCCACAACTTCGTCCGCTGTTTAGAGTTCCGTCTCAAGAATATTGGTAGGGTTAGATCAATCATTTTAGCCTATTCCATAATACATATACCTCTCTCAATGTGCGCCTACCACCCGATTCTCCATCTTCCACATCCAGTCTATCCATAATATATTATATTTTGTAGTGCATAAAATAAAATATTCATTGTGATAATACCATAATAATGAAATTAAAATTTTATGCTTTAATTTAATTCCAAGCTCTACTGTTAAATATTACTTAATACTGAAATTTCATTTCGTGAAAATATATTAACACAATTAAGCTTCACAATATGCCGTCGATTCAATAGATTTTATCATAAATTTCTGTAATCCACTTTCACAATTTGGCCATTTGTGAGTTATTTTCTTTGAGGCGAGATTACATAGCTGTAAGCTAAGTCACGTCTGCTTAACACGTAAGAAATATATAAAAATAAATGTATTGAATTATAAATATGTAACTGTATATTTTAGCCACGTAGGTAACTATGAAATTTTATTGCAACGGTTCACGAAATCACATAAAAACTCTTAAATTGACTACATATTTGGTGTGTATGATAAGAGATGTTGTGATTAAGATTTATAGTAAGGGATGATTAGTAGACAATGGATGAAAGAAGTTGGACAACAGATTTATGTGGCGAGGGTGAATGAGCAAACCGGTAAAGGTCCACCTAGGCATATGTATCAGGTCGAGGAAGTTTGAAGGTGAAGCCAGATCAAGAGTGCTCGTATGATAACAATTATAAATTTAGAAGAAGTGGAAGATTTCTACCAGGATAAAGCGAGAGAAAGATATCTTCCTTTCTCTGTCTTTTTACCCATAGTGGGAAAGAGTCATAACTATTACATACCTACGTATTTTCTACTGGCTGATACAGATTTTGAATGTAACCAAGACCACGCTATTAGAAATAACTTCATCAAAATTCGTTCACTATGTTTTTTATTTACAGAAAAGCTTAAAAAATGACTTCAGAATCGTTCGTTTAACGTAACTAAAAAAAAAACAAAATAATAATAATAGTATCTATACAGACACAGCCAATTAATAATTTCATTTTATAACAGTAGAAAAGACAGTTAAAACTAGAAACTAGCCTAGCAATGAAAAATTCAAACGCTAAACCGCAACAAACCAATCCGCTCTACTGTCCCACTACACAAAGAATTTGAGATGATACTGCCATTTCAAACTCCATAATAAAAGATTCACGACTTCCCTTCGCCCACCCTACAGCGTAATTTCCATTGGTACCCTTGTTCGCCACTCAAAATATTTTTTTCGTCACAGTTTATGTTCTTTGTTTGTTTTCACCTTGGGTTAGTTATTTTTCGAGTTATCTCAGCAAAAAAATAATATTTTAACTTGACGGTAGCTCCTAATAAGATGAGTTTGGTTTTCTGTTATTATATTTTTCTATACTAATATGATCAAAAGGAAAGATTTGATTGTTTGCTTGCTTACATTGAATAAACTCTCGAAACTTTATTAGTTGAATTGACAGACGTTTATATAAATTGAGGTTATCAAACTTGCAATTATTTTATTGCTACAGATATTGCAAATTGAATAGATATAATTATGTTTTGAGTTTAAAAAATGTTCAGTACTAGAGAGCTATGTATCGCTATGTATAGAAAATGGCAGCTTTCATTGCTATGCTATGCTACGCGATATCATGGGCATCTTGCAGCCAAGCATGAATGCTGGTTTTAGCTTAGCATCAGGTGATGTGCAGTCATATTGATGTAGGTACCTATATAAAAAAAAGAAGAATACACTACACCAATTGATTATAAAAAATTCTGTATACATTCTATGTCGACGCGCAATATGCATAAAATGTTGCCAATTTTCAAATAAATGAGACTAAAATTGAAATTTAATTTCATTGAGACTCGAATTTGATTAAAATTTTAATTTCAAATTTTATTTGATAACAATAAATAAATTAACAACGCTTGCTTCTGCGTCGTAAAATTTACAACCTCGAGAACCATAACTGAATTAATGATTCAGGAGCGCATCCAATCAATCATTTAAGTCAACTTTCATACAAAATTACTGAGACTTAGTCACTTTGTGAAATACGTATCACTTCCATAACTTTCTGAATTCGGTCTTTCGGAAGTCAAAATAACGACTTTTAGCAATACGTTTTTTACTTTTGGTTATCCAATCAAATTCTGTATAATATAGCTTTCTGCAGCAGATATGGCATCAAAAATATGTGCTTAGTGTTATTAATGATCATCATACAAGGAATGCTCAACATACAGCAAATTAGATGATCTTTTTAATATTTTTAAAATATTTCTTATAACAACTTATTTTATGTTTAATTCATAATAATGCTGTATTACTTCTTAATGAGCTCTATTGGAATTTTATTAAAATGATCAATTTTCATTTAGATTTTCATGTTTGAAATATATGCTAACTGTATATTAATTTACTAACTCCGGTTCATTTGTGTAGGATAAACAATAAACTGAGAACTAACACAATAAGCGATTGCAAGAAGGATGGCTGTACCACATAATTATATTGTACTTATTTTATTTTTAACTAAACGCTAACACGCATATCGCATAACGAACTTCACAAAACTCAAATATTTCGTAGGGTAACTTTACACAAATCCTGCCTACCAACTTTCGATTCCCTGCGAATGTCAGTATGTTTGAAACTCAATGTAATGCTCCGCGCACAAATTATATGACTAGCTAATTAACTAAAATCACGTGTGTTTGTGGACATTAAAATGTATTCACAATAGTGTTACTTACATACTGTAATGTCGTGCTATGCAATAAGTTGGAAGGAGAAAGTGCCACCAAAAAACTCCAGAAAGAACCAGCAGGTGAGCACTGACAATTTCCCCTCCAAGGGATAAAAATTTAACTAAAACCATTGCATTAGAACTCAAGACTTAGAAGGACTTATAGCAATTTACTCTTGTAGCATAAGAATATTATTCCAAGCACGGCTTAATCCAATGTTCAAGACTGAGACTATTTTGCCAATTACCTACCTTTGTTTTACTCTTCGCTGGAGTTTCCTTTGCCAATAGAATGTTTAGAAAAGAAAAAGAAAAGTTGCGGTTGCAAAGTCTGTATTTTATAAAACTATAAATGGAGCACTGTAATTGTAAATTGTTTTGAAACAAATGAAATTTTATAGAATTCTCTTTCCTACCTTTGTGCGTGATTGCTGGTCAAGCACAGTTTGACCTATTAACTTGTACTATTAACGAATCAATTTTTCTCTAGAGTAGCAACTATTTTATACTACTATGCCTACTACTTTAATTTTTTACTTTCTTTAAGTTTATACTTTAAAGTATATACTTCACACGAATGTTTGTGCTGAAGCATGAAACACATTAACCAATTTTTGTTAAACATAAATAAACAAAGTAATTGAGCGCATTTCTTTAACAATAAATAAATATTTTTATTATAATAATTTTATTATGTTCTTTTCATATCTTATATTTAAATTATTTAAAAAATAAACAAACTATTATTATATAAATTTAAAATAACTCGAAATTCAAAACCAAGTCAACAAAGACGAAAGGGAAAGGATTCAATCGGGGTCAGTGCAATTACGAGGGCGATACAAAAATACTTCAAGGTTTGAAGCATCCGATGGAAATTCTCAACGTTCCTTAAATCATTAAGCAGATATTGCGAAGATTTAAATCTTGGAATGAAATTCAACGCCAAATTTTTGTGGACTTCATTCAGTTGGAACTTAAGAAAATTCTTTTGTGCGGATCACGAGGCTATAGATCGGTTTTCAATTAAAAAATTACCTAAACGCCTTCAAGGTAATTGAACTGTTTTCGTGAAGGATTTTTTATCAATAACGATATTGAATAATTTATTTTTCAATTATGATAAAAATTACCAATGTGAATTTCACTTTGTGGAATTTATATAATAATATGCTAATCACATAATTTGCCATCTGGTGACGATGAAGGAAAAACATCGTGAGGAAACCCACATATTCTAGAAGAAATTCTAAGGACATGTCCGATCCACCAACCCGCATTAGGCCAGCATGTGTAGATTAAAGTCTAAACCCTCTCAGATCTTCCGTTAGAGGAGAGGAGACCCGTGCCCGGCAGTGGGACATAAATGGGTTGCCATCATTAAGATGAATTAATGAAAATGTAATGGTAACAAAACTAGAATTTCTATCATCAGTATCATGTGTACGGTAGAGGTTATAGGGCCGGCCCAAACCAACCTTACCTACTAGGATGTACACCTGTTAAATACCGTACCAGATTCTAGCATAAGTTTTCCCTTTTAGGGTTGGATTTTTAGACGGTGGTCGCTCTCATAAAAGTCGATATACCGATCAAGCGGATCCCGAACTCCAAAATACAAACTTTAATGCGTCTAAAGATTGTATTTTGGAGCTATACATAGATACTGGAAATCTGACGAAGTAATCTCACGATTTTGATGCGATTTTCAGAAAAAAAATATTCTAAAGAAGAGTATATTATTATATTATACTTAACCGACTTAAATGGACCGACTTAACTTAATGGAGGTAAGGTGGTTTTATCTTGCCATCTCGAATCCGGAGATGGCCCGGGTCAAGCCGGGGTGCGAGGGAAATGCGCTTTGGGCCACCTTACACCCCTGGCGTCAGAAGACCCTAGACGGCGTGCGGTTTTAGTCGATAAGAGTCCGACATAACCTGCCCCGCTGACCGCGGGGTTATTCATAAGGATTTCCGCACGGAAAAAAAGGTGGTTTTAACTTTAACAAGAATTATTGTATGCCGTGTTCGTAACGACAATCCAGTAATATTAATATCTTGTGTAGTTTCACCTCATTTAACAAACTTCAAAGCAAACTACACCAAAAATACCTACCTTAACTTGTAACCCTTCATTTATTCTCATTAAAATTCTGATTGTGGATAGTAAAGGAAAAGGGTGTAGACTCTAGTCTTCAAAGAGTATCAAGTATCTATGACATCGTTTGTTGACTCGCTTTATCTATACTATTATAAAATTGTAAAATAGCTGTCTGTACATTGGAGATTTAAAAAAATGGGTTATGTAAAATAAACGATACTGAACACGAAAAGATTTTTGTGGAATTCTTGTCAGTTGATCTGTTTATCTGGACGCAAAACTACTGACCGGATTTTGAAGCGGCTCCTTTTATTTGAAATGTCTTAAAATCGGGAATTGGAGAGACGGGAAGGGGGAAGGGTTGCGAGCTTTGGCTACCCTACTTACCGCCGGGAACACAACACGATGGTTATTATGGCCGCGGTCTTCTGTAAGGCGGAGGTACTAACCCAGTCGGACTGCTCAGTTCGGACAGGAGATACTGTCGTGTCCAATAAGTTTAAAGATCCTGATAGCGCTGAAGTTGCAAAGTAGAAAGGTAGTCTTGGAGTAATTAAAATGCCATTATCATTCACGGTGCAGGAGTGTGTTCTACTTAGTTGCTGTTTTTGATCGAGTTTGTATAGAATATCTTTGTAAAATCTATATCTATATTAATAAATAAAATTGATAAATATATGGATGAATAACTCTTTATTGTAGACTTAAAGTTTACAGGAAATGAAATGAAATGAAAAAGAAGACTAAACCCTCCACAATTCGTCATAGAAGAGTGACTACGGCAAATATTCGTGCGAATAAAATATACACGAAAACACCCTCCTCACTTCGGTTTATACACGTGAATAAAGGCGAATAGCAAATAGCGAAGTGTGGTTCCACCATAAGAGATAAACTGTGCCAAAAGGATTTAGATAAAACCATAGTTATGTGACTAAAGTATCGTTATACTTATGCACTGAATTTAGTTAGATAATGTTTTGGGGAAAAAGTTTTTGTGATGTTGATTTATGTGCCAAAATATAGGACAAACTTTGAATAAAACAATGTTGAAGAGAAACAGCGGAAAAGTGTATCTTTTCAGAGATTTCGTTCATACGAGTACATGTTATACAAATTACGCCTTTTCCCCATTGGGGTAGGCAGAGATAATTATCTTTCCACTTGCTACGTTCTTGGCATACGCCTTTCGCTTCTTCCACTTTCATAATTGTTTTCATACATGCACGTCAGTTGCGGGTACCCTTGACCTGACCTTTCTCTAAAACGTTCTGGATCTGATTAACATAACGTACGCCTTTTTTCGGTGCGGAAATCCTCTTAGATACCCACCCCGCGGCCAGCAGGGCAGGTTATGTCAGACTCCTACCAACTAAAACTGCACGTCGTCTTGGGTCTTCTGACGCCTGGGTGTAAGGTGGCCCATAGAGCTTTTCCATCGCATCCCGGCTCTACATAATGTACGCCTAGTTCACACTTTACCGGGGACCCCCTATTTTGTAACCCCCCCTTTCCTCCCAACTAAAATAAATTTGTTTACGTCGATAATGTAATATTTGGGTTTTGAACCTACGACCTCTAATCATAAATCCGAAACTCTAACTCTAAGAAATATCAAAATAATAAGTATTCAATTACTTGTTGAAATTGCTGACAACGAGATTAAAAACCATAATTAAAAAGGTACATATATAAAAGTGAAAACAACAGCTGAATTCAGAACACTCCCGTAATACGAAACTGTGAAAAATCGGGATAACAAACTCGCCTGTCACCGTCATCTGCCTGTCAACATTACGACATAGATGGACAGACAAGGACTTGAAACGTACAGAAAATAATTTTGTGAATCAGCAATACTGATTTTATAATGCTGGAGAGTTTGTTTGTTTGAACGCACTAATCTCAGGAACTACTGGTTCGAATTAAACAATTCTATTTGTATTGGATAGTCTGTTTATCGAGGCAAGTTATAGGCTATAAATAATTACGCTACTGCCCAGGAAAGCGGAGCAGTAATCATATATATCAACAAATCGGGAAAATCTTCATACATTTTTGTAAAACTAATAAAATACAGGCACATAAATGGCCTAAATAGTTGCCACGGAGACGAAATATGTCAGGGTTAATTCTGCAACGCACAGCAGGACACGAGTACAGTTAATTTTATCACAGTGGAACAAATTCTTTCTTATTATTATGAGTATAGACTAGTTTAAATTTCAGTTCACTTATTATTCATAACTGTTTCAGGTTTTATAGGAAACAATCTAATTTCAGAGATTCTACACGTATTTTATACAAAAATCTCACTCGCAATACATGCTTATTCAATAATATTTAAACGTACAACCGAGCATGTACGAACAAAGGTATTTTAATATGTCTGTGACGAATACTTTTTTGCTTTACCTGGAATGTTCATGCAAAACATTTATGTTTTCTCAAGTTTACGCTATTATTATATAAGATAATTTTTGCAAGAATAGAGTTATTTTTAATTTACACATAAACACACAAGCACACACACACAAATACACACACACTCATACATACTAGCACACACACACGCACATTGATACTTACGCGATTTCAGATGTGGATAAGCCCACAGTCTTATCCAATATTTATTTGGATAAACAAAATTTGATACGCCACTCACACGAGAAATGAAGAAGAATATCCATTTGGGGTTTTCTTTATTATATTCATCTGCATAAGACATCACCATAATATTCGACCTCTTCTTGGGCGTACTGTATCACATAATTTATCCATTTTTTCAGAAGTCTTCTTATTCACTTCTAATCACCTACTTTCATACTTCCCTTCTTTCCGACATTACTTTCATTCTTACGCATCAGACGCTCGAATTAGACACAATATTCTCGCAATTTTTTTGCGATATCTACGACAAATTTTTCACAAATAAATTGCAACATAACATCAAATTTGAATCCACCAAGAGCAATCTGAGTTCGCTCCGTTTACTTCTCAAATATGATCCAACGTAAAAGAATATAGGATATATTACTTTACTCAGTAAGCTCTCGCCGCTCGCCCTGTTTTGTCATACGAAATGTGACACAGAAGAGAAAGAAAATTTAATCTGAAGCTGCTTTAATTTATTCACGAGATTATTCGTGAAAATTTTGCTGCATTCTCAAAAGGACTGGTAACCAATTGGAGTCGAAATTCAACGGTAAGTAATTAATAAAATTTCTAAGTTTGAAAATTACTGAGAATATTTTTGTCAAATAGTTATCACTTTTTTTGTGTTATTATGTAAGTTTAGAGCATGTAGGAGAAAGGCAGGGTAGATCATAAAACAATTAACATTTTATGAAACACATAATATTTTAAAATGCGTTTAAGTTTTCTATATTTCTTCTCCATTTAAAATGTTTACTATATCAAATATCAAGAGAGAAACATAGTGTCGATGGATGTGAAGAAAATTTTTTTTTCTCTTCTCAAATTTTTCTATTTATCTGCTTATTTGCGATGGACGCAAAAACTACCGAATGAATTTCGATAGTTTTTTTACTAGAAATGTTCTGATCAGATTTAAAATCTACCTTTGGTTGAATTTGAACCGCAGATATTATTAAAAGTAGCAATAACGGACATTCACACAGCTGAAGTTACTATGACGTAGTATAGGACATGGTAACCGCTTCCCATCAGTATGCTGGTCTGCCACCGAAGTAGTATAAAAAAGTATAATCCCACTAATATTATAAACGCGAAAGTTTGTAAGAACGTATGGATGTATTGATGTACGTTTGTTACTCTTTCACGTAAAAACGGCTGAATGGATCTGGCTGAAATTTGATACAGAGATAGATTTATAGTTTAGAATAACTTACATACAGGCTACTTTTATCCCGGGAACAGGTTCCCATGGGTCGCGGTAGCGGGAACCGAATTTTACGCGAGTGGGGCCGCGGACAACAGCTAGTACCTATATTATATTGTTGTATACCTATATTATACCTATATTATATTGTTGTATACCTATATTATATTATTGTACCTATATTATATTTATAAAAGTTTATTGTAATCCTATAGCATAGTCTAGTCAAAGGACTTGTATTTCCAACAACAGCCAGTTTAAATTACAGGGACTCACTTTTGGCTTCTCGACCTATTACTTTTCATTCTCAAAATGGTTCTGTGAAAGCGATATCTCTTTTATACATTTTCTTTGCAAAATAGTCTCAATTTTACACGGTACGGCGGTAGACTCGCCCCTAAGGGAGTAACGTAGAACCGAAAATATAAGTGACGTATAGTGCAATGGGCTATGGAGCTAGTTATGCTTGGAGTTTATTTAGTCTATACTAATGTTAACATGGTACGTGTATGTAATGGTGAACCTCTTTTCTGAGACTTTACCTTCAGCTTACCATCAGGCGAGGTGAAGTCAAATTGACGTGTCCTATTGGTATATACATATAAAAAAAGCAATAAAATTATAAATTAACTGTGGATATATTTATTCTTTATTCACGTGTATACAACGAAGTGGGGAAAGTCTATTTATATTTGCATTATTTGCCTTAGTCGCTCTTATTATGACGAATTGTGAAAGGTTTAGTCGTCTATAAGAATTTCATCGAATACTGTATATTTATAGGCGAATAGCGAAGTGTGGTTCCGCCATAAAAAAAAACATCTTGGGTTATATTATATGAACGATTTTAAAGAACACAAAACTATTTTTTTCGAATTCTTGTCTGTTTTCAAAGCAGTTTTCGTCTCTCCTGTAAAGTTTGTCAGATTGCACATACGGACGGTTACACACAAACTGACTATGTGTTTATTCACTTCATAACCACACCAAGGTTTAATCCCCTAGATACCGTTGGCAACGTTTAAAGATCAATATTTGAATACTATATTAACCAAGACATTATTCCAGAACTTAACCTATTTATGTTCCCAATAAAATTTCATCTAAATTATGTTCAATACTTCTGGCCATACATGACTCATATACATCATATTATTAGACCTTTATAATAAATAAACCGTATCTAAATTCGTTAAGTAGTTTTTTACGTCCATCGCGATTATCGACTTTTGATGGGGTTTTTTTATTAGAAAGGTATTGGTTAGACTGGTTGAAGAGTGGAGTGGAGAGTGGATTAAAGAGTGGAATGTACAGTGGAGTAGAGAGTGGGGTGAAGAGTAGAATGGTGAGTGGAGGAGTGAGTGGAGTGGAGAGTTGTTTTATTAAAATAGACTTGGTGGCGATACCGACCTCCACGCGGGCGAAGCCGCGGGCGGAAGCTAGTACTATTATAAATTGTAAAGTAGAGCTATCTCTTTACATTGGATATATTTTAAAAAATACTTGGGATAAGTGAACGATTTTGAACATGAAAATAATTTTTTTGGAATTTTGTCTGTTTGTCTGTTTATGCGCGATGGACGCAAAAACTACTGAACCGATTTTGATGTGGTTTTATTTTTTTGAAAGGTCTTGGTCAGACTTAGAATCTTACGTATGTTTGATCACAATCGATTAAGTAAAACTGGAGATATAGTCAAAAAACGGGAAAACCGACTTCCACATGGGTGGAGCCGCAGGCATAAGCCCGTCTATAATATTAGTGACAAATTTACTGTGTTCTACATTATGGTCCATTTGGTGCCAAGCGTGTTGGCGCTGGTCCCTCGGTAGTTACAAAATGAATTCAAAATATCGTATTACTCAATAAATTGCGACAAAACGGCACTGTAACGCCCACAAAACTGCAGTAGCAACTGCGTCCAGAAATTGTACGAGTTGATAAGCTGGCGGCTAACTATAAAGTGTGGGTTGGAACAGCTTAAATAGCTTTAACTCGAAGTTCTTTATTTGTTGAACATGGTACAAAAGTGATGTTTACATTATAGGGTAGGACCACATATTCTGCCGGTTCTGGCGTACAAATTTTACATTTTAATTGAATGAAATAATTATTAAATACATGCAATACAATTTAAAATAATTCATGTCAGTGTTAAATTGTCATTCAAAAATTCGTCAATATTATAATAACATTTCTCAAACAGCATATTCTTTAAATTCCTTTTAAACATGTCAATACTTAAATTTTTCCAACTATCAGGTATCTTATTGTATATTTTTGGAGCTAAGCAAAATATACTACTCCACATAAGACTTGTCTTAGCTCTTCGAATACATAGTCGACCGAATGTTTTCGTTTTTATTTTTAACTAGCTGACCCACCCCGGCTTCGCCCGTGGCGTATTTCGAACCCAGATGCACCCTTTTTAACTCACATAATAAGCTCATAATTTATCAGTTTTCTTAAAATGTATGGGAATCTACTGGAATTGTTCACATTTATGATTATTGCTCCGCTCCCTTGGGCAGTAGCGTGATGATATTCTATGACATTCACGGATAATGTGGCTTTCTATTGGTGAAATAATTTTTAAAATCGGTTCAGCAGATCCCGAGATTACCCCTTACAATTTAACAAATATACAAACACACAAACTTTACTTCTTTATAATATTAGTACCTATAGACTAGCCGATACCCGAGGCGCCATCCGCGTGAATGTCGGTTCTCGCAACTTTTGATCATATCTCTCAGTTCTACACAACCAGTTGCAATTAAAATTACGGCAAATGTTAAGCCTGGAAAAAACCTTCCTAATAAGAAAATCTGCATCAAATTCTGTTTAGTAGTTTTTGCGTCCATTATAAACAAACAAACAAACAAAGCGACAAACTTTAACTTTAACCCTGTACCACTTTTCAGGCATTATTTGTTTAGCTATGTTATTAAGTTAGAAATTGCAAGAATCCCGGGCACCTAGTACATTTTTTTATATTGGACACGTCAACATGACTTCACCTCATCTGATGGTAAGCTAAAAATAAAGGATCTCAGGATCGGGGGTCACCACTTCATGCACCAATAGTGCTACAGTGGTGGCCCTCAGCTTGACGGCCTCGTCAATTTTTCGCATTTCATCGTGTTTATGGCACCAAAGCATACACAGTACCTACACATACGCTTTGTACAGTGCTTAGTAAGCTCCTAAGTGAGAAAACTAGCTACTATATAGCACCCCTGTGCGATCAGTTTTCTCACGTCAACGCTGTCCATAGCAATTAAACGCGGGAATGCTACCTAGGTAGGTACTCCCTGGAAATCATGCTAAGAGGACTCACAATTTTTAACCCTTAGTTTCTGTTTTATTTCTTTTCTTAAAAATGTAATAATAAATGTACCGATTATTTGCAATTTACAAAGTTAATAAGTAACTAAGTACTGTATTCTAAAACCTATTATTACACTATATTACTATTATTAAACAATAGCGTTGTGTAGAATGTTTTAGATATTTCACAATGTTGCAAAATAAAATTAAGAGTATTCGACAAATCCAAGCAGTATTTTTTGTATTCGTTAAGTATACATTAGGATACTATGCCCGCCAATTGCGCATGAATAGGTAATAAACAAGTACAAATTTTCACACCATGTCAAAAATGCAAAGAAAAACGTCTTTGCATTTGCATCTGATATACCTAAACTAGTGACGTTACTTTTTAAACAATAAGATAGGAGATGTAGCAATAAAAAAATTCAACCCAATATTTTCAACAATCCAGAAAATATAGCAGTGTGAAAACCGTTCCAATAGAAACTAAACCGTAGTAAATTACACGAAGTCAGCATTTCTTGGAAAATATTGCTTACTGTAGAAATCGATAAGAACCTAACTGCTTCTAGGAAAACCCACTTTCCAATCGAAACTAATACAGAAGTTGTTTCTATAAAATATTTTAAACTCGTTAGATATGGATAGCTGATTTTGTACTTACTGTTTACGCATTGTTATTTTGTGAACTTATAACCTCCTTTAAAAATCGTTTTGAAATATTTAGAGGTAATTTCATGTATAGCCAATACTTTATGATGAGAGTAATTAAGGGAGAAATTCATTAATTTTGTCTACCGGTAAACACACATTTTATATTTTGGTGTGTAAGTGTATATGAAAATCCTTCCCGAAAAATAAAATTGGTCTTCAAAATTTTTGTACCTATAACATTTATTTTGTGCTTAGAATAAAAATCATCTAATTCTCACCTGTTAAATCCAGCAATATGAATAAATTTCACTATATATACGACAAAACTTTCCTGTTTATTATAAATTTCACATAAACAGTAAACCACACTAGCACTTCACTTAGAAAACTATTAGCCGAACTTTGTTTGTAAGTACACAAAGTTGTTCACAAACTCAAAATTAGAGCCTTACTTATATGTCATAAATCTTATCACTTTCGGATATTCCGTGGTTTACGACCCGCGACTTCACATCTCGCTGCACTCGTCGTACGATATACGACACAATGACGTAACTACGCGTCTGCCTTTAACGACACCTTGCGGGTAACTAACTGACGAACACAGCATCGCCAGGGTTGAAATATCAATGTGTGCGTAGAACCTTGTTCGTAAACTACGTACGTACAGTGCTGTGTTAATGTGTGAGTGATCCTAGACGCGTGTCAGTGATTTGAGTCGCGGTACAACGTTTTGTATGTGTGCGTCACCGATCACCTACGGGTTCAACTGTGAGAGTGCCCGGTACAGCCGGGGAAAAACGGACTGTGGCGCAATGCGCATGCCCAAGAAGCTCTGAAAAATAAAATTGTGTTTCGCGCTATTTAAATACTGATGCGAGAGACAGATTATAAACCCTGTGTACTCCCTACAAAAGGGGTAATTTAACCGAATGGGGTTTTCATTAAATTCCACATGAATACGTCGTTCTAAGAAATGTCTTTATATATATATTTTATTAGGTGTTTGATAATTTTCTGCCTTACTACGCTCCCGCTGAAATAAATTACTTTGCGGGATCCTCCTTCGCGACAATGATATTGGCTGAAAATAAATCAGTACACGTATACGACGACGTAATATATTTTAATAAACGTAATAGTTCTATCATATTTCTTAGTGGCTACATTTATTTTTCGCAACAAATGCTTGACACTTCACGAGTATAGCTAATAAGTTACTACAATATTGTATTATTATATGAATGAATGAGAAAGTTGATTACAGGTAATTAAAAGACGCCAATTAGCTAGGATCAACAACATGAAATAAATCGCGAACAAGTTAAATTAATATGAATTAGTTTCTTTTATTATCGTCTCGGTTGCCATACAAACATCTATAGCAGTCGTTACGTATTGAAGTCCTTAAAAGTGCGACAATTAATCTAACTACAAAACTTCGATATTGCTTACGGGTTGTAGAGGTTAGATGGCAGTCGCTTCATTAAAAAAATCGAAGTACGCCGCTTCGTAGTTGAAAAATTCAAACACAACTGAGTTGGGAGAAGACTTGGAGGATGATAATGAGACTATTATTTCATTATGACCTTTCTAGCGCATACCAGTGGCTCTACCATGAATTGATACTGACGATTCTCGTTAGTGTCGCCGTTAATAATTTGGGTATAGAATTTTTGTACAGCGCCCCTGGCGGTCACGGAGTGATTAAAAACACTGTGTGGTTTTAATCGGTTAGAGTTCAATATACTATAGTGTTCATCTCGAGCTCCAGCGAAGTGAATCTCGAGAGGGTATTCGCACGCAAAAAATAGGGCTGTTATTCGAAAGGAGGCGAACTTTTTAGCCAGTATTAACAGTTACCTTTTAATAGCAGAGGGGAGATTTTAATATTTTTTAAAGTGGGTGGCGTGTTTCAAAGGTGGTAAAAATGATGATGTGCTAATCTGATGAGGTTATCAGCATTAGAGGCCGGAATTTTCATTATAAACAGCTGCGTTTGTTTTTAAAGTCGGGGCACTTTTTCATACAAAATAAGTTCACGTTTAACCTCCATCTCAGTTGGCGCTCGAATCATTAACGTCATGTTTTCAAACCACGCGATTTTAATTTGATTAGAAAAATTTTATATTATCGAAAACTTGCGTTCTCATGAGGTTAACAAACCTTTCAAATCACTCATAGTTTGATTCACTTTCAATTCTGTCAGTTTTCGTGAGCTTTCACACTTGACACACGTTTCAGTAACGTAGTTTTACAACAGTCTCTTGATGGTAAATGACGATGCGATCTACGATGGATCACGTTTGCCTAGAAGGAAGCTATTCTCTTGAGATATTTATCGATCGATCGTATAGTCAGTATTAAGTGTACTCGATTGCGATGCAGGCGGACATAGTTTTTGCCTTCGTTTACTCTAGAAAAGAATGCTTTGTATATACGAGAATGTAATTTTTTTTAATCACCTTTTTTACAAATTTACTAAGGATTTAGGGTTTGAATTAGTTATTAGAAAAAGGTTCAAAGTCAAAAGTCAAGTCAAAGTCAAAAAATCATTTTTTCTGTATAAACCATTTTAAGCGGCACTTACAAAACGTCAAAATCCAAATTATTTAAAACTAGAAGCAAATGGACCACCGGTTCAAGCGCGGCCCAGACCTGAGAAGATTCCGGCAAGAAACTTAGCGGGCTGTTTTTTTACGTGAGTGAGGGCGGAGGTACTACCCTAGTCAGAGTGCTCAATATACACATGAACTGTACCTGCGTATTTCATCTAGGCATATATATTTCAGCAGTAACCAAGTAAATGTAAGGTCCTGTCTCCAATCTCAAAGTGGATTAACGTTCACCAAAGGGACAAGTCCGTATAACAGATTTTCCCTTGATTTTTCCTTGTGCCCACTGTACGAACAAATGTAAGGGATAAAGCTATTATGTTATTAGACAATACACTTTACTACATTAGTCTTGGCTGGTTATTAATGTTCGTCTGGGTATTTTATACTACTAAGGTTGCAAATAATCTTGCTAAGCTTAACAGATAACGGAAATCTTCAATAAATGCTAGTGAATCATCTGCGATTGCTACTATCGTATATTTAGGCATTGTTTATGCAATTTCATAGCAAACATTGCGACACGTGCTTCATGAGCTCGCAGACATATATGCAATAGGTAGGTATATTTAGTTCTATGTCTGTCATACTGTCGGTTAAATTTTTCTATCAAAAAAATACTTATCCTCATACAGACAAATAGACAGGAATTGAAAAATAAATGTGTCCAAAATACATATATCTCTCACAATATACATAAATCTCTAATGTACAACGGTACTATACATTTTTTTTAAAAAAAGGGTAGAATTCACTATTTCCCACTTATAATTTTAACATTTACTACTAAGTTGACATTCAAAAAATACTGTTTATCACATCATGTGGCTTAAACCCGTGGCGAAGGGTCAACATAACAAGATTCCCTTTTCAAATTTACGACGCCCTTTTGACAATTCCATTTATACGATAACTTCTCACCATGCTTCTTTATAAACGTAAATCTAAAGAAATGATATTTTCCACCTTGTCTGAGTTTTATACTGAAAGGATATCAAGGAATTTGAACCTCAATGCATTGAGTTCGCCAACCTTACGCCATGACCCTAATCCTATCCAGAGCGTAACTTATATAGGTCCCAGTAATACAATATAAGCCGCGGTAGCCTAGTGGTCTGGGTAATGGACTGCTGAGACGAGGTCTCGAGTTCGATCCCAGGTTCACCATGGCACACACCACTGACTTTTCGATGCTTTTCGAAGTTATATGTATTTATCGCAGGTTTATAAGAGCCCGGTTAATGGCAATAGGCTCGCCACCTATTACATTGGGACCTGAACATAAACTGGCGAAATGTGGGTGCTAGCACCTCTGCCTACCCCTTCGGGGATATAGGCGTGATTTTATGTATTATTATGTAAGTAATACAAGCAGATATGACTAAATCCGCACAATAATTTACTTTCATCATGCGATGTTAGTCAGTTCTGATCCAACATACCCTCCACCTTTTCATTGGCTCCGATTGTGGAAAAGCAGCCTGTTTATAATCAAGCCATCTAAATTAAATCAGCATAATAAATAGGGTCAGCTCCTGTCAGCTGGGGTGTGAGAGTCAGCTGCGATTCGAAGGAAATGCCTTTTCGGTCACCTTAGACCTCGGTGCTTCAAGACTAGAGACAGCATGCGGTTTTAATAGGTTCAAATCCGACATAACAAATGGCCGTGTAAGTGGTACATGGGAATTATCACACCAAAAAGGGTCGGCCCCAGTATTGCACATGTTTATAGGCCAAGGTAACCGCTTCTCATCAGATGGCCGTGTTTGTTTACCACCTAAGTGGTATAAAAAATGTAGCTCCAAAAACTCCGCACATAATATTGGAGGTCCAACGGGTTCTAAAAAAGAGGTCGTACGGGCACTAATTTTTATTTTGGAGGTCGTATGGGTACCAAAAAGAAGTTGTAAGGGCACTTTTGAAATAGGGTCCAAACTTTGAGGTCCTACGGGTACGTCGCCTATTCTTCAAATAGATCACAAAATTCAAATTAATGCATCAATCACTAAACAGAATGAGATGGTATTGAACTTAAGAGCAATTAGAACGTAACTGTAATTGAAACCGCACGTTTTCTCTCAAAGGATGCTCGAAGCAAAAGAAGACACTGAAACAGCGACGTCGTTTGTTTTGTCGAGTTGGAAATTAAAACCTTATGAACAAAGCAGTCTTATTGTTTAAATTGCAGATTGCGTTGAATTGTTAAAATGTAGCCAATTGGAGCGATCGGACTTAATTGAAAAGTGAGGTGTAGAGTTAATATTTGCTACAGGTAGCATATGCCTACTTCTTACTAATATTATAATAAAATTGAGGAAGTTTGTGAAGATATTTGGATGTTTGTTACCCAATCACACTCTAAGAGCGTTTGTCCACTGCCGCCGCGGCCATCACCGGGACGGCACCAAGAACGAGATTATTTCGGGTCGGTTGTCATTGGTGATTTTTTTGATGCCACGTAGGTGACAGACAAGCACACGGCCCACCTGATGGGAAGCGGTCAACCTGGCCTATGGACATGTGCAACACCAAAGACTGCCAACCAGCCAACCGCATAATTAGATGCTGGAGCAACGTATACCCTCGGTAGCCTAGTGGTATGGGTAATGGACTGCTAAGACGAGGTCTCGGGTTCGATCGTAGGTTACCATGGCACACACCAATGACTTTTCGATGCTTTTCGAAGTTATGTGTGTATTTATCGCAGGTTTATAAGTGCTCGGTTAATGGCAATAGGCTCGCCACCTATTACATTGGGACCTAAACATAAACGTGCGAAATGTGGATGCTAGCACCTCTGCCTACCCCTTCGGGGATATAGGCGTGAGTTTATGTTATGTTATGTTATCCTATAATAACATTATATTTTTTGTAATAGAAAAAATTGCTGAGTTCATTCATACGCAGCGTGTTTACTGCTCATATTGTGCTTCGGAGAGCGTGTGGAGCCGTCAATCAACTGTCTTATGAACATCTAGGACATGAACGTAAGCTAAATAAAGTATGACAAGTCTGGTCTCACTAATATTATCGGCATCCGCTCCGTGTATGCGGGCTATTTTGCTTTTGTTGCATGAAATATTACATAGGTACATACATACGCCCACGCCTTTTTCTATCAAGGGTAGGCAGAGACAACAGCCCGCCAACTGCTTCTGTCCAAACATACTTCACGCGCTTCCTCTACTGTCATAATTAGTGTTTTACAAAATCATGTTCGTGATGTGCATTTTAATCTCCTTCATTGAGCTGTTTTATTCACATTTTGGGTATCATGTGAGGTGTTGTACGACCTTCGTGGCGTGGTGGTAAAGCATTAAACTGCTACGTTAGAGATTGCATGTTCGATTCCCGATGAGTACATTGGTTTGCTGTCTCTGTGCTTTGGAGAGCCCATTCGTGAAAAATATGGGCCTGATTAAAAATATGTAACTTAAAATATTGGAGGTTCAATTCTGTAATTTTGCATGACATAGACCAAATTATGCTTTGTAAGTGGCTCAAGGGTTTCACGCGCTTCATTGCAAATATCTAAAAAAATAAACATATATTTTACTACAATCCTCTAACCTATTAGGTACTTCTGTAAATGAATAGGTGGAACTTATAACTTTCAGTGTGTGAACAAACAACAAAACAAAATAGACAAACAAGTACTTCTTATTTGTTCTAATACCAAGCGCGGAGTTCAACTCTACCCTAGTTATGATTTGACCTATTTAATAAGTGTGGAAATAATTAAACGCCTTTCACCCTTTCCCAGTAGTTAGAAGTAGCCTGGTGATGTCTCTCGGTGTCATTCGCAGCGGTAAGTTGTGACTAAGGGTGCTTCAAACCGTTAAACTTTTTTTGATAAACGAGAAATTACTGAGAGTTTTAGTTTTCTCGTATTTATATTGAAAATTAAGATGAAAAATTAATATCTGAAACAGTTTTTAACGTTATAGCCAGTATATTCTACTTTGTTCTCCTTGGTGATATCACTCAGGTTAACAAAGTGGACATCCTCATTCATCTCATTCAGTCCTCATTTCACCTGGGAGTCGTTTCACCTACACTTTATCTTAAACTCGATGTGAACAAACGCAAATTTTGCTATTCATCTTGTGAACTTTTACCGCCTGCGTAAATGCTTAATAAAATCTTCTTATACTTACAAATATTGCAGAAAGGAATTGCGATTGATAGACGAGCCTTTCTTCTTACGGTAAATAGGACAGCAGTCGCTCACGTAAAACTCAAGAAAAACATCAAGAGGAAGAGTAGCGATGGCAGCAGACATCGGACTTGAAAGTATAAACGTTTGACGCGACCAGTACTGTATTGATAATAATGACTTTTGTAGTAAAACTTGACATTAAAATAAAATATAAACATTATTATATTTAAAAGCAAACCATTAACTCATTGCCTTTTAAAATTTAAACGACATTTTTATGAAGACAAGGCATTTTATTCTATAATGTAAACGGAGCACTCGTGTTAAACAATAGCTATCGAAGATTGAAGCGGTCCTCTCGTTAGCTCAGAGATTCAGATTGGCATTGTTTGAGTATGTGTAATGCATACGCGGTAGCGGATTCTAGAACCGATCGGGTCTTACAGATAGCTAAAATAAAATTTACTAAGTCACAGTATTAATGCTGGTGGTACGGTTATGATATAACCAAGAAAAAAAAAACATAAATCTCAATCCAATTTTTGCTAATAGTGGTTTCAATGCCATGGATACCTACTTAAGAACGTGCGAAGTGAAAAAGTAAAACTAGAAACGGAAACCCCTTCCTAGCCCTCCCCCTTCCTTTCAGGGTAGGCAGCGCATGTGACACCCTCAGTGTTCCACATGTCCATAGGCCACGGTGACCGCTTCCCATCAGGTGGGCCGTGTGCTTGTCTGCCACCTACGTAGTATAAAAAAAATGCTGATCTGGATGTGTATAACATAGTCCTAGTTCCTTGCAGTGTGGGTTGGTCAGGAAATTGCTACAGCGAAAATTGTATAAGACAAATTAAAAGAAGAAAAAGTGGACTCTTGACTCCGAAGTGAAAGTCTCGAATGCAACCAGGAACAACGCTAAGATAGCGAATGACATAATTTCCGCTCACAAAATCGCTCCTCACTTATTACTTTCATCGTTAAAACCGATACTCCAAACTTTGAAGAGGTTTTTGTCTTCAATGCCACTCAGGGTTTGGCAACCGCGTAGATCAACCTGTATTATGTAAGCGTTCAAACTTTAATGGGCTTTTTATGACCACCCTATTTTGTTCACAAAGTAAACATCTACAGTATAAAAGATTTGAAATTGATTAGGCCCAAATCAGGCTTCAAGGAAGCTTTTGAGCGGATACCTCGAAAATTAATTGAAGTTGAGCGTGACTTCTGCCTGGCAATTCGAAGGTGATAGTGACATAGTAGATTTATAAGATGGCGGATTTAAAACGCGTTCGGTAATGAGTTGCAAGTACCAGGTAGTATTTTTATTGAAAACGTGGCTAAGAAATTATTTAAGAAATTGGTATATTGTACCGTTGTAGGATTATCGGTATATGTAATGTAGTTATGATCCTCATACCTAAGTAAATAGTAGTTTATGCGATGGATAGTTTTTTGCCCGATAAAAACCTATTTCAAGATGGCGGCCGCGGACCAATTGTTGCGAGTTGCGACCCACAAACTTGGATTGAACTGTACAATAATAAATACCATTAAATTTAGATATTTGAAAATAGAATTGCACTCTCTAACTTTTACAGTCCTAGAAGTAACTTTTCAATAGACTTAGATCTCGATTGCTACTGAAAACTTTCTAACAGAAATAAAATTCTCAGTATTGCTTTAGCCAGGAGTCAAACTTAGTCTCTCATGTATGCTCCATTGAAGCAGTCATACTACTAGTTTGTACAATAGGAAATATTTACCACAAATAGTCATATGAAATTGATTAGCCATAATTATATCTGATTATACAGCGTGTTCTGATACAAAACACTGAACTTTAAACTACTGCCGTCTAAAATTATAATTTCAGCTGTGACCAGTCGCATTAACGACCCCTATCTGATTTTGAACAGCACTTAAAATGTCATAAAGTGTAATTTAGCTTATAAAATATACATCGAGTAATAATACCTCTATAACGAAACATATCATTATTTTCGTAGAATTAATTCAAACTTTTGATCGTATTTTCGTCTAACCATTATAGAAACTCAAATACAAAAAATTCTATAAACTTATATAAACAATTGAGATTTTAAAAACACGCCTATAAATACGATCAGAATCTAACCAATCAATCTAACCTACTCTCCTATGTCCCGAAGTCCAAAGTATCCAATATCCGTCTCCTAGTTCTAAGCTACCTACCCATAAATTTTCAGCCAAATCGTTCCAGCCGTTCACGCGTAATGCCGTGACCAAGGGAAATAGGAATTTATTTGTATGTAATGTACCTATAGATAGATTATGGTTTTAGGAAATTATAATACATCTAATTTATACAGGTTTATTTTTAATTAACTGGCATCCTCCCAGGGGTAGGTAGCTAACATCATAAGTAGCAACGTTTGTTCTACGACTTCCAATAAAACTGAACACATTACTCAATAATGGGTTTTCCAGTTTTTATTCTAAGAACGCGACTCTAAGTCTATGTTTCATTCATAAAACAAACATTGGTATGTAGCTAGATATAGGTATGATACATTTTTTATTTTTTAATGCAGGGTATTTGAAAAGTGGAATCAACCTATTTCCAACAATTGAACTAATAGTTGATTTATTTTTGTATGAAAGTAAAATGTAACGAATTATAAAAAGTCGTAGAACAAACATTGTTAGTTATGATGTCAGCTATCTACCCCTGCGAGGATAGTAGTTACATATAAATAACCCTGTATATTCAATCATCATAATAATATAAGTATACTCGATCAAATCCACCCCAAGCGCAGTCAACAACAAATAAATACGCATTATCCTGATCACTTTCAAATCCAGTTACTCAGATACGCTTCTAATATTCAGAAGGAAATGAAAGTTGAACGTTTCATCATAACGCTTATAAACAGGTATAAGAGCAACCCGATAATCACGAGCTTTGGACAATACCTGGCAACGAATCACGGAATAGCGCTATTTGTAAATAATCAACACATTTCTATTCGGAGGGAGGCCCAACCCAAGGGAGCGAAAGGGATGTACGAATATTCAAATACGACATCTAAGAATAAATACGAGTATCACAAAGATTTACTTTCAGATTAAGTGATAAAAAAATATTTTACACAATCACATATAAATAATGTAATATTTTGCACAACCGCATTTCTGCAAATTAAGAATTTGAACATACTGCAGACTTCTTCCCGATTAGATTAGAAACAATGCCTGCCGTTAATAGAAAAGTAATTTATTTTAAAAACTCGTTTTTATTTTATTACTATTTTGTAATCGTAAAATTTTAAGCCTAACCATCATAAAGTAATAAAAAACAACTTTTTAAGCCTAACCAATAGGTTAGGCTTAAAATTTTACGATTACAAAATAGTCCTTAAATTAGACCTTTCAAACAAAAAAGCCACATCATAATCCGTTTAGTAGTTCGCGCATCCGTCCATCGCACACAAACAGACAAGGAGATAAACAGACGTATTTTTTTACATTATCTCTGCAATAAACAGACACAGCTACTTTACAATTTTATAATGGTAACGGATTGATAAATTATTCATCATTCCTAAATGTAGATAGGTACGTCTGTGAAATTTTTAACATTCGATTTTCGTTAAAGAAAATTCGATTTCCATTCTTTTACATTTTCAAGACTAAATTCAATTAACTTTTAATTTAACATATTGAACACTAAATAACAGTATGCGTTAATTACAAGAGAAACAATGTTACTGTTTAATCTACACATTTCTATTCTATGTACCAACTGTCCCCAGGGTCTGTAACAAAGGGACAAAATGGGCAAAATTAGGCAAAATGTGAGCACGACATCGCTCGAAGTATGGGATTCTGTTTGACCGAGAATTTCGCGGTAAATTTATCGAGTATCTGAAATTCTGAGCATCTTTGGGCCGGTCGGATATTTTCGTTTATTGATTTATATGGTGAAAGGACGGTGGGCTTAAATTATTTGAAAGCTAAGCCATAATTCTAAGCAGATAATGGCAAACAATTGGTTGGTATATTTTCTTAGAAAATCACTTTGAATGTTACGACATGTCTGGAGCGTTGACTAATAAAATTTCGGAGCCCAATTCAACCTGCATTGTATTTGTTTCAATTGCATTGATTTCTGAATGAGGGCATTTTGGGGTCCGATTTTTGATTGATATGTTGGCTTTCTGGGGAGTGGCTACCGTCTGAACTCCCAACTTGAAGAAGAAAGGGTGTGCCAGAACCTCGTCTCTTTTTTAGCAGGTTCACCGACTTGCAGTTAAAATTATTTGCAGTTGAAGATGTTTGGATGTTTTTTTACTCAATCACGCTCTAACGGCTGAACGGATCTGGCTGTTTTTTTTATACCACTTAGGTGGCAGACAAGCACACGGCCCACCTGATGGAAAGCGGTTACCGTGGCCTATGGACACGTGCAACAACAGGGGCGTCACACTCGCGCTGCCGACCCTGCAAAAACCTTTTAATGCCCTTCTTGAAGAACCCCATATTTGTTGTAGCGTTTGTTGTAGTTGATAGCGGGATATTAGTTTTATCCCTGGAATACAGGAACTTGGGCGAAGCTGCGGGTAACAGATAAATTAATAAATAATACTGAATAATTACAGTGAAATTTATTAGGATAAAATCATACTACATCGATATTATACAATTCCGTTTACGGTTATTAATGCAATATTGACA
This sequence comes from Lithosia quadra, assembly GCA_963576445.1. NCBI lineage: Eukaryota > Metazoa > Arthropoda > Insecta > Lepidoptera > Erebidae > Lithosia > Lithosia quadra. The sequence goes on along the minus strand of OY754899.1, from coordinate 4,228,586 downwards.
TAAATTATATTCAATTTATACCTTTGAAATGCGTAACGGTGCAATCATGTGGCACTGCCATTGGTCAGTTTCTAACCGCCATATAGGAATACGTCCTACGTCACCGAGTTTCTGAGGTAGAAGGCTCTTCAACCAACTGTAAATTCTCGATATTTCATCGAATTTGAGTAAATTGGTTTAGTAAATCCGAGTGTACATTTTGGGGAGTAATCCTATTGTTTTGGAAACAAATAATTAGGTATATAATAATGTTGGGCACGTTATAATATTTTTTAGAATTTTTGTTCAGTTGTCTGTATTTTCGCGATGGACACAAAAACTACCTACTGAACTGATTCCGGTGCAGTTTTTTTTGTTTGAATGGTATTGGTCAGACTTACAATCTCACGCATGTTTGATCACAATCGGAGATTATAATCGAAAAATGCGAAAACCCACATCCACGCGGTCAAAGCCACAGTCATAGGCAAAGAATAACGCCAAGCGGGTTTCATTAAAATATTCATTATTTTTTTGCTGACCAACAGTATATACACTTTGATATATCTTCTTTGACGAGATTAATGTTTTTTCTGAGAATTTTGTAATAAGCTATTTTATTTGAACGTGGTTTGGTAAAATCAAGAATGTTATCTATAATAGCAGAAACTCTTGAGTATATTTTTTTTAAATACATACACACATCATTATCATACATAGAAAAAGGACCCAGACAAAAAATATTCATTCATACACTGAGCGGGAATCGAACCTCCGATGTGGGGAATCGAACGCTCTACCGCCAAGCCACGGAGGTCATTACTGATAGGTACATAATGTAACAGTAACTTTATCTTTTAAAACTTTATACTTATTCAATTCGGATAAAATAAGGGGAGGAAGGATTATGTACGAATAAACGTTTAAGTGTCGAAAAATTCCTCCCTATAAACTTTTATTAATCTATACCACATCCATTTAATACTACTCCACAAGAATATTTTATATCAATATCAAAGGCGAGCAGGTAGCGTGGTAACAGCCAGTTATGTGTTTAATTATAACAGGACCAAGACTAATTAACAAGGCACCTCATTCAGCCTGCACATCATAACGTTACAGTACGCGACTAATAATACGCACCGTTTGGCTCGGATTTCATTTTACTACATGCATATATGCGGTTAGGATGAGGTTCGTGGCTAATTGATAAGCATGGAGCAAATACTTGGTGACCGAGTAGGAACATTGTAAGGTTAAGTGATACTGATCAGTTTTTGAATATTATCTTTTTTACGATTATAATATTGTAAAGCAGCTGTGTTTGTACATTGGAGATAATTTAAAAAATTGAACGATAGTGATAAACTAGCACCCTATAAGTTACGATAACTGAGTAGGTAAATGAAAATATAATACGCATAAAGTGACAGGAACATTTACGGCTTTCTTCAACCGTATAAATATTCAACACTCTGTATGATAGTTTATGATGAATAATAATAAAATTATTGGAAGATGCATATCTTCCATGTAATGACGTCACAAAGCTGACGTGATGGTAGCAATGAATAGTCAAGTAGTTTTTAACTTGAGGTAAAGACGTAGAGTCTTTACCTCAAGTTAAAATGTTAGGTTAAAATGTACCTCTTACTTCGAGCCTTTTCCCAACTCAATTGGACTCGGTTTTTCAGTCTAACTACGAAGCGGTGTACTTCGATATTTTCCATGAAGCGAATGCCATCGGAGTTCTGTAGTTAGATCAGTTTTTGGAATTTTTAGGGCTGCAACTACCCATAATGACTGCCACAGATGTATGGCAACCGGGATTGACGGATATTGGAACCTCACCAATTAGCTCACACCCTCCCACATTCCTCTCATCCTCCCTCACCCAATCCCCCTCCAGAGTCGGCAACGCAAGTGTGACGGCGTGACCGCTTCCCTTCAGGTAGGTCATAAGCTTGTCTTCTACCTTAGTAGTGTAAAAAAACACAGAAATCAATGGCAAAGGAATACCTCCCTTTTCATTCAGACTAAATGAAATATTAACATGTTTAGGAGAATGATTGATGTGTACGCGGCCGCCTAATAGCACCCTATAGGCCCTCATTAAAAGTGAAACGATGTTAGAATTTTCATTTGTTATTATTATACGGGTAGTTTATCCGTAAAAGGGTGCGATGAGTCGGTAATAAAATGTATTATTAGTTTGCTGGATTATAATTTGATAGTTAATTATTACGTTAGATGTTTTGAAATGTTATATGACGCCCCAACGAAAACTTAAGCGCCTAGTTTCAAATGCAAAGTGGTATCGCTTACACAGATAGAGTAATCTTTTCCAAGTAGTTGATAATGTAAATAAATAAAAACTATTTCAAAAAAAAAGTAGTTACACTTATGTAACTCAAACATAACTTGCCTTGATACACGTAACTACTTGGAATAAAAAATGCCCATAGTGTTAAATTAACATAAAATCTTAAAAAAATGTCTACTTGAAAGAAAAAGTTTCATTAGTTTTATTAAGATTTCAAATGATGTAACTCCAAATTTCTAACTAGTTACATTAATGTAACTCCAATGAAACTAGTTTTTTACGGGAACAACTCTGGCTTGCCATCTGACTCCCCAATCACGAGAGAAAATAGAAAGGCAGGTGACGATGGTTTGGACCCTGAAAATCTTGAATGGGTAGGTACTATATAATTTTTGTGTTACTTCTAACCCATAATTTAACATCTACCTACAAGGTTGAATAACCCTGCTGAACGCTCTTGCTAAGTACTTCAAGTCATATAAGTACTTATTTAAAAAACTAGTAGTTTTAAATTTACCCTTAGTACTAAAAGCAACTTAACTAAGAACATGAAAGCTCAATCTGCCTAATGACAAAGCGGGCACTGCGTAAAATAATGCGGAACATCTTACTAACGTAAACGCTTCATGCTAGTTACACCAAACCAGTATTATAAGACCCATTACATGTCTATCTTTATGAAAATGATGCTGGAATTAAGTTAATTTGCGAGGTCATTTAGGCTGGTTCGCGTTAGGTCATTGTCCTACGCTTTCGGAAAATTCTGAGTCCTATACGATCTGATTTTATGAATGAGCTTCGAGTTCTGACGATGCCTTAATAGATTTTGAGTATCATATTTATATTTACTATTATTTTATTTATATATTTGTCTGTATGAAATGGATGCAATTGAATTAAAATGCTACCTATCTAAATAAGAATTTGACTACAGTATGGAGTTCTTCAAGAAGGGCATTAGAAGATTTGTAAAGGGTAGGCCGTGTGCCACATAAATGGTATGTAAAAAAATATGACAAACTTCAAAAAAAATGGATTTAATTAATGAATAAATCACGAAAAAATATTTTTTAAATTTAACAGTTTTAAATTATATTGTCATCAGAACTAAGGACTTCTGCCAAATATCAGACAAATCAGACAACTGAAAGGGGTTCAAATTTCAATTACTAGATTTGACCCAAACAAACAGGTCGAGTTAAATAAAACTGTTTAAAAATAATAAAACGGAGTGGCTGTTTGGAAAATAGGATAGCAGCTTTTATAGATACATATTTACATATGTCGCAGAAAAAAGAAAAGTAGAGATGTCTGAGGACGCCATGCTGAGGCTGCTGGAGCCATTGATGCACATTTGGAGTCAAGACTTCTATGGAGTGACCTTTATACTTACAATAAAGTTAAAAAGCCGCAGACTTGTATAAATTTAGTGTTGTAATAATGTATGAAGGTTTTAAGGGTGGGGATACAGTGACAGCGTATATTTCAGTTAATTTCCCAGCGTATAAACTTATCTTACTTGCGTTTTTTGATGATCTATTCATAAAAAAACACCTACGGGTAACCTCCGAGAGGCGGTGCCGAAGCAACGTGAATCATCTGAAACGAAAATGTGTACTGATTTATAAACAGTTACAAAAAAAATTAACCTCATTCTTTTTTTAAAGTTGGTTAACATATATTATACAGTTGGCTGCCAGAATGTATAAATATTTTGGTTTACAAGCAAGTAAAATATTTTTTTATTTAACACTTCCATAGTTGCAAAGTTTTAAAAACGTGAATTCTATTTTAATATGGAAACAAACTGATATATCTTTTTATAGCTTCTACCATACTCATTATACTGCGATCGTATCACCGTATTTGCATTTCTATTGCAACTTTTATTTGGCACGTTGTATTGTACATGATGGTTAGTTTCGTGCAAAGGAAAATGCAGCATACTCGTAATTATGTTGTTTTGAAACCCCATTACGTCGGGAACTTTTATTATTTCATAGTATTTGCTTGAGTATAATGATTGAATTCATTTGAAACACAAATAAAATTGTTACAATCACATTTTGATGTCTTTGTATTATTAAAAATTCAGTTTTGAAAAAAAAATGCTCTAATACAGTTGCCGATTGCAATCTTCATTTTCTTTCCTCTGTTATTAAGCTCCAATCCTTGTCGTAACCCTAACTTGCACTTTGGAGCCCAAAGCTATAAAGTTTATGAGTTATCTAACCTATTTAAGCCTACTTAATTTTTTTTTTATAGGTAATAGGCTCGCGTTTGACCACAATCTCACCTGTTGGTAAGTGATAATGTGGTCGACAGTGGAGCACGCTTGCCTAGAAGTAATCTATTCACTCTTGACTTGAAGACTCCCAGGTTGTATAAATTAAAACTATCATCAATCGCCATCAGTGAGGCCCAACCTTCTCACCGCTCCGCTAGCTACCCTCAGCAACGGTGCGCAACGTCATAAAACGAAATTGACGCCCCCAGTTATACCCACTCATAAAACGACGATTTCAGATGCACCTACCTCTATAACATGGCCGTATAAATAATTTTATAACATAATTTTTCACCCTGTCAATTTTATTTTGCAGGTGTTCCAGTTTAATTGACCTGTAATTTCTTTTAATACTTTTAAAATTACTTTGAAATTATGTCATAAAAGCTCTGCTTTTTCATACAGATTGTTTTATTTATAAAAGAAATAAACGTGATAATAAATGTAAATGAAGTACTTCTTTATTTTATTAACTGTTCACAGGAGGTTTACTGTTTGACCTATATGTTTGTTTGCGACTATCTTGCATTTGGCTGAACCTAATTTGATGTAGATACCTAATTTTTCATATTCCAACTGATTGAAAAGTTGCTCAGATAAAGCTTTTTTTTTTTCAATTAATTGCTTATAACCATATAAGTACTAAAGAATAAGAAAATATTTCTAAAAGTAAAACTTAGAAATTTTTCAAACTCAGTATATGCTCAAAATGATACGTACCTATACCATAACAAAGATTTAAAAAACGAAAAAAAATCTTAAAGTACCTATTGACTAAACTCGGTATCATATTAAAATAATAGAAGCACATATTAATATACCACTACACGCCTTATTTAGGTTGCTACATACATTTGTTATATAATTTTTATTTCATTTTTTTTTAAATCCCTTTCTTTATTAACTTTATTTACGCTCCATTGTCTTAGTACAGCGTGAGTTGGAATACAATCTTGGCTATAATATATTTTCCTAAAATATTTTCAAACGCGAGAACACGTTATATTGAGTACGAAAAAATGCGTGGTTGTTGTTATATAATATTTCTTTACTGAAAGTGTAATATAAGAAAATATTAAGCCAATAAAGTAAACAGGATATTTTGCACCGAACGACACGAATCTCTTAGTAGCGGCAATTACCAAAAAATACAATTCCTAAAACACCTACGCCTAATAATCCAAATAATCCTACTAATATTGTTATTATAAATGTGAAAGTTAGTGAGAATTAATGAAAGTGTGTGTGTGTGTGTGTGTGTGTGTGTGTGTGTGTGTGTGTGTGTGTGTGTGTGTGTGTGTGTGTACGTATGTGTGTGTGAGAGATAGATTTATAATCTGAATTAGCACATAAATCCCGCAAATATGTTCCTGTCACTGGGAGCCTTAGTAACACGAGTGAAGCCACGGGCAACAGCTAGTTATATAACAAGCAGTCGTGGGAAGTGTAAAATGTCATTATAACTGTCACAGTCTACAAAATAATGGCGAAAATAACGAAATTTGAAGCAAACCTTGATTGAAAAATAAATTAAGTTCTTGATATTCACCACGTCGAAAAGCGAACACCAATATCGGCAGCCGTTTACAACTACATAACTTTAACATATTTATTTTCATGCAAAAAACTATATGCTCACACAAAATAGACTTTCACCCTATGTAATAAGGATCACACGTGTATCCTTAAATATTTAGTGAACCTAAAATAATGATGTCAAAGTTTGATAGTGAATTATCTTTCACACTACGAAAGTGGCACACTGAAACGCCTAACGACCTAAATAAGTATTAAAAGTTTATAATAATACGAGTAAGATAGAAAGCCTAAAAAAATAATGACTAATTCTCGTTTCAAAGCCAGAGTTTGATAAGTCCTTATTGGGTTGTTGTTCTTTGTGAGCAGGCTCCGTAGCATGGCACATTCGTTTGTTCCTTTTGACTAACAGGATGAGTCGGTTTGGTCCCTTGATAAGTTTTTCTGCTATATAATAATAATTAAGCCGTCGGTCCCGGTTGCCACACAAAATCTACGGCAGTCGTTACGGGTAGTTGGAGCCCACAAAAGTCCAACTAGTCTAACTTGGAACTTCGATATCGCCATTGGTCATAATGACCATTGGTTGTGGAGGTCAGATGGCAGTCGCTCCACGGAAAATATAGAAGTTCAGCTGCATCACAGTTAGACTGTAAAGCCGATCCTAACTGAGTTGGGAAAAAGGTTCAGAGAATGATGATGATACTAATAATTAGTCAATTTCAGTTTTTCTCACTATCCTGGCTGAAGCTTTGAGGATTAAAAAGTATAAAACTAGCTTTATCGTTATAATTATTTATATTAGGTTATCCTACTAATATTATGTAAATGAGAGTTTGTGAAGATGTTTCGACGCTCAAATATTATTCCGGCCGGAACCTCCACGTGGTGCACCTGGGCAATGGAGGCGAGTAGCGCCTCCCACTCGCCACGGGAGACGCTGCTGCCTGCGGCCAATCCGGCCGGGGTGGGAGTGGCCCTCTAGAGGGCTGCGCCGAGGCTCTCCACGTGTCCCTCTGACTAGCAGATGGCACAGTGGGGAGCGAGCGGGGGGCGAGCTGATTGTCTGCGCCGACGGTTGGGTGACAGGACGGCCTCCTGTCACCCTACACCCCACACCGTCAGCGAAGTGGCGCGATGCTCGCCCCACCCCCCTTTCGGGGGGTCGAGGGGGCCATCTTAAAACCGTAGATGGCCCGGGGTCAGCTGGGGTGCGAGGGATATGCCCATTGGGTAACCTTACACCCCGGTTACTAAGGCCCGAGACGGCGTGCGGTTTTAGTCGGTTCGATCCCGACATAAACACCCCCGATGGCCGACGGGGGTAGTATCCATGGGGATTTCCGCACGATAAACAAAAAAAAAAGGCTTTAATTTATTCCTGTAAAAAAATTCTGTCACATCCGTTTCAGCCTTTTGAGCGTGATTGAGTAACAAAGATTAAAACAATTTTTAAAAACTTTACATTCATACCATAATTTTATTAGGATTACGGTTCAGTTATAATGTATTATATATTAAATGTATATAATGTATAATATAATAAAAAACAAAAAAAAATATTGATGATAGGCTCATGTTTGAAATCTATCTCACCTGATGGTAAGTAACTATGTAGCCTAGCAGAAACCTATTCACTCGAAGCTTGAATATCCCCAGGTTTATAGCTTTCCTATACGAACTAAGTTGTACTAACGATATCACATCCTTATTTATTGCCTTCCGAAGTAGCCCGAAAATAGTTTAGAGAATTTACAACAAATACCAAAATATAGTCGGAGAGCTCAGCAAAGGCGTATCTAGGAGCAAAAGTGTCGGCTAACACTCATCTATCAACAACTTATAAACTGAGTTACTCGAGTTTGTGCGGACGTTGGCTTTAAAGTTCACATTTTGGTACTGATTATTTGTTTTCATCTTCAAATGTTTTTTGAAGTTTTATGTTAGCTACCTATCCACGTTCACATAAATGGCTACATTAATATACTCTTTCGATATCAATGCATTCAGCAATACCATTACAATAGAATCCATTGTAAATAGCAGACATAGAACATTGGAATTCGTTTGAAAGTACTTTTTCTTTTCATTACTTGAAATCAAATAGTTGCTTGATTTTTCCATTTGAATTTCTTGACGGTTGATTTTTTATTTCGATAAAAGTTTTATTGAATAGGATTTTGAAAGATCACATTCTAGATAATACTAGTTAAGCACGCAAAATCTTCGTCACATTCTATGGTTATGAATACTCAAGTTTTGACAAAAATTAATGGAATTTCTGCCATCAACGGAACGAAACAAGCAAACTTTCCACTTTATAAAATTGAAAATATGATTGCAAGCTTGCATCAATTTATTCTTCCCTTCCCCCTTTAAAAGAACTCAACCATAAAACAGAATCGTGCCGCAAGGCAATCTGCAATATTAATGAATAAGAAACCTAATGTTGTTGCTACTAATATTATAAATGTGAAAGGATGTGAAGATGTTTGTAAGTTTGGATGATTGAATGGTTGTTACTCAATCTCGCTCTAACGGCTGAATGGATCTAGCTGAAATTTGGTACACGGAGAAATTATAGGCTACTTTTTCTATTTCTTATAGGAAGGATGGAAAGGGATCCGAATTCTACGTGGGCGAGGCCACCGCTATTACCTATTAGATTTTCACTAGTACAAGAAGGAAGACCTTTTAAACGTGAAATTATTTAACACGCATTTTGAATATATAATAAACTCTTATCATACCTACATAGAAACACCCAGAACGACACAAATATACATATTTGTAATATCCAGGAATCGATCCCGTGATCTCTATCAGTTGAACGCTCAACCGCTTAGCCACAAAGATTGTAATGCAATTAACAGTATAGTGTTCGAATTGGTGTCAGACTGAGTTGGGTGACGCGAAATGTTTAGTTATTTTCGTTAACGTATACGTTAGTGGTTTTATTTCTCGGTTGGGAATAAGTGTGGGAAGTGGGATAAGCTCGATAAATGTGTGGGTTTGGGTCATTAATGCCTTTGTGTGACATTGTTTCGAAACTGTATACAGGGTGAATTTTTCAACAAGGCGTTGAGAGCCACATCCGAAACTATGAGGAGTAGTGAATAAACGATAAAAAAAAATCATTTTTGGATTTTTAATAAATCAATATAGCTAGGAATCGAACTTGAATTAATTTGAAAAAAAAACACATTTTATCCATTACATCATTATACCATTCGATAAAGCTGACAATAAGACACGAATTCTGGGCAGTAAAAAAACGGCAAATTCCTCAAAAATCGACCCTGTGACTCCTTGAGCATTTTTTGCCATTCAGATTTGGCCATCCACGCATAGTTGAAAAATTCAGCCTGTATTATGGTAATTTTAGAATGTTACGTATGGTTTTTGTATTCAAAACATTATTCAAGGATGGATTAAAAAGGGGTCACAAAAGTCTATTCGGGGTTGAATATGGCAAAAATAGTTTATTCGGACAGTTTTTGTAACCTCACGGAAATCTATTACGTGTTCATACTAAACTTGATATTTTGGCTGGAACAACATACATGACCGTGTGTTCTTAACGATGTAGGGATTCAGTTAATAACCTCTTTCTATTGAAACTAATGCGGTTAGTACGACGAGGGTGGTATTATTGCTTTATTCGATATTTGATTGATGACTATCAGTATTCACCCAACAATATGGTGGATTTATTATTGTATCTAAATTAAACCGTGATATTCATATACTATCACGCTCGTCATCATTGGGGTTGGCAGAGATCATAATTTTCCTTTTACGATGTACCTAAACTAAGGATGGTCACCCATCCAAAGACTGACTTGGCTTTGATTAAAATAATGTTAACCTACTAGGTTGCCATTTAGCCATGAGTCCCTCTCATTTCAAAATATACACTGATCAAATTTATGGCGTATTACAAAAAGCAGAAAAAAAACGAGATAAAAGAAAGAAAGAAAAAGATTAGATTTCAAATTTTAAAATTTTAATTTTATTTATTATAATAATATAGTTCAGTTTATAAAGTAAATTATAAAACTTTAAACCTGTTTCTGAACGGTATTTAGTTAATTTTATAGATGTTTCTAAAGAAGTCATTAAAGAAGATTTAGACCAAAGATTTCAATTCAAGAAATTCTTTTTAAAAAAGCAATACTATAAAAGGAATTTATTGTCACATTTACCAACACCAAAAAACATAGGTACTACAAACATACCAAGCTAAATCCTTATGCTGTAACCATATTCTCTGAAATAAAGCTGAATTTGAAATTTGAATTTGAATGTAAACAATAAGAAGCAATACAATAACTATTGCTTCTTTATCCAAAAAATAATACATTTGAACGAAATCAGTTGTAACAAGCTTGCATTAACGAATCCTCAGACTACGATTTACATTTCATTAGCAAGTAAATACTGCTTCTGAACAGCAAGACCTAACCTGCTTATCGTGCTTAATAAATAGGTATAATCAGTTTTGAATTTATTCGGCACCGAGGGTCTGAAGTTTGGTATAAATTTGGGCACAAACTTTAGGTGTTAAACGGATTAGAGTTGGTAAATTCAGGTCCTTTCATTAATCGGGGCGAAGAATCGGGAAACTGGATCGGGGTTAGATAAGGCTTTTTATAGTTAAGGGTTAAGTGATTTTGCATTTAGTTTGAGTCGTGGTGAATCGGTTATTGGTATCAGGGCTCAAAAGTGTTTGAAGATAAGGCGATGTTTTCAGAGAACTGTTTTCTATTCGAAAGCTGAGTTTTTTTTTAAAAGAATATTAGTTACCGAAATTCTCCCCTAACCCTTCCAGTTACGCTTATGTTGGGAATAAATTAACGTCAGTAGTGTAATCGCCAGGATTCTAAACCGGGACCTCTCGATCGTAAGCCCGACTTCTTAACCTTAAAAGGTTATGGAAGTCATTTGATTTTTTTTTTATACCACTTAGGTGGCAGACAAGCACACGGCCCACCTGATGGGAAGCGGTCACCGTGGCCTAGTGATTAATTCGATTGTCTTTACAGGGCCCGTAGACAAGTGCCACAAGCATAAATCGCTAAGGAATATAATAGAGTAGGTCGACCAATCACACCCAAGCTCGTGATACCGCTGTGGCGCGTGCATCGTATGCTGGCGATGAGCTAGGATGTGATTGGTTAATGTAATTATTATTAATGTAATTAATTAATGTAATAAATAAATTGATAATAATTACTTTAACCCATTTATGTCCTACTTCTGGGCACGGGTCTCCTCTCCTCTAACGAGAAAGCTGAGAGGGTTTACGTTTACTTACATATATGTGGTTCATTCTTACAAATTATTGTAAGAATGAACCACAGATGTGTAAGTAAACGTACTCGATATAAAGTATCTTCTACTTTTATGACAGTTTTAAAACATAAAACGAGTTTTAAACATTATAAAATGGTTTCAACATGATAAAAACATAGAATAACACTTCTTTCAAAACTTATCCGTACTTAGGGATTAATATAGAAATTTTGTCCATTAAAAAGTCCAAGCATAATGCTTACAGCGCACTTTCTGAAGCTTTAATAATTAATTTAAGAGGCTTTCTTACATCATTATTGTGAGTTAATAAGTTAAGTTTTAAGTATGTCTGAATAATAATTGATGCCGTCTGCTTCGACTTTAATAAACTTTTGTGACAAGTTGAGTTATATGAAACTGATGTGCAATTTAATGAACCTATGAGATAATTAAATAGTTGATCATGAACATATAAACCTATGGGCAGAGGACGCTGGAGAGGCGACTGTGTCACAAAAGTGCTGGCGGCTTATCACACGTACACCATAATACGATTGGTCAAATACCAAATTAGAGAGCTTCAGAATCACAGTAAGTACCTCGTAGGTACCGTGATTTTGAAGCTTTTTTATTGGTTGTAGGCTCGCGTTTGACCACAATCTCACCTGTTGGTAAGTGATGATGTGGTCGACGGTTGAGCACGCCAGCCTAGAAGTAACCCCTTTACTCTAGACTTGAAGACTCCCAGGTTGTAGCTTTCCGGAAATAAAGACTCGGACAAGACATTCCACTCTTTGTCAGTAGGATTGTAGCTCTAAATATTCTTAACAAAATTCGGCATAAAATTAAATAACTGACAACACCGTTTTTGGATGTAGGTAGATGTTCATGTAACAACGCGTTATATTTCACGTTACAGAAATCCAGCAAACGCCCTTCATGAGAATCTTTAATTTTCATTTCCTAGAACGTACCGCTAACACATAGGTGCTTTACCATTGATTTTTCTTTTAGCTTTTTGTACTTGACGAGTATTAGGTACTCATGTATCGTCTAGATAAAGTGGTACTCAACTTACTTTTCATTTTTTAAATTAGATTCGTCAAGAGAATAATTATAACCGGCAGCGCGCTTCATACTAAATGGAAATACTTTATAGAGTAATGTGTTTCAATTCGGAGAAATTTTGTGCCTTATATAAATATGAAGAAATTTTATTATATTGTTTAATAGAAAATGTATTTATTTTTTGAGTCAAAAACATGATTACTTCTTAATCACAAATTAAACTCTAATGAGTAGAAAGGTAGTAGCAAACTATCTTACTGGAAATTAGATAGGCATTTTAAGAAATTGCATAAATAAATACCAGCAAATGCGAGGGATTTGCTGGCATTTATAGACCAGTGCCGATAGCTATGAAAATGGTAAAAAGTAAAAGAAATTTATAGTAGGATGAAACCTGTTGTAAAAGGAAGAGAATATAATAAAAATGATAGGAAAAATAAATTACGGGCGATCTGAGCTCGGGAAGGGGGGAGGGGGGTGATTTTTAAGGGTAAAAACGGTTTATCTCGATTTCCGGCAAAACTACAAGTCCTATGGAAAAAAGTTAAATGACAAAGTTGTAGGTAATAAAGAGACCTACAACTTTTGTATTTACACTTTTTTCACATAACCTCAAAAAGTATGTGAAAAATTCAAATAATCAAGTTTTTGGTTTTTTATTTTTATCTTAAGCAAAACAAATTTGTTTTCCACGAAATTTGGTGAAAACTTAGCTTTTTATGTCCCAAAGACACTGTAATTTTTTTGATTTGAAATACTCTTTTTTTTCAGCTTATTTTCACTAAATATCGAAAAACCACCCCAATTTTCAATCGAAAAATCTCACGTCAAAATATCAGCTTTTTAAAAAAAGTCAAAGAGTTTTTTGTTCTTTGAAATCTCTTCTTTCTGATAATGTAAAAATATATATACATTGCTATGGTAAATGTTCTCAGAAAATGCAAAGAAGAAAAACTCGAATTCGAAATTAACATTATTGTATTTAGTCATTTCCTCGCTGAGGTGGGATGAAAAGTTACGTGTTGCACTATAGCTTCATAGTTACACTCGAGTGCAAAGATTTTTCACCTTGCGCACTTTTGATTCCCTCGTTAAAGATCTGGGTTCAATTTTTAGAACCCTTCGCGTGCTCAGTTTTGATGACAGAGCAAGCGAAGGGTTCATAATTTGAATCACGAGCGCAGCGAGCGATTCACAAAATAGAACCCTGAGCTTTAGCGAGGGAATCAAAAGAGCACAAGGTGAAAAATCTTTGCACTCGAGTGCAACCATGAAGTTATAGTGCAACATGTAACTTTTCATCCCACCTCAGCGAAGAAATGACTAAATACAAAAATGTTAATTTCGAATTCGAGTTTTTCTTCTTTGCATTTTCTGAGAACATTTACCATAGCAATGTATATATATTTTTACATTATCAGAAAGAAGAGATTTCAAAGAACAAAAAACTCTTTGACTTTTTTTAAAAAGCTGATATTTTGACGTGAGATTTTTCGATTGAAAATTGGGGTGGTTTTTCGATATTTAGTGAAAAAAGCTGAAAAAAAGAGTATTTCAAAACAAAAAAATTACAGTGTCTTTGGGACATAAAAAGCTAAGTTTTCACGAAATTTCGTGGAAAACAAATTTGTTTTGCTTAAGATAAAAATAAAAAACCAAAAACTTGATTATTTGAATTTTTCACATACTTTTTGAGGTTATGTGAAAAAAGTGTAAATACAAAAGTTGTAGGTCTCTCCATTACCTACAACTTTGTCATTTAACTTTTTTCCATAGGACTTGTAGTTTTGCCGGAAATCGAGATAAACCGTTTTTACCCTTAAAACTCACCCCCCTCCCCCCTTCCCGACCTCAGATCGCCCGTAATTTATTTTTCCTTTAATTTTTGTTACATTCTGATCCTTTTCCAACAGGTTTCATCCTACTATAAATTTATTTTGTCTCAAAGTCTATCGGCACTGGTCTATTATTGAAGAATTCCGTTTCGAAATTTAAATGAATGGTGCCATATAAATTTCGTAACGGAAAAAAAATTGCGAATCCAACTAGGTATATACCCAGGATTTGCAATTTTTTAAACCTATATAGGTATGACAGAGTTATGCTCAAAAATACATAAAGAGATATTATAAACATCTAAATTGAGAACCTCCTCCTTTTTCAAAATCGGCTAAAAAAACGCCAAAAATAGTTAACAGCACACTATCTCACACATATCACGAGTTCTCAAACAAAGAAAGATGTACATCATAATGAAGCATATGAATGAATACGTGTCTGATATAATTAAACCCTAAAAAGGAAACGGCGGCCATGTTTGCGGCTACCGCGCACTTCCGTTCGCCATCTTTACTTGATAAGTTTGCTGGGTAAGCAAACACATTGTTCTAGAGTTTCTCAAGTGGCACTTAGCCAAGTTTTGTGTATAGTTTTTTGCTAAGAATAATTTTGTCGATGATTCCTTGTAGCCTATATAGGCATTGTGTTAGCTTCTAAAGTATTTGTAAGTTTAGCATTTTTGGAGACAGTTATAAGAGTCGATTGTTTAAAGGAAAGTTTTGATGTCTTTATAATTAATTACTGTGTCCTTGAGTATACCTAAGCGGAAAATATTTGTTATTATCTTTCACTGAGTTGACGTCAATGTTTATATTTATTTGAAAACTAGCTGTGCCCCGCGGCTTCGCCCGTGGCATTCTTCTTCCCCATGGCAGGATAAAAAGTATTCTATGTCCGTCTCCTAGTTCTGAGCTGCCTCCCCATCAATTTTCATCCAAATCAGTACATGCGTAATGCCATGACCTAGACCAATAACCTGCTAAACAACGAACTAGGTTCCAGCTCAGGTTTTACTATCAGGGTTGGCAGGTCCTTCAGAATCCTTCAGAAGATTCCTAAAGAATCGACATACTGATCAAATATATTAAGTGGACTTCGGGCTCCAAAGTGTAAACTTTGATAAGACTGGGAAATAGCAATTCTCTGTAGGTACTAATTTTCACAAAATTACACAACAGTACCGTTAATCAAAAGTTGATTTGAAATTCATCCTAAATCATCTTTTGAAGAATGGTACTCAAATGGCTCCCTTGCAAACCAGGGTTGGTCGCCAGTATGGCTCCCCTACAAACCAGGGCTGGTCACCAGTTTGGCTTCCCTACAAACCAGGGCTGGTCGCCAGTATGGCTCCTATACTAACCAAGGTTGATCGCAAGTATGGCTCCCCTACAAACCAGAACTGGTCGCAAGTATAACTCCCCTGGTTGCCAGTATGGCTCTCCTTAAACCAGGGCTGATCACCAGTATGGCTCTCCTTAAACCAGGGTTGGTCGCCAGTTACTGATTTAAAATCAAAATTAATCCTGTCGAAATTCTCTGTTCGAAAATGTTGCTCCCAAAGATCATTATGAAATTCTAACTGTTATTACTCAAACTTTTCAGTCGATCATTATAACTTAGAATATGTTCGGACATGGAATGGTTGGAGGCCACCTACCGTTATTTTCCATAACTATTTCCCGCAAAGGTAATCAAAAGTTGACATTATAACAGTTAAGTATTGAATTAATTATTATCTACATTTTATAAAAACTGTAAATAAATTTTGTTGGCGATATTTAAAAAACCTTTTTTTATATTTAAGACTAGAGCCTACTTTAAGTCTAGTGTGAACAGGTTGCTTCTAGGTAAGCGTGCTCCACACGTCACACGTCGTCACTTACCATCAGGTGAGATAAAACGTAAACCGCGACAGAAGGTCAAACGCGAGCCTATCGACTATAAAAAAAACTACTGAAAAGATTTTGATGTTTTTATTTTTTGCTTGAAAGGTTTCGATTAGACTTAAAATCTTATGCATGTTTGATCACAATTGGTTTAGTAGAACCGGAGATAATAGTCAAAACGTGAAAATTGACACCCACGCGGGCGAAGCCGCGTGCATCGGCTAGTCATAATATTATAAGTGTGAATTTACACATGTTGCTCTTTATACGATTGTTAATTATTAGATACATAAAAGCGAATGAAGTCAATACGGCATTTTAGTTTTCGAATTTATTTGGGTTTTAATAACTCAGACCGTAATAATATGAGATATATAACTAACTTTATCTATTTAGCTAAGGTTATATTAGACAACCAGCTAATAAAATCGTAACGAGTTCTATCCAGAAAATAAATTTGATCTTTATCACTTTTGATATTAACATGACGATATTGTTAATTTCATGGATTTTCGTTATTTTAAAACTAGAAAACCAGTCTCACTTCGTTTCGGTTTATATGAGTTTTATAGCCCATTAGCCGATAATAGCTCACACACATAATATATAGCCTACTAGGCAATGCCCAGCGCGTGAATATTGGTTATCGCTAACTTTTGGTGATATCTCCGGTTCTACTCAGCCAATTGCAAACATAACCTATAAGTACCCAAATTTTAATAAGATCTGTGCAATTGCTTGAGCGTGAATGAGTTAACAACACTCAAATCGCTGTCCCCGGTGAATAATATGGTAATCGCAAATTCTAAATTTTACAGGAGAAGCAAATAACTGTTTTATGCTTATATCTCAGTGCAGGTAGTGCATGGCAATAATTTATATGTCAAAAGAAAGCTAATTTTTGTACCGACTAGTTCCTATGTTAATTTTATTTTAATAGGTTATTGGAATAAAGTTATTTTTTACGTTATATATATACGTTGCATCCGCCTGCAGTTACGTACTGTAAGGTATGAAAGAAATTTCATTCCGCGCACGCTTAGGCTGTGGAACGATCTCCCTGCAGTGGTTTTCCCTGGCGGCTACAATATGGGGTTCTTCAAGAAGGGCATTAGAAGGTTTTTGCGGGGTCGGCAGCGCGAGTGTGACGCCCCTGGTGTTGCACGCGTCCATAGGCCACGGTAACCGCTTTCCATCAGTGTGGGCCGTGTGCTTGTCTGCCACCTAAGTGGTATAAAAAAAAAAAAAATTTAAGAAAAACATTTTACTGAAATTGTAGATAAAAAGTATAGTACGCAATGTATCATTACCATTTTATTCGCGTTATTCCCATTTCTGTCGTGGTCAGTAATAATGCATTACAGTATTGTTCAGGTAAATATGGAGCTAAAAATGTTTACGGCAAATGAACATTACCATATCGACCCCGGAAATTTCAATTGTCGTAAAGGACATTTTGACGAAAATGAGTTATATATATATTCGGAATCAGCGTCGCGAGCTCTATCGAATGGTATACTTAAAGTGGTCATATCTTCAAAAAAAAAGTCCTTTACTACCTAGATTTTCAACGAGCTCTGGCTTGATTTTTCTTAATAATTGGGGTGTATCGAACAAGTAATTTACATCAGCGAGCGTAAAGTCACATTTTTATTATTTATAAGGTCGTAAATGTTTAATTTGATAATCGATACCCTTACGACCCAATCTACGCTTTGCTTTATTTTCTGTAATTACGGCGTAAAGGTCACACGGAGGTGCGCGGAAGCACGAAGCCTAGGGCACGAGGAGTGTAAATAACGGGTACGGGAGGATCATGACTCGTACGATCCATTTCGCAGCGCAATTCTGCGGGATTTCGTTGAAAGTACTGCTGCGGTCACCGGTGAGATCAGTTTAGGTATGGAATATTATATCCCCTACACTGATGTCACCGGTACCTGCAGGGCGCGTCCCTGGTTTGGGCGCGAGTGCGCAGAGGCTGTTCACCAGAAGCAGCTGGCGTACCGCGCCTGGACCAGAGCATCCGCGCAACGCGATCCTAACGTAGGCCAATTTAAAGCAGCGTACAACAAAGCCACAAAGGTATGCAAGAGGGCTTACATCAGAGTGGATGCCCAGCGCATTGCACGGCTTGGGCAGAAGCTTGTGGCGCATCTCACGGGCAGCCGTGGCTACTGGCGCCTGGTCAAGGCCGTGCAATCAAACTTCTGCCAGCCTTCGCTGCCCCCGTTGCGAAACCCCGATGGATCACTGGCTCATGAGCCGCAAGAGAAAGCCGACTTGCTGGCTAATCTCTTTGTGGCTCATTCCGGGATCGATGATTGCTGTATGCAACTGTGACCACGCAATGCCTGATATCCTTATCAGGCAACACCATGTTCGTGCAGTGCTGCAATCACTCAATGTCCGGAAAGCCAGTTGTCCCGATGGAATTCCAGCGGTGGTTCTACGTAAATGTGCAGCGGAGTTGTCTCCCATGCTTACGCGTCTGTTCCGCATCTCATACACCTCGGGTACAATGCTGCCAGCTTGGAAGGAAACGAATGTGCAGCCGATCCCCAAGAAAGGGGATTGGTCAGACCCGGGCAATTATCGACCCATAGCCGTCACCTCAATGCTGTGCAAGGTTTTTGAGCATAATTATCATTAACGCACAGCTCATGCGTCACCTAGAGGATCACTCCCTAATTAATGATCGGCAATATGGCTTCAGGCCGAAACGGTCAACGAGTGATCTACTAGCATACGTCACTCATCTATGGGGTGAGGCTATGGACAAGCATGGCGGCGAGTCATTGGCTATCAGTCTTGACATCGCCAAAGTTTTCGATAGGGTCTGGCACAAGTCGCTCCTTTCCAAGCTACCTGCTTTTGGTCTACCTCCCCTATTATGCAGTTGGATTGAGAACTTCCTGCAGGAGCGCCGCATTTGAGGGCTCTGTGATGGGCGGACATCGGCGTTCTTGCAGATCAATGTTGGTGTACCGCAGGGGTCCGTTTGGTCGCCTACTCTTTTTCTTCTGCATATCAATGACATGCTGTCACTAGGCAGCATTCATTGCTATGCAGATGATAGCACCATACACGGACGATATCACGATCACCCTGCGGACAAGCAGGCTGACGTAGGGGAAAAAAGACAGCTTCTTGTCACTGAGCTTGATCGGGTCCTGAATCACATTTCGCAATGGGGCTCTGAGAACCTGGTCGAGTTCAATGCCAAGAAGACGCAAGCTTTACAAGCAAGCGTTTACAGCAAAACTATCTCCTTTCCTTCCCCTCCCTACTCTTCGGGACATTCCACCACCACTTCAGGATAACCAAGAGATACTCGGCATGGATGTTCGCTGCAAACTGAATAATAAAAACTACATCGAGAGCATCATCAAAACGGCCTCTCGGAAACTCGGAGTCCTGAACAAGGTGAAGTGGTTTTTAACGCCGGAGCAGCGGTGTCTATACAAGACACAAATCCGTTCCGGTGTGGAATATTGTTCACATCTCTGGGATAGCTCTGTACAGTACCTCCTAGATGCTCTCGACAGGTTGCAGCGACGTGCAGGCCGTATTATTAGGAGTCCTGAAGTTACCAACGCTCTCAAACTGTGACAATTACGGCGAGACATGGCCTCTTTGGCAGTTACTTACAACCTCTACCATTGTAATGATAAGTGTTCCGATGAGCTCCCCCAACTAGTTTCACCCTCTCCTTTCCTATACAGAACAACACGTGCAAGGCTGAGATATCACCCTCATACCGTGCAAGCAATTCCATCAATAACTAAGCGCTTCGGTGCCTCTTTTTTTTTGCCGCACCATAAAGATCTGGAATTCTTTACCAGCCCACGTGTTTCGTTACTCCTACAGTCCCGGGCCTTACAAGCAGGGCGTGAAAAAGCATTTGATAAGACCGTCAAGTTACAAAAATGTTAAATTTTTGTAACTTTTTTGACTGAATTTTTTGATTAAAAAATACAAAGTATTAAAAATCCCTTTTATTTCACTTAGTTTTCTATTTCTTAACTAGATCTTTAGCTTCTTTTGTTCATTGTACCCCCTTAGTCTCCGATTTAATTGATTCGTACGACTCATTTATGATCAAGATTAGTTCTTTACTACATATCTAATTTTATCACAACCAATTTTTTGTGGCTGTAAAGTACTTCAGTTCAAATTTTATGGGTCGTAACGGACACTCATTTTCGTCAATTATTAAGTTTGGTTTATTTTCTTAATTGCAACGGATAGAACACAAAAAAATAGTTAGGGTCTCCTTTGACATCATGAATATAGCACTTTCTTTAAAAAAGTTATAAGGAAAATAAAATTTTTTTTTTCGTTTTTTGGCTCTCCTGAAAAGTCGTGTTTTGTCCTTTACGACAATTGAAATTTCCGGTATCGATATTATTCGGGGAAATTCATATGGTAGTATCTACGGTAATGTAACTTTGCAATACTATTCATCAATATATAGTGTCAACTGATTATTAGTAATATTATATTGCAAATACAATATTTCATCAAATAATACAGTACTAATTAATTAAATTACATATAATGTACAATATTACAGCCAGTTGATGATTTTTTATTAAAATCTGTAATTTATTGTAAAAAGGCATTACCGATACTAACGGAAAAAAATAACTTTGCATTATCGTTTACGGTATTATTAGTGTAAAAATTGTATTTATAATTTAACTGAATAAAATTGTAATATTCATTATGGACCTATGGGAAATATTGTATTTTCATAAATATCCACTCAAAAATTACAAAAAAAAATTACAATGTGTATTCGATGCTCTAATAACCGAAAATGCAATAAAACCTAAACTGTTGTTATAGCACATTACCATATTATTCGCCGGGGAGGGCGAAATATCGAAAAATTTTTGCAATTGAATGAAATTTTTAAGCAATTGCATGCTAACTATTCCCAATGATTTTCTGTTCGGAAAAAAATATCAATGAAAGGGACTGGTCACAGGTTCAAGTCCCGTCCTGGATGATCATTTTTTCTGATCAGAAAAACATTAATACAAAATTTCACATTTATAATATTAGTAGGCACCCTACTTCCTACTAATATTATTAATGTGAATGTGAAAGTAGGATTTAGTAAGGATAACGTGGATATTACCCCATCTAATAAATCAATATCCTTGTTTAATTATAGGATACCAACTGTTATGTAGCTGATCTAACCTATGGTGATATATGGTTTGCCACTTTATTATCTCCGTGACCCGCTAATCCGATGAACTTCCAAATGCCATCCCTTTTCTTCTTCGGCACCGTCTTTATTAAGATTGAATTTTCTGAAACATTTTTGTTAAGTCTTGCTGCGAACTTCGTATCTTAATGTGACAGAGTTTGAAACAAGTTTTGAAAATACGTTGTATATCATTGCAGTTATGTGACATACAACCTACTTTACATTTTATAATTAGTATAGAAAATAACAGTTTCACATACACCGTGACCTATTATGGACGTGTGTAACACCTAGGGCATCACACTCGCACTGCCAATCTTGTAAAACCTTCTAATGCCTTTCTTGAAGTATCACATACTTAATTTATTGTAGTCGCTAGAGAAAACAACAGCAGGGAGATCATTCCGCTATTTCAGTCAGCTAGCAAAACATTGTGTGGTATCATCATTCATCATCTGACCAATTAAATTTAATAAATAATGATATGCATTTATATCTTTTATCTTTTTCGCTATTGAACTGGAACACTTAGTAAACGTCGTGTCGCAACATATGCTACAAAAATAAATTCTATTCTAAAACCTATCGGGAAGTCAAAGAGAATTTTCACGAACGAATTGGCTTACTTTGCCGAATGTTTTTCTACCTCTTGGATATATTAGACGTCTCATTCGGTAAATCTTTGAAAATAATGGATTAAAAAAAAAATATTTGATAGGGCCGCGATTGACCACTACCTTAGCCTGATGGTATGTGAAGATGTGGTTGATGATCGAAATCTTTAGTTCTGATGACAATACAATTTAAAACGTTTAACTTAAAAAATATTTTTACAATACTATATATAAAATACTTGTAGTAAATGTTTATATAATTGTTAAGAGACGCCAATGCAAAAGATGCATCAGGTCTATGTTTAAATTAAAAACCACAGATAGCTGCAGGACCTACTTCCAGGAGTACAAAATTTTGACACTACCAAGTTTGTACATTTTCGAAGTTGCAATGTTTGTCAAATGTAACCCTCATTTATTTCCGACTCTAGAAGCAACAGTGCCGCGAAACAGGCGGGATAACAGCAAACTTCGTTTGCACAGGGCAAAGACGGCCCTTATGCGCAGGAGCGTCATCTGTATGGCGCCAATAATAGGTATATAATAAATTGCCTAGAGATTGGAAGGAGATGAGCTGCAGCGAGTTGAAATTAGTACTAAAGAGACTGTTAATTAAAAAGGCGTATTACAGTGTTGCTGACTATTTAAATGATAAGATTGACTAACAAATTACTATTGACATTATTAAATTAGATTATACCTATGACATTAGTTTATATTAATAGTACTTCTTTTTTTGACATTATATTTGCTATATTTTTATTTGACTATGTTATAGTTTGACATTCTAATAACTCATGTAATTGATTTTTCTTTTTTGTTTGTTTTTTGGTACTTGACTTTTTTTATATAAATTGACATTTACTGAAACATTTGTACGCCGGCATGACTACGGCTAAGCACGCTGGACATTAACTAAATTACTTACCATCTTGCATGCATATGTATATTGACTCGTGTTTACACAAATAAATGATTTGATTTGATTTGAATGTCAAGTTTTCGACAGTAATCTCTACGCTCTACGCCAACACAGTAGTCTCAACTTGACATTCAACTGGTATCCAACGTCACAAACTACAAAGATTACCTCGACTCGATCTCAATGAACGTTATCAATTTGATGAATCGACTAAGATATCTCAAACAATAATAGAAGCCGATAATAGTACGTAAACAAGCCTATTATTTCGCTTCTAAGACATAAATGTACTAGAATTACTGAGTACTCGATTTTCGTGTAGTCTACACATAAACCTATTTGCTTTCATGACTATTTATATTATACAGAAAATATTAAAAGCACAAAAAGACTGCTAGCAAAACGGAAGGATTTATAAAACGTGTAACGTAGGCTGTAATAAAAAAATTGGCTAAATATAAACGTTTTACCAAGCTATTGATAAATCAAAGTCCTAAGATGAAAGAAAATGCGTAGGCGGTGTCTTCACGTGTAGGAGTGACATATCACTGATAGATGTAGAATTGATAATACGTATAATTCAACCTTCAACCTACATCGTTCAAATATCATAATATATGTAAAGGTATTTTTGTCAATAGAAAAGACAAGCTAATGTCCATGACTCTACCCGCGCGGAGGTCATTTATCTCCGGTTCTGCTAAACCAAATGTAATCAAATGCACGGTAGATTTTAAGTCTGATCAAGACTTTTCTAATGAAAGGAACCGAATTCTTTTAATAAAATTCCTTCAGTAGTTTTTGCGTCCATTGCAAATAAATAGACAAGAAATTTATAAAAAAATTGAGTTCAAAATAATTCATTGAACATAACCCAAGTTCTATTATACCTTCTTCAACCTAGTGTTCATCCCAGTAGCATCCAAAGCTTTCACCTCGGAGTCTGGGGTCCACTTTACTAGTCTTAACTGCGGATTTGGCTGGACCTCGATATTTTCCGTGAAGTGACTGCCATCTGCAAACCACTGACTGCCTTCACAACCCAATGGTGACATTAGGCGATATCGAAGCATTGCCATTGTAGCTAGACCGGTTGTTGTTGGACTTTTTAGGGCTCCAACTACCCGTAACGACTGTTTTTTTTTTTTTTTTTTATACCACTTAGGTGGCAGACAAGCACACCGCCCACACTGATGGAAAGCGGTTACCGTGGCCTATGTTTGTATGGCAACCGGGACCGATGGCTTAACGTGCTCTCCGAGGCACGACCAGACCAATGCAAATACCCATATTCATGCATACAAACATTTTCACTGAACGGGGATCGAACCCGCACATCCTGCGTAGCGGCAGCGTTCACTACCGCTACGCCATAGATGCTACTGTCATAATACAATATTTACCAACATATTTTGCGCTTGATGAAATCAAATATTATCTTTTGTTTTTTCAAAATTCTATTAAAACAGGATGGATCACAAAAATAGAGTTAAAACTGTGTTAAAACGAAATGAAAATTGTAGTACGCGTGTTTTTGTAACAAAATACTAATTGAATGGTTTTCCGCGTCAGAGTTCTGCTCGGCTCGTTGGAAAAATAGAAATAAATGGTAGTTCATGTTTAATTATAGTTTACTTTTAAAAAAACTCCATCAAGTATTTTAATGTAAACTGACTTGTTATACAAGCGATTTCGCTTGGCTGAAGTTAAGGAGAACAAGGGAGAAGAGAGGAGTACAGGTAATTTCATGACCCACAGTACTAACAAAAACCAGTTTAAAGAAGCAAAAATTATATTTTTGACTTAAAGGTGGACTCAGAATTCGTTGTAGGAGTCCCTACCAAGTTTTGAGAATGAAGCTTACCAGCAGGCGTTTCTCTCGGAGTTGAGGGGACAGACAGTTGTTGCACCTGTAAAAGCTAAAAGTAATCAAGTAGTAGAACGGATCCTAGACCCTCTATGACATGTCTATCTTTTTTTTTACTTTTTTTTTTGACATCAAAAAGTCCTCAGATTAGAAATACAACACAGGTTTTTCAACACAAACTATACAAAATAATATAAATATTTCTTTAGTTCGAGAGTATAAATTTGGATTTTTCATAGTATAGAACAAACAAGGCAGTCTCGTTTTATTTATTATCTGTCCAACTTGTTTATTAACCTTGTAGATTATCTGTATCATTAGTTCCTAACAAGAGCAGACGGTATCATAAAAATAAAGAAAATTATCGGCAAAAACAAACTGGATGTTATTTTAGGCTCAAGATATAGAATGATGTCTGCTTTAAAAATTCTGACTGCATTTATTAATAGGTTGAAGAAGATTAACTACATAAATACATAATAGTCACAAATTTTCTCCTCTGCAGTGGAAGCAGGGACATTTTTTAAATATTGAACTCGTTAATATGACTGCACATGGCTCAATGCTTAACTAAAGGTAAAGTCTCAGGCATGAGGGTCACCAATACATACTCGTACACCGATAATGCTACAATGGTAAGTACTTGGGTTATGTTTCATGAATGATTCTGAACACAAAAATATTTGCTTGTAAGTTGTCACAGTTAAATAAATAAAAGAAATCTATGTTTTATCAAAGGACTATAATTTTGATAGTTTGATCTAATCTGTAATCTTTTTCATATTTTAATGTAAGAACGCGCGGTATTTGATTTTCTTATTAATTTGGCAAATAGGAATTTATATTAGAAAGATAAGAATATGTCTAAAACTATTGAAGAATTTAATATATTTAAAAATTAAAATATTGAGAACTAGCTGATGTCCGCAGCTCCGCCCGTGAATGTCGGTTATCGTGGTCATAATATCTTCGATTCTACCTTTCAAACAAAAAAAAACCGTATCAAAATCTATTTTGTAGTTTTTGCATCCGGATAAGCAAACAAACTGTGATATTAAAATGTGTTCAGAATCTATAAAAATACTTGGATATTAGTACAGACACAGCTAATATACAATTTTATAATAGTAACAGACAAAAGTATTACTTCATCAACGTCAAAGAAAATGTTAACCCATAAACACTGCATGTGCAGTGCCAATTGCAAAAACAAAACTTCGGAAATATCCCGAGGGTTAAAAACTGACAGTGGCACGTATATTTCAAAGGCTGATAGGTTTTTAAACGGGGCCAACCGGAATAGCGCGAGGGAGACAGAAAAAAAAAATGTTTCACGTAACGACCATGAAATGGTCTCGGTTAAAATGTTGTTACTTTTTTCAATATATTTTGTGAGCCCGGATGTTTGTTTGGTATATTTGAATATAATGGAGTGCTATATTGCTGTCAACATCATTGTGTTAGAATAGCAACTGAATTACACAATTGCTATTGTAAAAGTAGCATTATAACAATCCGATTGTGATGAGTTATGAAGTTCTTTCTCTTTGTGAACTAGAAGAAGCTAATATGGAATTACATTCATTATATCAAAATGAATAAGAACATCATAGGCATTTAAATGTTTCTCGAAAATATATGACCAAATAAAAAATGGCGCACTTCTTCTGGGGCTAAGACGTGGATGCCGTGATTCCCAAACCCGAGGGGGCCATCACGAAGACCTAGGCATTATGATTTTGGTCAATTCAAACCCGACATAATTACTTCGTGAGGATCGATTGAAGAGATCAATCAATGAAATTAATTATTTTCATTCAGCTTTTCAAGTTTCAAAATCTATGCGATCATCATCTATTTTTGTTGCTGACTGTACGAGGTAGTAAATAATTAGACCGTGTCAAAAATAACATAACCAAACGAGACGGGAAAACTTTTAATAGCTTTATTTAATACGAGTTCGATTATTGTTCGTTACGAGAGCGAAAACGGGTCATTATCCGAAAACTCTTCATGGTGACCCTACACACTGGTGACGAAAATGGTGGATAATTCTAATTCCAAAAATTTGAACACAATTGTTATGTTGCCGTCGCGTCGGTAAGTAGGGAAGCCAGATCTCACTGGAGGGATTATGTGCTGTGGGAAGACCAAAGTCTCCTGCACAGAAATTCTCTCAACACCCCAACAAATCAAGATATTTCCCATGTTCGCTTTAGGCAATAGGACAGCTGGCAATATCCTACATATTTTTTCCTTGGAAAAATTATTTGCCCATAACTGATAATTAACTGATGTTTTGAAAAAATCAGGATTGTTCGATTGATTTGCTGCTCAAACTCTAGGCACGAGTATAAGAATGGATTTCAGCACTGAGCTAGCAGAAAAAGCAATCTCTAAAGGTGATAAACAGACAGTGTGTACCTACTATTATAAGGTTGCATTTGTTCGCGCAATAGTTCATACCGATTGTCAGATACACGCGAGCCAAATGCGATCTAATGATAGTAATAATAAGAGTGAGTCGCGATCATTTTGACCACCCTGAGCCTCCATCTGCTTATGGCCTAAATGACATTAAAAGTCAAAATAAGAACAATTAATAAATTTATGATGATAAGAAGATCTGCACCGCACCAACAAAATATGAATTCAATTCAAATAGTTCGGTAATAATTCAGTCTGCGTGTCACCAACACCGTGGATGGAAAACTGGGAGTCACAAACTCCATTCTACACCTCAATTAACTGATTCAATTTATTGAACAAGTTTGAATGAAAATTCAGAGAGTAATTTCATAATTTGGTGAATTGACTGACTTCAAAATTAGGAAATGGTAACGGCACAAATTTTTATACCACTTGAGTGGCAGACAAGCACACGCCCCATCTGATGAGAAGCGGTCTGGTGGTTACCGTGGCCTATGGACGTGTGCAACACCAAAGACTGCCAACCAACCAACCGCATAATTTAGACGCTAGAGCAACGTAAAACTGTTAAAATTCAAGAATAACACTCTTAATTTCAAAGTGAAATAATCTTCAAAGCCAGATTAATATTCACTCGCTTCGTCAGAATGCAAAGAGCAAAATATAATACGACTGAAATCGAATCAAAATTAAACACAGTTGAACGAAATTCATTGAAATAGTGCTACATTTGCGGATTTTTACGTAGCTTTGTGGATATGAGCTGCGATTTCTTCTGTTCCAATCTGCGAATGTGATCAAAACCTCATGGAGTTTTTTGCTGTAGGAATTATTTGTAGGTACATTTTAGCCTTTGCTGGCTGTCTGACTGGGGTAGCTCTTCCACCGTACAGAAGACCGCGGCCATAATAAGCATCTTGTTGTGTTCCCGCTCCGGTAAGTACAGTAGCCAGAGCTCACTGGATTCTTCTTCCTCCCATTCTTTCCTTGCCCACCCCCCTTTCCTAGTCCCCTCCCCCTTCAAGAACGGCAGCATGAATGTGATGCCACTTGTTTTGCACACGTCCAATGCCACAGTGACCGCTTTTCATCAGGTGGGCCATGTGCCTTTCTGCCACCTAGGTGGTATAAAAAAAATATTCAGTCGCAATTTTTATTAAGGCGTCTTTCATTGATATTCATAAGGTAGAATTACCACTGAGAGCCGTTAATCAGATTTAATCAATTTTAAAGAGAAAATATTTGCTCTTTGCAAATAATCAGTGCTAAAGTGTGGTTGAACGCACTGCAATTTAGTTTTCAGAATTTTAGCGATAAATTTTATCTTCAACAACCTTGAATGGATTGACCTTTTGTGATAGGTACTAAAATTTGCCGAGGTTTTATCTGCTGCGCTGCTGCTGGGAACACAACAAGATGGTTATTATGGCCGTGGTCTTCTATAGGGCGGAGGTAGTACGACCACAGTTGAACTGCTCAGTTCGAATGGGAGATACCGTCGTGTCCTACCTACTTAGACTGTGGTCAAGAAAGAACAAGAAAGTCATTGGAAACATTGCACTCGTTCCTAAATGGAAACTTGAAATACTTTTAGCAATACTTGATTGCTAATATTCGAATAAATCTGTGATTGATATATCCTTGTATCACAGTGGGGGAAGTATATTTTTCTGGTATAAAAATTTAAAATTAACTGAAGAATTTGAAATCTTTTTTACCTAATATTTCTTATGATAAACAAACAGATTTTCGAATATTTCCAGTACTGTAAAAGCTACGATGAATTTGGATAATGAAATACCTATTTCTGCACCAATAAATTGGAAATTAAGATTCATTCAATTGTATTTACTGTTGCGGAGTGACTTTCAATTTCAATAATGCTTGAAAAAATTCTAAGATCGGTACTTATTTATATTTGGACTAGACTATGCCCGTGGTTCCATTCACGTCAGTTTTCACGTTTTTTTCTCCGATTCTACATAACTTAAAATCTTGAAAGCCTTCAACGGTTCTTATATGATCTAGAAATATCTATAACCTGTCTTCACCATGTCAAAAATGTAAATTTTGTGCTTAAAATATTTTCATAAAAATGTGGTTGCAGCGACGACACAAACTTCCGTCGCGACTCGCAACACCTTTTACACTGTATTATAGAGCTTTATACAGACATATTTACACCGTTTATATTTAGAACCACGAAATTTTCCAACAACAGTATTTTTATTCGTCGTGACAATTCTAGTTGCTTCCAAAGCAAGAATTTGAAGTCAGGAACCACTTTCCTGCGACTCAGGCGTTTGATTTCGCACATCGACCTCCACCCTCCAAGAGCGCAGGCTTGGGGGTGACATGTGGAGGTGGCTATCCACCCCTTTACCTATCTTCTTTACAAGCAAGATGGGAACACTGAGGTTCACAAATACTGTTATTTAAATGATACAAACAAACAGTTCGATTTCATTTATTTGTTGACCCTATTAGAAGACCTCGAAGAGTATACACTGATCAAAATGGAGGGTTATGAAAAAAAGGGCAGGTCAAAAAAAGCACTCAAAACCGGCGGGCTTACATAGAGGAAGCGCGTGAAGTATGTAAGGACAAAAGCAAATGGCGGTCTGTTGTCTCTGCCTACCCAGGAGAGAAAAAGACGTGAGCTTATGTATGTAATTCTATTGGAATTTTCATAAATTCGATGAGTTGATATGTCGTTCTTACGAAATGTGGTAACATTGATATATGGTAATGTACTAACGATGATAGACATCAACCAAATTACAACGCATATTACCTGAGAGATTACTAGCTGCATAATTTAGTATGCATTCGAATGCTAACTACTGTATATATGTATGAAATGGACAGTCTGTAGCTCTGCATGCATCTAAACTATTATAAAACTGTAATGTAGCTATGTCTGTATATTGGAAACATTAAAAAAATACTTGACGACTCTGAACACAAAAATATTTATTTTGGATTTCTTGCCTGTTTTTGAAAAAAACTTGATTATTATATTTCCGTGACCTAGGACGCAGAAATCCTAGAAAAAAAAAACAATTGAACTATTTCAGACTACAATCTATCACTGTCATGTCTAGCCGTATCAGCGTGACTGAGTACTAAATATCCATCCATCAGAAATATCGTATTTATAATTTATCAATTCTATTCTAGACCTCTTTTTGGTGCCCTATAATTTTCTTGTTTCCAGCAGCGTCTCCCGTAGAGAGTGAGCGGCGCTGTTCGCCTCCGTTACCCCGGTGCACCACGTGGAAGTTCCGGCTCGCATCCTCTTATCAATGTAGCCGAATTTTGACCAGTACAAATGTAATGCCAGTATGAAAGAGATGCAATTAACTGGACGAAGAAGACTCATTTCTGAGACTACCCTTTTTGGCTCATTTTCGGATGGCTTCACCATCTAAAGAAAGTAGTAGGTAAGATTCCCATTGTTTGAATCATTAGGTAATTAAAGGAGAATATCCACCAGACTACATTTATTTTCCAACCTTGACGCTTGTGTACGGCATCTAACTTGGCAAGGTTTTGGAGTAGTGTGAGCCCCACTACTCCAAAACCTTGCCAAGTTAGATGCCGTGTACTATATAAGCCATTACAAGCTTTTCATAAAGATAAATCAACTACATTGTCCCGCGGTTACGACTCATCCAACAGTCCAATTTTTTATTACCGCCAATTTAGAGGCATAAAGCCTTTCATATTTGATTTAGAAACGAAATGCGGTTTATTAAAGCCAGCTTTAATAAAGGCGAGATGAGAGCTGGCAATAAATCTACGGTTTTGAGATATGGACAGAAGCGGTGGCTAGAAGGTATTTAATTATATTAATGGATAGTTCGAGCAGGAACCTAAAAACTATGGACGGAATGCGGTGAAAAACAATTGTCAGGACCAAAAAATCCCTAACCTATTCCCCACCCTAGCCCCCTACCCCCTTCAGGGTCGGCAGCGCAGCGCGAGTTTGACGCCCCTGGTGTAGCACATATCATAGGCCACGGTGACCGTCGTATGTTTGTCTGCCACCTAAGTGGTATATAAAAAAACCTGACGATTCTAGAGTCAGCCCATTTACTTATATGCAGTCGGCCTATTTACTTACACAAATACACTAGTCAGCCACTACGCGGCAATCGTCATTCGATTCATTCAGTTTAAGTAGCGAAAAAAATATACAGCATGTCTTGTGAAGTGAAATTGTGTAACCGTGGTGACAGCAAGAAAAAATATCATAAAAATATCATAAATAGAAAGTTGGGCAACACATTTTAACCTAAAACCTAACACATTTGTGTTCATGAATAAAGTTAGTTTTCTTTCTTCTTTCTTCTTTCTTTCTAAAATTTACTCACACATTATTAGCTGCCGCCAATTTTTGACACAACCTCGTGTTCAACGTGTACCGTCCATAGGTTTATACGTCTATGATTTTGACAGTGTGTGGTTTTTAGTACAAATGAAAGTCCTTATCAAGTTTTAGTTCATCTAGATTAAAGGGTATAAAGGATTATGTACTAACTTATAATGTTAACTCATAAAAGGTTAGGTTATAATTACTAGCGGTTTTATTCATTATGTTTAATGTCTGTTAGAGATTATTAAAACGTGGGTATTTGTTTAAATCTCTATTAAGGCTAAGATATATTTTTTTCACAAAACTAATAACCGAAATTACCTACTAGTACGAGTAATCTCGTTAACCACATCAGTTAAATTTAATTGCTTGTTTTAAAATGTGGATCGGTACTATAAAGGCAGATTCGAACCCATTCTCGACGGCCATTCCCAACGTAAGAATCGTTTGAGAATTGAATTAGTCTAATTTTATTTTAACACGCTTTTATCAGTTTACAATTTGCTCAACGGGGTACAAGAAGCAGCTCCAGTTTAAATTGAAAAAAAAAGATAACATACATAACATAACATAAACTCACGCCTATATCCCCGAAGGGGTAGGCAGAGGAGCTAGCACCCACATTTCGCCAGTTTATGTTTAGGTCCCAATGTAATAGGTGGCGAGCCTATTGCCATTAACCGGGCACTTATAAACCTGCGATAAATACACACATAACTTCGAAAAGCATCGAAAAGTCATTGGTGTGTGCCATGGTAACCTGGGATCGAACCCGAGACCTTCGTCTTAGCAGTCCATTACCCCTACCACTAGGCTACCACGGTTAATTAAAAAAAAAAACGATTTATAATATCGCATAGAACTATGCCAGTGGTATGTTTTTATAGGCACTAGAAAATTCAAACGCTATAAACTTAATTAAAACACTAACACCGAGTCAAAACAATTGACAAGCAAATTCGAACTGTGGAAACAAAAAACGAAATACCTACTAGAAACGCTACTCATACTGGCGTGGTTCCGGCACGGAACACTATCGGGAGCGAAATTTGAAATTCGATAGCAATCGTGCCACCGGACGTCATGCAAACGTATCCGGGATGTGACCGCTGGACGAACCGACCTAATCATTCGGTAAATTTGCTCGGTTCATAATTGGCTTGTTATTTTTGGGCTGATGGAATCCATGTAATTGTGTCACATATCTGAGCAAATACGTTAGCAGATTCTGTGTAGGCGTTTTGGCAAATGTACCTATGTGGGTTGTATAAATAGTTATCCCCTGATATTTTTAGAAGTTAATACGAAATACATCAATTTTATAGAATTCTATAGTGAGTTAGGTGTGAGGCATCGTTGTAAATTATGTGCAAGTTATTAAATACAGTTTAAGTTTTTTGGGATCTGGGTGAAATTCGCCTTGATTATGTAATAAGTAGAGAGAATTTTGACTATCCAGGAAATGTCCAGGTTTAATGATCTGGATGAAAGGATAATAATACCTACTCTAAACAACCAGTTGTCGGTTGATTCCACTAGTTGCTCATTACTAAGAAGATTTTAAACAAAATAACAATAATAATATTAAATTAAACACATAAACAGAAAATTTTACTCATTATTTTTATTTGTTAAAAATCTTAAACTACTTAATTGGCACGATGGTAATCAACTGAATACACCAAAGAGTCATCCATTATCACAAATTAAATTTTGTTTACATATTGTGTTACGTGTTCTATGAAACGAAAATGTACCAAATTTAGTTCTACTATTTGGTAATCCATTTTCTGTTAATCAGTCAGCAACGCCCGATCTAATTAAAGGCTCAAAACATGATTGTCCGTAGTTGAGCGTGGGTCAACAATGCGTTGATTAAAGTGGCGAATGATCCTGAACCACTATCGGAGATCAACAAAGGGCTACCGAGCTTATTAGGCGATTATGTTGACCACTATCTTAGGTGTACTATCTTAGATGGAAACTGTGTCCTGTGGAGATTGGGATACCTGTAATTTGGATAGGAAATCCTGTTTTTGTTTCAGAAAATCTATTCTTAAGAATATACTTTTACTATGGTGTATCTGCTGCTAAAAAGAGTTAACAAAGATGGGAATTACTCTAACAAAGCACAAATACTTTGATATAATCAGTTTAAATTCGATTGACTTGTCTTGTTTAGTTCAGAAGTTCTTATGGAAACCCTCCGATTCCATCATCAAACCAGCTTCATAGTACCATAATTATCGTATACCTTCACCAACGATATACAAGTATACCAAATTTGATATACTAAATTACTAATACTATTAACGGGCTTTACATACTATACCTATACATACCTTTGTGTTGCCTGTTAGTACTAAATTCGAGCCGAATTTGTGGTCAGGAAGTGATTATATAGGTAGAGACTGCCGAGATTTGTCCCATTTTAACAAAGAAATAAGCAAATTAAAAATAAAGTTCGTAAAAATTTATAACCTACAATATGAGTAACGACGCGGCAACTTATGAAAAGCTACACAAGAAGTTAGTTACCTCATACTGGTAGTACCGACGATTTTATATCACGTGAGTCCATAGCCAAGTTTGAAAACTTGCTTAGACTTTGCGTTAAATTCTGACTAGTCTCACCAAGATTTGAAAAGGAATACTTGCAGCACGAACATACTCTGCCCGCAAAAGTAAATACAGTTTCTCTATCTACTTACTTGTAACACTATAGCTTTAGTTGATATAGAACTACCTGAATATATTCGTAGGAATATAAGACAAAGTTATACCAAGCCAGTGTACCTATATAACTTTCTTTAATCAAATTCATTTAATACTCGAATCTCAACACAATTTTTTATACTCACACATCAGTATCAAATTATCAGCATTCTTCCGGGTTCTCTAAAAGTACAATTCTTTCATTAAATTCTGCCAACGATGGAACCTGCCCCTGATGACGTGGCAGTTTTTAAGCTGACAGGATAAAAGGTACATGATAACAAGTACGGGATTTTAAGCAAATATCTACTAGACAAGCGGTATTGGAAAATTTTGGGCCAGTGTGAAAAATTTTGGTCATAATATTTTTAAAGTGATTGAAGTACTGGATATGAATGAAAGCTTAGGCAAGGTTAAATGAAACAAATAGTTGAAAGATTTGATTAATTTGTTGTTTTACTCATTTTAACTGCTAAAATTTGTAATTGAGACAATTTGGATTCTAGGTAGGCATATTTTAAATAATAATTTTATCAACATTTTTACGAAAATTGCTTTGTTTGCGAGAAACATTCTAAAACTTTTACACATAAAATGTATTGATAAATATAATCAAAGTACTTCAAAAGTTTTCAAACTACTATAGAAATGTAAGTGACATCACTTTACCTCAAGCGACAGTCAACAGTGATGTAAGTGACACTTTTGAAATGGAACTCTTCATTTAAATGAACGTTTATTATTTAGAATTTTGATGTTAGATAAAGATTATAGTTAAATTATAATTTTCCAAAGTCTTATTACAAAATAAGATGCAGATCACAATCAGTTAAGTACAACCGGAGATGTAGTAAAAAAACTGGAAAACCGACACGGTCGGGTGGAGCCGCTGCTGGCACAAGTTAGTTTTTTTATACAAGACACGTCAAAATGACTTCACCTCGCCTGATGAAAAGCTAAAGGTAAAGTCTCAGGACCGGAATCACCACTACATACACCGATAGTGCTACGGTGGCAGCCCTCAGCATCATAAATACAATTACATAACCAAAACACCAATAACCTCAATCTAAAAATATGCAGACGTTCGCCAGCGATCGCCGTAATCCTCGCTTGATTCATCCGATAGCCAGACATTTCCCGCACATTGACCTCCAACAGAAAGGGTCCCTTTGATTACTTCCCGTGTTGTCGCCCTGCCATGACGTAATTGCCAGACAATTGAACAGTATTGTAATTTGTGCTGACATGGGAATTATTGTATCTTCGTGGAACATTTGCTGAGGATAGGGTTAACAATAAGCGATGCGGTGAATTGGTACATTGTTTGTAATACCTGTGGTTTGCAAGCGTCGAAACTATTTGTGTTATATTAATTTCTGCAGTATTGGTATACCGTTTTTGAAGGGTAACGGTCAACTA
This sequence comes from Lithosia quadra, assembly GCA_963576445.1. Taxonomy (NCBI): domain Eukaryota; kingdom Metazoa; phylum Arthropoda; class Insecta; order Lepidoptera; family Erebidae; genus Lithosia; species Lithosia quadra. The sequence continues at coordinate 4,192,804 of OY754899.1, read as the reverse complement.
GACTGTAACAGTAAGTAGTCATAACTAAAAGTATGGTTGTTCTGTTAACTGCCTACATTTTTTATTGAGAAGAATATTGTTTCATGGTCCAGTCCCAGTCACACCCACACCTTTCAGCTCGAAGCCCAGGGACTGGGTGTGGGCCCTTTCCAAATTTTATTCCTCTACTTCACAACATGATCTTGGGTAGCCCTGACAGTAAGATCATTGACGTACCTTGACCGTATTGCCATGTGGGTAGACATAGCAATACGGCCTGGCTCTTGGCAACAAGTACTGCATGAAAGGCAACTTACTTTAATAATAAAATAACACTAAATAAATCGCGATAGAATCCGTTACAAATAGTTGTATTTCATTTACATTTTCGTATTTTATTTGGCGGTACTGATCAAACAAATATAATTATGGAAAACCTTTTATTCATTCGAACAAAGATGAAAATTCTATGACCGGCCTTTGACTTCACGGTAGACTTCAAAAACATTCACAAAAGAGTACCTACCTAATTGTATGAAAAACACACCTTTGCAAAACGCGGTTAATTTTTAATTAACGCCAACTAATATTACATACCTACTTACTTTGAAACGGTAACGAACTGACCTGGTTTAATTGAGTACTTGAGTTGAGTTTGGAGAGTATTGCATTTTTTGTTCATATTTAAACCGTCTAATTGACTGCACCCACCCTGCGCCGCTGCCTCGGCCATCTTCTGCTAGGGTGACAGGCGGCTCCACCCGTAACCCCCAGGCCTGCGCTTATGGAGGACGGAGGTCGTCAGACCTCCGACGCCTTCGGCGTCCACGCCCGCCACGGTCCGGGAGAGCTCTGTGCAGCCTCTCCCGAACCCTTTCCGCCGCCTCCTTCTCGAGCATCACTTGCTCACAAGGAGGCAGCGGTCGACCACGCGTCCGCACTCTGCACTATCGCTGCGATCAACACCGGCAGTGTGAGGACTCCCACCCCGAGGGCTGCCAGGAGGGCCTGTCTCGGTATCTCCCACACATTCCACACACACAATCCATTAGCAAAAAACGTAAAACAGACAATGAATTCTAATTAGAATCACTTCTAGGTTTCTAGAGCAAGAAAATTTCAATGTAAGACATCTCAAATATTTTTTGTAAGAGCTCTACCCCTTTTGATAACAAAGACCGTAGTAATTGTCTGTCGCTCTCTGAAACTTCAACATAAAGCGCATTACACACATATTCAGGCATCTTTTTTTATATTTATTTATTTGATTTTGATGCAGTTTTTATCACAAAGGTCTTGGTTAGGCTTAAAATCTGTTGATGTTTGATTGCATTTAGTTGAATACAATGGGAAGTAGAGTAGCCACTGCTCTTAACTCCGCCCACGTGAGTATCGGTTATCCCAACTTTTGGTCATATCTCCGGTTTTATTCAATTAATTATAATCAAACATAAAACAGATTTTAGTCTGGTCAAGACCTTTGTAAAAAAACCACATCACAATTAGTTTAGTGGTTTTTGAGTCCATCGCAAATAAACAGATAAACAGACAATATAGAAAAATAGTGAAAATAGAAATACCTAACTTATTTCCTTTTCAATTTTTTTCTTAAAAAAACAATATCGATTCAAATGCGTGTGTATCACGCTTAACAAAAAATGTCCAGACTGAATAGCTACTTGCGGTTGATGGCCAAACAAAAAATGGCCCTCTCTCCATTTTTATAGTTCTTGAAAGCAAGTCGTTACATTGCTTACACGTAATTGGACCTTTTGTTTGAGTGTATTTTTCAGAATCGGAGTTACTTACCAGTTTTTTCATCCTTGAGGATTTGTTTTAGTTAATAGAGTTCTCTTTTAAATTTTATATGAGCCTTTCTACAGTTTCTCGATTTTCAATTTCAAACATGAAATTTTAAGATAAAACTTTTTACTTTGTAGATACAACATCATCTCTCTCCATGTGTTTAGGTTTTTCTAAATTAAAAAAAAAACAAATAGGTCAGGCATTCCAAAGGTATGTACCTATATACATATACAATGATTGCGTTAATTCCCGTTAACATAATACTAGTATAATCATGGAACAGGAAATTTAAATTTAGTATTTTTCAAAATCATCAATTATTTAATCTTTTTTTTTTAAATTTATTTATTATTAAAAGCAAAACATTACATACACTATTAGTGCTAGCACATAAAAAACCACGTAGGTTTATACCTGTGCTATGCCTGACAATAACAGTAGCTCATATAATATTACCCATAAGACAACAATCAACAGAATAAATAAATCTCCACCTACCCACACAAAACTCAAAAAAGAAAAAGAACATGTTTTTTAAAACATAATGTTATTTATAACATTAAATACCACAGAACAAAGAAAAATGGTTTTTTAATGTTCTGTGTTAAATACCTACTTAAAAATTAAACAGAGAATTTGAAGAAGCATTATAATTCCGCGTAAATAAGTTAGTCTTTTTGTATCAAGATGGTAAGACGTGAAATTTCCCGTATGTTTGATTGCAATAAAATTGTTTTAGTAGAACCGGAGATATTATGTCCAAGAAACAATAACTTACGCCACGCGGGTGGAGACACGGGTATCAGCTAGTTTCAAATAGAAACAAAATATAAAGAAAGAATGGGCGAAAATTAACAGGTACTACAACGTTTCTCTCGAAATAAAACAAGTGTTGAAAAAAACGAAAAAAAAATCTTCCCGATCCCATAAATTGTTTCGTAAAACTTCAATGTGTTTCTTTCATTTCGCATTTATCCAGAGTTTCTTTGCCCACTTTAATTTAAAAAGTTGGATTGATGTCCTCGGGCGGAATCACTGGTTTTTTTGTCTCCAGTGTTTATTTAGCACAAATTACCTGTTTTTACTCTTTTAACGGGTACGCCGTGTTTTGGTTTTACTTTACTACATTTAGATAGCTGTTGGTTCTATTTTCAAGGTGCCAGGTGGACTGACTTGAAAAAGGTAACTGAGTTAGGGTGTGGTCCGGAACCTCTACGCGGCGCACCCGGGCAACGGAGGCAGCAGCGCCTCCCACTTGCAAGGAAGACAATGCCGCCTGCGGCAAATGCCGGCTGAAGAGTAAAAGGCCCTCCAGAGGGCTGCTCAGAGGTGCCCTACGGGTCTCTGTGTGTAGCAGAGGGCACAGTGGGGAGCAGGGGAGAAGGAGGACAGGTCGGCCACCTGAGATTCTAATGGTAACTTATGTATTAAATCATCTGTTAATGTTATTTTATTGTAAATATTTTTAACCTACACAGTTCTCAATATCATCTTGATTAAATCCATAATGTTGATGTTAAAGTAATTTGCAAATTAAGACTTGAGCAAAAATTATCTAATGCTCTTCTTCAAACGAATATTTGACATCACTAAACTTACTATTAGTAATATACGTTTAAGTTACTTCGTTAGATATTATCATAATTCGTATGTTTATTTATAAGGAATACAAAACATGCTTCATTCAAGCAAAATATTTCTCTTTAATTAAATGAATCGTTAGAACAGATTTATGAAGATAGATTCCATATGAAGTCTAAAGATAAAGGTAATTCAGCTCTAACGCAGTCAGATAATCTTCAGATTAATTCTAACGTACCTACATCTGTTGTAACAGCTGATGCACTATGTACTTAAAACTCGTTGAATTCATTCTTAATTAAATATATGTCAACTTACTCTGTGCTCTCATTATTGTTTATGGATAACACCTGAGCGACTGACTTTATCCGAATTATAATCTGACCGCTACTGTAAATACACAGAAAAAATAGTAAACGAAGAAGTTAGAAAATTGCTTTACAGACAAGAATCAAGCTAAGTTAAAAAGTAATATTAAATAAACCTACCAATTAAACACGACAGGCCAGGCAGCCTGATTATAGGCAATCAACATCAAACCAGTGGAAATTAAAAATCATTTACCGAAATAGCTTTGTTGTGTTATCGAACAATTACTGATGTATTTTTAATTAAGATTGATTGAAGGCTGTTCTGTGCATTAAACTAGCATCGGCCATTAGAAATGACTGAACAAATTTGATCTCGAATTCTTCAAATTAAGCAAAAAAGGGAACAAATTCAGAAGATTTTTCTTTATTTCGATGTTGTATAGTTAGATAATTTATCGTTGTGTTGTGTTGATTTAATTTCATACAATAAGTCGTCATCTTTAATAATACCTAATTTGTTTATAAAATTAAATAAAACTGTATTGAGAAGAGTTCCTATGGGTTTTGGTAACGTAACAAAAGTCAGAGCCGCAATAGAAAATTTCGATTTCAGTACATCGTAGCCATCTAAAGACAAGTAATTTTTTAGATTATTGCTAAGCATGATTTTCAATAGCCAATACAAGGTCGTTTAACGTATAAAACTCTTTTGAGCTGACATGGATTTTCCTCAGTGGGAATCCCACCTCATTATCAACCAATTAAATTAAACTTTTTCAAGGGCTTTGAGGGTTATGCCCGACGATGGGTATTCCCCTGTTAGTAGGCTTACATAGGACCTGAGTCCAAATACGCAGGAGCACTTGGATAATTTTAATATAAAATGAGATTGGACAGCCACAAGGGATATACCTAGCCATCAGTATGAAAGGACAGAAATAAACTGATCCCAAGAGACGCTTGACTATTTAATAATTAGGTAAATGAAATGAAGTAGTTGGATTGAAGGTTAAATGGATTGATTAAATTTAAAACTACAAGGGAAATCATTGCTCTCAACAATAAATATTTGATAATTTTGGCTGTGGCTAAAAAAATCGATAGAACTAACTAACGATAGTGCTAAAACCAGATAGCTTCTATATGATCATCATGGGGTCGACTTTTCAGTTTACCTAAGAAGTGGTGCTTTTTGATTTTTCCATGATGCGACTGCCATCTGACTTCTACTCAATCCCTTGGCGATATCGAAGTTCTGTAATTAGACCAGTCGTCGGGCTTATTAGGTACTTCAACTACTCGTACGACTGCCTTAGTTGCAAATATAGCAATCGGGACCTACGGGTTAACGTGCTATCCGAAACAAGGATAAACTCAGATCAATTGGTTGATATTCAGGCATACAAATATTTATATTGAGAGGGAATCGAACCCCCAATAATCGACATAACAGTTGAGTTTTTGGTGAAACCTATGCAGGTGGTGAATGCGAGATTCGGGCTTAACCGCGAGTGACTGCGGAGCCCCTGTGCAGTCCATTACACACCTACTTGCCCACCCCTTATGCCATACTCCCAGTGCAGTCAAGTCAACCTTAACAAGGCCACTGATAGTGCGGTTAAGATGGCAGAATTTTATTCCCGAACTAGCGACCCACCCCGGCTTCGCACGGGTGCAATGCTGATACTAAATTAGCCTTAGTATATGATGCATGTATTATACATATAAACCTTCCTCTTGAATCACTCTATCTATTGGAAAAAACCGCATCAAAATCCGTTGCGTAGTTTTAAAGATTTAAGCGCACATAGGGATATAGGGACAGAAAAGGCGACTTTGTTTTATACTATGTAGTGATAATTTGAAGAAGTGAATCATTGACACGAAAGAAGGACTGTTGAATGCTCCACCGCAACGCTTCGGAGGTCGTTGTCGTCATATTATCATCCAAGTACAAAAGTATATTATTAGCACTGTCAAAAAAACTCACATTTCAAGTAATGTTCAGTGAACATTAAACCAGTATGTCAGATATCATTCTCCTCTGAATAGGGATTGTTCATAAATGACACAATGATTAGGTTCGCTCTATTGTTACGAGAAAATCTTACGATTCGTTTTAATAAGAATTCACTTGTTATAGAAAATGATTTTGCTCCAGTTCTTGCGGGAAAATATAAAGGAATCGCCTTTACATTACTGAACAATGGTACAATGATGGCAACAGTAATTAGGAATAACACCTTAGGCTTTTTGGAAATGAATTTGAAAGTTTGCCTCCACGATCAGTGATGAAATTTTTTTTTACATTACTTAGGTGCAGACCTGCACATGGCTCACCTGATGGGAAGCGATCACTGTGACCTATGGGTGTCTGCAACACAAGGGGTGTCACACACGCGCTGCCTACCCAAAGAGAAGGCGGGGGGGCTAAGAAGGGTTACCGGGAGGAGGGGTACAGTGAGCTCTGGCTAACCTACTTATCGGCGGGAACACAACACGATGGTTATTATGGCCGCGGTATTCTGTAGGGTGGAGGTACTATCCCAGTTGGACTGCTTCGGACGGGAGATACCGTTGTGTCCTACATCCATAAAAAAGTTTATGACGGTCCAAAGTATACTTAATTATTTTCTGTGATGAAAATAATTAAGTTATGCTTTGGACCGTCGTTCATTAAAGTAAATAAGACTCATTCGAATACCCGGCGAAAAGCGAAATATGTACCAAATCGAATTAAGCTGTACAAATTCTTAGTTAAATCTTGAGTTTTTCATTTCGTATGTATTGTGATATCAGATAATTAAGTTAGCTATGATGTTTTCTTCTCCTTTTAATTTTATTAAAATGAAAGCTGTATTAGAACTATTTATAGGTGTTTTCTTCTCTTATTAATTTCATTAAAATGCAAGCTGTATTTTAATTTAATTAAATGTTAATTTAACAGCAAGAGCATTTGTAAAAGCAATTATTAGTTGCAAGATGATGTTTTTATAGCATTTTTATATACTTAGATATATTTTTTATTACTAAAGTTGCGCGTTATGATAAATTCCTTACCTGAGGCCTGATTCAGTGAAATTGCGTTTTTAAAACGTGTGATTTCAAATTTTACAAAAGATTATTATCCAAATAGTGAGAAACAATCGAACTGTGAGTGATTCTAAGGGAATGAAACTTACCTAACCCCACGAAAGGTTAGGTAAGTTTCATTTTGACAGATAACAAGGTTTTTTTTTTCATTTTTCCCTGCAATGGAATTGAAATTTCGCATTTTGAAAACGTGAGCTGATGCACCTCCTGATTAAAGGACAAGATTCTGGCGTAGACTTTCTTCTTGTTAAGAGATTGAACGACAGTCACTCCCATAAAAATCGCATGAGTCAAATCTAAAGTCATTTTGACGTTTTGTAAGTGCCGCTTAATGATCTATCCAGAATAAATGATTTTTTTGCTTTGACTTTATGATAGTTTTATCTTCCTCAGATGTTGATTCTCCAAAGTTGTTAGCCAGGATGTGTGCAATAAAGCAATCTAGAGCTTGAATTTAGGAGACATGTATCCTACTTGAAAACATTATTGTAGATTTAGCATACTTCACAGTCATGAATTCCAGTCGTTTGTCCTACTTAGAATAGCATATGGAACAGGCTCCGTAGACAAGTGGTACAAGCGTAAATCGCTAACGATAGGAATAGAATAGGTAATAACCAATCACGTCCAAACTAGTCACCGGCGTACGATGCGTGCGCCACGGCTGGATCACGAGCTTGGGTGTGATTGGTTGACCTATTCTATTCCTCTCGTTAGCGATTTACGCTTGTGCCACTTGTCTATGGGCCCATATGGCCTGGGCCTGTAGACAAAGTGACATTTTACTATTAAAATCGCTTTAGAGCGAATTGTCAAATGTGTAGGAGACATTATTTGTCAACATGTCACGTGTAACAAAGAATGTCACTTTCGTAACTAAATGTAACGTTCCTTCTAATGGTGGCTACTCACATACTGTATTACTCGATAGTTTTACTCCAAAACGAGTAAATATTAACGTGTGGACCGCAAATCTCACACTTTGAGCTATGAATTTTGCGGTCTTTTACTCATTTTGGAGTAAAACTATCGAGTAATACCGTATGTGAGTACTCAGTGTAAGTGATTACATTATTGGAATATAACTTTGTCTGGGCCCCCAGTTGGTTAGTGTTATTATCGATTACTCGAATGCTTTTAGACGATCATGTAGATAATATTACAACCAATCTCTAACTATTCATCTACTGTATATTTTTCTTCAAAGTTTTCAGTCTCAAGAGAAATGTGCTTTCGGTGATTAAAGAATCCGTGATTTAAAAGTAAAAATAAAACTTCACATTTCAGACAAAGAATGAACTGAAAATATGAAGAAAAACATTTTTTTTTTGTAGTTAGTCTTCTAGTTTTTTGTTGAATACTGACTAGACAGTAGGTATTAGTTAATTTTGAACTAGATTTTTATTTTTACAACTACCTATTCTATATATCTATTACTTTGCTTTGGTTTATATTAGATTTTTTGTTACTTTTTACACATAAAAGTCCATGTTCGTTGTAGATAATGTAATAATGTAACCTTTCAAACTTTGAAAGAATTTTTTAAAAATATACAAAGGAACTAAAAACTCGGCCACTTGTTTTATAATATTAGTATGGATTTTTAGAATACCCTAGCAACATCCTTGAGACAAATCGGTGCACCTGCTAACAACTACCGATGCTCTGGTGTAGGGTTAGGGTATAGATAGTTGCTCCCGGAAAGCCAACATACCAATAAAAAATAATAAGTGGACTATTTTTTTCATCCAGAAATATCCACGAATACCTTTACAAACCAGCGGGGCAATTATACTTATAGGAATTGAACCGGCTTAAACCGCACGCCGTCTCGCGTCTTCAAACGCTAAAACGTAAAGTGACCCAAAATGCTTTTTCCTTGCACCCCGACTAACCCGGACCATCTCCGACATAATCTTCATATCCTTGGGATTTACAGCATGTTGAAAAAAGGATCTAAAATAGTTTAACTAATAATTTATCGTAACTTACGGATATGCTTAGGTGCTATACAATAGCGCTAGGCTAGTTAAAATAATACTGTTCTGCAACCAATAGTTAATTTAAGAGCCTCTTTGAAGTTACGTATAAAGGCAATCAACCTAAATTCAAACACATTTCGAAAGCTCTTAAAAATACAAGAAACCATCTATATTTACCTCTGAAGGTGTGCTAATAAATAGCACCGAGCTCGCCCTCTATAAATCTGTATCGTAAAAATACGGCAAACTTCTGACGTTACAAGAATTATTACTTTATTTTATTTACGTATAAATTACTCTTATTTAGAGATACTGCTTGGATCTTCCGCATTATAAAAAAGCTATATTATTTTGTGGCTACGTATTTTCTGAGAGTATTTTAAGTGATTGTAGGTATCCTTTTTAACACTAACTTTATTAACTAGGTATGTATGGGCTGGCCACATCTATCGAAGGACTGATGGCCGATGGAGCAAACGAGTCCCAAAGTGGAGACCGCGAAATGTGGACGTCTCCCAACCAAATGGACCGATGACTTGAAAAACAGCTGGGATAGAATAGATACGTAAGGCGGAGAATCGATGCACATTGGGAGAGGCCTATGTCTAGTAGTAGACGTCGATAGGCCAATTGATTGATTAATTGAGGTATGTATGAATCTTTGAACTCAGTTTTGGAGTTTTTTTAGATAGTTTATGACTTAGTAGCTGATGCCCACATCTCTATCCGCGAGGTGGTCCGATTTGGATTTTTGAACATATTTCCGGTTCTACTTGATAAATTGCAGTCAAACATACCTACGTCAGAGTTTAAGTCTGAGCAAAACCTTTAAGAAAAAATAGAATCCCAAATAAAGAATGAACAATGCAAGCCGCACGCCTGTGGAATGCATTGCCGGAAAAGGTTAGACAGGCGCAATCGCTGTCAACCTTCCAAAGATTGGTTCGAAACCACTACCTATCGCTGTAACTCACTGTATCTACAATTTTTATGTCACTAGATGCTGTTTTTTTGTTTGTATACATTTATATAAATTATATAGTTTATCTAATTGAAAGCTATGATATGGGGTTAATGATATATAATGTATTTCATATTTTGTTTATTTTGATATTTTTTTTCATATTTTGTTTATTTTGATTTTTTTTTTTTGTTTTTTTATTCCTTTCTTTCTCTTTCTCTGTCTTTTTTAAAAAAAGATAGCGTACACCACTAACTACCCAGATTCTCCTAATACAGTCCATACTGGTTGTCTGGAAGAAATCGCAGACAGCGATAAGACCGCCCTTTGTACAATTTTTTTTTATGTATACGCTTTGTTTGTTTTTATCCTGATGGTGTGTGCAATAAAGAGTATCTATCTATCTATCTATCTAAAGTATTTTTGTTTTCGTAATCGTTCATTGAATATAACCTAGATATTTTTTTAATTACCTCCAATGTACAGATACAAGGAATTTACAGTTACCTTCTATAATTTTTCTCATGTAGGTAGTTTTTTTTTTGTTTTTGTCAAATACAGACCAGAACAAAGTAAAAACCTACAGCTAAAACACAATAAAACCTTATATGACTATCAAAATATTATGATGAGAATAAGTTTCATTTAAAAGTCATATAAACATAAATCGAACATCCAACAATCAATCATCGTATGTAATTAATCACTATCAAAATTATTTGCCAAGAATGAGTAGATTTACATAAGAGAATATTCAGCTAATATCTCAAACAATATGTTGAAAAATCGCCCTGTCGTTGCTAATGTGAAAATATTCGAGATCGTTCCAAGGTCCTGTTATACCAAGTTCGTTATTTATGTATCAAATTGTGTTAATGGAATATTGCTAAGCTTAATGGAGTTAGTGCTAGGAAAGTGTGAAAGTTAAGCCTTCAGGTTCATAAGCTGAATAAAAGATACGGGGTTTAAATTCAATCTTTTTAACAATCCACGAATCAACCACGATGCGCTAATAACAATTAGCCGGATCCACACCAAACGATCCAGCGCGCTCCGATCGCGGGCGGCAGGAGCGCGCTCCACAGGAGCGTTTGATGTGGACTTGCCTCGCGCGATTCAAACTGCGCGGCAGGAGCGCTCGCTCCTTGCCGCGAGCGATCCGTCAGTTGTTGGTTTTTGTGAGTAGCACACAGGCGCCTCAGCCTCTCGGCGCGCTCGGTGTAGACGTTTGTGTGTGGAGCGCGCGATCACACATAATGGACAGTTTTGAAAGTCGTCGTCTAATATCCCTTTACAAGGAACATACTTAAATGCTTATGCATATGGATCCAAGTAGGTTGTAGGTTGTTGCTGCCACAGCAATTCGTCATCGTTGCTGCGCGTGTGACTCCATAGCGACCGAAAGTTTAACTGTGCTATAGGCGGATCAGTCTGGATCGCTTGGAGCGTATCTTTAGGATCGCACGTTTCCAAAATTAGATCGGTCTAACACGATCCACGATCCCGCTCCGTGATCCTGGATCGCGGATCGCGGGATCGCCGATCCAAAATGGATCATTTGGTGTGGATCCGGCTATTTAGATTTGGGCAGCTGAGCCAAAGGAGAGAGATGATGATAATTAGACACGGTGTATATCTCCATAATAAATCTTTTTTTTTTATTTACATATTTATAAAACAGTATACATTAATCATGGTACATCCAAAAAATTAACATGCAGTTATATGTGTCGTGCAAACTTAATAAACCAATCAAGTTTGTTCTCATTTGTTTTGTTTCGGTAAATACTCTGATGCTACTTGATATCCAGGGTCTGAACATAGAAGTACAAAAGTATAAAAAGATAAACTAGTCAAAATTGGGCTCATTTAGGTAACTGGTATTGTGTGTGAATGATAAAACAGTCCTATCTGAAACACAACTATGCACTTTCAATTTCTATTTCAATTTCTTTATTTTTCAAAATAGTGTAACGTAATTACATCTTTTTGACGTCAAAAACTACTTAATACTAAGTTTACCACCGCTTCCTAGGCGCTAGTGGAGAAGAAACGGCGCAACAAACTCCACTCAAGCGACTTCGATGATTGCAACTAAACCTATTTTCAAAATACATTTTCTGCATCTTATAATACAAAATACATTTACAATACAGAATTCTTAACATCCATTCGTGTCAAAGCATGCAAAATATTATTTCAAATATACCCACTTCTCTAGTTTACATTATTATCTAGAAGAATGAGCAACGGAACTAGCATTTGTATCAATTCTAAAGCATGTTCTGAACATGCGATATTTCTCCAAGCTGATTCTCATTTTTGCTTACGATGTTACTACATCAGGGTATTTGAAGTGATGGGGCGAGAGAACGAATATACCTTTCAATACTGCAAATTTACGAGCAAACAAATCGCAATATTTATTTAGCAGAGAAAAATAGCATTATATATTTGGACTATTTTAGAAAGGGTATTAATTTACATATCTATGCTAATAATAAAAAGCCGAAAACTGTTTTTTTGTTTCCTTGAACGCGCTAATCTCAGGAATTACTGGTTCGAATTGAAAAATTATTTATGTGTTTATCAAGGTTATAGGCTATATTACGTCATTACACTAGTACTTAGGGGACGGACAGTAATCATAGATGTCTACAAAATGGCCAAATATCCATACATTATTGCAAAACTAATAAATTACGGGTAGGTATGTAAGGGTTAAAAAATATGAGGCACAGGGATGAAGCATATTACAAGCAAAGTTGCGGGAGACAGCTAGTAAATGTTAAATGGAAAATTTAACTTCCATTTCCTTACAAATAACCTGTTTAACATAAGAAAACCCTCAATAACCATCCCCTAAAACAAATTAAAGGTATTTTGACACGAAATTCTTGACTATCTACTCAGACGTTTTTACGACTTAACCTAGCATAATAGCGACACATACCAACAGAAATACATCCTTTAGGTGACCCTTAAGGGTTTATGAGACTTCATAAGAAGCCCTGTGGTACTGCAATACATCTTATATTGCATGTTTGACAACATATGTTTTAGGATATTGCTCTTGTGATGTTTAGGTGAATTTTGAATAGTTTGTATTCTAAAACATGACAACATTGTTATGTTTTAGTGCAACATTCACTATATTCTTCACCCTGTTACATATATACAGGGTGTTTCAAAACATGTGTCAGTCCAACTAACCCAACCCTAGGAAATATCTAAATATTGATATCTTGATCTTAGTAGGATATCGAGCTTTCAGCTTATGTTGTGATCTATTGATTATTAGATTAGATAGATACCTACTTATAAATTGTACACCAATATTAATCGTGCAAATTTAACGTTTTAGTATTATTTTACTAAATACTTTTTAACCGACTTCAAAAAGTAGGAGGTTCTCCATTTGATAGTAACTTTCGACTGGGAGAACCGATTTGTATGATTATATATTTCTTTAATTGGAAACTGTTGATTCTCGGATGAGCCCCCTTTTAATTTGGTCCAGTTCAGGAAAGTTTTTTTGTAGGAAATGTTTCATTTACTAACTGTATGTTTACTGTGTGCGCCGCCGACCACTGGGAGACTAAACCACGAACCCCTTAGTATTGAAAAATATTTTTAACACTATTTTTTGAAATTATTTTATCTCGTAAAATGATAAACCAATTTCACAATTGAAATAACACAACTGATCCACTCTAACGAAAACATCAATGTCAATACTGTCAATAAAATTAGTTCTACAAATGTAGCACAAATACTTATGGTACAAAGAGACTCAATAACAACTACACGACTAGCTCAATCGCCGAAAGAATAACTAAATCCCTAATAGAAATGTCATTCTCAGGTTATATATAAAGATATCTATAACGCATGTAGGTCCGTATATGTCGACATGTATCGTTTACGCTTTTATCGCAAAAGATGATTTATTACTGACCCCTACAACGGGAAATAATAAAGGCTGCCCACACATCCACAGACTGTATTAGGGTGACCATAAAAATGGTATAAAACGGGAAATTCCAATGGTTGGTTAGCTGGTTATTTCTATACGCATCACTGAAATTTCAGTCAGTAAAATTCTGTCTTATAACTTTTTTTTATATAGTTCGTTATATTAAATGTGTGTACATGTGGATTGCATAAAACAATCGTTTTTCCCATTTCCACAATTCCCATGATCTTAAAGACAGGGTTCGTTTTATATTCTCGTATTCACTGTATTTGAATAATCTCTTAAATCTTAAATATTTCCAAGTAAATAGATATTTATGTTAAAACTTACACAAGGATTAATGTTTAATTACGTCTGTTTGGGCTTCTTTTTCTTTATCATAGCTTTCTCCTGGATGCCTTCAAAGCTTAGGGGCCACTTTCCTTCTCCTCACCACTTAATTTGTTGAATTCACAATTCAGGAGTGACTAGCGCATGATCTCCCAATACTGAAAGGAAAGTGCAGAGTGCAACCGAGGCGGCCAGCATGGCCAGACATTTGTTACTCATAAAATTTTTACTCCTTAGTTGAATAATTTTATTTTAGTAGCATGATTTTGCTTTTAGAATTAGGTACTTAATTAAAAAAACATTTTTTAACCAATAACCAATATTTTAATATAATTAATAATCAAATATTTAAAACAATGGTCACATTATTACTGGTTTCGTAAAATGAAAATCATCGTGTGACGATGAACGGAGCCAATCTCTATGTGAATCGATTGCAGTTTTTTTTTTTCACTTTATTCCCGATTGTAGGTAGTAGCGATTCTGATTTGTGACCCCGGTGTTATGATACAGTTGAGTACAAAAGTGTTTGTTCCAATTAGTTTGGTATGGAATTTTATTAGGTACTAGCTAATAAAATTGATACACCTGCTGACAGACGGGTGAGGCTTTGAGGCAGGCTTTTCTCTCAGGTCAACGAAAATATGGAATTCAGGAGTGGGGCAATGCGTGCCCATACATCCCAGGTACCAAAGTGCAATCAAAATTGGCACCTAGAGAACAGGCACAGAGACGGTACGGGAGAGGGCCGGCCTTACCTCCGGAAGTCAAAAAACGCTGGTCAGATTGCAGTGAGCACTATTGCCTATCCTGCGATGTGACTAAAGCGACCAGGTGGACATAGTGAGGTTTAGTGGGTATGCCCTTTAGGGAGAGTCCCACATAGGTCTACGGGTTTTCCCCAAACTCGAACGCATTCCTCACTTAAAAAAACCAATTAAGGGGAAGTCCCGAAGGTCTAGTAGGCGTCCGATACACCCGTAAAACAGTATACTATACTTATAAAAAAATACCCGCCTTAATGATTTTATGACCAACACCTATACCTAATTAAATATATCTTCACGCAAATGATATACGTGGGCTCGTCAGATACGTGTCACTTTTATCACGGTGCGGTGATGTAAAGCCATATACTTAGATACGCTTCACCCTGTGACTGTACTTACACAGTGTCGTTTTAGGGTTACGTAGTTATATAAGAGAGAACCATGATCAAACCTGTCAATGGTAAACAGTGGTAAAAAGTGCCCTTTAAACTTGAAACATTGAACGTTATCAGTAGCTACATTTTTTTGGTAATAAAAAAAGGAGATAGGACACGACGGTACCTCGCATCCGAAATGAGCTGTCCGACTGAGGTAGTACCTCCGTCCTACAGAAGACCGCGGCCATAATAACCATCGTGTTATGCTCCCGCCGGTAAGTAGGGCAGCCAGAGCTCACTGTCCTAGCCCCTTCCCAGCCCTCCCCCCTTCCCTTCAGGGTAGGCAGCGCGTGTGTGACACCCTTTGTGTTGCACACGTCCACAGGCCACGGTAGCCCCTTACCATCAGGTGGGCCGTGTGCTTGTCTGCCACCTACTTGTATAAAAAAATAGACTCGCATTTGACCGCAATCTCACGTGTTGGTAAGTAACATTGTGGTCGGCGATGGAGTACGTTTGCCTAGAAGTAACCTGATCACTCTAGACTTGAAGACTCCTAGGTTGTGGCGAGAGAGCAGTGTGGGTAAGATACGCGGGAGCTGTTTTCAAAAAGAGTACCTACCCAAAAGAGATGCGTTCAGGGGTCAATACAGGGTCACTTGTTGTGGGCATCGCTTTTGGATCCCTTGTTCAAGTGACTCAAACAAGAGGGGGAATTGCTAATAATAATATCGCTTAATGCTACAGACTCGCTTATAGTGTGGACATAATAAATAAATGAAATAAATTAAGGTGAATAAATAAAAAATAAACTTATTCACATTTTATCCTTATTTCCAGTCTAGTAGAAAAATTGAATTCTAACTAATTTATAAAATATGCATGATTGCTTATTAGTTACTCAATCACGGAAAAGGACTAGGTGGATTCCATTAAATTTAACTAAATTAAAATTAAATTTAACCCAGGCTAATATTTACCCAAAAATAATGATCCAATGGATCGCAGGAACAAGATTTACATGTCATCGCAGACAATCCTTTTCTAATATTTTACAATTATTATACAGAACCCAAAGAAGTAGAGTGCTTCCGAAATGATATTCACACATCAGCCCTCGCTTTGAATACTAAAAGCAAATTTACATACGAAACATTAGCATTACTTAGGATATATGAAATCAGGGCTAATGACCTTTTCTGGGAGTAAATCTTGCAGTATCCATTTCAGATAATATTTTTGGGTCAAGTAATTATTGTATCATAGATCTACATAGCTCCTATGAATAAATTTTCAAGCATATTATGTAATACATTACGCTTATTGGCGTTGGCGCTTATGACGGCCTCTGTGGCGTAGCGGTAGTGCATGCGACTGCAACGCAGGAGGCGCGGGTTCGATTCCCGCTCAGTGCAAATATTTGTATGCATGAATATGTCTATTTGCATTGGTCTGGGTGTTTTTATTTATAATAAGTATGTAGGTATTTACAAATAAAAAAGTACCTATATAAGTACCTATGTTTATCAGCATTCTAGAACCCACAACACAAGCTAGTTAAACTAAGCTTACTTTGGGTCTAGGGAGCGATGTGTAGAATGTTGTAGAATATTTATTATTATTATTGAATTCTGTCAGTATTCTCTTCCCTTCCCTAGCGTCTAAAATATTGGGTTCTTCAAGAAAGGTGCAGAAGGTTTTCACAGGGTCGGCAGCGTGAGTGTGGCGCCCCTGGTGTTGCACTGATCCATAGGCCAAGGTGACTGCTTCCTATCAGGGCATAAACCTTTGGTGGCATAAAAAAATCTTTTGTATATAATAACATAATTCGATAAACATACAAGTTGTATAAAGCTGCAGTAATTCAGAAATTCAGAAGGCCGTCAAGCTGAGGTCCGCCACTGTAGCACTACCAAGGTATGTAGTGGAGAACCCAGTCCTGAGACTTTGCCTTTAGAATTTACATCAGGCGAGGTAAAGTACGACATTTTGACATGTCTAATATAAAAAAAATCCTATTATAGAAATTCTAGACTTCAAATAATTGTGTGATGCAGATAGACCCTTTTATTGGCTAACTAAACAATTTAAACCTTTTTTCTGCATAAGTAAATTGTTTTGTATTCTTAAACAGATTTTACTTACTTCGTATAAAGATAAGTAAAAAGTTAGATCTAACTCGAAAAAGATATTCGAGTACTTTACATAAAGTTACCGAAATTCATGGATCAATTTTATTAATTTAGTAAACCACTTATTTTAAACTAAAGTGGTCGGTCTTAGTTGTTGCGCATTAATTTTAATCTCCAGTTCAGCTTCGTCTGATATTCGTAGGTCACTTTCACAATAACTTTCACTGAGACGAGCTGTATCGATTTTATTTAATTATTTATGGTTTACAGGACTTCAAAAACCTTCATTATGTCTATCATGATTGGAGATCTATAATTATATATTATATGGATCAGATATACTCGTAGTTTAAAGTGTTTAGTTATTGTCAAGGCTGCAAAGAACAGGGTGCAGGCTAGAACCTATACCCCACCGTGTCGGTGAGGTAGTGTGATGCTCGCCCAACCCCACGGGGGAAGGGGGAGAGGGCATCTTAAAACCGTAAATGGCCCGGGGTTAGCAGGGGTGCGAAGGATATACCATACCTATTAGGTAAACTTACACCCCGGTTATTAAAAACTGAGGCTGCGTGCGGTTTTAGTCGGTTCGATGCCGACATAACCACCCCCAATGGCCAACGGGGGTGGTATCCGTGAGGATTACCACACGATAAAAATCAAAAAAAGGCTGCAAAGAACACGTCTTCATGTCGAATGCTAAGTCAATTTTATGCAATAGTATTAGTGCAGATGACAGCTGTAGCTTTACGGAAAATATAAAAATTCGGCATGTTCAGGAAAAAACCAACCCTAACTTAATTGGGAAAAGTTCCAGAGCATGATATTTGGAATTCCACTTTTTATTAGGACTGCCTAACTAATAATAGCGTCGGTAGTTAAATGGTTAATGAGTTATTTATTAGCGGTAGTGCATGCGACTGCTACGCAGTGGGCGCGGGTTCGATTCCCGCTAAGTGCAAATATTTGCATGCATGAATATGTCTATTATTTGCATTGGTCTGGGTGTTTCTAAGTATAATAAGTATGTATTCACAAAAAAAAGTATATAAGTATGTTTATCAGCATTCTAGAACCCATAACACAAGCTAGTTTAACTAAGCTTAGTTTGTGTCTAGAGAGCGTTGTGTAGAATGTCGTAGAATATTTATTTATTTTATTTATTTATTTAGTTAGTGTTACAATCAAGAGGTCTTGGGTTTGAAAGCACGACGCGTAAATACTAGTATGTACTCGAAATTCAGTTTTGGACGTTTTTTTTTTTTTTATACCACTTAGGTGGCAGACAAGCACACGGCCCACACTGATGGATAGTGGTTACCGTGGCCTATGGACGCGTGCAACACCAGGGGCGTCACACTCGCGCTACCGACCCTGCAAAAACCTTCTAATGGTAGATCTGAATCTGATCAGAATGGTAGAGCGACGAAAAAGAAGCCCTTTTCATCACCGAACGACCAGACGTACGGCAACGCGCCACCGGTACATGGTGGATATCCCACTCATACGCACAAAACGTTTTGGCAGTACGTTCATCGTGCGTACTGCTAAAGAGTGGAATGCCCTGCCTGAGTCTGTATTTCCGGAAAGCTACAACCTGGGAGTCTTCAAGTCTAGAGTGAATAGGTTTCTTCTAGGCAAGCGTGCTCCACCGTCGACCACATCATCATTTACCAACAGGTGAGATCGTGGTCAAACGCGTGCCTATTACCAATAAAAAAAAAAAAAAAAAAAAGAGCGGGTTACACAGACTCACTCACGTAGGTGAGATTTTCATAGGGTGAGTAACCACCTAAGCCGGTTGTCGATACGTATTCTGTAGCTCTACAACAGCCGGTATTAATACAGTTAACTCACCACGCTGACAGTTATGCCAATGTCTTACTTCGATTGGACTAGACGTTTTGCGGTCACAGTACTCACCATATTACGAGTGAGCTGTAACCATTTGTGTTTACAGGAGTTCTGGATTGAATAAATTTATTAGTGAAATATTCGGAAGTCTTAGTAATATCAAGTTATCCTACTAATAATGGTGTTTATAATAGGTTTATAAGTTATAAGTTTATTGGAAGAATGAATAATCGGAGTGAGTGGGATTGTTGTGTGTGTGAGTGAGTGAGTGTGTGTGTGAGAGAGAGAGAGAGTGTGTGTGTGTGTGTGTGTGTGTTGTGTGTTATAACGGCGTAATAAATATAATTGATGGTTAAATTGAACTTACCTTAAGTGAAGATTCAACCATAATTATACGATATGTTGCATCCGAAGAGATTTAAGACAATGTAGTCCGTCTTCCGTTTTATTGCATTGCCACACTGTTCATAGTAAAAAAAAAAAAGTTGAACTATGATCTGTGCCATCTGTCATGTCATTCGGTTTAGAGCTGGTTGGCTTACTCGTTCCACAATGAAGGGATGAACTACAACTGTAGCTCGGGTAGGGGAGGGTGTTAAATCTCTTCGGATGCAACATATCGTATAATTATGGTTGAATCTTCACTTAAGGTAAGTTCAATTTAACCATCAATTATACTTCAATATTGCATCCTCGAGATTTAAGACAATGTAGATGTTTAGAGAGTATTGTGGAACTAAGATTATGTATATTATGGTTATTAATAAAATCCTGCAGATGAATTTATGATTAGTTTTTATTTCCCAAAGAAAAACATAAGTACTTCTTAACTTAATTAACATAATTCTTGTGTTATGTAATCAACATGTTTTTTATATCTTATTTAATCAGCAATTTATTAATTGTTTAATATGCCATCAGCAAAAACTCTACCGTCGTCAGGAGCAATAGGTTGGTTATAGAATTTTGCAAAGCATTTAGAATTTCCAGTCCAACCTGCAGTCTTTTTGATTATATCTACAGATACCCCAGATCTATAAGCCGCGGATGTGGACGCATGTCGGGTGCTATATGCAGAAAATATATTCACATCAACCCCACTATCACTGAGTGTTTCCTTTATCCACCGACTAATTGACTGGGAGGTACAATTATGTATCGGTTTTTTATATGTCTGGATTAGTTTGTCACTATTAAATGAAGGCCTGTGTGGATTTATTTTTTCCATATAACAGAGCATGGTTTTTGCTGGACATATAGATGGTTTATCCTTATAAAAAGGTATGACCAAACGTGGATTTTTCCTATTTGGTGCAGAAGTTTTTATCACCTCATTTATAGTTATTACTATACATGTATCTGTTATGTTAATGTCATTAATTTTTATTAAAGACAGTGTTTGCATGCGTTGTCCCGTTGACAAGGCAAGCAAAGTTACTAACTTTTTTGAAATATCCTTAAGAGGGAGGCTTTCATTAGGATATAGATTGGATAGATAGTCTAGGACCAAGTTAGGGTTCCAAGTGTTATTGTATTTGGGGAAATTTGGTTTTATCTTAAAGGTTCCCTTCAAAAATCGAGATATATCATCACATTCAATCAGTCTTTTAGGTACTATTAATTTTAACGCAGAACGAAAAGAATTTAGACTTCCATAGCTTGCGCCTTTTTTAAATTCCTCTGTTAAGAAGGTCAAGATATCTGTTGTCGAACTGTCAAAGCAATCTAACTTATTTCTTATACAAAATGAGTGCCATCTCTTGAAGGCGACATTATATTGACTTATAGTATTATTAGCTAAAGACTTAATCATTATTTCTATAGTGTCTGAGGGTACATTGCGTCGCCTGTATGATTGCCTGATAATACTGCGCACGCCAGGGTAAGCTTCCTCCACATGGGGTGAGGTTCCCTGTAAGGGGATAATAAATTGCTTTGGTTAGGTTCTAAGAGATGCATATCAGAATGAAGTAGTTTTTTAAATAATGGGAACCATGGCTGGCTCGGCCAATAAGGAACAATAACTATGCCTGTCGCTTTGTCATTAACTATTTTCCTTAAACATTTTAATATGAGGGCAAATGGAGGAAATGCATAAAAAAAATAAGTGTTCCATGGGAGTGTAAACGCATCTATATCATAGGCATCAGGGTCTCGCTTCCATGATATATATTTTAGACATTTCTTGTTAAGGCGTGACGCGAACAGATCTATAACAGGTTGGCCAAACCTGGCTGTAATAGTTTTGTACAAACACATGTCTAGTTCCCATTCTGTATCAATGTTAGAGTGCCTGGAGGCTTGGTCTGCATCAGTATTTTCTCTTGACTTTATGTATGATGCGTAAATAAATATATTTTTACGTTCACACCACTGCCATATTTCCCGAGTGATGTTATTTAAATGAGGGAACTGTATGCCACCCATTTTGTTAATGTATGCAATAGCGGTTGTATTATCTACCCTGAGGAGAACATCTATATTACATTTATTTTTACAAAAGGCTTTGAGTCCTAGAAATGCTGCTAGCAGCTCAAGATAATTTATATGGTGTGTTCTTTCATCTGCAGACCAATGCCCCCTGGTGATTTCGCCCTGACATGCTGCACCCCAGCCTGTCAGAGAGGAATCAGTAAATATTTCGAAATAGAAGTTACTATCATGAAACTTATTCATAGTTTTTGTGGTGATTTGACTCCACCAGATAAAATCATCTTGTAGACAAGGGTTGATTAACATTTTTGCATCATAATTGTTGTTTGACATTAAGAGGGCTAAGTATTTCTCTCGTTCCATTCGTTTAATGTACATCCTTCCATAAGCTATGGCAGGACACGCTGCCGATATAGTACCAATTAGTTTTGCAAAGTCTCTGATAAGAACTTTTTTCTTATAGCGATACATAGCTATTAATGTCTGTATTTTCTCTACCTTATCTGAAGGGAGTTGTAGGCACATAGATTGTGAATTTATAAGTAATCCTAAATATTTACAGATTTGATTTGGTTTTATAGAGCTTTTCTCAAAATTAATTACTAGGCCTAACTTCTTGAATGTTTTTATGACAAAAGATACAGTTTCCTGGCAGGAATCATAAGTATCACCAATACAAATGATATCGTCTAAGTATGATACTACTGTATGGTTATTATTTCGAAAAAGGGACATTACAGGCTTTAATAACTTTGTGAATACAAGTGGGGCTAAGCTGAGGCCATATGGTAAGCAATTAAATTCGTATAATGTTTGATTATAGCGAAATCTTAAGTATTTCTTATGTGAATCATGAATAGGTATTAAAAAATATGATTCCTTTAAGTCTATTGTTGCCATAAATGCATTGGGAAATATCAATTTAGACACTGTTCGAATATCATCCATTTTAAAATGGCAAACTGGTAAAAATTTGTTGAGAGCTTTTAGGTTTAAAATAAATCTATAACCACCAGTACTTTTAGGGGTTAAAAAGATAGGAGAAATAAACTGATTTGGTACCTCAGAACATTGAGAAATTGATCCCAATTCAATAAGTTTCAAGATAGCATCCGCCATTTCCTTATCAGGTGATGGGGGATTTGTGGGTTCTGTATTTTGAAATACATTATGTGTGAATGGGATTTTATAACCATTAACATAGCCTAACACTACATGGTCATTGGTGATTGACATCCATTGTTTGATATAATGTCTTATTTTACCAGAATGGGGTACCTTTAATGGCGGTTCCTCTTGTTCACTCCTTGTGGTCGACTGCGATAAGTTGATTGGACGGTCCTCTTCACCGATGATGGCTGTTGCCGAAGTCGACTCGTGGGTGGGGTTGTATTGTTTGCTCTTCGGGGAGGACCTTGGGCGTTTCCCTGTTGGGAAACAACACGACGTTTCCCAGCTGTGTTTGCTGGTTGGGCCTTTCTAATTTGTAAGCTGGATTTTTCTATATCCTTTGAATTTTTAATATTCTCTCCCAGCTTACTACCGAACAGGAATTCGTCGCGTTTCACACCTTTTACAATACTCCAAAAGCTTTTATCAAGTATTGGCACTATTAATTTTCGCCTATTAAATGTCTCCTCATGGTGCAAGTCAAGCAGTATCTGGCTTATTTCAGAAATTCTTTTTAAAATTTGTAGTTTGTCCATTTGTGGTTGGGCATGTATAATATCTTTGGTGAGATTAACGAGGCCCGCCACACCCAGGCCGAGTTGGTTTTGGGCCTGTTCTAGGTGTTTGTCTCTATTTTTTGCAGATTCTGGCAAGATTGAAGCTACTTCGAGGTTTAATTTTGGTGCTTGCACCAAGGTGAAGTTCTCTGGAACCAATAGCTTTTCCTTAAGGGTCTCTTTGTGTTCCTTGCCCAGCCCATCTATTAGGATTTTCCCCCAACGTTCAGAGATTTCCTCCGGGATTGGTGGACCAAGCACAGGGCCAGATTTCTTTGCTTCTCCCAGCAAATTTAATATTTCAGTTGTTATATTTTGTTCTGAAGATGAAGCTGGTGTTGATGTAGGAGGAACATTCTCGTTCACCTCATGTTCTGATAATATAGCTTCTTCGTCGTGGCTCCCCTCGAAGCTTATGTCTGTGTCGCAGTCGGGAGACCGAGATGGTGAGCCTCCTGAAGATAGAAGCAAATAAATAGTTACTTTCAGGATAGTATCACGTACTATCTCATTAAGAAAGTACGTATTGTATTTCAGGATAATATCACGTATTATCTCGCTAAGAAATACTATTTCTTGTCATCAGGATAACCTTTTTTATAATTTCATCACGGCAGCCTCATGGCGTGTGAGTACCTACGTAGGCACATGTCGTAACATGATTGAATCCCAATGTTCGGCCTCACTGAGCAAGTAAGTATTGTATTTCAGGATAATATCACGTATTATCTCTCTAAGAAATACTTTTTCTTGCCGTCGAAACAGTCTCCGTTGTTATTTCTTGGTTATAGCCTAATGGCGCGTAATACGTAGGTAAGTAGGTATATGCCGGAACATGATTGGAAGTTTTTAATCCCAATGTTCGGTTTTTGCTTAACTGAACAAGTAAATACTGTATTTCAGGATAATATCACGTATTATCTCATTAGGAAATACGCTTTGTTGCGATCAGATAGCTTCATGGGGTGAAATAGGTACCTAAGTAACACGTTACGACCTGATTAAGGGTAAGTAGGTAAGTGACAAAACTTACGTTTTCGACGCTTTTCTTCCAATTTCATCTTGTATCGTTCTATTTTCCGCTCCAGATATGTTTCGTCTTTCTCGTGTTTCCTTTTTCCCATTGTAATTACCTTAAATGTATATATTTGCACAGAAACAAACAGTCGCAATGCGCACACGAACGACGAATGACATGACAGATGGCACAGATCATAGTTCAACTTTTTTTTTTTTACTATGAACAGTGTGGCAATGCAATAAAACGGAAGACGGACTACATTGTCTTAAATCTCGAGGATGCAATATTGAAGTATAATAATATTACTAGAAGTATGCGTTCCATAAAATAAACTTTTGACAAATAAAGGACACCCTAGTGTATAATACAGGTTCTATAAAGTATACGGCATAGCTTACTGAAAGGCAACTGAAAGGCATCGTATGTACTTGTTCAGTTCATCTACAGGTTGAGTTAGAAACCCTCTAAAATAGAGCGTTTTCGGTACTTGAAGTCTAGTGCTAAGAACGCCACAAGAATAGAAATAGACATAGAAATCTTTCACTTCAATCACCTACCTGCCTCATCTTCCTTCTCAAAAGAGTTTACATACAAATTCCGAGACATGAAATCCTTATACATAATACTACTAGCAACCCGTCCTTGATTCACTTTTGTTTATATCGTGAGTTTTCTTAACTCAAGCTATCGTATTTTACGCATAATATAACCTACTAGCTGTTTCCCGCGGCTCCGCCCGCGTGGATGTCGGTTATCGCGACCAAACATAGCCTATGTTAATTCTCGAGGTCTAATCTATTCCTATATCAAATCGGTGTAATCGGTATCAAAAATGCAGTGGTACCGTAGATTATCTCAAACATACCTTTATAAACAAATTCACAATATTCGGTTTCTCGCTTTGTATTTTTAGCAAGG
The DNA here is from genome assembly GCA_963576445.1 of Lithosia quadra. Classification (NCBI taxonomy): domain Eukaryota; kingdom Metazoa; phylum Arthropoda; class Insecta; order Lepidoptera; family Erebidae; genus Lithosia; species Lithosia quadra. The sequence continues at coordinate 4,167,556 of OY754899.1, read as the reverse complement.
AGGCGCATAATATCATTCCTGACACATCACCTTTAAAATTATTTTACGCAATCTCATAGACTCCTTTATCTATAAGTTTTATAGTATACCCTTATAACAGTCAAACTTATTCAACACCTATTCCCTAAATATCAAAAGGGTAAATTATTAAACTCCGAACAATACAACGGGCTTAACATTTAGTTAAACATTCGGTATGTTTGATCCATAAACTGTTCAAAGATTGAACTGTAAATTGGCAAAATTATCTACTATGAACCTAATTTTGAAAGTAACACATCTCATTTTCCTTCAAACAGTATTGAGCTATTTACTTTAGTGTGATGTTTACAAACTTAAATTTGTTGTTAATGAAGACTTTATCTTTATCAAAATAAAGGTGATATTGCCTTGATTAAGTTATTCTTAGTGATGCAATCCGCAACTGTAGCATGTTTCCGTGTATTGCGAACGATTTATGACTAACATACGAATTTGGAAATCTGTTCCGTTAATTAAAAGACGAGTGAATAAATATTTGGCTTCTCTCGTTTCGAAGATATTATGTGGTTAGTTTATGTTTGTTTATTGCTAAGTAATTAGTGGATAATTAAGATTTGCTGTATAGTGTATACCGCTCCTACATTTCATATTAGTAGGTATACTCGTATTATGTATAGGCATATACCTATATTCCGTTTTCGTATGGTTCGCTATCTAACTTGAAAAGTTATGTCAAACTTATTTTAGGTATATTTTTGGTATATAGCTATATTGCTATATTTCTAACTAGATTCTGGCCGTGGCTTGATCTGCTTGGATTTGTGTATGACAAAATTACCAGGCTTTTTTCATTTTCATTCTTTTACTTAATACGGTTTGTGATATTTTCCTAATTTCAAATACAAAATCTACTATTTTCTTTTAAATCCGAATTTAAAAAAGATAATGCAAGGAATTAAAGCATCTAATGAAATTCCAACAATGTCTGTACTCTGTTGCACTACAAGATTACACAGATAGTGTTATTGGTGTAACTACATGTGTTTAGACAGAATTAATTAACAAGCTTGCCGCCTACTGCTACGTTGCATAAGTATACAATATTATTAAGCTTGTTAATCCTTCTAAACATACTATTAATTTACATTTTGTAACTTATATTTAGACAAACAAATCATCTTTCATTATCTATTCATTAATTTGCTCATTCATTCACTCTTTCACTCCTTGGTTCGTTAATTCTATTCATTCATTTGCTCATTGAATCATTCAATCAATCAATCATTTGTTTATTCATCAATTTATTCAAGAATAGAACTCGTATGGAGAAGAATTTTGATGTTTTAAAAGGTTTAACTAATTGTTAGCAATACAACCTTTGTCAAATTATTCACTTTCGATTTATGAAAGAATATGCACTCACTAATATTGTATCATTACCTAATTAAAAATGATTCGCTAGAGATATTATTCTCAGTCAACGGATAAGATGAGTAGGATGATTCATTATAAATCCACCTGACTTCTATCAGGTAGGCAGAGACAAGTTTCCTTTACCGCCATTAAACTTCTTAATTTCATATAATTGAAAGAAAGAATAGATTTATTCAGAACTTAACTTACGATATACTCATATAAATATAAAATACATTTTAATTTACAGAAGTGAGCACAGGCATGTACCTCACAGGTGTGCCAAATAGTGCCTGGTGTTTTCCATTTGGTATACCAGTTGCACATGCTTCTACTCGTAAACTATACATCAATCATAACATTATAAATTTAGCTCGTTGAATAAAATGTTACTGAGAATGACACTAACAAACTTTCACAAAGGTTATAAGTATCAATTATGAACTCAGTACAATATTGCCAGCGGTAATATAACCTTAGTAAATATTATGCTACACTTCTGTACTACAGTTTAAATAGCTATTATGTTACAACTAAAATTTCCCTACAAAATTACTACGCGGTAACTTCTAATGTTGAATTTAAACTTTCAATGAGTGATGCTTGGATTTAAGAATCATGGATAGGGATTTTTATTAATAAATAGTTAATAATAAATATTCTACTAGTGGTATCTAGACCAAAAACAAGTATAGTATAACTGGGTTGTGTTGGAGGTTCTAGAATGCGGATAATCTTGCCTGGATGTATATTTTTTTGTAAATCATACATATTATTATATAAAAACACCCAGACTCAAATATAAATACACATATTCATGAATAATCGCACTGATAACCTACGAGTATTTAACATCTGATACACATTGTTTTTCTTCCCATCACAAAAGTTTGCTGAATCATGAATAGGGCGTATGTTGGGAACATAAAGTTTGAGGCTCGTTTTGAATCTCGTCCAAAAAGTTCCCTAATACTGGCATATGTTGACTTTCGTGGTAGAAAACGCTCAGTTAGCGAAAGAAAGGTTGATATGGATAAAACATTGGGCTATTTATATGTTTTGAAGACGTTTCGTTATACTAAGTAATATTATGTTACGATTATGTAATTGAGATAGTAAATGTATGAAAATGAATGTTTGTGTTTGTATTTGTATAGTAGGTACTTGTTACTTGGTAAATTCTAATAGATTATTAATAATACTGTACTATGCCGTCTGTACGTTAGAGATATTGAAAAAACTTGGGTTATATTAATTGAACGGTACATTTTTTTTTTTGGAATTCTTGTCTGCTTATCTGTTTGTTCGTAATGGACACAAAAACTGCTGAACGGATTTCGTTGCACATTTTTTATGACAAAGGACTTAGTCAGACTTAAAATCTGCCATTATAATTATTTGAATGTTGGTTGAGTAGAATCGGAGACAATACATGATCGAAAATCACGATAATTGAAATAAATTATTTTTTTGAACTTTTAAAATAATCGAAAAATACAAAAAAATATTTAAACACAAACGGTAAATTATTTTGAAAACTATGTTTGAATTGAGTTGTCTGTAAATGACTGTAGATAAAAATAAAGATACCACCAACCCACCGATTGATGTTGTTTAATAGTAAACAATATAGACAGACAGACAACCTTATTGTGTTATCTGATTCACGGGAATAGTAAAATACATTTCTAAATAGACATCATTGATCAAGTATTTGACGGTTTTACAAACAAATATGTATGTTAACTTAGATTAATAGTTCTATGAAACAATAACAACTTTTTTTTGAAGTTGATTGTTGTACGTACGTTGTTTTGACGTCCTTGTCATTACGACGAATTAATTTATATTCCAAGTAAATGTTTGTTACATACAAACCGTTTATTTATATTTGAAATTTATAGGATTGTAACTAGAAAATGTCCTGAAGATAGCAGCTGGAATATATTAGACGTGGGAGACAGAGCACAGAGTAATTGGAATTTGCTAATCCAGTCATTAGGAATTCCTTTGTTCTTTGGAAGAGGTAAATGCCCAGCAATAAATTGTAATAGATTCATTGATTGAACCAGATGTACCCTATAATTGAGATTGAAATACAGTAAAAATCAGTTTCCCCGTGACCATGGCTACTGAAAAGTTCCGAAACTTCGGGCTAATGAAAATTATAACAATACTAAATAAATCGCGAGAGAATCCGTTAAAAATATTTTTATTTGAATGTGTGACTTTTGCAAAAAAAAATGGCGACACCGAAGTTCCAAGTTAGACTGGTTGGACTTTTGTGGGCTCCAACTACCCATAACGACTGCCATAGATGTTTGTATGGCAACCGGGACCGACGGCTTAACGTGCTCTCCGAGGCTCTAATAGACCTGCGATGAATACACACATAACTTCGAAAAGTGTCGAAAAGTCATTGATGTGTGCCATGGTGAACCTGGGATCGAACCCGAAACCTCGTCTCAGCAGTCCATTACCCAAACCACTAGGCTGCCGCGGTTGCTAATAATATGGTAATAATGATAAATTTCTAAGGCTTATCTGTAAACCGGTAAACCTACTGATGGACTGGCGAGGTTCTGGTGTAAGTTTTCCTCAGGCTGGGGGTCAGGCGGCCATTGATAAGAAAGACTAAATAAAACATAAATGTAATTATATTGAACAGTATTCTATATACAGAACTTCTAGGTACAAAACATTTCCTTGCGTGTGTAAATCCTCACGATTACCAGCCCCCCGGAGTTAGTTGTAAGATGGCTATGTCGGATAAAACCAACTGGTTTTCCTTCCTGTTTACGGATCATTATCCAGGGAAGAAACAAAGGAATACTTTTGCAAGGCTCAAATGACGCCTGCATGTCGCAAGTTTAGGAATGCCTATCCTGCACAGTGAATCTAAGTTTTATTTAAAGCAAAGTTTTAACTGGAAATTAATAGTACAGCCCCGCGATTCAGGTTTAATAATATCAACACTGTAGTAGCTGTGGTTATAGTTTATAGTCGTGACTATAGATTATCTTCGGAGTTCTAGGAGAAGTTTGGATTTGAATCCAACCTGACAGGGGAAGTTTGGTACAATCGCTCTCAAAAGTTGTTGAAAATTAACAAACTTAACATTCAAATTCTTAATGAAATCATTGATATTTGGATATTTTTGTGATCTTCAGGGGATAGTTTCATTATATTTGATGTATTCGATGAAATATTTTGACGCAGTGGTTTTAGTTCAGTCGTTAGTCTAGCTGATCAAACTACTGCAACTTTTCAGTTGCAGTAGTCCAGTTGTCAAAACATCAAACTATTACTATACTGAAGTTTTTTGAATGAAGTAACAAATATGCTATAGATTTAGGACTAGGGTCTTATTTTGTAACCATTCATGTTGTTTGTTCAAAGTACTCTTCGTTCTTCATTGAGATACACTCTATCTATACTCAATATAGGGCAAGTGGATACGTGAGTAGGGTTCCGTAATCTTACTGGGCATATTGAAGACAATTTTGATAATAGGTCAGAGCAGTCAATCGACCCGTGTAATATGTTCAAAATGTCGGTGACATTGGCCATCTTACCTTCGGCTAAAGAAATATTGAAGAATTTATCACAAAAAGGCGACTTTTCGAAACATTATTGCGAACTTGACGTCACTTTTGTAAGAACACTAAAAACTCAACGACCTCTGTGACGTAGCGGTAGACTGTTCAATTGCTAAGTCAGAGGTCGCGGGTTCGATTCCTGCTCAGTGCTGTGTGTATGAAGATCAATATTTGTATTGGTTTGGTTATTTTTATGTATCATAATGTATGTATTTACAAAAAAAATGTATCTGAGTATGTTACCCACATTATAGAACCCATAGCATAAGCTAGTTAAGTTATGCTTACTTTGGGTCTAGATAGCGTTGTGTAGAATTTGGTAGATTAAGTATTTTTATGTCTTCTTTATTTAAACTTTGATAATAAACAACTGCAATGATTCAATTAAAATTTGGTGCAATCAGTATTCTAACTAAAAATATCACTGCACAAAGTGATTTCAAATACAGTACTTAAGTCCAAATGATAATGTATTCGACCAAAAAAAAAGTTTACATACTTAACCAAAACTCGATCGTGAACTAAAAAGAAGTATCAAATAAGAATGGTATTTACTTGACAAACATTCCGCCCAAGTTTGATCGATTGCGCTCAATGTATCCTTTACAAATATTACGGATTCTGTTTGCTTCCTTACGAGATATTTCAACAAAAATAGATACTCACCGGACAAATTTTCAAGTTTATTTTAGACTTGATATTGTCCGCGGATCCGCCTGTGTGAAATACTGATACCGTTACTACCGTGACCTAACAGGAATCTAGGATAAAATGTAGCCTAAGTGATATTATCATCCTCTTAGCATTGTTGTCGATTGCTTTCGACTCTTTCTCCTCTTGATTTGGCTTATACAGAGAGATCTGTCCTCTGACTACCTTACTCATGTGAGAGCCTGCCATATAGCCTTATTCGTAAATCTTGCATGCAGGTAAAGTTGACTTGATTCCAAAAGCCTATTACATTGGGACCTAAACATAAACTGGCGAAATGTGGGTGCTAGCACCTCTGCCTACCCCTTCGGGGATAAAGGCGTGAGTTTATGTTATGTTATGATTCCAAAAGTCTTGGTGTCTTGCTCCATGCTCCCGAACCTATTATTTATATTTGTGTCCAGATTCAGCCAGATCCGTTTAGTAGTTTGTACGGGCAAGATTGGACAAGATTAATAACAATTTTTTGGTAGGTAAAGAACGACTTCTTATTTTCACGAATATAAAAAACATGTCAGACTGCAAGCATTTTATTTTACAATAAAACGACTATAAATTGCTTATTTTGCTCAATACAGGGGGGATTTTATTACTATTAAATATATTATTAACCGCACTCCAGTCTACGACGACATCCTTGGCAGTCTGCCGACAAAGTAAGAGGCCTTTATCAAAGAACCGTCTCCTGCCACCTATAACTTGACGTTTTATTAACAGCTTTTTCGGGAAAATAAAATAAAAGTGTGCCTATATATTTTTATTTAAGTTTACCTACAAGATTTACATCACTCATGAATAAAGAAAATATTCAAGGACTTGTTATAAAAAGCCATCTGGATCCAAACTGAACATAATATTTATACTAAACTTGGGATATTTTGAACGATTTTAAACACAAAAATATTTTTTTGAATTCTGGTCTGTTTATCGATTTGTCTGTTTGCTCGCGACGCAAAAACTATTCGACGAATTTGGATGCAGTTTTTAATTAGAGAGGTCTTCGCTCAGACTTAAAATCTACCGTGTGTTTGATTGCAATTGGTTAAGTAGAACCGGAGATATGATCAAAAAACGCGAAACCCACCTCCGCGCATGCGGAGCCGCGGGCATCAGCTGTATAGACTGTGTCCATGAAGTATATTGCACCTTTCAAACGATGAAACGATTTTTTCCAATGAAATGCAGTTTCAAATATAAATATAATTATTATGCTCACAACTCGGCTTATGATATAAAGTTTTTTTAGCCAATCTTGACCTACTGCTGGGAAAAAGGCCTCCTTATAAGAATTTCTGCAAAGGTTACAATGTCGATTTCAGCACTGCAACTTCATATTCACATAAATCTCTACCACATAAACTCGTTACCGTACCGTTAACCGAAGTTAGATTAAATACTACGTTGCGAGTGGCTTTCAACTTAAACATTGCACTGTACTGTTTCAATAAGAACTTATTTGCACAGTTACCGGTTATTAAAACCTTACTACTTTTGTAAGGTGACGGATTATAATGTAGTTTTTAAACGGAATTAATCCTAAAAATGCCTTAATTATCACCATTATAGTTAAAATACGTATCAAATTTTATGTTAATTGAAATCCAGCATAATTAAACACTCAACTAGTGAAACCACACGCATTGAAATATAATTATTTGTTTCGAAATTCATATTTCTTATCAATTATAGGCAATAATGAGGTAATTAAATTACACAAAATAGTATAAAAGCATGTGTATCTGCATTCTAGAACACATAACACAAGCTAGTTAAACTATGTTTACTTTAGGTCTAGAGAGTGCTGTGTAGAATGTCTTAGAATCTTCCCTCAAAAATATAGCGCACGGTAGTTCCCATTTTGTATTTATTTTTCCAACCTGTGGACTTCATACAAGAGTCCAGTGAATAATGGGTTACCATGGTGAACACTCAACTGTTTTATAGTATCCATATTTTGATTATGAAATGCTCGACAAATATGGGATGCATCAAACGCAATTATGACCATGTTTTGACTAAATTACGTCAGTTTGCGTCCGCTGCTGTCTATCATGTACCCATTACCAAAATAATTTCCATAACTGAAATTTAACCATTAATAATATAATTATAAATTCATTGAAACAGAAGTTAATTCTGTAGAATGAGTTACCTATTAGTTCTATTGATAATTTTTGATACTTAAATCTAATTTTAGTTTATTTACTTTAACCTGTAATTATTCTAAAACTTTTTTCCGGACCATTAAACCTTGGGATTCTTATATTATGTCCGTGTTCTATGGATTCGTTCTTAACCTCCTATTAACTTCGTTAACTTGATTTTAATGTGTTTTTTCTATAAGAAAGCATTTGATGAGGCCCTTAAGTTGAGGGCTACCACTGTGACTTTACGTTTAGCTTTCCATCAGGCGAGGTGAAATCATATTGACGTGTTCAATATAAAAAAAAAACAGAAAAAATTCTGAGCCTCTTTTAAAATCTGCCGTATCTTTGATTGTAATTGGTTAAGTAGAACTAGTGATAAAACCAACCTCCGTGCGGGCGGATCTGCAGGTTACAGCTAGTAGTGTATATAATAGTGGATTTAACTTACAACTTTTTCCGACATAGCTTGAAGAAGTCATATTGATATATCCTACATAGAGAAAAAACTTTACCAGAAGTCAATATGAACACAAAATACATAGAGATGATTATTTGTTACCTCTTTGTAATATACACCCACACGTGTATATAAAAGACAATAATCCCACATCAATAGAAAAATCGCGATGCGAGAAAATCTTCGCACGTCGGCGTCTATACGAGATCTATTCGAGTCATTCGATTGGTATTCGATGCATAATAATAATCGGTATGCGTTTATACGAATTCCACGCTACTGGCAATTCGATTCGATTCCTGTGGAGCCTTTTTTCGTATGAGACTTGAATCGGAATGAGGATCGTATTAGTGATTACTTTATGGTTGAAATGTTTAATGCTTATTTGAATGTAAAATTCATTAGAGAGTCGAGTTTGTAATAGATTTGAGTGGTGGTAAAACATGGTAAAAACTTTAAAGTTATTTTTTCTTCTTTTAATGAGATGTTGTACCCACTAAAAATTGATGATGGAAACCATTTTTTTCATGCGATAACATAACATAAACTCACGCCTATATCCCCGAAGGGGTAGGCAGAGGTGCTAGCACCCACATTTCGCCAGTTTATGTTTAGGTCCCAATGTAATAGGTGGCGAGCCTATTGCCATTAACCGGGCACTTATAAACCTGCGAGAAATACACACATAACTTCGAAAAGCATCGAAAAGTCATAGGTGTGTGCCATGGTGAACCTGGGATCGAACCCGAGACCTCGTCTCAGTAGTCCATTACCCAGACCACACGGCTACCGCGGTCTCTTCATGCGAAAATCCCTACGGATACCGCCCTAACCGGCCAGTGGTAGCCATTATGTTGGACTTGAACTGACTAAAGTTGCACGCCGCCGGTAGATTCTTGAATTTGTAGGGTGTAGGGAGGCCCTGGTATTTCTCTCGCACGCCGACTGACCTCCCAATGATGATTCTCCTCCGTTGATCGGCAGATGTTCCAACTAAAAGGTGGGGTTGTTTTGGACCCAAAATATGTTAATAGAACCTCATACATTGGATAAATCTCAAAACTAATAATAATCTAGGTATAATTCGGTGTGAATTGATTTTACTTCTTTTATTGTGAAATCATGTAAGACCTAGAATACCTATTAAACAGTCTTTAAGATAAGGATGCCTATGGACTCGTCATTTATCAAGTAATAATTAGTCGATATGGAAAATAGAATATGTATGATGAGCGGGTGGGGTAGCTGTGTACATCTTACGAGCCAACAAAGACGGCAATATATTTGTACTACCTTCAACCTATCGAACTCGTGCCCTCAAGCGAGAAATTCTTTTCGTTTCGCACGAAAAATTCTGCACATATTTGAAAAGTATTTAACTATGTACATTTCCTTGCAGTAATGTGTGAATATTATGCACCAATATTTATTCAGTGAATAAAATGAATGCATGATAATATTTGCATGAAATAAGCTACAATTTAGATGAGATATTTAAGTAAACAAGTACAACAGTAAACAATTTAGCGTAGGTATTTCACTAACGTTGGCATGCAAAAAATAGACGTTTTAATAAGTATTACTTGGTAATTGATGGTGATATTGAATACTTACTTATCACACTACTCACTTTGTTTTGGTGTGGGTATATCTATGTATAATATGTACCTATGTATAAGTATTTACAAAAAAAAAGTAACAATCGTATGTTTATCCATATTTTAGAACCCATATCACAGCCAAGTGAGCACTGTGTAAATTGTCGTGGCATACCTATTTATTTATTTAACCGCATGAATTTTAAAAAAATCATAAAGTAAACTATGCATTTCTTGCAAAAAAGTATTCGACAAAACTGACGAGAAAATCAGAGCGTGAAAGAATAGCAAACAACCGACCAAACACAGTCATTTATCACCTTAATAGGGTTAAGTACCGGTCACACCGTAATTGATGGTGACATTTTCAGTTGGTTGAATGGTTACCATAAAACAAGATGTATACATTGCTACACCCTTTCGTTTGTGTGTGAAAGAGTTGAATTTTGGTGAATATTCAATATTTGACCTGGTTTGTATTTACACTAATAGTTTAATATTTTAGTTTAGTTAGTTAGTTTAGTTTAGTTGTAGTGTGAGACTTCTTTTTAACTATAAATTTCTCTTATATCGATGAAGATATAAACTCTAAAACATCTAGAAACATAGTTTGGTGATTAAATACCTCAAGAATTAAATTAATTAAAACAGCAAAATATTGTAAAGAATATTATTCTTTATAATATTTTGGTGTGTGATAGTGTTACTGTGTGATAGTGTTACATGCTTACACATTTGATCGCATCACGGTAGTTTTATTATAATTAATTGTAAATATTTCGTGGATTACTTTAATATTGATTAAGTAGGAAAAATATTGATTCGTAAATTACATAGATGCACACACAGACTACAAAATGATAATACCTTTTAACAATATTATTCATTGAAACGTTAGATAGTATTTCATAGTTTTTTATTACTAAGGTATCTGTTACCGAAACTGCATTAATGCATTTTTTTATATAGGACACGTCATAATGACTTTGCCTCGCCTGATGGTAAGCTAAAAGTAAAGTCTCAGGACTGGGGTCACCACTAATACACTGGTCCTCAGCTTGACGACCTCATCAAATGCATTTATAACTATAAACAAACTAAAGACATAAAATAAGACTTAGATTAAAATCCAATGAAGTCTAGAAAAACTTAAATATTAATAAGAAATAATAAACCCGAGCACAGGCTACAAATAAAGCCCGGTTTAACAGCCAATTCGGTCCGGATTAATAGAGCAGGAGTATAGAACAAAGCGGTTGAAAACAAAGAAAAAGCCAGCGTAACCCCACTAAGATCCGTAGAGATTTTTGAACGCGTCAATTTTTCTGGGTACCGTTTGATAACAAGTAGATAATGATTTGAGTTCGATTATGAACTTAGTCACAGGTAGTCACAGGGTTACAACTAAAAGATTCTGATTTTTTGCGTGACTGTCCAAATAATGAGTTTGGGTAATTTGGACCAGTCGACCGATTAAAAATCTGATTCCGTTGAATGATCACGCGGGTTTCATTTCGAATGGGTCCAGTTGACTGAAGACTGATAGGCGTTGTTCTAAAAAGTGAAAGAATATGAAGTGAATATACAGGACATGACTTGTTCAGATAGCTCAAATTGGTTAGAGTATGCCCTCGTAAAGGGCTGGTTGCGGCTTCAAATCCCGTCCTGGATTTTTACTTTTGCCGCATAATCTATAGGACAATCGATTACTTTCCTACTAGTTATTACATTTAACCTTTGGATGTTATATTTTTTTGTAATTTAATGTAAAATTAAATTTAAGAAAGTACAGAACCCAGTACATAGCCGGAGGTTAACTTGCGCTCTTAATCTTGTTTTTGTACACAAAGAATATTTTTGATCTGAATTATTTACCTACATTAATAAATCTTCCTACTTTAAAACATTTATAGGTATTGTGAATGTTTTATAGAATAAAATATTTATGTAGGTACTTTTAATTCTAAATTAGGTACTTTTCAATCCCTAAGGAACTGTTTTCTACTGAATAAATGATATCCTTTGATATGTTTATACCCTAATCGTGTTATGTTATTTAACGATAATAATGGATTGAGTAGTTAAAATGTAAGAGCTTAATTAGATCTGGACTTAAACTTACTAATTATTCTAAAATAGAAGTAATCTAAGTTACGCCATTTCCCTGTTAAAGTTTCATTCAAATAGCCCTAGCCATTTCAAAAACTAATCAAGTTTAACAAATTAAAAGATAGATAAACCAACATAGTTTAAAAAAATGAGGTTCGTGGTTTTGTATAAAATTATTAAAAACAGAGACAGACACTTCAATTTTATTTATTTGTGTGTATAGATGATAGTGAAGATTATTATTAAATCTTCAATATTTTTACACAAGTTTGTATCTGCGAATACATTATATTAAAACAGCTTTTAACAAATTTTATCCTATCTAAAAAGAATCTAGGGTATAAGCCACTAAAATCATATCGATCGCTCCTAATATTAATACTTCAGGTGGTTATCTCTACAAATATAATTATCATTATTAAAAATGGGATATAACGGGATTTTCATTATCGAAAATGGGATTAATGCAAACTTCGAGGAGTCGGAATAAGAAAGTATCTTACAAAAATCTACGGTTAAAGAGTTGCTTAGTGTTATCTTTTTGGAAGAGGGTTCAACGCAACCCATTAGAAGGGGAGTAGTTTGGGTCAGTCTTAATAGCATGTTAGTGATATTTGTAGCAAGCAATTATACGCAGTAAACTAGTAGCCACTTGCCATGATTCCTTGCTTTGCATTGCAGAATATTTAAATGGAAAGCAGGTTCAGAATTGAGCAAGTGATTTAATAAGGATTGATTCGTCCGAAATTTTAGAACATTTTAGTGCGAATCGACTAATAAACCGATAGGTATTTGTAGTATTACTAGCGTTTATAGGCGCCTAACTAGTAGCTACTTGCTATCAGGCAGCTAATTGCTTTACATCGCAGGATATTTAAAAGACAAACAGGCCTGAAAATGAGTAGGTAATTTACTATGTTACGCATATAAAAGCAATAAAATAGACCAAAAAAGAACTCACAATGAGAATGTAAATTTAGTCAACTCGGTCCGTGGATCTAGTCGACTTACAGCTACGCATAGGTCAACTGGGCCCATTGACAAATTTTGCGATTTGTACAGTCATGAAGAAAATTGTTTGAGATACAACTGTGAAAATATTATGGAGTGATGTTTTTTTTTGTTCAAAGAGTGGTTTGGCTCTAAGACACGCACCGCTGACTCCCAAAGTCCTTGTTTGCCTAAGTTCTAAACAAAACATAGCAAGAATACGTGCCTGAAAGTTTTTGTTTGAACGTGGGTTAAGTCTATGCTCGTATTTACTTTGATATATTTATTTTTTGGTTCCTATAGGTACTTATCTTGTAGGCTCAAAGACGTAGCAATTACTGATAACGTAAGCTCCATCAAATAGACGTACAAGAGTCATTGCACGAATTTTTTTCGGCTTTTCGGTCCGTTACCCTTCCCCCCATCCCTCAAATTTTTAATAATTTTTAGTCCATCAATAAAGCTGTTTTTGCATTTTTGATTCCTTTTTTCCACGAAAACAATGTGTTTTTCGGTCACAAGAACATTAATATTTATGTGACTATTACATGCTGCATGATTTCTCTGTTACCTGTCAAATGGTTTATTTTTTAACTTCAATTTCATTTCACATTGTATTAACCTACATACAATGAAACCCGAGATATTGAGAATTAAACGTTTTTATTCTCTTCTGTAAAGTTGTCATTTTTCGATTACCCGAATATTCGATGGCGCCATCGATAAGATCAAATACTTAACGAAATTAAGTAATTATTCCACACATGCTTACTTATCTGTAGCTGGTAATAGAGTCAAGTGCCACTTAGTGATACGGATAAGCTGGTTAATATATGATTGATATTGATCAGTTTGACCCTGTTTATTGTCTTATTTCCTTGTCATTATTATCTTAGCGTTGATCCCGGTAGTATCTGAGGCTTTAAGCTACTAAGAGCTTGGGGTCCGAACCTTGAGCTTGAGGAAAAATTTATGATGCATCCAAGTAGTTCCAATTTTATAAGTAAAATTATTACAAAAATAATTTACCATCAAAGGTATCCAACGCTTTTCGGCAAAGCATTTTCAAGATAAAAATCTTTTTGATATAATATTCTGAAGTTAATAATCTAGTCTACTTTTATCGAAACTTGTTCGAAGTGGAAGAATACTTTAACTGCAATTTTATTTGTTTAGAGAACTCAACTCTCAACGAATATTATTCAGCAGTGAAATGCGAACTATTGTGCGAAACAACAGGAATAAACAGGAACAAAACAAAACACCCTGAAGCGTTTTGTTCTATATTAGCTTAAAATAACTACCTACTAACTGAAACTTAAAGCAACCATAATTGACGGTAGTTAATGTCAATTAACTTGCAAGATTAACGAACTGTTTCTTGGAATTTTAGCAGATTCAAAATGGTTGGTCAAAAAACACAAATATTTGCCAACTTTGTCCTTATGCTTATAAAGTAATTATAGTAATGATATTATAATAGTAATTATAGTAATTTTCAATTTTTATTTTTTTATATACCACTTAAGTGGCAGACAAGCACACGGCCTACGTTACACCTGACGGAAGCAGTCATCGTGGCCTATGGACGTGTACAACATCTCAGGATCGTTACATTCGCGCTGCCGACCCTGGAGGTTGGATAGAGTTTCTATGCTGACCTGACAACGCAGGAGACTTTGGTCTCCCATTGACAGCGCAGACTGAATCCCTCCAGTGAGTTCTAGCTACCCTATTTTAAGAAAAAGTATACATGCATTAAGTTGTACGCATAATTGTGTACGAGGCCAAAAATCTTACATAATTTATTATTAGGTAGGTACTCGTCTTATCCTCCAGCCCGCTGTTTGCTTCTGTTCTCACAAATTTTTTAAATCTTGCAAATACATTTATTTGACTTCTGTATTTCTGGATTGAATAGTTCAAAGCCGTACAAAAATCAAACCCTGCCATGTCAATATTAATGAAGTGTAGAACAACCCATACGACTGTTCCATGGTACATAAACACATTCTCACGTTTCCAAGAACTCATAAAAACCTATTCCTGTAACCAGTATCGTAGTATGAACGGACCGTAATAGAGGTGTTTGATGGTTTAGACCCTTGAAATAGGGGACTAGTTGTAACAAAGTTGGAACTGTAATTGTTCAAACTAATAGACTCAATTGGATGAAAGGTGAACACTTTAAACGGTAAAATGTAAACGGGAATTAACGCGATCATGGTATAGGTATATACATACCTTTGGAATGCCTGACGTTTCGACCAGGTTACACCGGCTGTGGTCACAGACAGACTGGTTCAACTGTGCACAAGATATGAAATTAGAAACAGGTGAGTGAGATCCTGTTATAATTTAGTTAGAAATTTATTTCTATGAGTATTATAAAGGGAGAGGTCGAATTTTGTGAGGTTCAATATAAAAGTTACTTTTACTTATTTACCAAGTTTACTTATAGCGTGAAGCTAGCTTATAGCATAGTTTTAACATAATTCCTAACAACAATCAAATATGCGTCAATAGATTACACGTTGATACAGAATGCGTTGAAGAAATAAAGGTTCACTGCTCGTTCCCCGTAGGTGATAGCATGGTTATAATTGTAGACTTCTTAATAATATTCGTGCCAAATTTGAAGTAAATCCATACAGTACTTTTTGAGTTTATACCGGACATACAGACAAACAGACAAAAACTCTAAAAAGTCAGTATATTTTTGGTTTCGGTATCGATTGTAGATCACACTCCAATTACCTATTCTTTTTAAAAAAATATTCAATGTACAGTTTTGACTTTCCCATCATTTTATTATATGTAATAGATAAATATTTGATTGAGGCTACCAGGCTTTCCAATAAAGACCATTGTTCTTAATTTATTTACTTGGATTTCGTAGTTGGTGACTTGGACAGCGGAAGCGGATGCCTTTGTTGTCGACATATTTCCGTAATAAACAATGGCTATTGTGGGAATACAGTTTTAAAGTCCTTTTAAAATGGCCTCACATTTTTACATACATAATATAGGATTAACTTACTATTCGTAACTTAAAATTAATCCTACTAATAATTATTATGAATGCGAAAGTTTTTCAATATATATTTATAATTGTTGCTCTTTTACGCTAAAATAGCTTCACGTATCTCGCTGAAATTTGCTACAGGGATAGATTATAGTCTGGAATGACAGAGGTAGCCATAAAATGGCAGCTCGCGATTTCACACACATAATTTTTTGTTCGCGTTCATGGTAATCTATTCCAAGGATAAAAATCTTATGTATTATTCCAAACCATAACCTACTCTTGTATAAAATTTTAACCCAATTCTGTTTAATATATCGAAACTTTAACATTTAGAATAATATAAATAGAAAGTTTATAGAATAGGATTTTTAAAATGACAGGGGCATTGACATTCTCTTTTCATTTAGTATTGAATTTTAATTATTTAATTTTATCATTTGTGATTTTGCAAGTACTCATTTGCTTACTGGAAATGTTATGTTTTTCATTTAGTTAATTTAAATTATTCCAATTTTAAATGTTGTGTATGTTAATTCGGTATTCATGATTTTGTAAGCTTTCACAGTGAACTGAATTTGAAGCCGCTCTTGCGTAGCGTACCAACACTTTACTGTCATGCGGGTCATGCCATCCATACAGCCAAATATTTCCTACTCAAAGATTATGAAGGTAATCTTTGAGTAGGAAATATTAAAATAAAATTCTATTAAAATAAAATTACCTTTTTCTTATCTATCTACTTTTTTCCTCTTTCTTTCTTCCTTCTTTCTTATATTAGCCTTGTTTGTATCTTGTAAACAATAAAGAGTAGGTAACTATCTATCTAACCTACCATAAAGAAATCATAAAATATTATAAGAATAATAACCATTCATAATAACACTCACAAATTAAACACTCAATGTAATAACAATAAAAAATGAACCTTTGAAATACTACCCTCACGAGTGACAGCATTGTTCTCGAAATAACCGGCAACAATGGGTAATAAAGAGACTTGCGGTCAGAGTGGAAAAACAAAAGAAGGTTCAATGAATCAAGCTCGTGCCGCCAGGTGAACTTGCCCCGACTGTTTGTCTATCTTTAATAGTACTGATACATAGCTTTGATGAATGCCGTGTTAAGGAGAAGTTTAGAAGGTGATTTAGTTTTACTTAAAATCCAAAAGTTAGTTGTTTATTTGCCTAAATAACATAACTACGTTTAAAAAACCAACTTCACAAACTAAAAACGTTGGTAGTTATTTTTTATTTTTTACTTTTTAGTGTACAGATTTAGAAGAGTACCTATTTATGAGGTTTAAATTGTGTAAAAATAGGCATCAAAAACAGAATTTTGCCGTAAATTTGATGATTTCTCCTCGATTTTCCCAAGATTCCAGCATCAGATCCTAATACCCTCTTTCAAACAATAAAAAAATTACAAAATTAATCCATAATTGACGCCGCTATCGCGTAACATACATACAAAAAATAGCGTACGAATTGAGAACCCCCTCCTTTTTAGAAGTCGGTTAAAAACAATAAACTTTTTACATTTTCTAAATTCTAGTACAGGTACAGTACCCAGAGTCAGGGCGCGAGGGAAATACCTTCATTATGCCACGGCGTGTATAGACACAAGACAGCATGCGGTTTTAGTCGGTTCAAGTCTGACATAACCACCCCTGTTGGCAGCGAGAGGTATCCATGAGGATTTCCGCACAAAAAAAAGGTACGGTACCCAGGATAGCCAAAGTTCACTGGAGCCCTTCCCTTACCCCTTCACCTCTTCACCCTTACCTAACCTCCCCTCCCCCTTCAGGGCCACCGCGTGTGACGCCCTTGGTTCGTTCATAGGTTACGTTGACCGCTTCCTATCAGGTTGATGGGCCGTAGGCTTGTCTGCTACTTCAGTGGCATAAGAACCTGCGTTACTGAGACTATACAGAAAGAAAGAAATGTTAAACTATCAACCCCATACTAGGTTTAACCTATCTCGTGGAGTTTTTATGTGCTGCATTTGCATACTTTTTTGTATGTGTTTAAACGCCTAGCAGTGGGCCAAATCTCGTAAAAAAATATATCCAAAATTCACTTTCAGTCTATTTTCGATCTCAAAGCGATCTCAAAAAGATTTTATTGTAACCAAAAGAATTCCTTTTCATTTGAATAACCTGTGTGTATCAGCGATGATGTGTTATTAAATAAATTTTATTAATTACAGGCGAATTTATTTCAGGGCGTGTCGCTAAGATTAAATTCGACTTATAAGCGACGCTAAGACGGGTTTCTGAAAGGCTAAACGTTTGTGTCACGTTTATAAGAGACTGGCTTTGGCTTTACTCGTGTATGATGTAATGTTATTATATCCTTGAATTTCAACATATTCTTGAGATAAACGTTTTTATTAAGTATATTTTCAAAAAGGTTATCATAATTAAATACATCGTGCGTAGTTGACTAACACTATTGTACCAAATGTATTGTGTGTAATAGCGTAACATTCGTCCTTATCATTCGAGCGCCAATCCACGTTGCATTCAATTGCATTTTGGAGCGTATAAAAGTCGTACAAGTGAAATCAAAAAGAAGCGGACCTCGTGTTCCGATCAGAAACCAGGTTGATGACGATGCTGATGATTATTTTTTAACTAATTTCTTAGAACATTTTATTATATTGTTTACATATTTTTATAGAATACTTTGCTATCTACAAGAACGTCATTTCTTTATTGAAATAGGACACCGCGAAGTGAGGTCTGTCACGTTATTCTGTCTCAAACCTATCGTTAATTTTTTTATATGGGACACGTCAAAATGACTTTACCTCGCCTGTGGGTAAGCTAAAGGCAAAGTCTCAGGACTGGAGTCACCACTACATACACCGGTAGTGCTACAGTGGCGGCCCTCAGCTTGACGGCCTGATGAAATGCTTTTTCACGCCCCGCTTATCTCTCAAATGGAGAATGCAGAAATACAAAACTAAATAAATTTAATATAGGCACTGCACGAGAATAGAGACGAATAAAAATGGCCGCGACTGGTTGTGAACACTCTCATAAAACGATATGCATTGGACTACACACAAATAATATTATACTCACACTTCATATTGCTGGTGTTATTTCATACTTGGGTGTCCCTGGGCTGTTTTACATCAGACGATAAATTATGTTTGCAGCTATTTGGGTAAATTAGCCAGTTAATTAAATGCTTCGGACCTAGACCGACTAATGTGACCGATGTCGGACTTGAATTCGACTGACCAAGGGCCACGGTTTCCCCGTTTTGCCCCCGGGAAAAGAAGGAAGGTGCATCGCGCAAATACGCCGGGTTAGATTCCAGGACGACCTCCTGTCACCCCTGCCCCTCCGCTCGGAGAACCAACTAGCCCGCTACTGTGCCCTCTGCTAGTTAGAGTCAAGTCACACGGAGAGTCCCCGAGCCTCTACCCTAGCCGCAGGCAGCAGCGTTTCCTCCATTACCCCGGTGCCTTAGTCCTTCATTAAATTAAACATCTTCATTAATCAGCTAAGTAATTATTACATAGTAATTTGGCATTTTTACTTTCATTTTCATTGGAACAATATTCTTCTTTATGTAGAACTATTTATTTAACACCAGGTTTATTATTCACTAGCAATTTATCAATGCCAACGACCCGATTGTTGTGCTTACCGGTCTGTCGTCGTCTAAGAAACAAATTATAATTTCACCAACCTGGCCCTTAACCTCAGTAACATTCAGTATATTAGCTAAATACGACTCAATTCAAGTTTACTCGCAATCAATACCGATTCAACTTGTTCAGACACCGCCTGTGACAAGATTAATGTCTTGCCAACTTTAGGCGTAGGTACCTCGCTCGTTTACACCTAGCAGGTGCATTTATAAATTGAACCTTAATACTGCTTACAGAAGGTTACTAATTGTACGTAATAAATGTTATAAATTTGTGAAAAGTCTGCATATAACCACGAGTTTGAAATCGGAATCGAGGCTTCATCAGGCACGTGCTTTTTAACTTTCGCATCATAATCAGAGTTTCGAGTTTCATGAAGCTTGACTTAAAATTTTGGGAGGTAACTGTGGCATGCTCAGTTTCAAATTGTGACTTAAAGAATTATGGTGAGTTTGCAGAATGTGAATTAAAAACGAGTGGAGTTTGTGTGATTTTGGTACGATTTACAGAAAAAACAACAATCGATAGGGCCGGGCCACCTTAAAATCATAGATGGCCTAAGGTTAGCTGGAGTGAGAGGGAAATACTTTATTGGTTCTTACACCCTGGTGAGACCAAGACGGGCGTCCAATTTTAAACTGTTCTAGTCCGACATGAATGAATTTCCGCACAAAAACGTACCTTGGTATATATACACTTCAGCAAGTGGAAAGACATTAAAATATTTTTTTCCTAATTGAAAAACGAAGTAGTTTTATGTATGAGTCCGAAAACGGTTATGATGGACTAAAATTGTAGTAGGTATATTTAAAGAATCCCGAATAAAAAAGGAAAATTTAATCATTCAGTTTGCAAGCATGTAGTTAACATACTACTACTTAAATAGAGATACAGTCATCACTACCTAAAACTTTCTCAATTCACATTTAACACCTTCACTACGCTTGAGGGCAAACTGTTTAATTAATCGCAAGCCCCTCAGGTTGAAGCTAAATTACTTCGTACTTTACATCAACTCTTGCCCTAACTCAAAAGGAACAAAATATTGATAGAATGGATAGAATACTCTATTCAACAAACAAAATTTAATTAATTGGAATAAAACCAAATTATTAAGAACAAAACAAAATTATAAATAAAATAACTTAAAGTCTATTTATTGATTTTCAAATTTAATTAAAATCATTGACAACCAGATGGCTATCTATGGACATATGATTTGTAGCTATAGTAAGTATCACAAAAGCCTATAAAACTGAAACCCACCACTATAACATTTGGATCTTCATTCCTAAGACTTTTTCATATAAGTGTACTATCAGGCAAATTGTAGTCATATTTACGTGCGCTACATAATCACACCTAAATTGAGGTACACGGGAAGCCACCACTCCCGCTTCCAATGCATTGAGAGACACTGCCGAAAACTTTGTGCAGGGTACACCGCGTGAAGGTTCCGGACCACGCACTCTCATATAAACATACCTCGTACTAAACGGTTCAGCTACTTGAAGATTTGGATTAGTTTACCAATACCCGTGTTTCTCTTTTTGAGGTCGTCAAACTGATAATAGAAGATTTCAATCTTCAGCCTTCATTTACATTTAGATCTTATATTTAAAGTATAAAAAGAAAATCTTTCACGGGAAAAATGTAATACAAATAAAATGATCTGTAAATTCTTAAATGAGATTTACGATTATCTATAAATTAGATTCAAACCCTGTTGCCAGCTAGCGCGCTTCCGTTCATTTATTAACCCATATATTTCCATAAACGAACGAATTTTGATTTTATTAACAAAAATTTCCCCTTCTTGCACGGCCCATAAATGTCTGGTGTAACACGTGTCAAATTATGCCTTAATTGATTTACCCGTTAGCAAATTGTTAAGGTCCTGTGCCGGTACGAGAAACCCGGATGTGACCAGCCAACTGTGAGTCTATTAATTTGATTCATCAATGTAGATTGCTTTATTTGGGACAACAATTGTTCACATTTTATCTTCAATTAGCCTGTCGACGTCCACTGCTGGACATAGGCCTCTCCCAATGTACGCCATACCACCCGATTTTCCGCCTTTCGCATCCAGTCCATCCCAGCTACCTTTTTCAGGTCATCGGTCCATCTGGCTGAGGGGCGTCCCACCTTCCGTTTGCCGACTCGTGGTCTCCACTCTAGGACTCGTTTGCTCCAACGGCCATCGGTCCTTCGACAGATGTGGCCAGCCCATTGCCATTTCAGCTTGCTTATTCGGCGAGCTATGTCGGTAACTTTGGTTCTTTGACGGATGACCTCGTTGCGAATTTTGTCCTTCAAAGAAACTCCAAGCATAGCTCGCTCCATGGCCCGCTGCGCGACTTTAAATTTGTGGACTAGCCCCACAGTCAGTGTCCACGTTTCGGCACCGTAGGTCATGACTGGTAGGACGCACTGGTCGAAGACCCTCGATTTCAGGCATTGCGGTAAGGGGGAGGAGAAAACCCGACGCAGTTTGCCAAATGCTGCCCAACCCAACTGAATCCTTCGGGCGACTTCTTTCTCGAAGTTGTTTCTACCAAGCTTGATGATCTGCCCAAGGTAGACATATTCCTGAACAACTTCGAGTGTCGACCCTTCGACGTCGATCGGTCCCGGCCTGATATGTTCGTTGAACATAATCTTGGTTTTGTCCAAGTTCATGCCGAGACCGACACGTCGAGAGGCTCCATTTGGGCTGTGCAGCATCTTGCCCAGCTGTTCCAGCGATTCCGCAACTATAACAATGTCGTCGGCGAACCGAAGGTGTGAAATGCGTTCGCCGTTTATGTTAATTCCCCGTCCAGTCCAATCCAGTGTCTTAAAGACGTCCTCCAGTGCGTTCGTGAATAGTTTAGGGGATATAACATCCCCCTGTCGTACTCCACGCTGTAGTGTAATGGGGTTCGTTTTCCGGTCTTGGAGCTGGACGGACATGGTGGCAGTGTCATACAGACATCTCATCACCTCGATATAACGCCAGTCGACGCGGCACCGTTGCAGAGCATCCAGAAATGCCCAGGTCTCGATGGAGTCGAAGGCTTTCTCGTAGTCCACAAAAGCCATACACAGCGGCTGATTGTACTCCTCGGTCTTTTGCACAATCTGCCGAACAGTATGGATGTGGTCCACGGTGCTGTAGCCTTTTCAAAACCCGGCTTGCTCTGGTGGCTGGAACTCATCGAGCTTACTCGCGAGGCGATTTGTGACGACTCTCGAGAACAACTTGTAGATATGACTCAGGAGTGAGATGGGTCTGTAGTTCTTCAACAAAGCCTTGTCGCCTTTTTTGAAGAACAGCACCACCGCACTCCCGCTCCATGCCCTAGGTGTTAAGCCCTGCTGGATGACGGAATTAAAGAGACTCGCTAGCTCCTTCAGGATTGGGGTCCCGCCTGCTTTTAGGAGCTCCGTAGTTATTCCGTCATCGCCAGGGCATCTGTTGTTCTTTAGCTGCTTGAGAGCCGCCTCTACCTCACACAGCTCGACGTCGGGTATCTCCTCGGTGAAGTGGCGCGTGAGGGGGGCTCTGTGGTCATCATCGCTGTGTCTCGTCGGTTTTATCATCCGTGATGCATACAGCTGTCCGTAGAATTTCTCTACCTCTTGGAGAATCTCGAACTTTGAGGTAATAGTTCTGCCATCCGCAGTTTTAAGTTTCGTCAGATGGGACCTCCCCAACTGCTGAGCGAACACTTTCGACCCCCGATTTTGCTCGATTGCTGCCTCTATTTGGCGAGTATTGTAGCGTCGGAGGTCGCGTCGTATCAGCTTTTTAATAAGTTGGTTGAGGGATCTTTCATCTGACGAAGATGACTGAGTGGAGGGCTGATCTCGCCTCCTCCTCATAAGTTCGAGAGTCTCGGGTGAGAGTTTGGACTCTAGCCGTTTGCTTTTGCCGGGAAACAACTTCCGAGACACTTCTTGAAGCGTTTTGACCACTGTATCGGTTCTCTCATCAATGGTGCCAGTGGTTTCCAATATTGCGAAACGATTTTGAAGTTCCAATTGGAACTGTTCAGACCCCAGGGCTGCTTGGAGCGCCGTAGGTCGGAGAGTCGACTTTATCATACGGAACCTTTCAGCTTTGAAGTTGATATTTAGAGAGCCTCGGACAAGTCTGTGATCACTGTTGGTTTTAAATTTGTGGATCACGGAGACATCTCTAAATATGTGCTTACTACCGGTGATGAAGAAGTCTATCTCGTTCCTTGTCACAGCATCGGGGCTTCGCCAAGTCCACTTCCTGTGGGGCTTCTTCTTAAAGAAAGAATTCATCAAGAAGAGCCCTTGCGATTCAAGGAAGTTTATTAGCATTTGCCCCCTGTGGTTTCGGCGCCCCACTCCATGGGGTCCGATTCTCGTTTCACCACGTTCTTGTACTCCCACTTTGGCATTGAAGTCCCCCATAATCACGCAGTGCGTAGTCTTGGCGGTATGATTCATTACCTTGGTAATGTCTTCATACACGGCCTCGACGGATTCGTCAGGGTGTTTCGAGGTCGGCGCATATACCTGTATCACTTTCAGGGAATGCCTCTTGGTGATATGTAATATGAGGTACGCTACCCGATTCGACACACTGCTGACTTCCACGACGCTTCTTATGAGGTCCTTCTTGACAAGAAAACCGATACCGCCCTGGGAAAGCTGTTCACCTTCTCTGAAGTAGAGTAGGTCGCCTGACTCTAGGGTTATCGTGTCCTCTCCCTGTCTTCGGATCTCAGACAACCCCAATATGTGCCAGTTGATATGACCCAGCTCTACTTCGAGCTCGGTGAGGTGTCGGTCCAGCCGTAGAGTGTTGCAATTGTACGTTGCCAGCTGTAGTCGTTGATGGTGGTAGCCTTCCGTAGCCCGGGGATTCTTCGCACCCCCCGCCCCGCCGTTACCAAGACCGCTACCTTGGCCAGGAATAGCGGGACCGCCGGGAACTGGGGGCCTTTTTGTATGGCTTCGTATCATTGAAAGGTTTTTGGCCTACTGATACCACGCTGGCCAGACGGGTTGGTTGACATTTTATCTTAGAAAGTATTTTTCAGATTACCTATTATGTATTGTATGCCAATGCACTACATGTTGAACATCTAAGCAAACTGACGTTGGTATAATTAGCTCTATTAAAAGCAACGAATGGCGTTTCATTAACTGCTCAAAATGCCTTTGATGGGTGTGGTACAAGTTATAAGATTCAGCATTAAGTTACGCAGTTCTGTAGATATCTTCAATAATGTTCTCTTACATAAAAAATAATATTAAAAAGAATATAACAA
Source organism: Lithosia quadra (assembly GCA_963576445.1). NCBI lineage: Eukaryota > Metazoa > Arthropoda > Insecta > Lepidoptera > Erebidae > Lithosia > Lithosia quadra. The sequence goes on along the minus strand of OY754899.1, from coordinate 4,142,568 downwards.
GAATATTGATCGCAGTTCTTAACTAGAACAAGGTCTGTGAAAATGTTACGTGCACTTTATAACAACGTTAGTTCCAAGAGATCGGGTGACGAACCGAACCCATTACTTATGATGCATGTCTTAGAAAAATATTTTATGATAATACTTTTTACAGTATACTCGTACCTAGCGCATAAAAATAAATTCCTTGCCCATACATTCAGTGTAGGGGAGCCTCGTTACAGGTACCTATTGATTAGGTCCGTACTTCGGAGGTCTGTATGCCCTCTTCCTCTGAGGTCTATTCTCAACTAGTATTAGATGTATAAGCGATAAATGCAAACAAAAGCATGAGGAAAATAAATATGTTGTATTCTCCATAAGTTGTTGAAGACCGGCTTAGGTATTGTTAGTAAAGGTTCATTCAGTTGCAGAGAATTTCAATAGCGCGATCTAGAACACGCCATCTATCGACACTTGATGAAACTAATTTTTGTATACACACAAACTTAACATTATGTAGATCATCAATAAAATATTCATACACAACCTTATTTGACGTGCCCATGATAAATGTTGTCATCTTGTTCTGTAATGATCCACGACGTTTATATTTTACGCCACACCCCATACGCGCCAGAGGCGGGTGATGAATACTTCATTACCAAGGAAATAGGGTAAAGGTTGCCTTTTGAAATGCTTTGTAACCATTTTATTTGCTTTATATAAACCCCACCGTCGATATTTGACGTATTTGCATTTTCAGTCTTGTATGATTTCTTTTTAAGTATAATTTCGTTTCAGTTGATATGGTTTTTATGCGATTGTGAATTTAATAGACCTTATAAAGAATCTAAAGTAGTGACTATTTAAAATCTTTAATTATTTTTTATTGTCTGTTGAAATTACGTATAATACAAAATATACGTGGTATAAAAAAATATTTTACCACATTCTACACTGCGCTCTCTAGACCCAAAGTAAGCACAGTTTAATTAGCTTGTGTTTTGGCTTCCAGAATACGGGTAACTTATAACCTGCCTATTGCCATTTTAACTTGCTAATGGCAAGTGCTAACTTAGGAACTTTAATTTTTATACGAATTTCCTCAATTCAAGTTACATTTTGATGTAATAAAATAAATATATTAATTATCACGTTTTTTTTTTCGAGACTATTGGAGATCCAATTAAAATGATAGTCAGTTACCGTCTTATTGATATAAAAAATATCACGATATTTAGTAACAACCTTTTAAAAGGCAACGTAATTCTTTTCGAAGTAATGCCTAAAAGCAAGTCAATCAAAAATATTTACGATACAAAACGCTTGGGTGCTGTCATAAAATACAGTTTGGTAAGTAAAAAATGATGTTTAATAAAAATGTTTATACGATAAATTCAATTTAGTATCGCTTTCTCCGAAATCGTATATAGTGGGCTGGCGTTTTCACCACACCGGATATAGAGGGTGTTCACAAACGTGTGAAAAAATTCTATCAAAAAAGCCTTTTTCGACCCCACCGCGTGAATAATTTAATCTTTGTTAGCAGCTGACCGCATAACATATAGTTTTGTTGAAAATCAGTCGGCATTTGACTATTTCATTGTGTGTACCACAGTTGTTCTGTGGTGTGTACTTATAGTTATGTATATATTTTATATTTATTCACTCGTATTATAACATGTTAAATGTTATAATCTCCGGTAAACTAGAGATAATAATGAAATATTGCGTTTTTGGAGAATATACTTAAAGTTAAAATAAAAATGGATTTTTATACAGAAAATTGTGATAGAGCTGTCTGATATTTTTAAATATGCTTGGGTAAGTTAAATGAATGATCCTGAACACGAAAAAAATGAAGTTCTTGTCTGTTTATCCATTTATCTGTTTATTCGCTAAGAACGGAAAACCACTGAACGAATTTTGATGCGGTTTTTTTTCTAATAGAATAATATGGATCTGAAAATTTTTTCCGTTTTGGTTTTCCGTTCTTAGCGAATAAACAGATAAATGGATAAACAAACATATATACCTACATACCTATACCTATATATGGGTCTGAATGTAGGTGCTAGCACCTCTGCCTACCCCTTCGGGAATATAGGCGTGAGTTTATGTTTCAGATCCGCTATTCCGAAATCCGAAATACTTGCTTGATTAAGAAATATCCACCAATTCATCAAACCGTCCAAACTTTCGCATTCATAATAACTGTAAGATTACCATTGCAGTAACTGTAGTACAAGGGAGAAATATATATTTGTCTTATCTAGGTAATGAAAAAAATTCGTAGGCGTAAATTCATCCAAATGCCTACCCATTTGGATGAATTTACGCCTACGAAATAGTTTTGTTACAAAAATGTGTGTCAAGTGTTAGGTCCTAGTTGCTTTGTGTGTGAGCCAATTGGGCGAAATGAGTTCCTGTAATGGAAAGGAACGTTAAACTCGTAAACGTTACATTGTTTATTTTATTTACGAGTTGAACAAACAAACAGGAAATAGCAAAATAGCCTCACAGTAAAACTTGGAAGACAATAACGTTACTAAACTGTGTATTGTTCTATAGTAAGGAAGAAAGGTAGTTATTACGGTTTATCAATTTAAGTAAATTTTGATCATCTATATGGGTCATTATCATCATTACAGCAATTTCTCAAAGCATTCAAAGTCTTCACTTTGGAGTGCGAGGTTTGTTTATTGTTGGTACCTATACTGCCTAATGGTGATTTGACCTCCCAACCCTGAAACGAAAGATAACGTCCAAAACATTAGCTATGTTCGTAAGGTGTGTATACTTAGTGATCGTTAATTATGGCATGAAAAAAAAAAAACAATTATAATGCCCAAAAAAAAAACTCATTAAGCACTGCTGTTCAGTTTGCAATAAACACAGTAAGCAAGGAAACTAAACTTGCAAAATAATTAGCAACTAAAACTAAAAACTTAAAAGCGTTTACCTTGCAGTAGAACATTTTCCGTTACTTTCTGTGAATTCCGTTAAACATTTTGTATCACAATATGAACCACTGAGAAACGTTTGTTTTAAATATTAACCCTCAACCACACGTGCTTTAAATTCATACTGTAAAATATTATATTAATTTATTTATCCGCATACTAGAAACCATAACACAAGCTAGTTAAACTATCCTTATTTTGGATCTAGGGAGCCCTGTGTGAGTGTTGTGGAATATTTTTTTATTTATTAAGAAACGTATCGTAATAATAAAACTGGTTGCAAAGAAAACCTTATTATACAATGCTGGAAGAGATTTTAAAAATATTTTATCAACAGATTTTAAGCTGCATTACTCAGAATTTAAACTTCGCCACCATATTTTTAACAGATTTCATTATATTTATGTTCAAAAAGCTTCTGCGTGCTTGGAGTTTTTATTAATACTAGCAGTGCCCACGACTTCATTTGCGTGGTTTTAAAAATTACTATTTTACTCACAATCTAAATTATTTTTCCAAAATTAAAATAGCATAAGTTACTCTTCGCTATCAGCTATCTGGCAATGAAAGTACCGTCAAAATCGGTCGAATTATTTTAGAAATTAACAAACAGACAGACAAACGGTCAGACAGACAGACAAAATTTTTAAAAAATGTTGTTATTGTATTATGTACTGTATACATCTAAATGCTTTTAGTATAAAGCTGCTATTTTGACATTACAAACAAACACTCAGATATTATTTATTTATATAAAAAGCCTTCTGTACGTCTGAGTTATCATTTTACTGTAAGAGCAACCGTTGCACCGTTACGCGACCGCCTTTTACAGAATTTCAACGTGTAAACTTGGGAATGTTGGTGTTGCATGCGACGCCGTTCTACGTTGGCTTTTGTGCTTTCATTTTCTTCAGATGATAAAACAGACTATAATACAGGGTGCGAGGTTTTGGCTGTTTCGTGATTCTTGTGTAGTGCAAATTTATGGTGAAGAAAATTCTTAGAGAATCTTCCTTCAATCCTAAAACAATTTAAAGATAGTTTCTAACTTTTATGGATATAGGACATGACGGTATCTCCTGTCCGAACTGAGCAGTCCGACTGGGGTAGTGCCCCCGCCCTACAGAAGACCGCGGCCATAATAACTATCGTGTTATGTTCCTGCCGGTAAGTAGGGTAGCCAGAGCTCACAACGTCCCCTTCCCATCTCTCCAATTCTTTCCTCTAACCCCCATCCCTAAACTCCTCAACGCCTTGCCCCTCCAGTGTCGTGTTACGTTTTGTACAGTGAGCTCTGGCTACCCTACTTACCGGCGGGAACACAACACGATGGTTATTATGGCCGCGGTGTTCTGTAGTATAGTTACTTCAAAACTTAAGCACATTCCACATACATAACGAACTTCTAGAAAAAAGTGCTAAAATTAAAACAAAATACCTAGTTCTTTTTATTATTTTTTATTTACTTATTTATAAAACAGTATACATTAATCATGGTACACACACACAAAGTTCAACATACCTACCTAAAAATATGTAGATATTTAGAAATATTCTAAGCTACACACTTAAAACACTGATCTCGATCAAAATACATCCTTCATACATTTACTATTAAGATCAAAAGCCACCAGTTCAAAAGACCAAGGTAGTATTTTATTAAAGCTATCGTTTTACCAATTATTTCGAAAGCCTCACTTTATCTCAGACTATCCTTTTACTGAATTATTCGGGTACATCGTGAGAAATGTACACCAATATTTCTGAATTTCTTACCAGACCATGGACCAATTTAATATTATTCAATACAATTTATATTCCATCTATTGCTTTAGAAGCTCAAGGTTCTTATTAAATTGATCAATCGTCTTAATTAGGATGAAATATCTTATTCTAATTGGCGTTTTATATGAACTACTTCACCTTTATTAAAGATGAAAGGTGTAAGAGTTTGTGTTTCTAGAATGATGAAATAAAACCAACTTTAAAAACCAAGATAGGACTAAAAATGAAATATATCTAACTAAATTTAATCCAGAGACCAAATCACGCATTAGTATTTCCTATTGTTTGTGTTTTAACATAACATAACATAAACTCACGCCTATATCCCCGAAGGGGTAGGCAGAGGTGCTAGCACCCACATTTCGCCAGTTTATGTTTAGGTCCCAATGTAATATGGCGAGCCTATTGTCATTAACCGGGCACTTAATTTATAAACCTACGATAAATACACACATAACTTCGAAAAGCATCGAAAAGTCATTGGTGTGTGCCATGGTGAACCTGGGATCGAACCCGAGACCTCGTCTCAGCAGTCCATTACCCAAACCACTAGGCTACAATATCACATAATATGATCGCCTCAAACACATTCGATCTTACAACCGATTGCGTCTGCACGTTGCAGTCAAACAATCCAGTTACTCCAGTCAACAACGTTGCCATACACCGATCCGTTACATTAATAGCCGATTGAATATTCATGATAGCCTGCAGATTAGGATCAAGTATTCAGAGGCATGTGTGATAAGAAATCGTAGGCCGCACTATTAGAAATACGTCACCGTATTGTACTGGCGCGGCGTGGATAAACTGGGCTCATAATATGCAATCATGTTTGCTGTTTCTAGCGTTTGGAATTTGTATCATGAATCACATAATATTCCAATACTGAGAGTAATTTTCACATATCACAATAGGTGGTGAGCCTATTGCTATTATACTTCAGGCTTCGTTCTCGATATAAGATTTACAATGCAGCTTCCTCACGCCAGTCGACAACCAAACGCATATTTAGAGCTGAAAGCAAAAACTAAACGCACAAGTCTCACTATTCCCGCTCTATATATTATCTGTCATTCTTTACGTTTGCGCGGCAACCTACGCAGTGAATTCCTTCAAAGTTATAATAAAAGTGAATAAAAACTAGTTTAAAGTCGGTAAAAGTGATCATATCGAAGCGAAAACATGGGAATGAGTATTATCTTCAAAAATCCGAAGATAGAAAGAAAGATGAAACGACATCGGTACCGCTCCGATTCATCAGAGGCGTCCATTATTTTTCTTCACCATGAAAAACAATTGTTATAAAAACAATAAAAACAGGAAAACTTGTTTCAAATACATACATGTAATATGCCACGCGGGTAATATACGAGATATATTGACGCGAATTAATAATTCGGGTCGTTTACGAGATAAACGGACGAATTTTCAAATACATACCTACTTACATGTATTATGCCACGCGGGTAATATACGAGATATATTGACGCGAATACATAATTCGGGTCGTTTACGAGATAAACGGACGAATTTTTTTTCACCTATTGGTGTAATCCGAGAGGTTACGCTTTAGGTATGAATACTAAGGCACATTATTGGGGTCAGTTCTATGCTTCCCAGACCGCAAAAATGACGATGTTGAACAAATAAATGACAATGTCGAACTACCGGTTTCTATAACAAATCTGGATAAAACAAATACCTACCTAGGTAAGTACAGCCATGACTGTAACAATTGCCATACCTGAGCCTGATCCTACAACTGAACCAGACACAGAGTCTGCTCTATCCCCAGAAGTGCTGGAAGCATTAGGGGATTCGATGCCAGAAAAACCCAAATATGGACTGGCACATAACACAGGCTTAGCTTGTATTTGTAACATTATTTTGAAGAATTGAACTGTTCAAAGCCCCTATACTCAATCCTGAAATCATTGCTACAGTGAATGATACTATAATTAACCGGGATAAAAGATTGAATCAGTTGGGAATGGGTCTCACCTTATTAGGTGATGCATTATCTATGATAATCAACAACAACAATATTGACAGGCTTAAACTGATCTCTCAGCTCAACGGTGCTGGGAGGATTATAACAGACTTACTCTTTTTATACAAACAAAAACCTTATTTTTTACCTGTCCTGGACAAAAAATTCTTAGACATTGTCAAAGAAGTGGTAAGAGATGATTACCTTTATGGTAACAACCTATCAGAAAAGATGAAGATCCTACAAGCTTGCCAAAGAACAGGCCAATCTATGAAAAAGCCAACTACATTTGCCACTACCCATCAGGGAAAAGTGAGTGGTCCACCTCGTTTCAACAAACAGAGGACAAATCTGAGGCCGGGACACAAAAAGTCATTGACCTCGTACCAAACCAGGAAACATCAAACAGTACAATCAGTACCAGCTACAGCATACTGCAAGGAAACCCAGAGCCCCACCACACGACAAAACTCGTGCTCGACACTAGAGGTTAGTCATGCTGTAAAATTAAATTGTTTCTTACCTTGTTGGCAATGGATCTGTAACAATGTGTCAATATTAAACCATATTAAAGGGTACTTAATACCTTTTACTGACACACCTTGTCAGTTACAATCTCAACAGTTGTTACAAGATGATATTTTAAATGATCCTAATATGCATGCAGCCATTAATATTTTACTGAATTTAAGTGCAATCTCTCCTTGTACACCATGTAAAGAACAACTCACATCTAAAGTATTTTTGATTCAAAAACCAAATGGTAGCAAAAGGTTTATTCTAAACCTTAAGCCTCTTAATAAATTTGTTGGTACATGTCATTTATGACAAAAATTGATTGAAAAGAAGCTTATTTATTGGTAAATATTAATCCAGCACATGTCATTTATGACAAAAATTGATTTAAAAGAAGCTTATTTATTGGTAAATATTAATCCAGCACATAGGAAGTACTTACAGTTTTCAGTATGATCAATTGTATGAATTTAATGCATTCCTATTATGGCTTGTGCTCTGCACTTTATGTGTTCTCTAAGATTATGAGAGTGGCAGTTGCACATTTAAGATCAAAAGGTCACAAATTAGTGTAATATCTCGACGACCTTTTGTGCATAGGTTCTGATTATAAAACATGTTTGAAAAATGTTAATGAAACAGTTGCTATTTTTAAATGTCTTGGATTTGTTATAAATTATGAAAATAGCATAATTATACCATCACAATCCGGTCAATTCTTAGGATTTGTATTTGATACAAAAACAATGACACTAAGATTTACCCACTGATAAAAGATTTACTATTTAAAAATTTGTTGAAAGATACTTGAATAAATAAAGTCGTAGTGAGACCTTGTCCATTTAATAGGAACATTGACTGCTGCATGCCCGGCATACATTCTTTACACAAAACTTTACACCTCTTTACCTACACCACTTTACATCATAAATATTATGGTTTAATAAAAAGTAAAGGTAACTATGATACAAAGATTATCATTCACCCAGATATTAAACTAGACCCACAGTGGTGGGCTAATAATATCAATAGCTTACACAGAAGTATATCATACTCTAGATATGATTTGGAGATTTTTATAGATGCATCAAGAAGTGGGGGGGGCGTGTGTAATTATAATAAGGTTCATGGGTTCTGGAAAGACACTGAAAAACTATATCGTATACCTAAATCACCTAAAACTACTTGCCATATTTTTTAGCCTTAAAAAATGTTTGTTAAAATAAATAATACAATATATTAACCGAATGGGAGATATTCAGTACCCACATCTAGATGGTTTAGCCAGAAGTATTTGGCAATGGTGTGAAGATAAAAAATTTGGCTATTTGCTTCTTACATAAAATCAAGGGATAACAAAGAAGTAGATAAATAATTTCGTAGAGTCAATCCTGACATAGAGTGGGAAATAAATACCTCCACATTCCAGTACATTGTGACTTAGTTTGGCCAACCTGATATTGATCTAATTGCATCGAGAAGTAATGCAAAATGTGAATCTTACTTTTCTTGGAAACCAGATCCAGATGCATCAAATATAGATGCTTTTTACTGTGTCTTGAACAAACTATTTTTGACGCCTTCCCCCCATTTAGTTTAGTTTATTATTAAGATGTTTACAAAAAATTAAGAATGACAAAGCAACAGGCATTATGGTCACACCATATTGGCCGTCACAAGCCTGGTATCCATCAATACAATCAAGTTAGTTTTAAAAACTGTTAATCTTCAAACCCAATTAACAATTATTGCATTCCTCTTTCTGAGAGAATCAACCCCCTACATCTTCACCTTACACTATTGGTCAGAATATTATCAGGAAAGCATGGCTAAGTCGAGCCATCCCTCCATCAGCAATAGAGTGTGTTAAAAAGTTCACTTTCAAATAATAATTTGAAACAATATGATGTCAATTATAAAATATGGTGGCCCCTTTGTCAGAAACAAAATATTGATCCATTTACACCATCAATACCAATTATTATGTATTTTTTTTAACTGAGCAATAAAATTCAACATAGGAGCCTCATATGGATCTTTAAATTCACACAAGTCAGCTCTTGCTGTAATAATAGGGTCAAAAAATTGGGAGTGATGACCGCATCAAAAGGCTACTTAAAGGTTTCTGTAACATCAAACCACCTCAGGTCAAGTATCAAAATACTTGGGAACCAAGTAAAGTCATTAATGTTTTAAAAAACTTGGACTCCAAATAATTCATTACATTTTGAAAAGTTATACAAAAAATTGGTAATGCTACTAGCATTAAGCAAGCCCAAAGAACACACTTTGTCTATAATCAAATTACCTAACATTACAGTAAATCATACAGGTGTATACACATTGCTATTACAGATACTATTAAAACATCTGGCCTGGGTCGCTGTCAACCGAACCTTTTCTTACCTTTCTTTAAAAAAGCACGAAATTTGTCCAGCTAATACATTATGTGATTACATAAACTACCTACACTCAGAACATTGGGGAAAAATAATATTCACCTAATACTTTCATTGAATAAGCCCCACAGACCAGTTATAGCCTCTACCATCAGTAGATGGATAAAACATACTCCATCTGTTTGCAATATAGATATTAGTATTTTTTCAGGACATAGTACTATCATGCCTCAACATCCACAGCTAAAGCTAAGGAAGTGTCATTAGGTATTATAAGGCAAACAGCAGGTTGGACAAAATAGCTTTTCGACCTTCGCTAGATTTTATAATAGACCAATTATTGCAAATAATTCATGTGAATTTGCTCATGCCTACTGTGCTTAATACTGAACAAAATTCATGCTTATTAGTTACCTATGGTATATTATTATTATTATTTTGTAAGTGCCATAATAATTATTAAAATAAATAAGAAAAATAAGTCTAGGTTAAAATGAATAACTTAATTGTTTATCCATCACTATAATTTGATTTAAACTCAATTTAAAAATTGGACATAAGTCTATTAATATAATGAATGAGACTGTTTATCTATTATTACCTTTTGTAATATGTATACCATGTGATAAAAAAAAAAAAAATGTTTAGAACCTCAATTTTTCAATAATCTCTTAACATCTGCATTGTAAATCTTATTACAGTTATTATTCAAATCATATATCATTATTATACGAGGGGCTTCGTTCGAAGATATAAGGACCCTCCCTACCCAAACCCTGAAAAATTGAGTTGAGTTGAGAGTTAGCTTACTCTAAAATAATGACAGATAATATATAGAGCGGGAATAGTGAGACTTGTGCGTTTAGTTTTTGCTTTCAGCTCTAAATATGCGTTTGGTTGTCGACTGGCGTGAGGAAGCTGCATTGTAAATCTTATATCTTCGAACGAAGCCCCTCGTATAATAATGATCGAACTTCACAACAGGTAAGTTCGTTTGATCACTTATTAACCGGGCACTTATAAACCTGCGATAAATACACATAACTTCGAAAAGCATCGAAAAGTCGTTGGTGTGTGCCATGGTGAACCTGGGATCGAACCCAAGACCTCGTCTCAGCAGTCCATTACCCAGACCACTAGGCTACCGCGGTTATCTGTTTTAAGTACCTGTTTCTGTTTTACGTCAGTTAAGTGTACTAACCTTGTCCAGAATGTAACAAAATACTTTTATCATAACCACATTAGAATCGGTTTAACCAAACGTGAGATAAGAGGGGGCTAATATTATAACTACAAACATGCAATTAAAACGTAAAAACAACTTTTAAGTCGTTTAATTAGATTAAGAAAAATCTTTTGCATAAAACATTCTTTAGAATTCTGGTGTTGCCGTTTGCCGTTCATATTTTTTTCAAAAGAGGATGTTCATGGAGCTATATAAGAATAGGAACAAATGGCAGGCTATCTGTCTACCCCACAGTGGGAAAATGAGAGTGCATATATATATATTTATTTGGAGGGAAATGCTTCCAGTTTGCAGAATACCGCTGTTAAGCAACTTGATTATACTACTCGTAGTTTATTTCTGTTCTTGAATAAGTAATACCGTTTACCATTGCTACGAAAGAAAAAAACATGGTGAAAATAATGACAAGATAATCTTGCAACTAACTTTGTCCCTCATTAGAAACAATTATATAACCTCTCTCAAAATTTATATTGAATAGGTACAATAAAATTAAATATACATCGCATTAATAAACATTCAAAACCATTACAATTTTTTTTTCAAATAAACAAGAATCATCAAAATCGATTCACCCAGCCGAAAGTTCTGAGGTAACAAAATATAATAAAAATACAGTCGAATTGAGAACCTCCTCCTTTTCTGAAGTCGGTTAAAAAGAAAGAGATAGTTTTGATTTTTTTAGTTTTTTGGTACCTACAGTAACATTGTGGGAGTTTTTAGTAACAGAAAGGTTTTCCTTACAAACTCTATTCATATGTCTAAACCATGGTCCAAACCAACTATCTTCTGGTTGTAGAATAAGAATCGTTCAAAAATTTTAGACATGGCTAATAACTTTGACAGTAAACCTGTTATTACAACCTAACGAGCTCTCACGTTTTCTCGAAAACTTTAAGATAACAATTTTTAAGTTTCTAATACCTTGAGACATGTGCTGTATTTCAATATAGACTCTATCTCCTAACGTTAATATTGAAAATTGTTTGCAAAATCATGATAGAGGCTTCCTTCTAAATGAGTTAATTAAGCCCACAACGTATGATCAATTACATCGCCCGACAGGGATGTGATTATGAACTAATTAAAGTGATTAGTGTATCATGAAGATTATATTTCCAAAGTATACAAGTTTGAGGAACCTTAAAAGTCGTTTGAGGAACCTTGAGATGTGCAAAGGAGGGCAGCCTTGACTTATAAAAGGAAAATTAATTGGGACACGTGCATCAAATTATCTCTGTAGAGATGACTCCGTAAAATATATAATTAGATTATTAGGTTTCGCAATTATTTTTAATGGGAGTTCCTTCAGTTGAAGCTCAATTTGTGCAATTAGATTATGGTTTCTTTTTCTTATAAAATGTTTGATGTAATAAAATAAGTAATCAATTCTTTTTACAAAGACTTTTTTTAAAACCAACTTTCTGTTAAGTGTACAACCAGACGTATCAAATGAGCCCAGATATGACCGGTTTATCTTATTCAGTTGAGTAGTTCCTTTGACCACCTTACTGTCTCTATTTTCACATAGATACTATTTAGCATGATGAATAAATGAAAAAAATATTATAACACTAGCTGTTCCGCCTGCGAACAATTTTGATACCACGAAAATCTGTTTCCAGGATAGACCCTATGTGTTGTTTCAAACTATAACACGTCTCTGTGCCAAATATCATCCAGATTGGTGTAGCCGTTTTTGCGTGAAAGCGTACTAAATATCCATCCTAACAAACTTTCGTGTTTATAGTATTAGTAGGTATTTCATCGACCAGTATTTTACGTAAACCAAAATAATACTTTTAGTTTCGATCAAAATATCTTATGCATTAGCGTGTAAGTCTCAAAAAGAATCTGCAAGCAAAAGGAAACTACAATATTATTCATTTATCAAAGTAAAAACTACTTGCTAAAAATAGTTTAATCTTCCCCTATACTTCACGAAACGCTTTTCATCTCATTGACTGCTGCCAGCATTTTAGTTACAACGGCTTAACCTTTTCCACGGCAATCCAGACAGAAAACTAGACATTGTGGTACTGAAATTATACGTATACAAAAATATAACCGATTATGAACCTTATCACTATGTAATAAAGCTGTTTGTGAGTGTGTGAAGGATTTTGTCAGTTTGCATTCACGAGATCTCAGTGCCTTTATGAGTGGAGTGTCCTTTCATCTCACTCCTTTTTAACCCGAGGCTGCAATTATAGTTAGTGTACCTCGAATGGTTATACTTTGGAGTTCGTTCATTTATTCGAGGAAAGAAAAATTGACACGTTGTGAAACTTGAAGGAAAAGTTCTTTGTATTTTTGTGGAGAAAAATATGGGGAGTATTTTGCGGGTCTCGGTTATGGAAGTGAGAAATTCAATTTTACTTACTTACGAACAAGGTGAATTGGATTTGATGTCAACTTTTGGGTATGAAAATGAAATGATTTGGTTTTCTCTGATGTTGTGGCAGTCTATAAGTGGTGGTTTATTACTTATCTAGACTTACCATTGATTCTTTTTTCAGGTTTGGAATGACAAGCAAAAAACTTACTTGCATTAATTTGATACAAATCGATATTGTAATGTTCTATTGTTGTACGAATTATTGCTTATTCAAAGGAATTTTCAGGCAATTGGTACGCTAACTTTTCCTATAGACTTTGCTTGGAAAAGCTTTTCAATTCAATATCCTGAGCCAATGAGGACAAGATAGCTCAGGTTGCAAGAAAAATGCCCTTTGGGTCAACTTATACATCGGCTTTATCGCGACGGCCTGCGATTTTAGTCGGTTCAAGGTCAACATATTGATTATCCCCGTAGTCCACGGGGGTAGCATCTGTGTGAATTTCCACATAAACAAGGGTACAAATGGCTTAGACTACGTTGCAAAGGAGGCTAGTGACTTCTGTGGTACTTTGAAATAATATTTGGTTTTTAAATATTTGGTCTATCACTGCACTCCACCTGATGGGAACTTAAGGTGAAATCCTAACAGTAAAACGAGTTTTAGATGCTATCATTTTTTGTTTTTTATTCATGATAGGCTTACGTTTGACCTCAATCTCACCTGATGGTAAGTGACGATGTGGTCTACGACGAATCACGCTTGCCTAGAAGGAACCTATTCACTCTTGACTTGAAAACGCCCAGGTTATAGCTTTCCGGAAACACAGACTCAGGCAAGGAATTCCACTCCTTAGCTGTACGCACGATGAACGTGTCAGCAAAGCGCTTTGTGCGTATGAATGGAATATCGACCATATAGCGGTGGCGTGACGCTGTTCGTCTGGTCGTTCGTTGATGGAAAGGACTTGGAGTTATCAGGTTGTGCAATTCCAGAGCGCACTCTGGAATTGCACAACAAATCATTTCTAAAACCGTAGTCTTTTGACGGGCTTAATAAGTATATACCCAAAGATTATGTTGCTAATCCAACGTGTCGATAAAATTTCAATGAATCTTGATAAATATGTAATAATATCTACTGATAAAAATCACCTCATGGAAAGCCACACAAAAATCGAAAACAGAACACCACATTATCGGACTGTTACATCAAATATTCATGCAGAGCCCTCTGAATTCTCTCTGAAATTTTCATTTTCTTCAAAAATATTCTCCTCGCAAAGGTAGAACAGCCGGTGTTGACAAAATACGAAGATTTTACATTTTTTGCTTGAAGTTAAAATCAGCCTTTTAGATTGCCTACTTGCGCTGAGAGTTTCATACTAGGGTTTGGTACTTTGATTTCTACTTCAATTTAATCATCGCTATTTTCTTATAAGCTTAAAGTCTGTGTTTCCGGAGAGCTATAACCTGGGAATATTCAAGTCACGAGTGAATAGGATCCTTCTAGGCAAGCGTGATTCATCGTAGACCACATCGTTACTTACCATCAGGTGAGATAGTGGTCAAACGTAAGCCTATCCTGAATAAAGTATAAGCGATGTATCTGTATGGATAAAGACGCGGCCTCTTCTCAGAGGTATCGAGTTTGAATCCGGCCAGATAGTACCAATGTGAATTGCCCTTTGTGGAATTTATATTGCTAATCACATGATTTACTATCTGCTGACGGTGAAGGAAAAACATCGTGAGGAAACCCACATACCCTAGAAGAAATTCTAAGGACATGTCCGATCCACCAACCCGCATTAGGACAGCGTGTGTGGATTAAGATCTAAAACCAAACAATAATTAAATGAATTTGAATTTGAATTTGAATTTGAATTTGACATAACCAACTGAGCTCTCTCGTTAGAGGAGAGAAGACCCGTGCCCAGCAGTGGGACATAAATGGGTTGCTATCAAAGAAGTACATCGCTTGTCTAGTGATTAATGTCTAAATAAACACTCATCTAATCATTTCAGCCTTTATACACTAAAAGTATTTTAACTAAACACGACAAACTCAAGAACTAAAGTTTTTAAATAAAACGGTGCTAAAAATTATTTGAGAAGTTTTCCGCAATAAATTTTCCTAGATAATAAACGACAAAATTTATGTGTCGGTAACTTATTACTATTATTATTGTAGTCTTATATTCTTCTGCTATAAATGAATGGGTCTCAGAGGGCACATTCAGAGATAAGTCTGTATTGTACACATATGCAGACTAAAATTTTCTCAACAATTTGAGTCAAACTATTTATTGAGCTATTGAATATTTTAAAGCAGTAAAGTGAAGAGTAATTTTAATTTCATATTATGAGTTTCACATTTTATTAATATTATATCACAATCAAACATCAATTAGACATGTATTAAATATAAAAAAATCATTTGATGAGGCCGTCAAGCTGAGGGCCGCCACTGTAGCACTACCAGTGTATGTAGTGATGACCCCAGTCCTGAAACTTTACCTAGCTTACCGTCAGACGAGGTAAAGTCATTTCGACGTGTTCTATATAAAAAAAGTAGGTATGAGACGGAGTTCGTTTGTTTGTTTATTTATTCATTATAATTTACATTGTATTTGAATGTTATGCTTGCAATTTATCGGCTATTGCAAGACATATTCAAAAAAAAATTTAAATTCACAAAATAGAAACAAAAAAATCAGAAAAATTGCTTGTATATCTCTAGAAGTGTCTCAAGTGTCTCAAGAAGGGGGTACCTATTACACACTCAGTTAATTGAAGTTAAATCAGTAAATAAAAAAATAAGTAAAATTTATTGCCTCTGCCTTAATTTTTTTTATATTTTCTACTAGAAAAAGCCGTAAATTCTTTCGGTCTGACCGTTTACACCCCTGTATATAGATTTACGACATTTTCTAATTACAGCGTGTTCGTAAACGTGACGGCAGTTTATGGTCTCGAAATTTGTTCTTGACATCTTAATTAAATATCTTAAACTTATATTATGGCGTTATACGATCCAGAGAAATATTTTTTACAGTCAAAATAATATCTTAATTTTTTATGATTTTCTAGAATGTACTGCATATTTGTACTGACAGTGAAGGCCGATCCTTGTTGTTAAATACTTGTCAATTAGAATACTATAAGTACTTTATTCAATTTTATACACATATATAGTTTTACATTTTAAATATCAGGTAGCCAGCAATGCTTTTGTCAAACAAATAACCTTAAACGAAAAAAGACAATGAAAATTATTTGCAAGTACCTATTGTACCTATCTACATATTAATATGAAATTTTATGTAGGTAGTTATTTATATTTTATGTATTATTTCATGTGTTTTATAAGATATATTGTTGTAGCCAATCAATCACAGTTCAATTTTTATTTATTTATACAGAATTATTATTAAACTATCTTAGAAAATATTAAGTATGTATGTATGTATGTTGTAGTATACACCGGCATCTGATAAAAATTAAAAAAAAACGTAAAACGCTATTTAGGTATGAGAATAAATGTAGATAAGAAGTCTAATACCATTACAATAGATCAACAGCAGTACATAGAACAATTATTATTAAGATTCAATATGTTTAACTGTGGAACTATAGATACTCCTATTGAATGTAAGTTAAATCTTGAAAGGGCAGAAAATTGTGTAGCCGATGTACCTTATCAAAGACTTATAGGAAGTTTAATGTACTTAGCTGTCATGTCTCGACCTGATATCTCATATTCCATTAGTTACTTGAGTCAATTCAATAACTGTCATAATGAAACTCATTACAACCATGCAAAGAGAGTATTGAAATACTTACAAAAAATCAAACATTATTGTTTAAAATATAGTAAAGATAATTTAGAGTTAAAAGGTTTTGTTGACGCTGATTGGGCTAGTGATACACTCGATAGAAAGTCCTATACCGGATTCTGTTTCACCATGTGTGGGTCAGTGATATCATGGCAGAGCAGGAAACAGAAAACAGTTTCTCTATCTAGTACAGAAGCTGAATATGTAGCGCTATCAGAAGCAACTAAAGAAGCCATATATTTAAGAAATTTGTTTTATGAGATCACAAATAAGTTATGTACTGTTATGTTACATTGTGATAACCAGAGTGCATTGAAATTGGCAACCAGTCATCAATCACTCAATAGGACTAAACATATTGATGTACGTTATCATTATGTCAAAGATGCTATAAAAAATAATTTAGTCAAAGTTATGTATATCTCAACTCAAGATATGCCTGCAGACTTGTTGACGAAGGGCTTATTGTCGAATAAACATTATAAATTTTTAGAAAGCATAGGACTTGTTCCTCAGTGAAGCTTAAAAGTAATTTAAGAATTTTATGCTTTAAGTTTATTGAAATATTATGTTAAGTGGGGGTGTTATATTCTGTAACAAATATTAGGGACTAGCGCCGTCTATTGTACCTATGATAGTCTATGCTCTCTATGTCAAATAAAGTCAGTCGTAAACCATTCTTAGCACGTTTTATTAGTACTGACAGTGAAGGCCGATCCTTGTTGTTAAATACTTGTCAATTAGAATACTATAAGTACTTTATTCAATTTTATATACATATATAGTTTTACATTTTAAATATCAGGTAGCCAGCAATGCTTTTGTCAAACAAATAACCTTAAACGAAAAAAGACAATGAAAATTATTTGCAAGTACCTATTGTACCTATCTACATATTAATATGAAATTTTATGTAGGTAGTTATTTATATTTTATGTATTATTTCATGTGTTTTATAAGATATATTGTTGTAGCCAATCAATCACAGTTCAATTTTTATTTATTTATACAGAATTATTATTAAACTATCTTAGAAAATATTAAGTATGTATGTATGTATGTTGTAGTATACACCGGCATCTGATAAAAATTAAAAAACAAAAAATAAAGAAAAAAATATTACGTCACTTTTATTATGTAGCTGATGTCTGAAAAAACAAACACCGAGCTGAATCTGGATCGACTAAATAAAACGTTTGTGGATGACAAAGTTCCAAGAAGTATATTTTTTCAATATTTATGTAAGTGCGTATGCCAAAAACATCGAGATACAAAAACAGTTTGCTGCAAAAACATTGAAAGTTCTTTACATTATCGTAGCATACTGTGTCGTAAAAGGGTGTTATAAGTATGTATTTTGTCAGTTTATTCACAAGAACCGTAATAATTTATTAAATGTTTTACTATTCCTTGACTTAGAACAAAAGCCACATAATTCTGAATGACAAAATACTCCAAAGCATATTTATTTGAAGAATCCAATATTTTAATTCTTTTTATAAAACTCGAAAAAATTTTTTTTTTCCAAAATTGAAGTAGCTTAATTACTTCATGTTACATCAGTTATTTTCCAATGCAAATCGGTCCAACAATTTCAGAGATGAACCGGACCAACAGTCAGACAAGTATCCATAAAAAAATGTTGTTTTCGTATCAGACACTTCAATTTTATTTATTTGAATGTATAGATGTGTGTCAAGGAAGCAGTTGCTTGGCAGTATAATAATATGACGTTTATATTTCTCTAGTGGTCGGGTAGTATGTTTACGAATAAATTATGGAGTATTCAGTGCGTACGCTATGATTATTTTATTTATTATTATACAACATAAGTAGGACGGCTTATACAAAATAAGGAAACGTCATGTACAAAGGCGAGCTTAGCTTGCAGCTATTTTCTCCCAGCAGAAGAGACGAATAACAAAAGAATTAGATGTAATAGAATTATAATTCAATTATGAATGTACATAAATAATTAATATAATAATATGTACATAATGTGTATATACTCGTAATCAGATATAAAATACTGTAGAAACTCTATTTAAACATAATTACTACTACTTAAACTATAGAAAGCACTTTAAACCTAAAGAGACAATGTAGTTTGTAGTCTTTGAAGAATACGATTCCAAATTTGCTAATCCGTAAGTCGGCAAATCATCAAATGAAAATGCCGATTTCATTTAGTTCCAAAATTTCCTTAATAGGTACATAAATGATCTCTAAAATGATGATCACAAAAATGCCTTGCCCTGACTCATTAGAGTCGTTTAGTACCTATAATAAAGGAGACATCAGCATGATAGGCAAAAAATGTAGGTACCTAAATAAACTTGATTGAAAAATACAGATTTTGTTCTTAAAAGGTAGACTATTCTGAAGGCGCTTAAGACGCTAACTTTTATTATGAAATTTATTAGAAAAGTTAGTATCTTAATTGGAAAAGTCATAATCTAGGACGGAATATTTTTCTATAAAGAAATTTACCAACAAGTAGATGTCCAGATAATCAGGGCTAGTCGTATCTACTGGGTTTATATTTAGATCACTCACAGTCATAGCTGAAAGCAGCTTTTACAAAATAAATCTTGACAGTTTTTTTCACCTGGTTTGGCTTATTTTGGCTATTAAAATTGTGACTGTTGTGTGACCCCTCTAATCTTAAAATAAAATCTTGCACCAGAGCATCGCCTCTTAATCAACAGGGCCTCGATTCTGCTAAAGACAAACCACTGTAATACCACTGACACTCTAAAAATGCTATTTAATTGTAGAATTTACCGTTATACAGTTTAAGTCTAAAATCAAATGAAAAGAATTCATTTAACTTTTTCATTCGCTCTACAAAATATCATTTGACTTTAGTCTTTAACCTGATAACAATAAAGTCTACAATTAAATGGCATTTTTAGAGTGTCAGTGGTATATCAGTGGTTTGTCTTTAGCAGAATCGAGGCCCAGGTGTTATACGACGTGTTAATTTGAATTTGAGCATCCTTCACGGGGGGCTTGTAGTAACTACTTATAGGTACTCTTCAAAATTTCATGAAAAAAAAACAATGTTAATTTTTTTTCTTACTGTGATCAAGCTGATTTTTTTTAATAACAACTTCTAGGCGATATTTGCATTATCAATTTTATTGACTTTATTGACTAGTACCTATTTATCTACTAGTTACTAAGGTATTCTGCCGGTCCTAAGTCCATAAAAGTATGTAGTGTGCGCATCAGCTGATCAATGTTATCGCCCGTGAGTTACATGAACGAAGTCTTAATATTCAATGCACTGGTAAACTTTTGTTAAATTTGTACATACTTAATATTTTCTCATAATGTAAATATTTTATTTTGTAATTACCTAAGATAGTTTAATAATAATTCTGTATAAATAAATAAACACTTGATAAGTTTAAAAAAAAATGCACTGGTGAGTTTGTGATAACTATAAACGAGGCTGTAAAGGAGGCTCAAATGCAAATCAACACATTGTATAATATTAACAATCTCCAAAGTTCTGGGTCAAGCATCATGGCCATGTGTAAAGAAGCATTTATAGAATCGGTTAAATTAAAGTCCAGCATAATAATATAATTAGTGTAAGCAATGCAAAAATGTCTTCTAATTTCAGACATAAAACTTCTCAATTATATTATGTAAATGAACAGAGTGTCATTTTGAATTTCGACTGGTAAATAGTCCCATACTTCAAATACAAAATAATTTAAAGAAAAAGCCAATAACTATTTCAGCAAATACCTAACAATTGAAAATTATTATTCCTTTAGGACAGTGATAAGAATATGAATAGCTCTAATACTATAAAACTTTCGATGAAAGACGAACACAACATAATAAATTTCAATAAGGCAAAGTTCTATCAGCAAAATTACATTTAACTCAATTGAAACAGACGCCCAACATTTGTCTAATGAATCGAAATAAAATCTTGTATAAGCGCCACCTGTGCCGAGATCGCCAAATTTTCTCGTTCCAATTTTATTATTGAGTTCTAGATTTAGACTGAGCCTTCTCTTCAATAAGAAGGAACGTAATAATGTTATTGAATCTTCAATTGCTTATTGGTACTTAATACATTTATTGCTATTCAGGTTTACATTTAAAGATTTATTAAAATATGGAGCCTCGATAACATCTTCGAGGTCCGGCTTGGATTCTGCTGGTCCACCTATCGATTCTCAGTTGGAAACTAATCCCCTACTATTTGGTCTATTTTGACTAGTTATATTGTAGTTATATTTGTGTAACTAGTTGTATTATATTAATCCAAGTAGTTCCATTATTTTGTAATTTGTGTAAGACGAGGTCTCAAGTTCGATCCCAGGTTCACCATGGCACACAGCAATGACTTTTCGATGCTTTTCGAAGTTAGTGTGTGTATTTATCGCATGTTTATTAGTGCCTCGGAGAGCACGTTAAGCCTTCGGTCCCGGTTGCCATACAAACATCTATGGCAGTCGTTATGGGTAGTTGAAGAATTTCGACCCAATTAGACGACCTATCGAAGCTCTGTTGCAGGCTAGTTACATTAATTTGATAGCTACCCATTTATGTCCCACTGTTGGGCACGGGTCTCTTCTTCTCTAACGAGAGAGCTGAGAGTGTTTAGACCTTAATCCACACACGCTGGCCTAATGCGGGTTGGTGGATCGGACAAGCCCTTAGAATTTCTTCAAGGACATGTGGGTTTCCTCACGATGTTTTTCCTTCATCGTCAGCATATTGTAAATCATGTTTATTAGCATATATAAATTCCACAGTCCCCCCTTCCCTTCAGGGTAGGCAGCGCGTGTGTAACATCCCTTGCACACGTCCATAGGCCACGGTGACCGCTTCCCATCAGGTGGGCCGTGCTTGACTACCACCTACGTAGTATAGAAAAAAAAAGTTGTACAAAGACTCACCGATTATCTTTTCACTTAGAACCTTATTTTCGTACGTACTCGAAACTATAATCGAGAAATATATTGTTTTAACATGGCTCAGATCCACTTAATGCTTTGAACAAATACATTATGTACCCATAAGAGCACATATTTATTCGCTCATGAGTGAATAGGCGCTTGGTGGAGCTTAAACAACTTAAAAACTCTTCAAAGGGCTCCAAAAACATTTCAAAAACAAACATATCATATTCTTGCACATTTTGAACGACTTGAATAATCAAAGCGTACGATTTACTTTGAAATATAAGTGTGTTTTTGCGTTTGCTCTGAGTACAATCACAAAGAAAAATTCTCGGTTTCTGTATATTTCAAAAATATTTTGCATAAACATATTTATTAAATTATACCATAACATCCTTATTTTCATGGGCGAAAATAACATCCCTACTTTTATGGGCGGCTGGGGACTGTACCAAGGCCTTTGGGCCTAGTCAAACTCGCTTCAGACAGTAGCTTCTGTATAAACCAAGAGGAACCAATTCCTAAAGAATGTGTATATGTAAGTGTGTGTATGCGTGCGTGTGTTTGTGAGTGTGTGTGTGTGTGTGTGTGTGTGTGTGTGTGTGTGTGTGTGTGTGTGTGCACGCGCGCGCATGTGTGTGGTGTGTGTGTGTGTGTGTGTGTGTTCACATTACACCTCTTTCATACCAGAGTTCAAAGTTTAGTAACTTATATCATTTACAAACCCTTTGATGATCACTGTACATTTTCATTTTAGCAAAAACGAGAAATAAGTGTGTTTATAGAAAAATCGGCATAACGCTTAAAGAGGCTTACTCATAAAGCTGCGTGGAAGACGAGAGCAGTCATTTTAAATCCTTAACAAAAGATTCTAAGCTTTTGTTGTGTATGTAGTCTTTGTAAAAGGTGTCATTATAACGACCCGGCATGAAAGTAGCTTTGTTATAAGTCTAAGAAAAAATGACGTAAATATTAGCAGAAGTATAAAAAAAACTCAGAGTGATTACATAATAATCAACGACTGATTTATTTGTTGCTGTATTTGGACTTTCAGGCTAACGGTAATCGTTTTGGGATATCCACTGCCTGCTGCGCCTTCTGTGGCACGGAAAAGTACAGATCTTCTTCTATCAAGACTATAATTCGTTACATACCCTCCAGGGTCGGCCACAGTGACCGCTTCCCATCAGGTGTCTACCACTTAAGTACCTAATAAAAAAAATATAAAAAACATATATATAATTACTAGCTTCCGCCCGCGGCTCCACCCGCGTGAATGTCGGTTATCGCGACCAAATATAGCCGATGTTCATTCTCGAGGTCTAATCTACTCCTATACCAAATTTCATCAAAATCGGTTCAGCGGTTCAGGCGTGAAAGCGTAACAGAGAGACAGACAGACAGACAGTGTTACTTTCGCATTTATAATATTAAGTAGTATGGATTAGTATGGATACCAAGCTTCCTCTTCCATCACGAAACCTTTCAAACACCGGAATCATTCACTAAGTATATCTTGGAAAGAAAACTCTAGAAACTAATGTGTATTTATTACTATTGTCTTATAAAACAAGTCAGGGGCAACACATGACAATATATCACGCCCACTCGTTAATATTAAACAAGATGGACATAAATCATAGGTTATAGCCAACAACCCTTGTACCACGTATAAATTTATTAGCAACGGTCCCTAACTTACATCGGGTGCGAATTTAATCCAAATTATTGCATTTATACACATAACGTTAGAACTATTGGATAAGTACCGGTTCAAAGCCAGTCTGAAAATTGATCTTATTTTGTTTTAGAGATATTTACTCGATAAAATCCTCATTATGATCTTTTGAATAAATTAGATGTGTCAAATTGAAAGCATAAATACTTATGCCTTCAATTTGACACAACATGTATAAAAAGTTGAATTGTTAGGTACTATTTTTTTGTTCACCATATCCAACTAACAAAGGATAATAAATATCATATAATACATGAAAACCTTGTGTCACAGAATCTATTATCAAACTCCTCCAATACAGCTTAATCGATTCTTATGAAATATTTAGGTGTATTTGTGGGGTAGGTCTGAGAATAGGTCGTAGACAATTTTTTTGTTGCGGACACAGTATTTCAAACAAGCAGAGCCGCAGGCAACAGCTAGTATTCATACAAACGCTTTCATTGTTTTTAATCAAATATCCCATACCAAGCATTTACTCATATCGAAAACCGCTCGACTTCGCTAGAATGGGTCTAATTTATTAAACAATATTACATTAACAAAATGAAACCTCAAGGGACCTTTGTAACCAGTAATTATAAGAACGAAGTAACTCGTTCATTACCCTTCTAAAGTAATTCGTTGGTTTGCATTATACTAAATTACAACAGGAGAAAATTTCATTTTGAAAATTATGATAATGAATAAATTTGATGTGTCAAATTGAAGGCATAAGTGTTGTAAGAATTTCAATTATTAGGAACTATTTTGTTTATTCACTATATTCAACAAATATTCAAGAGACTAGAACGAAATTTTAAAACATAATAAATATATCTTTTTTTTCTGGGTTTTCTGTTATGTTAAGCTCCCCTTTCTACATATTTTTGTTTTTTCTTTCGTATTTATTACGAGCTTTGCTCGCAGGTCCTCCCGCGTAGAATTTTGAACTATTTTAGGAACCCAATTCGGTTCTTCAGTGATCAGCCATTTTTGAGTGAAAGGGAATCAAATTTTATATTACATAGTAGTTATGGACAAACTTTCACATTTATAATATTAATACATACCAGTAGACCACATCGTCACTTACCACTTACCATCAGGTGAGATTGATTGATGAATAAAAAAAAAATAGCTAATAAATTAGTAGGTATTACGAATATTACCCATACGAGCTTTAAAATTAAAACCATTTTACTACCAATATCTCTAAACATTTCTTAGCTACGAAAATCAATTACCAAATATGCCAAGTTGTTCAGTTGAAAATTATCTTCGCGTCAGATCTTACATGCAATCATCGTTGGGCCCGAGGTACGAATAAAACTTATTCAATCAACTAAATTGTACTAAAACTGGAAATCAATAAGTTAAGTTTATCGGACACGTAAATCGCACCTCAATATTCTAAGAGAGCCTTCACACGTTCCAATCCGCTTAAATTCATGACAACATAATCTTTCTCTTTGTCATAATATTTTAGTTAATACAATTTTTTTTGCTTTGGTTGCGAAACTCTGGTTCCATTCCAGAATTTCGCAAATGATGCCGCACGAGGCTTTTAATTTACTTGTATCGAACTCATTCCAATTTTGGCTTTTAATTTATTTATATGGATCTGGTTTCAATCGAGGCTTTTAATTCACTTATATGGATCTGGTTTCAATGAAGCTATTTAATTAACGTATATAAAACCAGTTCTAATCGAAGCTTTTATTTTACTTATATGAAATTGGTTCCGATTGAGTCAAATATCGAATTCCATCAGCCACGAATTGAGTTGGTAAAGATAAGTATAACCCTAACATTTCAGCCATAATATATTCCTTCTAAATTCTTTTTTGGAGCTCCCTCTGCTCTTAAGAGTTTGCCTTAGTATGATTTTCTGATCGGAAAAATGATCATCCAGGACGGGACTTGAACCCGCGACCAGTCCCTTACAGGGGGAATACTCTGACCAACTGAGCTACCTGGACCCGTTCTAGATGCTCGAAATTTTCCGATATATTCTACGGCTTGGGGCGCTCCGATCAGAAAATCATTGTAAATAGTTAGCATGCAATTGCTTAAAATTTCATTCAATTGCCTTAGTATGTCTTTAATTCCGGTTTGTCACATATCATGTCCATAAAATAATGCATGCTCATTACGGCACTTCACTGCTTTAAAACTTCCTTCAACATATTGGTGTATTTGATGTCCACTCATCCATTTCAACCTTCTTATCACATTGTCATGTCCATACAATAAAATAGTTGCTCCCTACGCCACTTCACCGTCCATGGTACCGCTTCAAATTTTCTTTCAACATATTGGTATATTGATGTCCACTCATCCATTTCGACCTTCAACACATAGTATGTATGTCCTAACAATAATAGATGCTCACTAAGGCACTTCACCGTCCCTGGTATCGCTTTTAAACTTCCTTTATCATAATGGATAATATTCACGTCCACTCATCCATTTCAACTTTCTTATCTCCCCTGCACACTTTTCAACCGGTACTGTTCGATTGTCCATTGTAGTTCTTATAAATACTAGACACCAGAATATGGACATATACGAAATTATTGATAGCATACTATAAACCTGGAATATTTATAGTGTAGTATAAACTCGCAAGCAGTAAACAAGAGTGCTGCGGAGTTTCTAAGAAACTACCGTTAGCTAAATTAGCTCCTACGTATGGTTCCGCCAAGAGGTTTCAGATTACTTAAACAGAGCAAACAGACTCTTCAATTTTATTTATTTATGTAGGTATAGATTTTAGAGCGTGTTAATATTGAAGATTATTCATGTTCATTTTATATTGTCATGTGCCACGTTAAAGTTATTTGTTAGACTGCTTCTAGATTATTAAATACTTCAATAATTTTGGGATGAAATAGTATGTATAATTAAGTACAATTATTATTGAAAAGGTCCAACTCGATTTTAACCAACTTCTAAAAAGTAGGAGGTTCTCAATTCTACACAACAGTGCTTCATGTTGAGACCTGTATGAAAAATATGTAACATCCTGTACACACATGAATGTAATAAAGATTTTGACTTTTACAGTGTAGTTTTTTGAGTGGATAGGTTCCTTCTATGTTTCATCGTTGACCACGAGCATCGTCACTTATCAGCAGATAAGATAGCTATGAAGTGTGGGTCTGTCAAATATAAAAGATTAATCTACGCATTTTCATTCAAAAATTACTTATACTACTATACCAAAATTACAATAAAAAATCCATCTATTATTCCCCCACTATTCCAAAAACTATCAAATTTTTCAGATTACCGTATGTTGTGCAGAAAAATACATGATGGTTCTTTTTTCCCCGACTCACCCTTATCTCGGTCTTATTGAAACTAAAGCGTTCCCATGGGCCTTGCAGGGAATGAAAAATGGTCCCACTTTACCCTAACCGCGATAGGTAGAAGATTATGCGGGGTATAATGACGTGCTCACACAATAAAGAGTTTCTGTTAGGTGGTGCGGCATTATAAAAAATGTACAGTGATTATAGGATTTTAAGAAAACGTTATATTTTGAATAATCGTTCCAACGAAAAAACATGACGTGAATTGGAATGACACTATTTGATAATATTGTTATGATATTAATCTAAACGAATATTTATAGAGATAGGTTGAATTTTGTTTATTATTTGTCACTCATACGCACAAAACGTTTTGGCAGTACGTTCATCGTGCGTACTTCTAAAGAGCCCTGAATGTCCCTGCCTGAGTCTGTATTTCCGGAAAGCTACAACCTGAGAGTCTTCAAGTCTAGAGTGAATAGGTTTCTTCTAGGCAAGCGTGCTCCACCGTCGACCACATCATCATTTACCAACAGGTGAGATCGTGGTCAAACGCGAGCCTATTACCAATAAAAAAAAATTTGTGAATTTGCTTAAACATTTGTGGTAATCTTTGGGAACACTGCCCTTCTTGGAAAAATAAACATTAATCATTACAAGGGTATATACTATGACTGTAATAAAAAAATCACTAACACAAAAACTTCGGACTATCCTGTCTTACTTCTTACTAATCCTTTTATATACTACTATCCTAATTTTCTACGGTTTAGAATTTTTGGATGTTTGTTACTTAATCATGCTCAAATCACTGAACGGATCTGGCTGAAATTTGTTTCAAGAATAGATTATAGTCTGGATTAACACAACCTATTTTTTATGGCGGCATTAGGTTCTGGAAATTTTACTCTGGTGAAACCGTGGGTAACACTTAGTTTAAAATAAACTTAGATTTTAATCTAAGTTTATTTTAAACTAAGTGTTACCCACGGTTTACAAATACAAATTTCAAAAGGAAAAATATACAATTATTCCGATAAACATGTTCCCAAAAGTAACCCATGAAGAACATAGCTGTTCTAATAAAACCGTTACATCAAAATACTCTTCCAAAGAGACACACTCGTAATGGTGGGCACCCTTCGAACTAAACGTCTATAAAATCTACCCCATAACATTTCACACTACATTGATATAAGGGCCTTCTCAATAGAAAGTTCAGTACCAAAGGAATGTATATATATGGTCGATCCTTTTTATGCTGGCAGAAGAAAATGTCGATCGGCGTGTGGTGAACGAGTCTATAGGAGAAATTTATCGCAGGTTTATAAGTGCCCGGTTAATGGCAATAGGCTCGCCACCTATTACATTGGGACCTAAACATAAACTGGTGAAATGTGGGTGCTAGCACCTCTGCCTACCCCTTCGGGGATATAGGCGTGGTTTATGTTATGTTATGTTATTTAAAAAAAAATATTAAACAGAATTTTTTTTGGAATAGGTACTTGTCTCTTTGTTCGCGATGGACCATAAAACTACTGAACGGACTTGGATACGGTTTTTTTGTTAAAAAGGTTTTGTTTGACTTCAAATCTTACGCATGTTTCATCATAATAAACGGTTAGTAGAACTGGAGATATAGTGAAAAAAAACGCAAATACCAAAATATAGAATATCATGCAATTCTTGTTTTGTTTGTCAGTTTATTTGTTTGTCTGTTTCTTCGTGTTGGACGCCAAAACTACCGAACGAATTCTGATGCAGGTTTTTCTATTAGAAAGTTTTTGTCGGATTTAAATTTTGTCGTTTATGATTACAATTTTTGGTCGAGTAGAACCGGATATAATGGCCTAAAAATTATAACAGACATCCGCGCGAGTAGCACTGCGGGCATCAGCTACCTAATGGTAAATAAAATGTGAACGCACCACTTAGCCCCGTTCCACTCTATTAGGCAAGTCTCTCTGAGAAATGTCAAGTGTCTGCTGTTTTTGTTTGATTTAAAATTATAAATACTCGTACCAACCCTGTACAAGAAATGGGGTCTACTTATCAGATCGTATGAGTTGAAGAACTCACTTTATTTTCGTTTTTGTTACTAGTATTGCCAATTGTTGTTTTGTTTACAAAATATTATTTCTTCTATATTATATAATATTCTAAAATATGTTTATGTGGTTTGGGTAATGGACTGCTGAGACGAAGTCTCGGGTTCGATCCCAGGTTCACCATGGCACACACCAATGACTTTTCGATGCTTTTCGAAGTTATGACGTGTATTTATAGCAGGTTTATTAGTGCCTCGGAGAGCACGTTAAGCCGTCGGTCCCGGTTGCCATACAAACATCTATGGCAGTCGTTATGGGTAGTTGGAGCCCACAAAAGTCCAACCAGTCTAACTTGGAACTTCGATATCACCATTGGTCATAATGACCATTGTTTGTGGAGATGGCAGTCGCTCCACGGAAAATATCGAAGTTCAGCCGCATCACAGTTAGACTGGAAAGTCGACCACAACTGAGTTGGGAAAAAGGTTCAGAGAATGATGATGAATTTAATTTAATTAACTGCAATTACTAATATTCACGTTGACCCCTTCAGCTAAGTCAAATCGCTGGTGTTAGGGGTGACTTCACGTCGCGTTGGCAGCAATTAAATTAAAATTGTGTTATTTTCTAAGTAATTTCAAATTAGGTATATTGTTTAGGATTATTTCGAAGAAAAAGAAAGTTCTATTCAATGTAAAATTCCTATTATTCCAAGCCTTTAAATTACAATTCGTTTAAAAAATAAGTAGTACTTTCATTAACAGCAAAATAACTTCTAAGAATTGATGTATTTATTATGCTTACAAAATTTCTATTAGAACTTTATTACCCACTTATGGATCAAAAAATGAGTGATCTAGTCTTTCTATGAAACGTATTACTGTAAATATTTATCATTTATGGGATGTAACAGAGTCTTTATATAAATAACTAGTTTTCCCCCGCGGCTTCATCTGCGTGGAATTCTGATCCCGTTCCCACTACACATGGGAACCTAGGGATTCAGATAGCAACTACATGCATAAAAAGTAACCTATTTGTTATTAAATTTCAGAGTAGGTATAATCCATCCCTTTACCAAATTTCAGTCAAATCAGTTCACTCGTTAGACCGTGATTGAGTAGCAAACATCTAAACATCTTCACAAACTTTCGTACTAATAATATTAGTAGGATTAATTACAGTTGTTAATAACAGTTAATCTTATTTCGGTTCTTTTCAAGACTAATTAGAGTTATTACCTAAAACAGATAATTTCACATTTAATAAATGTGACACATTTACGTCAACGTCAAAAAGTATATCTTGAAGGACTTTTGCAATTAATTATAGGACTAAACAATAAGAGAATATATGAATTTAATGTTATGGAAGAGAAATGACAAACAAATGACAATCCAAAACAAAATAATACAGTATACATAGTGAATTGAATCTAATTTATTATATCAAATTGAGACACATGACTCTTTTTTAATAATAAAATGTCCCTGGTATGAATCAACTACGTCAACAAATCCTTTTACGTTCGAATCGCCCACGGAGCACAATAACCTGGTTATTGTGCTCCGTGGAATCGCCCGAGTTCAAAAAAACTATCAGGCGATTCGCATCATGATGTGAAATTTCAAACGCAAAAAGTGACTTGAGGCAATTCGAACTGCGCTGTGTAAATAACTCGTGGTGTGAAACGACTGAACACTCTCCACATGAACAAGATATCATAGAGGATATTATAATTTACTTAGATTTTTTTCTCCCACGAATGCACACGAATGGTTGAACTTGAACCGACTAAAACGCACACACCGCAGCACCGTCTCGTGTCTTAAAACTTATATTATGAACTAGATGAAATATTATAAACTTTATATGAACAAGACACGACAGAAAATTTGAAAATTCACCCGGCCTAAGTCACTTAGATCGCATCTTCCCCAATGTCAGTAAAAATCCTTTTATTTCCCACATGAAACAAAATTAATAACCCAAAACCTTACAGCCTTCCATTTCTTACAATAAACCTAGATAAATAAAACACTCACTACTTATAAGAAGTCTTTTAACAACAGAAACTATTTCACTCTTCGGCGACAGGAATAAGTCCTTTCCGGTCTATTTAATGAAACTAGATAAATATGTGGGACTATTTCCTTAACTATTCTCTATGAGAGTCTAGACTTCTAGTTTTAGCTTTCGTGGTTTTAAATCGTTATCATTATTCTTTCCTTTGTTTGCGTGTGAGATTTTTATTTAGCTGCATTTGTTTGTAGCTTCTCCGCGTGGAAGTTATTTAATGTTTGCTTGGTATTATTTAATATTATTGAGAACTAATATTATTGATGCTCACGGCTCACCCACGTGCTATTGAAAAGCCCGTTATTTATGGGAACCTATTTCTTTGATAGAAAGTAACCTATGTGTTATTTCTCTTCTAAATTTTAGCCGGATTCGTTCATCCGTTGGAGCGTGATTGTGTAACAAACATCCAAACATCTTTACCAACTTTCGAATTTATGATATTTGTAGGAAGTAGGATATTGTTCTACATCAGGATGGTTTTTTGTAACATAATACACATTATTAAATTAACTAAACTTACTTGTATTAGGAATGAACACAACATGGTCTGAGCCCATAGTTTCGAAATTGAATTTGGACCTCATATTGTATTCGCTAGGGGAAACCACAGCAGGGAGATCAATCTATGTGAATAGTAAAAGTAGTAAGAATAGCTGAAAAAATAGTAAAATTCAGTTTCTTAATCGTTACAAATATATCACTTTCATATTGATTTCCTTCAGAAACTCCCCTTTTGACTATGCATCCCTATGCAATCGATCACCGAAATTTCCTTTCTAGACTGTTCAAAAGTCACTTTCAATTTTAGATTAAATGGCGATCTTTGTAAAATGCAATATTAGGGTGCTCGCATAAACCTCTGTTGGACTTATAAATCATATTCTCGACATTATAGCCGAGGTTTTGTATGGAGCGCAATTTCACGGGTGCCATTCAAAAATGGATATATAGGCGGTGCAACGTCTGGTCGCAGGAATGCATGGTATTGGAAAGCGAGGCTAATACGAATTGTAGCTACTCATATTTTTGAAAAGCTTTGTTTAGGAATTCCTACTGGAATGTCAAATTAATAAGTAGTTTGCTGTTTATATAATGTTAGTGTCTTTTGAATCAGATACATATACTAATGAGATTCTTCAATGAAAACTGTATGATAACTATAATATTAGTCCATGAAACATTTTACTAGTATTTTTTTAGTAAATTAGCAAATTTTTTAAATTTTTTTTATACAAACATTGCATTGAATAACAAATTTGCTGCAAAAATAGGGCAACGCTCATAACGTTAAACTTAAGAAGAGGAACAAATTCGTTGTACCTAATATTCTCAACAAGCTTACCATCAGGCGAGGTGAAGTCATGTTGACGTGACTGACATAAAAAAAGGAATAACGAAATATATCTTATTAGACATCATAAAGATTTATATCTAGCATATAACATAACATAACATAACATAACATAACATAACATAAACACTAGCTTATTACTAGCAAGTAATTTTAATTATTTAAATACAAAAAATTTAACCATATAACTACTTTATTTTATCATTCATTAACACCATATAATACACGATATTGCAACCCTAATTTCCAACCAACATCTCGAACCAAAACATTCCAAAACTTCCCTTAACTGTAATATCTATGATAGTTACTGTACCATTGCTTACCGAATGACATTGCGTTTCGAGAATGCAATGTCTTGAAGAATTTCCTATTATACGAATCTGAGGGGCACGCGAAGAATTTTGAAATTTATTCCATAATGTATCACCGGTGTATAAACATATAAGAAACTTTCATAATATATAAGGGTTGTCATACGAATCCTAGGGCTATTGGAATATTTGGTTTGGGTAGCCAAATTTTACTCACAGGAAGCATTACATTGTTTTTAAAAAGAAACAAATCTGGATTGAAAGATTTTTGAAAACTTACCGCATTCGGTAATCAAACTACAAAAATACTAAAAAAATAACATTCTCTACTTTTATAGCATCAATCGATACGATCAATATAGTAAAAATAAAATCTCTCTAACAAACATAGTAAATTATTATATAAAGTAAATCCATGCAATCTTAACTTGAAATTTAATTAAAATATTTAACATTATCCCCATATCTTCGTCAAGACCCTAATGAACACATTAAATGCCTCATGCACCTCAATAAACTAGAAACAAAACCTAGTAGAATTTTGTGATTTTATTCTAAAAATGTCAAATAGTTAGCACCCGACTCCACGGACGGAAGTCTGAAATATTACCAACAACGTCCTACCAAACGATCAGAGTCATGTTTAGTTGTATCAGCAACAGCATACAAATTTCTGGCCTGAGTCTGTTACAACCCTTAGAGGTTCACCCTAAGTGGTACGCACGTATACTGAATAATAAATATGTTAGGTGTTCGGGCGTTATTTATTGGAACTAAGTTTGCGATTTGAACCCTTGTAATGGGTGGTCAAGGGAAGGAAACATTTCAAGCATTTGCGCGGGTTTGGGGTCTATCAATCAATGAAAGCAGTCCATTACTGCTACAAAAGTGTACAAAAGAGTATTGCATTGCAATCTGCATGTTTGAATAGTCAATGGAGTAGATTAGTTGGCAACGAGTGAGTCACGTTACACCTTAAATTTTCCGATTTATTGGCACGTAAGGAAAGGGGTAAAAGTTCATTTTTCATTTCACTATGAATGATTTCGTTACTTAAAAATAAAAATAAATGTTTGTTTGTTTGTTTTATCCACTACCGAACCGTGTCCTTCTAAACTGATTTGAAGCAATCGTCAACTAAATTATTGATTATTTAATTCACACAAAAGCCTTTTTTAGTTTTTCTATGCCTCATTTGACATTTTAAATAATACTTACCTAAACTTTACTTGATATTTAAATAAATGTTATAATTTATCACTTCTAGCCACACTTGGTGAATGTATTAGGCAATGTACCAAGTAAAATATGGGTTTTTAAAATCAAATTCCTCTTATTAAGTACAAAAAATTTAACTGCTATAAACAAATTCTTCACATATAATGACCAATACCTAAATTATAGCCTACACTTTTTACCACAGCTATTTCGAGGTACTGGCACACATTTCAAGTGAACCTATCAACTATTATTAACACTTGAGGCCAAATTGTCGTATACTATTCACGTAGAAAATTACCTGTTTCATTTACAAAGCTAATAATAAAACGTCGGCGAATAAAATAATCATACTTTCATTGTTAGTATCAGTTCTAATAACTATTCGGTAAATAATTTAAAGATCTTTATGACGACTACAATAATGTGTAGTTCAAACAGTTTGTTTTTCATTTGATTCAATATTTTCAGAATCATAAACTGCTGCTTTGATAATGCCTTTACCTACGACCTGTATGAATCTGAATTCTGTACATTTCAGTGTTCTTTATCTACGCTAATATAGTATATGCGAAATTAAAGCCTCGGGAATTTTTCTCTATTATTTTTCGATCGAATGTGTTTTTCTTTTATTAGGTAGCTTTGTCTTGATGAATTAGTGCTAGGTCTTGGATTCGAATCCTAGCTATAAACACAACCGACGTGAGCCCACTCCGAATACAAGCACTTTAGCTTAGCTTGAGAGCTAGAGGTTAGGGATAATACCTACTAGTATTTTTAGTTAGAAATTTTTTTTCAAAAGTCTAGTATACGCGAACATTATAGTCTAAGTAACTGCTTTTGTTACACTTTCTCAAGTAACAACAAAAGAACTGACGTTACTTGAATTTCGATTCAACCATAATATATTAAAGTAAGATTATGATAAGAATCATAAGGATTTTTATTTGCCTTTTCTTTTCGAAGTTTATACACGTTTATTTTCCAAATCTTATACTTTGTGTTGTTCATGTATTCCATCTACGATATAAAGATTTTAACCCAACACTATAATAATAGGGTTCTATATGAGTACAACTTGAAGTGATGATTTCATTATTATTACTGGTGGTAGAAATTTGATGGCACAAATTTATCACAAAATTCGGTTAGATAGATACAACAGTGCACGATTGCGAAAAACCCTAGTAATCCAATCCCGGTTGGATTGCGTTCAGGGGTCAGCAAGAGCATAGCCGGGCAGGAGGGTGATTTGTGGTCGCAGCACTAGTGGGACCGGTGGGTGTCACGCGGTGCTGCGACGACAATCTTCTTTTGATGAGGTGAGTGCGAACATTGTTAACATAATGTAGTGGTGACCCTCTTTCCTGAGACTTTTCCTTCAGCTTTCCATCAGGCGAGGCGAAGTTAAATTGACGTGTCCTATATGTATAAAAAAAAACAAAAATATTTTTGCGAAAGAAAGTAATCCGTGTATTGTCGAATGAAACCTGTCAAACATAAAATTCTGAAACACAAAGATACATCCATCTATAAAGCTTTGCTCATATATATATTATGTTTCTTTATATATGCAGCGCGTTTGTGAGGTGACATGTGACATGGTATTCTTCCGTATACTTCACAGGGATACAAAAAAGCATTACGATTGCCATATTATAAATGCCAATCATGTATATGGCTCCTTCGATTGTTACCGGGAATACGTTCCCGAGGGTCATGGAAGCGGGTCATAATATTTTGAGTGAGCCGTGGGTGTAGGCTGTCTATAATAATTATTATGGAGCTTAATTCAAAAACTCTACATGATTACCGTGTATCTTTGTCAACTTATCTTTCAAAACTGTTAAACTAAAAAGTATTGAATTTCATGAGAGTTTTAATCAAAAACATGTTTGGAATACAAAAGAAATTCATTTTAAACAGATTAATGCCATCTAACATTGCTTATTGTATACAAAACCACAGCACGTACTATAGTGTCCTGTAACAGACTACGAAATGCAAGGGTTATTGAACCTTTTATATGTATGACCTTCCGATATACCCTGCCTTGTGTTGCGGGAGCATTCACACCAACCTTTTGTGAATCCTTGTATCTATAAACAGAGTAAATAATAATAGTGGTTTTCTATAATAATATTGTATCATTGTAATATTTTTATCATACACTAACTTCCGCCCGCGGCTTCATCCGCGTGGAGGTCGGTATCGAAACCAAGTTTACTTATAGTGTGAAGCTAGCTTATAGCATGCTTTTAACATAATACCTAACAACATTCAAATATGAGTCGTTAGATTACATGTTGTTACAGAATGCGTTGAAGAAAATAAAGGTTCACTGCTCGTTCCCCGTAGCTGATAAATGCCAATCATAATATATGGCTCCTTCGATTGTTACCGGGATAACCTTCCCGAGGGTCATGGAAGCGGGCCATACATACATGTCATACAGACATTATTTTAAATACTTTTCTCATGTGGACTTATTTATAACGACCAATATAATGCTTATTCCTGCGGGCTCATTGAAGTTGATACGGAAAGTGAGTTGCTCTCAAGAGTTTCAACTTCGAATGCTTTATTTAGAACTAGGTGTTGCCCGCGGCTCCGCTCTCATGCATGTCGGTTTGTGCGAAAAGCGTAACAGATAGCCAGACTTACTTTCGCATTTACTAGTATGGTTTTAAATTCATAATAAATATGCTACGTTTTGAAGATTCTTTAAATTGGTCAAACAATTTAAAGACCTGTCAAGTTCATCGAAAAATTAACTTTGTATAATAATTACTTGATGTCAGCTTCTGAGGCGTAGCGGTAGTGAACGCGGCCGCTGCGCAGGAGGCGCGGG
Organism: Lithosia quadra; assembly: GCA_963576445.1. Classification (NCBI taxonomy): domain Eukaryota; kingdom Metazoa; phylum Arthropoda; class Insecta; order Lepidoptera; family Erebidae; genus Lithosia; species Lithosia quadra. Next base: position 4,105,681 of record OY754899.1, on the reverse strand, counting down.
TTCGATCCCCGCACAGTGCAATTATATATATGCATGAATATGGGTATTTGCATTGGTCTGGTCGTGCCTCGGAGAGCACGTTAAGCCGTCGGTCCAGGTTGCCATACAAACATTTATGGCAGTCGTTACGGGTAGTTGGAGCCCTAAAAAAACCAAAAACAATAGTCTGCGGCTATATTGAAGCTGCAATGCTTCAATATCGCTTAATGCCACCATTTGGTTGTGAAGGTCAGATGGTAGTCGCTTCATGGAAAATATAGAGGTTCAGCCAAATCCGCAGTTAGTTGGCACATTAGATGTAACAGATAATTTTCACCTAGCAAATGACCAATGACAATATTTTTGAGTTGAAAGTAATAACAGCATTAGCAAAACTAAAATTGGTCTGCTGCAATATCAGAGCAATCCTCTCTGATTAATAATGGTAGATAGAAATGGAGCTTGCAAATTCTGACACGTGGGAACTGCAGTGTAGTTTGTGTTCCCCACAGGACCATACATCATGCTTAGATTGTCAAGGAGATTGTAGCTATTCAAGCATGTAATACAAGTTGTTTATACAATAGTTATCTTGAAAGTAAACTTAAATGTACTAATATGTAAACGGGAATTAACGCGATCATGGTATAGGTATATACATATACCTTTAGAATGCCTGACGTTTCGACCAGGTTACACCGGCCGTGATCACAGGCTGACTGTCTCAGCCGCGCACGCCCTCCGTCGTCGAGTCCGTGAGGTAGCCGGTTGTTCATCTACCCGCACATTTTCGACATTTTTTATATTATTTTTTCTCCAGGTACCGTAACATACCACACTCGCAGGGCCCCTGTTATCGCGTATTATCGCTATATGATCACGTTAATTCCCGTTTACATATTAGTATAATCATGGAATGCGAAAGTTTAAAAGTTAATAAACTTAAATGTAGTTTTCCAGCTATGATACTGTGACTCCAAGTAACATGTTTATTGTGCATACTGATACTTAGTTGTAGTTTCTCAGGAGCATTCAAAGTTTGTAGTTTGGAACTCGGCAGTCCGTTTGTTGTTTTTTTATTAGTATGTCGTTTTTTTCGACAGCGATAGCCGTCTGACTTGAAATGCAAACAAAAATCAGCCATTATTCAATATTATTAGACACTTGGTTCGCATCTGCGATCTGCATTCCATTGTTTCACAAAAACGGATATTAAAATTCAGATAGATATTACAATTCTATTACTAAGCCATTACCAGTTGTATGCTCTATGTAATACATCATGTTTGTCAGTGACAATAATGTTCGTATCTATCAAAATTGTAACCCAAACTATGAATACTAATTGGATGTATAAGTATCGAAAATTTCAAACTTTCACATATTTTTTTTTGTTTTTTTTTGTGTTGTTTGGGATTGTATATTTGAACCCCCTGAAGCCTTTTTACAATGAAAGATATCCTATATTCTTTCACAAGCTCTAGTCTATCTTTGTATCAAAATCGGTTCAGTGGTTTAGTTGTGAAAGCGTGACAGACAGCCAGAAAGACTGAGTTACTTTTACATTTATAATAGGTACGGATCGATTAAATTCCACGTGAGCCAATTAACGAGTAAATACTTTAGATATTAAACATAATAAACTCTCAAATCAAACAACAACAAATAGACATATTTATGAATACAAATATTTGCACTGAGCGGGAATCGAAATTGCAGTCTCCGATGTAGCAGACGAATGCTTTGCCACTACGCCACAGAATGGATTCACTTCTATCAATAACAAAAAAAAACATTAACTTTCAATATAGCTCAGTTAACCTTGCACACCTTAATACTGAAATTTATAAAGCTTAACCTTTATACAGAAATCTTTTTATTCCAATCCAAACAAACGTTCTTCGGAATTCAAACAAACCGAGTAGCACCTCTGCTTCAAACAAATAGCCGCGGTAGTCGTGACGGGAGCCCAATTATTGAGATAGATCACACCTTTGAGACGAACGTTCCGTAGAACTCGCTCCTCTATTTACTTGATGCCTCACTAATTTATTGTTTTGTACAAACTACTGGAAGTTTGATGAAGGAAATGTTGTGTTTATTTACTTTTTGTTGCGTGTTTATTAGTAAAACTTTTTACATTGTTTTATTATTATACCTACTAGCCGTTTCCCGTAGCTCCACCTACATGGAGGCTACTTTTTATACCAAGAATAGGTTCTTGTGTGAGTTATGGGAACGGGATCGGTGTTTCACGCTAGAAAAATGGATAGAAGGAAGGAGGAAATTGCATCCCGGAAGTGGCAGTTTTGGGCCAATCGAGACTACACTGTTTAAAAATGTAAAAAGTAGGGTACGTTATTTGCTAGTATAACATTAAAACGTATACGTCTCCGGGTCTACTTTACAATTGCAAACAAACGTTTGACAGATTTTAAATCTGACCAAGACCTTTGTAATAAAAAAACTGACATCAAAATCCATTTACTAGTTTTTGCGTCCATCTCGAACAAACAGATCAAAAAAACTTTATCTTATACCGACAGACAAAAATCCCAAAAACATATTTTTAGAATCTTTTAATATTATAATAAACAAAGTTTTTTTTTATATCTCCAATGTACAAGAAGCTACTTTACAATTTTACAAAAAAACTACTAGCGCTATCTACCGATGAGGAACTAAGACTATGTTTACTATCCATAAACATTTTATTCTTTCAAGTCTTAATTTTTAACCTTACCATTTTCTGGTGACAGTTTTTTAAAGTATAGGTATAATTAATTACCGTCAAGGCATTCAAATTAGTGTCAAGGAGCGCCAATAAACGTTTTAACACCAAATTGAGCACATCATTATTAAACTAGTATTTAACACCAAATTTTCTTTGATATCATCTTAAGCTTTGTGTAATATAAGACACAATTAAGTGTTGAACGTAATTATCGAGCTTTGCTTAATGCCGTCTTTGCACGGAAAACTCGAAACAGCCAGACGCAATACCTTTGAAGTTTAATTACAGAGCACGCATTTACAAGATGGCGGCCGCTCTGATGGAGGAGGCGAGGCCTGGCTGCAAGTGGTTACAAGTTACAACTCACTTTACAAATTTTAATATTATATTTATGTTAAGTATTAGGTATAAGAATGCGAAAGTTTGGAGAAATGTTTTGTTACCTACTCTTCAGTAGGTAGTTACTACCACAGGAAAAGGAGAAAAATGTAGACTCTGAAGACCCTGGATTTGTGATAGTGGGAGCCTTGGTTTTAACCCTTAATAGGGTAAGGGTATATATATTACCACTTTCTGCTTTTCTACAAAATTTGAGATATATTTAAAATGGAAACATTAAATGATATTCCTTGATCTCATTATATTTTTTTAGTAAGTTTACTATCATATTTTTAACACTTCATAAGTTGTCAAAGTCATTTTAGCAATCTACGGTACTGTCAAAGTTGACCCAACGAATTTTGGTGGCAAAAATTGAATGTTTTAGTGGTCGAGTGCGGATTTTGTGCAAATTTGTTCTACAATAATTCTTATAAGAAATTTTGCGATACAAATTTATAAAATAGGGTATATTTACTTTCGTTTTACGTATTAGCAGCTTTCAGGGACGATTTTTAATACATTTTTCGATATCGTTTTTAAGTGGTAAAATAGTTACCATTGCCCGATTATACTTACTAAAAACCGTAGGTAACTATATATAAAAATCAGTTTGTTTGTTACGGTAAGCTGGGACTCGTGTAAAGTTCACTACTAAAAAGCTTTCATAAATAGTTTACGTAATTTCATTAGAAGCTGATGGATTTACCTAGTCATAAAGTACGAATATTTTTTTAGTCTATGAATAGAAATCTTACTTGTTTTCAATATTAGTATAGATAACAATAAAAAATAATAAATAAAATAATAAGGTAGCTACATAAATTTATTTAACAAAAAATGTATGACAAACACAGGTGAAACCACTAGTCTTAAAATAAAAATGCGCCAGAAGGGGCAATGGTAACAATTTTACCACCACTCCGCAAAATTTTGAAGTTGTAAACGGGCAATGGTATATTATTTACCACCGGAAAAACTACCCCTAAAATGCAACCCCTATAAAAAATATTTAGAAAAATGAAATCTGTGACCTATTATTAGCCAGGAACCAGTGTCAGTTTGAAGAAAAAGCACTCACAGGCTCGGGCCCTATTAAGGGTTAACCAAGAATCACGCTCAGATGATGATAAGGTGCTATGGAAATTCATTCTATGTCATGTTTTAATTTTCTACTAAAGTATTAGGAACTTAGAAAAAAATCCCTAAGGAACAAAATTAATTATAAGCAAATACAGTACATATTTGCGCCTGTACCTATAAGCGAATACATTCGCAAAGATACCTGGCAGCCTTCACTGACACGGACGACATCCAGGTGAGTCACCTTCACTGGCGTGGCCACATTCAGCGGCCTCCGCCGGGCCACAGTAGGAAGGGTAGACCCAAAAGGTGCTGGCTTGATGTCGTAGAAGAAGGCATGCATGCCAATGATCTCACTAATATGGATGCCCATTCGTATGAAGTGGAAAAGTAAAACTCGGGAAGAGGACTGGAACTCAGATGCGACCGGGACTGACTAACACAAGAATGATGATAATGACAGAACATGCACAAACAAAAAAAAATAAGTAATAAAACAATAGAACTTCAAAAATTAAAAAAGTACTCTAGTACCTATCTACCATGATTTAACAGCTATAAAAATGCTCAAATTGTCAAATGAGCTCAAGTTAATTAAAATATTTCAAAATACAACAGTTCTATTTTAACTACATCTATTCAATTTATACAACAGTCGAATTTTTATACTATCAACGCTTCAAAAACCTTCAAATTTGAAGTCATATTATTTTAGAATAAATTTTAAACTGAATAATAATACACGTTGGATAATAAATTTACGTAAAATCGTTAGACAAGACAAAGGAAAATGTATCCTATAAAATTTGAAATGTATGAGAGTCGTTCACCATTTTGTATTCTTCACTGAACCGAACGAGCATTATCAAAATACTATGTGATTGAGGTGATTTGACTAACCCAAGTAATTTATATGTAAATATATTTATTGAATTTGCCTGTATCTCTCACGATGATAGTAAATTTCATATTATTTTAGTCTAATATTGCTTGCTATTGTTATGACTACGATAGTACTTTAATTGTTACGAGTACACTATGTAGGCAATACATTATTATGAGTTTTCTACTTTTCTTGTAATAGTAAAAATGTAAATTCTAGCTGACTAAATAGAGCCCATAGCTTTTTGATCCGTGAACCTAGTTCTTTTAATACAGTTTTGAATAGGTAAACTCATGGTCAACCAGGTCCGTTACCAAACTTTGCAATTTGTCAGTCATCTGAGTACATACCTTTCGAATCGCTCTTCGATAAAGAATTAAACTTTATTATGTTTTGTATATTAGTGTTCTTGAAATAGGCACATGTGTAGAATTCGTAGGTACTCCAAAAACTGCCAATGTAACTTGCGTAGAAGATAGGATAGATTAAGTTAAAAGGGCTACGGGCCTAACCTTTCTCATTAGCACTTTCACATCAGTTAGGTTGGAAGAACTAACCATAGACGTGACAAGCCTGCGGGTAGTTGAAATTTCACCCTTGACCTTTAATCTTTTCAAGTGCTTTAATAATAAAAGAAACATCCATAACATATTATATTAATGGTTGTTCCTTTTGAGCTTAGACTTCAAAAAGCCCATTACAACATTGCACAATTAGCTGTGTCAGTACATTGGATATAATGTATTAAAAAACTTGAGTTATGTTAAATAAGCGATTCTGAACACAAAAATGTATTTTTTTGGCATTTTTGTCTGTTGAAAAGAACACAAAATCTACTAAACGGATTTTGACAAGAAAGATTTTGGTTTTTCGATTACAAAGTTCTTTGAATGAAATTTTAAGCAATTGCATGCTAACTATTTCCAAAATGATTTTCTGATCGGAAAAAGTGATCATCCAGGGACTGGTCACGGGTTCAAGTCCCGTCCTGGATGATCAGTTTTTCCGATCAGAAAATCATTTTACAAAGTTCTTGTTCAGACTTAAACTCTGTCGTATATTTACGAGTAATTGCAATAGGTTAAGTAGAATTGGAGGTATGACTAAAAAGCGAATACTGCCCTCCACGGGTCTGGAACCACAAGCGTCGGCTTCATAATATATATTTTCTGGAGGCCAAGATCAATTGCATTAGACTCACCAAAACCGACTATTTCCAAATAGTATATATTCCCTTCGTAACCAATACTCTTATACTGAACCAATAGATCCAAGCTCATATCTAGTTTAGGTATCAAAAATTGTTATCATAAGCATGTAGCTGATCAGCAAATTGCGATCACTCTTACCTCCAATCGATATCATCTATAATTTGTGTTAGCCCTAAGGCGATATTGGTCCGAAAATATTTTATTCCCAAGGTTCAGTTGGAAACTCAATTTCTGTATCGAGCTCCTGCCTGAGTCGAATTCGTAATGTTTCCATACGTCTGTTAGAAGCGAGAGACGGATGTTGCTATAAATCTAATCATGTTAGGGCAAGACAGATTGTGTTTGCAGTCTGTGTAAAAAATCTAGGATGATTGAATTTCGTTGTGTAAGGTGTTGAAGAGTAAAACAGAAGACTGATGTCTGTACACTTTTTGTTTTGCTTAGTATATAGATTTGTTTCGGTCCTTCTGAGGAAGGTTAAATCCAAAAATCTTCGAGGTATATTTTATGTGAATAAAACTATTTATGAAAGCGATCTCATTCCAAAAGTCCCCACCACTCTTTAGTTTTAAGAATGTCATGTAAAGTGTGCTAGTGATAAGACAAATTGACAACGGGTGAACCGATTTTCCCGACTTTTGAGTTTTAAGATTTATTTCCATCTATGAGCATAACATTTTTTCGGTTTTTTATTTGTGCTCATGTTTGACCACATCTTCCTCATTGGTAAATGAAGATTAAGCACCCACGATTGCCTTATTCCCCAACCTATTTATTTCGATACCCTCCTCCCCCTCCTCGCCACCACTGATTAGGTAACCAGCATAACTTCTCTAAGGCAGAACGAACTTTGCCGGGTCCTTACATACTTCACGAGCTTATTATACTGTCAATATGTACTCGTTAAATACTTTTAGAAAGGTAAGTATTTAATTTTGACTTCATTTTTCCATCTCTTGAAACAGAGCCGTTTTTTTACTAATTCGTATTGTCTAGGTAAATTAATAAACTTTTGAAGAACAGAAAATAGTAAATTTAGTTGTGCCTTTGAGGGTACCGTTAGAAAAAATCTCGTTGTTATTAGCTTTTACATCCAACATTATTAGCTGGACTTGAAAAACTTGAAATAATGAACTTATCGTAACTTTTCCAATTTCAGTAGTTCTAATGACGTTAATATCAATCCCATAAAACTTCAGTGTTGTTTCTATATTTTTAAAACTAAATAAGTATACTAAGTTCTGAAATTACAAATTGTTCAACTAATTTCAAAGTAAATTTATTTGATTTCAATGATAATAATTTAGTTGTAACTATTCTCGTTTGAGACTCTTTAATTAGAGACGTTATTATTGGGATATCAACAATACTTATTTGTTCATAGAATAATGATATTATCAATTCTTCAATATAATATAATTATCGTCTTTTTAAGAATTGATACTGATATTATTATTTATTTTATAATCATCATCAACATTCTAGCGGTGATCGCATCCTACTCTTTATCTATCTACACTAATTATTATAGTGTCTAGCCTACTCTGTTGTATAAGGGCAAACGTGGATATGGTTATAAATAAATAAAGAATAAAATAGAATTAATGTACATAACTTGTGAGTACAGAAACTTTATGAGTACTTTACTTACCCTTCAACAAAGTCTAATTTGCTTGTGTTAGGAATGAATTCACTTTTAACCATTGATCTCGCTTTCATGCGGTTAATTAGCCCGTCAACGCGAATAAACAAATACTTCTCAATTTGAAAAGATCTAATATTTGTATAAGGTGTATCCTTAATGTTTTATAAATGGAGATAATTCAATTTTTATTTTCACAGGAAATGTCTGATGCGTATCTCTATGGCTTTGCAAATTTAATTATGGTAGCAATCATATAAAGCTCTTGTTTTACGTTTTTTTTTCTTTTTTCGCTATGATATAATAATCATTATTTTCCTCTGAGTCTTTTCCCAACTCAGTTACGGTTTTTCAGTTTATCTGCGAAACAGTCGTAGAACTTTGGATAATTTTCGTGAAGTAACTGCCATCTGACCACCACAGCTCACAGAGGATATCGAAGTTCTGCAATTTTAGACCACAAATGACCATAATGGCAACCGGTATCGACATTCTGAATTACGGTGGGGTATCAATGTATAAAAATGGTCATTCATCCTAAAACTGTTTCAATCCCCTCCACACACAGCATCCACATGCTACAGTCCACAACATCCCCCCTCTCCCCTCCAAACTCCTTAACACGACTCCCCTCCAGGGTTGGCAGTGCGAGTGTGACACCTGATGTTGCACACGTCTATAGGCCACGGTGCCCGCTTCCCATCAGGTGGGCCATGTGCTTGTCTGCCACCTAAGTGGTATAAAAAAATTTAACTGGTTAAAACATAGCCACGTACTCATCATCATCATCATCTTATAAATAATCCCGGTAACATTGCAAGGTTCTTGGAACCTGGGTATGTGTTCCCCTTCAGTTACCCCATTTTGGTTATTACCAGAACAATTATCACCTTCCAGCCATTGATAAACAGGAGCACAGATTAGAGACAACTTTGATTTGTGCATCCTTTCCCCTTTCATATCCTTCTACGAGTATTATAGCAATAGTACCTATTTCTTAAGGCTGTCTCATCTCTAATGAACGCTCAGCCTTGAAGCTGTCCAGCCAAAATATCAAAGCAAACCGTCTCAATGCTCATAAATTACACTAAGCTAGTATTGGTACAGTGGTAAAGCCTAAAAGTGATCCAAAGTATATTTTATAGTGATTAGAATAGTGATATTGCTCGCTCTAATACCGTTCTATTATTTACTACCGTCCTCTACCGACGAGAATTCGAAGCCTTGATGCTTAAATTTAGTATATACATATGCATTTGACATAGTTTCACATTCATCTTATAATGAGAATATTTTTCCCCATAAATTGCCAGTAACAGTGATTGTAATAAACACCAAAGTCATATATTGTTCCCTTCCAAAAATAACAAGGAAATAGTAATGTGAAATGATGAAAGTTCCACCCAATTTGTCTTAGTAGTTGTGAGAGTCATAAAAGCTGAAAAAAATCTATGAAGATAAATTTTGTGACGCTCATTTTGAATTTTGAAGAATTCCATATTGAAGACGCTAGAGAAAATTACAACAGTGAGCGTACGATTAGGTCAGAGGCACGTGTTTTTTAAATGCATTTGTCGATGGTTACCTACTAGTATTTTTTTTAAGTTAGACACGTCAACATGACTTTACCTCACCTGATGGTAAGCTAAGGGGTCTCAAGACCGGGGGTCACCACAAACATACACCAATAGTGCTGCAGCTGCACTGCAGGCCTCAGCTTGACGGGATCATCAAATGCTTTTTCACGACCCGCTCAAAGTTATAAAATTATATTCTTCCTTCCTACAGTCCCGACCCGGGACAGTAAGAATATAATTTACATGAATTATACTTACAAAATTTCACATGACTTCTATAAAGTCTTAGTATTTCAGTTGTATAAATACATTTCTACAAGTTAATGTAATGCATTCGGGACAAATCCGGAACTAGTCCCGACATACATGCAAACAGGGGTAGTCAATGGAGTGAACTGTCTCTTTTGTTAGATTCGTTTTCATGTGTCGTTGTGAAGCGAAAGGTCACTGAACCTTTTACTTTATTAACAATCCATCATTGTCCGCCAGATATTACTTTTTTATTCATAAAACTATTTGTGGACCATAAATATTATGAAGATATTGTTAGAAAAGAAAAATATGTTGAACAAATAATTGAGTAATGTCAAACTTAACATCCATTTATCCCACACATGTCCAAAATTGACTAACTCTACAATATTGTATGAAAATTTTCCCGATTTGTTTGACATGATTATATAATGGTTACTACTCCGCTCCTCTGGGTAGTAGCGTGATGATGTATAAGTCTATAATAGCTTTCATCGATAAACACGTTATCCAACACAAAATAATTTTTCAATTCGAACCAGTACTTCCTGAGATTAGCGCGTTCAAACTATTCAGCTTCATAGTATTACCACCAAAATGTCTGAATTAGCTAACCAATAACCGATCGAAAAAAATTCAAGCAAGTTGCGTTTTGAGTAAGTATTTCCCAGGTTTTATAGAATCAAGTTCAACACAACCCTACCATATATTCGGCATCGAATCATAAAAACAAGTGACATGGTAAATGGTAATTGGAGATTCCTATGCGCCTGGTCGTCGCCAAATTTTATATGAACATCAAACGCAGGATGTTCTTACTGGGAAATAAGCGTGGACGATACTCGTTACTGAAATATTCTTGATTTAGGACAGGACTGACTTCTAGATTGACCGATTTAAGGTTTTATGCGGGTAAGTAACCCTTATCAAAATTATTTAAGGTATTTCCATTTTCGGCAGCGCGAGTGTGAAGGGTCGGCAGCGTGTTGCGCACGTCCATGATAGGCCACGGTAACCGCTTTCCATCAGGTGGGTCGTGTGCTTGTCTGCCACCTAAGTGGTATAAAAAAAAATCGTTACTGACAATGAATTTCTAAATCGAAAAATCGAAATTGAGTGTACTGTATATGAAGCACAAGCTCTTGGGGGACCGAAATATACCAAGATACCTGCTAAACTAGTACCTATGTTTATCCGTATTCACGAACCAATAACACAAGCTGTGGTTTATTTCAGTCTATACAGTACTAACTACTAGATGATGCCTGCAACTCAACCCAAAATTCAACGATACGACTCTCGCACTGACGTAAGTGTAGTTTCTCGTTCCTGTTCCCTACATGAACCTATATCCGAGATCAAAAATTATCTTATACTAGCTGTGCCCCGCAGCTTCGCCCGTGGCAGGCGTCGTCCCCGTGGCAGGATAAAAAATATCCTATGTCCGTCTCCTAATAAGTTAATATGGTCGTTAAGTATTCTTATATTTTCTAATGTCTCGCGCAACTTTCTTGACTTTTTCTTTCATAAGAACCTTCTCCTGACAATAACAAACACAACAAAAAAAGAATTAACGAAATCGGTCCAGCCGTTCACGCGTGATGCCGTGACCAAGGGAAATAGGGATTCATATTTATATATATATATAGATGAATCTAGGAAATGATCTTTGTTAGAATTTTCATCCAAATCTTTACAAAATTCGTTTATGATGTTAGTAGGACTAGAGATAGGATATAGGAAATAGATTAGGATACATTTTATTGAGTATTTTTTACAACTACCCAGTACCTAATGTATTCACAGTGTATTCACAATGTATTCACATTCAGACTCTGTGTGATTCAATTTCATGAGTTAACTTTGAAAATATTTATGCAATCAGGTTGTATTTCCGAAACGGATATGAAACGTCTCGCCCGTGCTTCTACTTATATTGCATCAAAGCTGCCCGTTTGCAGCAATATACGTGTGCTTTGATATTTTTGTGAAGGCATTTTAGATGTTTATTTGTGGTTAAAACCTTGAAAACTGAGAATTTTATTCCAGTAACTACAACAGAACTCTTCATAAGTTATTCGAACTTTTTATGAGTTGAGTCGCCTTAAGTCAACTCAAAACAAGACATTTTGATTTAGGAGGTAGGACGCGACAGTATCTCCCAACCGAAATGAGCTGTCCGACTGGGGTTGTACCTCCGCCCTACAGAAGACCACGGCCATAATGACCATCGTGTTGTGTTCCCGCCGCGCCGGTAAGTAGAGTAGCCAAAGCTCACTGTACCCCTCACCCCATCCTAGCCTCCCGTCATCTTCCTAGCCCTCCCTCCTTCCCTTCAGGGTAGGCAGGGCAGTGACACCCTTAGTGTTGCACACGTCCATAGGCCACAGTGACCGCTTCCCATCAGGTGGGCCGAGTGCTTGTCTGCCACCTACGTAGTGTAAAAGACACAATATTTCATATTAGAACCAAAGTACTTGTCAATACAAGCCAAATGAGCTCAAACACAAGTGTCTTGTTTAGTTCAGGCATTCCTCTGACCACCCACCGTCTTTATCTTCAGACCTTGAACATCGAGTAACACTAAGATGTTTACCAAGACCAAATAAATGAGCCGAAATCGGAAGGTCTATCTTGTTTAGTTTAGAAGTTAATATCACCGCCTTTCTAATTCATCATCAGACCTCCCCATGGAGCTGTTATGCAGCTGTTATCATCTAATAAAGCAACACGGATCATGCGTTAAATGGTTCCATTACCATATTAATACAAAGCCATCTAAACGCATATGCGATAAAATTTCATCTCAATCTGTTGAGGACAAACTTTCAAATTCAGTCGCAAGATTTGACCCAAATATAAACACATTATAAGTACAATAAAAGCTTATAAAAAGAAATGAAGGCGAGATAAAGTATGTATTATAGTAGAAATTCACACAATAAAATTCATCATATTTAATTCAAAATGCCCGGCACGTGACCGCCTAATGTAAAGGGCGTTGCTTTTATTCCCTCAAATGAATAATGCTACATGTATTGATTGATCCTCAAATATACTATTTACCATGACTTTAATTAACTATAAGGCATAGTCGAACCTACAGTATTGTGTCTATATTCCCTTTGAATATCAATGAATTCAGTCGTTCAAACAAAACATGTTTGTAAAGTGAATGTGCTTTTCAATAAACTTAATTTCAGCAGTATCTTTGCTTTTATACTTAGTCAAGTAAATAGGCGAATAGAGTGGATAAATATATCTTGATTCGTTCTACTAATATAAGAAATACTTTACGCAATACAAGAAAAAACTTACAACCAAGTGAGGTGAAGTTATATTGACGTGTCTAATATAAAAAAACTAGCTTTCGCCCGCAGCTTCGCCCGCGTGGAAGTCTGTATTGCCACCAATTTAACGACTCTCCACTCCACTCTCCACTCTCTAAAAAAAGAATAAAAGTATCCTATGTCCGTTTCCTGGTTCTAAGCTACCTCCCTCCCAATTTTCAGCCAAATCGGTTCAGCCGTCCTTGAGTTATAAATAGTGTAACTAACATAACTTCTTTTATAAATATAGACTAGCTTACCCGCGCGCGGCTCCGCCCGCGTGAATGTTGACTATCGTCACCAAGTCTTTTTTAAACTGAGGGACTACCCGTACTAACTTTCAATGTGTCTATTCCTTGGCAAACAGTGGTTGCAGCTAAACGTATTTATTTCAGCTCGAGTTCTATCAAACCCTTCAAGGTAAAGTGCCGTACATCGCGGCCAAAGCCAGTCTGTCTACCATCATTGTCCTTTTATGGAGATTTTATGGGGATTAGATAGCTGCTCTGGCCAAAGTATGTGTGACTCAGAAGAGGCCCTTTGATAAACCCTTTTACCATAGTTGCATTGCACTTTCACATTCGATGCACTATTTCAAATTAGTTAAACATTATTTATTGCCGAAAATCCGATTCTATCGGCTTTTATTATTAAAATCTGTGTACGTTTTTAAAGATGTTTCTTGTGATTGAGTACTTAAACCATGCTCAAATGGTGGAATTGATCTAGCTGAAGATAATAATTTATCATAACATTCACATTTAATTTTCTGCGCTCCTGACAGTCATTTTTTCTCTTTCAAATCGCCTCACTCATAAATAAACATGTATGCTAACGTTGCTCTTCGACCTTATCGAGAATCTACTTAACCGAATTAACTTGGAAACGTCCTCGAATGCTCATTTTTCTCCATTTCAATGGAGATTTTCGATATATTAATGTTTATTCGAAGTATTTTGTTTATAGGTACCTCATAGGTTAATAGATTATGGAGACTTACACAACACACAATTTGAAAAAACGATTCTGAACACAAAATTATTTTTGGCATTCTTGTCCGTTGGGCGCAAAAACCACTAAACAGATTTTGATGCGATTTTTTTAGATAAAAATGTTTTGGTCATCATCAACATCATCATTCTCTGAACCTTTTTCCCAAATCTGTTGGGGTCGGCTTTCCAGTCTAACTGAGACTGCTATCTTTTGGTGTGACTTAAAAACTGCCGTATGTTTGATGAAATAGAACCGGCAATAGGATCAAAAGTCACGATAACCCATACTCCCACGGACAGATCCATAAGCATCAGCTAGTACCTAATCTGTAAATATAGAACAGTTAATATATATATATAGAAATGTTAAATAACATACCAACCAGAGTACAAGAACAAACAAAAATAGAAATCTGTGAAAAAAAATAGAATATTGCAATGTAATCCTTCGGTCGCGTGTTCAACTTGTAATGGAAAAACTAAGTGAACTCTGATATAGTTCCACTATGTTCTCTGGGATCATTTCTTCTGTTTTTACCAAAGCTTACTTTATTCTGCCTTTATTTATTGGAATACCTTTTAGGATTGCTATTCGTGTATTACCGTGTGTAAGTATGTGTCTAGCATTTTATTCATAAGTATATATCTATACAAATAAATAAAATTGGAGTGTTCTTTTGTAATATTAAAATAACCGCTTTTTACTGAGCGCGTCAAGATATAATGTCTATCAATTTGTGCCGGCTAATATCTGAAACGGCTGAACTGATTTTGAAGGCAGTTACTGGTAGATAGCTGATGTAACAGGAAGTAACTTAGGGTACTTTAATTTTTGAAAAAGGATTAGGGTTCCACGTAAAATCTAAAACCACGCGGATGAAGTTACGGGCTTGGCAAGATACGAGTATCTATAATTGTAATAATCTTTACATAAAAATCTACCGTACTTCTAGCAGTCCATGGAAAACAAGCAACTGACCCAGTAGATTATAAGTTTTTTTTTGTACGGAAACTGATATTGAATTTCAAACTTATCCACACACAAGCAACATAATGTTTGACATAAAAATGAGAAATGTTTAGTTATAAATGAGGTACCTAAATGGGTAAACCTTTTTAAAATCTTGTGTATCTACAAACCTTATAGTAATTGCTAAACCTGCGTCTCATTGGCACCATCTACGAATTCCCGTATAAGCACTACGAGCACACATTGTCTGTTTCCATTTCGCAGTACATACTAACAAATAGTTTTCCTCAACAACTTTTCTACTTAACATTAACATTTAATCCAGGGGTAATCGTACATACATATTATAGTGAGTGCAAAATATCGAATTTCAATTTACCCGGGAAACATTGAACTTCGGTCCGAATACCAGGCAAAAACCCTTTTGGGCAGGCCACAATGGATCGGTGACAGGGAATTATCGAATAGGGCTTGACGACCTACGAACGTTACACTACAATAGATTTTGAGAGAGAATTTTCCTATGTAGCTAGGTAGTTAGGCATCCAGTAACTTTGGATGGGTTGTATAAAATTCAATAGCAAAGGCTTTGGTTCAAAATAGTTGAATATAATTTTTGATTCTTACAGTTAAAATGATAATAGCGACCCATTTATGTCCCACTGCTGGGCACGGGTCTCCTCTCCTCTAACAAGAGAGCTGGCCGCTGGCCTAATACGGGTTGGTAGATCGACAGACTATCAGTCATTAGCCGAATTAGCCGAAATGTCCGGCCAGATTCGAACTCGATACCTCTAAGTAGCGGCCGCGTCCTTATCCATTCAGCTACCATCGCTTTTTCGCTTTCGATTCTTACAGTTGGTTACGTTATATCAAGGACTGGATATCTGCTTTGCTGTAATGTGACGATCTCTGTGGCGTACGGTAGAGTGTTTGACTGCTAAGTCAGAGGTCGCGGGTTCGATTTCCGGTCAGTGTAAATATTAATATACATTCTATCTATCTGACCTCTTGACTCCGAAACGAAAGACTCGAAAGAAGAAAATGTATAGAGGTAGAGCTTAACTTTGGTAAAGTTCATTAACAATCTACCTTCAAATGTTAAGTCATTTAACACTAAGTATACCTATCGGGTGTGACGTGTAAACTTGCAAATATTATTTAAATTCCTTGTAAACGTAATTTATAATATTTTTTTGTTAATTGTGTTTTATACATATTTTTATGTTTTGAAAAACATCTCCTTTTTCTTTTCAATTTCTGTGTGGGTAAGTGGAGATTTATACTCTTTTATTGATTGTTGTCTAAGTACATAGATATTATCTAAGCTACTGTTGTTATCAGGCATATCACAGGTATAAACATTCGTGGTTTTCATGTTGCTAGCACTAATAACATAATGTTTTGCTTTTAATAATAAATAAATTTAAAAAAAAATTGTAGCAGTTTCAAGAAAGTAGCGACATTGTATCTGGTAGACAAACGCCAGCAATAACATTTTCTATTAGTAGTTTTATGGCGGTTACTTTCAAAACTCACTAGTCAATACAATGGTCAATACCGTCCATATTACAGCGAAATATGGCATCTAAAGCCGTACCACTTAAACATCCTTAACCTTACTGATTGTTGATCCGCTCTCGGTCACCCTACCATAAGGCCGCGTTTCCACTGACGCGGAGCTGGGCGGAGAGGAGCGGTGAAGAGCGGTGAAAAGTGGTCAGTGTTTCCACTGGAGCGGAGCTGGGCGAAGAGGAGCGGTGAAGAGCGGTGAAAAGTGCTCAGTGTTTTCACTGAAGCGGAGCGGGGCATACTTTTGAAATCACCCATTTCAGCGCTCAGTTACACTCAATCTGCCCGCTGTCCTCCGCTGAGCACCGCCCCGCTGTCCTCCGCTCCGCACCCCAATGCTCGTTGTCCTCCGCACTGCATTACCTCGCTGTATTTTTATTATGAATATCCCCTCAGCTCTGCTCCACCCCGCTCGTGCTGTTTCCATTGAAGCGGAGCGGAGATTTCGAGCATAGTGATCGGTCAATACGTGCACCGCTAAGCTCCTCTGCGCCCCGCTCTACATCAGTGGAAACGCGGCCTAACGGACTCCTAAAACAACATAATCTCTATCCATTTATTAACCTTACTTAATCACATAAACAACCCACAGCGACCTATAACTCAACACCCATGTACTTACTATTTACGAAGTAATTACTGGCAACACAAATTCTTCAAAAGAACCTAAATAAAGCCGTGTATGTTTTTACTTCAAACGTTGATTGAAAAGGACTAATTGGGAGCACCGCAGAGGCTCAGCAATCAATGTCGTTCAGTGTAAATCTTTCCACCGGAAGGTTTGACGCCATTAATAGGATTTAGTGATAATTAAAGCACCTATGAGGTGCCTATATCGCACACGCCAGTGTTCGTGTATTGAAAGGGTATATTGGTTTTGGTACTGATGGAGTGGGGTGTAGAATGAATGCTTAGAATTGAACTGTTTTTGTTTGTGGGCGGTGGATTGAGGGAGCATGACTGGATAGGGCAACAGCTGTTAAAGATAGGTTTTGTATCACAGGCTTGACTAAGTTGGTATCGTGGTTAATGTTCTTGAGGCCTTGTTGCCAAAATGTGGATGTTAACCTTAACCTATCCTTTTTTTTTTTTTTTTTTTTTCCGTGCGGAAATCCTCATGGATACCCACCCCGCGGCCAGCGGGGCAGGTTATGTCGGACTCTTACCGACTAAAACCGCACGCCGTCTAGGGTCTTCTGACGCCAGGGTGTAAGGTGGCCCAAAGAGCATTTCCCTCGCACCCCGGCTTGACCCGGGCCATCTCCGGATTCGAGATGGCCCCCTCGGGTTTGGGAACCGCGTGGTTCCCGTCATGCCCCCGGAATAGGGGGGGCGCGCTTACGCGCGCCGCCGCCTCGGCCTGCTTCTGCTAGGGTGACAGGCGGCTCCACCCGTCACCCCCAGGCCAGCGCTCATGGAGGACGGAGGTCGTTAGACCTCCGACGCCTTAGGCGTCCGCGCCCGCCGCCGTTCGGGAGAGCTCTGTGCAGCCTCTCCCGAACCCTTTCCGCCGCCTCCTTCTCGAGCATGACTTGCTCGCAGAAGGAGGCGGCGGCCGACCACGCGTCCGCACTCTGCACCATCGCTGCGATCAGCACCGGCAGTGTGAACCTTAACCTATCCTAGGGTTTAGGAGATTTATAGTGTGAGTTTTTGCATTAAATGATGATTTTTGCTAGTAACATCGTCGCCTGGAACGTATTCCAAAGGTACAAAAACCGATGTATTTTATTCCAGACTATAATTTTATCACTGTACCAAATTTTAGTTAAAACTGTTCAGCCGTTCGAGCATGATTGAGTTACAAAGATCCATCACATAGATACATCTTCACAAACTTCCACATTTACGTTATTATAGTAAGATAGAGTAAGGAAACTGACTAGTGAACGAATTACTTAAAATTGACGAATCTATGAAACTGACCGGTTACAGAAACTGGTGAGCTAGGGAAACTGACGAGTGCCTCCCCGACTCTTATTTTTTAGTCCTCTGTAGTCATTGAGTAGGTATTCTGCAGTCCAGAGTCCAGGGGCCTTACTCTGAAAATCGAACGTGAACGTTTCGGATCGAACGAAAACGGACCATTTGTCAAACAACGACAGCGAAAACGTCAAATGTGTTTTGGGAGTAGGAGGTATACTGATAACGATCGACAACCTCAATGTCAAACGATCGAAGACGGATCCGAAATCCGAAACGAAACACTTTCGGGGTAGCTAAATGGTCAAATGAAACGTCAACGGATACGAATATTTTCGTTTTTCGGAGTAAGGCCCCAGGTATAAATATTCTATCTCACGAAGGCGGGTGAACAATTAAATAGTAGTACCTGTGTCTTGTAAATACGCGTAGGTACATGTGTGTGCGAAAGTTCATGTCACGTCAAAAGAAATTCATGTAGCAGTTAGTAGAACAAATAATTGCATTGCAAGTAATTCATTTTTAAAAGCAATGTGTATGTGTATACATGTTTTACTACAATGACAGCTAAACCGCCTTCGTGTAATAGACAAGGTGAGTCCATCGCCGTATTTTGGTGAACGTATTTTCAAATTTCGGAACTTTTAATGACAATAACTCAAAAATACTATGAATTGTTTTTCCAAACATTATAGCAGTCCTTATATTATATCTCAACATTATTGCCTTGATTTTTTGCTTGCGTATTTTAGTTTATGTCATAAACTCCATGCCCCATAAAACAAAAATCATGTACAATGTACGCGTACAGATTTTTACGATGTTATTTCAAGGAAAACATACTCAACATAAGCCTCGTTAATATTTACTGAAACATCAAAATAGTAAAGTTCACTCCCTCTGCATACTCACAAAGTTATTCCTTACGAAATAATTCGCTTCAAAAACAAAGTGGACCCTTTTTAAACTTGTTATGTTATAAACAATAACATCATAAAATACAAAGCTATTTATGTAAATTGTACTCTGTTTTCCTTAAAATAAAGATGACTTCAAATTGATACAGTTTCAGTAACGTATGCTAAGAATTTCAGATGGATACACCAGTAATGAAAGAAAGACCGCATGCGGCGCAGCAAATTGCTTTCAGACGACATATTACATTAGGACAAGTAAGTGTACACTGTTAGGCTATCTAACACGATTATGTAGGTACAAAGAAAGTTATGCTACAGTAGGAACACTTGAAAGATTGGATTATAAGATCTGATTAGTTTCTTCTGAGATTGAAACTAGATTGTTTGAATTGCTTGGGGCTACAATCTTTATTCGTAGAAGATTGTTTTTGAAGTACGGTTATACCCTATCTTAGTGTTTTACTGCTTGGCCTTAAATCTTGGTCTGTGATTTCAAACGTTTTATTTAAGAAGCTTTTTAAACGGTTAATGAATTGATGATGTATGAAAGGAGATAAGTTGAGTTTTGTGTTTAAGATACGAAAATAGTTTGATGTACTAGCTTTTATCAATGATAATACCAAAATGTTAACGAGAATTAATGGACATGATTGCGTTAATTCCCGCTTACATTTTGGTTGACGATTTGTTTGAATTTGTTCAGTTTTCAAACCAACATCATATGCATGAACTAAAATTGTAGAACGACGAATAAAATAACATTGCAGGTAATCCAAAACACCAAACCCTTTTAGCTGAAAAGAATTATTCAAATGTCGACACATTCGTAACGCTCGTACAGTTGGGCATGGAAAGTGGGAAAAAAATGGTTCAAAAATCCCAGTTCATAGTTTAGTGAGCCGATAACAAAAATATCACTGCTCAAAGCGATGTTCGGGGTTTTCCGTGTCGTGGCTACCGACGGAACTTTAGAACTTAGTCACACTGGTACCTAATTTGAAAAAAAAAATTACTAGACTACGGCACCGAAATCCCTGAGGCAAACATGTTAATTTCTTTCAAATCGAGTTCGTAAAATGTACGAACAAAATTACGTGAGATTTTACCTACACTTACAGCGCTCTTATCTGAACTGTACAAAACTCATACAATTTTAGTTTCGAACGTTACGAACTCGATTCGAAAGAAATTTCGTGCTCGCCCAACTGGTTATGGTTTGCCTGTCTATGTCAACTGTCCGTATTTACGTATGTTCCGTGACTGTGGTATTTGATTGGAGTTTCTGTGTTTTTTTAGTCCAAATTTTAACTCAAATTGCAATAATATATTATCATACATTCGGTATACCAGTTTCTTCAAGGCACTTAAAAAACGTCGAAGAAGTAATTAATCGACTAAAATAAAATTACATAAGTTACACCAGTCATCAGTTGCTCATTACTTGTCTGCCACCTAAGTTGTTACCAAAAAGTTATCTACCAGTAAAAAGCTCGTTACAATCAGTGCAGCAATTTTGGAAATTTTCCGGAAGAATCAGATAGAAAACCATTGAGCCAACAATTTTTTAAACATTATTTTTGTAACGAAAAGTGTGTATATTGTGTTAAAAAAAACACGTTAATTACACTAATTAATATTTCTCTCGCTTTAATCCCAACTTTTTGAGTCTCAACGACATTTCTAGTTTAACAAACTTGTCTTGCTCACACCAATACCAAATCTTAATCAACTAAGGAGTTCAATTCTGATTTCCGTGTAAACGGTGAGGTTTACACGGAAATCAAAATTGAACTCCTAAGATGCAACCTGTCGCAATACATCTTGTACGGGTTGCAATATCGTATTCAACTTACAGTACACAATGCGCTCTGTGTGTGGACGTTCTGTTATCTTGAAACTGATTTATAACCGATCTTGGCATGCGAAGGATGGCAATTTAAATCCCATTGATGGGGAGTGCTGTATGGTATTTGAGGTATATACGAATACTGTCGTGCTTCGCATATTTACTGCTCGAGGGGTGTTACCTACACTAACGTAAATGCAATCATGGCAGTTTATAGGAGAAACACTTCAAAATTCTTTCGTTGTTTTTTTTTTTTCAAATGTTTGTGAAAATAAAAAGATAATAATATTCTCTTTCCTTTGCGTAGCTACTGGTGACTTTGAATATGGAAACTCATAATTTAACTTTAACAAAGTAAATGATTTTACGTGCATGAAATTAGTGTGTTCCATAAGTTGTATTCTGATTGTATCATTATGATTCTGATAATGTATTGTATGCAATCATAGTACTTATTATTACAATATTGTTCAGTCAGAGTATTCCCAGTTTGCGAGTTCAAGTCCCCCTGAGTGTTCTTTCCGATTCAAAATTACATTGAAAACTTCAAATAATGCTGTAAATTTTTCATGATGTCGACTTAATATAATTTTATTTTTATTTTTTTCAAATCATACCACTAGTATGCCGTCGCCTTTAGAATTGTATCGCTGAATCGTTAACACTATGAAGCGCACGTGCCGATATTAACGCTCGATGCGTTCGGACAATGCGGTTTTTGTCAATTCAGAGCACTATTTATGCACCTAGTATGCAGGTGCAACACTTTCTAGAACTTGGCACCAGTTTTCACGTCGTGTAAGCTAGGTATATAAGCGTAACTTCACGTTCAATAGTTTAATTTTGCTTCTGTTATGATTGCGAAAGTTTAGATCGGTGGATAGATTTTGATTCATCTCTTCAGAAGTGCTGAAGAGATTTGATGTTTTAATAACCAATATTATGACGTAAATAATCGATGCGATGCATTATAGGTATAGCTTGGGGCGCCATAGTTTGTAAAAATTATGGCAGAGTGCTCCAACAGCGCCCCAAGCCGTAAAATGCATCGGCGAATTTTGAATTGTAAATTGTAACCAATAATATCAGTTCCTGTTTCAATAGACACAGATTAAAATTGATATAATTCTTGTTCGTAAAAGAAATACTAGAGCAATCACTTCTTACTCATTAAATCACAACTTCAAATGAACATCTTTGAAATAAAAACATCAGACGAGCTCTTAAGATAGTTGAGGACTCCGTTTAATTTCGCTAGTCAGATTATGAGAAATGCTTGGTGAGTGTAGGTAACTACCATGAGTGCAAGTCATTTAACTTTACTGCATAGTTAGAGTATAAACTTACTATAAACCAACATGTCATTTAACGCACCATACAACCATTTTGCTTTTACAACCATGGTTATATAGTATTAACTAGTTAAAACTACAATTCGTCACTATAAACGTTACGTATTTCCTGTACGTATTAAGTAAACCCTTGCAATCTGCTACCCGTTTTGATCGTGAGCACCAAATAATGCTAAATACATAAATGTTTTGTTTAACATTTTGAGAGAAAAATAAGGCTTTAATATTTCTGAATAAACTATCAACTAAATAACATTGTTTTAAAATTTATTCTTTTTTATTTCATATGTATGGGTAGTTTGTGAAGGTGGGCGACCTCACTCTTTCACATGTACCTAATAAATAATTTTGTACTTTTCAGCATCCGCTTCGAAGTGAATGTATGGGAAATGTCCCATTGACATGTCACGTGCAAAAAATAATGTCACTTCCATACAATTTCAAACTTTTGACAACTCGCTTCCAAGTGAATCTACTAATTTTATCTACAGGCGCTATACTACAATCGTTACCGCCGTCGCTCAAGTGACTCGTAGTCACTCGTAGTAAATACACTGAAACATTTATTATGCAGTGGTTTACTAAGGATTTCTACTTTTGAATAATGCTTGTTACGACACAACTGGTGTTCTAGAGATTTCGAGTATTTATAACGAAAATTTAAATTGGAGTGGGGACTTAAGAAACCGCGACATGGGTGCAGATTAATTAGTTCTTGTTTCTAAGAAGGATATTTGTGCCAGTGGGGTGCGAGGAAACTGTCTCTTTGTCACAACTTCTTTGATATTTCTTTGACAATAATTTATTATTTGAAGAAGTTTATCCCGTAACTAATATACCTAACTTAGTGTATTTGAAAATGAAATTTGGTCGTAATTGGAAAAAAACTTATTAGGAATCAATATATTTAGGAGTAGAAAGATGCTTCATCTAAATTTAATTCTTTATGGTACACAAACTTATACAAATATACTTTCATCAAAGGATGTGATACTAGATGAATCCTTGGTGACCTTCAGGCAATGGCCCGGGTCAAGCCGGGGTGCGAGGGAAATACCCCCTTGGCCACCTTACACCCCCGCGCCAGAAGATCCTAGACGGCGTGCGGTTTTAGTCAGTATGAGTCCGACATCACCTACCCCGCTGGCCGCCGGGAGGTATCCATGAGGATTTCCGCACAAAAAAAAGTAGTAGTTGATTGATGGACCTGACTCTTGAACAGGATTTTTCTCTAAGGACCCTATAAAGGACTGATTGCGGTTTGAAGTCTCATTCTGGATAATTTTTCTCTTTTCCGATCTAAATCATTAGGAAAAGTTACTTATTACTTCAAAATTTTATGAAACTGTAAAATTTACTTCTGTGCAGATACAGGGTTTTGATATTACACAGTCGTGTTGTCTCTTTCTATAGAGCTATAGAGCCCAAGAAACAAGGAAAAACGCAAGCAGAAACGTGTCCTTACTTGTTTAACTTTATTTACTTTCCTTTAAGTGAAAAGGATCCTAAAACACTCGGACCCAATGCGAAATGCGCACCGCCGAGAATAAAATTAAATATTGGTTTATGCTACGTTGTTACTTATGAACATTGTGGATATTTCGTTTGTAGATTCTTGTAGATTTATATGTTCACTAGCCTATGCTTGCGACTCCGCCTGTGGACGTCACTTTTCGTGGTTTTTGACTATACTTCCGGTTCCATTCAACAGATTATGATCAAACATGTGTAAGATTTCAAATCTGACCAAGATCTTTAAACAACAAACTTCATCGAAATCCGTTCTTTACTTTTTGTTTCCAAAAAAAAAAATTAATTTAATTTAATTCAATTTCCCTCTCAAGTTTTTTTTATTTTAAACTTTTTACAAAAGATTGACCATTCTCAATAAGAAGTCTGATTCTGAATTTCTGACTATTAGACCAGTGCCGATAGCTATGAAAATGGTAAAAAGTAAAAGAAATTTATAGTAGGATGAAACCTGTTGTAAAAGGAAGAGAATATAATAAAAATGATAGGAAAAATAAATTACGGGCGATCTGAGGTCGGGAAGTGGGGAGGGGGGTGAGTTTTAAGGGTAAAAATGGTTTATCTCGATTTCCGGCAAAACTACAAGTCCTATGGAAAAAAGTTAAATGACAAAGTTGTAGGTAATAAAGAGACCTACAACTTTTGTGTTCACACTTTTTTCACACAACCTCAAAAAGTATGTGAAAAATTCAAATAATCAAGTTTTTGGTTTTTTATTTTTATCTTAAGCAAAACAAATTTGTTTTCCACGAAATTTGGTGAAAACTTAGCTTTTTATGTCCCAAAGACACTGTAATTTTTTTGATTTGAAATACTCTTTTTTTCAGTTTATTTTGACTAAATATCGAAAAACCACCCCAATTTTCAATCGAAAAATCTCACGTCAAAATATCAGCATTTTAAAAAAAGTCGAAAAGCGTTTTGTTCGTTGAAATCTCTTCTTTCTGACAATGTAAAAATATATATACATTACTATGGAAAATTTTCTCAGGAAATGCAAAGAAGAAAAACTCGAATTCGAAATTAATACTTTTGTATTTAGTCATTTCCTCGCTGAGGTGGGATGAAAAGTTACATGTTGCACTATAACTTCATGGCTGCACTCGAGTGCAAAGATTTTTCACTTTGTGCACTTTTGATTCCCTCGCTAAAGCTCAGGGTTCTATTTTGTGAATTGCTCGCTGCGCTCGTGATTCAAATTAAGAACCTTCGCTTGCTCGGTCATCAAAACTGAGCACGCGAAGGGTTCTAAAAATTGAACCCAGATCTTTAGCGAGGGAACCAAAAGTGCGCAAGGTGAAAAATCTTTGCACTGGTGTGTAACTATGAAGCTATAGTGCAACACGTAACTTTTCATCCCACCTCAGCGAGGAAATGACTAAATACAATAATCACAAACTAAAACCCTGAGCTTAGCGAGGGAATCAAAAGTGCACAAGGTGAAAAATCTTTGCACTCGAGTGCAACCATGAAGTTATAGTGCAACATGTAACTTCTCATCCCACCTCAGCGAGGAAATGACTAAATACAAAAATATTAATTTCGAATTCGAGTTTTCCTTCTTTGCATTTCCTGAGAAAATTTTCCATAGTAATGTATATATATTTTTACATTATCAGAAAGAAGAGATTTCAACGAACAAAACGCTTTTCGACTTTTTTTAAAATGCTGATATTTTGACGTGAGATTTTTCGATTGAAAATTGGGGTGGTTTTTCGATATTTAGTCAAAATAAACTGAAAAAAAGAGTATTTCAAATCAAAAAAATTACAGTGTCTTTGGGACATAAAAAGCTAAGTTTTCACCAAATTTCGTGGAAAACAAATTTGTTTTGCTTAAGATAAAAATAAAAAACCAAAAACTTGATTATTTGAATTTTTCACATACTATTTGAGGTTGTGTGAAAAAAGTGTGAACACAAAAGTTGTAGGTCTCTTTATTACCTACAACTTCGTCATTTAACTTTTTTCCATAGGACTTGTAGTTTTGCCGGAAATCAAGATAAACCGTTTTTACCCTTAAAACTCACCCCCCTCCCCACTTCCCGACCTCAGATCACCCGTAATTTATTTTTCCTATCATTTTTATTATATTCTCTTCCTTTTACAACAGGTTTCATCCTACTATAAATTTATTTTGTCTCAAACACTATCTGCACTGGTCTATATCATAGATTATGAAAAAATCAATTGCGTGCTGCGGTTATTTTAAAAACATTTACCCATTAAGAAAAATACAGCTGGCGATAATAAAAACTGGCCTCCTCGAGTGAAGTACCTCTCAAGGAGCTCTGAGTACCAAAAAAAACATTAGATTATTTTGAATCGGTTCAAAGTGAAATTATATATTTACGAGTATAAGATATTATCTGCAAAAAGGCTGCCTTGCAAAAAATATAAGACGACCTAAATACACTATAACAAGATCAATTGAAAAGCTTAATTATCCTCGTGAAAATTGGAAGGCGCCTTCTCTCCTTAATACTCAAATCTTTATTCACCCAAAATTATGAAAGAATAACGTCTTAATAGATCTTACTAATTGTTCATCAACATCTTTACCCTATATAAAGCACCCGGCGGCACCACTTTGAAGTTTTAACACTCCAATTTATATAATTGAAACTTTATCTTGTTTTGTGTCAGCCCGTAACTCCATCGTTTCCCCGCTCTAATCCGTTTGTAATCAAATACTTCGATATCTCAAGCGGTGGTGGATTTGAACTTCATTGTGTGATAAAGTTGTTTCAAGGTGAAGAGTTATTAAACTAAACTGTAATTAATTTAAAGACTGAAAGAAGCGAAGCCTTTTGACTTCGAAAGCCGAAAACACAAATGGTAAATATGTTTATGATCACATATTTTGACATTACAAATCAATATTAAATAATAATAATAATAATATTTTTTTTTTATATATTTAAAAATGTAATTTATATGTCTATATTTCAAATAAAGTGAATAATAATAATAATAATAAATCTCTTTATTGTACACCAAGGACATAAGAAAAAAAGAAACACAAGTTAGAGGTACAAGTAGTGGTACGTACAATTGGCGGCCTTATCACTCCATGGCGATCTCTGCCAGGCAACCATAGGATGGAGAGAGGTAAAGAGAAAATGATCTTGGGGTAGCTAGGTGTACATTTAGTTATATATAGGAACTAATATAATTATAATAAAAACCTTCATATAAATAGTATCAGCAGTCAATACATACCTACATAAATACCTACCTATGAATAATACATATATATACATACAGATATATACTAACACACATATAGAGCACACAATAAGGTCTATGTCCCATTTATGCCAAGGAGGTAATACTCCCTGACGAGATTTTTAAATACAGGCAGGGACTGCGCACGCCTGATCGACACTGGCAATGCATTCCACAACCTAACTGCTTGTACTGTAAATGAATTATCAGTAAAGTTGGTGGAGTGACTCGGCATTTTCAATCTCAAATTCTCCGATGATCTTAAGGACCATGATTGCGTGCTGTGCAAGAACTCAAAGCGCTCTTTGAGGTAAGGTGGAGTGAGCGGATTAAATAATATATTATACAATAAAGAGAGCACATGAGCATTCCGGCGAAGGCGAATAGGCAACCACTTGAGCTTTCTTCGAAAATCGGAAAAGTGATCATATTTGCGTAGACCAAATATAAATCTTATGCAAAGGTTTTGGAGTCTCTCAAGCTTATTAAGTTGGTCTTCAGTGAGATCTAGATAGCTGGCATCAGCATAATCAAGGATAGGAAAAAGAAGAGACTGTGCAAGCGCAATCTTAAACGAAATCAACACAATTATAGGAAGAAAAAGAAACAGTATGTTTGAAGTTAATTAGTAATCTTCATGTATTAGAAAATGTTCCAGTTAACAAAATCAAAAACGAACCAAAACATGATAAAACGGTAAAATTGTTTAAATTCACGTGTAACTTCTTCTCAAAGACGTGTGACATATTAAAATAAATTCCAGATAAAATTAAAAATAAACTAAAACATTTGTTAAAACGATAAGAATACACACAAATTCACGTCAGCATTTAGTAATTAGTATTACAGAAAGTCGAAACGTGTTTATTGAATTTACAGCTACCAAAGGTGTAGAACTTATTAAAAGAATTCAGTTAAAAAAATTAAAACGATATAAAACAAATTCACGTTAGCCCTTAGCAGTACAGAAGCATAAACGTGTTGATTTAATACGAAGCGCTCAAAGGGAAGGAAGAAAATAAAAATATCCCTTGCCAATACGACAAATCTCAATCAAAAGGAGCAAAATACAATAAAAATTTACATCAATAAAAGTTGAAACATGACAACGAAATCGTATCTTCCAAAATAAAATGAATAAAAATAGATTCTTTCAATTTGATTTGAATTTATTAGCTGCAAAACTTCAAATGTCGAATTTAACACATGCAAGGAAAATCGAGGATAATTTCCATAAATGTACGAATTACTTCGAGAACTCGTTGGATTTGCCTGATGTGAAATTACTATTGATACAGGATGTTGATTGACGTATAATTTCCAATAAATTTACTTTACATAAGCTCACACTGGAACGCGAATAGTTAAATCTGTCAAGACAATGACGAAATGGGCTCACCTGGTCACTCCCTGGATGCCAGAAGATAGAAAACAGAAGCTTGATCGGTCGATGAAGCGCGGCCGGGACGACATAAACTCTTTTATCCCAGATTGGTGGAGTGTAGAAAGGGAGAGAGAGAGAAGTGGAGGGATTTGGAGGAGGCCTTGGCCTTGGAAGCAGTGGAACAAAATTGGCTAAATAAAAAATGAAATAAATCTAGGATTCAGACTAAAATCTAATAGTTTAATGACCCTGAACAAACTTTAAAAAAAGGCAATGTTGAACAAAAGGCCAAATCTTAAACTTTGTTAGCTTTTATTTGAATTTGGATATTTGTGAAGCACTTTAGAACTTCTATTGATGTAAGCCGAATTTTGAAAACTTGAAATGTGTCTGTCTGCGTGGCGGGTCACTGACTACTAAAGACGACAATATATTATCAAGTTTTCGTGTTAAGTCGACATCAAATAAAATACACGTTAGCTCACATGTGATAGAAAAATCTAGATTTGTTCAAATTTGTTACTAGAACGTATCATAAATTATTGTGAACTGTCCGAAAAATGCAACTGGAATTTTTGAACAGTCAAACATTGAATTTGAGTTATAAAATATAAAACGTGCTCCTGACAATCATTTTCACTTGATATCATTTTATAAGCAATAATCTTCAAAGAAAAGGCTATAATTGAAGTTTAAGGATGATAATCGTACACTTAAATATTGTTATACCTTCAAAAGTTAGTACTCGAATATACTAATTATTATACTTAGTTCATACGGGTAAACTGCCTAGGTGTATTAAGTTTACGGTGGGTGATTTTAGCCAGCAAAATATCCATTTGCTCAGTTCATTGCTCTATGTAGTCTATGTTTGCTCATTACACGAAGAACTGCCCCACACATAAAGAACAGTGTTAGGTGTTCATAAACATAACAGTGCCACCTGTACCTTAAATTTTACAGAATTTTGTATTATTTGGTACACTAAATAGGGTTTAATTAGTAGGTACTAACTAAGTACTAAAAAAGTATTAAAAAATTAAAAATCAGTCGCTTTAAGCTTTATTTTAATGAAACTTTGAAGTAAATTAGTATGCTAACTTTTCCTATAGGTTAAGATCGGAAAAGTTGGCAGACAAGCACACGGCCTATCTGATAGAAAGCTATAACCTGGACCTAGGGACGTGTGCAATACCAGGGGCGTCATATTTGCGCTGCCAACTCTGAAATTACCTTAAACCGTCAATCAGTCCCTTTCTAGAGGGAAAACTCTACCTGGACACCTACCTGAATTTGATGTTACAATCAATTTTAAACAGTGTTTTTAGATTTCTCCGTCACATTACTAATGAGTTTGACTTTTGCCAAACTAAATACATTAAGTATAAGCTTCATGTTTGAAATATCGCTGATTCCTTCGCTTAATCCAATCTCACAAAATACACTCTAAGGTAATCTTATTTCTCAAGAAGACTGATGCTGCAAAATAACTTAATCACAATATAGACTAGGTTTTGGCAATGTAACATTTTACTTGAATGGCGAGATTGTAATCAAATAATTTCGTATTTTTGGAAGCCCATAGAGCCGTTCACAAATATATGATTAATAGGATATTTTTACAATTTTGTCTCATAAGCAAATGAACTTTTTAGTTAGTGAAGCATAAGTTAAGATTTGGATTAGCAGTTTAACCATTTAGTTTTACGCTTATAGGAATTATTTTAGCTCCTAAGGTTTCACAAATCATTTCAATGGCTTTGCTATAGTTTGCTAACATATTGTGACAAGGCATTTTCGTACTTGAATAGATTTTACTTTGTAATATAGCATCTTATAATGCTAGCATTTGTGCAGTCAGTACGACAAAAGAAGCTAGCATCGAACCGTATAGTTTTTCGATACATGGAGTAACGCTCACTTTTCGCGAATGTCACTTTAGTCGGTCAGTACTCCGCTTTGGAAAACTCAACCAACAATAATTTATGCCTATAGTATTACATATACTATGTACAAAAAAAATATTGCTCAATACTGTTGAATTTGAATTCAACTTTCAAAACTACCCGCACTTTTGATAGTACTTATACAACATCATTATTCCTCTACAATTCTTACAGGTGTGTGAAGTATTGGGCACCTCACAGGAATATAATTACGCATCAAATCAAATAATGTAGGTCATATATAGAAACTCCTCAAAGATTTATGACGCCCATCAATTTATTGAGGGTAATTTAAAAATGCAAATAAATAAAGTTTTTATAACTGAAACGTTTTATCGATGAAGTTAATGTAAGAGCCGAGAGTTTTACGACTTGGAGAGGTTCTTGATCATAATAAACTTTATTATTCAGCTTGAAATACTGCTTTTAATTTATAAATAATTTATTTTTAAATATCCATTGTTTATTCTACATGGCTACTGCGTAATACATTAATGAAGTTGGTTGAAAAATGCTTCCAATATTATAAGCGCAAAACTTTGTGAGTATGAATGACCAAATGTGTGTTACTCTTTTACACAAAAACGGCTGAAGGGTTCTGACTAAAATTTGGTAAAAGGATAATAAACAAGATTTGGTACAAGGAAGGATTATAATCTGGAATAACACATAGTCTACTTTTTATCCCTAAAATATTTTTTTATTTATAGCTCCCATGGGAAGTGGAAACGGGAATAGAATTCTGTTAGTAACTAGACATTTAAAATTATAACAGATTTATAGAATAGACTTCGTCAATGATGCATAGTATGATATGACACTTAATTCCCATCACATTGGCAGGGACCGATCTGTAGAGCCTGTAGCGGTCCTTAGAGTAGAAATCCTGATCACTTAATAGTGCAAAGGAATTGGAAAGTAATCACCACTTCCAATTGGAAGTGGTGATTGATTCAAAATAACCATAGTATTTTAACTTTAGTGTCCATCTCCCTCAGATCAGAAAACAGCTAATTAGAAAATTTATTTACACGTTTTCCAGAAATATTATTCAGTTAAGATTCATAATCTCTTGATTCCATCATTAATAATAATTATGGTAAAATAGTTTATTACGCTTCCACCTATATAGACACTACCGAAAGTCCTTCAAAATCCCCATAATCTACTATCGCCGATCCCAAACTTAACGCTAATCAATCAAGTATTAAATTAAATGATCAAGATAGGTATCTCCATACATTCACTTAGTCTAGTTTAATCCCGTGACGACGTAGTTGCAAACTATTGGACTCCCAAAACGCTATTCAGTCATACACTATTTGAAGCTATCGACTTATTATGCTAAACGTATAGCACTCTTGGGACCTAAGAGTTAAGATTAAAGGTATTAAGACTGGAAACCGTAACACATATGCTTATATCCCACACTTGTAAATATTTAGAACTGGTGAAAATAAGTAAGCTCCTCGTTTTGAAAATATTTGAATAGATAGCAAGTTTCCTAACTGCGCTATAAAGGGCAATATAACTAAACTCAAACACGGCAAACCACCTTGACTGAATTTATCCCCTTTCTTAATGATTCTACAAGCATAGCCAACTATAGATTGTATTATGCGCTAACTTAGATCTATTTTATATAAATACATACATATTTTATTCCTGACTATAGTTTTAAAATCTTACATTATCGTATGCAGAGGTTATATCTTAATAGAACGAAAATCCAGAGACCCAAGACATTACACTGATTAAAGAATAAAAATAATGCCAAACCCAGGTGAAAAAGTCAATATAAATTCTGGTCACGTCCTTACATACGATTCCGGAGAGCCTGCATTGGCGTACATCGAATTAAGTGAATTAGAGATCCAAACTACAGATATAAAAGGTTCTCTACTGTATTTCAAAGAAGTCCGCATCGGCAAGTTGTAAATTTTTAAATTTGTTGTTGCGACTTTGTGGTCCGTTAAAGTTCTGTTTACTGATTCTACCACTTCTTTATTGGTCTTCGGGATTTGTTAAGATACAATGAAAATGAATAATCGAGTTTCTAACTACTTACTTGAAAGTAAATCGATTTCACGGGAACGAAAAATAACATTCTTTGCTTTGATTTCATTCGTCATGTGTCTGCTTAAAGTCTAGTTTTATGCAAATTTTGGTGCAGTTTCATTTTATTTGTAGCTTTCAGAATAACGTTAGCAAAGTAGGATTTAAATTTCAAAGTTCTGTAAATGTTTGAGCTAACTCTAATTTAATCTTTGCTCGTGAAAACTTATCTGCAAATATATCAATCTTAATACTATGTTTATTTCGCTAAGTAAGTATACCTACTTTGTTAAAAAATTTAAGCATTAATTATATTATGTTTTATAAAACAACCTTTTATCAAAAGTTTGTGCCTTAGATAAAAGGTTCTTATTTGATTAAAATTATCGCCACCTGGTGACAATTTATTGTTATGCTAGTAGGCATTCAAACTGATTGTGTGTAGGTGGTACTAAAAGCTATTTATAAGCCCAATTTAGTGGTTCGACTTGAACAAGTTATGACACCATCAAATTTTATTGTTTATTACAATGTTGTCTGCCACTAACGGTTTCCTTACATTGTTAGGTATTAGATTAATGCCAATAGATTTTGTAGTCCTCGAAACTGTACCAATTATATTTATGTAAACTTTAATCTTAAAATACAAACTCATATTTTAATCATTATCATCATAGTGATTAAAGTACGATACCTATATCGTTTCAGAATTAATCAAAATTGAAAAAAATGGCGCTAAAGATAAATTCATAAATCAAAAACCGTTTGATGATAACATTTCGAAACAAAATAACAAGTCTACATTTTAATATTTTACATTGGCTATATTGATGCTCTGTACCTACTGCTTCAAATATTTCTTACAAAGTAACTTTATTTTTGTATTGTGGTCATAAAAGGTGAAAGAGTCCTTAAAATCACTCAGATAAGTGAGACGTGGTCGCCAACGTCAAAAACAAGCATTAATCAATTACCAGACATGTACAAATTAAATAAAAATGGCGAAAAGTTCATACGACCCCACATCGAATGCAAATGTCGTCCTCAACAGCCTGAATAAGCAATGACTACAATCGATTATCACAGGATGAATGGCTTTAAAAGAACATGATTGACGTCCCTGATTCGGAATTCAAAAATATTAATTTAACTTTATTGGCTTTCGGTATGACAGTTCCAGGAATTAAATCAATAATTGTTTGATTTGACTTTTTGTTGGACAGTTGGGGCAAAATTCAATTCGTATGATGTTAACAAATTAGTCAAAAGAGTAAACCTTTTTTATCTTTATTTCACCTGCAGTTTCATGCACTGCACTATTTTATTAACATTTCCATTACCACATTTTTATTTCCATTCCACTGCTTGCCATTGTTATTAACTTTTCATAACTTTACCGACTTCTCGCATCTGTTTCTAATAACGTAGATCCATACAATTGAATAATCTAAAGCTTGGTGGTTCGATTCTCGCGTTTGTTTTCTAATCACACGTGTTAAACGTCCAGCTAATGTTTTTACCGTTTAAAAGGAAAATCCAATAGCGAGTTAGTGGAATGGGTTAACCAACATTTAAGTGAATACAAATGTAGGACTGAATTTTTAAAGTACTTTTGTATTAATTCCAGTGAAACCATTACAAGTTGAGAGCTGACACAATAATTACTGGGATAAAATTTTCACTTTCGAGAAATTAGAGTGGCTTTTGAGCTTTACCGGTAATTATTGTACTTACCACTCAATATAATGTACCTTTAGGTGCTTTTACATTCTGTTTGTGCCCAAGCCCAGTATTAAATCATATAATTTACTGGAAATACAGGTAAATATTGGGTACTAATCGAACTTTTCTTCCGTTTACGAACTGCGAACCTAACTTACAATTATTTCCTGGATATTGTGGTTGTAAAACGTCAAAATGTGTTTATTTTTTTAGCTTTCTAAATATCAAGCTAGGGCTATGTCCACCATGTCCAATCGTCGGTTTTTTCAGAAACACAATGGACGTATGAACGAACAGAAAATAATGAATACTGAATCGTTAAGTCTTAAAATATTTTATTCATGGACTCATGAATCTGGTAAACGTTATTCTTGCTTATAAAAATGGGAGGTGAAAAATCCTCATAGCCAACGTTAAAATCGATTCAGCGGTCTCAAAAAATCCGAAAACAAACCTCGTGAAATACGGTAGCACATCAGGGATAATCATGCGGCTATCCTGGCAAAATCCTATTTTTTAATAAGAACAAAGTTGATTAAATTATTGATTCAACAATCTTTGTTTGTGCTCACTCCATTAGATGAGCAAACAGAAGATCAATAAAAAGTAAGAAAAGAGTTCCACAAGCAGAAAGAAGTACAGAGAAGAAAGCTGGAAATTATCGAACCACAAGATTAAGATCCAACAAAACCAATTAAAATATTTCCCACTTAAACACGTATACAGTTAACACACAAGTGATTAAACTAACGAACTGCGTGAGAAAATTGTTGGAGTACACCTCATTTATCCTCAGGAAACACGGTAGATAAATGACCACATGCTCGATTGCTCACCCTCCTCTTACCTACCTCTCAAAAATACTCACAATAATGAAGAGCGTAATCAGAAATACTTTATAAATAGATCCCCTCAAAATTGTTTATTCGATCAGTATTTTTACCATTTTGTGTACCTAGCTTTATTTCAGGTTTTAGAAGTACTATTATTACTTATACCACTTAGGTGGCAGACAAGCACACGGCCTGCCTGATGGGCAGCGGTCACCGTGGCCTATGGACACGTGCAACACCAGGGGCATCACACTTGCGCTGCCGACGCTGCAAAAACCTTCTAATGCCCTTCTTGAAGAACCCAATATTGTAGTCGCTAGGGAAAACCACGGCAGGGAGTCCACAGCCTTAGCGTACGCGGAATGAAATTCCTATATGACATATAAGTATCTTATTATTATTTACTAACTGATGCCTGCGGTTCCGCTCACGTCGAATTATGATCCCGTTGTGAAGCTAGTCCAAGGATAAAATTAGCATGTGTTTTCCGTGCTATAATTTGACTCTGAATCAAATTTTAGCTAGATCCGTTCAGTCGTTAGAGCGTGATTGAGTAACAGACATTCAATATGTACTCATATAATAGGATAGTATTGTGCATAGGTAGTATCATGAACACATGAGTGACATTTTAGATATTGTAACTGCATACTATCATGTCGGCTGTAATATAAGTTAACCACGTACAATTTTTTTTTACATAGAATAAAAGCTCGTCAAAATGTTCAAGCACTCTAAATTTAAACAACTCTTTGTTCCTCAACACCCTTTCATTTTATTACATTGGATTTAAAAGTCGATACACAAGTAATAAGTCACACAATATCCAACCTAAAGCCAAAAACATTTAGAGATTAAATTAGAACAATGCTTGTGAACATACAACTCTAAATTAGATGCGAAATTCTATTAACACATCAAATTTTAATCTTATTGGGACTCCCGTCGATGTCAACCGAGACGTTAATACCGACGATCAAACTGTAGCTCAGTCGTTAACTTGAATTGAAAGGAGCTTAAGGGATTAACACATGCAAATTTCTACCCTACCTGAACCTACATTCGAAGGTGTTACGACAGTAACGCCTTTTCCTTTGTATTTGGAAGTAGGTATATGATATTTTTTTAGGATTTCAAATTTTCTGTTTGACTTTGTAAATTGTATTTTTATTTATTACTTAATTTTTATAGGTCCAGTTTATCACTTCATACACACAGTTTTCAAGTCACGAGTGAATAGGTTCCTTCTAGGCAAGCGTGATTCATCGTAGACCGCATCGTCACTTTCAGGTGAGATTGAGGTCAAACGTAAGTCTATCATGAATAAAAAAAAAACTGATATAAATTTTATTTTATAAAGGTGTGTGCAACTTACCTCATTTTATTTATGATTGATTTTATCTGAATAACCTAATGCCAATCTAATAATGTTTTACCTACTCAATTTAAAGGAAATATAATTTACTTTTAACTTCACTTATAACAATTTTAATCTTGTATGATTCGATGATAAAGGGTACTTTGGACTATCAACATTGGTTGATCGTGGAATGAAGAGAGAAAATACATCCAACAGTCTCAACAACCTTATGAATCTGCATTGTACGATTGCTATCATAATAATACTTAACGTCGATATTACATAGGAATGAAGTATGATCTCAGACAAGCTGACTCAAATGTGATGAACCAATAGCATTATCTACTGAACTTCTTCAGGTAAATATATCGCTATTTTCTTAATACTAGATATATTTTTGGGAGCTAATAATCTTTCTCTGTGTCAAATGAGATATTCGTATGAGAAATTGCAGCATAAAAACTGCTTTCATATCACAAGTATGATATCTTCATTGTATATGGTAAAGTACACCACTTGAAATTCACACCTCATAAAAGAAAATAGTGGGACATAAACTCCTTTCCTCAAGTTTTGTGTTATGAAATTGTTACAAAAATGGGATTTCACAAAATGATGACGGATCTATGTGAATCCTGCGTGATATAAATACGACAACGGGGAAGTGAAGAGACTTGAGACCAAGACAATGTAATATTATTTGCTTTTTCTAGGTCAATTGCGGTGAAATTATTGTTTCCATTCATGTCAAGATTTGATATGATATTATGAGAAGGTATTTTATTAAATCTAAACCAATATGGAAATCTATAAATCGGTTCTAGATGAGACACATATTTTTATGGGATTTCAGGGAATTGGTGTATTGTAGTTTTTAATTTATTGTGAGAAGAAACTTAGATATTTAAACTGAACTGAACTGAAAGGATACTTAGAACAGGCTAGATCTATTATGATCATACCCCTGTTGCAGGTGGAATGGACCAAAACGGTTAAATAATGTTACATAGATGTGTATGGTAACGTGTATTATGCTCTTGTGATAGTATAAATATTATTATGTTCGTATTAATCAGTATCAATACATTTATTGTGCGTTTCAGGATCTATAATTAATAGAGAATAGTATTAAAATAATGCTGCTTAATTTCGATAGATGGCACTGAATGTTCATGATATCACAGAACGCTAAGCTAAAGATTGTGGTTGGGTCTCATTTTAAAAACTCTAAATCAGTTTATTGATAACTTAATTAATTAAATCGAAAGTTAATTCTATTTATTATGCAGGATACATTGACAACATACAATTCATTGTGAAACTATACGATAATTTGTCAGCATAGGTCAGCCACATGAATTGGTTAAATCGAATCATTGTCACACATACGGGGACGTTTCGATAAATTTTATCGATATGTTAATCACGTGCTCTTGGAATCAGTAATGCATGTTTCCATTTGTTTGATTGGTGCAAAATTATTTATGGAAATAAACGTGGCTTTTGCCCGAGTTTTAAATTGAATCATTTAAAGTTTGATGTTTACACTTGTATGTTTAACAAACCGATAAAAAGGTATGATTTATGAAATTAATTTATCAAATATTGAGACAGTTGTTTGATTAATAAATAA
Organism: Lithosia quadra; assembly: GCA_963576445.1. Lineage (NCBI taxonomy): Eukaryota > Metazoa > Arthropoda > Insecta > Lepidoptera > Erebidae > Lithosia > Lithosia quadra. The sequence goes on along the minus strand of OY754899.1, from coordinate 4,067,351 downwards.
ATAAAGCAATAAATCAGCAACAGATTTTGCTATCTAGGTTTCCTTATTTCCTTAGACATAATTATATAATGAATGTTGGGGTATTTGGGAGTCTATATTATTTATTCGATCTAAAATTTATGTATGTTGTTTTGATGTATTTAACCTTATACTTATATATTTTTATTGCTAAAAAACTCAAGTCTGTTTAGATCACAAACTCTAAATCACATACAGAGACCAAAGCATATTTTTTATTCTTAATGATCAAATTATATACTCATTTTTATTGGTATTATGATATACTGTAAGAATTACAACTCTATCCTGCTTTTCTTCAAGTCACGAGTAGGTTGCTTCTAAGCCAGTGTGTTCCATCGACTTACCAACAGGTGAAAATTGGTGGTCAAATGGAAGGCCTATCGACCATAAAAAATAATATGTTGTGGTTTGATTCTTTCAGTTTAGTCAGTTTTAATCGAGGTACTAATAATGAACATTGTTTTCATGGGAACTATATAATTTGGAACAGGTAAAGTAATCAAGAATACCAAAATTAATTCCTTATTTTCCAGTAGGAAGACGTACGAGAATTAGAGGGAAAACTCCCCTATATTAAACCTCCATAAGGTTAAATGAAAATGATTCGTCGATTCTCGCTAGAGACACATCAAAAGAAAGAGCCCTTACATTTTCTTTCTTTCGAATTCCCTGAGATTACATCTAATGATTGCCCCATATTTACTTCCGCACTTCAAAGCCCTGCATTATTTGTTGAAAACGCCCCGTGTGAGTCATTTCTTGGAATTTATGAGCCCTTAAATTCTGGCGGACTGAAGAGTTTTTTACCACTCGTCTTTGTATTTCCACATGTGAGGTAAATAAAACGATCAAAGAACACCGTTTAAGAAACACCTGCAAAATCAGAGGTTTACTAATGGAAAATTAACCTTAGCAATTCGTAATTTATAGTAGGTCTCAGTCTTGGCAGTAATACTGTAGTTATTGTAAAGATTAGAGTTCCGTACTTCAAAAAGATATAACGTAACACTTATAGGATCACTTAATTGTTGATGCCTTTTTTTCAGAACCGTGCGGAGGAATCAAATTGAAAAATGAATATATGAAAGAAAGAAAGAATAAGTTTATTCGTGCACATTTAAAAGAAAAATACATTACAAATCATATAGGTTAACATAGCAGGTACATTTAAAACAAATATCAAACAAAAAAGTCTCTAAATGCTAGCAGCTATGAAAAAATTAAACTTCTAAGTCAACATGATCAAAAGATGCAATAACAAGGGAATCAAAACCAAACACCTACTTGCCTTTGCCCTACCCATTACACACGCTTTTGCTTTTACGTTTGGACCAAGAAGAAAAATAGGATTTACAGGATTCATAAATAAATTAACAGAGTAGCATTTTTGCAAATAATTCGGTGCTAAAATCAGTCAAATGATTTTGTTTTTGGTGCATGAAGGATAATGTAGTACTTAAGTTAAGTGCAGATTAGAGATACGATAATCTTAAGACATACTTGTCGTGACGTGACTTGTAGATATTAGACAGCTTTGTTTTGCTCGAAGTGTGCGCACTTTGGCACTTTCATATATGTTCCTGTAGAGTGATAGTCTAGATAGGAACACCCACAAATATTCAAGTTCATAGTCCACTCATGATATTACGATCATCTTGAAATGATTTCCTATTGATGTTTCAGGTATTCATAAGTTTAAGTCATCGAAATAAAACGGTTTTCATTGGAGTCCAGATCTACGAGTAGTGTAGTGTAGTAGGGCTCTGCACATCCGTTGTGTCATTCTCATTATCCTGTTCATTAGCAAGTTAGTCCTCAACGGTAAGTAAAGCAAACCTAAATTTTCTAGCCAATTCACCAACAGTAAAAACACGGCTTAATATCCTGGTTTGACACGACGAGCCTAAATCTCTTGGGAACATAAAATATTTAACAATCACGCGGCGAAAGCGGTAAACGTTTTATTTCTTTTTCGCTATTCGCCGCAATGCGGTGAGGTTCCGACGTAGGCTTTGGAAGTCGTGGGTTGTTTCCCTTTGATCCAAGAAGGATAAGAGCGAGATCCGTTCTTGGTCTTGAGATTTACCCTTCTATGAAAACTGGATATATACTGAATGCATAAAAATTATGGTTTACATCTCTAAGCATTGCAGCGTTTGTAATTTGTTTAAAATTCAGTGACCGGATCTGAATGGTTCAGTATTTGAATTCAGAGACTTTAGTCTGGAATAGTAAATAAGCTACTTTTTTCCAGGAAATAGGTTCCTAATCAGTATTTCACGAGGTTGGAGCCGTGGGCAAAAGTTTTGAATGAAAATTAAATAGGTCAATTTCCTATAACAAATATCTATGTAATTTCCACATTCTATCGGTTAAAAGGGTCAACCACACACTGACGGTGAAAATCAGTGATGCCCATATTTTGGATGTTGAATTCAAGTCAAAATTAATCAAAGAAATTTCTGCTGTAATTTGATCCTTAACTGACGGTAAACAACATTCATATCTTTATTTTTGATGTTCAATCTGAGTTCAATCAAAATAGAGTAATTCGACTAAAAGTTTAATTAATTTGGTTACATTCGTTCGCTGGTTGACTCAGATTAATTTTTTTTTCGCCCAGGTTTTACCTATCACCTTGTGAATCAGAGAAAACAAACATTGGTCTTGATGGAACAAAGATCTTGTATATGCTTAGGTAACACCATAAATTATGAAGAACTTATTCTGCAAAGCAAACATCATCAACTCACTCATAATCATAAAATCCTTAGGGCACACCGTGTATTACAGAATGAACTACTCAATCAATATTTCAATGACCCATTAAATATAATACAACTGAATTATTGTATTCAACTTTTCATAAACACTTCAATTATTTAATCAGAAGTCGATGTGAAATACTTCCTAACAATTATTCCTTTAGGCACCTTCTCTAATTTACTCGATACTTGGCAATAACTTAGTTATTTGCAAGCAATTACTTTAAGCGGTCCCAATTGGTATTCCAGCAATATTAAAATTGAATTTGCGCCTTAGCACAGTGAGTTCGCAAAAGTTTTGGGGCGAGAACGGGCACGATAAATCGGCGTGCGAACTGGATCGTACAAGTTTCGATATATTTAGCGTGAGTACCTTCAGACTTCGGTATTCGTAGAATTACGAACGACATGTCGGTTGAATATTATTTCTTGGTATAGGTAAATTTGAAGTAAGCATATTATATTCAAATTCGTAACCATAATTTCAATTTGCTCCTCTTCGAGCAAACCAAAATCACTTAACTGCAACTACTAAGACGAGCAATTTCACTGGGTAGTTGCATGAAAAAATTTAGTTTTACAAGAATAACCTAAATTCACTATTGTCGTTAATCATTTCATAGAATTTTCATGCTTTTGCTAGGAGAGAGCTCACTACGGTAGTGTTCAGGGTTCAAACTTGCTTCCTGTCAATTACAAATTCGTTGTTTAAACCTACCTCAATACTACTCGTAATATATACCGCCATTGTAACCTTTGTTTTGATATTCATTCATCATCATAACTAATTGACACTGGTTTTGACTGGCCGAGGTTTTGAATTGTTCAAGTGCAAATTCGTTCAGCCATTATACAGCCTTGCAATATACTACCTTCCATGACATATTCTTTTCTTCTTCTCCTTTTATCGTGTCGATGATGTTTTTACTGTCTTAATATCCTCTTACATGCCTTCTATTCATATTCTCTAGGGGCAATTCTACTTTTATGGCCATCTAAATTCATCCTTTAAACCCTTTTTACAACAATATTTTCATCTCTTATCATCATAATATCCATAACAGGACAGTGGCTAGCTTGTTGCCTTTTCATTCATAGATGCAACTTTTTCTAATTCTCATTCTGTCTATTTTCATGCCTTCACATAAATACACTAGATTAGATTACGATATACTATTGTAATACTCAAGGTCCAATGTTATAAGTATCAAGCCTTTTATGCTAGACCGAAAAAGTATAAAAGCCGATCATAAATTTACGAGACAAAAGAAATGGTCAATGTGAATTCCCTTTTTTTTTTCTATTGCCTCGCCTCTGATATCGGACGTTGACCGTTAGTTTGGATTATTTAGTTCTGTCCTTAGCTTTAAGGAAAGATTTCCTGCGTAGTTAAGTTAAACCATGTCACTACATAACTACACGTCCGGAGGCTTTACTCCCAAGATTTTTACGACTTTGGAGTTGTTTGGTTGTGTGAGATGCTATCTAGAAAACAGTTAGAAAATTGATACCTATTTAATTTTCTGATTCAGATATTTTACATCAAAGAAATAAAAGATAATCTAATCTATACTAATAATAAAGATAAAGAGTTTATTTATATCAATACAAGTGTTCATGAATAATAATTTTCCTCTTTAACTACAGGTTTTTGAAAAAATCTTTTGCATTTGTAGTTCTTAAGCGTGTGAAATAATGGAGGTAGTAATAATATCTCAGAAAATATTCGTAGCGACCCAAATTAAATTAACTTAAACAGTTGCAAGTTGCATTACCCAAATTACTTCATAAGAAATAAGCCTTATCGTTATAACTTAACTTCTCTTTGAATCCTAAAAATACTGAACATTTATTCATTGCAACTTTATCTTTACTCCTTACCGCCCACAAGGGATGGATCGTGTTAAATCTTTTAGAGGAATCAACTTTCCAAATTTCAACTTACTCTCATAAAAGAGTTTATCTCTGCGAGCCTTTATTACTCGTGTTAATTTTTGGGACAAAAAACAGTTATATTGGGACAAAAATTATGAAACACATAAATATGACATGGAAGGTCCTAATAACGAAGACAATGATTCATTTGTACCCATCTAGTACATCACCGACGTGAACCCATTCCTAATAAAAGCAATTTAGCTGAACGAATTAAACAACAATATTTGTGATATCCTAAAGTAATAGCATACTAGCAGTAATTTGAAGTAAACTACCAACTATGTGAGCAGAAGCAAAAACACCAGGGTTACACATTAATATAACAAGAACAAGTCAGCCATTTAACGTTACGTTGGTCTCAAAGACCAATGCCCCGCATACAAAAGGTTAAGACAATGCTATTAAAGGACAAATAAATAATAAAAGCAATAACTGATATTTATATATATCGGTATTTCTCCCATGGGACAGTTTTATTTTAACAAAATATAAATATATTATTAGGTACAAAATACATTTTCATAAATTTAACATTGCAGTTTAAATATAAAAATATCTTAAAAATAATCGAATATCTTCACAAACTTTCACATTTATAACATTCAGTATGAAATAGGATATGACAGGAGGAAGGAAAACACAAGAAGAACAGGACAACATGACCACATTAATTTCCTTAATTAAATTTTATACTTATCAAAATAAAACAGCGAAATGAACCACGTCTATATTTTACGGATCATAGATTTAATATTTATAAAAAAACCAAGGCCAGCTGTGAGACATTTTGTAAACAGTATATAGTAGTTACAATCTTCCAAACTGTTATTTCTAAAAAACTAGTAGCAATTGAAGCAATATTTGCACACCATTATTCTCTGCTACTTTCTTAACTCTGCATCGTGTATATCGCGTACTCTCTGAGTTATCGTGCCCGACTTTCAACGCAGTTTCTTACGTATTCCTTTTTCCATCCACTTTATTGTAGACTTTACGACTACAGATATAAGGGCGATAATCTTTTAATCGTTTTTAACGGTATCAACCTTACCACTGCTGATCGTACCATCTCTACCACCGAACTTTATAAGCCGATAATGTTAAAATTCTGTTGCGTATAATGCATTTTTCTTGGCGCTCCCGTCATTCTAACTTAGTAATCATATATTTTCAGGTACCATTTAGGTTTTCTAAACTAATGGTGAAGTTTTGTAAAGCGTAATTGGACCTCAGTGATATTTTACTGACTTCTATTTAGATTTTATAGATTTAAAAAAATGACACTGTGTGTAAAAATATGGATTGCTTTATAATTTATGTATTTAGAACATTTTAATTTTAAGTTTTGTTGATGTAAAGTTACGCATATTTAATTGTACTCATAGTTTGCTATTTATTGGATTATTAAAGTGAAGGATATCAATTAACTCTCGGATTTTTAATATTACTTAAAACGTTAACTGTAATCCCTTCATACTTCAACTATATGAAATAAATTTATGACATAATATTGTCAGTATCAGCCCTATCTACACTCGAGAGCAATGAATCCGGGTCACTTAAAGAATGTTAAAAATCTCGGAAACTAAAAATGATAGGTTAATGCAATAAATTGTATTTAATAGACAATGTAATACTCCTTAAATGAAAGTAAAAAAAAATATGAGTCACCATACATTTTATTAACACAAAATTACATAAAGAAAAAAACTGCTGATCTCTCCTTAAAACAAAAATAGGAAACAGGGCATATCTTAGTCTCGAAATACGATGCCCACGCTCCAGTTTAGGGCCGTTTGCAGGTCTAAGGGGTTTTAAGTTAGATTCAGCAAGCCGACGTCTTACTGTCCATGCACTTGGGTTACTTCCTCCGAGGCGTCGAAACTGATTGGTGAGTTCAGTTCCTGTGAGAAAGCGATTTCGAAGCATGGTGTTCACCAAGTATCGGTCTTCTCGTGCTGTGGTACACCTGGTTCTGCCCGTTCCTGGTCTGCGTAGGTTAGAACCAGTTTCTTCGTTTAAGTGACCCGGATTCATTGCTCTCGAGTGTATAAAACGTGTCGCTAGTGCAACGGGCAGCTTTTTTTAAGTATAGACACTTCCAAGCCACCTTTCTGACCTAGTTTAGATACTGAACTTCACAAATCATCGGGATTATTGTGTAAAACTCTTTTGAAATGAAATTTTATTTATTATAACGAATAACACAGCAATAAACTCTAGATACTACATATTAACAAGCACGAAAGCTAAACAATTAGACTGAAAATAAAAGGAATACCTAAACGTGAGTATTACGGTTTATTTTATTTTTATAATCAGTGCTAGTAATGTAAATATAAAAGAAAAGATACTCTAAACAAGTCTATTATATAAACGAAAACATTATTATTAAAAATAAATGAAATAAAATAACTAAATAAATAACCCTAACCAATCATAGATAAATATTGAACTAGATACCCGTCTCATAATATTATAGCTTCAATAAATTTTAAACACTATAATTATTATTTTGTAAATGGGAATAAAAGTGTCTTCTTACTTTGTTTTAAGTAAGCATGCTTTCAAATCTTTAGCAATTAAAAATGATTTTCATTTGACAGCAGATAAAAAGATACAAAACAGTAATCCAAAGTTAATTTTACAAACAACATCTACTAGGATTACACTGACCTATATTCCCAACAGCTTAGCATACAAAAGATAAGCGGCGACTATCATAAAACAAGAAAAGCAATAACTTTAAATTGCTAGCGATTTTCGCCTTCGCAAACTTCAAGAGTTGAGCTAAAACTATAAGTACCGGACTTCAGTATTTCGGAGATAATAGTCGGAGCATAAAAGTTGACGGTAATACAAAATTATAGTCTATACTATTGTAAAATTGTAAAGTAGCAGTGTCTATAAATTAGGTATACTTATTGAAAAAATAGATTATAGAATTCTGAATACAATTTTTTTTAATTCTTTTCTGTTTAGTTGCGATGGACGTAAAAACTACTGAATGGATTTTGATGCAGTTTTTCTTTTACAGAGGTCTTGGTCAGAGTTAAATTTTACCGTATGTTTGATTAAAATAGGTCATGTAAAACCAGAGATATGATGACCTCCGAGCAGGTGGAGTCGTGGTCATCAGCTACTTATGAATATAAGTAACACGTCATAACAAAATAATTATAAGTTGAATAAGCATCTTCAGGGTTAAACGGATTTCTTTCACCATTTTGTTATAGAACAACTTCTTTGATATATATTTTGTGTGTAAATTACGATGGCTGAATCAAAAAAAATCGAAGTATAACGAGGGTGCGTTCCTAATTTTTTTTTACAAGACAAGCTACTAGACTAGTTAAAGGTAAGTCCTCTACACTTCAAAGTTTTTGGACTTTAGTAGGTAGGTACTCAAATACTTCAACATATTTTACAAACCAAAATCAATAAATGACATGGGTTTACTATATTTTGACTGGTCTTTCATTACCATCACAATTCCATCATAAATCATAAATGCATTCGTTTTGAGAAATAATGTCTAAGCAATTTCGAGCATCCAATTCTAGAGTACAATAAAAAAGGTTCAATAGACAGACGAAACAAGACTGCACTGTATTTACGATCGACTCCGTTAGAAGCTTTAGAACTCGATGTGAAACATATTGGAAAATTACATAAAAGTATTTTAAATCAGTGCAGCTCAAGATGAAAGCCTGTACCACTTTTCTGTAGAATATATTTCAGAACATTCGCAACAGAAGTGATTTTAAAGGATACTACTTATTATAAAGCTAGCTGTTGCCCGCGGCTCCGCCCGCGTGGATGTTGGTTATCGCGACCTATGTTCATTCTCGAGGTCTAATCTACTCCTATACCAAATTTCATCAAAATCGGTTCAGCGACTCAGGCGTGAAAGCGTAACAGACAGACAGAGTTACTTTCGCATTTATAATATTAATATGGATTTGTAAATCAGTTGTGTCTATACATTGTAAAAATACTAAGATTATGTTAAGTGAACGATTCTGAACACAGAAATATTCTTGTCTGCTTGTTTGTTTGCTGTTTGTAACTACTGCATGATTTCTTGAAGTTTTTTTTTAGATAGACTTGGACCGACTTAAAATCTGTTGTATGTTCATCAGTATCATCATATTAGCATTTTTTCACGATTGTAACCCAGGCCTACACCTCAGAGCCTGGGGTCCTCTCTTCTATAATATTCCTTCTTTACTTCGCACGATCTTGAACATCCCTGGGAGTGAGACCGTTGGCACGCATGACATCCCTTACAATGCTAGCTAGCACTTCTTGGATCTTCGTCTCCTACCACCAAGATTGATTATATTAGGCGCACGAATGGCGTAGGTACTTAATAGGAGCACATAGAAGTAGTCGCCATTGCCTAAAGTGGTCTAAGATCATCATTATAAATGACTAGCGACCCGGGACCCGGCTTCGCCCGGGTGTAAATTCCAGTTTTCCAATAAAATATAATAATTATAGCCTATGACACTCACGAATGACGTGGCTTTCTATTTGGTGAAAAAAAAATTAAAATCGGTTCAGTACATCCCGAGATTACCCCTTACAATTTAAGAAATATACAAACACACAAACTTTACCTCTTTATAATATTAGTATAGATGACGAATTTTGAGTTTCACGCCCAAACGTTCAAAACATTGTTCTTTTAATGATTTTAGTAGCTACGTATTCTTAATTTAAAAAACCACCGTTAGAATACAACTGTGAATTTTGAATTCAAATCAATATCCTAAATAGAAATTGAGCAACAATACGTGTAGGTACTTTTAGTCGATTCAATGTAAAAAAAAGAATCGACTAAAAGTGGGTTTTACAAACTACTTTTGTCGATAATACATAACGAACAATCGGTATGACAAAACAGTAGGCAATCGAGAATGCATCGATTACGCAACTTAACGATCAATACGAGTGAACGACGACGTCGCCTGCACTCGATAGTGTCTTAAAAGATAAGCGTCAGCGGAATGTAAAATGATTTTGTTTATGTTTGCGTAATTCTCATTTAGCGAAACCTATGGATGTTTAAGCATCCACAATAAAAACTAATTGGAATAAAAGGTTTTTCTTTTTTCAAATATTGTATCCCAAGTTATCTTTACAATACTTACAATATTCGATTTCTAGGGTTTTCCATACATAAAGAATCAAATTGTAAAAGGACGCAATCATGTACTACTAAACGTACGAAATTTTTGTCTGACTTCTTCCGTTTAGTATCTAGTAAATATTATAAACCTAGTAACACTCATTACATGCAGAATTTATCTACTATACTGCATCATCATACCACAGATCAGATATCGAACTGTTAGTTAGATATGTTTATATCAAATTGTTTTTCCAATGTGCGATAGAAAGGTCTTCAAAAAAATTGATCTTCGCCGAACAGTTCACTCATCTTTTCAAGGTGCGAATCCATACATCGGGTATTGTACCCATGTTAGATCGGAAACCACATTGAAACTCGTCTCCAAACACTAATGCCCAGTGATGGTGATAAACACTAAAACGCTTCAGCTTATAAATTAAACCACATACCTTTTTGCCCCCACTTTTACCACGTCGAACTCGCTATGAAGAGCGAATCGACTTAATTGCAGCACTTCCTATTTCATGGGCAACTGCATTTCAGGCGTAACAATATATATGATTCCGAAGACGTAATTCTATGAAAAATGGGTTAATGGCTGCTTTAAATACTTATCGGGGCTACTAGTCGAAAGCCTATTTGATAAAATGCCAACAACAAACGGTTGCTCCAATCAATATAATTATTAAATTTCCATTCAATGGTTGCCTGGCAGAAATTGCTTTAAAAGATAAGACCACCCTGCACTTTTTTTATTGGCACAAAATAAAGTGTATAAGAAATATACATACACTTAAAATTTCTCTCGACGGCCTCTGTGGCGTAGCGGTAGTGCATGCGGCTGCTACGTAGAGGGCGCGGGTTCGATTCCCACTCAATGCAAATATTTGTATGCATGAATATGTCTATTTGCATTGGTCTGGGTGTTTCTATGTATAATAAGTATGTATTTACAAAAAAAGTATATAAGTATGTTTATCAGCATTCTAGAACCCATAACATAAGCTAGTGAAACTAAGCTTACTTTGGGTCTAGGGAGCGATGTGAAGAATGTCGTAGAGTAAAAAAAAAATTTGTTTATTTAATATTCACCAGCTGTTGCGATAAATATCCCCTGGCTTTACCAGCGTTCCAGTTCCCACAATCCATGGTGTGTTTGGGATGAAAAGTAGCTTATGTGATAATCTATGTTGTTTTCTGTCCTTGTACCAAAGCCAAATTCGTTCGTAACATTCAACCGTTAAAACATGCTTAACTAACAAGCATCTAAACATCTTCATAAACTTTCACATTTATAATATCAGTAGGATAGGATTTCATTTAGTGAATAAATAAAAAAACAGGGCCAAATAGGATAGCAAGATACTAGGAAGTAGGATAGTAAAGGCAAGACCGTGCGAAGTGGAGAAGGAAAAGCAGGAAGACGATCCCTGGAGGTGAAGACCTCAAATACGATTTGGACATTTATTTTCTTTTGTTAATTTGCTTTTTATTGTAAAGGCAATGGATAAGGACGTGGCCTCTGCTCAGAGGTATCGAGTTTGAATTCGGCCAGACAGCACCAATATTAATTTTACTTGGTACGTGTATGTAATAGTGACCCTCTTTCCTGAGACTTTACCTTCAGCTTACCATCAGGCGAGGTGAAGTCAAATTGACGTGTTCTATATATAAAAAAAAGAAAAAAAGTCATATGCATTGCTACAAAGGACATAACGCTGTAATGAGGATGCTGATGATGATAATCACTGACTAGCAATAAAGGTTGGCTTAGGTTTCAAACTACATCTTCGGTCTAAAGCCATTATAATAACCAAGAGTAACTTAGCAAAACGGAAACTAACTACTACAATTTTTGTATCACTACCATAATAAAGGCACGTTGGTAACAAGTTAGGAACAATTCACACGAATCTAATCATTTTTTATCACAGTTTCCCAAGAAAATTGTTATATCGTTGCACAATTTTATATATCGGTTACTATATCCATTGTGTGGAACTCAGAAAATGGTTTTGTTAAGAACTTTTGTGTGTGCATGGGAAAGAGGAAAATCGCATGATACAGTGTATGGACTTGCTACTATGTTACTATCAACAATGTTTTGCTGGAAACATATAATAAGATTTCAATTGGTTAACATAGTGGAGAGAATAGGTCTTCAGTAATAATTATACAGGCCAATTAAAAAATATTCTTCAATAAATTTAGCTAAACTTTTTATAATTCGATGAGCTGATTCCAAAAAAAATAAATAAAAAAGTTGTATCACCCACCGATTTTTCACATTGCAATATAAGACAACAATTCATTTCACTATCGAAAATATAGACTATCTTGAATGATTTAAATTAAATAAGTTGGTAAGGTTGGCAACGAAATCATAATGTTATTTGGTGGGTAATTGTGAAAAACTGCACAGTTTTCGTTGGCTTGTGTTATTAAAATGGATTGAAATATAAATATTGAAATTTCAATAAAACATAATCTTAAAAGTAGTATAAAAAAAATCTTATCATTTCGTGATCCATTGAAGTCACCGTCATTTCGTATAATTACATGTAACACAATGCTAATGAATCATTAATTGCAATAACCATCTTAATCCGGTCTCAGGTAATCATTAATATAATAATGTCAATGACACACGAACTAATGGAATAATGGTCATCAGGTATGCCTATCTTGAATAATAAAAAGACAAGTGATATCATAGCTTATGAATATTATAACTTAAATATTTACAATTGTGTCGCCAGTACCAGCGCTATGACAATCTTTATCCTTTTCGTTATTAAGTACTACGATGTTTAATAACTATTCCGTATGCTACACCAACTATCAACACCCTGTTTGTGAAATTATTCCAGTTCATCCTAAGACTGCCTGAAAGAATTCGCTTTTAGCGATAAGGGCACCCTTTGAACATTACGATTAACGTGTTAACCTAACCTAACTATATTGTAAATGGTGTATAAAGAAAGTGTTATCTATCTATCTACTTAGACTCCTCAGGAGTCGCCATAATGGTACAAATGACCTGGGCCTCGATTCTGCTAAAGGCAAACCACTGTAATACCACTGAAACTCTAAAAATGCTATTTAATTGTAGACTTTACCGCTATACAGTTAAAGTCTAAAATCAAAATATGAAAAGAATTCATTTAAATTTTTTATTCACTCTACAGAATATCATTTGACTTTTAACTTTAACCTGATAACAATAAAATCTGCAATTAAATGGCATTTTTTAGAGTGTCTGTGGTATATTAGTGGTTTGTCTTTAGCAGAATCGAGGCCCTGGAAATTTGTGTCACCATCATCCGGTTTATATATTTGTGCTGCAGAAGCGAGCAATGCTAATTTTTCATTCATGTCCACTGAGTATTAAAACCTCATCAAAACTTTGCTTTCCTCATACACCACCCAAGTTATTCTGTTAATCAACATTTAATTTAAAATATTCTTATTTGCAAGCCCACCTCGTTAGTGACACAACTAATTAAAACAAAGTCTGCGCAAAAATAGTAATATTATTTTGTTCTTTTTAAAAATAGCACAATTTTAAAAAGTACTATTTTTGCGCTGGCTTTGTGATTTTGTTTGTTTGAAAGATTATTTTTTGCTTGTTCTATCTTTTTTAACATAAACTCACGCCTATATCACCGAAGGGGTAGGCAGAGGTGCTAGCACCCACATTTCACCAGTTTAGGTTTAGGTCCCCATGTAATAGGTGGCGAGCCTATTGCCATTAACCGGGCACTTATAAACCTGCGATAAAAACACACATAACTTCGAAAAGCATCGAAAAGTCATTGGTGTGTGCCATGGTGAACCTGGGATCGAACCCGAGACCTCGTCTCATCAGTCCATTACCCAGACCACTAGACTACCGCGGTTGTCTATCTTTTTAGGTTTCATAACTTGATAATAAATTACGTATTATTCAAAATTTTACTCGACTATTAGACAGTGAGTTTTTCATAATTATTTTATTTTTCTTGACGTTTTGTAAACTCCGTTTAAATTGTCTACACAGATTTAAAGATTTTTCACTTGGATTTTGTTATTCAATAGCGCTACAACTCTCTTTTCTCATTTATTGTTATTTTTGTGTGTGCATAAATATTATAACAAAATAAAATAAATAGAAGTGCTTAATGAATCTCAATTTCGAAAAGGGCAAAAATTTTTCTCAGGACATTCTTGAAGGTCGCGAAGAATGGAAACAAAAAAAAATTGACAAATTCGATACCTCAGGTTTCTCAACTTATTCTTAGTTGCTTCAATATTTACCAAATCAATATAGCTATTTCACTCAAACTTTTCAATGAATAAATTTCAATTTACATTGAAATAGTAAGTTTGAACAAAATCGAGACAACTTCTTCATGAGAAAACAATATGATTTTGAACAATGCATGAGATTTCTAGGGAATAGACTAAATTTAACCTATACGAAACAATAATAGCCAACAATGTCTACAATTGCAAACTCCAGACGCTAAGTTACTTTGGACAGAAGTCTAATATCGTACAATTGCACCGGTTCTATGTATACGAAATGGGCTTTTAGGATTTAAAGTATGTGAATTGAAATAAATAGGATTTCATCGTACTGAATCAGATATTCAAACGTCTGAACCTACAGAACACTGCTCACAGTACAAGCCAAAAATTGGGCTTCGATGATCCACCGGACTAAGGTGGTCTAAACACCTCCTGAATTTGTGAGAGTAAGTGGCTATCAAGATCAGCATATTGGCATTGCCTATAAGAATATGCATGCACAGTAAAATAATATTTCTGTACTTATGAACTGACTCAGATGTTTTTCAAACATCTGATTACTTTGAATTAATCCTTAATTTGATATCGACATGGAATTATATATCGTCTTTCCCTCGCTGTCAGTCATAATTTTGTTCCATAATTATAAATTTGTAATCCATCAGCTATTATAAATTCAAGCGATAAAGCCCGTTATCTCCTCTAGATTGAGCATTAACAGTAAACACTGCAAAATAGGTGTCTATTTATTAAACGGCTATTTCCTCTTGGTGTTCTAAATTCTCCCTGTTTAGTGCCCTCAGCTATACCCGCAGACATGCAATCTCATTCCGTTTGCGATTACATAAACACGTAATATCGTACATTGTGAAGGAAAATGGAGTTGGTACGAGTTAACCGATAAAACGGGACTGCACCGATGTTGGACAGTCGTGTCATTTATTACAATGATTTGGAGGCACAAAACAGTGGCGTGCTGTAATGACAGACGTTTTGCAACGCTGGAAATTTTGAAGAGAAATCAACAGCGTTCGGATTGTTTGATTTGATTTTGATTTTGCGTTATATGGATACTGTACGATTCAAAATAGACTTCAGAGGATGCTAACTGGTTTTTGGTGAATGCATACATGGATATTGAAACTCGAAATTTTTATTGCGCACTAGTGGACCCGACAGGCGTTGTACTGTTTTAATGTGCTAACAACGAATAGCGAGTTCAAATTGGTCCATTGAAACTCCTATTGACAACCTGAAAAGTGTTATTGTCAATAGCACTAAGAAGGTTGAATTAGAAAAGTTAATTTATGGTCGTTAAGTTTTCTTAAATTTTTTAATGTCCCGCGCAACTTTCTTAACTTTTTCTTTCATAAGAACCTTCTCCTGACAATAGCAAACACAATAAAAAAAGAATTAGTAAAATCGGTCCAGCCGTTCACGCGTGATGCCGTGACCAAGGGAAATAGGGATTTATTTTTATATAATAGATTAAATGTTACAGACCACTTTGACGAACGGAGTGATAGTCAAAATTGATATCACAGTGGGCTCGTGGAGACAATCAACATAATTATTATGATCCTAGCCTATATTATACCAATCTTGTTTGTTTGCATATAGTATTATAAAGATTGCTACTTATATGAGGATTCCAGCGGCTGGGACCGCTAAGCGCTGTCTCCACGCGCCCATGCATAAGTCGTTAACATGTATTCAAAAAAACTGTATTGCCGCTAACAGATACTTTGGAAGTTGTTGGTATCAACATTATGTAATAACTTATGCTAGAACTTTAAATGGCTTATTTATGCAAATATCAATGTTGAGATGTCAAACTTGGGAAGTAGGTCACACGATGACGCAATTAAATTTGTAGTCACAAACAAGGAAGGCATCCCGACTATACTGAAAGTTGCTGAAAAAATAGCCACATTTGAAGTTTCTGCACTGAATATCTTTGTATCCTTCTTAATTTTCTCTGTAGTTTTTACTTTGGGTGTGTAATAAATAATTAGCTTTCAATTTTTGCAGCATTAATTGTAAATAATTACTATCTTCACTATTCGTGACTTAAAATAGGTAATCCTCAGAGTATAAACTCACTTTAGACAGCAGTTAATAAATGTCTAGGAGAAAAACGTGCGAAGTGCAAAATTTTGCACTTTCAAATAGGAACATTATATCGATGGTCTAACAGAATGGATGGACTAAAATACAGAACATTTCTTTTTCTACAAAAATCACTTAGTACATAATATATGAAATTCAGATGATATTTTATTGTACAACCTCAAGAACAGATTCTAATTTAATTAGAATATGTAACTGGAGGCTATTCAAGTATATTTGTATGTAATCTGCACTCATACGAAATAATAACATTACACGCTACAGTACGCTGCATAGGGCATGTGGCATGTCGGTAGAATCTTCGATGCTAAGTTAGAGATTGCATGTTCGATTTCTGCTCGGTGCAAATATTTTTGACTACCATCTTCATCTTTTCATCCATGAACATGTATATTTACAGTGGTATGTCATTTGAAATGCTTCAAAATTTCATTAGGTTATATTAGAAAGTTTTAGAAGTAATTAACTGAAATGAAGAAATGTAAAGAAAGCAAAATTGTTCTCATCCTGCAATTTGTCGAATCAATCCATAATGATCTCCGACATCTATAACATCTGAGCAAAACCGACATTTTAAGTTTATAAGTGAATGAAAATGAAGTATGCTGAACTAGCCTTTATGAAATTTAAACTATCCAGTAGTTTATGCCCAACATGTTGGTGAAATGCATCACTCAACTCAACCTGTTGCAGCACTTAATGCATTCGAAACTCGGTTTATTATGAAAATGTATGCAGTCAGGTTATGGAAGTTTAAAATGTTCATCTTTCGACATTTTGAAGTAATATTTTGCTTCTTTTTTTTTCTACCTATACAGTTAATATCGGGTATTGCAAGTGACTGTATTTATTGGTGAAACGTGATCGTATAATGTCTGACCGTGGAGTACGTGACTGCTCTGGTTTTAAAGTAGAAATGTAAACTACTTTTTCCTTTTTTCAGTCTTACTATCTATGGTAACAAAATCTTTTTTTTTATTCGGTCTGTCAATTGACTTAACCCCGCTGGATGGTAAGAAGCTAGGGTAAAGTCCAGAGGGTACGGGCCGCCATTCCAGACACCATTTGTCCCAAAACGGCGGCCCCTACCTTGACGGCCTAGACAGATGCCTTTTCACGCCCCGCTTAAAGAACCCGGGATTGTAGGAAGAAGAAAACACGAAATCTTCCCATCAGCCCTCTTAGCATGGTGTCTATTGACATGTCTCTTCCTTTCTCTCTATCAATGAGATCGCAGAAACAATAGAGAGATGAGGTTTAGGTGACGTTTTGGTTACGTGACAACTTTTTTCTGCGATTTCATTGGTCGAGAGAAAAGAAAAGATTTGTCTACGGAGGCCATCGTGAGGAGGTAGGGATGCAGGAAGTGGAGAAGAAAAGTAGGAAAACAATCCCTCGGCTTCGCGGTGAAAGCCTCATATGCAATCGGGAGCACACGGCCCACCTGATGGGAAGTGATCTCCGTGACCTATGGACGTGTGCAACACCAAGGTATCACACTCGCGCTGCTGACCCGGAAGGGGGAGGTTTGGGAAGTTTATGGGGTGAGGGATGAGGAGGGGATTAAGTGATGACGGAGGGGGGATGAGTCTCACTGTCTCTTTAATCTCCGAAATGGTAAGGTACATCAAATTTAATTAGTTTTTCCCTGGTAGCCTGATACTGTATAATAACATAATATATTTTAATATTGGCAACTTGAACCTAATAGCGGTTATAAGCAAAAGTAAAACCTCTAAATGGCAGGTAGATCCAATTTCCGTGGAAGACTTAGCGATAGGTCGTTGAACTTGGAGTTACTAGGACTTCTTAATATTGGAGTACACATTAGTATATACCGGCCATATTTTGTGATTTATAAACAACAGTAGGTTCGTAACGAAAATATAAACAACACATTATTGGCATATTCGCTCGCAACGGCTAATCTTCGTTATTCGCCCATATTTGGAGCAATTTTAGCGCAAATAATATAATAGGGAATATCGAATAGCGAATAGACAAGAGTGTAGATCCATCCTTAGATATCAAAAGTAATCAAACTCGCATAAATTTATCTGTATTATATCGTAAAGTAAAGGGCTAAATATTGCCTCACCAAGTTCCTGAAAACTTTTTAATCATCACGAGACTATTTATGCACATTTCATCTGGGATCTTCAGTCAGGTTTTTTGTTTTAGCGCCATCTCGTAGCATTTGGAAGTATCAGTAGGCATGTCAACAAAAATAACAACAAATGTAGGTATCTTAAAATATATTCATTATGACGGCGCCGGCGTTACGTGAAATTGTTAAAAGCTTACCTTTTGAAACACTTCAAAATGTAGGTAAGCTTAAAAAAAAATGTATTCTAGCGTATTATGCGTTCATTGGACGTGCAATTGGTGCCTCTTTTCTCTACCGCACCATAAAGAGTAAAGACTTGAAATTCTTTACCAACGCATGTGTTTCCTTCCTCCTATAGTCGCAGGTCCTTTAAGCGGGGCGTGAAAAGGCTTTTGATGAGGCTGTCAAGCTGCGGGCTACCACTGTAGCTCTATCAGTGTATGTAATGGTGACCCCCGATCCTGACACTTTGCCTTATCTTTCCATCAAGCGAGGTAAAATCATGTTGACGTGTCCCACTTAAAATAAATTGCACTAAGAAGATTTCCCTTTTAGTGTAACTACATAACAAATCTATTATCCTCCCGTAAAGTGTTCAGATCCTCGCTGAAATCTTGCAACAATTTTCTACATCATAGGGTTACAAGATGACTACATTAAAGTCTGTGCTTACTGAATAAGTGCGTTGTAGTTGAATAAGTACCCGCGTTCAATTACAGCTCAGAGCTCGCTGCAGGTGCCCCATGCTAGTTTCGATGTGGTACAAGTTATAAGATGAAAGAAATGATTGTTGAAAGTATTTCAATTAATCATATTCGTATTAACTTTTATGTGTGATTGACTAATTGTTTACTTATATCAAATATGGAATGTTTAATCTTAAATGTCACTACGCTGGTAACCACACTCGCAACTGTTATCAAAATACACCCTAACAATGCCGTCCATACATAACAATGCCGTCCAGCCATATGAAAGACCATGTCAAAAAGATTTACAGACTTATCAAAAGGTAAGTTGGTTCCGTATACAGTTCCTTTATCCGATTTTCATTGATGAAATCTAGATTGTAACGTATTGCGTTACAATCTAGATTTGGTATTGTATAAGGTTATCACATTTGTATATTTACACATTTCTTCTAAATGGTCTTTTATTTCGTATACATAAGAAATGGCTTGTTTTAATTCGAACATGATGTGATGCATAGAGATAAGAATAATGCTGTAAAGAAGTAATTAAAAACGGTAAATAAATAAAGAGAGAGAAAGAGAAAGATGGACTTTATGAAACGAAAATTGGTGATGAATGTTGGAGTGACTGCAAAAAGATGAACAAAAAAGCTTTCTTGTTACGCTGACATGACAGTTAAATAGTAGTTCGTTTCGGATTTTTAAGATGCTTTATTTTTAGTACTTAAGTAGAAAATATATTTTTAACAGTAACAGAATACTGGATACATGAAAAATTTAACGAATAGCTTATAACATAATTCAAGGAGACTCTGATATTTTTATTGATCGCTTCCTCTTATAACATGGTCGATCGCTCAGTCCAGTCCGCATCCATTAGCCGATGCATAGTATTGTTCACAGTAGTAACAAGTTTGCATTGCAGCTACCCCATTGTTCCTATATATGACAATTAATCAGCAGGAAAAAAACGTACAATTCGCGAACAAAGAAACGCAATCTGAGTAATGAACCATAAAATGGTGATAGAATATGTTATGGTGATGTATGTATTTTTTGATGTAATGTAGATTAAGTGATTGATGAAGTAAGTGATCAGAGACAATACAGGAGGTAGGACATGACGGTATTTCCCGTCTGAAATGAGCTGTCCGACTGGGGTAGTACCTCTGCCCTACAGAAGACCGCGGCATTAATAACCATCGTGTTGTCTTCCCGCTGGTAAGTAGGGTAGCCAGAGCTCACTGTACCCCTCCCCAACCCTTCCTAATCTCCCCACCACTTCCTAGCCCTCCCCCTTCCCTTCAGGGTAGGCAACGCGTGTGTGACACCCTAAATGTTGTACACGTCCGTAGGCCACGGTGACCACTTCCCATCAGGTGGGCTGTGTGCTAGTCTGCCACCTATGTAGTTTAAAAAAAATACAGTTTTAAGACATACAATAGGTACCATATTAATCAGTAGATACTTCAGAACGATTTTTTACGTTTAGTCCGCTGGTCGGTAAGCTGAGATGGAGTTCAAAAAGTAGTGGTCACCATTCCTATAATACCACCAGTCTAATAAATATTATAGAACACAATACATCATAAGAAGCCAAAATCTCTCAAGGCTATGAAGTAAGGGGTCGTTTGGTATAGGTAATATTCTCACACAGTGCATTCTGATGCAATGCAATGCGTGAGAATTTAACTTAGAAAACAATATTGAAACAAAAACTTGTACTGCACTGTTGCAACAATGTTGGTGCATGATTTGATATAGTTTGCTTATAATCTAAACTAATCTAAACCAATAATTATAAAGAGGAAAGATTTGTTTTTTGTTTGTAACGAATAGGCTCCAAAACTACTGGACCGATTTCAATAATTCTTTCACCTATAGAAAGCTACAATATCTGGGAGTAACATATGTTATAATTTATTTTCAAAAAATTAAGGAATTCGAAATCCACGCGGGTGGAGCCGCGGGCAACAGCTAGTATATAATAAGAACAAAAATGTATGTTCCTGTATTAATTAAGGAAGATGATGATGATTGAATTATGTACCTAACTAAGCAATCAAACTACTTGAAGATAAAATAAAAATTCATGCAGTAATGAAAGCGTATGTTGGCAAATCGAATTAAATGTTTTACTTTCGGACCGTTATAAAAACCACTATCGAAAATTTTTATTTACTTGATTAATTAATTTCTTGTTACAAATTTCATTAATTAGGTGAAGTGCTGCACTAACATATCTGAATATATCCATTCACGCCTTTCACACCAGCTCGACTGATTTTATCCTCATAGACATTATGAACTTTTACTATCATTAAACCTTTCATGCTAACCATCTAACTAGTTTAGCTCTAACCTGCCTACATACAGTTTTTACTTAAAATTACTATTTTAATACAAGAGCTCGTTGCATTAAAAACAAAGTTCTTAAGCCCGTCTTCAATAAGCTAATTTGGCTTTAAATTTTGTTTCGAACGAAAGGTATTTAATATTTCAAGGCAACAGTCTTTTATTGTTCCGAGAAAGTTGAGGCATCTAAGAAATTGTTAGTAAAATAAACAAGAAAATTACCAGGAAAATTCAGTTTCTATTTATATATACAATTTCATTGAAAATTGTTTGAGTTTGAGCAACAAATTGATTCACTGTTATTGAAATGATTATTATCTTATCCTACTAATACTCATAGTATCAATGTGAAATTTGATGAAGATTTTCGGATATTTTGTTGATTGATATATTTGGATATTTTTAAGTTAATCACGTTCAATCGACTTACAGCATATGTCTTAAATTTGATATAGAAATATATAGATAGGTGTTTCTATGTATAATAAGTATGTATTTACAAAAAAAAAGTATATAAGTATGTTTATCAGCATTCTAGAACCCATAACACAAGCTAGTTAAACTAAGCTTACTTTGGGTCTAGGGAGCGTTGTGTAGAATGTCAAAAAAAAATTGATTACACTTTTTGTTGCAGAAAATAAATTCCCACAGTTTGCAGAATCGGGATCAGAATTTTGCACTTACTGTTCTAAAAAATAGGCCAATATGTGGCCCATAGGTAACAAAACAAGAATTACCTTTATCTGATTTAGTATAAGGTATACCAAAGAAGTCTAGACTAGCCATAGGTAGACATAGGTTCGTGATGTTAGCATGTAGTTATTAGACTTTTCCACACGTGTCTTGTAATTTTTTGTAATTGTGTTTATTTTTTATTTATTTTGTAAACATATAAATTACATTTTTAAATATATAAAAAAAAATTATATAAAAATTTGATATATATAAATTTTTTATATATTTTTATTATTTTTATACTACCTATGTAGGTAGGTATGTAGGCGAATTTCGAATTTTCAGGACATGTTCAGCTCAGTTGATCAAAGAAGTGCCTATTATAGGGCCTGGTCGCAGTTGAGTCTCTATCCTGACTGTTAACTTTTCCAATTTAGTATTTAGTACGACGTTCTCATTTACCACAGTTTAACAGCAAGTTAACCCGTATAAATAAAACTCTTTCAAAAAGCGATACGCTTCGAAAATTTATATCCATCCAAAAATAAATTTAAACCGCAAGTATCTAAATCACTTAGGTGCCTAAAATCTATGTTCAAATTTAAGGCAATATTAACAAAACACAGAGCTGGCCACATGTGCAGTACGCGAGCGTAATGCGAGGACATTTATCATTTTTACGACTACCCCCTCCCTCCCACCGCAAACCCTACGGTGTCCTTACCGGTCTAGTTCATATTATCATCTTCTGTGGTCAGATTTTTTATTTATCTTTTATTTATGAGTGGCCATAGTTTTGTATTAATGGTTCATACGATATTTCGTATGTTGGATTTGAAGAGTCGTTTTGGAAGAGGGTTTTTATAACTCTCATTGTGAACAGCATTTGAGGCTAGGCTAGGACTTAAGTCAAAAATAAAATTTTGATTTAATTTTTATTAGGAAAGTTAAGTCAAAAATAAAATTTTGATTTAATTTTTATTAGGAAAGTAATTCATCGAAGTTTCTAGGTGCATTATTTTAAGCTCTTGTACTCATAGTACATACATATCATGTGATTACATCTGAATAATGATTACATGATGTGATTACATCTGAAATAATTCGAAAGTTTGCATCTTGTAAGCTAGTCCAATCGTTCAAAAATGGAAAAAAAAAATTTAGAGATGTAATTATATTGATATATTTATTATTGAAAGTATATGCATTTACTGCCACCATTTTTTATCCGTAGTGGTATCACAGTATTACAATGGTACCTACTTTGATTGTCACACCTAACACGTACGTATTTCTATTAATGCCCACAAACTACAACATTAAAAGCAACAGCGGTACAGTGCTGAATCTAATCAGTGGAAATTCCTACATGCACGATGTAATACCTACATAATTATATCACATATCGCCTCAAACACATTCGATCTTACAACCGATTGCGTCTCCACGTTGCAGTGAAACAATCCAGTTACTCCAGTCAACAACGTTGCCATACACCGATCCGTTACATTAATGGCCGATTGAATATTCATGATAGCCTGCAGATTAGGATCAAGTATTCAGAGGCATGTGTGATAAGAAATCGTAGGCCGCACTATTAGAAATACGTCACCGTATTGTACTGGCGCGGCGTGGGTAAACTGGGCTTATTATGCAATCATGTTTGCTGCTTCTAGCGTTTGGATTTTGGATCATGAGTCACATATATTCCAATACTGAGAAAAATTTTCACAGTAAGGGTTAGAAATAAGAATTTAGACGCTATGTGCTGCAAATAATTAAAGTTTTCAGGTCTATCCTATCTGATGTGGGTGCGGGCTGGAACCTCCACGCAGTGCACCCAGGCAGGAGACGGCAGCGCCTCTCATTTGCAAGGGAGACGCTGCTGCCTGCAGTAAATGTCAGCCGGGACAGGAGTGGCCCTCTATAGGAGAAGGCTGCTCCGAGGCTCTCCACGTGTAAGAACTAAGACAGTATGTGGTTTTAGTTGATTCAAATTCAACATAACTACCCCTGATGACACACGGGAGTGTCATTCGTGGGAATAACCGCACGAAAAAAAAGGAGTATATTTATGTAGTACGAAAATGCGACCTTTGACATTGCAAGCATCTCATACGATTATAAGTGATACATCACACGTATGTAACAACCATAATATATAGCCGTCGATAGGCTAAGGTGAAGACTTTCCATCAGACAGGCTGCATACTTGTTTGCCGATTCGAAAAAAATTGTCTGTTCATTAGAGCGCATCAATTGAAAATAAGTTTCAAAGTACAGAAATAGTTTTATAAGAAGGATATTTTTTCTGAAGCAAGCCGTTACGAATCTTCAGCACGACTCTAATTTTATTATACTGCCTTTCATGGAATTCATTGTTTAATAAGGTGCCTTTTAGTCATTCTTCTGTGTAAAAATAGTTATAAGGATGAAATAGTTAATATAATGCATATTGAATAAGATGGTATACAATAGCTTAACCGCGGCAGTCTCCGAGTGCCACACGTATTTTTTTAATGTCCCATGCACCACTGTCCCAAAAATGCAATCAGGCGTATTATCTTAGAAATACATTGTAATTAATTAGTTCCCGTGTGGAGCCATGCGGAAAAGTTAAGGAAACAAAAAATATAAAGGTACGTATTGTTTGTACAGCTCTAAAAAAGTTCAAGAAACAATGGACTGACTGAGATTAAAATAGTATACGCTAGCACTGTATCTGACTCATTGACAAAATGAAATATAATATATGCCAGTAAATATAGACGCTTTTTTGGCAACTTGCGTGCAAAGCTAAATAACTCTTATAATGTTGAAGAAAATTATTCATGTCATGAGCCATAAATCTTAAGCAGTGGGTTTTATAAAAAGAATTATAGGAAATAATAGGAAATCTATTTTGTACTGGCCTATAGGGAAATATAAGATAAAGGTGGCGTAGAAGTAAAACCATTTTAAGAGTTCCCGGAGAGAACCCGTGGTCTACAACTGCCGTCTAACACCCCAACCATGAGGATAAGGCATGGTAGATTTTTTTTCAATAACTCCAATATACGGTCTCGACTACTTCACATTTTTTTTAATTTGCAATTAAAGCAATAGCTATATAATTGTATATTATACTAGCGACCCGGGACCCGGCTTCGCCCGTGTGTAAATTCCAGTTTTCCAATAAAATATATATAGCCTATGACACTCATGAATGACGTGGCTTTCTATTGGTGAAATAATTTTGAAAATCGGTTCAGTAGATCCCGAGATTACCCCTTACAATTTAACAAATATACAAACACACAAACTTTACCTCTTTATAATATTAGTATAGATATACTTAGATATTATACTTATATATTAATGATCGCGAATATTATCCATCCACAAGATCGACGTTTCTCGGTACATTCGCGACACAATATTGAAACCTCGAGGGATTCCGCCTGCTTTATGAACCTCAAAACGTGTTACCGTAAAGTGTTATGAGAACATGGAATTTTTATGAACCTGTACAGAAATTTGAGGTAGTTTCGCAGTAGTTTCACAGTAGTTGGAGGTCAGGAGAGTTACCTACCAGCTTTTTTGTAGTAACTGGGTGATAAAACATTTATTTTTATGTTAAAATAGTAACTCATTTGCGCTTCGTTTAGGTTCATTATTTTGATTTATCTAGCTTTATTTTTTTATAGACTAATTAGGTGGCAGAAAAGCACACGGCCCACCTGATGGGAAGCAGTCACCGTGGCCTACGGACGTGTGCAACATCAGGGCGTCACACTCGTGCTGCCGAAGTGTTGCACTTACTAGAAAGAAAGTTTGCCTTTGATTCTTATTCTCTACATAAGTAGTTGTACTTGCTTGCAGGTAAGGTTGTATCAGGCCATTCATACAGAATTCTCGATATTAATTTTCGATAGTCTAAATGAAAATGAAGCAAACTATGAGTGATTTTAAAGGTTTAATAACCTCATAATACAGGTGGTTTTTATTTTGGCAGATCATTCTAATATATTTTTTCATTCTTCCTTCTAATCGAATTGAAATCACGCATTTAGAATCGGAATACCTTATGCAACATAAGAGAAACCGTCACCCTTGCCAATTAAAAAAATATAAGTGAAAGTAAAATAAATCAGAAATTCATTGTGTAACTTTGGAGGTTTAATAAAAAAGTGCTAAATTATCTTTTGGTTTCGAAACATCTAGACCGTAGGTAGAAACTATTGTGGCGGCGAATAAATCGATCAATGCGCTTATGCAATGTTGCTCGCAATACCAAAGAATGGTGAAGGTTGACAAAAAATAATCCTCCTGTAGTCTGTAAAATATAGGATGTTCTCTGTGGCAGTTATTACTAGTGCTGTGACGCAGTGATAATAGTGAGACAGTCATTATTGATATAAAAACCGTATAATAGTAGGTACCTATTAGTTTAAAAAAAAAAAAAACCGCGGTAGCCTAGTGGTTTGGGCAATGGACTGCTGAGAAGAGGTCTCGGGTTCGATCCCAGGTTCACCATGGCTCACACCAATGACTTTTCGATGCTTTTCGAAGTTATGTGTGTATTTATCGCAGGTTTATTAGTGCCTCGGAGAGCACGTTAAGCCGTCGGTCCCGGTTGCCATACAAACATCTATGGCAGTCGTTACGGGTAGTTGGAGCCCACAAAAGTCCAACCAGTCTAACTTGGAACTTTGATATCGCCATTGGTCATAATGACCATTGGCTGTGGAGGTCAGATGGCAGTGGCTCCACAGAAAATATCGAAGTTCAGCCACATCACAGTTAGACTGTGATTATGTGAGGTAGGAGGAGGTCCGCCCCAGGAGGCTGAACCAGCGGTCTGTGCAAAGTCCCTGGTGCTGTGGTCGTGCCGGAGGAGGAGACCGGAGTGGACCCGATTACAGTATCCAGGGGGGGACCGGGGGCCCTTCCGCCCGCCGCGCCAGCCGGTCACATAACCCATACTTGTCGGTGGTGGCATGAAGTCTTGATTTGTCTCCTGCGTTGTCAGCACAGAGACTCTCTTAACCTTCCACATACCACCCACCCTTCGAAAATGGCCATTAAAAGAAAAAGGAAAACTGTTGTGACAGCGGCATCCTCATCCACACTGCAAGTGGACTTATGCAACATCAGGGGACTACATGCTAATCTGAATGCGGTCCATTACCACTTAGAAACCGCGAAGCCGACCTTGTTTTTCCTGACGGAGACACAAATATCATCCCCTGCCGATACAGCCTACTTACTGTACCCCGGGTACAAACTCGAACATAATTTTTTGAGTCGTGCCGGGGTATGCTTGTACGTCCGGGATGATGTTTGTTGTCGCCGTCTTAATGGCCTGGAAGACAGGGACCTGTCCACTTTGTGGGTACGTGTGGATTACGGTGGCCACACCCGTATCTATGCGTGCCTCTACAGGTCTCATAGCGGTGACTTGGGCACGACTCAACTGTTTGACCACCTGCAGCGATCGGCGGACAAGGCAATTGAGCAGTACCCCACCGCGGACTTAGTGTTCTTAGGGGACTTCAACGCTCATCACATTGAGTGGCTGGGGTCCTCGGTCACTGATTTTGCGGGAAGGGCTGCTCCTAAATTTGCCTTGACCTATGGGCTCTCGCAAGTGGTTCATTCTATCACTAGAATACCAGATGTCGAGTCCCATAAAAGCTCTCTACTGGATCTTCTGCTGACTACGCGCCCGGATGAATACTCCATAACTGTGGAAGCACCCTTAGGTACTTCAGACCACTGCCTCATCCGGACGCAAGTGCCTATCGCTCGGCCAGAACCACCTCGGCCAGTTAAATGGCGGCATGTTTGGCACTATAGGTCAGCGGACTGGGATGGATTGCGAGAATATTTCGCTTCGTACCCGTGGAGACGGCTCTGCTTCACTTCGGAAGATCCTAGCTCCTGTGCAACAGCAGTTACTGAGGCGATTCTAGCGGGTATGGAATGCTTCATTCCTAACCGCTGGATCGCTACGGGGGCTAGTAAGCGACCGTGGTTTAATCGGCCTTGCAGAGAGGCTAGTCTTAACAAGCAATCTGCTTATAAGGCTTGGACCACGGCTCTTGCGAACAAGGATCCAAATATCGCTGAAGTGAAGCGGAAATTGAATGCCGCCTCGAGGTCCAGTAAAAGAGCAACGGCTAGGGCCAAATTTGATTTCATCGGCAGAATTGGTGAACGGCTGGCGCGATACCCGTCGGGTACCCGTGCATTTTGGTCGCTCGCCAAAGCTGCCGAGGGAAATTTCTGTCGGCCTTGTTTGCCGCCGCTGCTTAAACCCGACGGCAGTCTGGCCCATGGCGCTAAGGAGAAGGCCGATCTTTTAGGAAACCTCTTTGCGTCAAACTCGACAATAAACGACGGGAATGCCGTACCACCCACTATACCCTGGTGTGGTGTTTCTTTACCAGAAATAAAAATCACACAACGGGTGGTCCGGCGGGAGCTCAAATCCCTAGACGTTCACAAGTCGAGTGGGCCTGATGGCATATCGGCAATGGTGCTTAAACAGTGTGCCCCAGAGTTGTGCCCTGTGCTTACACGTCTTTTCGCACTTTCCTACTCCACGAGACAAGTCCCAGCTTCGTGGAAGACCGCTTTCGTGCACCCTGTGCCTAAGAAAGGCGACAGGACAGACCCGTCCAATTACAGGCCTATCGCTATCACCTCCCTCCTCTCGAAGGTAATGGAGCGTGTTATTAACGCACAGCTCCTGAGATACCTAGAAGGAAACGATTTATTGAGCGACCGGCAGTACGGCTTCCGCCACAGTCGCTCAACCGGTGACCTTCTTGTGTATCTCACACACCGATGGGCGCAAGCCATCGAGAGTGGGGGTGAGGCACTGGCGGTCAGCCTGGACATAGCGAAGGCCTTCGACCGGGTCTGGCACAGAGGTCTTCTGGCGAAGTTGCCGTCCTATGGACTGCCCGAGGGACTTTGCGAATGGATTGCCAGCTTTCTGTCCAACAGAAGCATTCAAGCCGTTGTTGACGGCAGCTGCTCGGACCGCATGGACATAAATGCTGGCGTTCCACAAGGCTCCGTGCTATCCCCGACCCTGTTCCTGCTGCATATCAATGACATGCTGTCTGCTGACTCCGTTCATTGCTATGCAGATGACAGTACCGGGGATGCATTTTACACGGGCCGGGCTAACCTCCCTCGGTCCGCAGTGGAGGAAAGTCGCGAACAACTTGTGTCTGAAATCGAGACTACTCTCACAGGAGTGTCCGATTGGGGAAGACTAAACCTAGTCCAATTCAACCCCACTAAGACACAAGTTTGTGCATTCACCGCTAAGAAAACCCCATTCATTGTAGCGCCACAATTCCTGAACACACCACTCATCATCTCCTCGAGTATAGGGATCCTTGGTGTCGATATCTCCAGTGACGTCCAGTACCGTAATCACCTCGAAGACAAGGTCAAGTTGGCATCTAAGAAACTTGGAGTGCTCAACAGGGCGAAGCAGTACTTCACTGCGGGGCAAAGACTTATTCTTTATAAGTCACAAGTCCGGCCCCACATGGAGTACTGCTGTCACCTTTTTGCCGGGGCACCTGCATACCAGCTTGACCCCTTCGAGTCGGTACAAAGACGTGCGCTGCGGATAGTTGACGATCCCATACTTTTAGGCGGTGTGGAGCCGCTTAGCCTGAGGAGAGATTTCGCCTCACTGTGCGTCTTCTACCGCCTATATAATGGTATGTGTTCAGATGAATTGTTCGACATGATGCCCACGGCCACTTTTTATCATCGCACCGCTCGCCACAGGCAGGGAATTCATCCTCACACATTGCATCCGCCTGCAGTGCGCACTGTAAGGTTTGAAAGAAATTTTATTCCGCGCACGCTTAGGCTGTGGAATGATCTCCCTGCCGTGGTTTTCCCTAGCGACTACAATATGGGGTTCTTCAAGAAGGGCATTAGAAGGTTTTTGCGGGGTCGGCAGCGCGAGTGTGATGCCCCTGGTGTTGCACGCGTCCCTAGGCCACGGTGACCGCTTCCCATCAGGTGGGCCGTGTGCTTGTCTGCCACCTAAGTGGTATAAAAAAAAAAAAAAAAAAAAAAAGACTGGAAAGCCGACCCCAACTGAGTTGCGAAAAAGGTTCAGAGAATGATGATAGTATTAGTTTTTCAAGATTGATGATCAGGCGGTAGCAACTGCGGAAGACTTCCTAGGTATAAAATGAATATTTTTTGCGTGACTTTGCTCCGGTCTGGCTAATGCTACCATCAAAGGCCCTGGCTTTGCGGGTATGTATTTTCCAAATGATAAATCCGATTTTATTGGAAGAGAAGGGATCACACAATTTCACGATCTGTAATGCCGCTGTAATTAATTTACAGACAAAGCCCCAGTATGTTTCAAATCAATTTTAGAAATCCAAATTATTTTTGAAGTATTTGTAATCAAATTCGGTATAATTTCGGTAAGTTTCGACTACAAATCTCATATATCCACACAATTTTACAGACAATTTTAAATTGCAAGATACATTTTAGGTGAATCTTACCTATCTACCTTAAGTAAAACTATCGAGTAATACCGTATGTGAGTACCCACCATTATACTATCACTATACCATCATCGGCCCTTCCACATTATTTTTCTCTCTAGAACTGAAATTACACGTCAGCGTGTTGTGACACACATTGTCTCTAGACGTGGACACTTCCTAGTGTTGTGAAAATTTTATCTTTTGTTTTTATTTTTATTGTTTGTATTAAAAAACAATTCGAATACAATGGGATGTGTTGTTGGTAGGAATGAGTGTAAGGTATGTTGATATCATTACAACTTTTATTTTATTAAAAAATAACCGATATTTCAATATTATTTTACTATTTTAGTTGATTACATACCTGGCATACCTACAAAAAGAAGTTTCTAAAAAATATATTATAATATCGAGTAGAATAAAATATCTATCAATGTGTAAGATCGATCACAACTTTTTCAGAAATAACGTCGATTTTTGTTTAAAATCGATTAAGTTACACATTTGGTTGTAGCTACTTGATGAATACTTTAACTGTTAAACGTTAAATAAATGGTTGGAAGGAGTATAGTGAATATAATAACTTCTACAATTCCTTCAAGTGGAGTTTCTGATGTTCATCATCTATTCCTAGTACTATCTTGACACAATGCATATAAATATGTAGGTATAATACTTGGAAGAGACAGTCTTTTATTACTCCTCGAAACCTGAAAAAGCTTATGATATTCAAATTGGAATCGTGCTCCGTTACTTTCGTATTTTTTTTTCTATTCACTGATAAACTATTTTTGGTACCAGGTTTCAATTTGACTGGCAATTTCTTTGGTAAAGGAATTCTTTATGGGATTTCGTGCCTACGCAGTACACATTCTTAAATGATATCGTATGTATGATTACAGCTTCCTCTCTCAGAATGTTGACAACGTTGAATATAACAGTACCTACATAAAGACCAATAAAACGTTATTTTTATGATACGTTTATTATGTTTTATTTTTATAGGTACCTATGCTTATAAGTTTTTCATTATTATCCTTTTTCCGGGGAAAAATCTCCACAGGGGGTGCAGCCAGGTATCCTTGACGATCAATAATAATAAAATAAATTTATTGACACAGACATTTTACAAACGGAATTTTATCAACAGTATCTATGGTGATTACATTCATTGCAATGGTGATTACTGTTCCCCAAACTAGGCTGATGCCTGTATTTAGGAGGGCAGTGTTCAAATGTTGATACATGGACATACCGCTCGAAAAAAAGAAGGATAATGCCTAACCTATTTATTTACTACAAAAAACTTTTTTTTTATATCTGAAATGCTGGTGTTTCAGATTTTTACACATTCAAATAAAGTGAATAAAGATCAGTCTCTAGTGATTCCATAAACCGAAAATCATTTACATTTCCCACCTCTATAAAGAAAATACCCTACTTTCAATAAACGTTTTTGAATCCTTATTCCCGTGTCCACGGTTGGGCATAACGGCGTGGGTATTGAAACAGCGTAGCGTAAGTGCACATTTCACCAATAGAGACAATACAACGCTTCGTGACGGTTCGTTTGCGGACCGTACTATTTTTTGTAATGATAAAAGTGTGAGTTACTAAAATGTTAACGGGAATTAACGCGATCATGGTATAGGTATATACATACCTTTGAAATGCCTGACGTTTCGACCAGGTTACACCGGTCGTGGTCACAGGCTGACTGTCTCAGCTGCGCACGTCCTCCGTCGTCGATTCCATGAGGTAGCAGGTTTAAAAGTGTGCGAATTTAAAAAATATATATTTAAATATATTTATGTACAGATTTTATGCACACAATTAGATAAAATACATAATAGGAAAAAGGTTTACAGAGGTTCTGCTTATTTTTTTGAGAAATCTCTTCCAGCAGACCTTTTTTTTTTTTTTTTCCGTGCGGAAATCCTCATTGCGAGAGGAGAGTTCAAAAAGTAGAAAATAAGTGAATAGTGTGTAGGTAAGACAAGAGATAGTAATAATGTATTTATGATTGATACTTGCATCAATGAATGATTCTCTACATAAAAATATATTCTTGGAATTATTGTCTGTTTGTTAGCCATGGACGCAAAATTTTGATTTTGACGCGGATTTTGATTCGGTATTAGGTAAGTCTTGGTCAGATTTATAGTCGTATGGTTGGATTGTAACTGCTTGAGTAGAACCAAAGATATGACCAAAAATCGCAATAACCAACATTCACGCGGGCAGAGTTGCGGGCTTCGGCAAGTATTATAAACAAATTTTCATCCAACCTGATTATAACTGTCACCGTGGCTTTTACCAACCATGCCAGAGAGATTAATCCGCAATTTGAGGAAGGAAATTCCTACAAAACCGAATAGAACGTGACCAGGCCGGTTTCCAAGTATAAAGGGTAGGTACTTCGGTGCGACATCATTTCAGAAGTGCTCTCTAAGGTACGAACAAGTAACTATATTATATAACTGCTGTTAATAACGAGAAATTCATTTTTCAATACAAGAAAATAACGCATCTTTCGTTTAATAGTTTTAGCGTTTATCACGCACAAACAGACAAACCGACGAACAGACGAGAATTCAAAAACAAAAATATTTTATGTTCAAAATCGTTCAAAATGTAAAAACCTGGGACTTGTGAGTTTGTTAGTACTCAGAACTAAAAATAAAGTACGAAACATTTAAATGCTTGAAGTACGTCTCTAACTAATAAACTTTTAATTAATTAGATATCTATGCCACGAACTGACTCGTGATCATTAAAACTTAAAAGGTAGGTAAGTTACACTTTAAAATTAATATATAGATACTTATCTGTAACTTTCAACTTCTAATACTAATAAAATTGGAATGTCTATTTATAATATTAAAATAATCGCTTCTTACTACAACTAATACTTCAACTATACTTCTCGTCGATCGAAACACTTCAGTTTTTGGCAGATAGCTGATGTAACAAAATGTAACTTAGGCTATGTAACATAAGGCAGGTTTCCAATGATTTTCTGATCGGAAAAAATTATCATCCAGGACGGAACTTGAACCCGTGAATGGGTCCAGGTAGCTCAGTTGGTCAGAGCATTCCCCCTGTAAGGGACTGGTCACGGGTTCAAGTCCCATCCTGGATGATCATTTTTTCCGATCAGAAAATCATTGGAAATAGTTAGCATGCAATTGCTTAAAAATTTCATTCAATAAGGCAGGTTGCCACTTTAGTTGAAAAAGAGCTTTTCGCCTCAACTCGCTTTAAATTTCTTCTAGAACTCATAGTACGAGTCAAGTCTCTACAGAGACTAACAAAGTATTCGTTGAAATGATTCTTCGTCGACCACTTTGCATACAATTGTAGAGCTACTTTTGTTATATCCCACTTGAATGAACACTATCTGCGATCAGGGATGACCAAAAAGCAAATAGAAAATCTATTTTCCTTTATTGGATTTAAAAAAAAAACAAATTTTTAATAACCGAAGACTCTTTATCGGTTTATGGTCGGTTAAAAAGAGGGTTAGTCTTTTTAACCGACCTCAAAAATGAGGAGGTTCTCAATTCAAGTATATTTTTTTATTATTTCCAAATAGTAGGTATAATAGTAATGAGCATTATGCTATGGCTTCAATGGTCCTAAACCAGGTAAGCATGTCCGATGGGTGCCAAATACCTACGATTACATTTTAACAACATTCTATAAAAAGTGTTCGCAGTATAAAAATATAGATTGCAGAGATACTGAGTTATACAATGCTTGCTCCGGATTCGTGTAATGAGTGCAGAACAATGGTACATGTGGGAGATATACTTTTCTGCGTCTGGCATGTTGTATTGGTCGGAAAAACGCTATAGTGATTATTATTTTTCGCTGGTGAAATTGTTATTTTTATATTGATATGACATAAATATAACATAATTAAATTTTTTTGTTATAGTCGATAGGCAAGAAAGTCCCACCTAATTATTAGCTTTTTTATCTTTGGAATAGATCCCAAGGGGAAGCAGGATTGGAGCAGAAATCCACAAGAGTAAAGTTGGGGTCACAGCCGGTCTTCTATATTCAAAATGATTTTGAGTCAATGAGTGATATTTGCGACAACTTACGATAATTTAAAGCACTGTATTATATTCACGGCGAGTGAGTTGATCTAGTTAACCGAGGCCCATTCTAGTATTTTCATTTAACACAATTAATTAGGAAATGTCACGCTATTAATTAGTGTAATCTAAATTGAATTTGGGATTTCATCACACAATCGCACATTTTATGAATGATAGCGTAAAGCTTATTGGTATTTTAATCTATTACATACTAGTCACTGATAACAAAATAATAATTGTAACAGGCTACCGTTGATATAACCACTAAATATTGTACTAGTATTGTGAGCTAGCTATTGTCCCTGGCCTCGCTTTTTTGTAATACTGAATACGTTAAAAATAAATTTACTACAGTATAAAAGGATTGGACCTTAGCTATTTTAAAACAAATATTTTTTTTCTGAAATTATTTTTTTCAAAAAAGAAACCGACTTCAACTTACAGACCAAATTGAAATGGGAGCACACAGGAAGTGATAGCTATCAAATAAAAAAAGAATCATCAATATCGGTTCACCTAGTCAAAAGTTCTGAGGTAACAAACATAAAAAATACAGTCAATAGAACTTCATCTTTTTTTGGAGTCGGTTAAAAAGGGCTTATATTGCCGTAAATACATTCAGCGCAACATTGAAGTTATGCTACAAAAATTCCTGGTACGCGAAACGAACTTCAGAAGATCGTAAAATACAAAGTCATATAGAAAGTTGTTGCGCATAAATCGACGACATCTGATATTGAAAATATTGGTGAACGTATCATAAACTCAGCTCAGTACCATCGGAATAAACTTATAAAAATTGTATACGTTTTGTAAGCAAGGTAACTCGGGTTTAGGTAAGAAGTTTTGCCTATAGATAAAGAATCCATGTGAAAAGTTTGCTACACCTGACCGACTATTCCAGATGCGGTATAATAATATTCGTTCTAATATGCAATGTAAAGAATACTAAGCCATCCATTCTCTGATTAGAGTCTGGTAGAATGATTTAGTGAATGTAATTTCAAGTCTATTCGTAGGCAGGCACTGACAACTTCTGACAATTATATGACTTTTGCCCAATCAAGCAATGTTATGTAGAAAGAAAAACGTACTACTTTACAAAAGTATGTCTTGTGAATCTTTCGTTTCTGAAAGCCAGAATAACTTTACAATTCAGTCATCGTGGGGTGACGGTAGGCAAAAGAACTGTAATAAATTTGACTTCACCTCGCCTGATGGTAAGCAGAAGATAAAGTCTCAGGAAAGAGGGTCGCCATTACATACACGTACTATGTTAATAATGGTGGTACTCAGCTTGACGGCCTTATCAAAAGAGGATTATCATCGCAGCACCGCGTGACATCTACCGGTACCACTAGTGCTGCGACCACAATACCCCCCTGCCCGGCTATGCACTTGCTGACCCCTGAACGCAATCCAACTGAGATTGGATTACTATGGAGGGTTTTTAGCAATCGTGCACATTTTTTCGACAAATTTGTGCCATCAAATTTCTACCACCTGTGAGGTAGGTACCTAATATAAACATTCTTCATTACACACACCCAGCAGTAATATATTTGAAAACACCATATTTGATGCTTAAAGTACAATAGACAATTTCATTGCTTAAAGTGATATAAAAGAACAAAACAAGGTTCAAAGAACCGTCAGCACCGCAACTAACACAATACAACTCACCTAAGTACAACATTTTTACTTGTCGCCTGCTAACCGTACATACTTGTTCGAAAGCGGAAACAGTTGTAAAATGCTTTATCTTTTCCTTCAACAGATTATTCTCTTTCAAAGAAATAAATCCATTAAGGAGTTGGCGCTTATCATTTTAATCTATTCTGCGAGTCTCGCACAAGAGGAAATTATTTGAAAAATTGGAATTAAGTGCTGTTTTTTTTATTATTAAACGTTTTTATTTTGTTTGGGTCAAATCCAGTTATTGAAAATTTACCTTCTTCCTGTGGACGGATTGTTCTGATATTTAGCACATCTTTAGTTCTGGTGACAATACAAGTTAATCTATTCTGTATCATTGTAAATCCAAGATGGCCGCCGCTACAAAATGGTGGCTTACGTACCTATTTTTCCACAACTACCTCAATATGACTATTAAATGAAAGGGCTTGACTAGTAGAATATAGTTCACTGTGAAAAAAAAAACAATATGGCCGCTTTTAGTGTATAAAAGCGTTTTTTTTTTCTTTTTTCTTCTTTTTTTCTAAATATCACAGACTGTGTTGTATATGTACCTAATTAAATGTGCATGTGTGATATTCAGGTTACAAATGCAAATAAAATATAATAGATACCTCGATTGTTAACTAAGGAATCCAAGGTAGATAATACTCACTTATTAGTTTTCTAGTATTTACTGGAATATGGCGAAATGTGGGTGCTAGCACCTCTGCCTACCCCTTCGGGGATATAGGCGTGAGTTTATGTTATGTTACCGGAATTTCTTATCTTACAGGAGACTTATTCAAAACACATTTTAAATGTTCATCTCTAGAGACCTTGTCAATACGGGTAGGTATATATAATATCCTAGAATCTAGTATCCTACAGATCATATTATTACCCTTATACCTAACACCTATTCTACAAAACCGCGGTCAGTATTTGAAATTAGACCATTAAATGTTATAGCCAATTAATGTCCGAATTCTATAGGCCTGTTTCGTTTTATGAACGGGAATTGACATTTGGTCCAATAGATTGTACGAATAAAGGTAATATGGGACTGTGAAATAAGCTATTTGTATGAATTATTATTTCAATTATGGCAATTCATATGGTCTGTTTGAACAGATAATCGAAATATTCAACAAAATCAAGTTTCATTCTAGTGCCCTAATTACACAAAATTAATTGTATTTCATTGATTGACATGGTCATTTAAATTACTATTAGTTGAAGGGATATTACCATGTTTGTTTGTTTTTTTTGAGTACTAGCTGGGCCGACTATTTTTTTTATTTATTTATTTATTTATTTATTACCCCAGAGGGAAAAGGCGTGAGTATATGTATGTATGTATGAATGTGTGTTTTTTTTTATTATGCATACATCTCACACATTATAATATTAACATAATATCCTTCAACAGTTAGAAATACAGGATGTCCCACGGCGATGCCTCATGGAGAAGAAGTATCTTCAATAACGTAGATAGATAAATTGTACTGAAAGAATATTTTATTTTGATTATAAAAACAATTTAACTGCATTCGAACATATTTGAAAATTCAATTGCAACTCTAGGTATTCGAAATGGGTAAAATCTGTAAAAATAACATCTTGTACTTTTATGGCACCAATTGATAGGGTAAATGATAAGGATCAAATCTCTCTAACAAAGATGTTGAATGATAAACAATTACGAAGTTTGATTGTTGCTTGCTACAAGAATTGTATGAACACAATAACTGGTTTTTACACTCTCCACACGCCCTCGGACTAATTAAAACCGTCATGGCAGTGAACTCAAAAATATAAATAACTTAAAAAATAATAACAATAAGATTAATTTATTAGAGCGAGGCTTTACCTCTCAGCAGATCAATAATTTATCGACGTAATTATCACTTTTTTATTATTAAACTGTTTTTTTTGTACGCTAGAGGCTAAGTGGTATTTGAATAGGTTAACTTATATTGCAAAGATAAGCAATATTGACTAGGTCAATCTAGGATTGGTGACCATTCCTAACCCATCAAAACCCCTCTGTATCTGAGAGCATATTAAGCTGTTTGTCCCGGTTGCCATACGAACATCTATGGCAGTCGTTACGGATACTTTAAGCCCTAAAAAGTTCGAGAACTGATCTAACTATAGAACTTCGATATCGCTAATGGGTTGTTTTTTTATAGGACACGTCAAAATGACTTTACCTCGCCTGAGGGTAAGCTAAAGGCAAAGTCTCAGGACTGGGGTCACCACCACATACACCGGTAGTGCTACAGTGGCGGCCCTCAGCTTGACGGCTTCATCAAATGCTTTTTCACGCCCCGCTTAAAGGCCCCGTGACTATGGGTTGTGAAATGGTAGTCGTTTCACGGAAAACATCGAAGTACGGCTACTTCGTGGTTAGACTCAACTAAGTTGGGAAGAGGCTCGGAACATAAGAGCCGTTTCTTTTTACTCTTAGGAAATAGCTATAACATAAAAAATACTGATGTGATTATGTCAAGATTCTAATTACCTACGCAGTAACCATCAAACTAACAAGAGATCATGGTGTACACATTAGAAAACGCCAACCAACATAATTAAAATATTTTATGCATCTATTTATGATTGCAATTGGTTATGTACAACCGGAGATTATGGTCAAAATATGATAACCGACCTCCGCGTTTATAAATAAAATACATCAACATTTCTATAATTTAATAATTTAATAATACAACACGCGGAATCGTAACAACCTAAAAACAGCTACTAGGACATTAACGAAATCCGAAAAGACGACTCATGTTATGGGGCCAACAGTTTACAATAAGTTACCCGTTGGCGTAACTTCTGCTCCTAGTCTCGGGTCATTTAAAATTCGATTAAAGAATTGGTTAATCGAGCGAGCATTTTACTCATTCGACGAACTGGTAACAGTGAAACTATCATAATTTGTAATGTATAATGTAGGTATATGTATAATTATGACATAAATTATATATGACATATTTCCACTCACAAGTTAACACTAAAGATTGCATGTAAAGTAAGAATAAATGATAAATTAAATTAAGGTATAATGCTCGTAATAAATTGTAATCAAGTTGACATTATACAAACAATTGACGTGTAACATTCTTATGAATAAATGAGTTATGAGTTATGGCTACAATAAGTTACTCACGAGGTGAGATATTATTATGAACTTCATTATGCAACAAATCATAAAAACTAAATAATTATTAATACACTTTCATCTAGCGAATATATTAAACAGAATTAATTAAAATCATAAGCTAAGTACACTATTTAACAATTACTGTTAAATCACTAACAATTATAGGTAAAGAGATTGGCAAGATCGCCCACTTGTACGACACCGCGTAATACTGCGTTACCATTGTACCTCGAGAATTCGCTTCAACCAGACGAGTTATCAGACGCGTGTGAATCAGTGCAATCGTGTATAGTGATCGAAAATGGCCAGTCAAATTTGGTATCCACCAAACATTTTGCCTATTTGCTTAGAGCAACGAGCTGCTCTAACACAATGCTCGCCAACTGGTTATATGTTTCTTGCATTAGTATCGCAATTATACGGCAACGCAACGAAAAGCATAAAGCCAGAGCAGGAAAAAGGCTGGCAGTTTCCATCTGAGAGAAATCACGGACTTTTTTCGGGTTTCGAGGACGATTACGAAGGTTATCATGCTCCTCCAGAGCATTCTTCGTTTGATATCCCATCAGATCCTGTATTACACGATGATTTTTTACCAATATATGATGGAAATATACAGAGTCACAGACCGGGGCCAAGTCTGAAACTATCGGAACCATTTTCTGCCTTCTCAAAATTGGTCAATCCGTTTTCAATACACCAATCTCCTAGTTTTGATTTAAAATATCATAAGAGAAGCATTTCTAATGTGGAGGCGACTGATAAGAAGGTAGACTCTGTCAGAAAAGAAAAGAAGAAGAGTGGAGAGAGACGAAGGAAGAAAAGGCAGGCCATAGAAACCTATGATTTCATTGTTGTTGGCGCTGGATCTGCAGGATGTGTGGTAGCTAACAGGCTATCCGAAGTTAAAAAGTGGAAGGTGAGTTATGTTATTCGCATAAAATTTAGCATTTGCTCCTGTTGCTACCGTAATCCCGTACCCGAATTCCATGGGAACATAATTGTTCCGGACTGTAATAAAATTTGTCCCTATACAAACTTTTAGCCATATTCCTTCAGCTGTTGGAACGTAATTGAGTAACAAACATTCAAACATCTTGACAAATTTTCACACTTATAATATTAATAGGAAAACCTAGTAGGATGTGTTATTATTATTTAAAACTTTTCTAATTACACTCTATTATCGTTACAATGTAAAAAAATCTCATAACCACGGTTTTGCCATCACACTCCTAAGACCTTTTCATATAAGGATAATTCGCTTCGTATAATTTGCTAAGACAATAATGGTTAACCCTAGGGTTGTAATATTAGTGATTAGAAAACAAATAAATATAGTCATAATATAACCATCTATATACACACAACAGCTGCAGCTTCAACCTCATTAAAAAAACATCAAAAAAATATTTTTACAAGGAAAGAAAAACACTATTCGATGGATACGCACAAAGACAAAAAAGCTTTTTTATACTACGTAGGTAGCAGACAAGCATACGGCCCACCTGATGGGGAGCGGTCACCGTGGCCTATGGACATGTGCAACACTT
Organism: Lithosia quadra; assembly: GCA_963576445.1. NCBI lineage: Eukaryota > Metazoa > Arthropoda > Insecta > Lepidoptera > Erebidae > Lithosia > Lithosia quadra. The sequence continues at coordinate 4,026,208 of OY754899.1, read as the reverse complement.
AGGGTGTCTCACATGCGCTGCCCTGAAGGGAAGGGGGGAGGGCTAGGTAGGCTAACTTATATCTAACTTAACACTAAAACCCAAATTCTTTGCGCGTCCCCGAATATGGATGCCACCTCAGCATAACTACCTTCCGCCTATTATTTTACCGCCTAATTTTCTGATATAGCTAGATAAACTCTAGTGTAACCACACCTTTTCACACTGTAATTTAAACGGTAATTTAATGTCATAATTATTGCGGTAAAAGCCCGGTAGACAGTAAGGTAGTGTTGGCCCATGTTGGCCGTATCATTATGCTCACACAACTTAGCTACTCTACCAATCATCATAAAACTTTGCATCTATATTTACCACAGAACATTAAAAGACAGTAGAAGTAGTATCAAATTCAAAATACAAAGAAATCGTTGTCGCCAAAAATACACTCACAAAGATTTCTAATACTACTTATTGAATGCATAAATATTGTACCTCAAAATATAAGAAAATATAATTACATGCCTTATTTTACGGAAATAAACTAAATTAATTTTTGATAAGTATTAATCTATGTACATACCTAATACCTTCTAATGAGAGATTGTTTCAGTTAAGTTTAATTATACTTAACTTTTTGGCGACGCAACCCCGCCCTCTTGCTACTTCTACTTGTAGATGTTTTTTTTGTTCTGTGGTTCTTAAGTCCGAAATATACTATCAATTTTCGCATTCGTATCACTACACGTTACCTCATGTTATCAATATACTATATTATTTTGTCATAGTGCTATTAAAATTGGAATGCGGTCAATTGTCAGCATAATGGTTTTAGAAACTATCAATTAGGTCTTGACTAGAAAGCCAGTTAATATTTTTTATAACCTTGTTAAATAACCTCAAATTGTAATTTTACTTTATATTGATTGTAACATTTTGAAAATACATGATATACATAATCTTACTTCTATTGAAAACCTCCGTGGCGTAGCGGTAGAGTGATCGACTGCTAAGCCTGAGGTTGCGGTGTCGATTCCCGCTCATTAGTCTGGGGGTTTCCTATTCATTTAATAAAGAAAAGGTATCTAATTTTAGAACCCATAATACAAGGTAGGGCTAGATAACGTTGTGTATTGTGTTATTTTTTACCTGTGCGTAGAAAAAATCGACTAGGCCGTCAAACTGAGGGTCACCATTGGAGAATTATTCATATCTGTTATGGTTACTTCTATCATGTTACGGGTACTTTTTACCCCAGGAATTGGTTTTAATAGGTCACAGATTAGTAATCTACTCAGGTGGAGTCATACATAATAGTTTGTGTAGAATTACACAGTATTTACACTAAGTGGGATTCGAACCTGCACTCAATAACAGCCAGTGGCATTATCGCCGCGTTATAGCAATATCTATGTACGGTTACTTCATTCATTTCCAATTCGGTGCAAAAATCAAAGTCATGGTCATTTCTCTGTATATCTTAAAGCATTGCCCTTGGCTCCGTCCACGAGGTCAGTTATCGTTTGTTGGTCATAACTTCAGTTTTTTTTTAATCAATTATAATCAAACTTTGACCAAGACCTTTGTAATAAAAAAACTGCATCACTGTTAAGTAGTTTGTGCGTCCGTCGTGAACAAACGAAGGAGGTAAGACACGATGGTATCTCCTTTCCGAAATTAGCCGTCCGACTGGGGTAGTACCTCCGCTCTACAGAAGACCGCGGCCATAATAACCATCGTATTGTGTTTCCGCCGGTAAATTAGGGTAGCCAGAGCTCACTGTACCCCTCCTCCCCCCACCCCTTTCTAGACTCCTCACCCCATCCTAGCCCTCCTCTCTTCCCTTCAGGGTAGGCAGCGCCTGTGTGACTCCTTTGGTGTTGCACACGTCCATAGGCCACGGTGACTGCTTCCCATCAGGTGGGCCGTGTGCAGGTCTGCCACCTACGTGGTATAAAAAAAATCCAAAAAAATATGTAACATAACCCAAGTTTTTTAAGATTTTCAATGTACAGATACAGCTACTTTTCAAAAAATTGAAAAGTAGCTGTATCTTCTATTATTATGTTATATATATATTATGTTATATTATATGTTATGTTATATATATATTATGTTATATTATATGTTATGTTATATATATATTATGTTATATTCTATGTGTGTCATGTTTCATCTATTAAGTATTATAAAAATAATAGTTAATAGATGAAAGTGGCTAAATAAGAACTGCATACACGTTATTGTACATTTACTGAGCAACAATAATAATTGTTGCGTTCTTACGCCACCATGCACCCGAGGTTCTTATAATTTGTAATCAGCCGACCATAAAATAGCTGGTTATTTGTTAACAAGTAAATACTTAATACTTATTACTTGACGCCTGCGGCTCCTCTCGCGTGGAGGTCCTTTATTTTTTCGGTCATATCCCAATTGCAATCAGGCATACGGCAGATTTAAAGTCTGACCAAGACCTGCCTAGAGACAACCGCATTAAAATCTGTCCTATAGAATTTGCGTCCATCGCAAGCAAACAGACAGGAATTCCTAAAAGGGAAAACTAATGACTTCAGAATCGTTCATCGTTCAGACACAGCTACTTTAACATAACATAAAGTCACGCCTATATCCCCGAAGGGGTAGGCAGAGGTGCTAGCACCCACATTTCGCCAGTTTATGTTTAGGTGGCGAGCCTATTGCCATTAACCGGGCAGTTATAAACCTGCTATAAATACACACATAACTTCGAAAAGCATCGAAAAGTCATTGGTGTGTGCCATGATGACAGCTACTTTACAGTTTTTAATAATATAGATTGAATTGAAATTCTGAGAACGTCTCATCGTGAGACATAATTTTACCGTCCCATAGCCGGGTGAAATCCTTTACTGTGTATTTTCATAACATCGTTCTGTAGTAAGTTTTAGAATATATTTTTGAAATTAAAGAAATTATCGTCTGAACACACATAACATTTCTATCCTGTATAAACCAGATTAAAGTCACATTTCTTAACTCCGCTCGATTGAATGACACATTCACTCGTAACTGGGTCAAGTCCAAACCATTAGCAATGTTTTAAATAGTGAAATTTCGTATAAAATAAAAAGAAAATTACGTAAACCTAAAGAAGCATAATTGAGGTATAATTAAGCAGGTTCTTAGCTCAATCAGATACGGTTGAATGACCGATCACTCGCCGCGACCTTGATCCTCATGACTGAAATGAAGTTTTTTTGCGTTTAGCTAAATTGATTCTACTTTTGTAACCAGTAGACAACACGTTGGCCCCAACATTGGCAACCACAGCTGGTCGGAATCATAGGGAGATCCCAGTTATTGGCTCGACAGCATAAGGAATGAGTATATTAGAGGAATTTTGAAAGTTGTGCCAGTGAATTGAAAATTGAGAAGCGAGTGATTTTCGTGGTATGGACGTGTGTGGTGTTTACTCAATATCTCACCTTAGTAAGTGATGATTGATTGATGGTCGAGTATAGACAGGACACACTTGAACACTTTCAAGTTACAACTTTTTGTAAATACATATCGAGGCAAGATATTCCACTCCTTTTAGCAGTACGTACAAATTAACGCACCCTTCATACTCGTTCAAACCACGCAGATCTCTGCATTCTGCTTTTTGTTACTCATGAAATAGGAAAATTCACTCAATAACACTTCCTACAAATGCTCAAATTGTAAAAAGTGTGCAATGGTTAAGACAATTGCCACTTTCGCAGCTGACAGAATATTTTGTCATTATCGTGGAAACGTGGGAAATGAGCCATGGATATTCTTATGCTACTTTCCTGTATTATAAGTGCGAAAGTTTTGGATTGATTAGCGGATGTTTATTCCTCAATGACACCACAACAGCTGAACGGATCTGGATAATATTTGACACAGAGATAGATTATAGTCTGGAATACAATGTCAATTTAATTTATTGACGTAAAAGCGTGTACCTATATATTATTTTCTACACCTGTTTCATTGCACATTGTATCGTAAATTTCTTTAGAGATTCGAAATCACTTGAAAATTTCAGAATATTAACTTAGTACAAAAAGTTTGGAATATAACAATGTAGGTAATTGCAGTTACGAGTATTTGTCCTTGAACGTGTGACAGTTTCTCGTTATCCTTACACAATAGCTATAAAAAGTGAAATTAACCAGTTGATTTATTTTAACGAGTTAGCACTTATAAGGTATTTATGGTTTTTATTGTATCATCTTAGGAAATTATGGACCTTTTTTGCACGGCTGCTCCCACTATGCATCCAGCCGTGCACAGCACTACTTCGCAGGGGTGGGTAAATCGGATTCGAACCGAGTAAACCCGCAGACTGGCTCGGGTCTCTAATGCCGGGTTGCCCAATAAGAAAATTTTCTCGTAACCCGGTTGACCCTGGGCCAACTAACGGCTTTGAGATTGTTTTTCATTAATTTGATTATTTATTCAATTGTGACATAATGCATTTGGAATTTCTACAAAAAGTACTCCTCGACACTAATTTGTATATGGTATTTTATGTTACTTGAATAATTAAATAGTCTATCCGTAACGTTAACGTTCTGTGATCTTTCGAAAGCTTTTGATTGTGTTGATCACGAGACTTTGTTATTAAAATTAGGTCACTATGGTGTTTCGAACGGTTCACTTAGCTTGCTTGAGTCTTACCTCACTGGCAGAGTACAAAAAGTCAACATTAATGGCACCAATTCATCTGGTGCCCCATTAGTCATGGGAGTACCCCAGGGCTCGATACTAGGACCCCTTTTATTCTTGATATATGTAAATGATCTTCCTTACTTCACTGAAAATCTTTGTGAAATAGTATTATTTGCTGATGACACATCATTAATTTTTAAAACTAACAGGCAAAAGCTAGTATTTGACGATGTAAATAATATTCTCTCTGAAATATTGTATTGGTTCACAAGTAATAACCTGCTACTCAATGCTAAGAAAACAAAATGTGTAAAGTTTACGATGCCTAATGTAAAACAGGTAGATACTCATATTGTAATGAACGATGAAACTGTTCAAATAGTCGATACCACAGTTTTTCTTGGAATCACTCTAGATAGTAAACTGCAATGGGGTTCTCATATCACAGCCTTAGCAGGAAGACTCAGCTCAGCAGCCTATGCGGTTAGAAAAATAAGATCACTAACTGATGAGGAAACGGCACGATTAGTTTATTTTAGCTACTTTCATAGCGTAATGTCGTATGGTCTGATGCTGTGGGGCTCAGCTGCAGATATTGAGACCATTTTCATATTACAAAAACGAGCGATACGAGCTATCTATGGCCTCAGACCCCTTGACTCGCTGAGAGAACTATTTAAAGAAATTAATATTTTAACAGTTGCTTCTCAATACATTTACGATAATATCTTATATGTACGCAAAAATCTAGATCTCTTCCAAAAAAAATCGGACGTTCACAATTATAATACGAGAAATAAGAATAAACTTGTAGTGCCAATGCTAAGGCTTCATAAGGTTGGTAATTCGTTTGTAGGTAACTGGATAAAAATGTTCAATAAAATTCCTCAGGATCTGGTTGACATGCCACTTAATAAGTTTAAAATTGAAGTAAAAAATTGTTTAATGAAAAAAGGTTATTATAAATTAAATGAATATTTTGATGATAAAAATGCATGGTCATCCTAATCTCTTGCTCGCTCGCACTTTAAAAATTGTATTAAATAAAAACATAAAAAAATATAAAAATAAATAATGGATAATCGTGTTCACTGAGTTTCTTGCTGGTATCTTCTCAGTAGAACCAACATACTGAACCAGCGGAAGAATCATTTTCTAATGATTATTATTTATTGTATTTATATTTCTTGACATATTTTTTTTTTACTGTAAATTTTTGACGTTCATATGTGCTCCTTGTGTGCCTAAATTGAATAAATGAAATTGATTCTTTGATTCTTTGATTCTTTGGTTATGAAACTGTTTGGTACGATTGTTGAACCGTATTGAGTAGTATCCCACATTCGAATACATTGATGTGCTATCGATTACCCGATTCGATTAGCGATGCATACAAAACTCAACAGTGACAGCCCGCATTCCTTCCCGCAACTACATCAGGGGCCTATTCACTAAAATTACGTTGTTAAAACCCACAATTTCAAACCCTATGAAAACTTAAAATTACAATTTCAAAATCTATTAAAAAGGAATCAACTATAATCTATAATCTATAATCAACTATGATTTATATAACTATGATAATGATTTTGAAAGTTTAATAACCTCACAAAAACATAAGTAGGTTTTATTTTGACAGACTATACTGCATACCGAAGTTTTTTTAACGCTTTTATTACTAAACGATTTGATATCACGCGTTTTGTAAACGTGGCGTTACTGAATCAGATTTTGATTACATAGATACGCAACGCGTGTGTCAATGTTATACCTATCCACTTCATTGTCTATTATGATCAAAGCTATGAATCAAATACACTTCAGGAAACAATTCACACATAAACACATAAAAGAACGCAATAGCCATTAAAAAAGTATTTAAGTAGGTATAATTTTCCGCATTCTAGAACCAATAACAAGCTAGTTAAACTATGCCTACTTTTGGTCTAGAGAGCACTGTGTCGTATGTTAAAAGAACAAGTTGATTTTGTAATAAGAGTAATAGATTACAAAATAAAATAAAGCAAAATAAATTAAAAATAAATTAACGATAGTAATAAAATGAAAAGGACATTCCATTAATTAACATAGATAATGATTTGTCAGTTACTTCCCTCAATGGATAAGACTCGCGGGACAATGTGTCATTGGGTTAATTGAGTTCTTGCTCGCAATAGAGATTAATGAATATAGATGCTTTTTTATTTTCCAAGGCATTGGATGGACATCGATCGTGAGAATTACCTTAGTACAAGTCAGTTTCTAAAGCAGAGTAGTGTCTGAAGGGTTATGAAGCTGATCCTCGAACAGGAACCTATGCGTGGGATAAAAAGTCAATCCCATGTGTTTTTCCGGACTACAAATCTATCCTTGTACCAAATTTCAGCGAGATCTGTTCAGCCGTTAGGACGGATAATTGAGTAACAAACATCTAAACATCTGTGCAAACTGTCAAATTTATAAATTAGTAGGAAGTAGTGTTGGTATAGTATTTTTACAAGATTGACAGAAACATATTTAATTGATTGAATTACCTACATCTGTAAGCACTCATCAATATGCATGCACCGGAAATGCTTGTGCTTTCGGTAAGCTATAACCTGGAAGTCTTCAAGTCTAGAGTGAACAGGTTACTTCTAGGCAAGGTGCTCCACTATCAAAAACTCCATCACCTACCAACAGATGAAATTGTGTTCAAATGCGAACCTATCACCAATAAAAAATGCACTATTAGTCAAACACACAACATAAAAATTCAGAAGGCACAAAACTGTCAATCCACCATTCAATTCTGATTTGACTATTTCAAAAGTGTACGAATGCACGAATAAAAACTATGAAATGGAAACTAAAAGGGGATGAAATATGAAACGAAAACTAAATCAGTATAAAATATGAAACGAAAATAGAAACAAACTTCATTTATCAGACTCGGGCAACACCAATTAATTTAATTCTGATAGTTTAGAGTTTAAAGCCAATCAAAGTTTTCAACGGGCGAGATGAGTTACGTTTTTATTATTCAAGTAAAAATGTTCACAAGCATGATTCATACATTCGTAAGTTTGTTGTTTTTTTTTTTAATTTATTTATTTATAAAACAGTATACACTAATCATGGTACACCCATAAAACCTATATTGGTTTTTCTTGAGTGTGAGTGTACATTTATACAATATTGTTTTCATTCCGTTATAATAATAATATTATTTATTGTTACAACATAATTTTACAACTTTCTCCGTGAGCACCGTACGAAACGCTAGGTGCAGGGTAGGTACAAATCTTTCGTTCCTACTATTATTTACTATTACGGTAGGTACAAATCTTTCTTACTGTTTAATGGGGGTGCCTTGTTGTTGTTGTTTTTGAATTTTTTATGGGAGCCTTGAACAAGTTTAAACATAATATTATTGAAGGTATAAACATGCTTTCAGACTCGTTAAAATCTTACTATTATAGACGGGATATCTACCATGTTTATTTGTTTTGTTGAGTTTCCAACATTTCGGCCCTATTGCAAGTACTATGATCACAGACATATGACGTTAAAATCTGTACTATTGTATTTTTATACATATCTATATTGATTCGTCAATTGACTGCACCCCGCTTGATAGTAAGCTAAGGTGAAGTCCAAGGAGTAGTGGCTACCAGATGCTGATTGGGAGAAAAGCCTACGCCAGATTTTTCTGTGGTTAAGAGGATGCTGAATTTAAAGTTGAGAGCCTCGGTTGCAATCGAGAACCATACTAATTATGATAATGATGAATTGAATTTAGTATTATATGTAACTTTCATCTTTTATTTTTCAGGTTCTGCTCATAGAAGCCGGACCCGAAGAGCCAGATATTACTAGCGTACCAGCTCTTGCCCCCGTGTTAGGTCAGTCCAGTATAGACTGGAGGTACCGGACCCAACCAGAGAAGCTGACCTGCAGAGCGCAGAGAGGACAAACGTGCGCTTGGTTGAGGTATGTAGATTAGAAAGTACCAAAATGTAAACATAGGCCTAATAGGACATCAATGGACTGTAAAAAATGCAATAATAGATTTGGTGTAGAAGATAAATAGGATTTGAGCGTTCATTAAGAAGGTACAGACAATAGACATTGCTTCTATGACGTAGCACAATTTACGTAAGAGAAAAAAATATGAAGAAAAATTACTACATTTCAACCAATTTTTTTTTAAATAAGGCCATTAAAGTCATTTAATAGTATTATTACTAAGCTATTCATTTTTTTAAATTTGAAATTAATCATGTAAATGATTACCTTCGCTTAATAATTTTACTCTGCATATCTGCTACTGTCCCATTATTGACAATCAACTCATCGCAGGCGGTTGTGGAAGAGACAAATACACCATAAGGTTGTTAAAATTTCCGTCTTGATTTCGTCAGTAGGTAGTAGCAAACCTACAGGTTATGTGAAAAATCTAGAAAAACAATCTTAGGAAATAAACAATAAATAAACAATACATTTCAGGTAGGTTGATAATATTTTAAAGAGTCGGGATTTAAAAATAGCGGCTTCTTAACCAAGGGGCAGCTGATGTTTTTGAGTGTGGATTTGGTGTAAATTCAAGGCCTAATTTCGGTTTTCAATTTACACCATAAATACAAAATTGTAATATCAATTGTATTTATTCTAACTTAACAGTGAAAATGTTTCGATTATACGATAAGTTTTTAGCGGAAATTATTCAAAAAGTTATTAAACTTATATTCACGATGTTTCATTATGCTTCTGCGTTATCATCTACAGAAACAAACTTTCATCCTTAACCTTATTTAAATCATATGATACTTTCAAATGAATGATGGAAATATCAGTAAGAGACCGGACGTAGAACATTTTATTCAAAATGGGTGTAATGTTCTGAGAAGAAAGATAAGCCGGAAATATTCTACGTGAATTATTATTTCGTAGTGTATAGGAGCTGAGGATTTAATGTTGTGTCTAACGTCCCCCAATTTTCCTGTTTGATAAATGGAGTTTTAACTAAACAATTGTGTTAGGCATTTAATGGGTGTTACGAGTTCCTCCAAGATCTTTGGAGCCCTAGTCAATCCAATCTTCCTGCTGTACGCCTGCTGATCGACGAACGAGACTCAGGAGAATGATTTTTTCAATGCTGTTAGGCCAGATGGTAGTCACTCTTATAATAGTCCAAATTAACCAATCATAAAGTTAATAATAGGTAATTTTAACCCAGGAATAGTCTCGAAATTTGCACAAATATATTTAATAAAGAATTGAGGGTATGAAGAACACCATGGAATGTTTGAAACCAGCATTTCGGATATACTGAGTAAAGGTAGACAAACTTGGGATCCTGAAAAATTCAAAAGTACTAGGTACTTATTCCAAAGCTTTCAATGGATTTTTATTCCTACTAAAAAGAAATTTAGGCAAGACCCCTAGCACACTTTGTCATCTAATTGGTATGAAATGTATGACCAAAATAGTTTGGTTGTAAGGGCTCAAAATGTAGTTACTGTTGCTAAACGAAAATAATATAAAAGAAACTCAAAATGAGAGTTCAAGTATCAAGCAGAAGATATTTTTAGTTAGGAAGACAATATTATAGGCGAGGAAAACTGTCATAAATGGTTAGATAATTATTCAAGATTCATTTTTTTCATACATCAAACACGCAGAAAGGGGAAAAGTTGATAGGAGATCAATAGCATCAGGTTCAATAGTAATTAGACTCCACCTTAGAATAATAGAAGAGCTTCAATTATACACGGCAAAAAGCTTGCCTTGTGGCAGTACTATTAGCGTAGGCGGGAAAGAGAAGAAGAAGAAAATTAAGTACTTATAGCTAAAATATATGACCTGGTGCAGACTTGAGACGAAAGAAATAGGTTTTGTAAACGAGTATCTAATTATTTACATATATTTTTATCATTATATTTGTTTCTTACGTTTGACTTGCAGCGGGCGCGTTATGGGAGGTTCCAGTGCAACAAATTATATGGTATACATGCGAGGTAATAAAAGGGATTATGATGAGTGGGCTGAGCTTGGTAATGTGGGATGGAGTTATAGGGATGTAAGTATTCTCTGATTAACGAGGGCCTTGAATGCAAGTCTAAAATTAATAACCACCATTAAAAATGCTATAGTTGCTAAAAAAAAGTTAGTATTTTATAATGATTTATCTAAAAATATTAATTTCTTTTCAGGTTTTACCTTATTTTAGAAAATCCGAAAGAAATCAAAACATTGAAGCCAAAGACAAATATCATCATGGAACTGATGGACCACAAAATGTGGAAAGATTTAGTAACATTGATCAAAATGCTATAATGCTCGTAGAAAGTTTTCGAGAGAAAGGATTTCCATTAGTCGATTTTAATGGCCACCAACAAATCGGAACTATGATCACACAAACCACATCAAAAGATGGCAAAAGGGTTTCTACAAATGTAGCTTTCATAAAACCAATAAGGTATAAAAGATCTAATCTTACTTTAAGAACAAATGCCGAAGTAATCAAAATACTTGTAGATAAAAATATGAAGGCATATGGATTAACATATATACACAATGGAACTTGCTATGAAGCACATGCAACAAAGGAAATAATTATTAGTGCAGGTGCATTAAATAGCCCTAAAATATTGATGCTCTCTGGTATTGGACCAAAAGATGATTTGAAAAAATTGAATATACCGGTTATCAAGGATTTAAAAGTTGGTCACAATCTACAGGATCATGCAACTACAGAAGCAGTACTCATGGAACTGACTAATAAGACATCTACACTGACGTCAGGGAGTCAAATGCTGAAAAGTATCAATGAGTATTACAAATCCGGTACCAAATATGATTCACTTTCGGCTACCGGTGTTTTACAAATAACAGCATTTTACAGAACCAATTTAGCTACTACCGAGAAAACAGTACCTGATATTCAATTTCATTTTGATGGCAGAAATTCAAAAGAGTTTTATTCAGATCCATCAACATATTTAGCAACATCAATTTTTCCGTTTTCTGCATATAATAGCATAAATGTTAGACCAATCCTTTTACACCCAGAAAGTAGAGGAATCTTAACTTTAAACAAAACTGATCCCACTTTTGGTACACCGCTGATTTATCCAAGATTCTTCACAGTTAAAAAGGATTTGGATACTTTGGTAGCAGCGCTGAAGTTTGCGACTAAATTGGAAAACACAAAAGCTTTTAGGGATAATGGAGTGAAGTTTATACGAAAACCAGTGAATGCCTGCTCTCGATATAAATGGGGAACTTACGAATATTTTGCGTGCGTTATAACGAGTTATACTGGAACAATTTATCATCCTTCAGGTACATGTAAAATGGGCCCTTCTTATGACAAAGATGCAGTAGTTGATCCTAGATTGAAAGTGTATGGAATTCATCATCTAAGAGTTGCTGATGCATCTATTATGCCGCATGTTGTTCGTGGGAATACTAACGCACCGTGCATGATGATTGGAGAGAAAGTTTCTGATATGATCAAAGAAGACTGGAGTCATACATTGTGATATTTAAGTTTACCTCTGTGATAGCTATACAGCACAATTATTATTAATGTTGAAATGTATAATATATCTAAATGATGATATTATTATTATGTGAGTTATATAGTTTGTAAGAGTCATTAAATTGTATGAACAATATTATAATTACTTTTAAAATTAAATTGTAATTAAACCACACAATGCTTTCATTTCAATATTTCCTCATTATAATGAAAACTACAAATATGTGTTATATTGGTAAGTGAGCAAATATTGATACAATTTTGATCAAGTTTTTCCAAGTGTTACTAACATTTCGAGTAGACAGTAGAAGTTATGTTATTCATGTTTAGACTGTAATTTCTAGAATGTAAATAAATCATGTTTTACCAGTAATCACATCCCAGCTATATAAATAAAATAATGTAGGCAAGTAATATTTTTTCTAGTGAAATCTAACTCATTTACAAGTTGCATAAAATAATTACCCTTGGTCGGTTCACATAGATTTAAATAGTTTAATTAAATAAGTAATCACCTTTTTTTCACTCACGTACGTTTACTTTTAATTAAGAGACGCTTTATTTTTGTAAACAACATACTCGTAACTTTCGAATGAAATAAATCTATTAACATTTTAATAAAAATTTCACAGCCCTGAAACGAGAGCTATTTTACTTTAATTAATATAACAATTGTTTCAATTTCTAAATTACACGAAAAATTCATAGAATCTTAAAACACACACGCGTGAAACACACAAGCCGATTGTTTTACAAAAATAGTTAAATAAACAATTTACGTTCACGTTATACAGAAAATATAAAATGAATATCAATTTTTTTGCTATTTTTGAGTTTCATCTGATTTTGAAACACCTAGAATTGACCTTATACCTTCTAGGCATTTCCATTGGAATATTTATATAAAATTGAATATTACATTTTTATTGTATGTCATTTACAATTTATTTTAGATAACAGTTATTCATTAACATCATTAACATTTTGACCTTCTCTCTTTTGCCTGGATCATATAAAAGTTTTACATGATACGTCTAACTGGTACTGACAGCTTTGAAATGGAAAATACCCATTTTGACGCCCGACATGCCAGTTGGCAGGGAGTAAAGAATCAATCTTTTCGGAACAATACAATTATATATATTAATGCTTAGGACTGTTTACGTTAGCTTCACATATTAGAAAACACATAATGTCGATTTTGTTTTTTATCTTGCACATAAATTACAAAGTAGTGTTGATTTAGTACAGTTACACTATGCCCACCATTTTGTTTATTTTATCATTTTATATGCACGAGACGTAGCACTTATTTTGATTTTAGACACACCAAGATTTGGGTTATTCTTGATAATAACTTACTAGTAGTTGGAAATTGTTTGTGAACCCATATTACGAGTTTATTGAAACCTATCATATACAGTACTCAATTCGATGAACTATTTTTCTGCTAGAATTACTTACCTAGTTTTTGTCTATAAATTCATTTTTGGTATATAATAGCAGTTTATGCGATAGGCTTTTCCGTTTAGTACTCGTATATTTACAGAATTCTTTTCAAATGATGTTATTTCATTAGATTTCGATATCGTATTTAAACTATGGTTATACTCGTAAGATATAGATTTACTTATCTTTGAAAATCATTAAAAATACTCAATTGAACTTTTTCATTAGGTGTAATAAGGTTGTTTTTCGGTGGTTTCATAATGAATTCGTAATGTAGAGTTCACAAACAAAGGTTGTAACGGGGATCTTATAGTTTTTATACAACAAAGTAAAAATAATTTTAATTGGACATACTATAATTACAGAGGAAAAACCATGGGTGGATCCAGTGCAATAAACTATATGATCTACATAAGAGGGAACAGAAGAGACTACGATGCTTGGGCAGAACTTGGTAATCCTGGATGGAGCTATGAAGAGGTCAGTGAATTAAAAATAAAACTTTGTTAAATTTTTTATCAAAAAATATTTTCTGGTAGGTATATCATGATTACTATTTAGATTATTTAAAATATGCTTAAATTTTCCGAATTTTCGACTGATTACTGGTGATTAGAAGATTTCGCTATCTGAAGACATAGCGAGGAGTGTCTATGGAGTTCCACTTGATCCAATTGAATAAAGTAATAATTTTTTTATCTAACCCAAAACGAACTTCTAACTTCCTTATTGGGAGCGAGTGATGTCCAATGTACAAGTACTTTCGATATATTTTAAGCACTTTTAGATGCAAAAGATTAACAACCAACCAGAAGCTGTTTCAAATTCTATTGGTGGATTTTGTAGACCAAAACTACTATGGGAGTTTAGCGATTAATCAGAAGCTATAACATTTATAATTTCATTTGATGGCCTTTGCATGTAATATGCGTCCTGGACCCTATAATAAAAAAATCTACATACTAGCATGCGTTTGGTATTGAGCATACTAATTTTATCGTTACAGGTACTACCATACTTCAAAAAAGCCGAAAACAATCAAGACATGGAATCTCACGATAAGCACTATCATTCCGTGGGAGGTCCCGTTAATGTTGAACGATTTCGATACATTGACGTCAACAGTCTGATGCTATTTGAGGCCTTCAAAGAAAAAGGCTTACCAGTTAATGACCTCAATGGCAAATATCAATTCGGAACTGATATCGTTCAGTCTACTTCAAGAAATGGACAAAGATTCTCAGCTAACTATGCTTATATCAGAAATATAAGACACAAAAGACCTAACTTGCATATTGTAAACAATGCATTTGCTACTAAGCTACTTATTGACCCCCGAACAAAAATGACTTATGGAGTTGAATATTTTCAAGATGGTGTATTTTATACAGCTCATACAACCAAAGAAGTAATTGTTAGCAGTGGAGCTATAAACTCTCCAAAATTGTTAATGCTATCGGGTATTGGACCAAAATTACATCTGAAAAAATTAAACATACCTGTTTTAGCAAATTTAAATGTAGGTAGTAATCTGCAAGATCATGTTACTACAGATGCTTTCACAGTGTCTTTGAGCAATAAAACATCAACAGCGGTGAGTGGTCAGCAACTGATGGCAGAAGTAAATAAATATTATGTTCAACCTTCCCCTAAAGTTGGACCACTGTCTACTACATCAACTCTACCAATAGTTGCTTTTATAAGTACAAATTATGAAGAAGTTCCAGATATACAATTTCATTTCGATGGTATCAATATTAGAGACTTTTATGCAGATACAACTACATACCTTTCTAGTAGAATTTTCCCTTTAGCATTTTATGATGGGCTTATAGTTAGACCATTGTTATTGACTCCAAAGAGTAGAGGGTATATACTATTGAATGAGACAGATCCAACTTTTGGGCCACCATTAATATACTCTCGATTTTTTACGGAAAGAGAAGATGTATTCACTTTGCTGGAAGCGTTTAAATTTGCTATGAGTTTAGAAGAAACAGAAGCATTTCAAGCAAGCGGAGCACATTTTGTTAAGAAACCTGTTGAAGCATGCTCTAGTTACCTATGGGGTACAGACGATTATTTTACTTGTCTATTGATTCAGTATACCTCGACTATTTATCATCCAGTCGGCACATGTAAAATGGGTCCAAGACATGATACAGATGCTGTGGTTAATTCAAGATTAAAAGTGTATGGCATTGAGGGATTGCGAGTCGTTGATGCTTCTATCATGCCATTAATTGTAAGAGGCAATACTAATGCTCCAACAATTATGATTGCTGAGAAAGCATCTGATATGATTAAACAAACTTGGTTGTAAGAAATATAACTTATAAGGTCAATATCAATGCAGCATTCAATTATAAACGGAATACAG
The DNA here is from genome assembly GCA_963576445.1 of Lithosia quadra. Classification (NCBI taxonomy): domain Eukaryota; kingdom Metazoa; phylum Arthropoda; class Insecta; order Lepidoptera; family Erebidae; genus Lithosia; species Lithosia quadra. The sequence goes on along the minus strand of OY754899.1, from coordinate 4,010,195 downwards.
GAAAGTGCAATATAAATAGACATAGACAGACGGTCATGGCAATACGTTGTGTAGTTTTAATGTTGGTATATAGTTGTATATAGAGATGATCTAAAAATCGTGAGACCAAAAACTGGTAATTATTAAGAGTATGTTACTATTATAGAATCGCTGAAAGAATGCGTTCCTGACAGGTTGTGAGCGAACGGGCGATGTAACTTTGAACTGGTGTATAATTAACGGCAAAATATTAAATATCGTTTATTGACCTTATTAACGAGTGATAACATTAAAAATTTAATTACTGTGCCAATTTACAATACACAGATTAATTTTGGGCTAAAATGATTAACAATTAATTAATTAAAAATATAAAATCAATAGTTTTTAAAAGTCATACCACGTCAAACTACGCTGTTTCAAGGTTATGTCAAATGTTCGCTTTCATAGTGATGAGACAAAATAACAAGGCAATAATTGTAACCGCATATTTTAGTAATCTTAATAACAATAATCTGTTGGTTGAAAAATATAAAATAGACCGTTATAATTGTATAATATGTACCTAATTTTGTAATAAGCCCCTACCCAAGCTAATAGAAAGAATGAATCATATTTTTATAATGAATGAAATGAATATGATTTTTTTTTATTATTTCAGGTAATAACCCATCATTACAATTAATAGTCACATAAAATTAAATAAGAATGAAACAAAATAAAAAATTAAAAATTGGAAAAATAAATAGGGCAGATAGATAGCCAAATTAGAATAAAATTAAAATTAAAATGAAATCAAGTTGTCACAATTGCTGACTGTGATTATTATTATGTTATTGTAAGTTGGGAACAGGTTTAGAGAACGGTTCTAGGTACAAGTTATTTATTGTACCTACATAACTAGTCATGACGAATTGACATGTGTCAGGAACGCATAGTCTCAGCGGCCAAACTATAAGTACCGCCAATGGAATGGAAGAAGCAAGCAGGAAGGTGTCGATTTCCATGGAAACTCCTAAACTAAACAACACAGAACAATCGAGTTCGGACTCATTTGTTTTGTCTTAGCAAATATTTTATTGCTACATAATATTTTTGGATGGGGTCGAAACTTGGAGGTCCTACGGGTACGTCGCCTAATTTTCAGGTAATCTACTAATCGAAATGAACCTATCATGCCTGGGTTTATTTGATTTGTTTATGGATTTATTAGGAAGTTTGTTTTTAAATTAATTATTTAAATATTCTTTCGAATATTTTCATCAATGTTGAATGTATGTGATGTATGTTGAGGGGAAAACATAATAGGTTTCATATTTTATGTAAGTGATCTTGACACATTAAAAATGTGGCATCTTTTTCACCGGCTGTTATTTGTGAAATGACGATTTATATTATAATATAGTGTGTTAAATTATTTTCATAAATTTTAACTGTTACCACGCGACCTTTCGTTTATATGTAAGTACCTAATCGTGAAGTTATTGTACAATAATTTTTAATTTTTCTTCATTGAGATATGAAAATAAAAATCATTTAATATAATTAATTTATACTGATTATTCGTTTTATTCAATTTAACAATAATCATTTAAACTAAGACCTTTATATTTTACTATCAACTCTGATGATGCGGCAAAGAAAAGAGGTACAATTCCGCTTGGTTCTTGATGGAATTTTTTGCACCAGATAAGGGTGATATTTCAGCCTTACATAGGTTGTTCTTTATAGGAAAGGGCAACACTAAGATAATAACGAACTAAAATCGAAATCTGAAGAATTTCGACCATAAGATAGATATAACAAAAAGTAAACTAGTGAAAACATAATACACTATCTCATAATACCCTAATAAATCGTTATAAATAATCAGTTTATAGAAAGCCTGACTCGAGTTCAAGGGTAACATAAATCTTGTCCGAAATGAAATATCTTCACCATTTTTTATTCCACGGTACGAACATAATCATGAAACCATATTTTCTCCTATAAACTGTTTATATTGAAATAGTTTATACTAGTTCTAGTTATTCAAGTTGTAGTTTATTCAAGATCTTTGGAGCCAAGCCAAACTCAGTCTCCTTCCCTTCAGGGTAGGCAGCGCGTGTGTGACACCCTAAGTGTTGCACACGTCTATAGGCCACGGTGACCGCTTCCCATAAGGTGGGCCGTGTGCTTGTCTGCCACCTACATAGTAACCACGAAACCTACAAGTAAATATCAAAGACTTATTCTCTACTAACATCGTGCAAGAATACGTAAATAATACGAATAAATAAACACTGGCAAAAACTACTAGAAACAGTGATAATGTACACAAATACAAACGCGGTATTCATCGCACAGAAACAAGAAAGTTGGTACAAAGACAAACAAAATGTACGCCTCTGAATCATCTGTGAAGACGCCGCGGATAGAGCCATTAAAATAGCGATTTTTATTATTAAAAGTTTTATTTTAAATCAAATCAAAACCACTTCCTGACGTTATTTTAAACTCATATCTGGTATACTTGCGTATATTCGGTGACAATATGATATTATAGTACTATGAAACTGGTCTGATGAAGGAGTTGAAAGGTATGTATATAAACTCCTCCGATCACTCACGCACAGTTTAAATGTCTATGTGTGAGTGAAGCGCTGTTTCGGTTGAAATTAGATGGAGTCAGCCAAATAGATTTATTCGATATTAGATAATTATATAAAAAAAAATTACACCTCAGACAGATTCTCAAAAAGACAAAGGACATGTAACCAGAAAAGCAACCAAAATTATTAATTAACATTTAAAACAAGTTACTGAATTTCGTCACCTAGTGCAACCATATTTCAAAACTTATTAGCCATCACATAATACATAATACTCGTAGCATCAGACAAAATCCTATCACAATATAGATTACTTTTCATATTGTCTACAGCGCACACAACACGAACAGCAATTTATCACAACAGTCATCATTTAAGATATTTCTTAAAAGGAAAAATATTTGTTTTATTTTTATCCTTCCCTTTTACGTTTATTGCTTTGGGTTATTGAATAAACAGAGTAATATCATTAGTTACTATTTTTATTACCATTTCAATATAATGTGGAAAATATGAGCGTATGGAATATCAAAATAAGTACAATTGGTTAGTAAGTAACCACGTTAATAATAATAATGTTTGAGGGTTCGACTGCAGTGTCAAGTTCGATTTCTTCAGTAAAATTCCTGGCTAGCATGTTATGTTAGTTTGGGTCTTGAAATTCTTCGTAGCTAATAGTATTGAAAATTACTTTACGACTATATTTTTATACCTGTTAACGACTGTACCGAGTTGACGACTGTAAAATAAATTGCACCAGGTGCAAACTGTTCACATGCCAAGTTCAATATTGACCAAATCCACAGGCAAATGGGATGACTAGAACCTTGCACCAACCTACTGCTGAATATTATCATCATCATTCTCTGAACCTTTTTTCCCAACCCAGTTGGGGTCGGCTTTCCAGTCTAACTGTGATGCGGCTGAACTTCGATATTTTCCGTGGAGCGACTGCCATCTGACCTCCACAACCAATGGTCATTATTACCAATGTCGATATCGAATATCGACTGCTGAATATCATAATAGATCTATAAAAATAAGTAAATCTTTAAATCATCATTTCGCTTTCTTCATAGCCTCAACCAAGACCCATCTGCCGTTCCTACGCCCCCATTATCTACTTCCATAAACCGCTGAAAAGCAAACAATCTGTAGCCTGTGTCCTCACTCTAAAATCACCACCGTTTTACTTTGACCTACTACCCTCTTCTTATACCTCCGACTGCCGAAGCTCCTGATAAATCGAGAGATCTTGCTTCGCTGGCTATGCTGTAAATTTTACAACGCCATAGACTTAAAACTTCATCAAAGTGCTATAAATAAATAGAAGTGTGTCCTTCGTGGTTAGAAGTGTTTAAAAGGAACATTTTAGTGTTTGTACGTGTCGATTAAATAGTAACTGGCAGGAAAATCATTATTATTTAAGACCAAGCAAGTCACCTATAGGTACATTTATAAGTTGTATAAGTTTATTGAGAGATTACTTTTAATGTACGTGTAGAAACCCCAACAGGTGCGGAAACCCCCACAGATTCGAACCGATTAAAACCACACACCGTCTTGGATCTGCAGACTTCGGGATGTAAGGCATTTCCCTCGCACCTGGCTAAGGGAACCACGGTGTCCCCATCTTACTTAGGAAAGAAAGAGGGGAGGTGGGGTAAAAAATACATACTTAACGGTCTACGGGATTTTATGGTTTAGATGCCAGTATGCATTTAAAAAGTTCGTATTATTTGCAATAGATAACTAGACGAAATTATGACAACTTTTCCAATTCCAAGCTGCATGCAGTCCCATCCCAAAGGTTGGATGGGGGGGGAGGCATCCAACCCAAATCCAATTCCAAACAAAGTACTAAGTGGGAATCCAGCCTGTAATTTTTACCGCCTTCAACGATCTATCACCACACCATAGTATTGTTCCACTCTCTCAGAATAAAGTCACCTGTCTAAAACTAATGCACTAACGATTGTTAGTTCTTATTTCAGTCGCACTGAACGTGAGTATCGCCGTGAAGCGAAATGGGTGACATATCTATAAAGTTAAACTGGAAGTGTTGGTTATCTGTCCAGTAACCCAAACTAAAGTAGAAAAATTCCATGACGTCATTGAAATCTCATTCATGGGTATGTGACACCTTGGTGTTGCTAACGTTCATAGGCCACGGTGACCGCTTCCCATCAGGTGGGCTGTGTGTTTTTCTGCCACCGACGTAGTATAAAAAAAGATGGGTGAACATTTTTTGCAAATCATACCCTCTCCGTGCCTAGAAAGGTACGCTAAGCCGTCGGTTTTAAGTCTCTAAACAAAGTTAATTCTACCAGTGGAATCCCACACTGGTACGTGCTGTCGTAATAAAGTACTGGTACTTCTAGATAGTTCTATATCCAGTAGAAAACTATAACAAGAAGACAATTATGTGTCGCACGAGTGGTGCCGCGTGCAACACATGCTGTATCTCGTTACAAGACAGACGGTCAGATTTACTGCTTCGTTATTAGCACAATTTATTTTAACCTAATTGAATTTTAGTTTGTTCCTTTGTCATTTCGACTGAAACCACTTCATATCTTCCTGTCTTTCCTTTCTTACTCGTACCTTTATCTAAACTGGCTCATTAGTCTTTTGCCGGGACGTCCGTTGTTCGATCTCAAATTGGTTAAATCTTATAAAGATTTTCTGTTCAAAAAATTATCAATTACATAACACCAAAATTTTAGATAGCCTTGGTTATTTGGCTTTCAGAGTCTATGGACAGACCTATAATGATAATAATCTAAAAACAACAAAAAGGAAAAGTTTAGACCTTATGGAAATTTATGGAAGTTATAGCAAAAGCCCCGGAAAAAGATGTTGGTAATAATAATGAGGCCTAGCTATTTATTAGTATTAGGTGGTAAAAAGTTATTCGCGCTTTTTTTATGCAGACAAGCACACAGCCCACCTGATGGGAAGCGGTCACTTAACTGTAACTTAACTATTATCTGGTAACGTTCCCTTCATATGTTAGAAAACAGTTTTGGAATATGTAGCTTGTAACTACAGACACTTTCAGGCCTTTCAAATAGTTTTTTGAAATATTTATAAAAAGAAAAACTATTATGAAAAAGGTAACCTCCAAGAAACTTGCTATTCAACAAGAAAAGCGAATATGAAGGTTTGAATTTATACAAGAATGAACTGTGAAAATAAATTGAATGTATCTTGTATAATAGAAGGTACACCAATTCAAAATGTTTTTAAGCAATACACCGCGGTATAATATTGTTTATTCAAGAGGATTTAGAATTATTATTAAACTATCTTAGAAAATATTAAGTATGTACAAATTTAAAAAAAAAAGTTTAGGTGTCGAAGAATTCCTCCCCATCGATGTCGACTGGTAACGTACCCAAAAGGCTGGCGGCATTGCCACGTTAGATGGCAATGCCAATTCTCTGAGCAAAAAAGAAGCCAGCCCTTTGATCACGTGAAGCGTCGACCAGTCGCTTTGCGATTTCTTTATAAAGCGACCGTGCGCTCGGACCCCACGAACCTAATGTTTCGACCCCAAACGGCTCAAAGATATAATTGTCAATTAAATTGATATTAAATAATAAAGATGTTACTCCAAATTTACAAAACCGAGACCAATTAGTTATAATACGGGTTAAAAGTAATTTATTCACAATTCCACCGCGTCTCGAAGTAATTAAACATGTCCCAGCGTTGATAGTGATTACGTCACTTTATCTAAGGAAATTTATAAAGGCGTATACACAAGGAGTAATAGTATCCTAGCCACGTCACAATCTTATGCTGTTAAGATTTGAATACTGCTATAAATATTAATACTTTACACACTAACAACATTTTGAATACTAAAATTCCTCACGTGTTCTTTAAACGGGGAGTGAAAAGGCATCTATGCCGTTAAGGTATTGACCGCCATTTTGGGATGCATAATGTATGAATTAGCGGCCTATAATCCTATAAACAATCTGGACTTTACCCTAGCTTCCTGCTATCCATTGCGACTAGCGATGGACGTAAAAACTACTTTACACGGATTTTCATGCGGTTTTTTTATTAGAAAGGTCTTTGTTAGACTTAACATCCACCGTATGTTTGATCACAATCGGTTCAGTAGAGACAGAGATAGTAGTCAATAAACGCGAAAACCGAGATCCACGTGAGTGAAGCCGCGGGCATAAGCTTGTAAAGAAATAAATCTCTTCAGCTGTGTAATATTACTATTGATAATAATCACATTACTCTCCTTGAAAGAGCTAGACATAAATAACGTTGGAAAACAAAAGCTTAGTCAATTCGCTTACATATTGAAGAACAAAATATTGGTACGAGTATATAGGTATTCTCCTATATTGAAGACCAATATTGCCGTCACTTAGTGACAAAAGTTACCAAACATCTAACCCACCTACCATCAGTCCTTGCGTATATACGACAAATTATGTCATATACTCTGACGTCAGTTAGCAAGATCTAGGAAACCTGGCCAAAATAAGTGGCATCGATAAATTAATAGGAAATGTTATAATAAGCATATATCAGCTAAATTACTGGCGATGACATTTGTAAACCGACCCTACAGAGTAGGGTCCGATATTAACTTATCTACTAGTTGCTTTACGTGTGGTGGAAGTTTGGGGATTGAGCGAATAATGAAGGTTATATGAATTGAAATCGGGAAAGTTAACATCATGAACGGAACTTGAATTTACAAGCAGTCCTATTCTAGAAAGAATACTCTGACAAACTGAGCTACCTATACTCCTACTGAGGTACTTAACTAAAGGTAAATAATCTTGCAGCTACTTTTTATAAACTAGGCTAACTAAGTGACTAACTAGTGGTTCAATTTCGGTTTTTTGTTTTCAAAATGAGTTTCTAAACTCAAAAATATTAATAAACTAAGTTATTAAATAAAACAAATTAAATAGACATATCAAGATTGTTTATGTTTAGTTAAGTACTTAACCGAATGTTTGTTCCGCGAATAATACGGGGTTACAGATTTTTTTTATACATTTATTATTATTTTTTTTTTTATTATTAGTTTTCACAAACAAACATCATTAAAGCATATAAATATGAAAAGTTGTCAAAAAACCTTTACAGGTTTGTCTCTATCTATCACATGCTAAAATACTATATTATTTAGATGTATATAGTAGTACAGTTTAGATAGAATGGTTTTTGTTTCTAATAAATAGTTAAATTATAGAAACAGTTTACATTATCGTTTCAGTAATTTACTACTTACGCCTGCATATGATTTGTTAGCAATTTTCTTACTTTTAACGTCATGTTTAGGAGACGAAATTGCAAGACAGGAAAGGGTACAAATAATACAAAATTTTCAGGAACGAGTACATTGTTCATTTTCGCTCCTACCTCACCCCACACCCAAGAACAACGCATGTGTGCGCGTTTCTGCGGTAGCGGTGTGCGACCAAATTGCTTGGAAGTTTGCTTCTTGCGAACTCCAAAACACACAAAGCTTAATGGATTACACGTCTTGTTTTACTTGACGACTGCTGGCTTTGTGCTGTGTATGTTTAGACTTCTTTTGAGTGTTTGAATGTGTGTCGTGTGAATTTGTAATTGATGATGCTTGCTTAGATAAGAATTACGACACCTACTTCAATTTGGCGTCTCCCCGATACAACTTTTTGATTTAGGAAATTGTATCAAATTATTTTGGTGCAAAATTGCTATTGAAAAGTTAAGTATTTTTAATGCTCATGACTCGTTTTTATTTAGCAAAATCAATAGCTCATTTATTTTTAGCATTATTTACTAACTATCTGAAAATGCTAACTCCAGAACGAGACTTTGCGCAGGCCTGTGAGTCTCTCTCTTGGAGAGGATACTACGACCAATTAAGCTACCAGGACTTCTCCTAGATAGCTTAAATTCCCGAGTCAAGTGGTACGTCCACTGGACATTGGGCCTCGATTCTGCTAAAGGCAAACCACTGTAATACCACTGACAATTTGAAAAATGCCATTTAATTGTAGACTTTATTTTTATCAAGTTAAAGTCTAAAATCAAATGATATTTTGTAGAGTGAATGAAAAAGCTAAACGAATTCTTTTCATTTGATTTTAGACTTTAACTGTATAACGGTAAAGTCTACAATTAAATAGCATTTTTAGAGTGTCAGTGGTATTACAGTGGTTTGTCTTTAGCAGAATCGAGGCCCTGGTCAAAGGTTCAAAGTTCACACTGGACGTTGACTTCAGTCTATTCAACTTGTTGGAAAATTTGGCATGCTATTACTTCAAATACCTATGTAAATTATTTTTAAAGTCGCAAATATTCTCATCTCTCAAGTTTCTAAATTACCCTACTTCTATTTTTAGGGTATTACGTAAGAGCAAACTTTTGATTTCCTATAGCTGCTTGAAAGTTTAACCAGAAAATTTGACTCGTAATAAAAGTAGTATTGAAACCTGCCCCACCAAAAGGAAAAGAAGAAAATTTGCAAGTAAAAATTGTTCAAACACCCCATAAAGTAATTAAAACAAAATTAAAAGCATTATACGGTACAGCATTAACGCATTTACCGCAAAGATTTAATCTACGTCTCAAAGAATTACTAAGCCAATTATTATGCAAAGGCATTCGTAAAAAGAAAGTCACTTCTACCTAATGCAAACTTGAGCAAACTTGGGAATAAAGGCGAATGCAACTTCAATATGAAATTTAAATGAGACTGGTTCAGGTAGCTACCTAATTCTCTTGCAACATCCACCTGTAACTTCATTCAAATTCTCCACGTAGTTGGAATTAATTCTTGTCTGAATTATGTATTTTTAAAATGGATGGATTCTATTTGAATAGAAACATGTTTGCTGTAATGGAGTGATTGTAGAACTATGAAACTATGTTTCTGTTTTTCCTGTATTGATTTCAAATGTCGTTTTAGCATGAACAGTTCATATCCACTTAAGAAGTTTAAGCTTCTTAGTTAACCCCGATCTTAGCACAATATACTGTACACGTATGGTTGGTGTGTCTATCGAAAGGAATACCTCCGTGCTTTAAATAACTTCCATCAATATTTTTAACAAACAAGATCTTTATCCATACTAATATTATAAATGCGAAAGTAACTCTGTCTGTCTGTCTGTCTGTTACGCCTGAATCGCTGAACCGATTTTGATGAAATTTGGTATAGGAGTAGATTAGACCTCGAAAATGAACATAGGCAATGTTCGGTCGCGATAACCGACATTCACGCGGGCGAAGCCGCGGGCGGAAGCTAGTTGACTTTATTTACACAAAAGATATAAACAGGTACCTAGTGCGTAAATTTAATGTACAAGTGATTTCTCTAAGGCAACTTTAGCTATTTAGTTATTTTATATTAATGTATTAGTCATATCAATAGTTTTTACACAATAAATGGCAAACATGGTGTCAAATAAAATTAGTCTGCAAACTTTTCAAATAAAAATAAACAAAAATTTGTACAAAAATAAAACAATTACACTTAAAGTTTAGTATCTCTCATACTAATTTAATGCAAGACTAACAAAACTGAACTAATACACTTACAAATGGTTCAATTTTAAGTATGACCTAAGCGCAAACATTGTAGGTGGACTTGCAAAGTTGGGTGCCATAGCAATGGGAACAAATTACGACTCAGTGAACGTTTATTCAAGAACTTTGCTCGTGTGGTGCTATTTACGTGTACCCATAGTACCGTTCTGATGACTTTGTTATAAGTAAGAGCTTTTTGTGATTTGATAATAGTTTAATGGAAGTGCTGTTGAAAATAAAAATAAAATATTTCAAAGAAGCTTATGAGCTGGATGGTTCTTCTTAGATATTTGCTGATTTTGCACTTTAATAATAATAAAAATAAATAATAAATCATTTATTTCGAACAAAGAAGTCCGTATCTTGTTAGTAACATTGTTCTTACAAATAATGTTAGTAAAATTGGCATCTTTGTTTGCAGTCCGTTATAATATAATCAAATCTCAAAATATATTATCAAATGTCAGAATATAAGTAGGTATTATCGAATTTCAAAAATGTCAAAATTGGAATAGGAGTAGGTACCTAGCTGATATAATGTCAAAATTGCAAATTAGTTAAAATTATAATTAATCTAATAAGTTATCTTCCGAAAATAACAAAATGGAGCAGTAGCATAATGTAGAAATAAAATATAGCATACCTAATACACAAGTTGATGTCGATTTATATTGAGAAGTTAAGGTGCCTCTGCCTTTCCCAACTTCAGATTTAGTTCACCGTAGCTACAGAAACTGGTAAAACCTCTATAAAGTATTGTGTAGCTTAGTGTAAAGTTTAAAAAAAACTGGATCAATAATAAAAACCAAACATTCTATGGAACTGAGAACCTGCACCATTATGATTGAAACCTTGTAGCAAGATATCGATAAGATCTCTAAACAAAAACAAGACGTTAAAATTCCAGCAAACAAATTCAACATTTCAAACCGTAAAACTGTAAGAACACGAACGCTTGACACTGTGATGAAATAACAAAGTGCTGCGGAAAATGAGCGAAGTGGTGAATGTGGCTCGCGGGATGTACTCGCGTACATAAGTTTAACTAGTGATGGGAAAAGACATCAACTCAAAGTCATGCGATTTAAACAAAAGAAAAAAAACATGCACTAGTATAATATACAAATACAGACAAAAATCATGAACAGACGTCAAAAATTTGCCGCCAACCAACTAATGATTACTTTAAGCCCGTGATTACATTTTTTTTAAATAGGACATGTCAATTTGACTTCACCTCGCCTGATGGTAAGCTGAGGGTAAAGTCTCAGACAAGAGGATCACCATTACATTGGTGGCACTCAGCTTGACGGCCTTATCAAAAGAGGATTGTCGTCGCAGCACCGTGGTGACACCCACCGGTCCCACTAGTGCTGCGACCACAATCCCCCCCGTCCGGCTATGCACTTGCTGACCCCCGAACGCAATCCAACCGAGATTGGATAACTATGGAGGGTTTTTCGCAATCCTACACGGTGGTACCTATCCAGCCGAATTTTGTGACAAATTTGTGCCATCAAATTTCTACCACCTATATGTATGATTGGTTGATTAGCGTGCCTCCGCCAACATCACACCCAGCTCTTACTAATAAAAAAATCCAAAAACTGATACTGCCCATCTGGCCGTAGCTATACCGGGACTCTTATAAAAAATTGTTGACAGTTGTAATTTTTTTATACTACGTAGGTGGCAGACGAGCACATGGCCCACCTGATGGGAAGCGGTCACCATATCCTATGAACGTGTGCAACACTAAGGGTGTCACACACGCGCTGCCGACCCTGTAAAAACCTTCTAATTCCCTTCGTCTGCCACCTAAGTGGTATAAAAAAACTAGTATAAGATTTATATACAAAACGTTTATCGACAACACCACATCACTACATACTTCTGTGCAGTGGACCGTAGGACAATGGCTCTAGTTGGGTTAGACGCAAATTGGTGAGTGGCGAGCAAGATGGGGCAAAATAGAGGCTTCACAATACTAGAATATTAGAATTAGTGATCACTGAGGGCTTACAAGGCTCACAATCTGATACAGTTATTAGGTACTTTACTAGGAGTGGTGGAATTAGAATGGAAATTAAATTTTGAGAGTTTTACTCAATAAAGATTTAGCGAGTATTAGTTTCCTATTTGTAGATAAGGAAATTCTGTTATCCTTAAGTACTTACGGCACTTAAGAACTTGCTTATAGTCAATCAGTTAACATAATTATATCTCACTGTTATAGAGATGTCTCTGCCAATCTGTAAAATATATCGGTAGCAAAATGAAAAAAAAAAATAAACCGCCGCCGACAGAGCAGCACTTTCTTATAAACGGAAATCTTACTCATCGCACTAGCACGGTGATATTTAAAAAAAATATACTATTAACTACGGACGAAATTTAAATGCTTTTGCCATCATAATCTTTAAATTAATGTTGTATTAATATATTATTACTGTTCATAGAGCATAGACTGGGCCATGGACAGGTTAGTCTATTGGTTGGTGGGTCATGGAACTCGTGGACTGTTGCGTCTGTTGTTGTATGCTGATAATCATTTTTTTTTTTTTTTTTAGTTTATCTATGTATAAAAACCTAATGTGCGTTGTGTTCATAAATAAAGACGGTTTTCTTTCTTCTTTCTTTCTTTCTACTTGACGTTTATTTTATACCACTTATCTCTGATGGCAGACAAGTACACGGCTCACCTGATGAGAAGCGGTTTCTGCGGCCTATAATTTCTATGAACGTGTGCAACTGCGACTGCCGACCCTGTAAAAACATTATACGATCAATATCAGGCCTAATTACTTAATTTAATACCTTAAAGAAAATTTTGAAAATTCCTACTTGGCACCGTACCAAAATTTAATAACAGTACCGAAATGTAGAAACAAATCACTTGTTTTAACTGTAAGATATTCTTAGGTTTTCGGATTAATTTTGCAAATGAGACCCATCTTCCGGCCTTTCATGAATATGTAAATATTTTTGCTATGCTTTCTTTGCTTATAGTAATAATACCTATAAAGCTATAGACGGAACGCGTGAAAGAATACAACTGACGACACTTAGCTTGTGTAGTGAAATAGTGAAAAAACCGTAGCAACAGCAACTATTATATATTTTATATTTTATTTTATGTATATTATATTTTATGTATACGCTTTGTTTTTTATCCTGATGGTGTGTGCAATAAAAAGTATCTATCTATCTATCTATCTATCTATCTATTAGGTATTCTGTGGTAACAGAAAGAAAAAAATATCCAGGAATCGTGTTTCAATCAAACTTGGGTAACATATTGCAACCCAAAATTTACTAACACATGGTTAGCCACCACCATTTTTGTTACTGTTACACAGTCTCGTCTTCAACTTTATACAATCATGCTTGTAGCCTATTTCTGTACCACGGACGACGCCTGAGCAACTATATTTTGCGGAAGAAACAAACCAACTTCCTTCACACAAGTTTAGCCACCGCCATTTTTGTGGGTTTTGTCACACAGTCTCGTCATCAGCATGTTCTTTCCGTAGGTCTTATACGTCCATGCCTATAGCCCGTTTCTGTACCACGGACAACGCCTGAACAATTATATTTTGTGGAGAAACAAACAAACTCATGCGTTCCTGTTCAAGCTCTCGAATACATTAATATATTTACGTATCGTGGTAAGTTACCAATAGCATTGAGGCTTTAGTGTGTCGTTATGATAATATAACTTTCGTGGGCTGGAAGACATTCCGTATTCAACATCTACGGGTATATAACATTTTATGTTCGATTAACTTATACAAAAACCGAGCGATTGCAGAGAGAGGTGGCCTTGAAAAGCTGCTGGGAGGCTCTCCACGTATATCTCTGACTAGCAGAGGATTCAGTGGATAGCAGGGGTGGGCTGGTTCTCCGAGTATAGGCGTGGTTGGATTACAGGATGGCCGCTGGTGTCTTTTTGACTAGCAGAGGCCTCTATGGAGAGCAGGTATGGGGCAGGCTTATTCTTGGAGAATAAGCCTGCCCCATACCTGCTCTCCATGACACAGGAGTGGCGGGATGACAGGTAAGCTGCTTATCACCCTACTGTCGACCACAATGCTTTTAACACCGACTATAGGTACAGGTGGCGATAATGTGGTCTGTCTGGCGCCTCCTTCAGTAGCTCTGGTTGTGACGACTAGAAGTTTCTCAATAAAAAAAAACAATTGACTGACGACTTTTTTTATGTTAGCGCACGCAAAATATAATCGCGTTTCAGATTAGAACAGCGATATCTAGGGAGCGACGTTTGAACTTAATATCGTCTAACATTCAGTAATAACTAAGTTAACAGAGGTAGAATACATCGTACTAAATTTTGCTATACAAATAGGTATTGTATCCACGAATTAATTGTTTATGACATTCCTATGTCTATTCCTGTGACCTTATCAGAAAAATTTATTGACATAATATTGAAGCCCTAACTCCGACTTAGGCTATAAAATACAGAATACAAAGACAAATAGTGCTAGGCGACATGTTCGAGGAAAGACAGAATAGGAATTCCATTAAAATGTCTTTGCCACTATTCACTGTTATCTTTTTCTATTTGCAGGACTAGTGATGTGATCTGCAAATTTATTGCCAACGAAAAGGTTATCGATGTCACAATAATTTATGTATTAGTACTAATGTAATCTTGTTGTGATAGAATTGGAATCGCGTATTTGGAGAAGGGAATTTGCTCAAAATTGGTAGTAACATACTGCGACACTAACAATTTAACCCGTACCCTACTCTTAGTTCAAATCAACATAACGGATTGTCCTAAATTCTTTTACAAATAGATCTGTAAGTTTCTATTTTTCTTATTGTTATTTTTAACCTTTATAACTTTATGAATCTTAAAATATTTAAAGCGACTGTCGTGGTATGGACGCAGGTATTATGAGAACTGATGAAAGTAATGTTGTTGAAAAGGTTCAAAGTATGAATGTAGAGGGTTTTAGGTGCAGAGGTGGGTCTAAGGAAATGGATGGAATCCATGAAAGAGGATTATGGAAAGGAAGGGAGTGGTGGAGGAAGGAACTGAGGAGATGGGATCTGAAAGTATTGTATGGAGGAGAATAATAATTATATGTTGCCCCGAACTCAAATAATTGGGACAAGGGCTGGTAGATGATGAGGATAATTAATGTTGTAAATAAAAATTAGTAATAAGTAACGAACCCGCGTAGTGTCTCGTAGTGTCACTACTGCTATAGTGCACGGCATCTAACTTGGCAAGATTTTGGCGTAGTGTGGGCCCCACTACTCCAAAACTTTGCCAAGTTAGATGCCGTACACTATACTTGTTTCTTTGCGACGCATTTTGCCACAAACAAGTATAGTGTAGGGCATCTAACTTGGCAAGGTTTTGGAGTAGTGGGGCCCACACTACTCCAAAATCTTGCCAAGTTAAATGCCGTGCACTATAATACGCCAGAGAGACCGACATCCTCCGAAATAATACTAGAAGCATAAGTATTTCCTTGTTCAACAAATTTTCGATAACAGCTTCTGCATCACTAAACAACTTGCTCATGGGACAAGTTAAAGTTGTCTTAAACTTCATCCGATATCTTGTAGCACATTGAAAGGTGTTCCTCGGTGCTTTTTTACAATACAAAAAGTTCTGTTCCACTTTATTTTACAGTACTTTGTGAAACGGTTTCTTGATATAACACAGTGTTTAACCAATCCTTCTAATATCATAAACATGCCTAAGTTTGTGGAATTATTTTAAAAGTTTAAAGTAGTCTTCTTAAACACAAATAGAAGGCTAAGTCAACCCATTTTTTAAGTACGAAAAACCACTCAAGCTTCACCGTAGCTAACTGTATGGTGGTCATGTCAGAATCGAACCGATTAAAATATGCACGGTGTTTCGTCAATCGGCCCGTGTAGCCGGGGAATCTAATGCGTACTAGAACAGATATCCCGCTCGGTACCGACCGCCAACACTGGTGACCCCCAATGTGTTGTTGGGGATATGAATCCCCCCCTCCACTACAGAGTAGCACACGTGGAACAGCAACGCGCCAAGTGGTAAGTGGTCGTCGGTCACAATTTTGCAATAGATCAGTGAATAACCCACTATTACGTGTTTAGTCAAATTGCTCAAATTACTATATCACCATACCGCTAGTTATTAACCTCTACCAAGAGATTCATTGACTCAACCGGTACACTGCCATCCAATTAAAGCCCACCTCAACCAAATAACAGCAATGATTTCACACAATTAAGCTTGCCAACCCTTTATCAGGTCTGAATATTTATGCTTTGCAAGTGGTCGACTAATTTGCAAGATATTAATCCCGGTGCGGATAATACTATTATCTGGATATTACGTTACTCGTTTAATTTTATATCACTTCGAGGTACGGTTGCCAAACGCCGAATTTGTAAGGATTTTACGCCTCATATCCGAGAACCATCAACATATAAACTGATCATTACCGTCTGCGAAATAGATATAAGTTTGCGCAATAGTAACTTTGCCTTTATTGTCGCATAACAGTTCCGTGTGTCATTGTTTAGGTAAGCTGTTACAAAAACTGGAGCTAGTGTGTATTATATTGGGGAACTTATCAGTCTCAATGGGTATGAACTACTACTACTGAAAAATATTGAAATTATTTCAAGCGACTATTTTTTTTTTTTATACTACTTAGGTGGCAGACAAGCACACGGCCCACCTGATGGGAAGCGGTCACCGTGGCCTATGAACGTGTGCAACACTAAGGGTGTCACACACGCGCTGCCTACCCTGAAGGGAAGGGGGGAGGGCTGGGAAGGAGTGGGGAGGCTAGGAAGGGATGGGAGGAGGAGGTAAATTAGGGTAGCCAGAGGGCTACCCTAATACTTACCCTAATACCCTAATACTAAGACTAATAATAATTATTTAGCAGAATACTCTAAAATTACTCTGTTCAAACTCATCCAACGTACCTATATAGTTTTCAAGTCACGAGTGAATAGGTTCCTTCTAGGCAAGCGTGATTCATCGTAGACCACATCGTCACTTACCATCAGGTGTGATTAAGGTCAAACGTAAGCCTATCATGAATAAAAAAAATCGTTCTTGTTTTCAATATACTTCTGACGCTGGCGTCAGAAGACCCTAGACGGTTTGAGGTGCCCATAGAGCATTTCCCTCGCACCCAGGCTTTGGATGTAGTAGGCCTTCTCGAAGAGCGATACAGTACAGTTACAAGCTTCTTCTAATGACTGACCGCCTTAATGATACAAAAACATTCCTCAAGAAATTTTCATTATGAAGTATTTATTTAACACCTTTCGTCCTAGACTGCGGTAGCCTGGTGGTCTGGGTAATAGACTGCTGAAACGAGGTTCTCGGGATTCGATGATGACTTTTCGATGCTTTTCGAAGTTATGTGTGCACCCATTTATCGCAGGTTTATAAATGCCCGGTTAATGGCAATAGGCCTATTGGGACCTAAACATAAACTGGCGAAATGTGAGTTTATTTTATGTTATGTTATGCTTTCGTCCTATGAACACATTACTAGTCAATAATGACTTACCAAACAGTATAAAACAATATTATGTATCCATTACGTATGTACCCAGCTGTACCCTAACCTAAACGGTATCTGCATGACTAATGTTCTGAGACGGTGTCCTAAACGCTATGTGTCTACGTCTCATGTGATTCATGCTCTTAGTGACAGGGTTAAGGATTTGCTAACGATATGCTCCTTTGTCATAAGGTGTCGTGGTGAAGCTTATACCACAGAATATAAAACAATACTGTCGTAGTAATGTTTCTAGAAATTGTATTAGGTTTTTTCTAGTCATGTGACAAATAGTAAACGATTTTTGAGTTCAGCTTGCTTAGGATTTGTAGATCATCTTTTTTCCTACTCTTCTTTTTATTGGTGTAAGCTTGAACCTGCCAACCCCAAGAGGACAACTTTTTTTAATTTCATCAGGGGTAATTTAATGTACGAATGGCATATCGCGTGATGTGGAGAGGCCGCGCGGTTATAAATGTTACTTATACATAACAAAGCCCCTGCGATGTGCCTCTTATCCGTCCGTTGTTACCACACCTATCGGCAATTGGGGGTGGTTATGGCCGAATCAAACCGACTAAAACTGCACGCCGTCTCGGGTCTCAATTACCGAGGTGCAAATTTAACCAAAAGGCGTATCCCACCCCTGCTACCGTAGTATCATACTAATAAATAAACTATATATCGCATGTAACAAAATATTATACTTAATAAGTATGGACATTTCCATATTTCATTATATTTTTGAAACAAAACGAAAATGGTGGAATCAAAATTACGTATTATTAGAGATTATTACCACAAAGTACGCTTGTAAATCTACTATTAATTGCTTTTAGATTGTTGTTGTGTATTGGGGTCGAATAGGTCAAATAGATTTGACGGTTTTCCACGAATTTGGTACCCAATAACATGACCCTAAAAACCTACGGAGTGTTGAAAACAAGACTGCGTTACAATAATGGCGACGGCTAATCATATGTGAGTGGATTTTGGCTTTCAATGTGTTATCCATATTTGATTGAAATGTTATTCCTGGATAATTATGCTTTCCTGCTTTCAGGTTTTTATATCATTTTGATACGCGAGACATGCTGAATTTTTGCTTTTTGTTGCTACTTAGCGACTTACCGACCGACTTACCAACAACTTAATCAGTTAGCTGAATCGATTGACGTTCGCCGCGTAGTGTGGGAATATGTGCGTGCCTACTTCTACGTATACGAAAGTGGACTGAAGCTAGTGTCGTCAATTCTGTTGTTCAACGCGTTTCATCCATAGCTTTTTTAGGTTCATACGCTATAACTGTAATATAGCGATGTATTTTGATAAAACAATACGATTATCATTTCGATACAATAGCAAATGTTTGTAAATGTGATGTAAATTACTGATAAATAATGTAGATACTGTGAACACACTATACACTAGAGAATAACGTGTTATATTTACCGCTATACCGCTACTGCGCCATGGAAGCATTCTTCTATAGTTTTTTTTATACTACTTAGGTGGCAGACAAGCACACGATCCACCTGATGGGAAGCGGTCACCGAGGCCTATAAACGTGTGCAACACTAAGAGTGTCACACACGCGCTGCCTACCCTGAAGGGAAGGGGGGAGGACTGGGAAGGGGTGGGGAGGCTAGGAAGGGATGGTTTCACCCCAACCAGATAAGGTGCAGAGTGTAGCACACCGCAGGGGCTTTTGTGTGTGAGAGCTCTACATAATCAAGCGATAGGCATGCCGTCGGACATTTCCCCTGACAAAACAAAAAAGTCACCCATCCTAAAACTGATTTTTCTTGTATTGCTTAACCTCGCAATATGCTGAACTACTATATTTAATAAGCTATTCTAAAATGTTGACGGGAATTAACGCGATCATGGTATAGGTATATACCTACATACCTTTGGAATTGAAATGGAACGCGAAAGTTTAAAAGTTAGTATGGTATTTTTCAAATAATACACTTCAATATCAGTAAGCTTTGCGTGATATACAACATTTTCTCCATACACTTATTCGTAGGTACATATTCGTCTAAGCCATATTTCTTTCCAAGCCTTCCGAGACGAGGCTTTTATTAACATTCGCGGTTATTTCTTAGTGTACAAACCCAAAAGGCCGGATGAGAATATTTCCGGATTTCTCGATAAAAAAAACTTCTCGTACAAATGTATAGGGGCTGCAGTCTCGACACTTATCGCTACAACTTTGCTACCGAAATCGCATGCTAAGATAGCAACAAACATCGGTTGCAGTTACAATTCTTGCATCAAATGGTAGTCTGTATATTTGGAATAGTCAGCAATATGGAGATACCGATAAATCGTTAAGTTTGTAATAATTATTCGTTAAGATACCGACAAAAATTGTTAGTTTGGCAAGTAGAGACTACCAAATTATGTTTGCGTCGTTGCTACGAATTAGCGACCGAATTCGGTAGCTAACACGTTTAGATAAATTTCGAGACTGCCGCCCCAGGCAAGCGGTCGTTAAGGCTAGTTCACGAACTTTTTTCCGTCGAGAACATGCTATTAAGTTTCATCAAGTCAATTACTCCGAATGATTCGTTTATTGATTAGTTGTCGGAAAGAAATGCTAGGCAGTTTGTCTGAAACTGTTAAAAGCTTAATTAAAATTCTTCTGTATTTGGCACAAGTGCGATTCCTCGAAACGTTGGCCAGCGTCGAGAGGTAATAAAACTAGCGGTATTAAAACTTTATGACGAAAACGGTGTTACCATCAAGACAGAAAAAGAATATTAGGTACTTCAGCGTAATTCAGTATGTGGTCTACTGATAAAAATCCTATGGCCAGATGGATAATGGGCGTTAGGGTAAATGTGAGCGCCGTGCTAGCCGGAATATCCACGCTGTGCACCGGGGCAATGCAGAAGGCAGCGCCTATCACTGGCAGGGGAGACACTGCTGTCTGCCACAAATGAGGCGGCGCGATGCTCACTCCAAAGTTCTGGGGGTTGAGAGGGCAATCTTAAAACCGTAGATGTCCCGGGGTCAATTACCTTATACCCCGGTAATTGAGACGTAGCCATATGTCTTCTTTTCTCTCCGTCAATAAAAACAGAGAAAAAAACTGTCACGTGGTCAAAAACGTTACCTAAACATCACCGCTCTACTTTTTTCTGCGATTTAATTGTTTGAGACATAAGAAGACCATATCTACGAACCTTATGCTGATCCAGCAGGGAGGTCAAAAAAACGGTTTTACTAAGACTTGATAATATATGATTTTACTTAATGATGATCATTATCCTCACAGCCTGCTTAATGATGATAGGTTAAATAAAAGAAACAGCAAAACACACATTCCAATGCATGTAAAATGTAATAGCTGTTCAGTAGAACTTTGAGGTAGTTAACTGCATTTATTACTGCCTAAAAACCGTATCGAAGAAGGTGCGGTAAAGTAGATAAGTAGACTGCACTAACGACTGTTGAAGTCAGTTAGTAATTTGCGAAAGGGTACGTTCCGTGTTCCACTTTGTGTGTTGAACTCATTCATATATTTGCATTTCGAAGTGTAAACCATACTCATACAAAGAAAGGTTTGAAACGTTTGAAAAAGGAATACTTAGAGGACTTTGATAATGAATGCATGGTTCGTTTTTATTAAAAGCAAAATTAAATTTACCATTTAACCACTATCTCACCTTTTGAAACTAAGTTTTGCAAGAGGAAATGTGTTTTCATAGTTTTCATAGTGAAAATAGGAAAACTTCGTAATATTTATATAGGTACTTAATTAGATACTTAATGCTCATTATACATTACTTTAAAAATATAAATCCAGAATATACGCAGTCATTGCAAAAATACCTAATTTTTGCTTGTTATTTTTTATTAGAATGTAAAGTCCTTTTTCCCTTTATAATTATTTTTTACTGCGAACCCAGAATATTCGACAAAGAAGGAAAAGTATCAGTAAAATAATACTAAAAATAAAACGCGCCAAACGCCACCTCATATTTTGCAACACAAAATGATAATTACATTATTATACCAATACATTAAAGACAATTTGAGACCGATAAAGGAAGGTAGTATAGAAAACCTGATCTCGCAAAATAAGGGGAGAAAAGTTTGATAATGAAGGTTGGTTTTCGGCCGTTGGCGTGTCTGATAAATCATTGGATGCGTGCTCTAAGTTGTAAAGAGAACATACTTTCTGCCTCCGTATATTTTATAGCTGCTTTTGTTTGTAGTTTACTTTTGGGATTCGAACTATGTTTTATGTTTTTAGAGTTCGGTAAGCAATTCAGTGCTTCTTTCCCTAGCCGCATTCAATTTTTTTTTCAGAACTCTTGTTTCTTTCTTCACCACAGATTTGGGCCCTTAAAGCAGGAGCGTGTAAAACTATCAGACAATAAGCTAAGGGCTATCTTTGTAGCAGTAAGGTAGCCCCATTTCAGCCTACCTGCATTTAGCTTACCATCAGGTGAGGTGTAAGCATTCAAAATTGGAATTTGTCCAATTTATTAACATAATGACTGCTCCACTCTCCTAGTTTATAAGTACGACTCTACGACCACGTCAGTACTTATTATTATATTATATACGTATATATAAAAGCCCATGTAATATAAGTACAACTCTTACTTGCCTACAATTTTATTCTAACGTACAAAGGTAGTCACATAGTCTTATCTTTACATATATTACACACCGATATTGCTTTTAGTCTCAATAAAGAAAGAGTTTGTTTTTTTTTTTTATTGTAACCAATATTCGTGATTCTTATCAAAGGTCACAGTTTAATTTAGTGGCTTTTGTATTCTTTGATAAATACTTTTTCGTATGAAGAGAGATCTAAATTTGGTTTTATTGATTCTCCTTCGCCTTCGCCAGCGTGAAATCTGCTCCGGTTACAAATATCTACACAAACTTATGCATTTATAAAATTGTTGGAAGTACGTTATTAGTACGATATTAGAAGGATATTAATAGAATATTAGTAGGATATTAGTAGTTTATTAGTAGAAATATTAGTAGCATATTAATTATAATTATAATTAGTACGATATTATTAAGAAATAATGTGTGCTAAACTAGAGTGAAAATTTTATGAACGCTCAGTTGATTGACATTCATGAAATCTACACTCAATTTTTTTTTATTTTTTTTTATTCATGATAGGCTTACGTTTGACCTCAATCTCACCTGATGGTAAGTGACGATGTGGTCTACGATGAATCACGCTTGCCTAGAAGGAACCTATTCACTCGTGACTTGAATACATATTTCTAGAATACAATCTGTAGCATTAAGTTGAGGTTAATAACTGACTAACTTATTTACTAATCTATTAATCCTAGATTCGCTGTTAAATGATACAAAAATGTTTTCACATAAATTTCAAGCACATTTAATATATTATCAAATAAGCAATGCAGGTTTACTTTATTAAAGGAATTCACGTCCAGTTGATCCTCATATTTTATGCACTGTTATGATGATACTCCCATCAATTTTATTGGCAATCTTGGCTTATGGTGGGGCTGAACCCATGAGATATCATTTTTATACGAATTTATAATAAACAAATAAAAGAGAGTGCACTTAACTCGTATTTATACAGGATGGATTTTTAAATTAATAAGAGCCAAATCCGAAAGTGAATACCTACTGCGGGGTTACCATGTTCGGGCCAAGAAAGTGGGATGGAGCTATACATCCTATATCTCTCTCTGTCTCGCCCAGGAGCCTTACCATGAGCTCTTAATAGCAATTCAAATGCGATGCAGTTGAACTCAGGAAGAGAGATAGAGCTATGCACATTGCATATTAGAAGTTGATTTTATAGTCGTTTTGGACCGAAATATTTTGGACACAGTTTCGATAACAGGATCGATTGGAAATTTTTATATAAAAAATTCGAACACCGACCAATCACATCGCACTCCAAACAACCGTGACAGCGCCAGCACCGACATGTTACGAGTCAAACTACACCCGCGATTGTACTTTTATTCAGAAACTAGCTGTCTCGGCGAACTTCGTACCGCCATATTTTCCACCCGCGTGCAATTCCGTTCCCATTCCTGTTCCCGTTCCCATTCCCATTACTATTCCCATTCCTATTCCTATTCTCATTCCCATTCCCATTCCTACTACTACCTACTACTACTAAATACTAATCCCGTAACGTAAACATAAACTTCTCTCACATAATAGAAAAAGTTTGTATGAGAAAAAGAAAAGTTACTTTCTGAAATTTTCTGTACAACTGTTTTATTATTTTTTTTCGTAAGAACCTTCTCCCGATAATAACAAATACAACAAAAAAAGAATTAGTGAAATCGGTAGAGCCGTTGGTGAGTTATGCGCTTACCAACACATTTTGCGATTCATTTTTATATTATAGATAAATTAAGTATTTTTTTCAAGTTAAACGGTTTTAAATTGTATTGTCATCATAACATAACATAAACTCACGCCTATATCCCCGAAGGGGTAGGCAGAGGTGCTAACACCCACATTTCGCCAGTTTATGTTTAGGTCCCAATGTAATAGGTAGCGAGCCTATTGCCATTAACCGGGCACTTATATAAACCTGCGATAAATACACACATAACTTCGAAAAGCAACGAAAAGTCATTGGTGTGTCATCATACCTAAAGATTTCTGCCAAATATTAGACCAATCCAATAACTGAAGGGGGTCAAATTTCAATTACTAGATTAGACCCAAACAACAGGTCGAGTTAAATAAAACCGTTTAATAAAAAAATGACAATGAATTTTTATCGAATGTTAATAATGTTTTTACTCAAAATGAGTGAGAAAGATTACAGACAGTTAACTTTTTTATTATAACAAATAAATATATTTGTTTGAACAAAATGGTATCTTTTATCATTCCGAGTAACCCCCTTAAAGGTTTTAATAAGTTTGCATAATGGCAACTTGAAATAGCCTTTGTGTGTCTTTGAGTATTGTACAGGAAGGTTTAATAATACAAAAGTAACGTCACACAATCGTTACCGGACAAAAAAGTGGCCCTCACGGTAAGTACTCAAAGGGCATCTATTATATTATACATTATACATTATACATTATACATATATAATAAAATGATAAGAAAGTCAAAACTGTACATTGAATATTTTTTTAAAAGAATACTTGGGGTGTGATCTACAATCGATACCGAAGCCAAAAATATAGTTTTTAGAATTTTTGTCTGTTTGTCTGTTTGTCTGTATGTATGTCCGGGATAAACTCAAAAAGTACTGCATGGATTAACTTCAAATTTGGCACGAATATTATTTATAAGTCGGGTCAACACATAGGCTACATATTATCACGCTAACACCTACGGGGAACGAGCAGTGAACCTTTATTTCTTCAGCGCATTCTGTAACAACGTGTAATCTAAAGACGCATATTTGAATGTTGTTATGATGTTATCCATGCTATAAGCTAGCGGCACACTATAAGCAACTTAGCATGAATTTGCACTTAAACAAAACAAACTTAATTTTGCGGTTCGATCCCTAGACCCGATTACTGAACCAACCGCAAATAATAAGTTTGTCGTAGGTTAAGTCAGCCCCAATGAGTTCACAAAGAGGCGATGTGCTCAAGATGTCGTCTATACACACAGTGCAAGTTTCTTGGGTGTCCTTTGAGGATAGCACGGGGTGCTACGGCGCTGGACGAGCCAACATCACCAATTATAGAAAATTCGAAAACGAAAGTTTGCCTGTATGTATGTCTGTCCGGGATAAACTCAAAAAGTATTGCATGGATTTACTTCAAATTTGGCACGAATATTATTAAGAAGTCGGATCAACATAATAGGCTACATATTATCACGCTATCACCTACGGGGAACGAGCAGTGAACCTTTATTTCTTCAATGCATTCTGTAACAACGTGTAATCTAGCGACGCATATTTTGAATGTTGTTATTATGTTAACCATGCTATAAGCTAGCTTCACACTATAAGTAACTTAGGCCGATAAACATAATAGACAATTTTAAAGCAAGATTTCAAAACCATCAAGTTGAATTACATGTGTAAGCATGTGGGCGAGGTCAATAGTTGTTTTTAAAAGTCATAGATAGAGTTGTGCATTTTCTTCTTAAAATTGCATCGTTAATTCGCTTCAGAGATGAGCAAGATCATTAAAAAAATGTTTTATATAAGTTTGAAGCTGCTTCATCTATGTCTTATAAAATTTATCGAGTTTGTCTGTATGTAATAAAATAACAAACAGAATTCAAAAAGAACTGTATAGAACTATAGATAAACTTGAAAACGGCACGCTATATTGCTGTGAGTAATTAGAGCTAAATAACGAAGAAAGGAAAATTAAGCATGCCTTTATCTTAAAGATGCTTTTTTTACAGTACAGAAAAAATAGTAATACAGAAGTACAAAATAAAATTGACTGTTAATATATATTTTTTGGTATTTATTGGTGTAATTACTTATTGCTTCTTACCTAATTAATATATTTTAATGTCGCATATAAACTTAAGTGAGATGTGGAACTAGCTAGATTTTTTCTACTCACACATAGCCATTTATTTTATGTAAAAAATCGTATAACTAAGATGTGTTATAATTTTTCACCATATAAAAATGTTTCCTATTTGCTAACTAGATGGCGAGGGCGTCGAATTAGGTCATGTTATGGTTTCGTTCACAAAAAGGGATGTTATGAGTACATAATGTCGCCGCCTCAACCTATAGAAACTGGGGTTACCTGCATTGCTATAAGTAATCGTGTGCTTTCAGTGCTTTGCGCTTGGTGAAACTTAAAATAAAATAACCAAAATGCCTAGAAAACGGTCTAATGTATCCCAATCGTCAAACGATTCTCGAAGGAAAACGTTAGCTCGATCCCTAGAGACCGCCGTTGAGCGTGAGGCAAGGTTGGCTACTCTTCGAGAACACGATGCGGAAACTCGACGTGGAGAAAGTTGTACGTCACGCCAGTCCCGATTAGATACTATGCGCACTCAAAATGCATCCTTGAGGTCTCTAGAAAGTATAAGTAGCATACGAAATGCGGCTATTAAATGATCGGGAGCGCCACGCGACCTCAGGACGAGCTGCTTCTCACACGGGCAGCTGTACGTCGCTCGCTCCCGCGTCACCAGTCCTGACTCTCTTTACATTTTGGCTGCGGAGAGCCAAACCACTAATATTGTATATCGAGAAGTCCTATAAATTTCACATTAAAATTCCTTATTTATTGACCCGACTTCTTAATAATATTCATGCCAAATTTGAAGGAAATCCATGCAGACAAAGACAAACAGACAAAAATTCTAAAACTACTTACATTTTTGGCTTCGGTATCGATTGTAAATCACACCCCAAGTATTCTTTAAAAAAATATTCAATGAACAATTTTGACTTCCCTATTGTACCTATAGATAATCGTAGGTATTTTTGGTGCTGTATAGCGTTCACGCAGACGACGTCGCGGGCAGCAGCTAGTAATAAATACAGCTATAGATCTCTTACTAGAAGGAGTGTAAGTAAGCCCGGCTAGCTCAGTCGGTAGAGCATGAGACTCTTAATCTCAGGGTCGTGGGTTCGAGCCCCACGTTGGGCGAAATACTCTTTTACCACAAGTTATTACGTAATAACATAGAAGTTACATTGCCGTGTTTTTTTAACTATTCTTAAAGCATGATAATTTGAAGACTCAAAAATTAAAAATTACGTATCTAACGCCATCTCTGGGGCCTTATAAGGAATAAATAAATGATTTATAATAAAAGTATTTTTTATGTTCTTTATCATCATTATTTCATACTCATAACACAGACATCTTAAAATGACACGACAGATATACATAATAATCATAAAAAATCATCAATATTAATTCAATCAAGTAGATAATAATTTATGCAGTGTAAAGAAGATAAATTAATATTAAAAAACTCTGCGAGCCATAGGTTTCATAAAATGAACGGCACTAGCTTTAGAAAACATTGTATTCAGTAATTTATAAGTCAACGTTTATTGTACAGGAAGGTTTAATAAATACAAAAGTAACGTCACACAATCGTTATCGGACAAAAAAGTGGCCCTCACGGTAAGTACTCAAAGGGCAAAACTATTTACCGCTATAGATCTGATACTAGAAGAAATGTAAGTAAGCCCGGCTAGCTCAGTCGGTAGAGCATGAGACTCTTAATCTCAGGGTCGTGGGTTCGAGCCCCACGTTGGGCGAAATACTCTTTTACCACAAGTTATTACGTAATAACATAGAAGTTACATTGCCGTGTTTTTTTTAACTATTCTTAAAGCATGATAATTTGAAGACTCAAAAATTAAAAATTACGTATCTAACGCCATCTCTGGGGCCTTATAAGGAATAAATAAATGATTTATAATAAAAGTATTTTTTATGTTCTTTATCATCATTATTTCATACTCATAACACAGACATCTTAAAATCATACGACAGATATCTATCTATTTATATATATAAAATGAATCCCTATTTCCCTTGCTCACGGCATTCAGGAGAAGGTTCTTATGAATGAAAAAGTTAAGAAAGTTGCACGGGACATTAGAAAATTTAAGAAAACTGAACGACCATAATATTAAGTTTTCTAATTCAACCTTCTTAGTGTTTTTGACAATAACACTTTTCTAATGTAACGTCATGGCGTACTTAACTGTCATGTCAGTTGTTTCAATATTTAGCTGTCAAAGGTTCAGTTTTATATGGAGTTTTGGTAGTTTAAGTTGTTGTAGTTAATGGAAGTTTCGATGGACCAATTTTAACTCGCTATTCGTTGTTAGCAAGGACAACGCCTGTCGGGTCAGCTAGTACCAAATAAAATTCATCAATATTAATTCAATCAAGTAGATAATATTTTATGCAGTGTAAAGAAGATAGATTAATATTTAAAAACTCTGCGAGTCATAGGTTTCATAAGATGAACGGCACCAGCTTTAGAAAACTAGTATTCAGTAATTTGTAAGTCAACGTTTTAAAAACAAAACTAATTAAATTTATTAGTTCTTCCCACAACTAACCTACTTATCTTACAAACTCGTCTTTATTATTATTTTTAGTTTATATGGTATCAAAATAACAATAACTTACTGTGGCATTCTCTTAATTAAGACATTTACTACTTTAAATGAAATTTAGAAAAATAGAATTATAATTCATAATAGACTGGAAACATAATAAAACTTAATTATTAAAAAAGCTTAAAAAGATTTCGCCCAACGTGGGGCTCGAACCCACGACCCTGAGATTAAGAGTCTCATGCTCTACCGACTGAGCTAGCCGGGCTTGTCTAATGATGTCGTAATACCAGATCCGTTGTAGTGTTGAAATCACTTTTAATAATAATGAGCACACGGTGCGCTGGCAGTGCGATTGGAAACTTCCAGAATAATAAACAAGAATCTATTTTTGGGGTCAATCGGACTAACAACTGCCAAATAGTTTACATAACTGCTATCTTATCGTAAAATTTTATTTACTTTTTGTTGCTGGTTATTGCCAGTGGCTCCACCTATGGATATATTGTAATGTTGTCTAATATGCATTTTATTATATTCTCTGAACAATGATAGAAAAAAAATTTGAAAGATTATAAAGATGATTAAGAAAAGAATACGGATGAAATTTTGTTACTCCTTCACGCAAAAATGGATGAACAGATCTTGATGAAACTTGGCACAGAGAACGCCCGCCGCATGGCCATGGATGGAGGACGTGGGGGTCCGCCAACCAACTAAATGGCCTCGCGACGTGCCATCCCGCTGGTGTTCGCCAGGAAGGCACAGAGACGGTACGGGGGGAGGGCCGGCCCTACCCTCGGAAGTCGGGCCCGCCGCCGGGCAAAAAACGTCGGTCAGATTGCAGTGACATACTATTGCCTATCCTGCGATGTGACTAAAGCGACCAGGTGGACATAGTGAGGTTTAGTGGGTATGCCCTTTAGGGAGAGTCCCACATAGGTCTACGG
This sequence comes from Lithosia quadra, assembly GCA_963576445.1. Classification (NCBI taxonomy): domain Eukaryota; kingdom Metazoa; phylum Arthropoda; class Insecta; order Lepidoptera; family Erebidae; genus Lithosia; species Lithosia quadra. The sequence continues at coordinate 3,980,530 of OY754899.1, read as the reverse complement.
GTTTTCCCCAAACTCGGAGATATCATGCATAAGCAAGCATTCCTCACGTAAAAAAAAAAAAAAAAAATTGGCACAGAGATAGATATAGTCTGAAATAGCACCTATACACCAAAAATCGCTAACTGTCCCTTGGATCGTGTCCTTGTTTTTGCTACTTTACCTTCATCAATTAGTCTATCGCAGTCCACTGCTAGGCATATGCCTCATCCAACGTGCCAAATACATTGTTTGCTACTTCAATAATAGAAATGCAAAATCTCGTAAAAAACTTCGACCGTTTTCGTAATTTAAAAGTTGCCTTTCTACTCGAAAAAAAATAAGTAAATTTAATTCTCATCCGGCCGGCATACGGTCACTTCCCTCAACTTCCAAAGTCAATATTAATTCTTCACGCATTAGTATACGGTGGATCGGACATTTTTCATGGTAAATTTGAAAAGTCAATAAATCAACCACGGCCTCCACCAACCTGTCGTTCGAGCTTTTATTAAAAAAGTTCTCATTGTTCAAGAGCGATTTAATTCAAAAAATTTTGACCGAGGTACGGCATCCAGAAATTAATTCCTAAAGACACTGACTGAATAATTCAGATGGGGTCTTTGTAAAAGAAAATATCTTAAATACTTACTATTGTGCTGAAGGTTTTAGTGAAAGGACTTGCCTATTAATCATGCTGTAGTGGTATAATGAAGTTCAATGGCTCTTTGATTTCCTACCGATATTGTTTTGTTGCCTATATTCAATAAGCGCGGAAGGGGCAAAAAGGAGATTTAGCCTTCGAAATTGGAACAGCTTGGCGAAGAAATAACTTCACTTTCAAAGTCATAGTTAGTTAACTAGTATTTGTAGTAGTATATATTTTGTCGAGTAGGGTCAACAGAGTTTTTTACTTATAATTCGTCAGCAACGCGCATAAGTTTTTGATATTGATAACCGCTTGCCGTTACCAAAATCAAAAAAGGGGCAGCAAGCAATCTCTTTTTTTAGCCCCAAAAGTAACACATAGGCGATTTTGCCAGACGTTAATTTACTTAAAACACAATGTGTTTCGTCAGATCAGCTTATATGGTATGAGGGAACAAAGGATATCCCCGAGAATTTGACCGGTCTCAACAACGTGTAGCTAACACGTTGTTGAGGACGAAATCCATCTTTTCCTAAAGAAAATCACCGCGTGCTCTAGGCCTACTTCTGCTAGAGCGTCGACGGCTAGAACCTAGACGAGCTAGACCTAGACGGCTAGATTTTTGCCCTTCCTTCAAGCATAAAGTCAAAGCAGACTGCGGGGTGGGGCGGTCAAAATGACCGCGACGCACTCCTACATGTACGATGATAAGGTTGCATTTGTCCGCGCAATAGCTCAAGTCGCTTGTCAGACATACGCGGGCTAAATGCGATCTAATGATAGTAATAATAAGAGTGCGTCGCGGACATTTTGACCGCCCTGCGCCTCCACCTGTGCTGCGTGTAAGGCTCTTTATTCTCTAGTTTCAAACAAGTAAACGTTTCTACTATGAACAAAATAATTCCCGATCAGACTACAAAACTTTAACCAACAAGATTTACGAGAGATATCAATGAAACAACTTCTTCCCAACTCGGTTATATCGTAATCAATAAGCCAATAACTCGTATGAATACAAGAGATCATTTGGAGAACTCCTGCACTCTCTAGGGAGGGTACAGTTTATTTATTGTGGCTTACGGTAACATGCGTGAATCGTAAATACGATTTATAAAGGTGAACTGCAAGGTGGAGTATAGGTACCTATTTACGGTTTTATATCATCTGTTGCCCGTGACTTACCCCGCATGGATTTTACTTCCCGTTCGCCCTTCCCATGGGAACCTAAACCATGGATTAAAATGGCAGTGGCTTATGTTTTATGAGTTATTTTCCTTTTTCTTTCATCAAAATCGGTTTCGTAGTTTACGCGTACATAACAAAAAAACCATAATGCGATAGTAACTCTGTGTGAGTTACTATCGCATTTATGATTTTTTTTATCGGTCACGTCAATATGACTTCACCTCGCCTGATGGTAAGCTAAAGGTAAAGTACACCGATAGTGCTAAAATTAGTGCAGACAGTAGATAATTGTATATTTCAGTCAAGTAAATCTGTCTGTCTGTCTGCACGTAAATAAGAGATTGTTTTTAGGAGGTAGGACACGATGGTATCTTCCGTCCGAAATGAGCTGTCCGACTGGGGTAGTACCTCCGTCCTACAGAAGACCGCGGCCATAATAATCATTGTGTTGTGTTCCCGCCGGTAAGTAGGGTAGCCAGAGCTCACTGTACCCCTCCTCCCCAAACCCCTTCCTAGCCTCCCCACCCGTTTGAAACCCTCCCCCCTTCCCTTCAGGGTAGGCAGCGTGTGTGTGATACCTACCCTTAGTGTATCACACGTGACCGCTTCCCTTCAGGGTAGGCAGCGTGTGTGTGATACCTACCCTTAGTGTACCACACGTGACCGCTTCCCATCAGGTGGGCCCTGTGCTTGTTTGCCCCCTACGTAATATAAAAAAAGATGACAAAACATATTGCTTCTCGTCATTAAATCGCTATAATATATCTATATATATATCTATATATCTATAGAAGTAGCGAAACTTGAATAGTAGGTATATCGCGAAACGCGTGTAGAAAGTTGATTATTTCCATTGAGGTTATGCTATTGTAGGATCCAGCCGGAGGCGAGGGTTACAAGACTTTTATGTCCCTGCCGCAGGCGAGGGTATATAATAGATAGAAACGAGACGAGAATAATTAACAGAGCACATTTATCATACGGCTATTTTCATTTCAAATATATTTTTTCATTAAATCTCAAAGTAACGCTTATGAGCGTGAAGGTTAGCTGCTTCTATATTTATATTGGAAAGCCAACTGGAAAGCTATCTAAAATCAACTTGATATCATTCTAGAATTCATCTAGAATTATGACTTTTAGTTACTTTATGAACTTTATGAAAGTTTACCATTAGATAGGATTTAGCCAAATTGTTAGACAAATTAAAAAAAAACGAAAAGATCGACATGTCATTTACTTTACTCATTTTAAGCAAACGTATAAAGTGACCCAAATTGCATTTTCTTCGCACCCCAGTTCCTCTTTTTCAAGAAGGACATTAGAAGGTTTTATATGGTTGGCAGCGCGAATGTGATTCTCTTGGGGTAGAAAACGTCCATAGGCCACGGTGACCGCTTCCTATCAGGGCCTCTATCCTTTTAGAATTTTTTAGAATTGTTTTGTAGAAGCAGGCAGGCCTAAAATGTCAGTGGTTTGCCTTTAGCAGAATCGAGGCCCAGGTGGCCCGTGTGCTTATCTGCCGCCTTAAATGTTGTAAAAAAATCTCCGGCTTCGAGATAGGCCCCCTGTGGAGGCTTCGAGATAGGCCCCCTTGGGAGGCTCCAAGGTTAAGGCCTCTGGTGCAACTAGAACTAACGCTGAGATTATGAAAATAATGACGTGTGTGTGTAATTAAGAATTTTTGCTTGAATATTATAATGAATGAAAAATGAAAGAAATTAATCTGAAACTGCTTCACGTCCAAAGGTAATCATTGAAAAAGCAATTAACGCAAACCACTGCTGGATTACTCAACTTTAATAAAAGCCGTCCGTATCCGTTTTCTGCTATCAAAGAAAATTCGAAACGTAAAACTTTTAAATGCCTTCCGTGAAACAGTCACAAGTGGCCGAACTCAACTGGATTTTACCAGTACTTGCTTCGCTTTTTATAAAGGAATTACTAATTTTTTTCTTTCTATGAAAATTTATTTCGCAAAAGAAAGATAAAGTTGGTATATTGTATAACTTTTATATGTAAAATTATATTTATAAACAGGCACAGAACATGTAGAGTGTAGACGGGAGAAGAATAAATGTTTTATCACTGAAAGATTGAGGAAATTCATTACACTTATCAGAAAGTATTATTACAAAAGTATATTACAGTATCTTTTTGCCCTCTGACTCTGTAACCTCTGCTAGTCAGAGGAATACGTGGAGAGCCTCCGAATAGTCCTCTAACATTCGAATGAGAGACATTTTAGGCCTGCCTACTTCTGCTAGGTTGACAGCCAGCTCCACCCGTCATGGCCTGCCCCGTACCTGCCACTTAATGTATAATTATATACCAACAAACACCAGTATGCAGAGACGCTATTCGAAATTTCACTCCACTCGAATTTGGCAGTGTTTCTCAAAAGTCTCCTTCAAGTTCGGTATTTCGGTATTTGGTCAAATTTTAGAGCTATTCGTTTTACTATTCGACTAAGCGAACTAGTCGAAGTCAAACCGTTTGACATTCGTCTAATTCACTTGATCGAGTAGTATAGTGTACATTTTTGAGAAACACTCAGTCGAGTTGGAAATTTCGATTATCGACTCTGCATACGGGTGTTAATGTACCTACCATTTGCCATTCGCCACAAGCCTAAACCACCTTAACCTACCTTTTTAATTCTCGTCAGTACATTCTCTTTCAGGCCTCACTGCTCACGTACATAATTTGTTTATAAATACAATCTATTATGTAGTATCTAACTCTCGCAGTTGAAATCTTTCCAAACATATGGGACGGGACCTTCAGCATCCATAATTCATAATTTCTTACCACCTATTAAAGTGAAACTTCATAGACGACCCTCGTAACTTGTACATATAAGCTTATTCAGCCACCTAACGATACTCCAAGGAATATGAACTTGTCGATGCGGGCACTCGATGACTAAGTGCTAACTGAGAGGGCGACCGACTTCTGTTGCGTAGTGGTGGAGCGTTTAGCTACTGAGTTACAGGTCGAGTTTCTGTACGATATAATATATGAAAGCATCGATGGAATAAAACATCGTACAACGGAAATATCGGGACAGCGTGTTCGATATAAAAAAATCGAATCATCAACTTTCGAAATCAAATAGGGCACCCGATGTAAGTACCAAAAATCTATTTGAATAATGCAGATTGCAGCATAAAATGCGTGCCCTTCGTAATAACTGTGGAATCTATTGCCTTCGTCAAACGTCTTTACAGACTTCGTTGTGATGAAAGTTAAATAAAATTCCAATACTGCCTTACTAAGCCTGGGAATCGAACCCAGAACTTACTTAACAGTCTTATCCGCGACTCTACAAGGTAGTCAATATTATACCTATAACTTACAAAGTATGTCAATTCGCAATAAACTTTCAATCAGGTAATGAAAAAGAAACATTTACTTGCTCCTACTCCGCAAATTAATATAAACTGTACTAAAACTACAATAATAAGTACTATTTACTCTAGCGAAGTTTGAGGTAGTCGCCTAACTTCGCTGTTGGGAACGCTCAATCCCCGACCTATCAGCCGGTTTCTGGGGCCGCAGTCTCGACATTTATTGCTACGACTTTGCTACCGAAATCGCAACATCTGTTGCAGTAACGATTCTTGCGTCAAAAGGTAGTCTGTACATTTGAGATGGTCAGCAATATAGAGATACTGATAAATCGTTACGTTTGCGATGATATTCATGAAGATATTCGCCAAAAATCGTTAATTTGGGAAGTAGAGACTACCAAATATCGTTATGTTTGCGTTGCTATGAGTTAGCGACCGAATTCGGTAGCTAAAGCGTTGCGATTAATGTAGTGAATGCCGCCCCGGTCTGATTACGGTGCCCCTACTATGAATATAATAATAAACTACAGCGTCTATCGTATTCGCTTCAATAAATTTAGATAATTACTTGAAACTATTGATGTCTTCGTACCCAACTCGCGTCTATAACGCTCGCAACTGGAGTAAAAGAGACTAATATTTTTATGGTTACTTCAAAATATGGTACTAGTTACAAATTAATTTATACATGAGAGATTAATTGTACATACATACAGATGCTCACGACTTTTTCTCTCCGGGGTAGGCAAAGAAAGCCCGCCATCTGATTCTGTTCTTACATACTTCACATGCTTCATCTACTGTCATTAAACCTTTCACGCAAATCCGCCGCTTTCAAGTACTTTTGACATGCCGTTTAAATTAATTGTGTGACCATAAAATAGTTTTCCACAACTACCCACTCTTAATTTTTCTCGATCCACGTTTTCTATGTCAATACTTTGACTTCGTCTTAGTATTCAAGGTAGAATAAATGACTGTAAATATTACACTAGCACTAGCTTCCCTCATAAAGGTAAGCCACACCGTAATGAGGACGTACCAGGAGCACATAACGTTTTATTAGTAACAACATTAGTAATAGTACATAAATCATTAACGCCAATGCAGCTTCATGGAGTGCACAGTAACTTCTCATTAATCCATCCATGCACTCAATCGATGCTCTTCAACAATTAGCCTGGTACACCCAAGATTCTGTAGGTACCTCATATGGGCTAAGATTTATTTTTAACTTTGATATTTCGACACCTACTATGGTAGAAGAATATGTATGAACAATTCAATAACATAAGATCTCGATGTACTTACCATATTCATTGAAATAAATATTCGTTCATTCATTCATTCATTCATTCATTCATTCATTCATTCATTCATTCATTCATTCATTCGTCGTTCGTTCGTTCATTCATTCAAATAAGAGCCGGTGTAGACTGACCTTCACCCATCTGATAACCAGTTGGGATATATATTTTTATCAAATATTTATCATCTATTAACATGCCAGTGATGACTAACCTTGCCTATCAAAAAATGTTCATGGCCATTTTTTTTTCACCCATTCACTCTTTTAGTAACCCGATTTTTTTTATTCCAACTGATAGGACAGCATAAATTTAATAATAATACTACGTACCCCTCCAGCTAAGCTAAATTGCTTGTGTTAGAAGTGGATTCACGTTGATAGGGTAAGAGCCTCCGAGTAGCCCTCTAGCATTTACCACTAGCAGCAGCGTCTCCCCTGCGAATGAGAGACATTTTAGGCCTGCCTTCTTCTGCTAGGGTGATAGCCAGCTCCACCCGTCATGACCTGCCCCGTACCTGCCACTTAATGTATAATTATATACCAACAAACACCCGTATGCAGAGACGCTATTCGAAATTTCACTCCACTAGAATTTGGCAGTGTTTCTCAAAAGTCTCCTTCAAGTTCGGTATTTCGGTGTTTGGTCAAACTTCAGATCTTTTCGTTTTACTATTCGACTAAGTGAACTAGTCGAAGTCAACCCGTTTGACATTCGTCTAATTCATTTGATCGAGTAGTATATGTATATTTTTGAGAAACACTCAGTCAAGTTGGAAATTTCGATTATCGACTCTGCATACGGGTGTTAATGTACCTACCATTTGCCATTCATCACAAGCCTAAACCAGCTCAACTTACCGTTTTAATTCTCGTCACTACATTCTCTTTCAGGCCTCACTGCTCACGTACATAATTTGTTCATAAATACAATCTATTATGTAGTATCTAACTCTCGCAGTTGAAATCTTTCCAAACATATGGGACGGGACCTTCAGCATCCATAATTCATAATTTCTTACCACCTATTAGAGTGAAACTTCATAGACGACCCTCGTAACTTGTACATATAAGCTTATTTAGCCACCTAACGATACTCTAAGGAATATGAACTTGTCGATGCGGGCACTCGATGACTAAGTGCTAACTGAGAGGGCGACCGACTTCTGTGGCATAGCGGTGGAGCGTTCAGCTACTGAGTTACAGGTCGAGGGTTAGATACCCGCTCAGTGCAAATATTTGTCCGCACTTTGAATATTTGCATTAATTTGGGTGTTTCTGTACGATATAATATATGAAAGCATCGATGGAATAAAACATCGTACAACTGAAATATCGCTACAGCGTGTTCGATATAAAAAAATCGAATCATCAACTTTCGAAATCAAATAGGGCACCCGATGTAAGTACCAAAAATCTATTTGAATAAGGCAGATTGCAGCATAAAATGCGTGCCCTTCGTAATAACTGCGGAATCTATTGCCTTCGTCAAACCCCTTTACAGACTTCGTAGTGATAAAAATTAAATAAAATTCCAATACTGTCTTACTAAGCCTGAGAATCGAACCCAGAACTTACTTAACAGTCTTATCCGCGACTCTACAAGGTAGTCAATATTATATAACTTACAAAGTATGTCAATTCGCAATAAACTTTCAATCAGGTAATGAAAAAGAAACATTTACTTGCTCCTACTCCGCAAATTAATATAAACTGTACTAAAACTACAATAATAAGTACTATTTACTCTAGCGAAGTTTGAGGTAGTCGCCTAACTTCGCTGTTGGGAACGCTCAATCCCCGACCTATCAGCCGGTTTCTGGGGCCGCAGTCTCGACATTTATCGCTACGACTTTGCTACCGAAATCGCAACATCTGTTGCAGTAACGATTCTTGCGTCAAAAGGTAGTCTGTACATTTGGGATGGTCAGCAATATAGAGATACTGATAAATCGTTACGTTTGCGATGATATTCATGAAGATATTCGCCAAAAATCGTTAGTTTGGGAAGTAGAGACTACCAAATATCGTTATGTTTGCGTTGCTATGAGTTAGCGACCGAATTCGGTAGCTAAAGCGTTGCGATAAATGTAGTGAATGCCGCCCCGGTCTGATTACGGTGCCCCTACTATGAATATAATAATAAACTACAGCGTCTATCGTATTCGCTTCAATAAATTTAGATAATTACTTGAAACTATTGATGTCTTCGTACCCAACTCGCGTCTATAACGCTCGCAACTGGAGTAAAAGAGACTAATATTTTTATGGTTACTTCAAAATATGGTACTAGTTACAAATTAATTTATACATGAGAGATTAATTGTACATTACATACAGATGCTCACGACTTTTTCTCTCCGGGGTAGGCAAAGAAAGCCCGCCATCTGATTCTGTTCTTACATACTTCACATGCTTCATCTACTGTCATTAAACCTTTCACGCAAATCCGCCGCTTTCAAGAACTTTTGACATGCCCTTTAAATTAATATGTGTGACCATAAAATAGTTTTCCACAACTACCCACTCTTAATTTTTCTCGATCCACGTTTTCTATGTCAATACTTTGACTTCGTCTTAGTATTCAACGTAGAATAAATGACTGTAAGTATTACACTAGCACTAGGTTCCCTCATAAAGGTAAGTCATACCGTAATGAGGACGCACTAGGAGCACATAACGTTTTATTAGTAACAGCATTAGTAATAGAACATAAATCATTAACGCCAATGCAGCTTCATGCAGTGCACAGTAACTTCTCATTAATTCATCCATGCACTCAATCGATGCTCTTCAACAATAAGCCCAAGATTCTGTAGGTACCTCATATAGGGCTAAGATATTATTTTAGATTATTGTGAAACTTTAATATTTCGTCAACTATAGTAGAAGAATATGTATGAACAATTCAATAACATTAGATCTCGATGTACTTACCATATTCATTGAAATAAATATTCGTTCATTCATTCAATCATTCATTCATTCATTCATTCGTTGTTCGTTCGTTCATTCATTCAAATAAGAGCCAGTGAAGACTGACCTGCACCCGAAGAAAAACCAGTTGGGATATATCATCATCATCATTCTCTGAACCTTTTCCCAACTCAGTTGAGGTCGGCTTTCCAGTCTCTTAACATTTAGTCTTCTTTTTATCAAATATTTATCATCTATTAACATGCCTGTGATGACTTGCCTATCAAAAAGTATTCATGGCTATTTTTTTTTTTCACCCATTCACTCTTTTAATAACCCGATTTTTTTTATTCCAACTGATAGGACAGCATAAATAATAATACTACGTACCCCTCCAGCTAAGCTAAATTGATTGTGTTAGAAGTGGGTTCACGTTGATAGTGTAATGGCAAGGATTCAAACCCAGAACGTCTTGATGGGCTGTCTCCTAAACAAATGAACTACCTTCCAGGTTTGCAGGCCGACGATCTTGACGTGACCTCAAAAACCACTACTCGTTTGTTCCGTGTCTTATAAATATTGTCCTATATTATGAAAATATCAGTGGCATCTTAGTATCAGTAACATGGACGTATAAACTCAATGGACGGGACGCGTCTAAGAATACAACTGACGACACTAGAGTTAGCCAGCTTACATAAATGTACAAGTCGGTACGCACTCACACACACTAGTCAGCTACTACGTAGCAAACGTCATTCGATTCAATCAATTTACGGGGCGAAAAAATACAGCATGTCTTGTATGATATGGTATAAAAACCGTAGCGATAGCAAGAAAAAATCAATCTATTTAGGACTTTCCAACTTTAAAACCTAACCTAAAATTCACTCACACCATGGTAAGCCACCGCCATTATTGGGACACAGTCTCGTCTTCTGTGGGTTCGGTCCTATCTTTTATACGTTCACGACTAGTAATAAATCATCCCTTGCTCTGACGTTAAGGAAAGGTTTTGTATAGTTTGTGGACCCACAATGACAGCGTCGTGGACCGTGCAATGTGGCTTTTACTCTCTAGATATTTACCCTAATTAATGTTCACAAATTATGTACTGCAGGCACTACGTTATACGTTAAAGTAATAAATGTCATCTTATAGTACTAACCAATTTGTTATCTGTCTGTAGTTACTTAAGGTAATTATCTTATCTACGACTTAATTTTTTAATTTATTTTTATAATTTATTTGAAGGAAGATTGACGAAACAGATATATGAGGCGAGGGTGAATGGGCAACCCGTAAAGGCCGACCTAGGCGTACATATTTGGAGACGTTTTGGAGAAAGGCCAGGTCAAGAGTACTTGAAGAAGCGAAAGGAGTATGCCAAGATCGTAGCAAGTGGAAAGATGTTGTCTCTGCCTACACCAATGGGAAAAAGGCGTGATTTTTATGTATGTATGTATGTATGTATGTATATATGTATGTATGTATGTATTTTTTATAGGTACTAGCTGTTGCCCGGGGCTCCGCTCTCGTGAAATACTGTTCCCGCTACCGTGACCTACGAGAACCTGTTACCGCGATAAAAAGTAGCGTGTATGTTAATCCAGACTATAATCTATTTCTGTACCAAATTTCAGCCAAATTCATTCAGCCGTTTTTGCGTGAAAGAGTAACAAACATACATCCAGACATCCAGACATACATTCTTACAAACTTTCGCGTTTATAATATCAGTAGGATTTACTCATTCCTTTTCATTTCAATCACTTCCCACTAAGCAAAAACATGAGTGAGTAAGATCAAAAATGTGAATAAATATATAAAGTACAGCAGCATGGCCGAAAGTTAGAACTAGCGCATACGAGAAATACTTCCAGTCTCATACATAGTAAGTTAACTTTGTCTACATTCTAAACTAAGCTATTTTTGCGAAGCCGTCCGTATACTTGGTAGGTACATACATATAGGACTCGCCGCCGCCGGTAAGTCCACGAATAAGTTAAAGCTGGATTCCATCGATCGTTACGTAATATTCTTTACCGGGAAAGGTATGTTCCTGTTTCGTGACTTGAGGGAAAATGTATTTTAGTTAAACTAAATTTGAATGTAAAGAAATGTTTAAATTCTACAGGATCCGATTCACTGAAATTATGTTTTTAGAAAGGTAAGAAAGAAAGGAAGAATTCGTTCAAAACTTAACATACGAAACATAGATAATATAAATATTACTACATTAAAACGTGTGACTTCAAAACTTGCGAAAAACTATGAAATTAAAAGTTCTTAATTTAGTTAAAAATTATTTAAACGATGAGTGATTCTAAAGGTTTAACAATCTCACTGTGAACCGTTTGTTTCGAAAGATCATACGGAATACAGAAGTCATGTCTTCACTTCTCTTTCGAATCGAATTGAAATCACGCGTTTTGATAATTATAGCGTTACTGAATCTGGCACCTGAAAAACATGACTGAATATGTATTTAAGTCAAACTCAACTGACCAGCGGCTATCCGTGGGGATTGGCGTCACGGAAAAAAACATACTTTCGCAGCAACGTGTATCGATATGTATATTTATTTATTTATTCCTCTCTACATCACTATTCTTACATGCTTACCCTAATATAATAGTGTGGTATTATAATATTAAACTAAGTACTTTTATAACATTATTACATGCAATGTTATTTTTGTGAACTCATTCAGAGAACATTGTAATTCTTCATTGTATACGCATATAAACATTAACGTGTACCGTATTACTTTTAACCTTATAGAGTGTTAAAAGTTATGCCTGCCATAAAACGCCGATGAGATTTCTGAAACAGTATTACCCAAATGATTACGTTCTTTAAATTTATAGATACCTAAACGAGTTTATACTCAGTCTTAGATATTTGTTATAGGGTCTGTTCATACTAGACAGTATCAAAAAATTCTTATATTTTTTTTTATATATATAGGACACGTCAATTTGATTTCACCTCGCCAGATGGTAAGCTGAAGGTAAAGTCTCAGGAAAGAGAGTCATCAATACACGTACCATGTTACCAATGGTGGCACTCAACTTGACGGCCTCATCAAAAGAAGATTGTCGTTGCAGCACCGCGTGACACCCACCGGTCCCACTAGTGCTGCGTTCCCAATCCCCCTTGTCCGGCTATGCACTTGCTGACCCCTGAACGCAATCCAACCGAGATTAAATTACTATGGAGGGTTTTTCGTGCACGATACAAGAAATACAATATGTACCTACAAATGCGAACTTAACTCTATAAGAGTTCTCTACCGGCAAACCTTTAAACAGTAGAGGTAGAAAACGAACAGACTTAAAAACGACATACTTTTTGTAAATACATATAACATAGAAACAACACCCAGATTAATGCAAATAGACATAATAATATATATTATTCATGCATACAAATATCTGTATTGAACGGGAATCGAACCATGCCACGGAGGTTGTCGCACATTGAGTTGTTGTGTGGTTGGAGCACATTAGAAAAGTTCACTCAACATTGTAATATTTAAAAATTATAACATAGAATATTACCGTCTTCATGTAAACGAGCCTTTACCTAACACGAATATTTGTATGCAATTACGCCAAACAATGGCTCATGGTATCAAAATACCAAGTAAATATACATTGTTTACACAAAGCAGTTTATGTTGATATTAAACCATATGTTTTATTCATAAAATATATATATTGCTTGTGTGCTCTCCAATATTGAACTTTGGTTCGATTATGCCTGTATAAATACAGATTGTTGATTTGCATTTGCATGGAGTTTACAGAACTAATAGTGTTCACTAATACGAGAAAAAACATTACTATGTAGTTACAAAAATGTACATGTCCTTTTAAGCGGGGCCTGAAAAAGAATTTGATGAGGCCGTCAAGCTGAGGGCCACCATTATGTCACTGTCGGTGTATGTAAATGAGGACCCCCTTCCTGAGACGTTACCATTAGCTTACCATCAGGCGAGGTGAAGTCATATTGACGTGACCGATGTGTATGAAAATATGTAGAAAAACAACCTTAAAATAACTGGAATTCGGCTTTCGCGTTTCTTTACTATGCCTCCGGTTCTATTTAACCGATAGTGATCAAACGTGTGTAAGATTTTAAGTCTGACCAAGACCTTTTAATAAAAAAAACCACATTAAAATCCGTTGAGAAGTTTTTGCATCTATCGCGAACAAACAGATAAATAGACAAAATATTCTAAAAAAAAATTTTTTTTTTCAAAATCATTCATATACTAATCAAGTATTTCTTAACATGTTTCTTTACCGTTTACATTCGCAAAAGAAATATTTTTCCGAAATCTAAAAGTAACCAAATAGAATTAGCCCGATATCTGTTGAACTGAATTCTTATGAAGGACTGCATACATGTATACATATACCTAGTCGTAAGCATAGTTGTGAGTATAAAACATTGTATTCTTCTAAAATCTAAACATATTATGCGGTCGATATTTTTTGGAAAAACACCACACTACCACATTCTAGAACCCATAATACAAACTAGTTAAACTAAGCTTACTCTGGGTCTAGAGAGCGCTGTGTAGAATGTCGTAAAATATGTATTTTTTATTTATTTTATTTATTCGACGAGGCCAGGGTTAAAATGAAAAAAATGGATACAAAAGGGCTATATTCAACAAACCTGCAAAGGACAACCCCAACTCTCATACAATCTTGGGCCTACACGTACAGGGTTGAAAATTAGCCAATATTTAGACCATCTAAGGACATTTTGTTTGCCTAATTTTCACGACGATTCACAATGGCCAAGTTTGTTAAATCGAGCATTGTTCATAGGTTTATTTAGGTTATGTTGTAATACATAATTCCAGTTTTAAAGCCAAGGTCTACAAATGTAGCAAATAACGGTGTCCGGTAATCAAGCAAGGGTCAATTAGTTCGAAAATCATATACCTACAATAAAATTCACACAGTAAAAGCAACAAAACAACGATCTCAAAGAGCCGAAGAAAAGCGAAGCGAATGAATTGTTTGTTGACATTTACAATGACAGGAGTGAAAATGACATATGACGTTACAGATAATTATGAATTCTATAAAATCAGTTATTTATAATCGATATTTTGACTTCCATTATGAAAGAGACTGGTGTCTTTCTGATTAGTTAACTGAATAACGAAAATAAAGATGCTACATAGCTATTTTGAAATCATTTAAATTATAAAGCCACGAATTGACAAATTAAATTAATAGTTATTAGTTATCGATTTGTTTACAAAATCCAATCGATAAAGTAAGCATTATCATAGAGCATTTACGAAGATCGGATTAAGTAAATTCAACGTTTACGAAGCTTGTTGATGAATGAAAATCACATTTTAAAACTTTTGTCGCACTTGGCCATTGCTGATTTTAATGAGGTCTAAACAAAATTATAACACAAAATAGACGAATTTTTTGAGGTAGGTTTGATGTCTGTACACTCGGGCCCAAAATGGGGTATCTCCTTTATGAATTCAACCGTTTAAGCACACAAAAAAAATACAAACGGTACCGATTGCAAAATTCCGTGAACGTTTCAAAGAGCGCACGAATTCATTATCTTTATTAATAGATCAAAGAAAGAATGAATCGTTAAAATAGAATCCAATTACCGTTATATCCAATGCAAATTGTTCACCAGATACCTTTACTTTGGTTTTATTTCTTAGAGAAATGATAGCACCGGTTTTAATATTAAGTCCTTTTAAACGGTAGACTGAGGATTTATAGACTACTAGCTGTTGCCCGCGGCTCCGCCCGCGTGGATGACGAAATCCGTTTCAAAAACTATCCTATCTCTCAAGTTGGATCGAACTGCACATGGTGTGCGAATTTTATTATAATCGGTTAAGTGGTTTAGGAGTCCATTGAGGACAAACATTGTGACACGAGATTTATATATATTAAGATAGGAATTATAGAGATCTATACACTATACATATTATTATAATAAATCTGTAACTGATCGGTGTCTATACATGGAAGATATAACGAGAAAAAAAATATTAAGGAAATTTATGAATGTAATAGATGCCAAAACAATGATTTTTAGAATTTTTGTCTGTTTGCCTGTGTCTCTGTTTGTCCGCACCAAATTTTTGTTCACGCTAAAATCAAAAACTACTAGACGGACTTTGATCAAACATGGCACGATTACTTATTATATTATATATTATAGGCTACTTTTTATACAAGCTGATACCCGTGGCTTCTAGGTGGTTTTTAGGTCGTTTTTGGTCATATCTCCTACTGAACCAAACATACGGTAAATTTTTCCGCTGATCAGAACCGGCGATATAGCAAAAAAACGCGAAAATCGACGTCCACGTGGGTGGAGCGGCGGGCAACAGCTAGTTAGGAATGTATGTTGTATGTATGTATGTATGTTGTATTAAACCAAAACAGTTTTATGCGCAGGTAGTTTGAAATGTGGAAAGTTCTCTTTTCCATTATTAAAGTCTAGTGTAATATATTGGGCGAATCGTAATTTTACACAGATGTAAATTTCCTGGATGCAAAGTGGACGCAGTTTTGGTGATATGCTAAGCGTAGTTGTATTTTATAACATTCCTATAAAATCTACCGTATTAATATATGTATTAATAAAAGGGAATTTATTAATATAATCGATATTTTTATTTATAATTAGAGACGGTGCTCTAATTATTAATAAAAATATCGATTATATTAATAAATTCCCTTTTATTAATAAGCTAGGTACCCTAACGCTGATGATAATGAATGAATCAGCATGAAATTCTCTACATCTTTCAAATGTAAATCTGTCGTTTTGTGAACCTGTCATTTTGCTAATCTGTCTTTTATGATTCAGACCATTTGTGACAAAATACAGTAAAATACTAACACCATAATTACCTAACTAATCTATTATCTTGCGTTTGTGGCATTCATCATTCAAACCATGAAATAAAAAAGACAGAAAGAAAGTTAAGGCCTTCGGGTCTTTTACAAATAGAGTTAAATATCTTACAAAATATTGCAAAGTACTTACTTGATTCAACCCAGGAATTCAGGAACACTTCTTCTGCGCAATTGGAGGACCGAGTGCTCTAAACAAACCTTCATAAAATCCAAAAGAACTGTTAAAATCATTTGAATATTTGAGAATGGTTTTGACATATTTTTTCCTAATTCTTCACCAAAAATTGTAAAACAAATGTCTTCTATAATTCGATATACCGAGTTACAGTTTTTTCTCTGTGTGGTAGACCGAGAGCTCAAGTTAATTGATCAAAACTTCCTCATTATACATTTCAGTTGAAGTTTGAACAATTTTTTCCTAAATTCTTCCTTAATTTCATAGGAAAATACAACCACTTTTAAAAAATGAGCCCTCTGTCCACACGCACACCATTTTTTGCTCGCAAAGCATGCGAACGGTAGTAAAACTATTGTACAGACAATACGTCTAAGCGTCACTTTTACGACTATTGTTCGCACAAAGGGTGATCTTATCGCTAGCTAAATCTGTTCCGGGGTAACTTTGGATGGATACAATGGTTTGAATACACTACACAATAATAGCAGAGTGTGTACCTAAAATCTGTAACAGTTATGACAGTTATTCTATCCACTGTAATAGCAATTGAGGGGGTAATGGCTAAGTAGTAATCAAACACATTGCAAGGTTCAGCAAAACTGACCAGGTCATTTTAAGATGGATTATCATTCTTTTTTTTTTTTTTTCATGATAGGCTTACGTTTGACCTCAATCTCACCTGATGGTAAGTGACGATGTGGTCTACGATGAATCACGCTTGCCTAGAAGGAACCTATTCACTCGTGACTTGAAAACTCCCAGGTTATAGCTTTCCGGAAACACAGACTCAGGCAAGGAATTCCACTCCTTAGCTGTACGCACGATAAACGTGTCAGCAAAGCGCTTTGTGCGTATGAGTGGAATATCGACCATATAGCGGTGGCGTGACGCTGTTCGTCTGGTCGTTCGTTGATGGAAAGGACTTGGAGGTATCAGGTTGTGCAATTCCAGAGCGCACTCCCCGAAATGTATCCTTATTCTTAACCCAATGAGGCGCCTTGGAGAGTCAGTTATAGTGTGGGTCTTGGTTCTCATACGAATATCTGTGGCATTCGTTACGAGTAGTTAGAGCCCTGAAAAGATCGACAATAACTGGTCTAGCTACAAAACTTCAATATCGCCAGTGCGTTGCGGAGGTCCAATAGCTTCACGAAAAATAATATCAAATTGATAGAAAAATAGATAGGTACTCTTTATTGTACACCAAAAGAATATAAACAGGATATACATCAATTTAACCGTAGGTACAATGGGTGGTCTTATCGCTGTCTGCGATTTCTTCCAAACATAACCGGCTATGGAATCAACTTTGTCAGCTTAGCTCAGCTTGATCGTGGTTAGACCGAAAGCCAACCCAAACTGAGTTGAGAAAAGGCTTGGAAAAGGAAGATCCTATTAACAATTGCTTATCAAACATACATTTGAATGGATTTATTTTAACATGTCGTACAGTCAGCGCCAAAAGTCGATTAACACCAAAATATTTACAAATCCTTTTTACATTGGGATACATAGGTCAGTCGTTAATTTATATGTAGTTTTATAATCTCCAGAGGACAAAGCTTATGTTTTATATATCTTGTTTATTGTTGTATTAAAGGTTTTAGAGCTAAGGTGATCAATAAATTAGAATTTATTAACCAACCTTTGGCGCTGACTGTACAATATTCAATTTGTTCTTCATCTGTGTAAACTTGTCTTAGAAGAATAAAACGTTTCGCTGGTTATATGGCGCTTAAACTGACGTTAGCTGTGCACCCGTCCTCATATATTATGTTAACTGCTGGGCCAAGCGTCGATTTATGTGAGGTCATCTAACGTCTAAGTTAATACGAGGATTGTGAAGATTTGGACACTGCAGGAAGCTTTTGGTATTTAAATTTTACGTAGAAGGAAGTTAAAATTTTTATTAGATTTGTATAGTAGAAATAAAACCAGCCATGTATATAAGTGCATACGTGGTAGTCATGACTAGTGATGGGCCAGGGCATAAATCTATATATATAGATGGGTTTTTGTCCGGCATTAATCGGGCAGATTGAATAAATGCCCAATTAAAACCCAAATTGACACTTGTTAGTTCGAGTTCTCGTACATTACAGGGTATATGTATGTAAAGTTTATAGGATTACTAGCTATTACCTATTGCTTCGCTCCTGTGAAATTCTGATTCAGTTTTCGCGTTCCATGGGCACCTATTCCAGAGATAAAAATATTATAGGTAGAGGTTTATCTTGATAACTAAAATGCTGTAACGATTTAGATCTAGTTAACCATGTTATATATTCAGTCTATTGTAGTTTCTGTCAACATTGTTCCTTATTCAAGTAGTGGCGTGTTCAGGTTGTGTTTAGAATAATAAAAGGAGAATTTTACTACAGGTTTTATCTAGAGCCAAAGTAAGTATACTAGCTCAACTACGAAAAACTTGTAATTATAAGTTCTAGAATGTAGATTATTCTGTAAATGATACATAATTTAACCCACTACGAGGGGTACAGTGAGCTCTGGTTACCCAACTCATCGGCGAGAACACAACACGATGATTATTATGGTCGCGGTCTTCTGTAGGGTGGAGGTACTACCCCAATCGGACTGCTCAGTTCACACCGGAGATACCGTCGTGTCCTACCTCATAAATATACATACATATTCATGCATACAAATATTAGCACTGAGTGAGCATTAAACCTGCGATGTAATGCTACACCGCTACACCATGGAAGTCGTCCAAATGAAACGAAAAATAAGCCTGGAAAGGAGAGGCAAACAAACTTGTAATAACATTTTTAATTAAAAGTGAACGGAGCAACAAAACTTACTTAAAAGCGAAGTATTCAGCTAAGGCCAGTTCTCGTAATTAAATACAGACACTTTATGAACTCCAATGGAATACAATTTTAGTTGGTAAGAGGGACGCAAAGGTACACTGGTGTCAATTTGATTGAAATGACCTTTTCAGTAAACTGCTGTCTTCAACTAATTTTTTTTTTTTTATATACCTTTATTTATATTGACACTAGACAAAAATGTACATTCGTCCATATTTAGTCTTAAGATATCTATGTAAGCTGACGTCTGAAAATGCAGCAGTAGAGTTTGTTGCGCCGTTTCTTCTCCACTAGCGCCTAGGAAGCGGTGGTAAACTTAGTATTAAGTAGTTTTTGACGTCAAAAAGATGTAATTACGTTGCACTATTTTGAAAAAATAAAGAAATTGAAATTGAAAATAATATGTAAACGGGAATTAACGCGATCATGGTATAGGTATATACATACCTTTGGAATGCCTGACGTTTCGACCAGGTTACACCGGCCGTGGTCACAGGCTGACTGTCTCAGCCGCTTTAGTTTTTTTTTTTTAGTTTTTAGTTTTATTTAATTCCCGTTTACATATTAGTTTAATCATGGAACGTGAAAGTTTAAAAGTTAATAATGCTGTCTTCAAGTTAAAGTGCGGAGTGAGAGTGGAATGCCCTGCCTAAGTTTGTGTTTCCGGAAAGCTACAAACTGGGAGTCTTTAAGTCAAGAGTAATAGTTTGCTTCTAGGCATGATCCATCGTCGACCACATCATCACCTGCCATTAAGTGAGATAGTGGTCAAACGCGGGCCTACCGACTACATAAAAAAAGATGGAAAACTGATAATTCAATTTTTATTTATTTGTATACACTCTAGATCACAACATATAACTTTTCATTGCAGAAAGTAAACAATATTATCATCTTCGCCGCTTCAAATAGATTTAATCGCTTGACTTGAGCGAACATTGGTATACCGTTAAACACATTAGTCTAGTCTAGACCGCCTGCGCTTTCAGTACCTAAGCGTTGTCAGCGAATTGTAGCAAGCGATGCAATCAAGTAATGGCATTCAGATAACCGCTGTTTAGACGGCAGACATTAGGCACTGATTGCTTCGTGTTTCAACCAGTTGTATAGATACTTTGGAAACTTTTGTAACAGAATTTGAAAAGTTTTTTATATACCACTTAGATGGCAGACAAGTACACGGCCCACCTGATTGGAAGTGGACACCGTGGTCTATGGACTTGTGCAACACCAAGGGCATCATACTCGCGTTACCAACCTTTGGGGGGGAATATTGGGAGAAAATGGGGGGGTTGAAAGTTTCTGTACTGAGAACACAAGAGAGGTAGGACACGACGGTATCGCCCGTCCAAAATGAGCTGTCCGACTGGGGTAGTACCTCCGCCCTAGAGAAGACCGCGGCCATAATAACCATCATGTTTTGTGTTCCCGCTGGTAAGTAGGGTAGCCAAAGCTCACTGTATCCCTCCTCCCCCACCCCTTCCTAGCCTCCCCGCCCCTTTAGGATAGGCAGCGCGTATGCGACACCTTTAGTGTTACACACGTTCATAGGCCACGGTGACCACTAGCCATTAGGTGGGCCGCGTGCTTGTCTGCCACCTAAGTAGTATAAAAAAAAGACTTTGGTCTCCTCGTTGACAGTAAAGAATCCCACCATTGAGCTCTGGCTACTCTACTTACCACCGGGAACACAACACAATGTTATTATGTTTAGAAAATGTGTTAATATTTCGAAACCGATTGTGAAATTTTCGGTCGGCAATTTTCCCATCTGAACCCACCATAACATTTAACACAATAGCGCTAAACTTTGAATCACTTAAGCGATTCAGTGTTAACTTAGTTCTAGTTCGGAGTTATTCGTGACGTCACTGTAATTACCAGCATTCAGACTAATATATGCCACTGTGTAAGTTTATGTGGGTATAAAGGGCAACGTAGACATAGAAATGAAATTGTGATTTTAAAAGGAGGTACGATTTTGAAAGGAGGTAGGACACGACGGTATCTCGGGCGGGTTAATTATAAAGCGGGGTCGTGAAAAAGCATTTGATGAGGCCATCAAGTTGCGATGAGAACCCTCTGAGACTATACCTTTTGCTTACCATCAGGCGAGGTGAAGTCATATTGATGTGACCGATATAAAAATAAAACCTCAAAGATATTTTTCATCTAACACCCCGGTGCTAGAAAACGTCCATTTAGAATCTAGTCCACGAAGAGCTACTACGACTAGGCTAGGTGCTATTCACACAGGTGCTATTCGGGCAGGTGCTCTACGTGGACTAGTCCAGGTGCTATTCAGGCAGGTGCTCTACGAGGACTAGGCTAAGTACTATTCGTGCAGTTGCTATTCGGGCAGGTGCTCTAAGTGGGCTCATATTTTTCATCATACAATACTTCAATGTTATTGTCAACAAAATTAAATACACCTCAATATTAAATCTCAATTTCAGGCGACCTTGTTAAAATAATCGTTGCTATGATTGCTACTCACGTATGTTAATTATCATTTAATATTCCTTCAGCGTGAATACTTGCTTACCTACTTATATCTCGCCGCAAAATATTCATATACTAGCTGTGCCCCCGACTTCGTTCGTGTGATTTTAGGTTTTAGGAGGGGGGGGGGTCGACTCTTCAAACTCCTCGACCCCCCCCCCCCCTCCCCCACTAGAGTCAACCGCGCGAGTGTGATACCCCTGATGTTGCACACGTCAATAGGCCACGGTGACCGTTTCCTATCAGGCGGGCCGTGTGCTTGTTTACCACCTAAGTGGTGTAAAATAAAAACATATAGCGTGCATATCAGCTATCAACAGCACTACACTCGTAGATAAATAATGAAAATTAATTAATAACTAGACTATAACTAGTGATTTTCTTTATACATCCAAGTACAATATAATTTTGTCAATAAAATTTATATTTGCTATTTAGAAATACTTAAATATTCTAAAAACATACCATTCACAGTTAGGATCATTCAAAATTTGTTTCTTTTTATAAATTCTCAATATTCTTACCATAGCAAGGCAAGTCCTCGGCCCTTTGGTAGGTTCAAAAGGGACTTGGGTTGAACCCGCAGAGGCACTTTTAGAATTTTAATGTAAAACCGGGTAGGACTCTACAGTGGTTAATTCACAGGTACTTTCTGTTACAATTGGAACCTTCTATCCCTTTCCTTAGGGTAGGTGTATGTGTGTCATGTGGTTTAGAACATGGACCTAAAAAATTTACGGACGGGATAGCGTTGAAAACAATTATGTGTCACAAAAATAGCGGCGGCTAACTATGTGTGCAGGGGGGAGTTGTGAGCTCTGGCTACCCTACTTACCGGCGGGAATACAACACGATAATTATTATGGCCGCGGTCTTCTGTAGGGTGGAGGTACTGCCCCAGTCGGAATGCTCAGTTCAGACGGGAGATACCGTCGTACCCTACCTCCTACCTGAAGCTGAAATTTCCTGTGCACCCTGCCAATTGTTCATGCGTAAACTTTGAAGACGAAAGCATGATCAATTCTGGGAGTAGGTATTTGATGGTCAGTGTTCGCCGTTCGGCAAACGTCTATTCATTCGGCGAAACTTAGTAGGTATGCGGTAATCCTTTTGTTTTAATCTAATCGGATAACGCTACGGGCAGTTAAACTTCTTGAAGCCAAACTGTTCTTTGTCTTCTAGGTAAGTATCTATACTATTATAAAATCGTATTGTGGCTGTGTCTGTACATTGAAGAGGTTTAAAAAAAAACTAGGGTTATGTTATATAGACGATTCTGGAGACAAAAATATATATTTTTAATTATTGCCTGTTTGTAGGTTTGTTTGTAGTTCTTGCCTGTTGGTAGTGCATGCGACTGCTACACAGGGAGCGTGGGTTCGATTCCCGCTCAATGTATGCATGAATATGTCTATTTGCATTGGTCTGGGTGTTTCTATGAATAATATGTATGTATTTACAAAAAAAAAGTATGTAAGTATGTTTATCCGTATTCTAGAACCCATAATACAAGCTAGTTAAACTAAGCTTACTTTGGATCTAGAGAGCTCTGTGTAGAATGTCGTACAATATTTATTTATTTTATATATACGCGTAAGGTTTTTATTTTTTACGCGAAACCCTAATTGTTTCGCCAAAATTAAAACAACTTAAGTTACTCCTTGATACATCAGCTGCCAGTAAAAGTCCATCAAAATCGGTTCAGCCGTTTCAGAGATTAGTCGGAACAAACAGACAGATAGACAGACAAAAGTTGTAAAAAATATTGTTTTGGTATATATACCGTGTATACATCTAAATGCACTTAATATTACAATCAGACATCCCAATTTTTTTTTGTACAGCCTTCCTTTCCCCGTATGTTTCAAAGGATATTGTAAAGGTATATTATTATGTATTGTATGTATATGATATTATGAGGTATACCGAGTATGAAAGGCATTGGATTTCATAATGTCAGATTTGTGGAATTTTATCATTGGGACGGGACGGACTGACCCGGAACATTAAGATGAAACAAAAATATTTGGGGCAAACCACACGGCGACATTGTTAGCTAAAGTATACATTTTTGTATTTGTATAGGTTCCATGGATGGTTAGAAATGGACGAAATACTTATACATTTATCGAGTACTACCATTTTCCTAGCTTATTTTTGCATCGGTCACATCAATATGACTTCACCTCGCCTGATGGTCAGTGGCGTAACAATAGGGTGGCAGGGGTGGCAAAATGCCACGGGCCCCCGACCCAAGGGGGCCCCGGCCCAAGAGGCCGCGAGCGCAAAAATATTTTTTAGCATTGTACCTGAATATTTTATTTTATTTGAAAATTATATTTTTATAAGTTCTGGGCCTAGATTGTGCTAAAGGCAAACCACTGTCATGCCACTGATACTATTCAATTGTAGACTTTACCGCTATACAGTTAAAGTCTAAAATCAAATGAAAAGAGTTCATTAAACTTTTCGATTCGCTCTACAAAATATCATTTAGGTAATTTTAAACTTTAACTTGATAACAATAAAGACCAAAATTAAATGGCATTTTTTGTAGTGTCAATAGTATGACAGTACTTAGCTTGTTTTAACAGATTCGAGGCCCTGTTTAAATCTAAAGTGAGACAACTAAAGACCATACAATTTCAAGTTAATGGTTAAGCATTACAACCAACCTCAACAAAAAGATGTTGATTCATTTTTAGAGATGTACATTTGTACAGACCTACATATTACCAGTGACGAGTAATTTTACTTATGACCGTCAAATACTGTCAATCAAAATACCTGTAAATAGCACATTTCTATTCATTTTAGAACGCATCCATAATAGGTTTCTATAAATATTTTGTCGCAGTACGTTGCCGTTGGTAGCGCAGGCGAGCTAGCAAACACTATGTTAGGGGAATCCCGGGCATGGAGTGGAAGGACCGACTTGGAGTGGAAGGACCGACTTGGGCAACCAAGCGCGGGGCACGCCGTTGTAGCGGCGGTAAGACCCGTCATGGAGGACTGGCTGGAGAGGCCTCACGGGGGCCTCTCGTACCGGCTGACGCAGGTGATCTCTGGTAAGGGGTGCTTCGGGGATCACTTGTGTCTGATTCGGAAGGAGCCAACGCCCGAGTGCCATCACTACGATGCGGGCGAGGACTCAGGGCTGCACACGCTGACCGAGTGTCCGGCGTGGGAGGTGCCTAGACAGGCCCTCCTGGCAGCCCTCGGGGTGGGAGTCCTCACACTGCCGGTGCTGATCGCAGCGATGGTGCCGAGTGCGGATGCGCGGTCGGCCGCCGCCTCATTCTGCGAGCAAGTGATGCTCGAGGCGGCGGAAAAGGTTCGGGAGAGGCTGCACAGAGCTCTCCCGCACGGCGGCAAGCGCGGACGCCTAAGGCGTCGGAGGTGTAACGACCTCCGTCCTCCATGAGCGCTGGCCTGGGGGTGATGGGAGGAGCCGCCTGTCACCCTAGCAGAAGCAGGCCGAAGCGGCGGCGCGCGAAAGCGCGCCCTTCCCCTACTCCGGGGGCTTGACGGGAACCACGTAGTTCCCAAACCCGAGGGGGCCCTCTCGAATCCGGAGATGGCCCGGGTCAAGCCGGGGTACGAGGGAATTGCTCTTTGGGCCACCTTACACCCTGGCGTCAGAAGACCCTAGACAGCGTGCAGTTTTAGTCGGTAAGAGTCCGACATAACCTGCCCAGCTGGCCGCGGGGTGGGTATCCATGAGGATTTCCGCACGGAAAAAAAAAGGGGGAATCCCGGGCATCCGGATTTTATATTTTTTTATGAGGGCACGTGGTGCACCCGGGCAACGTAGGCGAGCAGCGCCTCCCACTCGCCACAGGAGACCAGAAAGGGTCAGTTAGGGTGCGAGGGATATGCCTATTAGGTAACCTTACATCCTGGTAATTAATGCTCGAGACGGCGTTCGATCCCGACATAACCATCTCCGTGGTATCCATTTCCGCACCATAAAAAAGGGAAACAACTGAGCGAAGAGTTTTGGCAGGTAATCAAGTGAATGCCGCACTGCATAATTTTATGAACAGTCAGAACAGAAAATAATCTAAAGAGGCACGACTTGCTGTACATAGAAGAGTTCTCGTTCCCACATCGATGTATGGGTATATATGGTAGTGAATGTTGGGTGTGGCAGAAGAAGCATGAAAGTAAATTGAATGCTGTAGAAATGAGAAGTAATAAGAAGGATAGCTGGAGTAAAGCTGATGGACCGAGTGAGGAACAGTGTGATAAGGAAACGTTGCGGTATAGTTGAAGATGTAGTGACCAAGATAGAGAAAGGGATACTAAGATGGTTTGGACATGTAGAGAGGATGGATGAAAGAAGATTGACAAAACAGATACCAATATGAGGTGAGGGTGAATTGGCAACCCGGTAAAGGCCGACCTAGGCGTACATAATTTAATCAAATCCAAGACGTTTTGGAGAAAGGCCTAGGTCAAGAATAGGTACCCGCAACCGGCGTGCGTGTATGAAAAAAAAAATGAAAGTTGAAGAAGCGAAAGGGGTATGCTAAGATCGTAGCAAGTGGAAAGATGTTGTCTCTGCCTACCCCAATGGGAAACAGGCGTGATTTGTATGTATGTATGTAATGTATGTGTGTATGTAAAAAAGGGCTCTGGTACTGGCTGCGTATTCTTTGTGTAATTATTTTGACATTGGTTTTGGTTACGCTGAAAATCTCAAAGTTTATTAAAATTAAACTGAGTACAACGTGACGATTTTTACTGATAGGGCCCCATCAACAGAATTTGCCACGGGCCCCAGATGGTATAGTTACGCCACTGCTGATGGTAATCTAAAGGTAAAGTCTCAGGAAGGTATCGTATGGTAAAGAATTCAATGAAATATTGGAGCATACGAAGGTAGGACACTAGGTATTCTCCCGTCCGAGCTGAGTAACCCTACTGAGGTAGTGCCTTCCCTCTACAAAAGACACTGGCCAATATAACCATCGTGTTGAATTCTCCAGCATTGTCAGCACAGTAACTCTCTCTTACCCACCTGGCTCCCAAATACCTGCACCGATCCCTCCTAACTCCCTCCCAATTCAGGCTCGGCAGCGTGAGTGTGACGTCCATAGGCCTCGGTGACCTCTTCCCATTAGGTGAGCCGTATGCTTGTTTGCCACCTAATTGTTATAAAAAAAAAACACCTAAAGAAATGAACTTATAATGTGCGCTCATCTCCTGGCCCCCACCCGACATTTTGCATGTGATTCCACTGCACCGCGGTCGTAAACACTTGTAATTAAGTAAACTACAGCGCTGCAGCGCTTAATGCACACTATTACGTGAGCAGTATGAGATAACGCACCGTATCCACTTATGGCAGAGATATTTGTAATTATTATTTGTAGTATATTTAAAAATGGTGCATCATACATATAAATATGATGTACTGTTCTATGCCCTCGGTTCCGCCCGCGTGAATGTCTAGTTTTCCGTTTTTACCCGACTGCGGCAGCGAGGGTAATGTGTTTCGCGCGTATGTATGTATGTATGTAGTTTTCTTTGTTTCCCTCTACAGGCCTAACGACTGGACAGATTTCGATGAATTAGGTCTCAAATGATAGTTTCGGTCTTTTCGGGTTTTTGAATTTTTTAATCAATTATTTTTTGACTATGGGTTGTACTCAACCGACTGCGATCAAATATGCGTAAGATTTTAATTCTGACCAAGACCTTTGAATACCTAATGGAAATCGCATCGAAATCTGTTCAGTACTTTTTGCGTCCATCGCGAACAAACAGACAAACAGCTTCATCTGAAAGTAGTTGTAACATTCCTAGCTGATTATAAAAAAATTTATACAAAATAGAACCAACTTACCTTCTTTTTTAAGTCAATTAAGCATATTATTACAACCTTTTTTCAGAATATAAAAAATACTTTGTTGAAAACCGCATCGAAATCGGCTTAACAAAGCTCGAGATAATCGCAGATAAAATACATACAATAAAAAGATACAAGTCAAACGGTGCATCTCCTTTTGAAGTCGGTTAAAATAAGTGAAATGAAAAAAGAATCCATTGTACACGTAACTTTATTTTTATTATAACGCAATTTCAGCTTTTTAAAGCATTCGCATAAAGCACTTTTGAATTTTCTTGTATGATGTTATGGCTCGCATACTTATGTAGAAAGTGAATGTAGGTTAATAGTCTAATGAAATTGTAGATTTATGCTTCAATACCTAATTCTTCAATTTTGTGTCACTTACACTTAGGTGGCAGACAAGTACACGGTCCACCTAATGGGAAATGGTCTCAACACTTGCACTGCTGACCCTGGAGGCGGAATTTTTCTGAAAGGGACGGGGTGTTAAAGGGGAATTTTCTTCTGAAATACTAAAAACACTAAAAACAATTTTTTTCTAATGATAACGACTATTCGAAATATTTTTTTTACTTAACTTACTTAAAATTAAAGTAAATCTCGCACATCGATATGACTTCTAGATTGTTTTCAAATTGCCGTCACGTTTTTTTTTTACTCTTAGGTACGCTACCTGAAACAAGCATTTTAGCTTAGCTGGTCGGGTGAAGTGAAATATTAGTAATTTCGCTTGCGTCTATTCTTTTACAAATTAAAAATAATAAAGAGTAGTACATTTATTAAAGGCATATAAACTGAAGTACGAACCAAGTGCCCTTAAACACCCTTTGTAAAAACTTACTTTCAAGAGGAACCTTCTTCTCATGTATTATCACATACATACTCACGCCTTTTTCGCTCTGGGTTAGGCAGAAACAACAGCCAGCCATCTACTTCTTCCTTGCATATTTCTCGAACTTTCCCTACAGCCATTAAAACTTTCATGTATGCTCGACGGTTTCGACTGCATTGCGTCCATTGCGTGCATTATTCAAAAAGAGCTTAAAATTTTAAAGGGTTGGTTACGAATGCGTGACACCCCTGACTATACAAGCGTCCGTAATGGTCCCAAAAATAAAGATCTACTTTTTTATATAGCAACAAAATCCAAAAGCTGTTGGGGTTTAAGGGGTTACACTCATAACAGTCCACACACTTACGTAACTTTTAAAAACCTACCCTTTACAATATCTATTCTGGCATTCTCTATAGACGACAGATCGAAGTATTTTACTGTTCAACTTTAAATGAGATACCATTTTATGATGCCTTTGTAGGCACAGTTTTTCCTAGTTTGATCGAGTTTTCTACTGTTTTTTGGCAATTTTATATTTATACTCTTATATGTAGGTACTTTATAACGATTTTGTTTCTGAATTTCGTGGCAAAATTGGCCTTCAAAAGTCTTGATTGAAAATAGTTTTGGCAGGCTTCATTGTTCACAAAAACATTTTTTTTTTCAGAAAACTACTACACTACAGATAGACAGCCAAATAATTAGTTGATATCTAAAGTAATAACCTCTAAAATGAGACTATCGCTGGATAAATTGTATTTTGAATTTTTATATGAATGTTAACATAATTTTAATGTCTTTAAAACTTCATTCGTGTTTATAGTTAAATTTATCTTTATTTAGTGTCCGTGTGACAAAACAAAATAAGATGCTAGTTAGGTAGGTACATTTATACAGCAAGTATACAGTTATCTCACCAAAAACATGCCTGTTAAAAAGGGGGCCAAGTTCCTATCGGCTAAAGGTTCACCTAGAAAAGGATTGAAATCCAATGCCAAGTTTAGGTGCACTTTAAAATCGATCATAATCATCTAAATTTCTTATTATTATTTTTTTGTTAATCTACATATAACGCACGACCTGTGTGCCAAATGCCAAAGATAAAATAATAGAATTTCAAATAAATACTATAATATCAAACTAAATAATATTAGATTTCTTTTTAAGGCCCGAATACGTATGAATTAGTAAAACCTTGAAAATGTAGTAACATAAAAATTAACCGTAGTCAAGTCTCCCATTGTCCCCCAAAACGAACAAGACGACCACATACATAAATTAAGCAAGAATAACGTCCAAACTTTTTAGCGGTTTCGCTCTAAACTATTCTATCCGCCTTCTTGCATCTCTAGAGACGAAACTCGAGCACAGTTAATGCCTTTATTCCACTGGGCCTCAACTTATAATAGAACGGAGACCGAACCGAAATTCTAATTTGTTTATTTATTTAATTAAACTAGAGCAGTTTTGGTAATAGGTTATTACTGCGGTTTTATGTTTCGTGAAATTTAAGGTGAATAGGATATTAGAATTATTTGGAGAATAGAAATTACAATTGTAATGTTCTGTAGAGGTGAAAGTTATTCAAATTTCTTGTTCTAAAGTCTAGAGTCTAGTATATACAATCGGTATTCATCATGTTTTAAAATTAGTAGTTAAAATTTATTTATATCGCTTTAGAGTCTAGAGCGATATAAATAAGTTTCAAATTAATTATGGCATACTTATTTATTAAATTTCATGGTTTCAAAATTTTATGAAAGTTTCTATACGTATTTTCTATAAGAGTATAAGTTACCTCCTTTTGAGTCCTCTTACACCCTGGTGTTTGAAGACCCAAGATGATGGCGTGCAGTTTTAGTCAGTTCAAGTTCGACATAACTGCCCCACTGGCTAGCATAAAAGACACGGCAAAAAATATAAACTACCTTTTTTCCATGCGAAAACCCCCTGAACAGTGTCCTCACCTGGGACTTGAACCGACTAAAATCACACGGCATCTCTCGCAGTTATATATAAGTAATCAGGATATAAGTTACCTGTATCCATTTAGATTTCTACTTCAACCATAAATAAAAGAAGGTAGCAGATAAGCTTAACTTTCTTAACCACCATTTATCTTGTCGAAATATTGACTATTAATTACACTACTACTACACTATGCTACCACATGAGTATACGCCAGTTTATTCATTTATTTATTTATTCATAAACAATTTTTACATTGTGTTTGAACTCCTTATAAAACTAAACAAAACAAAAGCAAGCATGAAACACACAACACTATAAATTAAATTAACATTCTGTGATCAAGATTATCTAGATTACGTAAAATAACTGTGGACCGTTTACATGGTCTGTCTGGAATCTGGCACTTCAATATTATGATAAATTCATCAAATTCAAATTACCATAAATCAATGTTGGCGTTACAGTACCATAGATATTCATGTGATGCTACCATTCGAAATAACAAATGAATAAAGCCTGATATACACTGGTTCAGAACTGACTCCGAATTCGAGGCAAGTTAATTCTGCCCCGAATATTGGAGTCAGCACTAACGCCACAGCGCTCTACTGAAAATCCAAATCCATTTACACAATGTCTGTATCGGGTTAGTAACTGACCTTGTGTAAATCGGCCTTAATATTGTGAAGGAACTTGGCAAAAAGTAAACGTTAAGTGTCGTCCTATTAATGAATGAATGAATGAATGAATAATTTATTAATAAAAACAACAATGGTTCAATACTTCTTCATTAATAGCTGAAATTCACTTGCTATATAATCAAAATACCTGCCGGAACTTGTAAAGGAGATGTTTCATTTTCGGCCATCTAACAGCACAACCTGGAGGAGGCCTTCACCCGCACGGGGGTTCCTATGGAAGGAATCAAGTAAATATTACCTTAACTAATAAATACTAACAAAAACTACTTTATTTCACTATAATTACTAATCTACTAAACAAAATGTTACTTACTTCATAGGAGCAAATAAAAAGGCTTTTTATTTTATTTATTTCTAATTTTATTTGTATTTATTTGTATTTAAATTTGTAATGGTACACAATACAGAATAAAAGATAAAAAATACTGGCTATTGATAAAAGTATTTATCTAGTTAAAATCCGCCCATAATACGAGGCAATATATTATAAGAATTGAATAGTGAAAAATGAAAACTACAATTGCCTATTTATATTTTTTTAAGTAGTGTTCAATTTAGGGCCTAGGGTCCATACATTTGTTAAACATCTCCTTTAATAACATTGTTGTTATTATTCGATGGTTATGTATAATTTTGCTGCTTTTTGCTTTCTATCAATTGAAATGTTTTCCGCGCCACACGGCAGAATATGCTGTACTTAAACCAATTTATAAAATCTAATCATGTAACCATAATTATCTTCCTTATAAAAGAAAGTCGTGTTAGTTACACTGTTTATAACTCAAGAACGGCTGAACCGATTTGGCTGAAAACTGGTAGGAAGGTAGCTTAGAACCAAAAGACGGAAATAGGATACTTTTATTTCTTTTTTTGGAGTGGATGGTGGAGAATGGAGTGAAGTAGAGTGAAGTGGAGTGGAGTAGACAGTGGAGTGGAGAGTCATTTTATTGGTGGTGATACTGCCTTCTACGCGTGCGAAACCGCGGGCGAAAGCTAGTAAGGAAATAAAGATTGATTTGATTTGCAATATTTTCTTCCTCTGCAATACTTTTTGTATAGAAAGAAAAATTTAAATGCCTATTTAAAAATCATGAATGTCTTTGGTGTAACATACTCCAAAGAGGCTGAAAATAAATTCCACATTTACCATTAAAATGACAAGACGGCACAATGCTTTATCAAACAGATAAAGGTGATTGGGTCAAGTTGGAATGGTACTTGCCTTTCAATTTCCGTAGCTATCTGAGACTGGGCGGCATTTGAACCGTGTGAGGGTATGGTGTAAGTGGTGAGACGTAGAGATGAACTATGCAATATCAGTACTGACCTACCTCAGGCGGCAGAGGGAATGCTTTGACCAACTAAACTACCTCAGGTAGCTCAGATGGTCAGAGCATTCCCCCCTTTTTTTTTCCGTGCGGAAATCCTCGTGGATACCCACCCCGCGGCCAGCGGGGCAGGTTATGTCGGACTCTTACCGACTAAAACCGCACGCCGTCGAGGGTCTTCTGACGCCAGGGTGTAAGGTGGCCCAAAGAGCATTTCCCTCGCACAGAGAGCATTCCCCCTGTAAGTGATTGGTCACGGGTTTGAAGTCCCGTCCTGGATGTCCTATTTCATTTAACAGTAAAAGTATGTCAATAAGTTTGAAATGTTTTGTAAAGTAATTCAAAAAATGTGAAACAAATAATAAAAAGAATTAAAATCCCGACTGCAAAATCGCCCCCGCATTTGTCTTAAACCTGAACTCCCGACTAACTTTATCTAAGCCTTGAGTCTCACCCCTGTCACAACTTTGTTTATAAAGAGAACTTCTATATAGATACGTTTTATGTGATACACTACCATTTTTACTACTTACTGTTTTATTAGTTTTGTCAAAGCATACGTCTCTGAGACTCGGTTTAATAG
This sequence comes from Lithosia quadra, assembly GCA_963576445.1. Classification (NCBI taxonomy): domain Eukaryota; kingdom Metazoa; phylum Arthropoda; class Insecta; order Lepidoptera; family Erebidae; genus Lithosia; species Lithosia quadra. The sequence goes on along the minus strand of OY754899.1, from coordinate 3,947,427 downwards.
AATCATCATGGATCTGTGAAATACAAACTATATTCTACGAATAGTTCTGCTCATGTGTTTATTGAAGTTGCTTACTTTGTCATGCTCAAGCCCCTGGTGTGAGAATATCTAGGTACAATCATGGTCTAAGAATTCTAGGTCTGCCATTTTTTTAAATTAGACACGTCAACATGACTTCACCTCGCCTGATGGTAATCTAAAGTCTTAGGACCGGAGGTCACCACTACATACACCGATAAGGGCTGCAGTAGTGGCCCTCAGCATGACGGCTGACCCGAACCTGTCTACCCTGCATACCACTGTCTACCACTACTTTCCGCTGTCTACCGCTGCCCGGCACATGCAACTACACTGCCTACCATCTTTCGCTGGAGAAACGGGATGTGACGTCCCTACAACACAAAGGGATGATCATCCGACCAAGCGAGGTGATCACGCCTGGCGGGCCGCGGCCCAAGGGTTGTCGTTGAGATCTTGTATATATGTTATACTAGCGCGTGAACTTCACTTTCGCGATTCAGGATTCAGTGACGTAGTAGTAGTATCTAAGTAGTTTGCCATGCTATCACTAGATGGCGCTGGGTATATGTGGTATCGTCACACTGCTTACCTTGCGTGACTGCTACTGCGAGGAACTTCATCAGGCGCTAATGCAGGACAGTGACTATCTACTACCGCAGCGTTACTTGGTTCGAAGCAAAAACGAATTCCTTCCCCCCCCCCCCACTATCACTTATGAATAATACACCTCATTAATTTATAAACTACAAACCAAGGCTACAACATATTACATCAAGTTCAAAACTAATACTCCTTACTCTCTCCAACTACCTACACAGAAGGCCAACTGCAACTTTATTTCCATTCAGTATAAGACAAAGAAAATGATTTATTAAACCATAATAAAGAACTAAGGCCAAAGAGAAAAGATAATACGATAATAGACACACATATAAGTCCAGTAATTATGAAGCGTATCAGAAAAAGTATCTTAGCAAAAGTGTTTGATTGAAAAGAAATTTCTTCCTTGCTGCTGAGATTATAGGTGCTAGTTTAGCGTGTAGTTTTCCAAAGTTGATATCGTCGGAGTAACAAAGGTATGGAATATATGTCAGGCTGTGTTCGATACAGGAAATTGAATAACAAATCCTTCAGTGTGGCTGCGAATAAGTGTTTGTATCCTGCATTCTTGATTTACACCCGCACTGATTTGTACCACCGATCGCCCAATGTTAGTATGCTTTGTCATTTGTAGGCATACTGAAACGTCTGTTCTAACTGGAAATACTACGAGTATTTTACTATTATGCCCGTTCCACTTTTTTAACCGGCTTCAAAAGGAAGTTCAGTTTTTGGGCTGTATGTCCACGATTATCTCGAGTTTGGTTGAACAGATTTTAGATATGGTCTGGAGAAGATTTTAGTGCAGTTAAACGACTTAAAGTCGGTAATAAGTCGGTTCTAGTGAGTCGCTAGCGAGTCGCCGCAACTCGTGGCGCTATGAAATTGTCAGCCGCAGCCTGTCGTCGCGTCAAGACACCGGGCTATCGCTGTCACCTGTCACCAAGTATGCACCTATGGTTATAGTTTCATGTTAAGTATATACAAAAACAATTACCTTCAAACGAGTATTAACGTTAACAAATGCTCTAAACACACAAGTTATTGGAGCCCCCTGCTTGCCGAAAAATCTGCACAATACACAGATAAATCCGACACGGATATCCTTAACGGGAAAACCCTATTGTGTCTTGAAGGCTCATTTGACCTACTTCGTGGCAATTAGTTTGTTTCTTTTGATATATCGATATGTAGTTTTATGAGACTGTATACCGTCGTCGTTTATCGAGTTTGTTATCTTGATATTGCACTGCAAAAAGATGAAATTGAAGATGTATTTGGTACAATAGGGTGTGAAAATAGACATGCCGGCGTTCTAGAAAAGTCTAGTGAAGATTTGAAATTTAAAAACATCGGCTGGTGTGATGTGTTGTATGATACCCAACAAGATATTCATCTAGACTATTCTTGACCTTTTAGGCCTGCAAGTTAGGGACACTGTGGTTCCCAAACCCGTTGGGTTCTATCTCGAAGCCGGAGATGGCTCAGGTTAGCCAGCGTGCGAGGGAAATGCCTTTTTGGTCCCTCGAAGACTTGAGACGACGTCCAGTTTTAACCGGTTTAAATCCGACATAACGCTGGCTCACTGCTAACTCCGGTAGCAGAGATTACTTCGACAGTTTAGGTTTGTGGAGAAATAAACGATTATCAGTTTCTGCATGGAAGTGTAGCTATCTAAAACAATGTAATTTTTCTTCGATCGTATAATATCTACAGGTCGCTACATTTTATTTTCATTTTGAATTTATTCACAAGACAGAGGCAGCTAATTCCAAACAGTAACTAAATTCAAAATATTATATTAAACATTTACGCCCAAAGTCCATCAGAATACAAAACTTCAAAACTCCCAACATAATCCTGAAGGATTTGTAAATTCATTACCCGCGATAAAAGTTCTACTGAATTAAAATGGAGATTATCAACTTAGAAGGCGGTGAAGTTGGATGATTGGCAATTTTTTATACCGCCATTAAACGACGTTGCAGTTATTAATAAATGGCCCTGATGAATAATAAAGGAGGCAGTTAATCACTGCCTTGGTTGTGTTTAGCTTGCGTCGAAATTTGCCTCGTTAACTTGTTGTTGTAAAGGCCTTGGCACACCACGTTTTTTTAACGCGCTGAAGATCTGCACTACGTGTATAATCAGCGTGGGGAACGCATAGAGAACGCACTTGTCAAAACTGCGTGTTAAAAAAAACGTGGTGTGTAAAGGCTTTAAATAAAATTAAATCGATACGGTCAGCAAACGCATGCCTGTTGGTTTGCACGACGTGTACTATCTGCTAATAGGTGTTGAGAACATAGAGATAATAGCTCCATGGTTGAGATGTGCAGAGAAAGCGCTTATTAAAAACGCTCTTTTTGGCGCGTTAAAAAAGTGGTGTGCAAAGGCTTTAAGAGTGACTGTTTGAGATCTTGGATGAAATGACAAGGAATTTCAAAGAAAACCGCGACTTCCTATGGGGTATAGTTATAAGTCTTTGGTGTATGCAAAGTTAACGTAAGTTATGAAATATCCGGACTGGCGTGCAAACAATAGTATGTTTCAAACTTGCAACTGAATTATAAATGTGAATATGTAGCGTGACTGTACCCCGCTGGATGGTAAGAAGCTAGATGGTAATAGGTGCAATAGTTCCAAAATCCTCAACCTTATAAAACATCTCACTAAATTCGGCCTCACTAACAAATAATGACATAACTACGTTTAAAAAACCTACTTTACAAACTAAAAACTTAGTTTTTTTTTTACTTTTTAGTGTACAGAAATAGAAATGTACCTATTTATGAGGTTTATTATGTACAAAAGCATCAAAAACAGAATTTTTGCCGTAAATGTGACGATTCCCGTTCGATTTTCCCAAGATCCCAGCATCAGATCCTGATATCCTGGATATGGGACCACCTCTTACAAACAAAAAAAAATTCTAAATCCATCCATAATTGGCATATCGCGTAACATATCTACATACAAAAAAATTGGTTGCCTGTAAAGTCGGTATACGGGCGAAAGTTTTACGTGACAACGACTTTGAGTGGTAAAATAATTTTTATGTCTGTCTCTCTCGCTCTTAGGCGGGCTAACCATGCCCGAGTGGAAGGGACGCGTGCCTCTCACTCGCTCTCATTGTGAGCGCATAACGTGAGCGGAGCGTAACGCAGTTTCTTGAAGTGTCACCCGGCAAACCAATTTATAAGACGTTGTCACGTCAAAAAAAATAGCGTACGAATTGAGAACCTCCTCCTTTTTTTGAAGTCGGTTAAAAAATATACTAGTTCCTCTTTCGTTTAATTTTCATTCTTTGTATTTGTTCACTAAGTACAAAAACTTTCTTATCCATCCATTATGCGATAGCCTTCTATCATCAATCACGACAAGACTTTTGGCATGTTTACAAACAAGCCGATCCCTACGTAACATATTTTTTCATACTTCGTTGTGTAAAGTATGAAAAAATATTCCTACAATATTTTGTTAACATATTTTTTCGTACTCATAAAGGTGGGTACTGACCGGCGTAATGTTACAGGGTGAGCATTTGTGTGCAAAAAAAAACGGAAAACAAGCTAGTAACGTGAACATTTTCATATTTGGGACTACATTTTTGAACACTCTGTATACTCAATGGTATCGATTGAGCGAAAAGTTTTCTCACATAATTATAGAGAACTGATTGTTGAGTTGCTTTGACCACTCTGGATTCCTATCAATGTGAATACTCTGATTGCTATATATTTTTTCTAGCTAGCTTCTAATTTTTTCTTTCACTAGTGCAACTTTCGATCAGAATCTTTTTTTTTATGTCGGTCACGTCAACATGACTTCACCTCGCCTGATGGTCAGCTGAGGTAAAGTCTCTGGAATGGGAGTCACCATTGCAAACACTATTAGAGGAGTCATAAACATTAGTGATACCAGCGGTAAACCAAAACATCAAAAATGCCTTCTCACAGATATAATATATCCATAACTTTGAAGCGTTCGTAATAAATCCGGGTTGTGATTGGACTGTTGTTCCCGAAACGTCCAGGGAGCATCCACGCCCGAACGTGATCGATGGAGGCACTGTGAAATGGAACTATGGCATGTACTATATTGAGTGCATTTTGATATAGGTAGGACATAGAATATTAACGAAAAATAACTTTTGAAGAAAGAATTCCATTTGATTAGAAGTTAAATCGTGCAACAAATAATAACATAACATAAACTCACGCCTATATCCCCGAAGGAGTAGGCAGAGGTGCTAGCACCCACATTTCGCCTGTTTATGTTTAGGTCCCAGTGTAATAGGTGGCGAGCCTATTGCCATTAACCGGGCACTTATAAACCTGCGATAAATACACACATAACTTTAAAAAGCATCGAAAAGTCATTGGTGTGTGCCATGGTGAACCTGGGATCGAACCCGAGACCTCGTCTCAGCAGTCCATTACCCAGACCACTAGGCTACCCTAAATAATATACTACCAGTATAAAATATTAAGGGAGGGATATAGTGAACTCTGGCTACCCTACTTACCAGCGGGAACACAACACGATGGTTATTATAGCCACGGTCTGTGATAAAATATTTAAATGTTAGTTAAACCAAAGACCTTGATGACTAGTTATCATGGTCTTTGGTTAAACGTATCACACACCTACTCTTAAGAAATATTGCCCAAATTAAGGAAGATAGAAATATTAGCATACAACAGAGAATATCTAAATCTGTCTTATTTAATAGTTTAACAATGCGCAGTGAACTTCACAGAGCTTTAGTGGAGTTAGGAGCGAACCTTCACTAGTAATATCCGGTATGGACGAACAAAAAGAGATTGCTCGCCAATCTCCCTTTGTTTTCTGTATATTGATTGCCACTACGTTATTGGACATAAGGCCGTGTCTGAACTGGACAAACTTTCTGTAACAAACTTTTATTCAATTCATCTTAGATTATATAAGAACACTTCTGTATAAGGAACTTTCAAAACTACGCAACAAAGTGCAAACTAGTTTGCACGCCAAAAAGTTTTGCCTCTTGTTAGCACGCGCAATGAGCTATGTAGAGAATCATTTGTTACCACTAAGTAACAATCAGCCGCTTAGGATTGTTTCATTATTTTCAAATACATCCATACTAATATTATAAATGCGAAAGTAACTCTGTCTGTCTGTCTGTCTGTCTGTCTGTCTGTCTGTCTGTCTGTCTGCCTGTTACGCTTTCACACCTGAACCGCTGAACCGATTTTGATGAAATTTGGTATAGGAGTAGATTAGACCTCGAGAATGAACATAGGGTATATTTAGTCGCGATAACCGACATCCACGTGGGCGGAGCCGCGGGCAACAGCTAGTACACTATAAATTGCTAAAAACTCTTTTTCAAGTTAAACGGTTTTAAATTGTATTGTCAGGTGAAATTCATAGAGATGTTGTAAATAAATAAATGTTATATTCCTTTTTGTAAAACTTAAAAACCACTCACGATTTATGGCTCATTTAACGAACAGCTTTTTCTATCTCGGCCTATAACAACAAAAACATTCTATCTCACACTCAAACCTTCCCATGCATAATATTACTACGATCTGTAATCAATTAAGTGGGTCCAACATACCCGGTCTTGCAGTTCACATAGAATTTTCTCCCACTCAGGAAAGCTTGCTCACAATAGAATAATATCGCTGAGTCATTCACGCAACTAATACTAACATAAATCACTCGCTCAGTGTACTGTGAGGTCAAGGTCGACGTTAAAATATGCGTACTATCTGCCCCGTGAAAACCGCTTCCTAACTATGTGTGCGATGTTGATGAATTCATGGGCTTTGGTCAAACTGTATGGGTATATCTTGGTAATGAAATATATATCGATATCTTTTATGTGTGATGGATACATATCAAAACATATTTACTTCAAGGAGGTAGGACACGACGGTATCTCCCGTCCGAAATGAGCTGTCCGACTGGGGTAGTACCTCCACCCTACAGAACACAGTTCCCGCCGGTAAGTAGGGTAGCCAGAGATCACTCCTCCCTCCACCCCTTCCCAGCCCTCCCCCCTTCCCTTCAGGGTAGGCAGCGCGTGTGTGACACCCTTAGTGTTGCATACATTCATAGGCCACGGTGACCGCTTCTCATCAGGTGGGCCGTGTGCTTGTCTGCCACCTACGTAGTATAAAAAAATCCCTAACAATTATAAATAAATACAACAAGAAGCAAATTAACTCAAAATAGGTCGCCTCGTTCTTAAGTACCTACGGAAAAATATTTGTAGGTAGATATTTATTGATTTTCAATTACTAGGTACATTTTACCGTGTTCTCCGTTTAACTTGCCATCAGGTGAGGTGAAGTCATATTGACGTGATCAATACCTATAAAAAAAATAGATTTGCATTTTTCCAATCTTTGTTCCATTCAGATATTTAATTCCATTCTTCAAATTAATCGAAGTAGGTATTTGTGTCTCACTTTATCTTAACGTGGAAAGTTATAATTGAAAACAAAAAATGAAACCTAAAAAATCTCTTCGTATATATTCAACTTTATAAGCCGACCTGAAAAACAAATGGCGCCAAATAGATTAAAAAGTAACGCTTTAACACGTATTTTCAAGGCAGGCGGACTTAAGTATAAATACATTAAAACCGAGTACCAATGTACCTAAAATATTCATTCTGATTCTAAAATATTCAGTCCAGAGCTCATTTTAGAGGCCCTCGCTCTTCCAAATTATGCGTATAAATTTTATTAGTTATTTTTTAATTTATAATGTAGGTACCTACCTACTTTTTAAAATTTCTCTTTATTTTTTCAGTAGGTACCTATACTACTTAGGTACCTACAAGCACACGGCCCACCTGATGGGAAGCGGTCACCGTAGACGTGTGCAACACCATGAGTGCCATACTCGTGCTGCCGTCGTCTTCAACCCCAAAAACACGTTGGGGTCGCCTATGTTGGCGGCCAACGTCGAGGTCTCTGGGATATCGTTTCTAGGGCGCACCAGCCCCCGTAGACAAATGTCACAGCGTAAATCGCTAAGGAAACGAACAGATTAGGTCGACCAATCACATCCAAGCTCGTCGCCGTCGTACCATGCGCGCGCCGCGGCGGAATCACGAGCTGGAGTGTGATTGGTCGACCTAATCTATTCGTTTCCTTAGCGATTTAGACTTTTGACACTTGTCTACTGGCCCTGATTACCTAGCTACGCAAGCCGATATCACAAACCACCGTGCGGTTTAAGGCTGGACCTCATCTGGCAGTACGGAATCGCCTTTTTCCGTCGCCCTTTCTCTTTCTGTCGCTTAGAACTGCCATTTGCTAGACCGAGACAGAAAGCATAATGAGATAGCACGCGGCGGAATCCTCGAGGCGATCGGCATCACGGACAAAATGCAATGGTCGGCAGGGAGACTCCGGAACGCTGAAGCGCGCGATAGCATGCTAACGCATCCTTTCACCGCCGATCACTTGCTATCGCATGCTGTCTCACTCTATCGTACAATGGCGCACGCGGCCGCTCGTCAGCTCAGCTCAGTGCAGCCTGTTCATTCTCTGCTTCCAAAAAGGATGAACCCAGTATCTCCGTTTTATTTTGCGAATGCGTTTCGTTTTATTATTTTGATTTTGCATTTCTTGCAAAATACACGCTAGAATCACTGCTCTCTCTTCCGTGGTCCTATCCATCTCGCGCTTGAAACTAAACTGATCATGAAAGAACGCGGCAGTATGCCACCCATGCTGCAGCATGCTGACGCGTGCGATCGCCTTTTTTGTCTGCGGAATGCGACAGCGCGCGTCCGCATGCGGCAGCATACTGCAGCACGTGGTAGCACAGGCGGAACAAATGCGATTCCGTGCTGCCAGATGAGGTCCAACCCTTAGTCGGTTCACTTGCGACAAAACCGCCCCGCAACGTACGGATATCGATGGGGATTTCTGCACGATAAAAATGGTCTATTTATATCAAGTAAACTTCTAAAGATGCACATTTCACTTCCAATTAAAAAACTAACATAACATAACATAAACTCACGCCTATATCCCCGAAGGGGTAGGCAGAGGTGCTAGCACCCACATTTCGCCAGTTTATGTTTAGGTTCCAATGTAATAATAGGTGGCGAGGCTATTGCCATTAACCGGGCACTTATAAACCTGCTATGACTATCTACTCACATAACTTCGAAAAGCATCGAAAAGTCATTGGTGTGTGCCATGGTGAACCTAGGATCGAACGCGAGACCTCGTCTCAGCAGTCCATTACCCAGACTACTAGGCTACCGCGGTACTAGAGCGGTACTCAAAAACTAAACCAATCCAATCAAATCTAACATACTGCATATTCCTACTTGTTTCCGCAGCCAGTGAAAACGGCAAGCCACACGGCAAACACTGAATACGTATGTAGCCATGAGATATGTGGTGATAGATAGCCACATTGTTTGTACACCGCTAAATGCAACCATACTGGAATTTCAGTTGCCCGTTCTTCTAACGACCATATGCAGAATGTTGGAAAGATTCCACAATTTCTAACCCTCTAACCTGGTATGACCGCGGTAGCCTAGTGGTATGAGTAATGGACTGCTGAGACGAGGTCTCGGGTTCGATCCCAGGTTCACCATGGCACACACCAATGACTTTTCCATGCTTTTCGAAGTAATGTGTGTATTTATCGTAGGTTTATAAGTGCCCGGTTAATGGCAATAAGCTCACCACCTATTACATTGGGACCTAAAAATAAACTGGCGAAATGTGGGTGCTAGCACCTCTGCCTACCCCTTCGGGGATATAGGCGTGAGTTTATTTATCCTGGTACCCGATTCAGGAACGCCACATTTTTAAAACCCGTGATTTCATTTCAATTAGAAGGAAATATTGGGAAAAGAACTTTGAGTTTGGGCACGATCTGTCTAAATAAAATTTTCCAAGCCCGAAACCTATCCTCAGCAGCAGAATTTGTAACCACTGCACTACCGACGATAATAGCATTAAAATCTACTAACACCTATTTTATCTTCAATTGAGAAATGCTGTAGAACGTTGGTAAAGTATCTTACAGAATAGAAAACCCCCAGAAGCAATAAAAACAAATTTCTACCCCACTTGTTGCAAACTCTTCTAAAGTATATAAAAAAATCATCACTTACTGCACATATAGGAACCTTTCCCATTGTACTGCAATGTGATACGCATTTACATAAAGCCAATATACCTTTAAATCTCGTAAGATTGTCTCAAAACGTATCGATACAGGGATGGCGAACGAATTTCCTTATTCAGAAACTTTCGTTTCTCAGAAATAGAAACCACATTAGAATCTATTAAGAAATTCAGTGAGAATTTGTGTAATAATTTGAAGTTCTATTGAAGTTTTGAAGACAAAATAAACAAAGGTGGATTTTGGATGTATTTCATCCAAGGTCCACCTTAGTTTAAGTTAAATTATTATTTAAGTTATGATTATTAGAAGATTAAGTTAAATTAACTAACCTGACTGCATTTTTTGGAACCCGTTTGTTTGTTTGCGATAGACGCAAAAACTCCTGGAGGTCTATCTGAATAATATTCAGATAGATCTTCAGGAGTGTCCAGTAGAGGAGGAGGAGGAGGAGGAGGAGAAGGAGGGTGGGTATCCATGAGGATTCCCACACGGAAAAAAAAGGTGCCTGAACCAAGAAGACTTTGGTCAGACTTAAAAACTATCACTTTTGATTGCATTTGGTTATTTGGTTGAGTACAACCAGAGATATAACCAAAAATAGAATTATCAAGGTTACTTGAGGTCGCGATAACCGATATCCACATGGGCGGAGATACTATAAAACTATTTACGCCGTGACAACCCTATCCCAGATTCATCTATATCCTCAAGGTTTTTATTGACTGGGGAACTGTTTTGACGTTTTATTGCGTGGCCTTACATTTCCCACTCGTATCGTAACCTTTGTGACGAATAGACCCAATGCGTACTAATTTGATTAGCTATTCACGTTAATACGTTTAGTGTTCTATTTGGACGGAGTAACACCGAGGACAAATTTTATTGTGACCTTATTATGCGTTGATTTACTTAGGGTTGAGTTTTTCTGCACCCTTGCACTCATATTGGTACCACGGATACCAACCGTCGGTCATCAGGGGTGGTCATCGGATTCGAACCGACTAAAACAGCAGGCCGTCTCGGGTCTCTATTACTGAACTGTAAGTTTACCCAAAAGGTATTTTCCTTGCACCTCGGCAGACCTCGGGACTCTCGACCCCCAGAAAGGGGATTGGGGCAAGCATCGCGCCGGCTCGTCGACGATGTAAAGTGAAAGTCGGTCCTCCTGTCATCCCTCCAGAACCAGCCTGCCTCCTGCCTGGATCCTGTGCACTCTGCTAGTCAGACGAACACGTGGAAAACTTCCGAGCAGCCCCTCCCACCTCGGTCCCCATTTACCGCAGGCAGCAGCGTCTCCTCTATAAGTAAGAGGCACTGCTGTCTTCGATGCCTGGGTGCACCTAGTGGAGGTTCCAGCCTGCACTCCTTCCCTTGCACCCCGGCTAATAAATCAATCTCCATATTATCATTTCGAAACAATTCTAACATATACGTCACGCTTACAACTGGTACACTCAAAGTGGTACCGATGCGATACATAATGCAATTCAATACAGTTAGCTGGACTTTGGTGATAAATCATTATATAAATGCCTTAGTGCCGGTGGCTCGACGCTACTCGGTTATACTGTGGAAATCCGCACTCAACACGTACGGGCACAGATTGTGCCGACTATGCTAGCATACAATACACTTGGAATTTCAATCTATGTCTAGATCACAGAACATTAAAAAACCATAGAAGTAGTAATTAAGTAAAAATACAAAGGAATAGCTGTCGCCAAAAAATACACTCACACAGACTTATAGGACGTCTTATTGGTTGCATACATTTTACCTTAAAATATAAGAAGAGCAGAACTACACACCTTATTTTACTGAAAATGAATTTAAAGTACGTTTTGACAAGGTATAAACTTCAATGATGCTTACAGAGTACCATCAAATCTGCCCCCATTTTAAAGTAATATACAACAAAATTATGTTTAAGCCACGTTGGAATAGAGCACACATTTATTTATCCCAATAATACCCCATCTAGCGGTCAATAGCAAAATCAATGTACATTATAGTTTTGCTTTTCACCAATAGATGTCTAAAATTGTATTGTATTGCAAATCAGTCCTTAAATATAACAATGGTAAGGATGAAATTAACTTAACTCAAAATACGGACACCACATTCTGTCGTACATTTTTCACAAACTTACCTAAAATGATAATTTTGACAGCTCTAAGTAGTGTACCCCATATAGTATAATCGAAAATGAATCTAATCGATTTTCGATTATCGTTCCCGTAGAATATGGAATCGATAGTTATAAAAACACAAAAGCATTTATTTTTTTATTATTTTAGGTAACTTATTTCAGAATGATAAAAGAGAAGTTTTATGGTACCTACCGTAATTATGTCTTGCATTATACTTAGCCACTTTTATTATTATATTATATTATTATTAGCTATATTACAAAAAATTGTAGTAGATAAGTACTTAAAAATTTCAATAAATTAATTTAAGTTCGATTCATTCGATTCCTGTGTGTCATAGTCAATTGTGCTGAATTCTTGCAAGACGCTTCACTATGAAAAGTGGGCGGTACTTGTCAATGTGCTACGATAATTTTAGAGGTATTATTTTGTATATATAAATACGATACTTCATAGACGTGAACTGTCAAAATTATCATTTAGCATCCTGAATTGGACAGGTATAGAAACTTCTAGAATATTGAAGTAAATATTTCGTGAAAACTTATAGGAAAATAAACCTTAAAATCAATCGCATAAACTTGTTTTTTGATTATTTTAGCCTGCGTTGTGCACATACACAAGTGTATATATGTGAGGTAAATGCAATTACACTTAGGTTTTTGGCGACACAAACACGCCCCCATACGATTTCTAGTCCTAAGGATTTTTCTTTGTTCTGTGGTCTAGATCGATTTAGTAAATAATGGATGACTACTAAAACTATCTCTAGCTACGTCTAGTAGTAGTAGTAGTAGTCTAGTTGCAATGCTTCGATATCGCCTAATGTCACCATTGGGTTCTGAAGGTCAGATGGCAGTCGCTTCACGGAAAATATCGAGGTCCAGCCAAATCCGCAGTTAAGACTGGTAAAGCGGACCCCAGACTCCGAGGTGAAAGCTTTAGATTAACGCTGGGTTGAAGAGGAAGAGTATGACTACTGAAACTGGTTTAAGTACAGAATTTCTATATCGCCTATCATTTGATTATTTTATCTTGTTTAGTTCTGAAGTTCCTATAAACACCTTCCGATTCCAGCAGACCGGCTTCAAAGTATCACATTTTCTTTTTTTTATACCACTTAGGTGGCAGATAAACGCACAGCCCACCTGATGGGAAGCGGTTGCCGTGGCCTATTGACGTGTTCAACATCAGAGGTGTTACACTCGCGTTGCCGACTTTCGAGGGGTTGAGGGACTGAGGAGTTTGGGCGGGGTTGGGGAAGAGGATATGGGGAGACGGGAGGGGGGGGATTGTGAGCTCTCGCTACCCTACTTATCAGTGGGAACGATGGTTACAGAAGATATGCAAATATACCAAATTTGAGCCCAATTAACAGGTAGTAGTTTTTATATGGGCTTCCAAGATTTGACCCATACTAACAAACAAACAGACAAACAGAGCAAGTTAAAATAAAGCTTAATAACAAAGGTAATGATTTTTGATCGGAAAAAGTGAGCATCCAGGACGGGACTTGAACCCGTGACCAGTCCCTTACAGGGGTAATGCTCTGACCGACTGAGCTAACTGGACCCGTTCTAGATGTACGAATTTTTCCGATCAAAAATCATTAGGAATATAGTTACCATAGTATTCGCCTTAAAATTTCATTCAAAGAAGAAGTCATACTGCCCAAACGAGATACGAATAACAAAGTTAATGCGAATTTGATTCCTTACATTTCATTCTTTATACATACCTGTGGAGCGGTGGTGATTTTTCAACATAACGTTGGAGAGTTTTACGTGCACGTAGGGATCTCCTGTCTTATGTGCGTCTAGTAGCTATGCTTTACGATTTATGTGGGGTTTTGGAAATAACTGGCATTGAAAGGAAAATTGTTAGTGCAGATTATTTTACAGATTTTTTCTCAACCACTTGCTTTATGATAACTGTCTCGGAGGGCACTTTACCCTAGGCGCATACTTAGCGACAGCTCGGCGTCTAGACGCGACGACAGGCTGCGGCCGACAACTTCATAGCGCCACTAGACGCGGCGACTCCCCTAGCTTGTCGTCTAGCGACTACGCCTCTGTGACGCAAAGTGTGCGAAGCTTAGAACAAAATATATGAAATTCTCCGCCGCTGCAGCCTGTCGTCGCGTCTAGTTGCCGAGCTATCGCTGTCGCGTGTCGTTCAGTGTGCGCCTAGTGTAAGCCATTACGGTTGCCATACGAACATTAATAGCAGTCATTACAGGTAGTTGGAGCCCTAAAAGTTTGACAGCTAATCTAATTACAGAACTTTGATATCGCCAATGGGTTGTAGAAGTCAGATGGTAGTCGCTTCACAGAAAAAACCTGAACTGTTATTGCTTTTAAATTGCTATGAGGGTCCTAGTTCTAGGTAGGCCCCAAACAGCTATAATTTTCTTTTGATTTATGATTATAATAAACAATTCCGTTCTGAAATTTCAAAATAAGGAAAACGATGGCATTAGAAAATTCGACGAATTATTTGAAATACACTTCTGAAGAAATAGAATAATCAATTCCTGGGATTCAATGCTATAAAACCAAAATAATGGTTCCTAAGATTTTGTTTGCTTTTATTTTCTTGCGGAGAAGTCAAATAAACTAGTAGTTTTAGCTGAACAAATTCAGCTCTACTACCCGGAAAAGATGCTGTTGTACTGCAAAACGTTGTATATAACATTTTATAGTTTTATGCTATGTATGTATGCTTTTTATTTGTTTCTAGTAAGTATATATTGTTTGAGTATCGTGGTTAAAGAATTGAAAGGAGAAAAAAGTTAAAAGAATACTAGTAACTAATTCCCAGTGACTCCTACGTACGTAGTTAGTGTAGTGACCAGGATTCCCTGGAACTCTCAATAGTAAAACCAACTCTTGTATCAAAATATAAGTAGAGAATTTATGTCGCATGAATATTTACTGTGGAAACCACAAAGTACTGCCTCGTAATCAGTTGTGAAAGAGCATGGTCATCTGTTACGTATGCTATCGAAGGTGGCAGACAAGCACACGGCGTGCTTGTCTGCCACCTAAGTGATATGAAAAAGACAAATATAGGTTTTTTATAACTTCAGTATTACTTATAGCCTGTCTTTGTTTTCATTTTCCTAACACCCGGTGTATACGATTCATTAAAAATTAATCTAGCTTAAAATATCATTAAATATCTACGCAATTTGCAATATTAATCCTAATCGTTACATTATTAAGCAATTTACTGAAACTTACGGTTTAGTAAACCATAATTCTTATTGTTTATTTTTATTGAATCAAATCGCAAAACTAATATCGTGTTACTATAACCTATAATTGACTATCCTCGTAAAAAGCCCTCCAAACAATAAAAAGTCCAATAAATAAGACAAACTAGTTTATAAATAAGCCAAGCTAAATATTTGGATATCAAATTCCCATAATTACACTAATGAAACACAAACTACTATTCCAACACTGTTTAACAACCTAGTTAACTAACCTTCGAAATCAATTAATTTCCATTTAAATTAAAACACGCCTACAATCAAAGCCAGTTACTTTATTCTACTTTGTTAGAACCGCGAAATGCGGTAAGTCACGACATCGCGTGCTTAGGGACAATAGACTCAAGTAAGCATTAGCTTTTTATTAATACTACGAACAGGTAACACCTCATTCCGAAAATGCGGTTCATGTTTTGTACTAACCAGTACTAACAGACCCGTCGCCTGCAGATTACTTACATGTTATAAGTATAATATGGCAGTTTCTTTGTAATAAATAAAGAAATAAATAAATATTCTACAAAATTCTGCACATCGCTCCCTAGACCCAAAGTAAGCTTAGTTTAACTGGCTTGTGTTTTGGGTTCTAGAATGCTGATAAACATACTTATATACTTTTTTGTAAATACCTATATACTTATTATGCATAGAAACACCCAGACCAATGCAAATAGATATATTCATACATACAAATATTTGCACTGAGTGGGAATCGAACCCGCGCCCCCTGCGTAGCAGTCGCCACAAAGACCGTCGATTGTAATTTTTTACCAACACCATGTGATTCCTTCTTCCTGGCCCAGGTCCTTTAAGCTGTATGTGAAAAGTATCTAATGAGGACGTCAAGCTGAAGGTCATTAGAAAGTTTTTACAGGGTCGGCAGCGCGAGTGTGATGCGCCTGGTGTTGCACGCGTCCGTAGGCCACGGTGACCGCTTCCTATCAGGCGGGCCGTGTGCTTGTCTGCCACCTAAGAGGTATAAAAAAAATTTGGTACCACAACGCTAAACTGCATGACAGTGTATCATCCGTGCTAGGCAGAGCGAGTAATGAGTGGTTTGTGTAACCCCAATATTATTTATTGTTGTCGTAACGCAATTTACGTGGCCGATTTAGTGTAAAATTATTCGTTTCTACACGATCAGACTGGTGCCATGCGTTTAATAGTTTTATAGCTGTAATCATGTTATAATAACTGGTTATATGTTATATTGGGTGATGGTTTTATCGATAGTTTTAGTATTTACAGGTTTTTATTTTTGAATCGACAGATTTCAAACGCAGAGGAAGTTTTGAGTCCACGGTAGTAAGTAGAATAGCCAGAGCTCACAACGTTCCCCCCAATCCTCTTCTCCAACCCCCCTCCAGGGTCGGCAGCACGCCCCTGGTTTTGCACACGTCCGTGACCGCTTCCCATCAAGTGGGCCATGTGCTTGTGATTGAGAGATTGGAGAACGTCTTGGATAAAAATTGTTTTATGGAATGCTTTTCTTTATAAACCTTATTAATAACGTTCCTGAAAAAACGCGAATCTATGACAAAAACCTTGAAATCTTGATTTCATCATGTAACACCATCTTTTGACTTTGACTTTGACTTTATTGATTTTATCATACTGGTACTTCAAATCTCTACGAGATGGCGTTAAAAGCAGGACACCGCACTGTAAATATAAAGTCATAAAGATCAGCTCCTGACACTAAGAGAAGTGTCTTTTACTTATAAAATCACGAAATTCGCACACAATACAAGCTACAACAGCCATAATTTATACCACGACACAGTTATTACACCGTAAATAATATTTATATCGTGTTACACCATTTAACAGCGCCTTTACCGACGACGTTTTTGGTAATACTAGTCGAAAAGCCACGAAAATGTTCCGAAATTATACATTTTCTTTGTTAATAATTTGATACTTGGAGTTTATTATTAGAATGTTTAATACGATCTACAGGGTTTAAGCCAACCTCAAACCTCACCTGAAACTAACTGTTGATCTAATAAATAAACAATTGAACTCATAACTTATTGCCTCTACAGCCTCTGTGGCGTAGCGGTAGTGAACGCGGCCGCTGCGCAGGAGCGCGGGTTCGATCCCCGCTCGATGCAAATATTTGTATGCATGAATATGGCCTATTTGCATTGGTCTGGTCGTGCCTCGGAGAGCACGTTAAGCCGTCGGTCCCGGTTGCCATACAAACATCTATGGCAGTCGTAACGGGTAGTTGGAGCCCTAAAAATCCCAACAACAACGGCCTAGCTGCAAAGCTTCGATATCGCCTAATGTCACCATTAGGTTGTGAAGGTCAGATGGCAGTCGCTTCACAAAAAATATCGAGGTCTAGCCAAATCCGCAGTTAAGACTGGTAAAGCAGACCCTAGACTCCGAGGTGAAAGCTTTGGATGCGACTGGGATTAACGATTGAAGAAGAAGAACTTATTGGTGTAGTGCCTAAGCCATTGATATTTTAAGCTGCTGATCTGATAGCGTTGACATATTGATTGTTGATCTTATGAACTGTTAATCCCGCGTATGTATCCCCTGCAAAACGGCATTACAGTATGACAATTTATATTCCATCTGGAAGACCTCTTTTCTTTGCCGCACCGTCAAAACCTGGAATTCTTTACCAGCTCACATGTTTCCTTCCTCATACAGTCCCGGGTCCTTGAAAAAGCATTTGATGAGGCCGTCAAGCTGAGAGCCACCATTGTGGCACTATCGGTGTTTGCAATGGTGACTTCCATTCCAGAGATTTTGCCTTTAGCTTAACATCAAGCGAGATGAAGTCATGTTGACGTGTCCGACATAAAAAAAGACAATAATTTTCAAACTAGTTGGTATCCATATTGGTTCCAACATTGGTTATAACAATTGCTGGCACCAACACTGGCTTAATTACGCATTCTACAGCGATGTGCTATTAACAGCATGTTCATTAGTACGTCATAATTAATTACCCTGACTACAAGTGCGCTGTACCTCTTAAATTAACGTCAGCTCAATGATAGCATAGCTATTTTCTAATTGAGCTTAATATTGGATTTTTGTAACTTGTTTCAAAGTTGATTAGAACTAGATGGAGATTTGTTTTCAATATATACGAGTAGTTTGAAGGCTTCAAGTTTCTCGCATGGGCACGAAAACATCTCTATTGTATCATTTTGTATATTAAGAGTTGATAAAAAGAAAAAATAAAGTTAGGTACGAGTCGTTAACCTAGCACCTAAGTATAGGAAACAAAATATTCTATTAAAATTTTTAATATATTTATTGCAAGAAGTGTTTTGGGGTGACTAGGACAATGGTCCCAATAACTCTTGATGTCAGACGACTAAACATCCCCATGGTTTGAGTGGTGTTTAGTCGTTTAACATCGTAACTTTAGTGATTCTTAAATTTTTGGCAAAATCTAATTAAGCATCCAAATTAGAAGTCTCTTATCTTATAGTGGACTCCCTTTCAGGTGTCTTTTAGAAAAATTCATTATAAGTAGGTACTTGGTTATATTATGCTCGATGGTAGGTACATGAGTACACATACAACACAATTTAGTAATTTCCTATAAGGAATTTAAACTTTTATGATGGAAAATAGAAATTAAATATCTACAATTTGTTACACACTAATAACTAATGTCCTTTCATTTATACCATAATATTGCACCTTAATATGAATATTTTGAAAACTTATACAATTTTATTTGCAAACTTAACCAAACTATCATGAGCTTTCTTGGAACTTGTATCATGTAATATGAGCTCATACAAAACTCATTGCAATAAGTTCCAGTTACACTGGAACATGTTTCACTGATATAAAA
Organism: Lithosia quadra; assembly: GCA_963576445.1. Lineage (NCBI taxonomy): Eukaryota > Metazoa > Arthropoda > Insecta > Lepidoptera > Erebidae > Lithosia > Lithosia quadra. The sequence continues at coordinate 3,928,391 of OY754899.1, read as the reverse complement.
GTTTTCTCACTGCCTAACTGCTCACCATTTAACTTTGCATGCGGTAGTATGAAGCTACTATATTTTAAAACTTGAAAAGAAATAATTTAATTTTTCTTTGACTAGGTATGTATCTACTGAGATGTGCGGGCCGGAAACTGAGCAACGCAGACGGCAGAGTCTCCCACTCGCAGGAGGGACGATGCCACCTGCGGCCAAAACTAACCGAGGTAGAAGTGGCCTGGGTGCGGGCCGGAACCTCCACGTGGTGCACCTGGGCAACGGAGGCAAGCAGCGCCTCCCACTCGCCACGGGAGACGCTGCTGCCTGCGGCCAATCCGGCCGGGGTGGGAGTGGCCCTCTAGAGGGCTGCTCCGAGGCTCTCCACGTGTCCCTCTGACTAGCAGATGGCACAGTGGGGAGCGAGCGGGGGGCGAGCTGATTGTCTGCACGCCGACGGTTGGGTGACAGGACGGCCTCCTGTCACCCTACACCCCACCGTCGGCGAAGTGGCGCGATGCTCGCCCCAGCCCCCCTTTCGGGGGGTCGAGGGGGCCATCTTAAAACCGTAGATGGCCCGGGGTCAGCTGGGGTGCGAGGGATATGCCCATTGGGTAACCTTACACCCCGGTTACTAAGGCCCGAGACGGCGTGCGGTTTTAGTCGGTTCGATCCCGACATAACCACCCCCGATGGCCGACGGGGATGGTATCCATGGGGATTTCCGCACGATAAAAAAAAAAAAAAAGGTAGAAGTGGCCTTGTGGAGGCTCTCCATGTGTCCCTCTGATTAGCAGAGGGCACATTGAAAAGCAGGCAAGGAGCAAGTAGATTTTCCGAGCAATCTTAATCCCGTAGACGGTCTAAGGTCAGCTGGGATTCAAGTGAAATGCCTTATTAGGTAACCTTGTGTTTGAATGTACCGTGTACTCATCTGCCACCTGAATGATATTAAAAATATATACATATACTTAGTAAACCATGTAATGCACAAAACAACTGCTGCTTGGTGATAAATTAACAAAACAAGCCAGTTTAATTAATCCTTTGTAAATAGCTCACACAGATTGCGTACCCACCATGGATTAGGTGAGTGCACTCGTCTATGAGAGATAACAGGCTATATTTGAACCGATGCCGGGATGATAGGTTGTTGGTGATATCGAACTTAGTGAATACTAGCCGATACCCGCGGCTCTACCCGCGTGGACGTCGGTTTTCGTGTTTTTTGACTATATCTCCGGTTTTTATACTCATCTGGTTGTGATTAGGTATGCATAAGATTTTAATTCTAACCAAGATGAAGTTTGACGATATCTGGAATTGATGCATGTTTATTGGGGGATATTGAGGTTTATTTCTAGTTTAGCCTTTGTAGGGAATTGAAAAGAAATAAATTGTCATGGATCGTATATGAACTGAGTTGTATATTTATCTGATTGGCGCATAAGATTTTAGATTATGCGTGAATGCGTGGATTATGCGGCATTTTTATCATAAGGTCTTGGTTAGACTTAAAATCTTATGCATACCTAATCACAATCAGATGAGTATAACCGGAGATTATAGTCTTGATAAAATGATAAAAATGCCGCATATCGCCCCATTTGGAAATCATAAACCGACAGAAAATTAATGCTATCAAACTTGTTTCAGGTTTTCAACAGCAGTCGGGCTTTTTTTGAATAATTTTATGAATTACTTTTTACTAAATTATTCTTATTCCTTATAAATCTTCAAAGTAGTAGGTGCCAGGGAAATCAACTGAAAATACAAAAGATTCACGCATAATCTAAAATCTTATGCGCCGTAGCCTGATAAAAATACAACTCAGTCCATATACAATCTATGACAATTTATTTCTTTTCAATTCCCTACAAAGGCTAAACTAGAAATAAACCTCAATATCCCCCAATAAACACGCATCAATTCCAAATATCGTCAAACTTCATCGCGAAGCTTTGTGTGATTCTTTCCCGTTTCACAATTCCACATAATTGAAAGGAAACAAGTATATCAAAGGCTTGTTGATAAAAGCGACTGTCCGCGCAGTTAGGCTGTTCACACGTTAGATAGGGCAAAGAGGTTTATTACCCGTGTTACTACCAATCTTACTACTAGTTACCGATCTTACTACTATAGTTAATCTCGGCTCAATTTCCCCCAATACCCCTTTTCAGGGTTGCTTAGGCTGTGGAATGATCTCCCTGCTACTGTGGTTTTCTCTAGCGACTGCAATATGGTTTTCAAAAAAGGCATTAGAAGGATTTTACAGGTTCGGCAGCGCGAGTGTGATGCCCTTCCGGAAATGCAGACTCAGCATTCTTTAGCAGTAGGCATAATGAATGAACTGGGCCTCGATTCTGCTAAAGCAAACCACTGTAATACCAATGACACTTCAAAAATGCTATTTAATTGTAGACTTTACCGTTATATAGTCAAAGTCTAAAATTAAATGAAAAGAATTAATTTAACTTTTTCATTCGCTCTACAAAATATCATTTGACTTTAGACTTTAACCTGATAACAATAAGTCTACAATTAAATGGTATTTTTTAGAGTGTCAGTGGTATATCAGTGGTTTATCTTTAGCAGAATCGAGGCCCTGAAATATATTATCTACCTGTATACTAATATTCAATTTTGTATGACAGCGCTATAACAAAGTGTGAATCAGCCTTTATATTTGTATTGTTATAAAGACGCTTATAACAACGACTTTACCTCTCCTTTGTATCATTAAAGAAGGTCATATATACTACTGATCCCTCGTTAACTAGGTACTGAAACTATTCCAAGGTTTTATACACACTACGATTGGTTTGTCCTTGGAGTGAAATATCTAAGAGCGTTTTCTCACAAAAGCGATTTAGTCTAGCATTTTTTCGCACTTCATTGTTTTGATGTGCATTTGATGTAGGGTAACTAATTTAGTTTCAGGCGGTTCAGTCATTACTCACTAGATTTGTAATATTTAAATCACTTAAGTGATTTAAGTATTACATACGATGGACTCTCTCTTACATAAAATCATTGTCGTAAATACGAATAAATACAATACACACTCATAATATACGTATTCATAATATAAGTGTTCATAATAATATACATATTCATAATCACATTGACTGCCACATTTATAATTATGCGGAGCACGGGTCGTGCGGACCATGCCGATAGCAGCTAAAATGGAATTAAAAATCTTTGGCCCACACGCGACGCTAGGCATTTCAGCTTGACATACAGTACATATTCATAATATACATATCCATAATATACATTTTCATTCAAAATTCAGCACTATTTCGAGAAAATAACTGAAATATAGGTACTGAAATATTCCAAATGCATTTACATCGAAATAAGTTATTACTCAAGAGACAGAAGTTGCACCTGCGACCTGCGATAGTTCCAATGATATGAAGATGCTTCACAACTACTCTAGACCTCGCCTGATTTGCTTACATACATAGACATAATAAATGTCTTACAGACAAATATGTGAAGGTAAGTTTGTACACTTGGGTTCAAAGTTTACGAGCGATCAGAAATCAAAAGCGAAGTTTCGCAAGGAAATTAAGTGAGTGGGGCGCAGAATAATATTTTTATAAGCAGTGTTAGCAAAAATCCAAATGCACACTAACCATAATCAGAATAATGGGACATTCGAAAAATTATATTATGGTGGAACCACACTAACTTCTCTATTCGCTTTTATTCACTCGTAAAAATCGAAATGGGGAGGGCTTATTCGTATATATTTGCTTTATTCGCACGAATATTCGCCTTAGCCACTCTTTTATAACGAATTGTGGAGGGTTTAGTCATCTAATATGTATAATAAATATGTATTTACAAAAAAATATATCGATGGTCTAAAAGATAACCGTGCTAGGTAATTGAAAAATTCGAATAATCTAAGGCGGCGTAGTACATAGGCTGAAGTAACTTCCATATAAGGTGAAACACTTGTTAACTCCAGGAAGGTACTTGAATACCTAAGCAATATTTCCAGAAAATTATATGATTTACGCCATGCAATAAATTGAGGGAGGTCGAATTGAATTATTTCTGTAATAATGATAGACATTTACGAACGAAACGAAACTCAATTAATTTACATAAATTGGGAAATTTATTATCATACTTGAATGAGATTTGTTTGTTCGTGGATATGGCAGTTTTCTTGTTTTGTTAAGAAACTAGGCATAGCTAACACAGGGTGGAACTTTTTAACTTTAAGAGGTAGTGATCTAAGTACTGGCGAAATTTGCAAATTTTACTAAAGGGAACATTCCTTCATTTTTGAAAAGAAATAAAGCTGTATTAAAAGATTTTCGAAAACTAACTCTCCGCACTCGGTATTACGAGTAGAACCTGCTCAAATCCTAAAAATAACATAATGGGTCAATTAACGTTATGACGTTTTAAATAGTGACTATTGGGAATATATAGATATATTATTCCTCAGTGGTCACCAGCGTTTGAAGACCCGAGAAGGCGAGCAGTTTTAGTCGATGGTTCCAATCCAACATATTAACTGCCCTCGATGATCGCGAGGATCGTATTCGTAAGGATTTACGATAAAAAAGGAGCGTGAGTCCACAAACCGAAGTCATACTCTACTAGTTTCATTTCGATGTAGTGGTGACCCCCGACCCTGAGACTTTGCCTTTAGCTTTCCATCAGGCGAGGTGAAGTTGACGTGTCCAACTTAAAAAAAATGTACCACATCCAATCAATCTACCTTCATGCTCAACAAAACGTTGTTCACGGGGCTAATTAATAATATTGAAATGGATTGTTTTTGATTAAACTTTGCATCTCCTATCCTTCTCCATATCATTACAGTGGGTGTCTCCGTCTCATTTCTACGAGTAAGATCATTTTGATTGACACTGGCCTAAGTAATCTTAACAAAAACATTTTAATTGATAAACTGTTGTACGTGGTGCGGTCTGATTCCTTTGATTTCAAAACTGTTAAAGTTATTTATTTTAGTTAGGTACCTATTTATTCTTTAATCTGGTCATATTTGATCCGGTTCTTTCCGATTCGATTCTACTAATATTATGAATGCGAAGTTTGTGAATAAATATTAGGTACCTACAGTTAGTTATGAGAAATATTCATTGAAATGGTCCAGTGGGTGATCCTGTGAAGTTACAAAGCTATACGGAGACCGGGTCGCTTTTATTAAAAATACTCAGGCATACTTACTGTTTTTATAAAATATCACATATACAAGACAAACTGCAACTTCACCACCCAAACAAATTAAAAATGTAATTCCATCGTCGCTTTGTCTACAAAACTTTTTATCTAAAGACATTTCAGCGGAATTCGTTCAAAGAAAAATAACTTATTTAATCAAACTTCGTTGGAAACATCTGTGATAAACATCTCTATCTCATTAAAATTATTTTCGTCGAAAACGGATACTGTACAACAATATCGGCCTATTTCTAGCCTTTTTTTATTTTGTTATTGCCTTCTCAAAAATATAAATTGTCTCTTACTATTTAACATGATGGAACTATAAATATTTTTTTAATCTGTAGTTCCTGCAACCCATAGGTACCTACATATTCTTTTTAAGTTTTTAAGCATGTATATTTGTTAATTTTCACGCAAAAACGGCTAAACGGATTTGAGACACTGCGCAGATTCTGGTCTGGAATTTTCTTGCAAATAGATTGTCTGGAGAAAACAGGCTACTTTTTATCCTAGAAATAGGTTCTCATGGGTCACGGAGAGAGATGGTGCTACACTCACTGAGTTGACCTACATCATATTCATTATTGAGAGCTGATGTTAAAGTCCCAGAATTTCAAGCAGGTGGCAGAGCCTCGAGAAACAGCCAGTTGATACTATTATTATTTAGGATAAAAATATGAATAAAACTTTCGATAAACAGTAACATTTTTTATTAACTTTTTCTCTATTTATCGTCATCATCGATTGGTTGTAATGTGAACCTCGATGAGTGCTGGACCTTCAGTTCCTCTGGCTCCTCGACCCCGGGGATCCTGTACGCCATAATAGTGGCGCCGTAGTTGCCTAGACCAGTGTCCCAAAACACTATCTGGAAAAAAAAACTAGATTTGATAAAGACCCTAAAACAGTTTTAAATATTTTTGATTTTGACGTTTTGTAAGTGCCGCAAATAATGGTATATACAGATTAAATGACTTTTGACTTTGACTTAGCTCATAGCATCATCGTGTTGCACACGTTCATAGGCCACGATGACCGTTTCCCATCAGATGGGCGGCGTGTCTACCACATATATACCTAATTTAAGAAAAATCAATTACGATGAATCACGTATCAATAAATTCAAATTTTTCACATCTCCCAAGCGTCCTGACGCTTTTAATAACACCAACTCAACACCTGTTGACACCCATTTACAAAAAAGTTTCATGCTCGAACTAAAAACCTGATTTTGATAAATCACCTCCCCGACTTATGAAGCGACAAACGACCCATCATGAAAGGCCAACACGTACGACATTTGAGTGATACATGTAAATTTCGTGATGATATTGAAAAGAAAATTAATTTTTCTAATTAAGCGTTTAGGAATAAAACGTTTTGTCTTGTTTTTCATTTTGAAAACTGTAACGCAAAAACCGAAATACAGTTTCTTCTTCAACCTAGCGTTAATCCCAGTCGTATCCAAAGCTTTCACCTCGGAGTCTGTGGTCCGCTTTACCAGTCTTAACTGCAGATTTGGCTGGACCTCGATATTTTCCGTGAAGCGACTGCCATCTGACTTTCACAACCCAATGGTGACATTAGGCGATATCGAAGCATTGCAGCTAGACCGTTGTTGTTGGACTTTTTAGGGCTCCAACTACCCGTAACGACTGCCATAGATGTTTGTATGGCAACCGGGACCGACGGATTAACGTGCTCTCCGAGGCACGACCAGACCAATGCAAATATCCATATTCATGCATACAAATATTTGCACTGAGCGGGGATCGAACTCGCGCCTCCTGCGCAGCGGCCGCGTTCACTACCGCTACGCCACAGAGGCTGTCTGTGAGATGTGGCTGTCTGAGGGAATACGCTGACCAACTGAGCGTCTTGGACCGCATCCCGGATATCCCCTATTTCCGATTCAAATCATTAGTTAGCACACTAATAGTTTCAATCAGTTTCAATTGCACTTACTTCACCATCAACCAGGTACCGAATATAATAAATCTCGTTCAGTTTTTCGTATCCTAACTCTGCCGCTACTACTTGCATCCTATTGGTCGTGAATATGCCCGCTATTGCTGGCACGTTTGCGCTCCGACACAGGAACTCGGCTGCTTTCAACATTTCTTTGGCTATTCCTGGAACAAATTTGGATTGAAAATGAAAACAATGTATTATAAAAAAATAGCTGTAAGTAATATTGTGCACTCCGAACAGTTGAAACAGCGAGAGGGTCCCGCATGGTCCCGCACGGCACTTTGCGGGCTAGCGCTTTGGTGGGCCAACGATGATATGCGTAGGAGTCCCAACGGAATCGTAAGTCACACGTGCAGGTTATTTTAGTCATTTGAGACGTTATGCGAATGAGATACATTTTTCTGTCATAACAAAAAATAACAGGTTTTCTAACCTAACTTACCTTATTTACCATAGCTAACCCTTAATTAAAGGCATCCTACTAATTTTTTTGTTGTTTGAATATATGTCACTCAACCACACTCCAACGGGTAAAATGATTTGACTGAAATTTGCTACAAGTTATATTCTGAAACTACAACTATAGGCTACTTTTTATCCTTGAAATAGGTTCCCAGGGGTAAAAACAGGACCACAATTCCTCGCAGGCAAACAGCTAGTAATTTCTATAAAAGAAACACCTAGATCCAATGATAGACTTTAGTTATATAATAAATAGAAGGAGAGCAGCTGGTGCTGGGCAGTGTTGCCACTATGTGGAAAGAAGTGTATTACTGGTTTTGTTGGATTTTTCCCTTTTTTTTATTGCTCCGTGTTTGTAAAGCGTGTTTGTTTGTATAAATTGCTCAAATTAACTATTTTGTGTGCTGCAGCGGCCGAAATAAATATACTTTTCTTATATCCAGCTCACCTACTTAATTTCTATATATATATATTAACCTCGATGACGATACCGCGGTTTCAACGCCAATAGATACACTTTAAAGTACTTCTTAACTTTCAAAGCCTCAAATATGTTAACCGGCTTCTCAATTTCATTATAAAATGTCATCACTGATGAATACAAGGGGTTGTGGGTTAACTTCACGCGGCTGAACGTTCGTGAGAAAGCGCCTGAAACAAAAAATTAAATTTAACAAACATGACCTATGACCTTAACTCTGTAGGTTTATGGACGCAGGCGCTCGATTCAGTAACGCTACGTATTCAAAACGCATGATTAGAAGAAATTTTTTCTAAAAAAAAAGCAATCGTGGACGATTTGCTGGTATTTTTTAAAGAGTTTGGTTGTGTCTCTGAAACTTGTCATCAGATCTTTACGATATTTAAATGGAACCATTTCGTGTGTGGGTTTGTCTAATAAAAGAAGAATTTTGCAAATCCATTCATATTTGACAAAGTTATACATAAAACAAATTTAAACATCCGAATTGAGAACCTCCCCCTTTTTTGAGGTCGGTTAAAAATATACTGCGCCGACGCCAAATTATCACGACATTAGCAGGTATTTGAATCGTAAGACTGTTCAGCTAGTAAATCACAGTTACAGTTTAGATGCGCTGCCGTTATCAATATAAAACCAGGAAATAAGCGCACCTTACGTTAAGTCTGCTGTGTTGTGCCCGACGATACGATCGTAGCCCCTAATATAGATCTACCCGTATCTGCTATTTGAAATCCAATTTACGTACAAGAAATACGGTTCAAGTGATAAGTGATAGCGTTGGAATGAGATGAGACTACTAGAATAAACTACCGAGTATAGTTGAGTAATTTTGAAGCACTTCCCCATAGGAAGAATTTTGACTGGAACATAAATATATAGCACTCTCTAAACAGCATCTAGACACAAGTCGTGGGTCCAAGGTTTCTTGGATGGGGCGTCCAAGCGATGTAAGTGTAGTCATTTCACAAGGTCCAGGTTTGTTCGTTGTGCATATAATTTATGATGTAAATTACACGCTTATATACATATATGCTGGTTAGCTGTGTATCCACTTGTGATTCACATTTCCTCATACGACTGCACTTCGCATTGCCAACTACCACGATACATGAAGTGTTCTGAATTCAATCCCCACAGGGAATAATTATTTGAAAGAAATGTTTTAATATAATTGTCCTGAGTATAAATTGTCTGTTTGTTTGTCAAATTTCTGCGACAAAAGAAAAAAATCACAGTCACAGTAAAAAAAGAAATCGTAAGGTATATAAGTTTGACATCATCTGCTTTCTCTTACAAATTACGCCAACCGCAAAAACCCTATAGCTGAATCGGAATTCTTTTTACGGATGCAGTAAAAATTTAGGCCCAAAGCATCGAAGGAATCTGCCCCCTAATGTTACTGCCGTCGAACGAATCGAGTTTTATTCAACTCGATTGATACGCAAATAGATTCCGAATAGTGAAACGAAGGCTTTTGTCAATGTAAAGTTTTTTGTTCACGAATTTGGCCTGGGCTTAAGTAGGTAGCTGAATAGGTGATCAGAAAAGGGTTTGAAGGTACAGGGATAATGGAAAAAAGAGGAGTAAAATTAAATCCGGCTAACCAGGTTTTTCTTAGATAGTACTTTTTAGTAGTTTTCATTAAGGGCAAGAGGGAAAAAGTACCACTGTTTCAATAATAACTAAGTACATATTTTTTACTAGACCCGTGTCTTATTTTTTCTAAAATAAAATAAAACTAAGCGAATCTAATGTATCTGTGAAAATTGGCTATGCCTTTCCGAAGATTAACCGAAACAAACAGACTATATCCTACTCAAACCGACTAAAACTCCACGTAATCTCAGGTCTTCAGATTCTTCAGACGCCGCTGTATGGTATGTGTGACGTGCTTAGGTGTAAGGTAGCCTCCTCCCCCCCCCCCTGCCCCGTAACTCAGTTCCCTCGCACCCCAGCTGGCCAAGGGGCCACAACGGTGGCCCTCAGTTTGACGGCCACATCAGCCCCCTCAACATGGCGATCGTAGACATATTTCTTTATCTCTTTTGACCAATGAAATCGAAGAAAAAACGTGAGGTTTTGGTGACGTTTTGGTCACTTGATAAGATTTTTTTATTCTACGTAGGTGGCAGACAAGCACACAGCCAAAAGTCAAAAGTCAAAGTAAGTTACGAAGATTAATACATACTTTTCTCCTGTATCCTCATTACGAGCACTCCAACTAGCTTTTCGGTGCCTTCCTTTACAGCTGCTATCGACATTTTATCCTTCATCCATATTCTGACATTGTGTACAAACTCATCTGTTCCTTCCTTATCTTCGACCAACTTAACTGATCTATATGTAATCTGAAATAGTTGATAACATATCAATCATTTGTTTATGACAACTTAAAGCTAGGTTTATCAATAAATCTATTAAGTGATTCTGTTTTGGGTAGTGATTTTTTTTTCTTAATAAATAGGTATCCTATGACATTCTAAACAGTGCTATATGGACCCAAAGTAAGCATAGATTAACTAGCTTGTGTTATGGGTCTTAGAATGTGGATGAACATACTTATATACTTTTTTGTAAATACGAGTACATGACATTTTATACAAAGGGGTAAGTTAGGGTCTAGAGAGCGCTGTGTAGAATGTCCTAGAATATTTTTTTTTATTACTAGAAATACTCAGACCAATTCAGAAAAAAGTATTGAAATCAATAACACTACAGAACTCAACTGTCTATTTTAGGCTTCTTGTTACTGTAAGTAATCTCAGTATCTATTAACGATAATTTTATTGCAAGAGATGTATTTTATTTCGTATACACAAAATTGTATCCATTCAACTATTTTAATCAAATCAACAAAGCCGGGGTTTTGGAACAAATTTTCGAAATTGGACACAAATTGAATGGAGTTGGCGCTATTAATAAAGTTTAAAAGGCTTATTAAAGTGAAAAAAATATCTTAAAAGTATTTTTCAATTATTTATTCTTGCTGAAAGATTTAGGGTTGGGTGCGAGTGCGAGGGTCGAACGGATCAAATTATTGGATGGGATCAAAACTTGGAGGCCGTTGGGTTACCTTAGCCGTCTACAGAACCAGCATAACCAACGCAGTACCTATAAATGCATAGAAAAGACACTGATTGAGTCTCTAACCTCCATTAACACTCGGAGAATGTGAAATGCGTCTTCCAGAAGGTTCACCAACCAAAAACCTGCTGGGGCAGTCTGCTCCCACGAGTAATTCGCATTTTAAACTTAGTAGCCGAAGACAGGTATAAAAGTTACAGAATGGCAAAACTATATAAGTACTAAATAAGGAAGTATGTAATGAATATCATTAAATCCGTGTATACTAAGTATAAATATAAAGAACTGTTGCTATCCCAAAATAAATTAAAAAATATATTAACATGACAATGTATTCGTCGGCTCACAAAATTACATAATTTTAAACTTTAAACCCACCCAACTGACTCAAAACCCAATCATTTACACTTAATTTGAAAACAAATCAACCAGTTGTCATTAACATTAACCCTTCTCTCACTGGAGCCCCCGCCAATATCCAGCCAGTTTGTTTTCGACCCACTTTTTTCCCCGGCACAAAACATCTTAATTAAGTAAATTAAGATTTCCGAACGACCGATTCATCTTTTTTGTTGCCTCTTAATTAAATACTCGGGTTCGGACAGACTGCCTATTCTCAACTATATTTTTCGGACAAGAAATTTTCCCAACTTAACTCGAGCATGAAATGCAAGGGAAAACGGGTTTCAAATTTTTTGTCACAATTATTTTTTATATCAGAAGTGTCACGTCTTATCATGGCTTCACACAAAAAAAGAACATCGAGCATCGACTTCACCTCGCCTGATGGTAAGCTAAAAGTGAAATCTGAAATGAGGTTACTATTTCTGAGACTTTACTTTGAAACATGCACAAAAAAGGGTTATACCTTCTTGCACGCATTGTTCTGTATAGGGAAATATATATATAATTTTATTTTTTTATACTACGTAGGTGGCAGAAAAGCACAAGGCCCACCTGATGGGAAGCGGTCACCGTGGCCTATAGACGTGTGCAACACTAAGGGTACTTATCACACACGCGCTGCCTACACTGAAGGGAAGGGGGGAGGGCTTGGAAGGGGTGTGGAGGCTAGGAAGGGGTGGGGGGGAGGAGGGGTACAATGATCTATACTATAATATCTTACTTCTTCAGCCAGGTAATGTTTCTTCAGCAGTCTCACGGCATCTTCGTACTGCTTATCCTGCAGGTCCTCGAACCTAACTCCTGAAGGTACGCGTCCCCAAATCGAAGGTGCCTTGATCCGTTCCTCGAGTTCCTTCATTTTCCTTAGCGTTTCTGCTTCATCCTGTGCAGTCATGGTTCATGTACTGGAAGTTTAAAATAACTTTATGGTATGTTGGTATTATCATTTATCTGACAATACACAAACAGATAGACAAAAATTGTAAAATATGTTGGTATATGTGTGTAGATACCGCGAATACATCCAAATGGACTCGGTAAAAACAGTTAGGTATTTTAGTTACAAATAGACACTCCAATTTTATTTATTTGTATAGATAACCACACAATAGAAGATGATGAGTATGGATTGTACTTTTTTAATTATTTTTTTGAGATATTTTTGATTTTTATTGTTTTGTTGTTGTTATTAAAAAGAAGGTATTAAAATCTCTGCCTACCCCAATGGTAAAAGGCGTGATTTGTATGTACGTAGGTAAAATAAATAGCTACCTTATCAGCGAGCCCTCTATGCTAAAAGACTCTTCAAAATATGTAAAGCCAGGGTTATGAACATAAACTTTAAAATGTTATACTTTTCAACAGTCAATACGCGTTGGAAATTATAATATCGTATTGTAAACAAACCACCATGTTTATCAAATATCAAACTGACAGTTGCATTTTTAAAAATTATGACAAGTTCTATGTGTCTTGTTCATGACAAATAATTCCAAACGTTACATACAAAAAGTTTCTACTTAGATTTATTGTCATTTACACGTACGAGTTAATGATTATAGTATACCTCTTTTTACATATATAATATCATTGAGTATATTAGATAAAAGTAACAAGTAATATTAAGTAGTTCAAGGTACATTTTTTACCGAGGCACGACTCATGTACCTTATCTAAAGTCGAGTACTGTTTTTTTTTTTAACTCATTAGGTGGTAGACAAGACAAGGCCCACCTGATGGCAAGTGGTCACCGTGGCCTATTGATATGTGCAATATCATTAAAGAAAGAAAGAAAGAATTACATTCAGAACTTAGCCTATGAGATATACATCGTCGCATCGGGACGTCACACTCGCGCTGCTGACCTTGAAGGGGAGAGGCTAGGAAGGGGAGGGGGGAGGAAGGTTAAGTTTTTGAGGTAGTTTCTGTGCTGCCAAGGTAGGGGACAAAGCAAGACTTCATGTGCTCACTGACAAGTATGGGTTATACACATGGCATTATACAATGTATAGTTTCGTTATAACGGAGATAACAAAAATCGGAACTAGCAGGTGAAGTTCTGATTAAATAAGGGTTTCATTCTTCGGCCCACTTCGGCACAAACAAGTGTTGACAATCGCAAGTTACTCGGCTAATATCTAGGGATGTGGCAAACATCGATTGAGTGGGTCGTTTTTTTTTTCATTCATATACTCACACAAGTAGAACCGGACGACGACATCGACATCGCATGCTGTGAAAACCTCGTTTTTCCCCAGGTCTAAAAAACTGGAGATGTAAAATCAGCGGAATGTCGTTTCTATTCGGTAAACGAGATAGCAGAAAACTCTGTCACATAACTGAGAACATAACTACTCTTTACATTGATCTAGGAGAAATATTGAAACAGGAATCTTCTTCATCCGGAGTTTTCCCAAGGCGGGGCTGCGTTTCGAACCGATGGGTTATTTGTTAAACTAGTCTATAAAATATATATTTTTTCTAATTGACGTTTTGTAAGTTCCGTTTTAGTAGTAAACAAACTTTATGGAATGATTGACACTAATACACACAATACAGACACATTTGTAAAGATGAGGTAGGTTCGAATTAAAAGCCACAAATGCAACCAGGATCATCGCTAAGGGGATATTGATGAACGGCTTCCAAAAATAGTATTTGTAGGTAACTATTTACCATCAGATTTTCTCAATCAAACGAGGTGACGACAAAAAAACTAAATTAAAATGTCACACGTAACCCAGTTGAGGAATACGTCATTTCTGGACCTGAGTACAAGTATTTTTCACCAGATATTTCACCTCTCAATAAAAGTATCAAGAATGTCTAGCGCTGAATAATGAAACATAACACCGTAGCGGTATATTTCCATATTGAGAGCCAAGTTCCCTGGGAGTATATTGAGCCGTATTATGAATTACATCGGCTGTGTCCCTAAGCGGCATATTCATAACGACTCGGCCGTGCGACTCGGCAAGAGACTAGACTAGTAGATAACTAAGTTGAACATTTTATGTTTAAGTCATTGTAATGTATTAGTTACATTTTTTTATATTACGTAGGTGGCAGACAAGCACACGGCCCACCTGATGGGAAGCGGTCACCGTGGCCTATGGACGTGTGCAACACTAAGGGTGTCACACACGCGCTGCCTACCCTGGAGGGTGAAGGGCTAGGAAGGGTTGGGAAGGCTAGGAAGGGGTGAGGGGAGGAGGGATACAGTAAGCTCTGGCTACCCTACTTACCGGCGGCGGGAACACAACACGATGGTTATTATGGCCGCGGTGTTCTGTAGAGCGGAGGTACTATCTCAGTTGGACTGCTCATTTCAGACGGGAGATATCGTCGTGTCCTACCTCCTTTAATTTTAATATTCACACAATTTATGACAGTTGCTGCTCGTACAGCTTCACCCGTGTAGACTTCTGTTCCCGTTCTCGCTACCCAAGGGAACCAAGGGATAAAAATTTGTGTCATTTCATACAGTAATTTAAGCCTGTACTAAATTTAGCAATTATATTATATCAAGCATATTATTATCCTAGAACTCTAATTTATTCCTTATCATCTGGTGTTCCGTATATCATATTGGTCCTTCGAACCGTATGGTAATGAGTGAACTAATTCAATATAGAGAAGGAATATCGTATCGACATACACGTAGACACATCACTATTGACAAAAGATTTATCTGTCGTGGCCGCAAGCCCCACATCTTTGTTTATTTAGGAAACGTGAGGTAACATCCGTGTGACTTTAGTTCGTTTTAAAAGTTAAGTAATTACGGTTTTTACTGATTTACGATTTTTTTTTGTATGCCGTAAGTATACGTAGCTACGACCCATGGACTCACAAGCTATGACCCATAGACTGACAAGCACACCGCCTACCTGATGGGAAGCTTTCACCGTGGCCTATGGACGTGCAAAAATCTTCTAATGCCCTTTTTGAAGAACCCCATATTGTAGTCGCTAGGGAAAACCACAGCAGGGAGATTGTTCCACAGCCTGCGCTGAATGAAATTTCTTTCATACCTTACAGTCAGATCAGAGTACAGTACGCAATGCAGGCAAATGCAATGTGTGGGGATGAATTCCCTGCCTGTATCGTTTTTTGGTCATATCTCAGGCTCTACTTAACCTATTGCAATCAAGCATACGGCAGATTTTGAGTTTAACCAAGACCTTTCCCAATAGATGCAAGGTCACGGGTTCGAGTCCCGTCCTGGATGTTCTCTTTTTTCGCTCTCAATTATTAGGGTAAAGTTAGCTACACGCGTGCTTCAAAATTGCATTGAAAAAAAAACCGCATCAAAAACCGTTCAGTACTGTTTTGTGTCCATCGCAAACAAAGAAACTTAAGAATTTACTGGGTCACATAACCCAAGTATTTTTATAAAATACTAGCTGTGCCCCGCGGCTTCGCCATTGGCATACGTCGTCCCCGTGGCAGGATAAAAAGTATCCTATGTCCGTCTCCTAATAAGTAAATATGGTCAACTTTCTTGACTTTTTCTTTCATAAGAACCTTCTCCAGATAATAACAAACACAAAAAAAAAGAATTAACGAAATCGGTTCAGTAGTTTACGCATGATGCCGTGACCAAAGGAAATAGGGATTCATTTTTATATATATAGATTATTATCTCCAATGTACAGACACAACTAATTTACCAGCTTATAAAATTTAAGACATAAAATCATTTAAAACCTTACACATACACATTATCACAACCACAATTTTCACAAGACACACACGAATAAATACGTTCACAAAATGTAAGCAAAGCGGCTCACCTGCGGTCTATATATTCCTCAAACAATAGATGGTGGAACCACCATATACAGGCTGGCACGGCACACTGATGCCGAACCTCGTTCAATAGGGGAAGTTAGAAAAAAAAAAACAGAAAATAAATCAATACCAACGTTACGGCATTCATAAAAGTTTGCACGGCATCAAGAAAATTTCAGTAAAGAATGCTTCCATTTCTTCAGGGACTGGTTCTGTAGTTTTGTTACAGAAAACTTTCAGTTTATATCTCCTTTTTTTTTCATAGAAGACCGCGGTAGCCTAGTGTTATGGGTAATGGACTGCTAAGAAGAGGTCTCGGGTTCGATCCCAGGTTACGATGGCACACACACACCAATGACTTTTCGATGCTTTTCGAAGTTATGTGTGTATTTATCGCAGGTTTATAAGTGCTCGGTTAATGGCAATAGGCTCGCCACCTATTACATTGGGACCTAAACATAAACTGGCGAAATGTGGGTGCTAGCACCTCTGCCTACCCCTTCAGGGATATAGGCGTGAGTTTATACATAACTATATAAATGTTTTTTTTTTTATACAGAAATCCAAACGGATACCACCTCCTTCGGCAGTAAGGGGTGGTTATGTCAGACGTGAACGTACTAAAACCACACGTTGTCTTGGGTCTTCAGACCTCGGGGTATAAAGTGAATCAAAAAGTATTTCCTTAGTGCCATCTTCGGCTTGCCCTCAGGAAAGGGGGGTTGTGAGTATCGCGGCGTGCTACCGTTCTATCATCTCCCCCGCTCCCCTGCGATAGGATAACCAGCCCGCCCCTTACTTGTTCTACACTGTGCCCTGTTCATATTCTCGCCAGCGTCAACGACAGGGTATTCCCCAGTGTGGGCCCCACTACTCAAAACCTTGCCAAGTTAGCTGCCGTATACTATACTTGTTTCTATGCGACGCATTTTAACACAAACATATATATGTAAGGCATCTAACTTAGTAAGGTTTTGGAGTAGTGGGGCCCACACTACTCCAAAATCTTGTAAAGTTAGATGCCAAGCGCTATACGTTTTATGTTAATATTCCCACAGAATCAGGACTTACACAAGTGAAACTGCGGGGTTATACTAGTAGATTGCCAGAAGATAGTATAATACTGTTATCGATAGTGCTTCCACTAAGTGAAATAGTTTAAGGTTTCCTTATCGTTCATTATCAGCGATAGAGCTATTTGTACTTCACAAGAAGCAAATTCCCCGTACCAATATTCCTGTAAATAGATATTGTTCAGTTTGTGTACGCGGTTGTACTTGTGAGTTATCCCATAGTTCACGTTTCAAATTATTATCTGAAACTGTTTTTAGTGCTACAGCCGAGACAGGCAAAACGCAAAACATTGTAACATGATTTATGTATTAATTTAAGAGTTGGATAGTTTGAAGTGAAATACAATATTTTAATGTTGGAAACTGATAGAAAATTATGCTTTATACTAGCGTTTAAACACTGTCTTACTTGGATTTAATATTGATTACACATTTAATAAAATCGTAACGATGTTTTCGATGTGTGTTCGAACATTGAAAACACTTGATATTCATCTAAAATTTTGTACAAACGTTTTTATAGGGCGTGATCGTAAACTACAGTATATAATATCATCACGCTGTTATAGGTCTGATTGACTGAAAACTATTATTAGTCGAGATTTTACAATTCTTTTGAACTAAGACACTGTCAAATTCCGATACTACCTTCATGATTCTAAAAAATATTATTGCATTCGAAAAATTTCGTAATTTTTTCTTAAACTAGTGATTTCTTATTTTCATAAAGAACCCAAACACGGTTCAAAGCTTAAACCGATAACAGACGTGATCCAATATAATTAGATCGCGACGGCGAAGTTTGCCAAAAGAAACAGAACAAAATGTATACAGGTAGTATTTACTGATAATGCAGCGAGTCAAGGTATGATGGTACCAGAGCATGCCATGTCACAAGAAAGACATTACCGTTCTATTGTTAAACCAAAGCGACAAACGCGAAAGGTTTCACATGGATTTAGATCTGCGATTTTTTATACCACTTAGGTGGCAGATGCACACAGGTGAAGCACATGGCCTACCTGATGGGAAGTGGTCATCGTCGCCTATGGACTTATAGAACACCAGGGTCGTCACACTCGTGCTACCAACCTTGGAAAGTGGGGAGGATTTTAATTTGTTGTGCGGAACTACACTTCTTTTTCTTAAAGTACCTTCCTATAATTACACATTGTAATAGATATTAGCTATCTACCAATGAACGTTTCGTCAAAATCAGTCCAGTGGTCCCAGAGTTTATTTGTTTCATAGATAGAAAGACATACTAACAGACAAACTAATAGATAGAATTTACTTTGTGTTTGTGGAGCACTGCTGTTGATCCTGATATTGATCCCTTAGAAAAAAAAATTTGTTTGGTTATATTTACCGTGGTTTTCCCTGGCGGCTACAATATGGGGTTCTTCAAGAATTAGAAGGATTTTACCGGGTCAGCAGCGCGAGTGTGTCGCTCCTGGTGGATTTCAATAGGTCAAGGTGACCGCTTCCCATCAGGTGGACCGTGTGCTTGTCTGCCAAGTGGTACCTATAAAAAATCCGTTCTGCATGTTTGCGTGTGCATCCGTTCGTATGTTGTAATCTGGCAATCTGAATAAAAACTGTTCACAATATTGATAATGAAAAGATTTCGTTCAGCTTTCTAAGTTTGATATCACTGTGCAATGATCATTTACTTTTGATGCTGACTGTATAATGAATTGATTCGCGTCAGGGGCATTATTCTGTTTGACATTGATTTCTAATCACAGTCGAAACGTGAGAAGTCAGTCGATTTCAATAGGTTAACATAGAGGAAAGAACCGGTGTAAAACTAAACCAACCTAAATGTGTCGGCTAATACGAACGTGGATGGTTACGGTACGATTTGTCAAACAGAATGGGCCCAGGTATAAAATAACACAACTTGCGTGCAGTATCGTGTCGTTCAAAGTCAGATTCTATCGCGTGATATTGCGTCGCAACTTGCCGATTCAAATCGTTCAACTAGGAGGACACGTTAGGAAGAAATTATCTACAGTCAATACTAATCGTGGAGTCGTAGACAGAGTACACTATGTCTAATGTCTACGGGTGGAGGTGAATCTGGGCTGACACAATTTGTGTGACGTAATAGAGGTTCCAAAATTTTATTTTTCTGTATTTAAAAAAATTGTTACCTTCTAATAACTATTTTTTTTTACATTCCGCTTAACCCCTCCAATGACCATTTTATCGTGCGGAATTCTCCACCCGCATTATATCGGTATCGAACCGATTAAAACCGGATGGTTATCCTAGAGACTTTGCCGTCCTGTCCACTTTCCATACAGCTATTGACAATTTCTTAAAGAAAAAAGAAGCTAACCTCATGCAGTCGCATTCGATATTCACTTTCATTTATTCGAACTTATCATCAATATCAAGAAACCCCAATTTGCAAACGACATTACATTTACGTCTATCACATTTCGAATTCAATAGATATAAATTTAAAATGTCATGACAAATATATCAACTATCACAATCGAATATATCTTCGTACGCATTCTAATAGATTGATCGTCAATCGCGAAATGTGATAAATCGATGCTGTTACAGCACTAGTGATTAATTGATGTTAGCTAATTGATTTTAGCTGCGGTACACCGGTCACGATAGTTGGAAACGATTATTATGTAATCAGTTTCATGATCGATTCGGTTCTGATGAAAGTTCCAATCGACGTTGTCTGAAGATAATGCCATTTACTTGCTTATCTTAATGACGTCATCAGGGGGTTATGGCTGGACAGACTTTTACGTAAGTAGCGTATTACCGTATTTTTTTATTACTATCTTAGACTCGTTAAATGACATTTATCAGAGTACATAAATCTTAAGGTCTTACCTAGTCATGGTTTAAACATAAGCCTGTGTTGATTTAAGGGAATTACCATAACATCCGAAAATTCAAGCGAGTATGAAACATGAATGAAATATGTAGCATCGCCTGTACCATGGTTAGTGTACCGATGAACTACTACAACTAATTCCACCTTCTGTTTTCCTATTTTGAACAACACGTGCACAAGGTGTCATCCACACACGTTGCAATCAAAACCATCGCGAGCCAATGAATAACAACCTGAGGAATAAAAACTTGAATTCTATTTATCAGTTTTTGCTAAGATATTACAATTTTTTGATACAAAATGAAATTTTTTATAATTTTATTGCTTCTTGGAAAATTTAGAATCCATTGAATAAATATAGAGAAAATAATATGATGTTGACCCTTTATTTTAATTAGTCCTAGCTAGCATAATTCTCAACAAATTTACTATCACAGAACCTTGTCTGGATTTTAAAAGAGTCTTTAATTAAATTGAAGTGAAATACCGTTTTATTCAGAGCTAAGATCAATCGCAATTAACCGACGAGAATAAATCAAAAATTCATTTTTGATAAGCAAATAAAAAGGGTAAATTTTTTTTATTTTGTATTCAACCCGTCAATTGACTTCATCTCGCTGGATGGTAAGAAGTTAGGATGAAGTCCAGAAGTTATGTGTGTGTATGAAGATAATTATGTGTGTCATGTTGATCTCCCAAATTTCAAAAAGGTATTGTTTTGGTTACTAGAACCAGAACCAAAGGGATACCTTTTTTTACATTATTTTAAGAGATCAACATAAGATGAGACAAGGCTGAGACTGAATTTGGAATGCATTTTAATTGTAAGAATTAGCCCCCTGGGCAGGGCCTTTTCGTTACAATAAATCATTAATGTCGCTCTTATTTTTTCATAAAGTAATTTTAATAAAGACAGAACCGTATCGTATAACTCTGTGTACTCTCCTAAACCTATATTGAACCTACTAATATTATAAACGCAGAAGTTTGTAAGAATGTATGTCTGGATGTTTGTTCCTCTTTCGCGCAAAAACGGCTCAATGGATCTGACTGAAATTTGATACAGATATTGATTATAGTCTGGAATAACACATAGGCTACTTTTTATCTTAGGAACAGGTTCTTGTGGGTCACGGATGCGGGAACAGAATTTCACGCGATCAGAGCCACGGGCAACAGCTAGTAGCCTATATATTAACATCCGAAAAACTTTTCAACAGACCAATCTTCATTAGGTCTACATATAAGTCAGCGAACACACAGTACAGGCATGAAAAACTTCGAAACGTGTTCTCTTAACTTCGGTAAAACTTGGAAATGATGCGATGCGAATACGGAATTACTTTCGAATTGATTCCGATAAAAGAGAAAAGTATTACGTCATAACGTAATCGGTTACGGAATTGTTTGTACACGTTTTGAGGACAAGGGCAAAGGGAATATTATATACGAATACTGTAAGAGGTAATGTCAACATAGTGCAATATCAAATCAGTTTATAATACTACTTTTGTTTTCAGACAAATCAAATGAGCCATGTCAACATGACTTCACCTCGCCTGATGGTAAGCTAAAGGCAAAGTCTCTGGAATGGGAGTCACCATTGCAAACATCTATAGTGCCACATGGTGGCGCATACCATGGTGGCTCTCAGCTCGGCCTCATTAAAATGCTTTTTCACGCCCGCTTAAAGGACCCGGGACTGAATGATTTATGTAGGTAATAAGGAAAATCCTGGCTTCTGTAATACAAGTTTCTACTTAGCATAGGAGTCAGGGCCTTATGTGTAAATCTGTACCTATTTTAACGCAATAAACATTTTTTTTTAGTTCAGAAGTTCTTATGAAGACCTTCGGCATTATAGCATTGTCACCAAAGGGCTTCCAAGATTTGACCCATACTAACAAACATAAAAAAAACTTGAAAAATATTACTATAGTAGTAAAAGTACTCGTAGATTAACAAATAAATGCTTTCTTTCAATCTCTTAAGTTTCCGAACCTTGATAGTAACAAATATTTTTTCGTACAAATCTTTACACAGATGTTATTTCCATCCTGAGCTAATAAGATGAGCTAATATTTCCCAGACTAAAATTACGAGCAAAATAGCGTAGAAACTAAAGCTTGACGGATTATAGCCATAACTCATTAACTGAGCAGTGTATCAGTTACTCGCAATAATAACAGAGATATTTTTCTCAAAGAATACCTATGGTCTAAGATCCAACCATGGAATGCCCCTCAACCATCACTTTCATCATCGACCTGCTGCTATTGTCCCAATTTATTTGGGGTCGGCGCAACATGTCATTCTCCTCCATACATTCCTGTCTGATAATATCTCCTCAGTCACTTATTTCCTTTCCATATCATCTTTCTTTAGGCCTACCTCTGTCCCTAAACCTCTGCTTCAACCATCACGTTACCGGTCGAAAAGTATTTTTATATAAATTTTAATATTTACATTAAAAAAATTCAAAGCAGGTTGTCTAAAAATTTAGGTGCAAAACGAATAGGAATGTAAATGTGTAATGAACTGTCTTCATTTAATTTCAGACTTTATTGTCATTGAAAGTATCCGTTTAGATCCATTTCTCAAATATTTCTTCATAACATCTACACGGGGCCTAGAGAAATGTTTTATTTTTATAAACCCGCCATATGGTACAGTACTATGATGGATCATTATAAATTACTTTCTTACATAGTTTTAGAGCAGTTAATCTTATTTCCTACTAATATTATAAATGTGAAAGTTTGTGAGGATGGATGTCCGTTACCCTTTCACGTAAAAATGTCTTAACGGATTTGGTTGATATTTGGCAGAGAAGTAATTTCGGACACCAATAGGAAATGGCTATGAAGATCTTCAGTTATTTATACAAACAAATTATATTGAAGTATCTATTTGTAGTAGGTATTAAAAAAACAGGTTTTTAAAAAAGTATTTTTTAATTTTTGTCTATCTGTCTGTTTGAAAGAGTTAATCACTGAAGCAGCTGGGCCCATTTTGACAGAGGTTTTATTTATTTTTATAGATTAATCAAATCAAGGGACTCTCGTCATCAGATAAATAATGATTAGCCCTTTTTATTGGTCATATAAATGTTGTAGGATTGGTCCATACACTTGGACATGCACAAACTTTAGCAACATCACGCTTACACCTAGGAGCGGAGCAGAATCCAAGGATAATGTGGGTGAAACCGCGGAAGGATAAACGCATATAAATCATCTGCGAGGGTCATGTCCAATCCAGGATGAGAATAAATCATTTACCTAAAAAGGTGTAGGTCCGAAAAACGAAACGTTACAATCAAAAAAACGTAACGCGTGGTTGATTTATTTCTGCGTAAATTATTACTATACTAGCGACCCGGGACCCGGCTTCGCCCGGGTGTAAATTTCAGTTTTCCAATGAAATATATAGCCTATGATACTCACGAATGACGTGGCTTTCTATTGGTGAAAGAATTTTTTAAATCGGTTCAGTAAATCCCGAGATTAGCCCTTACAATTTGACAAACACACAAACTTTACCTCTTTATAATATTAGTATAGATGCGTAGAAATAAGTTATTGATTTTAAAATGATTATTTTTTAAACACTCTTTTTAGTAAGTGCATAACCAGGTTAACCTTTAGCTTACTATCAGGCGAGGTGAAGTCATATTGACGTGACTGACATGAAAAAAAACATGACGGGTATATTTTGTTTAGTTTGCGACTACAATATGGGGTTCTTCAAGAACAGGGCATTAGAAGGTTTTTGCGGGGTCGGCAGCGCAAGTGTAATGCACCTGGTGTTGCACGCGTCCCTAGGCCATGGTGACCGCTTCCCATCAGGTGGGCCGTGTGCTTGTCTGCCACCTAAATGATATAAAAAAAAGTTTAAAAATTTCTATCACCACTTACCGTTGCCATCTTCAAATACTAGATATATTATGACGTAGCATCAGAGTATTTGCCAAGACAAAACAAATGAGCCTAAACTCGATTGGCTTATCTTGTTTAGTTTAGAAGCTCCTATGGAGACCTTCCATCATCAGATTATTATCACCCAAATATACTAAATTTGAACCCAATCTAACGTCAGACAGTGGTTATAATTGGTCCATACTAACAAACTAACATACAAACAAACTAATCAACAGCAAGGGAAAATAAAGCTTTTAATAATTGTAAGATTCGTATAAATGCTAGTGGTATATATTTGATAGCATCAAGCTACTTAATAGTAGTATAGTATATTATACTCGTAGAGTCGAGCTATCTCACTAAGAGCTACGACTCGAGTCTCGCGTAGCCATTCCCACGTAGCTCCGTAGCACGTGTGGTTTCTCGTATACATGCAATAGGCTACGCGCAAGCTGCAGTTTGCGTGCGTGTATGCTCTGTGTGCTACACAAGCAAGCATTCGAATGTATTTTCGTGCTCGCTCTACAATCTTTTAGACTATTAGAGCGAGCACGAAATTAATAAGCATTCAAATAATAAGCATATAGTATGAATAACGAGAGACTGCCTCTACTCTAGTCTCTCGTTATGAATACATACATACATACAAATAATGCCTTTTTCCCATTGGGGTAGGCAGAGACAACATCTTTCCACTTGCTAACGATCTTGGGAACTCCTTTCGCTTCTTCAACTGATTTTAATATATCCAGTGATGCAGTTGTATTTTTTGGCCAGTCATCCCTTGAGCATTTTTCGCTATCTATCATAGTTTTGGATTTGGCACTCCACGCCCAGTTGAAAAATTTTCATCTTGTATAATATTGACCGTCTCCTGTTTCTCGTTACGAGTACTATACGCATATACTCATAATGAATTGAGTTAAATTGTTATTGTAATATTACAAACCAAATAGATACTTCAATTTTATTTCTTCGCATAGATATCGAATTTCAAATAAGTCAAACTATATCCACTAAAAAGCATTGTATTTTAATGAATTTTTTTTGCATTTCAAATTAGTAAAACCATAAGTATTCATAATGATGGCTGATGAAATCGTATATCACGGTTTCCAAATACATTCTCAATTGTATCGTTAATTATTAATTCTGATATAATCAATAATTGTCTGCTTTCACATGAAATATTTACATTACAATTCAGTTTAATTGATGAACGTCCTATATTTGTTACCGATATGTACAGATAAGATCTCTTTGTATGATAGCTTGCGATGCAAACAATATAATGAAATGTATTATATCCTATTCATGATTTATCGTCTTTTTTATCCACAATTGCCAATCATATAGATAATTCAATGTGCGCAAATTCCTGACAGATTTGGAGGTGTTTATCCCGGATAAACATACATACAAACGCACTGATCAAACAGTGAATCTCCTTTTGATGTCAGTTAAATACGATTTGTTATAACTAAATCTTATTATTTGTAACCCTTTTTTTTTCGTTCAGAAATCCCTATGAATACCACTAAGTCAGCGGCGACGGTGGTTATGTCGGACTTGACCCGACTAAAAACGCAAACCGTCTCAAGTCTTCGATTGCCGGGATGTAAGGTGACCCCAAAGGTATTTCCCTCACACCCCAGCAATTATTTATAACCCTTGAAATAATTTCATTCAAATTCAGTTTAATTTCTAAACGTCGTACACTTGTCTGCAGATTCGTTCTAAAACGATCACATTGTGGAATAGCTTTTGATGCGAACGTGCCTTGAAATTTTATGTCCTATGCATGTGTTGCGGGCCTTTGGGATGTAAGATAGAACAAGAAGTTACTAAGATTGATATCATTTTAATTTCATATTATTTAACTTTATTCGTTGATTTTCTTGTAAAAGTTTTCATCAATAGTGTTGACTCAGGACATTGATTTTTATACACCTAATAGGGACTATAGATTTCAGTATCTGGTATCAATTTCAACCTGCTAGGTCAACCCGTTCTTGAAAAAATTATTGGTGAGACACGGACAGCTGGACGAGAAAGTGATTTTATAAGGGTTCTTTTTCAACTTTGGATGTACGGAACCCAAAAACACATTTTGTTTAATCATGAGTTACCTGCAATAAAAATATTAATTTAGTTTTCATTGTCTTGTTTCATTTCATTTCAATAACACATCCTACATAATAAATTAGCATATATTTGACTTTCTGTTTACTTAGTATTTGTAATAAATTAAGCTAATGTTCAATCCAAATAATATTCATAACCGCACACTAATTTGTCAAATAGAACGTATTGCCCGACTTTTGCACAAAATATTAATTTATTTTATAGCCACAACAAATGTTCGTAAAATCGATAGAGCCCACACACCGGCCTGCATTCGCACACAACTCTACGCCTAATGTAATCGTATTCTTAATTTGTTTTATTAAAAACTTTACATGATAAATAATAATGAGATAGTGATATAGAACTACTGCTCAAAAGGGTCCACCAATATGTGACTAGTAATGGGTTTTTTTGTCACTTTAAGCATTAATCGGGCATTTATTCAATCCATCCGATTTATGCCGGGCATAAACCTATCTTTTTTTATACCACTTAGGTGGCAGACAAGCACACGGCCCACCTGATGGGAAGCGATCACCGTGGCCTATGGACGCGTGTAACACTCAGGGTGTCACACACGCGCTGCCTACCCTGAAGGGAAGGGGGAGGGCTAGGAAGTGGCGGGAAGCCTAGGAAGGGGTGGGGGGAGGAGGGGTATAGTGAGCTCTGGCTACCCTACTTACTGGGCGGGAACACAACACGATGGTTATTATGGCCGCGGTGTTTTGTAGGGCGGAGGCCGGACAGCTCATTTTGGACGGGAGATACCATCGTGTCCTACCTCCTTCAGAAGGACTTCTTAGGACTCCAACTACTCGTAACGACTGACTGATTGACTAACGTTATGACAATATTATTCTTGTAGTCAATTTCTGTGTAGCAGGATCTCTAAATTAAAGTTAGTCACGAATCAAAATCTGTTTATTGGTTAAGGGGATAGTTACGTGGCACCAAACATTCACACACACATTCGTACTCATAACAATACTCGTAGTATGATTTAGTTCTATAAATTCCAACAAAATGTATGTCTCTATTTACATTCAACAAATGAATGAACACTTCACAACCAAGTTTAGATCTGACAAAGCATTGGCAAGACGTATGGTCGTGATAATAGCTGCAATTTCGTTGATGGGGTCGTTAATAGCACCACTACGCTCGCGGTAGTTACAGAGCGATGGATTGCCAAAAACTTTCTACAATGATGTTTGGCAAATGTTTGGCCCAAGTTTATTTGTTTGTTTTTTACCGGTACCATTTGGTGCTAGCTGTTAACCGCAGCTTGCAGGAATAACAGGAATAGTCTTTAAGGTTTATGAAATTGCGCAATCTAGATAACAATTTTCTTAATTTCTTTTTGTAGGGAACTTTCTACAACGTAATATATGTGGCGTTTAAAATGTAAAAAGAGCTTATGCGGCGTTTTATTTAGATACCTTGTTTCGTATTTGTATTCTTAAAGAATATAATAATTTTTAAAAAATTAACGTAACCGGTATGGTCGTTCTAAAATTGATGACGCGCACATGTTTCATTCCTCCTACCCCGATCCTTTAAGCGGGGCGTGAAAAAGCATTTCTTGAGGCCGTCATGCTGAGGGCCACCATAGTAGCACTAGGTATATCGGTATAATGTAAGGGTGACCTCCATTCCTTCCTGAGAGTTTTCCTTTAGCTTAACATTAATAATAAAACCATATTGAAGTGTCTAATATAACAAACCGGCTAACTGCGAGTCGGACTCGCCCATGAAGGGTTCCGTAGCAGCAAGTAACATAATATAAAATTTGTTATAGTTCGTTGCAACTAATAGTTAAATACATTTGCTTACCAAGTTTCAACAGTATAGTTTCGGTAAGAAGTGGCTGTGACATATGGACGGACAGACAGACAGACATGACGAATCCATAAGATTTCCGTTTTTTGCCTAAAAAAGAATGCCTAATAAATTTACGTTGATCACATAAATCTAGAAATACTTTTTCATATATTATTATGTTAATACTAAAACATAAATATTATGTGCCCTGTAGGATATACTTCATTCTGGTATATATATAGCTTTACACTCGGCATTATCTCGATTGCTTGACTCATGGCTTGGCTCACAGCCACAGCCCACCACGACATCCGACTACACACTATCTTGCCGCCTGACCACAAGGGCAACGGGCGACGAGATTCACGACTCATACTGTCGCGATTATTACCCAACCTTAAGAAAGAGGAGGTTCTATATGTAAACGGGAATTAACGCGATCATGGTATAAGTATATACAATTACATACCATTAGAATGCCTGACGTTTCGACCAGGTTACACCGCCCGTGGTCACAGGCTGACTGTCTCAGCCGCGCACGCCCTCCGTCGCGTCGTCGAGTCCGTGAGGTAGCCGGTTGTTCATCTACCCGCATATTTTCGACATTTTTCATATTATTGTTTCTCCATGTACCGTCACATACCACACTCACAGAGTCCTTATTATCTGAGCAAACGGCTCGGTGTCTATCCGACAGCGCAGAAAAGCGAGGCAGCAAGTTTTTTATCACTGGATTCCATGTCGCAGGTAACATGATCGCGTCGTTAATTCCCGTTTACATATTATTATAATCATGGAACGCGAAAGTTTAAAAGTTAGAGGAGGTTCTAGTTATACAACCGAAACTCATTTTTTAGAATTTTTATTACGGTATAAGTCCGTCTCAACCCTGCTAACCTACTGTGCCTGAGCTATAATGCAATGATGCACATCGGGTTGGGCTTTGAAGATCTTCCAGGACCGCATAATATCTTCGATGAGCTACATACATTTCATTAAGTCCCACCTTATAGATCTCGAATTAATGAGGCATAACCTAATTAAAGGAAAGTCTTGACATGCGAAGTATTAAATTTTATTCCTCTAGCGCCCAATGTGTTGGAGATTTTTAACAAATAAGAATAATATAAATATGAAATTTATACACAACATGATGTTACACAATTTACTTATATATAAAAAAAATCCAAAGTAGTGGGCACCAAGGGAATCAGCTCAATACTTACGCCAAATTTCAAGATTCATCCCAAAATATTGATAATTTGATAATTCCAGAATTCGAATCAGGCATTGCTGCTAATTCTGTTGTTACATCTCTAAACTTAAAATTCTCTAAAATTTTCTAATTGCATCTGTTTCTTTCATTATCAAATAGAAAAGGACAGATGATTTATTTTAGTGAACACCTGTCAAATTAAGTCGGCGCCTTGACGGTACCCTTCAATTTTAGTCGACATCTACGAACATGCGACTTAACTTACTACGCACCAACAAGGCGCTGTCTTAATTTGACAGGTCTTGACTTAAATAAAATCATCTGTCCTTTTTATCTAATCATGAAAGAAACATTAGATTTTTTTAGAGAAATTTAAGTTTAGAGATCTAACAACAGAATTGGGAGCATTATCTTGCCAGTTCCATACTTCTATTCTAAATATCTTTAGCATATAGTGTTTACAAATATTCATCGTTATACAGATTTTCCAGTTTGCAACCAGCCTTAGCCTCAATCCTCCTCAAATTGCGAGCAGTACGTATAACAGGAATGTTCAGACATTCTTTACGCTACCTTCAGCTTTAATACTTTTACCCTGACCCTAGTTATGAGGTTATACCCTTAGAATATATTACCTATATTTTTTCATTCGCTCTCCGTTTATTAGAGACGTGAAATAAAATTGTGATGTGTCTATTTTCATGTTCATAAATGTAAATATAAAAGAAATCTATGCAGAATGTTTATGATAACTTATATTAGTTTGTTATGTGTTTAATTGAAAGATTTTTTTATGATAGACATGACAACATGACTTCACCTCGCCTGATGGAGGAAGATAAAGTCTCAGGACCGAGGGTCACGACGACATACACCGATAGTGCTGCAGTGGCAGCCCTCAGCTTGACGGCCTCATCAAATGCTTTTTCACGCCGCGCTTAAAGGATCCGGGACTGTAGGTGGATTAATCAGTGAGATTGGGTTATATTATTGACATTATGATTTCATTTTTAATTTCATGATAGACCTATATCTCACCTGATAGTAAGTGACGATTTGGTCTACAATGAATCACGTTTGCCCACAAGAAACCTTCACTCGTGATTTGAAGATCACCAGATTATAGCTTTCCAGAAACAGATTCAGGCAGGGAATTCCACTCCTTAGCTGCGCATAATGAATGTGTCGGCAAACCGTTTCGTACGAATGTAAACTACTATATCAATTTAAGTAGATCATTTGGTCCGAGGTTCCTAGAAAGAGACTGGTCGTGGGTTCATTTCCCGGCCTGAATGTCTATTTATCCGCGGGCAACAGCTAGTACAATTTATATTTACAGGCAAAGTTAACATACTATAATAGCTTCAAAATTGTCAACTTAATCATTCTTCAAATACTAAGTACTTATTTGATTTCCTATATGGTGAGTACACATCTTATAAATAAGCAAACAAATAATCCTCTTTCACGAAAGAGGAACCTGTAGAAGTTGTTAAAAATTGAAATCGACAAAGTCACGAGAACAATATACGTCAATTTTAAGTACGTACATCGTACAAAAGAATATTGGTAGCCAGTATGTGATCTGAAAACTACAGTATTATACGCATAGGCAATTGAGGCGATTCTCTTTTATGCGCCCCCAGCGAATGTAAGCTGATGCTAGGGTGTGCATGCAATCAAATTGTATGGCAGGACATTACGAAATTTGAATATCGACTCGGTCCATTTGTAATGGCTTTAACTGTTTAAACTTCCGGTCATTAAATAGAAGCTAATGCAAACATGAAACTACCTATATACATATAATTCTAGTAAGCTTCTTAGTAAATAAACTATTTACTACCAAAAAATAAACTATTTATTACCAAAGGGAAAGAGACGTGATCGTATGCATAGGTATATAACTTTATAATATGCACACAATCACGTCTCTTTCCCTGTTTTTTGTTGGCATAGAGATAGATTATAGTCAATCACATCAAATATGGTAATCAATCGCATTTGATTACCATCAGGCGAGGTGCAGTCAATCCGGCAGACTAAATATTAAAAAAATGTTTTTAGATAATACTCTGGGAATAAATAGTACATAGATTAATTTTCATCCCGGGAACCGATGGGAACGAGGTATTTTACGTGAGTTTCATTCAACTTTCATGACGTAAAATACGAAGTGCAATGACGTTTTGATGCAATTAGTATGTGTAGTAGAAAATATAAGGTAATGGTAAGAATAAGAAAGTTTTTAGTAAATCTTAACCTGCTATAGTCTTACAACAAACAACTTCTTCCGTTAGCAATATTGTCATTGTTACGATATCGTAAAAATTTAAGACACTCCCTCATTATTCAAAGGATATATACCCCCTATCGTAGTCAGCGTAGACGGACACTTGTGTAGACGGACGTCTATAAATATTTATGTAAGATGGTTCTGGACACTGCCTTAATACACGTGTCTACATCGTATTTTGTGTACAATTTACATCTGTCAGTGACAGAGTGCCGCTTTGTACACGTTTTACATTTGTAAAAAAAATCAGTTTGAAAGTTGGGGTAGGTCAAGGTAACAGGAAAATAAGTAAGAAAATCTATAAGGTGAACAAAGCTGATGATTGAAAAAAAATACAGTGACTTCATCTCGCCTGATGGTAAGCTTAAGGTAAAGCCTCAGGAGTGAGGATCACCAGTACAGACAGCTGTTCTAACTACTGAACTTTAACAACAAACATCAATGGGTTGCAGAGGTCCAATGGTGATCAAATTCATCTTCACGAAAAATTAAATCTGCACGAGTGTGACGCTTCTGATATTGCAAACGTCTATAGGCCACGGTGACCGCTTCCCATTAGGTGGCCGTGTGCTTGTCTGCCATCTGAGTAGTACAGAAAAATGTCAAAATGCGCCGCTTCGTAGTTAGACCGAAAAGCTGACCCTAACTGAAAAAAGCTTGGAGGATAATGATAGAGGCAAACAAGGTTTCATTTCAAAAGTAAATATAATATCATACTCGAAAATGAATTTTAAAAACTTATAACTATTTCGAGGAATTGTTAGTTAGTAGTTCTCTGAAACTCAAGATTTTGAAAGTCGTTAAGAAACTAGATTCAGTTTCTTCTGTTTGTCTAAAAAATATGAAATTGAGAAAGCAAAGTTAAAATTCATTTTAATTGTCTTTTGAAAAGTTTCACCTTACTAAAAGTATAAAATAATTTCAATACACTTGTTGAAACTTTGACGGTGAAAAATAATAAATTACTAGCTGTGGCCCGCGGCTCCGCCCACGTGGATGTCGGTTATCGTGACCAAACATAGCCTATGTTCATTCTCGAGGCCTAATCTACTCCTATACCAAATTTCATCAAAATCGGTTCAGCAGTTCAGGCGTGAAAGCGTAACAGATAGACAGACAGAGTTACTTTCGCATTTATAATATTAGTATGGATTATCTCGTCATTCCACTCTTGACGTTTGAGAACCATAACTTTTCAACAGGCTCAGAATTATATGTCCATAGAAATATCTCTTTTTTCTCTCGACCAATGAAATCTCAGAATAATTTCTGGAAAGACCTAAAACGTCACTTAAACCTCACATTTCAACTATTTTCTGCAATTTCATTAGTTGAAGTGAAGTGAAGAGATGTGTACGGACATTATACTCGCACTGACCCCGCAAGATGATAAAATTGGTCTCATAGGTCAAGACTTTTCATAATCCAAAATAAGGCCACAGTGACCGCTTCCCATCAGGTGGGTTGTGTGCTTGTCTGCCACATACCTGTATAGTGTTGTATAAAAAAAACTTATTTTTATTTTGTATTTCTTTTTGTGCATTCGAAGAATCTAATCGGTTTAATTTGGTTTATAGAAAACGTTATAATATTTAAAATTAAAACTTCTCGTTTCTATACTGAGATCAAAAAAGAAAATTACAATAAATATATTATTTTATACTCCATCCGTAGTTCAAAAATATTCTTATAGTTAAGTATATTTCATTTGCCAAGTTGTTGAATATTAACAAATCGTTTCTAAAAAACGAAAAAGCTATCTTATATCCGTTACATCCAAAGTTCAAATTTGTCTGAACGTCAATAAACTTATTATTCACGCCAAAGATATATAAATTTTTACGTGCGCACATAAGCACAGGCGCAGTTTTTTTTATACATTTGAATAACGCTTTATTCGAAACCACTAAAAAACAAACAAGAATCCACACAATATTAATATGATTACGCTTCCACGATATACCCCACTTAATAATATCGACTGTAACGACCCCTCGTACAAGCTGACGTAAAATTTTACTACCTCCGTTTTGGGGGTTATAACGACCCTTGATGTTTCAGAGAACCAGTTAGTTATACGAATGGGTGGTGTCTCGTTCGAAAAACCAACAGAAAACCGCATCCATAAATCGTTAGTCAAATATTCGTACTTGAACGTTCGATTCTGCGTATTATTATTATGAATTTCATTTTCAAGGTTCATTTGAAGAAAGTAGACGACGGTATCTCTCGTTCGAAATGAGATGTCCGACTGGAGTAGTACCTCCGCTCTACAAAAGACCGCGGCCATAATAACCATCGTGTTGTGTACCCCTACCCCTTCCTAGCCTACCCGCCTGTTCCTAGCCTATATTTTCAATAGTTGGTTGTAGTAAAACAATCTGAAGTAAGTAATTGGTCTGGAATCACAGACAACACAACCTTATTGTCTGTGTCTGGAATTCTTACAACCTGTAAACCGCGGTAGCCTAGTGGTATGGGTAATGGACAGCTAAGACGAGGTCTCGGGTTCGATCCCAGGTTACCATGGCACACACCAATGACTTTTCGATGCTTTTCGGAGTTATGTGTGTATTTATCGCAGGTTTATAAGTGCCCGGTTAATGGCAATAGGCTCGCCACCTATTACATTGGGACCTAAACATAAGCTGGCGAAATGTGGGTGCCAGCACCTCTGTCTATCCCTTCGGGGATATAGGCGTGAGTTTATGTATGTAGATATATTATGTAAAACGTAAAAAACCACAACACAATACGTTGATGAAAATAATAATTCAGCAATTACAAAACTAATTATCAACATCTAATTACCAAGAAACTTCCAAAAGCGTCACAAAGAAAATAGTTCAGGATTTAATAAATGGCACCTTAGCCGTCTAAGTTATGAATGAAAGGGAAATTAGGCTGCCACAAACTCGAGATTAATCGTAAAAAAGTTGTAAAGATTTCAGCCGTCGCCCATTGGCTTCATATTTCCATTTTATTTGGTAATTTATACTTTTTTATATCATACTTCAAACTATGGATATACTGTTTTACACGTTCAGTTGGCCTTTAAGTTTGTGTATAATATTTGAATGATGCGACTAGTGAAGTAATAGTGATCGTTCGGTGATGAAAAGGGCTTGAAAGAATCAGGTTATACAATCCCAGCGCATACTCTCCGAAATGTCATCATTATCATTCTCTGAACCTTGCCCTTGGCCGTGTGCTTGTCTGCCACCTAAGTGGTATAAAAAAAAACACGATGGTTATTATGGCCGCGGTGCTCAGTAGGGCGGAGGTTGGACCTCCATTGAAATTCGTCTCTTAATCAACCTCTATTGAAGGTAATCTCCATAAATTTAGGTAAGTACACAAGTAATGAAATAAATCTAAATCACCCAGTCGGCCTAATCAGCAGAGTTGCGTCGCAGGTGAAACAGGTCCGCAAGTGTACGTCGGCTGTAATTACAAATTAGTGTACACCGCAGCGTGTGCTACCGAAAGTGCATCCGGCTGTGACGAGGACCGCGTTATGTGGTAAGCAGTCAGTGAATTTATTTATAATACGCTGGAGATACAGTGGCTTGGATATGATTCATATAAGGTACTTCAAAAAAAACTGTTGACTAATGCTAAATGCTCATTAGAGACAACCCAGTCTTCAGACAGACTATTACTCTGCAGAAACACATAACATAAACTCATAAACTCACGCCTATATCCCCGAAGGGGTAGGCAGAGGTGCTAGCACCCACATTTCGCCAGTTTATGTTTAGGTCCCAATGTAATAGGTGGCGAGCCAATTGCCATTAACCGGGCACTTATAAACCTGCGATAAATACACGCATAACTTCGAAAAGCATCGAAAAGTAATTGGTGTGTGCCATGGTGAACCTGGGATCGAACCCGAGATCACGTCTCAGCAGTCCATTACCCAGACCACTAGTGGCAGAAACACGAACAAA
Organism: Lithosia quadra; assembly: GCA_963576445.1. Lineage (NCBI taxonomy): Eukaryota > Metazoa > Arthropoda > Insecta > Lepidoptera > Erebidae > Lithosia > Lithosia quadra. The sequence continues at coordinate 3,892,723 of OY754899.1, read as the reverse complement.
CAAAGTAGGTAGGTATCACCAGAATAAAAATATTATTTTACTAGCCGTTACCCGCGAAATCACCCGCGTGAAATTCTAAACCCATTGCCGCAACCTATGGGAACCTTTTCCTGAGAAAAAAATCAGTCTGTGTTATTCCAGACCATAGTCTATCTTTGGAATTAGATTCGTTTTAATGTGATTAAATTAGATATAAACTAAACTATGTATACATGAATAACCGCGATAGCCTAGTGGTCTGGGCAATGGACTGTTGAGACGAGGTCGCGGGTTCGATCCCAGGTTCACCATGGCACACACCAATGACTTTTCGATGCTTTTCGAAGTTATGTGTGTATTTATCGCAGGTTTATAAGTGCCCGGTTAATGGTAATAGGCTCGCCACCTATTACATTGGGACCTAAACATAAACCGGCGAAATGTGAGTGCTAGCACCTCTGCCTACCCCTTCGGGGATATAGGCGTGAGTTTATGTTATGTTATGTTATAATCGAAACATTTTATAAACCATGGACATTTATAATATTAGTAGATATAATCCGCGCGCGATGAAAATGTGAAGGAACCTTGTCAAAGTAAATCGAAAATGACAGTTTTCAAGTAGCGTTAGCGTGTTAACACCGACTTTGTTCTTGATTGAAATATCTATCAAATGCCAGAACTATTTCGCGAGATTGAGTACTCAAGATTTTACCCCTTTTTCCACTCATTATTAATCTTTAATCTATATAAATAAAAATTAATTGCAATTCTGTTAGTATTGCAAAAACTCGAGAACGGTTGAACTGTTCTTACCTGTCAGACATTTGATGTTCGTCCTATCTCCTATCACTCTCGTCCTCGTCGTTTCGGTATTTTTGGCACGATTACATGTAGATCCATGTAGATCAGATAAGAAAAGGCGGTATATTAAAGATAGCTGTTGCCCGCGGCTCCGCCCGCGTGGACGTCGATTTTCGCGTTTTATAGCCGGTTCTAATCAGCCGATTGTGATCAAATATGCGTAAGATTTTGAGTCTAACCAAGACCTTTCTAATAAAAAAAACGCATCAAAATCCGTTCAGTTCTTTTTACGTCCATCGATAGCGATAAAAAATACCAAACGGATTTTGATGCGGTTTTTTTTTAAAAAGGTCTTGCTTAGACTAAAAATTTAACGTTATGTTTGGTTGTAATTGGTTAAGTAAAACCGGAGATATGACCAAAAACAACCTAAAAACGAAGCGCGGGCGAAGCCACGGGTTTCAGCTTGAATAAAAAATAGCCTATGTGTTGCCCAAAACTATGAACTATAATCGTACCAAGTTTGATCAAAATCCTTCCAGTAGTTTCTGATTTTTGCGCGCACAAAAATTTGCGGACAAACAGACAATCATACAATATTATAATTATTATTATAAATCTTGCATTCAAAATTAAACTCATTTAGAAATCTAGTCGCACTAAAAATACAGCTTCGTTTTGTGAGCTTCGACATGAGTTTGCCGACGCTACGGCTAGCCGGCGGCCCACTTACGTCTCAGTTCCAAAAGGTAGCATCACATTTTGATCGCGCGCGGATTATATGTATGCTTCACTCGTACATTGCCACGACCATATGTCCAAGCGTTGCTGTGCTGCGGCAGGCACGCGGGACCTAATTAAAATATTTCGCTTACTTCATAGAAGAAAACCCTAAAGTGGGCCTTTAATTATTACCCCAAATTTTATGTAAAATAATTATTTTCCGGTATAAAATAATTCACTGAAATTCAACGGCCAATGTTGTACAAAAACCGTGGATTGGAAGAAAATAATTAATGGGTTTTATAATTGAAATAATTTTATTGTAATTGGGACCCTTGTTCAATTTATATAAATAGAATTTGAAATTGTCCAGTATACAGAATTTTAATTAAATAAAGGATTTGTTTATTAGTTACACTTGTTAATCTAAATGACTCTATTTTCACTCATATTTTCAAATAGAAGCTATAAACTTAGTTACGCTACGCTTCTTTATATTATTATATAAAGCTACGAATCTGCTTATACTCTATATATAATAATACCCTATATACCTCTATATCTATATATAATACCGCGGCCATAATAACCATCGTGTTGTGTTCCTGCCGGTAAGTAGGGTAGCCAGAGCTCACTATACCCCTCCTCCCCCACCCTTTCCTAGACTCCCCACCCCATCCCAGCCGTCCCCCCTTCCCTTCAGGGTAGGCAGCGCGTGTGTGACACCTTTAGTGTTGCACACGTCCAAAGGCCACGGTGACTGCTTCCCATCAGGTGGGCCGTGTGCTTGTCTGCCACCTACGTGGTATAAAAAAAAATACTCGTATTATAACTAACTAATGTCCGTAGCTCCGCCCGCGTTGGTTATCGTGTTTTCGTCATATCTCCGGTTCTACTGAACCAAGTGGAATCAACCATACCGTAAGTTTTAAGTCTGACCAAGACTTTACTAATTAAAAAAAAGTACATCAAAATCCGTTCAGTAGGTTTTGAGTCCATCGTGAAGAAACAGACAAGAAATTCTTAAAAATAAATTAATTTGTTTTTAGAATCGTTAATATAACATTATACCAAGTTTTTTTTTTATTTCTTCAATTACTACTATAATTAAATAGTTGACGCAATATTTATCATGTTCGTTTGTTTCGTTGAGTATCCGATAATTATAATAGTAATTTAAATAACCATGTCAATCTGAATAACTGGTCTAATCTGAAAATGAACTGTATAACTGTACATTGAAGATATTATAGAATTTTTCCTATAATATCTTCAATGTAGAGTTATACAGTTCATTTACACTTACCCCAACATTTGATGAGGCCGTCAAGCTGAGGGCCGCCATTGCAGCACTATCGGTGTATGTAGGTAGTGGTGACTCCCGGCCCTGAGACTTTAGCTTACCATCAGGCGAGGTAAAGTCATGATGATGTGTCTAACATAAAAAAAACACGTTTCGGTCGCTTTTGGCATTCTCCATCTTGATGTAAACGTTCCTAAACTTTAATTTCAAACAATCCCCATATTCGTGAAACCCTCTAAGAATCCTGTTCAATATCGAACTCCGTTCATTCCTTACTCAGCTATCAATTAAGTCTACGCGTACGTTATCCTATTATACGTCATTTTCTCAGTTATAATTATAAATCTATGAATATTAATAGTCCTTATAATTAAGCTTCTGTTTGAGGTGACGATGTGAGATGATAACGGTGTCGATTCTGTTGTGTGCCTCACTGAACTAAACTATCTCTAATAATAATAGCAACTCATTTATGTCCCACTGCTGGGCACGGGTCTCCTCTCCTCTAACGAGAGAGCTGAGAGGGTTTAGACCTTAATCCACACACACTGGCCAAATGCGGGTTGGTGGATCGGATATGATGTTGGTGCGTAGTAAGTTAAGTCGCATGTTCGTAGATGTCGACTTAAATTGACAGGTGTTCACTAACATAAATCATCTGTCCTTTTCTATCTGATAATGAAAGAAACAGATGCAGTTAGAAAATTTTAGAGAATTTTAAGTTTAGAGATGTAACAACAGAATTAGCAGCACACTATTTAGCTATTTATAGGATAGTTTAGATAGTTTTGGAACACCAGAATCGGAACCAACATCGAATTGCCAATTTTACAATCCAGCTAGTTATTGTACCAATTAGTGCAAAGGTTATCACTTTATATGCCATTAAATTAGATATATGAATCATTATTTACTGTACAGTCGTTCTCAGAAGTTATTAAACAGTAACAAAACAAATGATTTTTACATTGAATTAAAATTATCAAAATGTTAACGGGAATTAACGCGATCATGGTATAGGTACGCCTGACGTTTCGACCTTCACAGGCAATAAAAAAGACTAACATTAAAGACTAAAATCAATTTAATCAATTCTCTTCTGTTCATGACTAGACTAAACGAAATATAAATTGTATTTTTACGATCCGTCTCCAATATCCAAATGAATGTGTCTGAAAAATACTTAAAATTTGTTGAACAGTGAATTACGACAAGCTATAAAACTTTTTTTTAACTTTTACGCCTTAATTTTTATAAAAGCAACAATTTTTACGAGAGCAACACAATTTAAACACAAACTTATCACTGCAACTGTACGGGAAAAATTCTAGAACACATTCGAAAATCAACTTTATGTATAAAGCAAGAAAAGTCTAAATTGAATACAAGAGAAATTATGGCGGCAAATGTAAATTGGTATAAATAGATTTTATCATAGCAACACTGTTAGGAGAAGTAACGGTAAATAGTTTGGCAATTAATTAAAGTCGATTTGATTGCGAAGTTGTTTTACAAGTGCCTCGCAAATTTAATTATGAAGGACTAATAGAGAATACCAAGTTTCCCTTAGACTTTGTAGTTACTTGTGAAATTTGTAACACCATTTATTTATATTATTAGTTGTCGTAAAATTATCAGAGTTGCTTGAATATTATAGGGTTCTTCAAGAACAGCATTAGAAGGTTTGTACAGGGTCGGCAGCGTGAGTGTGACGCCCCTGGTGTTGCACACCACATACGCCACGATGACCGCTTCCCATCAGGTGGGCCGTGCGCTTGTCTACCATCTAAGTGGTAAAAAAAACCTTTATTGTTAGGTAAGATGGTGACAAATGAAACTGCAGTATTGATGTGGGTAACTAAAGATGCGTGCAAATTGCAGTCAATAGTCAAATATCGATGTTGATATTAAATGAAATGCGTTGCATTGTTGATATTAAATGAACACCAGAGTCGGCCCACTTGCTTATACGTACAAGTCAGCACGCACACACTCACACACTAGTCAGCCACTACGCTAGAATCCAGCTAGACGAACTGAAGACTTGAAAAAGGTAACTGGTTATAGACTGGATGCAGAAGAAGGAGAATCGGGAGGTATGGCGCACATTAGGAGAGACCTAAGTCCAGCAATGGACGTCGATCGAAACACTAGAATAAATATAATAACGTAAAAATACACGCCTAAGTACCTACTACAAATAGTTCAGCTAGAGTGAACTCACTTATTCGTTTTACAACTTAAAAAATTTAGAATATCCCCGAATATGTCGGATACTAAATGCACTAGCATTAGGTTCACCACAAACTGAGGGAAACGGTATTCCAACCACATAGGTACTGCAATCCTAGTACCTACTGAATTGTTCAGGTATTTTGAATGTTAGCTTAGATTCAGTGCGGTTTAAGAGTTAAAATATATCACGTAGATATTTGATAGTGACCTTTACTTCTAAAGATTTAAAGTTTGAATTTAATTAAGTAAAAATTATTTTCAAAGTTATTATTTGTATGATTTTATTACTAGCTGGCTTCGATCGTGATGTACTTCATCCCCGTAGCACCTATTTAACCCATACATACCCGAGATTCATTAGTTTTGCAATAATATATGGAGATTTGTCCGATTTGTTGGCATTATATTGGTAGCATTAACCCTATATGTGTTGTAGTGTGATGATACATATATAGCCTATAACTGTCCTCGATAAATAGGCTATCTGACACAAAATGGACTTCTTAATTCGAATTTTCCTGAGAATATTGCTCAACGCACTAAAAACATACAAACTTATATATTTTATAGTATTAGTATAAATGGAATGGACCTTTGTTACTCTCACGCAAAAATTACAAGCAAAACTCCTACTACAAAACCTCCTATAGACTTACAATACAATAAAAAGTTTATGAGTAAAAAATATATCAATGCATACGTCAAAACGATTTGTCAAACACTGCATCATTCATACAAGGTTTATTTTAACTATATTTTGTTTTAAACATTACAAATGGTAAGCAAGTATTAATGGAAGACAAGGAAAAAAATAGCAGCATAGAAGATGGAGCTAAAAATACGTCCAAAGATACAGAAGCAAATGATGAAAGAAGACAGACAAACGATGATGCAGGACCATCTGGCTCGATACCTTTACCGGGAGCAGTACAAACCCCTAAAAATATATACGTAACTAAACCTGGTATATCCAAATCCGAACATAGCATAAGACATATAATAACAAGCAAAGATGTAACCAATGCTTTGAAATCTCTAAGTTTCGGTACACCCACACAAGCAGTTAAAAACTTAAACCTGAAAGAACTTAAAATACCTATATTAACTGATGAAATAGTCGAGAAAGATGATACCACGACTCTGATTGATTTGAAAAAGTTTATGGTTTCTTGTTTCAAACTTAATAAAGAGCCGGGAAATAATTTAACTTTAAATGATATACCCAGACAAACTGTGCAGACAGTCAGTTCTATGGCTATCGAAATAATTGAACCTCCAAATGTGAGTTGCGTTGCTAGTAATATACAAACAGAGAGTATTCCAGTTAAAACAAATGAAGTGATTGTTACAAAAACTGTGGAGCCTAAAGTGTCTAAAGCTGGTAATGATAAAAAGAAGACTTCAGGTAGCTTATCTGAAAGATCGGATCTAGGTGTCGCCCAAAGAGACTCACTCTCAAGTATTGGATCAAATGTTTGCAGAATATGTATGACGCGAGGAAGGGAAAGGTTAGTTGAAACTTTAAACGGAACATTTAGATACGGTACCCACGATACCCAAAAAGTGTGTTTCCTCAAAAAACATTGCTTACATGTTTTTCTTAGCCATGCGTATAGACTATTTTGTATTGGTTATTGGACTCACAAATAAATAAATACATATTCCACGACATTCTGCACGTCGCTTCCTAAACCCAAAGTAAGCATAGTTTAAGTAGCTTGTGTTATGGGTTCTAGAATGCAGATAAATATCATATTATACATAGAAACACCTAGACCAATGCAAATACACATATTCATGCATACAAATATTTGCACTGAGTGGGAATCGAACCCGCGCCTTCTGCCATAGCAGTCGAATGCACTACCGCTACGCAAGAGGCCGTCTACTACACTGAATATTATCTACTTTGAACTAATACATAATAATTTTGGATAGTAAAATTGCTTGATGAATTTATTTATGCCTGTGTATGTCATATATAAATCGCTACATAATCTCGATAAGTACTATGGTACAATACGTTTTGTTCACTCAATGTTTCTATTTGGTTTTGTACCACGGTGAAATTTATTTTCCCTTTTTTTTATCGTGCGGAAATCCCCATGGATACCACCCCCGTCGGCCATCGGGGGTGGTTATGTCGGGATCGAACCGACTAAAACCGCACGGCGTCTCTGGTCTTAATTACCGGGGTGTAAGGTTACCCAATAGGCATATCCCTCGCACCCCAGCTGACCCTGGGTCATCTACGGTTTTAGATGGCCCCCTCGACCCCCCGAAATTTATTTTCCCTGGGATGCAACGGTTGAAGGCGAAAAAAACTACATAATTACGACTAATGCTCCATAAACACAATACTGAACCATCGCTTAAATTGGACCAGTCTTAAAAAATACAGGAGCAGTTTAATTTAAGTGCCTGTGCAAAATTGGTTACATTTCCCTATCATGTTTCTTCCTGTGGTTTTTGTAAGGTTATAAATCTGATGCTATTACCTACCTGTTTCAGACTGATATCCCCGTGCAACTGTAAAGGATCATTAGCGAACGTGCACTTAAGCTGCTTAGAGAGATGGCTCAACCAAGTAGGAAGAAACCACTGCGAATTATGTGGTTTTAGGTACATTACTATATTATTATTGTTATTATTTTTTATACCACGTAGGTTGCAGACAAGCACATGACCCACCTGATGGGAAGCGGTCACCGTGGCCTATGGACGAGTACAACACCAAAGTTGTCACACACGCGCTGCCTACACTGAAGGGAAGGGGGGAGGGCTAGGATGGGGTGTGAAGTCTAGGAAGGGGTGGAGGGAGGAGCGGTACAGTGAGCTCTGGCTACCCTAATTACCGGCGGGAACCCAACACGATGGTTATTATGGCCGCGGTCTTCTGTTGGGCGGAGGTACTACCCCAGTCGGACAGATATTATAGATATTATTATATCTCTATATCCTTCTAAGCTAGCGCACGTCGAGCCTTTGTGCCTGGTTGTCATGCTGGAACATCTGTGGCATTTGGTATGGGTAGTTGGTACTCCAACAACTGGTCTAGCTAAAGAACTTGGATATCGCCAATAGGTTCTGGAAGTCAGATGGCAGTCGTTCCACAGGAAATATTTTAGTTCGGCCGCTTCGTAGGTTGACTGAAAAACAAACATTAAACGGGAGGAGGATGATGACTAGCTTCCACCCGCGGCTTTGCCCGCGTGGAGGTTGATATCACCACCAAATCTATTTTAATAAAACGACTCTCCACTCCACTAACTACTCCACTCTCCTCTCCACTGGTCTCCACTCATCTAACCAAAATTGCCAGTAGTATTTACGTCCATCGCTGATTGCTTACGTAAAAAATTCTGAACTCTTCGCAAACGGAGCTACAAGCAGTAGTTGGATTATATTATAAAAAGTTTCACAAAACAGTAAGTAACTACCAAAGCTTCATAACAACAAAAACGTTGAAATCGAATCGTCGATATTCCATTGTTGAAACTTTATTAACGGTTTCAAATCGAGTGGAACAGTGCCCAACTCGCCTCAGGCTTACCTATTGCCTGGCTTCCAGGTAGGGTTGTTTGGTTTGGCCTTATCTATCTTATCGGACATTTATTCTTCTGAAAGATTTAAAATCTAACCACTAATCTCACTCGTACAGTTAGCATCAAAAGTTGATGATCATAGCCAGGTGTCAAAAGTAGCTGATGCTGCAGAGGTTCAAAATTAATTATTTCGATAAATTTTCCAAGTTGATGATGAGAACAACTCACTTTGACGTTTCAAATTGCGTGAAAATATGAAAAAAAATGTGAAAATCTCAATGGATTTGTCACTCTATCAAGCCAGGACGGTTGCAAAGAGATGAATGAAATTTTACACAGATAAGTACCTATAGATTATAGTTTGAAATAACACATTATTAATATGCTACTTTTTAACCCAGGGATAGCTTCCGTGAGAAATACCTTATTGGATAACTTTATATACTGGTAATTATAATAGTGATATCCATGGGGATTACTGCATGAAAAATAAAAAGTCTAATTACAAGAAAATTATCGTTATTGATCGATATCGACAAGAGTTCGATAGCTTCGTAAGTCTTTGGTATCCCGAGAAAAACTAAATTCGTATTCCAAGCACACTGTTCACCCATTAAAACGTTACTACTAGCATAAAATGAAAGCACTACCTATGAATAAATTTAAAGTAACACGTGTAATTGGCTAGACTAGACATACCTAATAATATTTTACTTTGCCAATGAATTTATTATGAACTAGCTTATGCCCGCGGCTCCACCCGTGGACGTCGTTTTAGTAACTTATAAACGAATTAAAATCTGTGTTGCCAGCCCTGTCCAGGTAAAATACAGTTGCAATTAAAGTTTAATTCGATCAACTGCAATATTGTGGGCTAAGTTACTTCTTCGGTTTCATTCTCTGTGGCAACTGATGAATCTATTGCACTAATTTATATAAGACTAGCTTATGCCCGCGGCTCCGCCCGCATGGACGTCGGTTTTCACATTTTTTGTCTAGGTATATCTCCGGTTCTACTCAACCGATTGTGATCAAACATACGTAAGGTTTCAAATCTGACCAAGACAAAAAAATAAAAATAATATAGGTCTAAAGTATTATTTCAAAGATTTTTTTATTATTATTTTAATATTTATTTATTTACATGTATAGATACATCGGTAATTTTAAGGCTTTGCGCAAAATATAACATTCTATATAATAATTTTTCTTAGTAAGCCTGGCGGAAAAATCAGCCTGCAGGCAATATAAACTCATAGGCACGATTTGGCAACTAACATGGAATCACGATCGCAAGGGACCTTTTCTTTCTGGAAAAAAAAACTTCAATACAATCTGTTATAGAAAGAGATTTAATCCATAGTCTGGATTCAACGAATTTGTCAAAGAATTTAATACTGCGCCCGATTTCATTCCAATCCTCTAATTAAATCAAAATAAGGTTTAGTTCAGTGCCCTTTTGCCCTTGGCTTTACCAGTACGATTTACTAGCTGACGCGCGCGTGAATATCGGTAATCACAACTTTTGGTCATATCTCCGGTTTTAATCAACCGATGGTAATCAAACATACGGCAGATTTTAGTTTCCAGCCTTCCTGCAAACTGTATCAAAATCCGTTCAATTCGTTTTGCGTCAAACAGCCGGGGTGCAGTCAATCCGGCGGACTAAATAAAAAAAAACAATAAAATTCATTTTTACAAACTTTTATTTAACTTTATGTTGTTTATTAGTTAGTGTGAGACAAATCTTGGAAGTCTAATAGTACGAGATCCCACTGCAAAATCATGCATGCATCGAATATTTGCTAAAAACCAAATTTTACGCATATTTATGATTAGGAGAACATATATTTACTAGGTTGCCTATCAAAATGTGGCCACTAATATGTTTAATTCAATTATTGCTAATTCATTTTTCGGAAAAAAATCCTTCACATGGTTTTTAAATAAAATATCATCCACGTCACGGCAATACACATAAGGACTCTGAAAAATCACGGTTGCCGTTGCGCACTTCGCCGTACCTCTTCGTAACTGTTTACACCTGGCTGCGAAGAGGTACGGCGAAGTGCGCAACGGCAACCGTGATTTTTCAGAGTCCTAATCATAAATATGCGTAAAATTTGGTTTTTAGCAAATATTCGATGCATGCATGATTAGGCAGTGGGATCTTAGACTATAATAAGAATTAGTTGTCTTATTAAAAAGTCTAATACTAGGTACGTGATATCGAGGGTCTGAAGATGTAGACGGTAAGTGGTCATAGTAACTTCTTTTTTTATACTACGTAGGTAGGCAGACAAGCACACGGCCCACCTGATGGGAAGCGGTCACCGTGGCCTATGGACGTGTGCAACACTAAGGGTGACACACACGCGCTGCCTACCCTGAAGGGAAGGGGGAGGGCTAGGAAGAGGTGGGGAGGCTAGGAAGGGGTGGGGAGCGGAGGGATACAGTGAGCCCTGGCTACCCTACTTACCGGCGGGAATACAACACGAAGGTTATTATGACCGCGGTCTTCTGTAGGGCGGAGGTACTGCCCCAGTCGGACAGCTCATTTTAGACGGGACATAAACTAAATAAGATAAATACGTCATGTAAGCGCATTTAATATGCCAGGTTATGCACTTACTATACTAGCTTATTTTTTTGAAAATAAATAGTTTTTATTTTATTACATTAAAACATTCCAATAATGAATATACCTACATAATTATTATATTTTTTTATATACATAAAATAAATTTAGCAGTATTTTTTGCGATTTTTTCTGCACTGCTTAAGCATAGTATGAAATTTATTATATAGATATTTAATTATATATTCATAGAAATATGTCACTTAGGCGCATAGTGTGTGTATGGTTTGGTAGGGGCACTTTGTTTTGTATAAATATGTGGTTGGATCTATTAACGATATTTTGTATTAGACAGTTAATAGGTAGATACTATATTGACTACTTATTTGGTAGGTACTTCTGTCGTGCCCCAAGTTTCTGTTTCAGTAACCGCTTCTGTCCCTTCCGTTGCTTCTGTGGTACCAGTTGCTTCTGGCACACTAGTAGTTAATACCTCCTCAGTGGCTTGCGACGCGATACTTGTTCCACTATCCGGCGTTGCTGTTGCTTCGTTGGTACTTGTTGCTTCTGTCGTAGTTGGTAGTGCAGCTGTACAGTTCGCTTCGGCTGGCCAATCACATACATGGCTGATGGGGTTAAAGTGAAGATTGGAGGGACACTGGCGGCATACAGGACGTGAGTTCGGTTGCTCGCAGACGTAGAATAGTTGGCAGTCATCCGGGTGGGGTAGGAGCTGGTCACCAGTGAGGGTCTCCCCGCACTGAACCTGCGTCACTGAGTTTCGTAAACAACGCTCTGGTATTCTGCTAGGTTTTCGCGGCCTATTAAAAACAATGGGTTAGTCAACTGATGATAAATAGGTACAGTTTCACCGTCACAATAGTTTTGGATACTAAAATGCTTATAAATATACGGTATCTGTGCTGAGCAAAGATTAAGTTGAGTTAATCACCATTACATAGATACATACATTATTAAAGTTGAGTTAATTAGCCCGTGGCCTATGGACGTGTGCAATATCAGAGATGTCACAATCACGCTGCCGACTTTCGAGGGGCACGGGGGTTGAGGAGTTTGGGTTGGGTTGGCGGGTAGGATTGGAGAAATGGGGGGGGGGGTTGTGAGCTCTGGCTACCCTACTTACCGGTGGGAACACAACACAACAGTTATGGATGTGGGAACTTCGGTCTCCCCATCTTACTCCGAAAAGGAGGGAAGCGCTCTCCACCCTGCCACTTCAACTTGCTTCTGCTACCACCCCAGCATGTACCGGCCTTACACGCCACCTCCAGTAAAATGGTACCGAAATATAATGATAAGGTGCTTACCTTGGTCTGTTGTGACGAGCACTTGCACTGACAAGCAGGCAGCTCACCACCACTAAAATAACAACGCGCACATACATGATGACGGAAGCGAAGGTAAGAGTAATGCCTGGTCGATGTATTACTTATAATATATACAATGCTCAAGTGCTCATTATACGATACACATTCACGTACTTCATGCTCGAGTGCTCATTTTACAAGAGCATCTATGACAAACAGTGCTCGAGTGCTCATTGTATGAAAAACACTCATTTCGACAACCTCCTCGATTGATAGGTATCTATTTTCCTACAATAACACTAAGCATTAACTGATTGGCAAGTAGATAATACGAACAGCAAGTACCTAATTAGGTACCTACACAAGTCATTCATGGAAACCATTCCTATTGCAAGAAATTAAGATTAGCTGAAGAGGTTAGGGGGAATACTAGTTGGTAATTGCGGTTACTAATCTTTAAAAACAACGGGAATATAATTATAGCAGCTACGTGGTCAAGATTCCCAGCAGTGACTTTTGAAAGAGAGTACCTAAATCAATATATATCGCGATCTGATCAATAATAATTGGTTATATTGATGTGTAAACGCGATATTATAGATGTGCCAACAAACGCGATTGGTCAAACACTGAATCATGATATAGGCTTGTTATACGAGTATTAACTAGCTGCGCACCTTGGCTTCGCCCTGCTGCAATTATAGCACCATACCCGAGGACTTTTCAAAAATGTTCTTTCATACAAAACTTGTTCTAACAATAAAAAAATACAATAATAACAATTACCTATCCAATTTGATGCATGAAAAGTTATGCGCGTATATACATTTCGTTGATGCTTTTTTATTTATACTTCTATATAATAAGTACTATAAAGAGGAAAGATTTGTATTTTTGTATGTAACGAATAAACTCAAAAACTACTGGACCGATTTCAATAATTCTTTCACCTATAGAAAGCTACAATATCTGGGAGTAACATAGGCTATAATTTGTTCTCAAAAAATTAAGGAATTCGAAATCCACGCGGGCGGAGCCGCGGGCAACAACTAGTTTATAAGAAGATTGACTGTCTCCAGTCTATCGTTACGAATACGATACGCCAACTATTCGAGAGAAATTACGAGCTCGCCCTACAATAACCCATCCGAACCAATTCATTGCACCTGTCACAGCCAGCGCGACAGATTGCATCTCTATACACTGTCCACTAAATTAGTTTTTTTTTTTCAGTTATCCGGCCATCCGCACACCCCGTTACACGGTACTGCAGGCGCTCAGGCTGTGGTTCGGAAACCCGCGAAACAGAAGCCATTTACAGGTGAAACAGGATGTTTTTTATTCTAGTCGATTGGATTTGAATTGTTCGAGTGTTTGTTTTTTTTGGCACTGGAAAAGGTTTGTGGATTCAGCTGAAATTTGTCTTTTTTTTTATACCACTTAGGTGGCCAGAGACAAGCACATGGTCATGGAAGCGATCACTGTGGCCTATAGACGTATGCAACACTAGAGGTGTCACGCTGTTATAGTTTATGAGGTTATATTTTTGGTAAGAATGATTCAAATTTCGAATCACGCCCAAATCTTTCAAGGTTCACATTCAAACAATTTCACTAATCATCATCATTATACGTCTAGCGATTTTTAGGTTACCGTGTGACCTTTCAACTCCGAGAGGAAAGCCTGTTGCATCCAGTTTCATTGTTTAGCAGGTACACCAACTAGCACGGCAGTGTAATATTGAACCCAGTATCTGCATAAATTATTACATACATTAATTTTTACTGAAGAGTCGAAAAATGTTCTTGTATCTTTTCGTGCGTGCCGTTTTAAAATACTTATCGTACATGCTTGAGAGTGATGGCTAATGATATCGTATAGTCATAGTTTATGCTAGCCTGGTACGTGAAAAGTGATCTTTTAGGTCAAAAATGCATCAGGTTTTTTAAATTAGACCGCCGAGCAGGTTGACTTGGACACTAAAAGTGTTGGTAGAGCCCTGTTCACCGATTTTAGTTTATATAATGAAGGCAAAATGCATCAAGTTTTCAAATAGACAGCCAAGCAGTAGAGGTTGAGTTGAGCACTAAATGTGTTGGTAGAACCCTGTTCACCGATTTTCACTTATATATACAAAGTGTTGATCTGCATTTGAGCATCCTTCACAGGGGCTTGAGCTACTAATACTAAGGTATTCTGCCGGTCCTAAGTCCATAAAAGAAGGCAGTATGCGCGTCAGCTGATCAAAGAACAAGTGAACATAGTCTTAATATTTGTGATGACTATAAGTAGCTCAAGCCCCCCTGTGAAGGATACTCAAATGAAAATCAACACGTTGTATACGAAGGCAATTCATCGATAAAATCTTTGTAAAGTGAGACCCCTATCACCTCCCTACCCAACTATCGATATACGTCAGATATAACGGTCGCCCGGACACAGCTAAACCGGCCATAAGTCCAGCTTTCATCGTCCGGGAGTTCGATTTTAAGGCACTATACCGGCTTCAGCCTAGATTAGAAAAATGGCACGACTTATGGAATTTCAAATGTCCTTTAGAAGATATTGAGGTTTGATTGTTATTTTGTCTTTCTTGAACAAGTTCAAAAATAGAGGAGATGTTTATGTCTAGAACCATATAACTTTTGACATGGCGAACTGATTTTAATGATTATTTATTACTTTGAAAACTGTTGATTACCGTGTGTTCACATTTCAATTTGAAAGTTTCGGGTGCATGAATCACAAAACATTTTGCGGTATGCATATTTTGCAGGTCGTAATGTCAAGTGGAATGACGACACCAGAGATTGATCCATTACCAACGGGCCCTCGATTCTGCTAAAGACAAACCACTGTTATACCACTGACACTCTAAAAAATGCCATTTAATTGTAGACTTTATTGTTATCAGGTTAAAGTCTAAAGTCAAATGATATTTTTTAGAGCGAATGAAAAAGATTTTAGACTTTAACTGTATGGTAAAGTCTACAATTAAATAGTATTTTTAGAGTGTCAGTGGTATTACAGTGATTTGGTCTTGCAGATGAACTTGATTTGGGCTTAAACAATCTTGATGGGGTATAATATACCCATTGATCAAAATATAGTACCTAACCTTTATCTACTAGACTGTCAATAGATAGAACGCGCGTAAGTCTCAAAGGCCCTTCTTACGTCAACCTCCGTCATATCGAGATTCTAATCGATTTGTCAACCAGCCATACTGAAATACATGAATAGGACCTTACAACACTTGTATAAGAGCGCTTTCACATATAGGCGTTATAGTCGCACTTGAGCAGCGCTGTATACGAGACCCTTCACATTACAGTGGCTCGGTTGCGCTTCGCAGTCGTGCGTTTGACGCAAGGTGACTACTGGCTAGCTTCATTTGCATTACACATGCTTATAGCGTAAGTAATGTTTTGCATACTACACACGCGTTTGGTTGGAAGTCTGGTGTAATACCGGCAAATCGCTAGCCACCACGAGGCGATCATCTACCACCACTAGCTCGTAGCGCTGCTACGCGATAGCCTTGCGGGCTTTTTAGCCCATCCACACGATATAAATTTTATGACCAACTAGCTATGCTTGCAACTTCAAAAGCGTTTATACTCCGATTTTTAATTCTAGGCAAGAAAATGACATTTGCAATGTTGCAGGTTTTTTGTATCAAATAAATAGTGATGTGGTTGAATCGAGTTTTCCAATTATAAGTTAGTCGTGAGTCGAGATAATAATTTTTTTATTAAATATATAAATAATTTTTTTATATGAATAAAAATATGTTATTTACGGTAAATAAACAGAAAACATACACAGTAAGTAATTAAATCTATATATTATATAAAATCAATTGCTGTTCGTTAGTCTCGCTAAAACTAGAGAACGGCTGGACCGATTTGGCTGAAAATTGATAGGGAGGTAGCTTAGAACTAGAAGAAGGACATAGGATACTTTTTATCCTGCCACGGGGACAAAGTATGCCACGGGCGAAGCCGCGGGACACAGCTAGTATTCTATAAAAAATATTTCCGTCGTGTAATGTACTAGGCGAGCATAAACTGCAAAGAGGTTCATTCACTGATAAAAATAAAGAATGACTAAAGTATCTAGTCTATTGATTGCCGAACATCACTATTGTAGCGGGTCACCCTTTTTTGTATCAGTGACAGTTGCAGTTGTCATTTTCTTGCCTAGAATTAAAAATCGGAGTTATAGGTATTATTTTTTAAGGTTTTAATTTTATTACGCTTATTAATTTTCTAAAATCAATCACGTCTTTTAATATTACCTACATAATATTTGCATTCCCAAAGACCTATAAAATGGCCCAGCCGTTCCACAGTGTACCTCATTCAAACATACTGACAATTTTTTTTTTGTGAATACCTGCTATCATATCGTTTGGACTTTGACGTTTGGATGCCCTGTTAAAATCCTAAAATGTATGAATAATCAGTTCAGCGTGCGGCGTGACCGCGTGACTCGACCGCTGCAATCGCGCGACTAAAATGCTGTCATATGAAAGCGCCCTTCAGCGTAGGTACAGACAGAATATCTAACAGTACTATGTCTTGATATGCAAATGCGACCGTATCACCCTATAATTTATTATAGGTACTAGAGGCGAGTTTACTTTGATTTGACCTATTGCGAGACTAGAATTCTAGAAATGCTAAAATATCTGGGTAATATAATTCAGTGACCTTTTATTTTATTTTACCAGTTATGATACAGGCATATATTATATTGTGTGTAATTACGGTAGATGGCCCTAAGCCGTAGAATATATCGGAAAATTTCGATCATCTAGAATAGGTCCAGGTAGCTCAGTTGGTCAGAGCACTCCCCTTGTAAGGGACTGGTTACGGGTTCAAGTCCCGTCCTGGATGCTCATTTTTTCCGATAACAAAATCACTGGGGATAGTTAGCATGCAATTGCTTAAAAAATTCATTCAATTAATCGGGCGGAGAATCTAAAAATAATGTTTAAAAACAATTGCAATACCTATAGTTCATTGTTTCCGTAGTTCGATTGCTTAAAAAATTCATTCAGTATAGCTATAGATTGACGATAATTACGAAGTCAGTGAAGTGTAACATTGTCTCTCATAGTAAAACTCTATGCTAATATATTCATAGACAATTCAAATACATCTGAACAGACGAGAAGATTTGCCGAAGTAAGCGGTGCTTGATTACACAGCAGCGTTTGAACTTCGCAATTAGATGACGAGTTATTGATTTTAGGATTAATGTACTTCCCTTACATACATATAGGTATCTACTCACGCCTTCTCACTGCAGGGTAAGCAGAGACATCAGCCCACCATTAGCTTCTAAGTATTCTGATCTTACTCTAATCTAAGTATGCCCAAATTCCACCAGCGTGCATGTTGGTTTTTGCGTCTTTTGAATATATCTCCGGTTCTACTCAACCGATTGTGATCAAACTTGCACAAGATTTAAGTCTGACCATTTTTTTTTTATACAACTTAGGTGGCAGACAAGTACACGGCCCACCTGATGGGAAGCGGTCAACGTGGCCTATGGACGTGCGCAACACCAGGGGCGTCACAATCGCGCTGCCGACCAAGAACTTTCAAACAATAAGTATAACGACTAACGACATAAAACTCCGCTTTATAGTTTTGACAAGACAAACTGTTAAATGTAACCCAAGTTTTCCTTTTAAATATCTCCAATTTGCAGCTCGTTTACAATTTATCTTAGTATAGACTTACAGTAGGATAGATAGATAATAATAGATATATTATACGAAGATGTAAACGATGAGTGGGCCCCGAGAGAGCTCGCGCGGACACTCGCTCGATCACCTCAGTTCGATATAGACTGTGTTATAAATTTCCTAGTATGGCGTTAGACGTTCCCTGTCGCGTATAGGAACCCTAATCGCTTTACCAGTTGTCGACAGCTTCAGCGCTGGGATTTCTGAGTTGAGGAAATGGCTTCGCCCCTGAATAAGTTCGTCCACTATGATAGTACCTACCTAACACATATCCGAAATTCGTTAGTTTTGCAATAATGTATGCAAATTTGCCCGATTTGTTGACTTTCCTATGTTTTTCTTATCGCCTACACTTTTCACATCTCGTATTCTTATCATATTTCGTATCTTAGCAGTACTAAGTTGTTCAACATCATTCTGAAATAAAAATTACTTTGCTCAAAAATCGATTTTTGAAATATGAAAATGATTATCTACTTTTGACGCTACGACATAGTTGCTACGTGTGCGTCTATCGTTCGTCTTGGTCCGAAGTTTGGGATGAAACCACGTTTCATATTTTAAAAAGAAAGTAGTACTAACAAAATATAATGGTTTTGGTTATCAAGTTTGCAACTCATGTGGCTCCTTCGAGGAACAAATTAATAACGTTACCACTTCCAAACCTTGATGTCACAAAATTAAATTCAAGAACATGTCACATATTTCAAAATTAAGTATTGCCGTTCGCAGCGTTTCTCAAACGTGATAATATTTCATACGCAACCGTTGACCGCAAGATGGCGATGCTTTCTAAGTGCTATTACTCACTGGCGCGATATATTATATTGAGGTCTCATACGCGGTTTCAAAAATAATTCATCATTATCACAGCGTTAGTCCAGCTTGCACTTTGAAAACCGTGGCATCCTTCTCTTTCTCTCGATTTTATTTGTCTTGGCTTTTGTGGGAGCGACTGCCGTCTGACCACCCTATTGGAAAACTTGCGCTAGAGCTAGATGGCGGAAATAAGTACATTGAACATGACCAGACCATACATTGCGGGAGGCCTTTGTTCTTTAGTGAAAGGTAAGCAGCTAATTAGGTACCCCTTTTGTGCCCAATGACACAAATCATGCGTCATTTGAACCAGCATTTTTAGTGAGAATCTAAAGAAAAGAGAAACTAAAGTGTCTAACCGCGGCTTACCGCGTTTAAAAGACGCATGCACCATGTCGCCTCAGTGGATTATGTCACTAAAAGATGCCTGACGCGATTTGACGTGACAAGACACGCACATATTGGATTTCTGTCGACTCTGTCACTTATTGAATTACGCCAGTGTCGTCTCAGTTTATTTTTGTTGTGTGCCTTCGGAAATATATTTATGAATGTGTCGATTTAAATTTCATATTCTGTTTCCGCGAATGGAAAATGGGGTTATGCGATGATCTATCTCGTGTCGAAATAAGGGACGGAATATTCGATATTGAGTTCATATATTATTATGGTGACATTACGTTTTGTTTATGTACAGTTATTGCACACACACACACACACACACACACACACACACACACACACACACACACACACACACACACACACACACACACACACACAAACACACGCATATGCACATGCACACGCACATCACAAGCACACTCCCATTCACATCTACGTACACGCACACACGCACGCACATTCAAGCAACTTTGAGAAACACTGATTAGTATTTTATTTTCTTAACCCTTATTTCGACGGAGATTTTTACATATTGATATCAATTTTTTTTTCTATTATTAGGTTTATAGAGCATATTAGAGGTCTAAAAAAAATAAAGAAAAAAATACAACACCAACCATTTTTGCGAAATAGGTTGTCCGCCACAGCGGACACCGTCGAAATAACTGTAATTCTATACAAAAATGACTTGTCCGCTACGACGGACTTTGCCAAAATAGGGCAGTCAAAATAAAACAAGTAATATAAGAATATAAGTAGTATTATTTGATATGAAAATTGGAAAATTAATTACTTGGTATCTTCCCAGTAACAAAACATAGTCGCGTATTACATACAAGCATCGTCTTCGTATGTTTCGTACTGGTTTGCAGGAGGATCATCGAAAAGATAGGCTTACGTTTGACCACTATCTCACCTGATGGTAAGTGACGATGAGGTCTACGATGAATCACGCTTGCCTAGAAGGAACCTATTTACTCGTGACTTGAATATTCCCAGGTTATAGCTTTCCGAAAACACAGACTCGGGCAGGGAAGTCCACTCCTTAGCTGTACGCAGCTGAGGCAGTGTTTTGTGCATATGAGTGGAATGTCGACCATATAGCGGTGTCGCGTCGCTGTTCGTCTGGTCGTTCGTTGATAGAAAGGACTTGGATACCTCCAAGTCTTTTCAGGTTGTGCAATTCCAGAGCGCACTCTCCGAAATGATTCCGATAGAACACCCATAGATCTGCAACTTTGCGTCGATGTTGCCCATGCGCCCAGGCTCTGAAGCCTTTTCCCGATAAGTGCATCGTCGTTAATGAGCCTCTTGGCTGAATCTCTTGAGTCTCTTGATTATCTCCAATGCTTCAAGGTGGTATTTAGCTGAGCCATCACACAGATACGAGCAGTATTCCATACAGGATCGAACTTGCGCTTGGTATAAATTAAGCAGTTGCTCCGGTATGAAGTATTATAGCATCATAAACAGGACGTCCAGCTTTTTTGCGGCCATCTGAGCTTTAGCCTTGATGTAAGACCCAAAGTTAAACATGAATGTGAGGAATACGCCAAGAAACTCGAGGTGGTCAGTTATCTAAACAAGAATCAAAGCGAAGGTGCAGGCGAGGAGCTATTTGAATAGTGCAGATAATCAAGCTCATTATCGGAATTAGACTTGTCACCAGTTTCAGATAGTGCTCGCTCTTTAGGTCAAGTGCTAATATTTTATTAGTGCGGCCATGCTGTAGCAAACACTGCCAAAGAAAAAAGAAAAGCTAAAACATAAGCCACCACACAAAAAACATATAATGAAAAAATGTACATACACATACGAACACATAATAAAGTAGGTATAGTATATCTTTATTGGGCACACCAAGGAGAAAACATGTGTTATTAGGTTGTGTGTGCTGATAAATATGTATATTATTATCACTTTTTAAAAATAACACATATTTATTTATTGACCTCTTTTCGACAAAGTCCGCTCCCACGGACAAGCAAAACTTTGTGTGTTTTAGTATCATTTCGGCACAGTCCGGTATGGCGGACAACTACTTCATGGGCGAATTTCATGTAAATAAACAGCTACAAATGAATCATTTTATTAGTGCATGTATTCGTTATATACAAAACAACAAATATCACACCCAAATACCAATCCAAAATAATAAATAATAGGCAAAGATCTTGTAAATACCTTACGCAAAGTTGAACACCTCTGTTTCTTCGCCATTTTCGTCGATAAGTGACAGATGAAATATTGACAGATCACAAAGCTATTTTTTTTCTATTTGCCAGTTACATTTACTACTAATTAGTAAAAATAAATTGTTCAAAAATAGGTTTAATAGTGCCACAGATTTATTTAAAGTACTTGTCCGTCACAGCGGACTAAATCGAAATAAGGGTTAAAAGATAGTGACCTAAATTTTTATAGTCTACTAGGGATAAAGGGGGAAATATCTATATTTATGAGAAACGGTTGATAGAAAAGTGCAAAACATTTATAACTGCGAAGTCATTTGCATGCAAATCAAAAGCATTATCTCACAAACAAACTGCATAATCGATTTCCATCCTGTCTTTTGGGAATCTCACTATAACAGAGCAAATGATGAAATATTCCGGCGATATAACAATGTCACTCCAAATCTACGGCTTCGGGCAGTGTTCCGGCATTAGGTACCACTTTTGACAAATACCCTTTAGACGGGAAACCCCCGTCTTGTTAGTGGCGGTAATATTTCATCGGAGAACTGTGCAAAAACGGCTTAGATTGGCGAATGGAGTTTGAATGGATTTACTTGAATTTAAATTATTAAATACTGTTCGGAAACGTAATTTATGATGTTATTTGGAAATGGAAGGTGCACTGGATTAAAATACCTATCTATTGGTTTTATTAACGGTGACTTAATAAACGTCAACCCATTTAATACCGATATTTATGGACATTTTGTAATAGTAAATCGTGACTTAAAAAGGTGTAGAATTTAGTTAGAAATGTCAAAGGATGATTGCACAATAAAAATTCGAGTAAAATTAGTTAATTACCTATATTTTTTAACCACTAGGTATCCCTGGTAGTTGACCGTTGAAAATAGAGCACGTTTGCCTAAAAGCGAAAAATTCTCTCTTGACTTGAAGACTCGCAGGTTATAAATTCCCGGAAACACAGACTCAGGAAGGACATTCCACCCCTTAGCAGTACGCATAATGAACGTATTGCTGAAGCGGTTCGTACGTATGAGCGGAATATCCACTATATATCTACCTATCGATGACGCATCACATCGCCGTGATTCAAATTCGGGCTTGAAGGAATAAATTATGCAATCCCAGCGTAGATTCCTCGAACTGCATTCGATAATAAACACTTATTTGAATTTTGTTCCACAGTCTGACTGCTTAATATTCTGGCTCCTGTCAACCGTGACGGCCGGCCTACTCGCCGTGTGCATCGTCGGTACTCAGTACTTTGTTATAGAAGGCAGCAATTTCGGTAAGCTCGAGGGCGTTAGAAAAGATGAAGGTGTGTTTGATTCTTTTTTTGTTTATTATTTAGTTTTTTTTTCTGTTTGTTTTCGTAATTTTTCTGCTAATTTTATTCGCTCTCTATTGGTGTTTTATAAATTTGTTAACAACGCCTTTGTGCACACTACCCTCTACAACTACCTAGGTACTTACTTTCGGCTCCGAAGTCAAACGAGATGAGAGTGGCTCTAGGTGGCAGGTGGCGAAGGGTGTCGAAGATCCAAATGAGAAACAATTTCCAGTACTGAATAAACTTTTGATCAACCATTCTGTTCTATCTCGTCCATTAATCAGCAGATGTACCGGCTTGCAGTTCTACGCCAATGACCTCACTGTCCCTGGCTACGTTTTCACTTCATAACTGAATAAATGTTGGAAAATAAACAAGTGACGGTGAAGGAAAACCATCGTGAGGAAACCCACATGTCCTAGAAGAAATTCTAAGTACATGTCCGATCTACCAACCCGCATTAGACCAGCGTGTGTGAATTAAGGTCTAAACCCTCTAAGCTCTCTCGTAAGAGGAGAGGAGACCCGTGTCCAGTAGTGCGACATAAATGGGTTGCTATTATTATTTTTTATTATATGGAGGCCAGATGGCAGTCGCTTTAAAGATAATAGTGACTTGGTCGTTTCGTAGTAAGACTGAAAGCTCCTAACTGCTTGATAAAAGGCTCCAACAAACAAACTGCTGGTAATAACTGTCTTATAAAATACACTGTAGTTGGCACTTTTTCAGGTATCTCCCACCGCATAACTGAAACGGCTATGGATTTCTTCATGGCAATAGTTCTTTGCGGATACTCAGTCACCGTCTACTTACTGTGGAAAGACCATTACGTGATGTGGAACCGCTGGAGGAGAGCGAACGTGAATGTGAGGCTACTCCTCAGTCCTGACGCGAACCCTGTACCTTTCGTCCCAAGAACTACGTATAACGTTGTTTAATTGTGCAATATTTTTAGTGTGTCTTGTTTAAATCAGTTAAATAAATGGAATGCTTTTAAGTTTGATTTTGCCTTTTATTATTTAACGAAGGTCATTGAGATGAAAGATATTTATTTTCCGTTTTTTGAACAAGGTCATTAAGCAAGCTGACGGTAAACTTAGTGAGAGGTTGGAGTAAATAGGTGAGAGGCCCTGGACCCACAATTATACAATAGACTCAGATACACTTAGGGATATGTTAGAAGAGATGTTTTTGGAGGTTTCCCGTCACCCCCAGTAGAACTTCCCGAACGGCTGATGTCCAGGTATATATAGATATGCTAGTATCCCACTTTACGGGCTGGCGTTCAGTGGGCTTCATCACTGATGCGTTCAGTGGGATGGTGTGAGCTCTACATATTCATTGTGGTTTCTCCGTAGGGAGCAGTGTGCGGTTGATGTAATTCTTTTGTCTTGATCGAAGACATAATATTGCACCCCATGCTATTAACTTAGCAGCCACTGTGAAAGGATCGCTTCCTATGCATCTCCTGAATAAAATTTTCACAAAAGAACTTGTTCACAAGTAGTTTACGAAAGTAAATGCCTATGATTTGCAAGCGCCGAGGTTTGGCTCGACGCCAGACCCAGATTCCCCTTAAAAGGTGAGTGTTGAGTGGTTATGTTAACTCGCTGAATGAAATATTAGATAGACAAATTTATGCAAAATCAGGTAAGTTAGAGATTGGCAATGGCAGTATGCCAGCGAATTAGCATAGGAACCATAGCATTCAACTTATTCCTATTGGGTACCTAAATAAGAGAAATGAGAAATGTATGTTTTTAAAACTGCAAAGGGTGTTTTTAATAAATAAATAAATATTCTGAGATATATTATATAACGTAATCTAGACTCAAACTAAGCTGGAAACGAACCTGCGACCATTGACTTAGTCAAAGGCTCTATCGCTACACCACAGAAGTCGTTGAAAGCTCTGTGATTTGAGTGGTCATATTGCCGTTGCTCCCGTGAAGGCTAAATAAACAAAATAATGGAGTTATAGGAGAGCGGACCCCAAGCTTCAAAGTCTATCTAAGTTTTGGATGCTGTCGCGACCGGTGCTCTAATGAAGGGATGGTAAGCTATAAGTTGTATACTCTAAGCTGTAAGTGAAGTTGAAAGAATAAAGGCCCCCTTTAGATATGCGGGATGTACAATTGCATAGGTACATTGTAAAAAAATTATATATATTATAATACTATATATAAAATTAATTAAGAATTACTAAATTCGTCTAAGACTATGAAGCTAACAATAATATCTGATAATAAATTATAATTCACGTTTAACATGAACGCATTCGTCAGAGATTCGTTCATAATGACAATTTACGAACGTTACCGAAACATAAATGGCATGGCGATTGGCGCGTTCAGTTATTTATTGTTGACTTTTATTTGTTGTTGTAACAGAAAACGTCAATTTACGAAAAATATTACATAAAAGCGCTTTATTTATTTAGTTAAATATTTTAGTTAAGTTTCTACGAGGTTTTATTAGCAGACAATATGAGTTTTAGCTTCAATACAGCGACTACGACGACGGGAGGCACGTTCGGCACGACAACAGCCTCCACTGGTAAACTTTTGCAATTTGCAATTAATAACCTTTAATAACGTAACATTTATGTAATTAGCACTAAATTTCTCAGTGTGTAACCGTAAAAAAGGTATTCTAAAATACTTTTTTTCCTAACTATATCCAATGTCCAACTGCAATGTAAACTAACCTCTTCATTTTATCACGGTCAAATATTGTGAAGTTTCCTGTTTATCTAAATTCAATAAGACTCATTACCTATGCCTATCGTATAGTACCCAATGCCCAGTAATACTTACATTTTGAGACAAATAATACAATAGTCTATTCAGGTTATGATGTTTCATACATCAAATTTCAGGATTTCCTTTTAGCAGTGGCGATGCTAACAAGCCATTATTTGGAGCCAGCAACACAGGTAAAATATATTTTCACTAAAACCTTGTCGGCTAGACTATATCCAAGTAAGACAGTAAATATAAAATAGATTGATCTCAGTTATCAATGACTACCATTCTGTACCAAATATCATAAATATAACCTAAAAAAACTATGTTTTTTTTAACTGGTAAAAGTACCTACTATACCAGTCCATCCCAACTGGAGGGTTAGAGAAATTAATGAAGTTTTTGAGTTCGTGAGGAAGAAATTTCATATTGGACATTTCTACCATACATATAGACATTCTTTTTTTTCACTTAATAGTTTGTTGGTTGTTAGTTTTCACTTGTGAAAATTTATGTGTTGAAACAGAGTTTTCTAGTTGGTTAATGAAAGTCAGGTCAAAATGTATAAACATTTATATTTATTAGTTAAATCTAACTTAACTCATGACAAGTATTTCAATACTAACATTATTTCTTGCTTTTCTATTGCAGAAAACAAACCTGGATTTAACTTTCAAAGTGCGGGCAGTACGTTTGCATTTGGCACTGCTAAAACAACAGCGGCCACATCTTCGCTATGTAAGTTTAGTTACTACACCTACAAAAAAAAGTTTTAGACTAAAGCTATCAATTAGAACTTTCTGATCTCCCAACCCTGAGTGGAAACATAATATGCTGGAGCCTCGAGGAAGGAACAAATAACTGCCAAACATCTATGTTTGTATAGCAACCGCAAACAACGGTTTAACAAATTATCTGAGGCGAAATCTTCCAAAAGAATGGTTGCCCATTCTATAAAGACTGCCTTGACAAGTGTTGCTTAACTTATGTGTTGACCTTGACAGAGTAGAAACCACATCTGCAATTGTCAAAGAATGCAAGAAGTCATTGGAAAATCTGACCAGAACAAAAGACGTGACGATTGCCTGGGTACCCGGACATGCGGGAAATAAGGGCAACGAAACGGCGGATGAACTGGCCAGAAAAGGAGCTGATGAAAATCAGGTAGGGCCGGAGCCAAGGCTACCAATCGCCCATAAAATAACCAAGGGAGTAATCAGCCGAAGTATAACCGAAGAAACCAACCAGAGATGGAGATCTTCAGCAGGGATGAGACAATCGAAGATCTTCATTAAAGGAATAGACAGAAGAAAAACGAGCCAACTGATGAAACTCTCTAGAGGCAACATGAGGCTCGTCATAGAAGTGTTAACAGGGCACTGCCGTCTGAACAGGCACCTGACACTAATAGGAGTGAAGAATGACCCCAAATGCCCGGATTGCATGGACAAAGAAGAGACGAGCTTCCACCTGCTTGCCGAGTGCCCCATGTACTCGATGACACGATGGGAGACTATGGGGACAGACGCACTGACCGAAGAGGACCTGGAATATCTAAAGGTGGACCAGGTAGTAAGACTGTGCAAGGAAACAGGTAGGTTCGGGGAGCTTCCGTGATTGCCGGATAGTCCCTCATCCCTAGGGAAATGGGTGAAATGGCCAACAAAGGTGAGGCTGATCACCCGTCCGGCAAACGGGCTTCCCAAAAGTAAATAATAATAATAATAATATGTGTTGACCTACTGAGTTACCATTTAGCCATGAGCCTCTCTGTGTATTTTTTTTTTCTTATTTTCATGATATATTGTCCACAGTTTCAACGCCAACCACAAGTGCGGTCTCCGCGTTTGGTGCAGCTAAACCAACCTTCGGAGGGTTTACTTCACCACCTAACCAGACTGTTGGTAGTCCTGGTTTCGGGCAACCTGCGGTACAAGTATGTATATTTTCTTATTATGTCTAAAGAAAAATCAATTATACAAATTGTCAAAGTTGTAAATATTGTGTGTATGATGTCTCACCAAGACATACACAAGAATAATTATAACAGTGCATGGTTGCTAAGGAGCCCTTTGTATCCATAAAAACTGATCTGAAATCTACCAGATCAGAATGTATGAGACAAAAATGTATATAATGATGTATGTATTTATTTAAAAAAAAGTATATAGTATGTTTTTTTGCATTCTAGAACCAACGACATCAGTGTAGGATATTTATAATAAAAAAATGGTCAATATAATAATAATATATAAGTCA
This sequence comes from Lithosia quadra, assembly GCA_963576445.1. Classification (NCBI taxonomy): domain Eukaryota; kingdom Metazoa; phylum Arthropoda; class Insecta; order Lepidoptera; family Erebidae; genus Lithosia; species Lithosia quadra. The sequence goes on along the minus strand of OY754899.1, from coordinate 3,864,712 downwards.
ACAAAAATTTCAGAGTTTTAAGAAATTTTACCGGTAAAAATTCATAAGCTTTTCCCGCCATTTCTACAAAACGCGATTACGTACAAATGACAGTGCATTTGTACGTAATCGCGTTTTGTAGATGTCTCACTCTGTCCATTAAAAATTATCAATATTCGTTTTCATATCTATTAGCGATATTATCTACGAAGATAATTCTATTATCAACATAAAGTCAAGTACATACCAAAGTAATATTATAGATCTGAATGAATTAGAATAAGTTACCAATTTATAACTGAAACAAGTTTGATAGCAGGCGATACCCATTAATTCTCGGTTTATGATAATCCAATAGCGCATATTTAAATGCTATTTCGTTACTGTTGACAATCCATACTAATATTATAAATGCGAAAGTAACTCTGTCTGTTTGTCTGTCTGTCTGTTACACTTTCACGCCTGAACCGCTGAACCGATTTTGATAAAATTTGGTATAGCAGTAGATTAGACCTCGAGAATGAACATGGGCTATGTTTGGTCGCGATAACCGACATTCACACGGGTGAAGCCGCGGGCGGAAGCTAGTATTGCTATAAGGACATAACAACACAAGGCTAATAAGTTTGTTATCTTATTTACCCTTTTTATTTTGCCAAACCCAAATTTTATCGGTTCTGTGTGGACACTTCTTTTCGACATATCGAAATGTGATATGATATCAATTTGTTATATTCAATACTTAGTAAGTTTATAATAAGTGCAATGTCGACGTCTTTATGTATATTATGCGATGTGGCTTTTAAAAATGGTGTCCACTGTACAAAGTGTAGCGGGTTCTTGGATTTTAAATGTGCAAATATTTCGGAGAACGACTGGAGGAATCTCGATAATAATGAAAAAGCGCAATGGAAATGTCCTTTGTGTGTGAATTCGTCATCAGATAACGGACCAGAAGACTGTTCTGATACCGCACAAAGTGAATATTCAATCAACCAATATTCTGGCTTACCTGTACTAGCAGAAGATATAAAAAACATGAAAAATGAGTTAGCTGAATTGAAATCTACGTGTGAATGTAATAGTACCAGATTGAACATCGAGGTCAACGAACTTTATGCAAAATTGTCAGAATTTGAAAGTAGAGTATTCAGTATTGAGGCTATTCGTGATGAAATAACTGCTTTACGAATGAATGTATCGATGATTAGGAATGCGCTTTTGGATCAAGCACAACATCTCCAACTTGACAACTTTACACCCAATATTGATAATGCTGAACAAACTGTCTCGGTGAGTGTTGATAATGTTACTATACTCGTTGAATATAAGGTGATAAACGGTCAGTCGAAATTACCTGTCAATATAATTTCCAGGGCGAAAATTTAAGGACCCGTATCATTTCCATCTCTTCAACATCGTCTAGCCCTGAGCTAATAGGCACTTCCGACACGCATAATATCCTGGTAAGTAATATTCTTAAACTTGTTCAAAGAACTTTGTGCAAACTGCGTTATAAAAACCACTTATTCATGTCGTTTTTTTCTTAGAGAGAAAGTGTGAATATACCTTCAAGTCATATCTCGATTTCGTCGAAATCATCTAGTCCTGAGCTAATAGAAGTACCATCTAACACTTTTCGTTCTGTTGTGGTAAGTGATGATAATAAATAAGTATAATATTAAACTTGTTAAAGCTACGGATCCAATATCAGCTATCATGTCGTATTTTCCCAGAGCGAAAGCGTGAACATACCTTCAAGTCATATCTCAATTTCTTCAACATCGTCTAATCCAGAGGTAACAGAAGTGCCATCTATTACTTTTCGCTCTGTTGTGGTAAGTATTGATAAGTAATAAAAAATATAATATAAAACTGCGGGTCGAATATCACTACTCACCTCGTATGTTTCCCAGGGTGAAAGTGTTAACACACCTTCCAGTCATGTCGCAATTTCTACTACATTGTCGTGGCCAAAGCCAACAGCTTTAGTATCTAACACTTCACGTACACAGTTGGTAAGTGTTGATAATAATAGATACTAAACATGGTAAAAACCGTAAGTCAAATATCACAACTCACCTCGTATTTTTCCCAGGGTGAAAGTGTGAACACACCTTCCAGTCAAGGCTCAATTTATTCTACATTATCGCAGCCTAAGCCAACCGTTTTGGTATCTGACACTTCACTGGCACTGTTGGTAAGTGTTGATAATAATACTAAACGTGGTAAAAACCGTTAGTCAAATATCACTACTCACCTCATATTTTTCACAGGGCGAAAGTGTGAACACACCTTCCAGTCATGTCGCAATTTCTTCTACATTGTCGCAGCCTAAGCCAACAGTTTTAGTGTCTGACACTTCACTTACACTGTTGGTAAGTGTTGATATTAATACTACTGTTAAAAACCGTGCGTCAAATATCACTACTCATCTTATTTTTCCCAGGGTGATGGTTTGAACATACGTTCCAGTCATGTCTCAATTTCTACTACACCGTCGCGGCCTAAGCCAACAGTTTTTGTATCTGACACTTCACTTACACTGTTGGTAAGTGTTGATAATATTACTAAACGTGGTTAAAAGCTACATTCAAATATATTTCAAATATTATCGATCACCTCATATTTTTCCCAGGGCGAAAGTGTGAACACAACTTCCAGTCTAGTCTCGAGTTCTTCTACAGTGTCGACTTCTAAGCCAACAGTTTTTGTGTCTGACACTTCACTTACACTGTTGGTAAGTTTTGTTTATAGCACTAAACGTGGTTAAAACCGTGATACAAATATCACTATTCATCTCGTATTTTTCCCAGGGCGAAAGTGTGAACATACGTTCCCGTCAAATCGAAATTTCTACAGTATCGTGGTCTAAACCCCCAGTTTTGGGGTCTGACACTTTGCGTGCACAGTTGGTAAGTGTTGATAAATTTAGTGAAAACTATGAGTCAAATATCACTACTCATCTCGTATTTTTCACAGACAATAAGTAGAATAATACACTTAAACAAGGCGGTAGCGAAATAAATATATTGAAAAAAGAAAATGGCTATTTCATTTTACTAAAATGGAAACTCTAATTCTGGAGTTAACGGTATTTTACAATACATTATACTAAATGTTCGTACCCGGCATTGCCTGGTTTCCAAGTGTTATTATGATTTTTCCTTCATTATTTGTATTCTTCTTTCATACTTTGTGTACAGCCATTTTGAAGTGTTCCTCGCTCAAACATTTTGATATCTATATATTCAAACATCGTAATTTACGGTAGAATAAAGTTACGAGGTTTGCAAATTAAGGTTTGTCCAAATTGAATTTTATTTATTAAAAAAAACGAACAAAAATATTTTTACGGCTCAATTTTTTATCTAGTTTTTTTTTACAATGAGGTTTCCTTAGCAACTATGCACTGACTTACGTAGTTTAAATAATCTGACTGATACATTTTATATTATTGTTAAATGTATGTGTGAATGTTATTTATTCTCAGAATGCACCCCAGACTCTATCTTTTGGGAGTCCCCAACAACAACAACCTGCACCAGCGTTCGGTAGTCCGGCTACACAAGGTCAGTAGTTCATCACACTTTTATTTAATTTTTATATTTTTTTTTCATAAATATTGCGAGCCTCAACTCAGTTGACGATTTTATATTGTGCGGAAATCCCCACGGATACCACCCGCATCGGCCCTCAGGGGTTATAAATCGGAAGCGAACCAACTAAAAACGCAAGCCATCTCAATTACCGGGGTGCAAGGTTACCGAGTAGGCATACCCTCGACCCCGGCATGGGGAAGTTAGTAACAGGTTAAAGGTATGATCTAAACCTCCTAGAAGATGAATATTTACAGTATAATTAGTTCTAATTAGTAACATGTGAAGCTTTTCTCAAACAAACCAAAACCTATCTAAGCTTTTTTTTTGCAGCGGGAGCCACAACTGGTTTTGGAGCGTCACCCAGTGGCGGAAGCTTCGCCTTCAGTAAACCGCAAGGTTCTCTGACAGCGTCCACAGGCTTCGGTTTTGCGACACCTACTTCTGGATTCTCAGCACCACAACCCAATACTGTAAGTTATTGATATAAATCGCCCATGGCGCCACCCGCGTGGAAAAATTGACTTTTTGATTTTCTTGACTATATCTCCGATTCTACTCAACCGATTGTAATCAAACATGCGTAAGATCTTAAACCTGACCAAGACCTTTCAGACTAAAAAAATGGACCCAAAACCGTTTTGTTGTTTTTACGTCCATCGCGAGCAAAAAACAGACAAGAATTCCAAAAAATACGGTGCTAACTTTCCTATAAGCAGTATAATGACGCTGAATTTATAACATTTTTACCCAATAGTAGCTTTATCGGGGCCCATACAGGCGTTCCATAACACATGCATACAGCCCAGGGCCTCGATTCTGCTAAAGGCAAACCACTGTAATAGCACTGACACTCTAAAAATGTTATTTAATTGTAGACTTTACTGTTATACAGTTAAAGTCTAAAATCAAATGAAAAGAATTCATTTAACTTTTTCATTCGCTCTACAAAATATAATTTGATTTTAGACTTTAACTTGATAATAATAAAGTCTACAATTAAATGGCATTTTTAGAGTGTCCGTGGTATAACAGTGGTTTGCCTTTAGCAGAATCGAGGCCCATGTAAGTGGCTAATGAAAGTGGATGAGATGATGGAAGTAATAAATCCTAATATTGATATCGCAGGCAACAACGGCAGCCGCTCCCACAACGCAGTCCAGTTTCCTGGGCGGCTCCACAGCCCCCAGTTTCGGTGCGAACAGTGCATTCGGGGCCAAGCCCCCGGGCTCCGCGTTTAGCTTCAGTGGGACTCCGGGTACGGGCTTCGGTGCGGCTGGCAATGCAGGTATTGTCTAGAGAAATACTATAAATTTATTTATCGAATAAGATTAGTAGACCTTATCCTTAGGGACATAAAATTCCAATTCATCGTAGCCACGAAAACGAAACCTCTGATATAATTTGAATTTCTATTTTATATGCATTATATTACTAACTGAAATGAGATGAAAATGATATGCCGTGACGTGCCGGCAGTAAGTGTCCTTAAGTAATGCCAGTTGTTTGAAGGCGCTACCGCTGACCGAGCAGGTGGTCAAACCTATCTTAGTGGGCCATTTCACCCATTTCCCCTGGCCCTCTCGGCGAACCTTTGAACCTACCTGTTTCCTTGCAAAATCTTACAATCTGTTCCACCTTCAGATCTGTTTATAGGTAGGTAAATGTACATGTACATTTCTAATTTCTTGGTGATGAATAAGTCCAAAGTGCTTTTTTCTTCTAGCAACAACACAGCCCACAGGCTTTGGCCTTTCCGCGCAACAGCCACAACTTCAACAACAACAACAGCAACAACAGCAGCAGCAACAACAACAGCAGCAGCAACAGCAACAACAGCAGCAGCAGCAACAACAGCAGCAGCAGCAACAAGCGACAACACAAAGTGGTCTTAGTTTTGGTACAAGTACAGGACTAAGCTTTGGACAAAATACTACACCATTGGGAATGGGATTCCAAGCTCAGTCTGGACTTGGTTTTGGTACTCCTGCTACTACAACTGCAGGTATGGTATTACAAAGTTCATTATTGTGCTTAGTATGTAATTCGTCGGTAGCTTATTGGTGAGTTGGCCTTACGATCGAGAGGTCTCAGGTTCGAATCCTGGTCTTTATACTACCCACATGAACTCACTCCTATGACTGCGTCCCCACCAGTGATGTGCGAGGATGCGTAGCGAAGGATGTAATGGCAACACCGTTGTAATTTTACTTAAAAAAATTGGAATTATTCATAAAATGATTAGTTAACTACCTACCTGCCAAAGTTCAGATACGTACAAAAAATATGTCATGAAATTTCACCGGCACAAAATTTTACAAAGTCTCATTTAATCAAACTACATGTCCACCTTTTTTCATAATTACTTGAAATAAATTGCTATTTTTCAGGGTCCACAGGATTAGGTAGCTTCGGCACAGCCACAACTACATCCCAACCATCGTCAATACTGCCCAGTTTCGGCAATACACCCGCATTAGCCCCCCAACAAACAACCGGGCTTAGTTTCGGTACATCACCAGCCACATCTACACCAGCCCTAAGCTTTGGAACTACTAGTACAGGACAAACATTAGGAAGCATAACAGCTACCACTCAACCAACAACCGGGCTTAGTTTCGGCACAACAACAGCCGCAACTGGACTAAGCTTAGCTACTAGCACTCCAGCAAACTTTGGAGTTACAACTTCAGCACAACCAACTAGTTTTGGAGTCACAACCTCAGCACAACCAACCAGTTTTGGTGTCACAACTTCGGCACAACCAACAACTGGGCTTAGTTTTGGTGTGGCAACTACTGCACAGCCTACTACAGGGCTTAGTTTTGGTACTACAGCTGCGCCGACTGGGCTTAGTTTTGGTACAACAACAACAGCACAAGCCACTACTGGGCTTAGTTTTGGCACAACAACGACTTCCGCTCCGGCAACTTGCGCTGGGTTTGGATTCTCTGGTACTAGTACAGCAACTGGGCTTGGTTTTGGTATTAAGCCAACTACGACTTTGGCGACATCTGCAGGTAATTATCAGTTTATGAATCATTTACTATTTTATTTACCGTAAGTGTATCGTAGACCACCGTGCCTCGGAGAGCACGTTAAGCCGTTAGTCCTGGTTGCCATACAAACTTGCCGTAGTTATGGGTAGTTTGAGAAATTAATAATGATTTGTCATAATGTCTTATGTTGGCCATATGTTGGTCCAACATTTTACAACAATTCGTGTGAAGGTCGTTATATTATTAAAGTTTGTACTTCATAAAATGTGACAGATATAAGATTTTTTTGAAATTAGAATCAGGACAATGTCATCTAAAATTATTTTATTTTAAATTAAAATTTTATAGAAAAATCGATAAAAGAAATTGCAAAATTCTTAGTAAATAAAAATCTTAATTTTTATTTTGTTGTTTGTTTGCAACTATTTAAAAATAATTCAATATGGATTTGTTTTATAGAATATACCAAAGTATGTAATCCTTAACATTTTATTGAATGCTTGAGGATAGGGAAAAAAAATTATTAAACAAAATATTGTAAGGCAGTTTAGTTTAAGTTATTCGCTATTATTATTATTTGAACCAAGCTAGGTCAAGAAATACGACTCGTCCGACTGCACAGAAACTAAGAATACACTGCAGATATGGGAATGGTGACGCGTTCAGGGGGATCTTCAAAATACCAAGCTTGGTCACAGAGGAGGAGGGAGGGGTTTAGGATTTTGCCACGTAGTCATATCCCCTAGGGAAATATCACGCTTTTTCAATATAATATATGAAATTACAAATAAAAAAATAAAGGAAAAAATGGGAATGGTGACCACTACTTCTAGGACTGCACCTAATCTTACCATTAGGTGGGGTGCAGTCAATCCGGCAGACTAAATATAAAAAAGCTACGTGAAAATAGGGGGTGGGGGATGATCACAAGGGGGAGAGTAAAAACGAAAAAAAAAAATCCAAAAGTAAAAGAAAGACGGCATTTTTGTCTATATACCCGGGATTCCTGGTAGCGAAATGTTCTAGTTTAATTATTAGTTATTCTATTTTATTAGTTAAAATTTCTAAGGAAGTCTTGTTATTGTTAGTTCTAAAAGTATTTATTACTATTTCAGCGTCGAGTACAGCTCCATCTGGTATTACAGCACTTGGGAAAACTACTACCACCATGGCGTCTTTAACTACGGCTACCACGTGAGTATATTCACTTAGGGAAAATTAAATAGGTAGTTATTTACGGAAATTTAAGTACCTAGTCATTATGGGAAAGTAGTTATTTTGTGAAGTGTCATTTTGATATTGTTAATTACCGTAAAACGGGGTGAATAGGGATTAAGGGGTGAATAGGAACAAAATGATCAGTAAAATTTTGCCGTTATATTTTATGTGAAACTATAAACTACTTACACGTCACAATGAAGAGAAACATCGAAGATCTGGTTAAATACCTAAATACTTGACATTTTCTAAAAGAAATTATTAAATAAATTCTAATGACCATTTTATCCCTATTCACCCCTTTATCCCTATTCACTCCTTTTTGCCATAGTTATTATTACATGTTAAAAATTAACCATTTCCAGTACAACAACGGCAGCGCCCCCACAGAATATAACTTCGATAACGTTCGCGCAACTCGAAGAGAACATCAACAAGTGGACGCTAGAATTGGAAGAACAGGAGAAGACATTCATCAACCAAGCCACTCAGATCAACGCGTGGGATAAACTGTTGATTTCGAATGGAGAAAAGGTATAGTCTTTTTTTTTTACTAGGTACGTAGGTGGCAGACAAGCACACGGCCCACCTGATGGGAAGCGGTTACCGTGGCCCATGGACACGTTCAACACCAGGGGCGTCACACTCGCTCTGCCGACCCTCTGAAGGACGCGGTCAGTCAAAATTTCACGCTGTCATATATATTGATTCATATATCAATCAAAAGAAATAGCGGACCCTCCTAAGTGGAAACTTTTAACGCTACGCCTCGCCCTCAAAGTGACTATTCTGCCATGACTACTAAACTTTATAAATGACACTCCACAAAATAACTACTTTCCCATAATGACAAAAAAAAAATAAGCATATGTATGTAGAAAGACAAAAGTTTAAAAAACTTTTATTATTCGTTTTTTTACGTTTTATAGTTCACAGCTTATAGCTGGTTTTCTTGACGGCAGTTACGGGCTAAAGCCAAGTAAGAGTTTTTCATCTAGTAATTTATAAAGTACTTAATCATTTTCTTTCACTACTTCATCATCACTTTTTTCATTAATAGATTCACTTTGTTCGATTTCCATAATTTAAACAATTCACATTTACGAATACACAACAGTGTATTTACTACACAACAGTCAAGCAATCAGCTGTCACCATCCTTGGATACGCGTGGGACGCTGTACATAAACACACACGGTCATTCGCGCAAGCGCCCTGTGCCGCCTAAACAGAGCAGCACACTCAGGCACGGTAGAAAGAGTGGGAGATACTAGTTCCTCTCCCTTCCCCTCGATCTTACGCTTTTTCGATCAGCATCACGTGACCCTGACGCGAGTTTAAAAGTTTTTACCCATACAAAAAAAAGTGCTCAGCGCCGCTAAAGAAGTTTTCACTTCAAAAATCGTGTTTAGTTGTACATACTGTGTACACATCCATAATATTATGTTTTCATAGAAAAGCTATATTAATACAAAAAGACACTGCAATTTTAATATTTCGTATAGATTATAACTAGTCTACATCCCCTGTATTTCTTCTTTTCAGATAGTAGAATTAAATGATGCCGTTCAAACAGTCAAAACTGAGCAACAGAGCTTGGAGCACGAACTAGACTTCGTACTTGCCCAACAGAAAGAGTTAGAAGATCTGCTAGCGCCTATGGAGAAACAACTCCTCAACGATACCGGTGATAGACTGAGGGACCCGGAGCGAGAGCATATGTAAGTCCCTACGTATGTTTTTTTGCTAGTTTAACTGACTGGCGGTCATTGACGCATATATGCGTCCAAAATGCTAGCTATGCCAATTATGCAAAAAATCATTTGAAAGATCTTTGAATGAAGGTAGCAATGAATCGGTTAACCAATTACAGCCAGGACAATCTTAGGATAGATGACCTATTATAATATGAGATGTTATCTATACTAATATTATAAAGAAGTAAAGTTTGTGTGTTTGTATAATTTGTTAAATTGTAAGGGGTAATCTCGGGATGTACTGAACCGATTTTAAGAGTTCTTTTACCAATAGAAAGCCACATTATTGCTGAGTGGCATAATATCATCACGCTACTGCCCGAGGGAGCGGAGCAATAATCATGAAGCAAATCCGGTAGATTCCCGTACATTTTAGGGAAACTGATAAATTATTGGCATACTTATAGGGGTTAAAAAGCCGCCACGGGCGAAGCCGGGGAGGGCCAGCTAGTGTTTAATATAGTTAGATAATGTTAAGCCTTTGGTTCCGGTTGCCATACGGACATCTCTGGCAGTCCTCACAGCTAAAAGCATTATCCTTCCGTAGGTGTCAACACATGAGTGACAGCTCCGGTGCTGCCAGTAAACTCAAGTCAATTATAATATTGAATTATTTGCTTCTAGGTACACTCTGGCCGAGAACTTAGACACACAATTGAGGCAGATGTCGGAAGATTTGAAAGAAGTAATAGAACATCTCAACGAGACCAACAGAAGTCAAGACAGTAATGACCCTGTAAGTGTTACCGCTCACTCAAATACTCAAAGGAAATTAACATTTTTGAATATATAAAAAAATATATATTATTAAAAACTAGCTTTCGCCCGCGGTTTCACTCGCGTGGAATTCGGTATCGCCACCAAGTCTATTTTAATAAAACGACTCTACACTCAACTCTCTACTTCACTCTCTACTCCGCTCAATTATCCACTTCACTCTCCACTCCACTCCACTCCACTCCACTCCACTATCCACTCCACTCCACTAAAAAAAAGGATAAAAAGTGTCCTATCCTAGTTCGTCTCCTGGTTCCAAGCTACCTCTCCCTATTAATTTGCAGCCAAATCGGTTCAGCCGTTCTTGAGTTATAAATAGTGTAACACGTCTTTTATAAAAATATATAATAATATAATAAGATAATATAGATATAAAAATAGTCGCCCATTGATGTTGGGTACAGTGACCAAGCCAGCGGTGGTTAGAGCTCCAAAGAGAAGAATCTCCTCACAATCCATGCCGTGTCGAGAAGTACCGCCTTCTGTAACAAGCCTTTGACCCAACTGCAAATATGAGTCTCTTTAAATGTTATTTTTTTATTATTTTCAGATCGTACAAATCGGACGCATTCTCAACGCCCATATGTCATCAATGCAATGGATTGACAACTCTATAGCGCAGATATCGACCAAACTGGACCAACTCAAGGCTACCCACGACACACTGCGGAGAGACAACGAGAGATCCTTCCAGTTAACATACAATTGACATGTTCACTTAGTTTTTGTGTCCTTATAAGTTTAAACAACTTGTTATAACAGCGGCGGTCTCTAAGTACAATCACCTAATTGGTTGATACGGGATTTTACGGTAGTCTTCTTTACTTTCCTTAGAAATAACTCCAATGGTTAATTAAATAAGGAAACGTTTCCATATTATGTGACCCACTTTTTACAGTTTTTGACGCCCTCCCCGTGACCTTGTGTAGTATGGACCAATTCTATAGAAATTCTTTATCCAAGATATTACTATGATTGCTATGAAGCAGATGTGTCCAATAGTGAGTAAAAGCAGTCTAGATTTTTTTTTTCATATTTTGTGTCTGATAAACTTATGGACCAATTCTATAGAAATTCTTTATCCAAGATATTACTATGATTGCTATGAAGCAGATGGGTTCAATAGTGAGTAAAAGCACTCTAGATTTTTTTTTTTTCATATATTGTCTGAAAAACTATACACTTGGCTTTTGTTTTAAAAATCTAGTAGGTATATTGTTGACATATTTAATTTTATTTTCACGGATTGCATTTCATTATTTACGGTGATCCCAACGTTTCGGTTGCTTTTTAGCATTATTATATTTATGGTATATTGGTTTATTTTTTCACAAACAACATTCTGATCATTTGCACCACGCCAGTCGGCAAGTCTGTCATTAATTTTTGAGCCCATCTGCTTCATTTAAACAAAATTTTATTCGCTATTACGCCACGCCAGTTGGTAAGTCATGTCATTAATTTACGAGCCCTTCTGCTTCATTTAATCCATCACTAGTATTTATTAAATTGAATATGATTTTCAAACTTTTTTCAAATTCAAATGATTAAAAACTTTGTGATAAATTGAATATGTTTAAATTATATTATAAGAGCTTAGTTTAGAACGAATCTGATTGTTGTAGTACAGCTATTTGATAAATAGTAGGTAATTTAACTAAAATGAATAATAATCTCTGAGCATTGTCTATTGTTTTGTTGATCTTGTAAAAAAAGAAATAAAGTAATTTGATAAATAAGCGTGGTTTTAATGCAATTTATATCCTTAACACAACTAAAAGAGAAGCGTGACCTAGACAGCTCTGTGTAGAATTATTTAGGTTAAGTTCGAAGAACGCCCTTCTGTGTCTGAAAATACTTGATTTTTATGGCAGCGACTGCCGTCTGCCCTCCCAGCACCGAGAGGAAAACACGGCGCAAGGCGTGATGCCCTTCCACCCCCTCCCTATTTTCCAGGGGCAAAACGGGGAAACAGTAGTCCTCAAACCCGAGGAAGCCCAATCCGGAGATTGGCCCTCAGGCAGCCAGGGTGCGGTGCCTCTTTGGGTCATCTTACACAATGGCATCTGAAGACCCGAGACGGCGTGCGGTTTTAGTCGGCCCAAGTCAAAATAATCCGTGGGGATAACCGCCCTAAAAAGAAATGTGCACACATAATGTATGTACCAGTTTGGCACAATTTATTTCTAAACAACAGTTAATACACAATACCACTGATAAAGCACTGTAACTTCACATTCTCATCGGTCTGCAAACATAGTATCACAAGTTTCTTATTCACTATACTACACAAAGTTCTGCTGCAAGAGATCTGATCTGCACTAAGAAACATTGATAACTTTTTTGCATCAACTCTACAGTAACTTATCCGAGACATGTCTTCGTTTGCTTGTGTTTCCGTTTCAGAGTCCGAATGTTCTATTGGACCTGGAAATAAAACTGCTTTTGAATATCTCTTACAAAAAATATTTTAAACAGTCTCATGTGCAAAAATATAAAAACGGATGAAGAATATAGACATAATAGTGTGTAAAAACTATCAGCATTTAATACATAGGTGATTGTTTTTCAATGTACTGTGTTTAAGAGAGAGCAGGTTTGAACACTCCAGTCTAACTCACGCAATATTACTAACACAAGAAATATTTAGGTTGTGTTAAATGTAGTGATTCTAAAAAAAAAAAATTTTTTTTTGTTATTCTTATCCAATTATTCGCTATGGACGCAAAAAACTACTGAAGATATTTTGATGAGGTTTTTCCTATTAGAAAGTTCTTGGTCAGACTTAAAATCTGCCTAACATTTGATTGCAATTGATTAAGTAGATCCAGAAAAAAGAGAAGGGGAAGGCAACCTAAAAGGTGGGAGGATGACCTACCACAAGGATGGCGTAGATTAGCCAGGGATCGAACCCAATGGCGCCTTCTGGAGGAGGCCTATGTCCGAGGACAACCTGGTCACGATTCAGATGCTGACTGATGTTATTAATAAGTTAATTTTACGTAAATAATAGATTGTAAGCATTAGAATAAGATTTATACATGTAGACCAGTGAATAAAGGCTAATTTAATTTTATTTAATTTAATTTAAGTAGATCCAGAGACCAAAAAACAATAACCGCCTTCCGCACGGGCGGTTCCATGAACATCAGCTAGTATAGAATAATAAGTGATAGGTGTTACCTCCAAAACTCTCCACCCTCAAGTCCTTAAATCTGGTGGAAACTTTGGCCATGTCGGTCTTGATTTGTAATGTGAGTCTACCTTCAGCTGAGGCCCTGATGACTACTTCTGAGCACATAGTCTTCATTCTATCTATTGTGGTCCGCAATTGTTTGAGGGATGGCAGTTCTATAGATATCTACAAAATAATACTAAAAATTAAAAAAAGACCTTAATTATATCAACAATGATATTGATAGCTGTTAAAATCTCTTTAATAATAGCAAAAATTACATAACTTGACCACAAAATAATCCAAATATACTACAACTTAATATCCTGGGTTCAATAACTAGCTCAGGTAGTGATATTGCTTTTCTCTTTTAGGAAATTCCCAGTAATACACAAAAATATTAACCTCTGTGGAACAGCTGGACAGATTTTGACGGGAATTCCACTAGTAGGTAGCTAATATTATAAGGCGTAACATAGGGTACTTTTTAGTAATAGAGTATTTCGTTTTAGCAAAAAAAAAAAATAGGTTGCATAAAAAAATATTAAACTTAGATTTGAGCTCATACAGACAAAGTCATGGCCAGAACTAGTTTTTAAATGTATGTATACTTAAAGGAGGCTTATGTGAGGATTCTCATTAGCCTTCTATAATATGATATTATGATAGAAATGAAAGTTCTCTTGAGACTTACATCAGGATCTGGCACTCTTGGCTCATGGAAGTCCGACCACAACTTCCTGGGTATTACAGTTACAGGGATGTCATGTGTCACATGCCTTGTTTGTTGGGAAGTTATTGATGGCTGAAAGCAATAGGTAAGTTATAATAAGTAAATGAACAGATAATAAAAAGTCATAAAATATGGTCTTGTTTTTTTTTTATTGGTAATAGGCTCGCGTTTGACCACAATCTCACCTGTTGGTAAGTGATGATGTGGTCGACGGTGGAGCACGTTTGCCTAGAAGTAACCTATTCTCACTCTTGACTTGAAAACTCCCAGGTTGTAGCTTTCCAGAAATAATTATGTTTGTCATTCCTGCTGACACCACAAGGAGAACGGCGTAATATATATATATCATTGCACATGTTTCTGTGCAGGTAATCAGTACAGTGTTTAAACCTGTTTCTTTATAAGTGAGTGTTTAAGATACCATCGAAATTAATAGCTGCACCAATAGGTATCGACCCACCCGTACAGGAAAATTGTTTCTTAATGTCAGCTCTCTTATGCCTAAATGTATGAGATTTGAGTAAAGTAATTATCATCTTACCATTTCTATCTCTAATGTAAGACAAGGACATTGTTTTTTTGTAAGCTTCATCTTCAATGATTTCGCAGACTTCAAAGTGACTAAGGACCTGGCTAAGTTGCCTGGAAATATAGACAACAGGATAGGTAAGGTGCATCAAAACTACACAACACCTCAAACTAGGCTCAAACAAAACATGGATTCTGGATCCCTCCAAGCTTTCCCAATACAGTTACTGTTGGGGTCCGCTTTACAGTTTTAGGACTCAACTCAAACTCTTTTTTTGCGAAAATGGGTAATTTATAGGTAACATTCAGCAAATAAAGTGGTCCCTCCATAACCCACCTGAAGGCATGCAATTTCCACCTGAAGCATCCAAACTTCAATATACAACTAACCCGCACATTACCTACTTTTATGGACTTAGGAGCGGCAGAATACCTTAGTCAAGTCAATTAGCCTATTGCAGTCCACTGCTGGACATAGTCATCCCAGCTACCTTCTTTAGGTTGTCCGTCCATCATAACCTTACCTTATAACTAATCATATAGTAACTATACCTTAGTAACTAGTAGATTAGTAGGTACTAGCCAGTAAAGTCAATTATAATGCAAATATCGCCTGGAAGTTGTGTTTATATAGATTTTTAAATCAGCTTATTAACCGTAAGAAAAAAAAAACTTTTTTTTCATGATATGAAATCTTGTACAGTATAAGTAGCTGAAGGCCCCGTGTGAAGGATGCTCAAATGCAAATCAACACTATGTATTTGATGAAGCAACTGCCATCTCGATATCGAAGTTCTGTAGCTAGACATGTTAACTTCCTAGGGCACCAGCTACCTTTTTTTTTTTTATTCATGATAGGCTTACGTTTGACCTCAATCTCACCTGATGGTAAGTGACGATGTGGTCTACGATGAATCACGCTTGCCTAGAAGGAACCTATTCACTCGTGAATCATACCTCGTATGGCAACTGGACTAATGGAGTGGCCATAATATATGAAGAATGGTCACCTATGCTAACTGACCTGGTTAAGATTGCTTTGCAGAACTTTGCAATGCGTTCCTGTACTCGGTTACAACTTAGCCAGAAGCCCCCCTTCCTTAGTAATGAGCCCTTTTAAATTAGAAATATGTAAACACATTCAAATGTATACCTGAACTTACAGCCAAATATATGTCTTTATGTTCTTCATCTATGCCAATCATTTGGTATTCTGAGAAAAACATGGCATGCGGAATCTCGCACCATAATATTGGAGGCGTTGGGCCGCTATTCTCTTCACTTACTATAAAATAGAGCTGATCGTCGGCTAACCTCAACACACACTCCTTCGATAACTTTGATATTATCGTGACAACATCTGTAATTCAAATTGTAACTTGCTATAATTTGTTACAGTACCTACTATAACATTCGTATAGAAAATATAGCTAAATTCGTGTGTACTTGAGAACTCTCGCATCGGTCCTGCATCTATCATTACTGCACGGAATTTCATTTTGATTTGTTTTTATTAACAGCTCAGGAGCACAGTATTTTGTATTTTGTAATCGTAACTTTGTTGATAAATAATTTGATTTGATTTGACAGTTATATTCCATAGACCAGCTTATTTTTTTTAAACTTAGCTTAATAGTGTTGCTACTACTCTAGTAAAATAACTAATTACTAAAGGTATTTGCACTAAAATTAGGTGGTTTAGTAATTTTAGTAAATCTAGTTTTTGTTTTTTACGACACAAATAGCTACAGAACGTACATGCCTAATTGATTTATTGGGCTTGATAAGATTTAACATGCTAGAACAATGAAGAAATATATATGTTTTTAACACTATAGGCTTAAGGCTTACAGTAAGCTTGTCTATAAAGTCGTGAAATTAAATGAGGGCGCTGCTGAACTTCATGTAGCAACCCTATATAGTGCGACTAAAATGATCTTGATACTAGAAGTTCGTTCCTAGTAAAATGAGTTAATAAAATAAAACACATTATGCACTTTAGGCACAGGCGCACAACGGCTTACCATCCGCAATCGAATGGCTTAATAGAGCGCCTACATCGGCAAGTTAAAGCCTCGATAACATGCCACGCCACAGTCAACTGGGTTGAATCACTACCCTTGGTACTTCTAGGAATCAGGAATGCTTACAAGGAGGACTTGGGAGCAACGCCAGCTGAGTTATTGTACGGTGAAACACTCCGTCTGCCAGGCGAGTTATTTCAGCCTACAGTTGACGATACGATCAACTTGACCGATTATGTTGCACGTTTGAGAATGTTCGCCAAACGCTTACAACCATCTTCCACAGCCAGGCACGGTAGTAGGGCTACTTTTATTCATAAAGATCTCCTATCATCCAGCCGGGTATTCATTAGGGATGAGACCTCGAGATCGATGAAACCTGCCTACACTGGGCCATATGAAGTCACGCAACGCGGAGATAAATTTTTCCACGTGATGGTTAAGGGTAAAATTGTTTCTGTTTCGATAAACCGCTTGAAGCCAGCCTACACACTCAGCAATTCAGACAACACACTCACTCACTCATCACCACATATTCAAAATCAGCTCTGCACATATCCGTCACACCCAATTTCACCCACCACCAAGTCACCTGATGCTGTAGGAGGTAGCATCAGGACGACACGGTCGGGCCGTAGAGTACGGTTCCCCGACTATTATCGCCCGTAGAGACGGTTTCAAGGGGGGGGTTGTGTGGCGGTTGCCATGGTTATTATTTTCTACTGTTTTTGCTGTTTATAGTTCTGTCATTATTATATTCATATTTTCCGAGCTGCATGTTTTATTTATAGTTCCGATTAAATATAGCGCTACCAGTTTATAGCTATACAGTCATAATATTGTTTCTGTTTTATTTATTAAACCAGGTGCAGTATAAAGTTTTGACCCAGATCTAGAATAAAGTTATTGAACCAGATCCAGAATAAAGTTAGTTCAAACTCAAACTTAATCATTTTTATTAAATTCAGTCAGTTACAAAGAATAATCACTCGAGATTCCAAATAAATTAAATATTGAAATGCGTTACGTCGCCACTTTCAGCAGTACAGTCACCACTGTCACCACAAATATTAAAGTTATCCATTTCTTTCTTCGGTCGACCTTTTATGTGTTTCCCAGGAGTTTCAAACTTTCCTTCATTCTTTAAACCTTTGTTAACTATCCGCCAACACTGTACTCTCTGATTTTCCTGTAAAGAGTAAAAATAATAATTTAATAATTAATTACTGAATGGCAACAAGTTATTGACTTGAAACACTTAATTCAAATAAAAAAATTGGTAAATTATCAGATTGAAGGACTTGTACCATCATATCAAAAATTTTGATCGTACTATAAAAATGACCTACTTACAAATTTTACTCTAACCTAAAAATATTGAATGTAAACAATGTCTTTTTTACCTTTAAATCGTAAATTCAGTAGATTTGTAAGTTCAGACAGATTCAAAACAAATAATACCTAACATGATTACATACCCATCAAAGATGCTGTTCGCCCATAAACGTCTTCCAAAACCCATAAAATTGTCCAGCTTAGTAATCCGTGATTCATCGCTGGAAAACTTTAAAAATCAC
Organism: Lithosia quadra; assembly: GCA_963576445.1. Taxonomy (NCBI): domain Eukaryota; kingdom Metazoa; phylum Arthropoda; class Insecta; order Lepidoptera; family Erebidae; genus Lithosia; species Lithosia quadra. Next base: position 3,846,346 of record OY754899.1, on the reverse strand, counting down.
TTCCCACGCACCACTCTGATTTCCTTTACTCATTTCTCAACCTTCTATGCGTAGTTTGGTCTCAATGTATTGCAGTTTAATGAAAACAATTAAAAATAAGATAAGAAAACTATAATTCAACGATAGTATTGACAACTGACGTACTTATATTTGGTGTTGCCACTCACATGTTTAATGTTAGTTCCTCAGACATTCTTTTCACGACTTTATAGACAAGCTATATAGGTATATGTGCGTATATTCTTTAGTAAATAATAATAATATTTCATGTTATTACATTCGTGTTGACGGGGGAATATTATATCGTCTTTTTGGAGCCACTTAAAAATTGTTTTCATTCATTGTATATGAAGTAGTTCCATAAAAATCATGGTTGGTACTCAGAAATGGCGACTGGTATGGTAACCTGCTTTTTTGAAATTATATTATGCTGTAATGTGTTTTCCAATTGGGATTACCCGACCAAATTATGTTAGTAAGATGGGGAAAACTTACGGACTTAGCCTAGCACTGCAAAAAAATTGGAGTTAGAATTACAATAATATAAAATTGGAATCCTAATTCCAATTTTACATCCATTGCGATCCCTCACTGCGCATGTATTGGAATTGTAATTCCAAATTGTATAATTCCAATACATGGTCAGTGACGGATCGCAATAGACCTGACTGACTCGCCGTCTTACTCGCACCCAATGCCTTGCGCTCGCTCCTACCTTTTACTCATACCTTTTGGTACCGTGTATCTGCCAAAGCCACGGTGACCCGAACTTCATAATAGGCCATCATTCTTACCTGAGTTGGGAGCATGCGCTGACAAACTTTTAACTTTTATGGCATAACGAAGGTCTGGGGTTCACGGGCTCTTGCTCTAGTATGTTATTTACTTTTATAAACATGCAGGACTGAGCAGATTTATGCTCATAATTGTGAGTACGCATGTACGCAGTTGAATCGATTATAATTAACGATTGATAGCATTCACATTTAGCATAATTTATGCACAATACATGTGCAAGATAATAAAACAATGTTAATAAAAATTCATATAATATATTTTAGTTTTAGTCGATTTTACTAAATGGAACAGGTAAATTAGCAGCACCAGCACCATAGACACTAACCTAAATTCTGCTTCCCCGAAGATGGCGTTGAATGGCGTTGTCGTGTTGATAATATTCTATTTGCGGATTTCATTCTATCTCTGTTTTACTTACATACATTTGATAAGTATGAATGAAATAGATAGCGTCACCTTTTGATTGTAACGAATACTAACGAATTGTGGTTATATGATTTGGAAAAGTTTTTATTTATTTTACTTAATTAATGTGCAATCCTACGTAATTTATTATATGTCATAGTTTAAATACAATATATGATTTTAATTCTTACCTTTATTCGGGTTATATAGTTTTGAAAAGAAGCCTAAATGGAGAAAAATGAACCGTCAAGGTATGTGTGCGATCGATAATGTCGTCATTAAAATTCCTTCTAACCACCAAAATACTTTCCAACCCTCACAAGACTACTTTATTTGACATATTTTCTGTTTGTCAATATACTATTGCTTTGTTTATGTGGGTAAAATGAAATAAATAATGATATTACTTCTTATTTTGAGAATTTCGTCCATACTGTTGACCATAACGTTTTTCCTTCGAATTCGATCTTCGAATATTTAACGGATTCTTATTTGAAAGGGATTCGTTATTTTGTACTTCACAAACGTAAACATAGAGGTTGTCAATGAGTGATTATGTTTACAATTGGAATTTAGGATGATTTTCTTCTTTCTGCGAAGTTGAAGCGCCTTGTACAGCTACGTAAACAGTTCAATGCCGTCGTCCGTGATTAGGTTCACAATTATGTAACGCGAGAACGCAGTTACCTATAGCTTTTGTTTTCGATCTTACAATTTTATTTTCATTCAATCATCTGTTTTCTTCAATTTGAAATTGGAATTTGCCTACTTTTGACAGAGGTTGATTAATGTTTTAACTAAGTACCTACCTATGTACCTATACGAACGCAGTTGAGTGGTTACACTTAGGTAAGCATCTCAATAGATAACTATATCTTCATATGGGTCGATAGCAGCCGTGTTTAGTGTTTGCCATGTTTCCTTATCTACAGTTGTTACTCTGAATGACTTTTCCTTGCTAACTTTTAAAGTTGAAATTCACTCTACGAGTAGATATCATCGCCGATAACAAAACGATGAATGCGAATACATTTTGCTCAATGAATGTCATTGACTAAATCATGAGAACTCAGTTCAAGAAGTTGAAAGATTTTAGCTGGTGAAGGCAGTCTTTATAACTATGATGATAAGATCCAGACGATCCAGTATCAAGGCGAATTAAACTGCGCTATCACACATAACTAAATTTAACCTACTAACCTTACGTCAATCGGTCATGTGGATGACATGAATGAATTATAAATTTAACGACAAACAAAAACAAATGCCAGCTGACTGCTGCCGACTACTACTATCTACTCATAGTCTGCGTCTGAAAGTACAAATTGGGCTATAGGGTATCTTATGGAGAGGGGGGGGGATACATCCTGCTGATCAACGGACGAGACTCGGGCGTAGGCAGGCGCTACCATTAGCCGCATAAGCCAGGTATAAAGGAGTAAGCAGACCCCGGGCTTCGGAATGAAACCCTTGCATGCAACTGAGAACCACGGTAAAGATGATAGTGACTGGTTTCTTCAATGGTAATAAGGCTTTGTACATCAGCGACTCAGACTAAGGAATAACGTCAGCGATTCTTCGTTATTACGAGTGCTAATGCCGTTTGCGGTGAGCCATATAGACCCTCATAAACCCCGGTTCATACAGCCCAGTCCAGATCTAACACTGCCTGACCCATATCATATACATTATTCCAGCCTGCATTAGTACCAATGCGTATTCAGCTATCATACTACTGGAGCCTTACCACAACCTGCTAAAAACCGTTCAGTTTTGGTCCGCTTAGCTGAGGGAGAGAGATGAAGCTATTAAGCCGTGTATAAATATAAATCCCAATCCATTCTACATGATGGAATTTGAGGATGGAAATTGTATGGACATTATTCCAATAGCGCGATGGCGCAAGAAAGATGAATGAAAAAAAAATAGATTTGAGTTCTTTCGCCGGACTGGAATGTTAGATACTGGAATAAATGTGAACCAGGCATAACGTAACGCAATCACTTTAACCCGTGGACGCTTGTAACACTAAGGTTGTCACGCACACGTTGTCGACCGTTAAAAACATATTTATGCCCTTGAAGAACCCTATGCTATTGACGACTCGGAAAACAAAGGTAAGGTCATTCTGCAGTTTGAGTGGTCGCCTACTTTCTAGTTTTAGGGCAACGTTGAGGGGCTCGCTTATACAGGTGAACTCTTCAAATAGGACAAATACGAAAGTTAAAGGTATAGCGAAAAATGCTTGGAGTCTCTGCCGCGATTTTGATAAAGAAATAAAACTACATCACTGAATTTTCCAAAAACCAATACTAATAGCCAGGAATCGAACGCATTGATTTTATATTAACGTAACAATTGTGAAACCAGTGGCATTTAGCGCATATTAGTTGCCCAATACGGCCTTAGCGAATGCCAATCTTGATTTAGGCAAAAGCATCCAGTTGCCGAAAGGGGCTAAACTGCTGGACGCTGATGCTAAGGAGCAAACGTGTTTTGGCCCTAACTCTAAATGGAGTTTCAGTAATCTAAATCGGCTTTGTTATACAAAAGTGTTTCAGGATGTAATAAAACCAGACCGGTACTGATTTAGCTCTAATGGGCTAACTTAATGTTCAGATTATCGGTACTTGGAGCCACTAATCAATCGCAGGATATCTAAAAATACTATGGCATTGAATTTGTGATAAGTTTGCAATATTACAATGGTGTTTACAGTTTTAAAAATCCATGGAAAATTGTAAGTCTTAGGTCTTCGGAGCCCAAGCCAGCCGGTACACCTGTTGATGGATGGATGAGGTTCTAGTACAGGCTCCCTTTACCCGCCTATCTAGCCACCCGCGAAGAGATGACGTTTGTGTGTGACAGGACGTCGTCGCCTATTGGAAAGTTACATAGCACAGGTAGTACTATTAACTATTAGTTATTCTGTGGCGCAGGTGCCCGTGGCCAACGGCCGTGGCACACTGCGGGTACGCGCTACGGGGGGTTGCCATGGAAGTATTCTTGTATATCGCAGGGGTTTTAGTGTTGAGAGTACACATGTCATAAACGTTACATTTTTTGACGGAGGTAGGAAACGACGGTATTTCTCGTCCGAACTGAGCAGTCCGTCTGGGGTAGTAACTCCGCCCTACAGAAGACCGCGGCCGTAATAACCATCGTGTTTTTTTCCCGCCTATAAATATGGTAGCCAGAGCTCACAACCCCCCTCCCCATCTCCCTAATCCCCACCTCTAACCCCTCCCCCCTCAAAACTCCTCAACATCACTCCCTTCAGGGTCAGCAGCGCGAGTGTGAACTTGATGTTGCACACGTCTATAGGCCACGGTGACCGCTTCCCATCAGGTGAGCCGTGTGCTTGTCTGCCACCTAAGTCGTATAAAAAAAAATTAAGCATTCATTAAAAGTCAACAGACATTGAATTTTCACGTTTATTTGTATAAATTCTTAGGCCCAAGTGTTGCATTAGCCTCTGTTTGTGACATCCGCCGCTTGCAACTCCCATTACAGTTGCAATTGAACAGGTTATTGCGCGATCAATCATAATCACTGGACAGTCTGGACATCTTGCAATTTATTTTTTTCTATTCCAGAACGTAAAGTAATCTTCATAATATAATATCATCTCATCTCAGTGTAGACAAACGAAAAAACCAAGAACAGTGAATGATTTTGATTACGTAGTCGGGTACAAGGATCTCCTCGAAGGTGATAGTGGCTTTTTCATTCCATACTAGGCTATGCCCGCGGCTCCGCCCGCGTGTAAGTAGGTGTTCGCGTTTTTTGTCTATATCTCCGGTTCTACTCAACCGATTGTGATCAAACATACGTAAGATTCTAAGTCTGACTAAGACCTTTCAAATGAAATTCGTTCAGTAGGTACAGTTATTGTAAATCTGTGCGGGTCGGTACTGATCGGTACAGGATTAACTCACATTAGAAACAGGAAAACTGTCCGTAGTTGCCATTATGTCCACCACTTCGTTGGACGATGATTTTCTACTTAGTGAATGAGCTTATTTTCGTTTGTGTTATAAAGTTTGTTCATCAAATGCCAAAGCTAAAACTTAGTTATCTTCTTATTCGAGATTATTTCCAGACAATCATCTCAAAAAGCTATGAAAATAAAATCTAATTTCTTTAGAGTAGAGGGATCAGATACCTATACCTTTTGTGCCTTTCCTAGTTTTCTTATGAAATTCAGTACGCCTAAGTATGTACCCACCATTATATCACTGTCGATGTATGTTATGGGAACCCACTTCCTAAGACTTTACCTTTAGCTTACCATCAGGCGAGGTGAAGACATTTTGACGTAACCGATATTAAAAAAAATGTACTTAAACCCTTGTTATTTTTCTATGTACCTACCTATTAGTGGTCAAGTTCTAGCAACTTATTGTGAAAAATTCAAAATGAATATTTGTCCACAGCACGAATGAAGAAAAAGGCACAAAATCATACCTGCAGTTCCAGATAGAAAGGCTGAAGGTCCTCCAAGCGAAGCTTTCGACTGAAGCTGATGAAGATTACGTCATCATCAAAGAAGAAGAGTGAGTACTTAGTTAAATGTATTTATGGCTTTAAATTGTAAACTTTGTGCACTTTAAACCGACTTCAAAAAGGGAGGAGGATCTCAATTCGACTGTTTTTTTTTTGTTTGTTACCGCAGAACTTTCAGGTGAACGGATTTTGATGATTCTTTTTTATTTGAAAGCTGGTGTTTCCCCTGTGTCTCATTTCAATTTTGTCCAGTTGAAGTAGGTTTTTTATAGTAGGTAAGTGCCTAGTGGTGAAATGAAATTTATTGGTAAAGATTAAGTAACTTAAATTAAATTTATTGGCAGTGGCGTAACTATAGCATCTGGGGCCCGTGGCAAATTCTGTGGATGGGCCCCTTTTTTTTTTTCGTGCTGAAATCCTCATGGATACCTCCCCCGCAGGCCCTATCAGTAAAAATTGTCACGTTGTACTCAGTTTAATTGTATTATGTAACCAAAACCAATGTCAAAATAATTACACAAAGAATACGCAGTCAGTACCTAGAGCCCTTTTTTACATACATAGGTACATACATACATACAAATCACGCCTGTTTCCCATTGGGGTAGGCAGAGACAACATCTTTCCACTTGCTACGATCTTAGCATACCCCTTTCGCTTCTTCAACTTTCATATTTTTTTTCATACACGCACGCCGGTTGCGGGTACCTACTCTTGACCTAGGCCTTTTTCCAAAACGTCTTGGATCTGATTAAAATATGTACGCCTAGGTCGGCCTTTACCGGGTTGCCAATTCACCCTCACCTCATATAGGTATCTGTTTTGTCAATCTTCTTTCATCCATCCTCTCTACATGTCCAAACCATCTAAGTATCCCTTTCTCTATCTTGGTCACTACATCTTCAACTATACCGCAACGTTCCCTTATCACACTGTTCCTCATTCGGTCCATCAGCTTTACTCCAGCTATCCTTCTTAGACTTCTCATTTCTACAGCATTCAATCTACTTTCATGCTTCTTCTGCCACACCCAACATTCACTACCATACATACCCATACATCGATGTGGGAACGAGAACTCCTCTATTTACAGCAAGTCGTGCCTCTTTAGACATTTTCTGTTCTGACTGCTCATAAAATTATGCAGTGCGCCATTCACTTGATTACCTGCCAAAACTCTTCGCTCAGTTTTTTCCCTTTGTTTATTGTGCGAAAATGGATACCACGGAGATGGTTATGTCGGGATCGAACGCCGTCTCGAGTCTTAATTACTAGGATGTAAGGTTGCCTAATAGGTATATCCCTCGCACCCTAGCTGACCCTTTCTCGCGCCGAGGCGCTGCTCGCCTACGTTGCCCGGGTGCACCACGTGCTCTCATAAAAAATATAAAATCCGGATGCCCGGGATTCCTAATTTTTTTCACGCGTCCGCACTCGGCACCATCGCTGCGATCAGCACCGGCAGTGTGAGGACTCCCACCCCGAGGGCTGCCAGGAGGGCCTGTCTCGGCACCTCCCACGCCGGACACTCGGCCAGCGTGTGCAGCCCTGAGTCCTCGCCCGCATTGCAGTGATGGCACTCGGGCGTTGGCTCCTTCCGAATCAGACACAAGTGATCCCCGAAGCACCCCTTACCAGAGATCACCTGCGTCAGCTGGTACGAGAGGCCCCCGTGAGGCCTCTCCAGCCAGTCCTCCATGACGGATCTTACCGCCGCTACAACGGCGTGCCCCGCGCTTGGTTGCCCAAGTCGGTCCTTCCACTCCAAGTCGGTCCTTCCACTCCATGCCCGGGATTCCCCTAACATAGTGTTTGCTAGCTCGCCTGCGCTACCCACGGCAACGTACTGCGACAAAATATAGAAACCTATGGATGCGTTCTAAAATGAATATAAATGTGCTATTTACAGGTATTTTGGTTGACGGTTTTTGACGGTCATAAGTGAAATTACGCGTCACTGGTGGTAATATGTAGGTACAAATGTACATCTCTAAAAATGAATCAACATCTTTTTGTTGAGATTGGCTGAAATGCTTAACCACTAACTTGAAATTGTATGGTCTTTAGTTGTCTCACTTTAGATTTTAAACAGGGCCTCGATTCTGTTAAAACAAGCTACTGTCATACTACTGACACTACAAGAAATGCCATTTAATTTTGGTCTTTATTGTTATCAGGTTAAAGTTTAAAATTACTTGAATGATATTTTGTAGAGCGAATCGAAAAGTTTAATAAACTCTTTTCATTTACTTTTATTGTAATGTTAATTTTATTTATACAGAATTATTATTAAACTATCTTAGAAAATATTAAGTATGTACAAATTTTTTTAAAAAAAAGTTTAGGTGTCGAAGAATTCCTCCCCATCGATGTCGACTGGTAACGTACCCAAAAGGCTGGCGGCATTGCCACGTTGGATGGCAATGCCAATTCTCTGAGCAAGAAAGAAGCCAGCCCTTTGATCACGGCTCAAAGATATAATTGTCAATTAAATTGCTATATTTGCGCCGTTTGAGGGTCTCCGCTGATGCCGCAGCAGCGCAGGCGCAGCCCGCCGTACTTGGAAGATGAGAAGGCGCGAGGGTGTCGACGCAAGTTGCATCCCACACCAAAGGTCTACCCATCTTCCAAGGCACCAAAGACATACCGTCTGCTGGTTTGGTGCGCCATCGTCGCGCACCAAACCAGCAGGTTCAAGCGCAGCTGGAACGCCGGCGGTGACAAGAGCCCGACGGATAATATCATTTAGGTGTGCATGACGTGACATGCGTCCTGCGCTCCTGCCGCATGATAGGCCGTGATGTCCAAGGCTGTCAACTGCTTCTCCACAGTGACACCGATGAGGAGAAACACAAGGAGCACCCAAACGAAGACAAGCTGCAATTCTGAATGTCGTGTCGTCCAACATAGTGCCTATGTTGGGCGACGGAAGAGCCTGCAGCCAGACACCAGACTCCCATTCCCCCACAGCCATAAGGCGAGCGCGCTCAGCAACACTACCAGATGTATTAAACAGATACTGTCTGACAGTGCTACAAAGCGGCTCATCCCATTGTCTCTGGGAGAATAGATTGGTGGGCAAATCAGTATTCGGGCAAGTCATTTTCCAAGCATTTATAGCTTCGATCTTGCCTGGCACTTCAGAATTAACCAGTGTAGGTAATAAGATTTTCCTGGTTAATTCTTCTGTGCATTCTTCTTTTCATTTGATTTTAGACTTTAACTGTATAACGGTAAAGTCTACAATTGAATAGTATCAGTGACATGACAGTGGTTTGCCTTTAGCACAATCTAGGCCCAGAAATTATAAATATATACTTTTCAAATAAAATAAAATACTCAGGTACAATGCTAAAAAATATTTTTACGCTCGCGGCCTCTTGGGCCGGGGCCCCCTTGGGTCGGGGGCCCGTGGCATTTTGCCACCCCTGCCACCCTATTGTTACGCCACTGTTTATTGGTAAAGAAATGTATTCTTAAAGATGATTGATATCTAATACTGGAAAAAGGGTCCTGAATAGATAACACAATCCCTACCGGCTTTCCGTCTTAAATTATTATTTACCTAGCGTAAAGTCCATACGATGTAACATAATAATAATATGTGTTTGATTATTGTCGAGGCAATAATTGAATTATTATTATTTGACTCCTTAATCGAGGTATCCTACGGCTTTATTCTTCTAATGCGTTATTTACTCCTTACAACTTCCATGAAACATTGAAGCAATTCATTAACTTCTCCTATAGACTTTACTCGGAAACACATGAAATCTATTTAACCTGGCACGGGCCTCTTGACCTTTTTATTACCCGCCGTCTCAAATCTCAACCATCAATTACGTAACTTGTACCTCATGCTTGTACCAAACTACACAAACACAGTCTAGACTTTATTTATTCGCCCCCTTTTAAAAAAGAACCATTCTGATTCAAAGAAACAAGTTTTTTCCTTTTTGTCACCCTTTCCTGTCCCGTGCTAGCAAGAGTTATTTATCAGTGGTATTGCTTACAATATGCAGTAAGCATTCTTACGATACGACTGGTTGGACCAGCTTCGAGCTGCATGAATAATTATAGCGGAAAACAGATGGAATATTAGCTGTGCAAACATAATAAATACACAAATATTAATTGCATCATCTATTTGGAGAACAACAGGACCAATTCTCGAGAAAAATAAGTTAAAAATTCCGTCTCAGTTCAGTCTTTTTTTTTATTATCAATAAAAAAAAGTTCAGTCTCGATCTCAAAATACTTATCTATTTTCATATTTAGGAGAACACGATTAATAGATTTTTTAATTAGAACCAGGTAAACTTATGAGATCAGCGCGTTCAAGTAAACAAACAAACTCTCCAGCTTCATGATATTAAGTATAGATGGGGTGGCCAACTATAGGTACCTAGAATCCTGGACCTAAAACCTACAAATTCCTACCAATGTACTTTTTGTATTTGTGGTAACTACGAAAAAAATTTTGGTAGGAATGTTGCTCATAAAGACAGTACCATAAATAAGTAAACTTGCGTTACAACTCTGAAGCCTGTATTTATAACTCTTATCATAGTATTACTTTACCCTTTGGTTTCCCTACAATAAATTTAACTATTAGTTATGGAATTCCATAGCCATTAATGCTATTATAGCCGGGTCCCAGGATTGTAGGAGGCAGGAGAGCGGTGTTGTCAGCGTAAAAGTTTAAATTTTCCACCATTTTTTGTTTAATAAATTATATTGTCACTCTTAAAACTATAATTATTTTAATGGTGTAAAATATAGTTTTGTCGCAATATACGTAATTTATATTCTACTATTAAATAATTTAATTTTATAATAAGCTCTTGAAACGTAATATTTTTTACCTGCCTGCATGTACAGTGCGTGGCTTTCTATTCTCGGGGTTATTTTTACAAAAATTAAAACAACGGCTCAATAGGTAGGGTTGCCAGATGTGTAAGAAAAAAAAACCGGACAAATTTTAATTTTTTATAATCAGGTAAAAACTAACATCGATCTACTCGAAATACATAATTATAATTAATGCTTTACATACTTAGCACTCGATATCACTGCTTTTAATAAGGCTTTATTGTCAGATACAGCATCTTTGAATTCGGTGCAACTTAAACCTATGTTAAAAAAAATACAAATTTCACTTTTAACTGTATTTACTGCAAGCCGATTTCTCTCATCTGTCCAGATATTCCCCATGACGCTAAAAATTCTTTCTACGAAAGCATTTGAAATGGGAATGCTGCAAACATACTCTACAATTTTTAATAAATTCGATGCTGTTTCCCGGTTAAAAAAACTGCACCACATATTGAGTGAGTTGCCCTCAAGTGCAGAGAAAACACTTTGCAGAGTAGCCAATTCCTCATAAATATTTTCAGGAGGATCCTGCTGCTTCCAAGGAGATATTGTCCATAACTCAATTAATTGATCCAACGTAGGTAACCTTCCGCATTCAATATCCAAGCAAGTGAAATACTTATATTTGCTACTTTCAAATTGATACCACTGCTCTATATAAGCCAGTGCTCTTTGATAGACAATTAGAGCATTTTTTTTAAATTCTTCACGTTGAATATCTGAAAGATAGTTTTTCCGTAATGCCATATGGACTTTCATGCCAAAATGTTCATCATGTATTTTCTTCATGAGTGTGTCCCGGAATTTCACCATAATATTATGCAGATTAATCGCTGTTGTGGTATGATTCTCTAGCAATAATAAAATTTGTTGAAAAGAAGCCATAAAATTATGGGTGAAATACAGATATAGCTCAATGTATGTAGGTGAATTTTCACTTGCAATTTCGTCAGTTTGGTCGGATAATATATCCCATAGAGCCCTAGGGCAGTTATTAGGACCTAGCTCCAAAAAGTATCTTTTTAACGGCCCCCATGACAAAAGCATTCTATCTAGAGCTTTAAACAAACTTAGCCATCTTGTAGGCACGTGTCGTATAATTTCTCTATACTCACATTCGAAAAAATTAAAACACTCCTTCAATTCCTCACGTTTTTTTGCGGAGCAAGAAAACTCGGCAAATACTTTCATCACTATATTTTCAACATCAATAGGCATTACTTTCAAAGCATTTTTTGCGCAATTATGAAATATATGATTATTGCAGTGAGCAGCTATTATATCACTATTTTCTTCAGATTTTAACTTTTGATAAACTGAATTGTTGACACCAAAGTTAACTGAGGCGTTGTCTGCTCCGTACGCTGTTACTCTACTCCAAGAGAGTTGGGAATTATTGATGACTTGACATAATTGATCTTTAATCGATCTTGAATCTTCGAATGAGTCTTCGTAAAAGTCCAATATTTTGTGACAAATACCGTTTTTTGGCGAGAAATATTGGATTGCAACCGGAAAGAACTTTCTGTTTCCTTTATTGGAAGCATCGGTAGCAATGGAAAACGGAACATCATTATTTAAATCATTTCGCACAAGTTCCATTGAGTACGGATATAAAACTTGGTTTACAATGGCGGTACATTTAGTACGTCCTCCTGTCATTTTTTTTATGATATCTGAATCTGTAATAATTTGTTTCAGAACTTTCAGTGAGCAATCTTGAGCAACATATGATATATGATGTTTAATGCTGTGATAAACCTCAGTCAACTCAGCAATACTAACTTTTTCAGCTTGTCCACTGCCTTTGGGTGTAAAGAAAGAACTCATTCGCTGAGACATAGCTGCTGCACTTTCTGAATCTTTGTGTTTTTTTGATGCTATGTGATGCGATATTGCTTTTACACCATCATAAGCCACAGTGAATGTACTTCTACACAATTTGCAGTAGCCTTTAGTGTAATCTTCGTCGCATTTATTTAACCACGAATATCGCGATTCCCACTCAACATTATAGTGACAAGCTCTTCTCGCTTTTTTGGGCGGGGTTCCCCTACTTGTGGATGCTTCTTCGTCCTCCATTATGATTATAAAAGTCACCACACAAATAAGTCAGCAATAAAACACATACAAATAAGTCAGTAATAAAACACAGAAATAAACATTAAGAAATAACAATAGGCGCGGCAATTCTCACTCGTTATTTATTTGCGGCTAAAGTGACACAGTTACAGTACCTATAGTTACGCGCTCGCGCGGGAGGAACGCGGGGGTTGCTGCAGCGGGACAGGGGACAGGGGTCAAACCGTTCGTTCGACTCGCCCGCCAGGCGAGTCGAACGAACGGTTTGAGAGCTGTTCAAGTGTCGCGAACTCGTAATTTTTAGTGAAGACCGGACATTGTATTGTCCGGTTTACGTAGATTTTTTGAACCGGACAAGTCTATAAAAAACCGGACTGTCCGGTCCAAAACCGGACATCTGGCAACCCTATCAATAGGTCATGCTTCTGTTCGATGACAAGACAATCGAACTGTTACCGGTTCAAGTAAATTACCTCATACCTCATAATAATATACCCAAATTACTGAAAATACTCAATAATGTGTAGTACCGCCAGCACAGAAAAGTATTTTCACAGTATTTTATAATGTGTTTTGATGATCTCTTAGCAAATGTGTAGTTTAATTTAGATTACACTATACCTTTATAAATTAACGTGCCACCTGTGATTTGGCTGTGTGCCAGGCGGTTGGATTCGAACCGGGTAAATATCAAACGTACAAGTTTTCAGAAGTAGGATGGTCGCCAGAAAATACCTAGGTAGGTACTTGAAATCAAACGTCAATTTCCATTTCTAGTTGCATGTACAGACACTCTTTTTAGATAGTTAAATGAGACAACCACACTCCGGAAGGTGGTAATGCGGGTTAGTGTGCTCAGTAGACGGTGATAAAGTTGTAGACCTCCATGCTTTCTCAACAAACCAGAGTATACCTCTATCAATAAATAATTTGAATTATAATGGTTACAACATTTTACTCTCTAATTTAGTTAACATACAATTACGCATTTAGCGGTGGAGAATTCCTGTTCATGGCAACACACGAGGCCGAAGGGATAGCACGCGAGAGCGAAAAGCGTTCGCTCGCTTACGTTGCGCACAGACGTTGCGGGCGCGGCTTCAGTCAGTCCGGCTTCGCGCGCGTAACAGCCGAGATTCATCGCGTCCTCTATAAATAAAAAAAAAGAAAACAAAAGTCTTCTTTTGATAATCTTTTACTATCGTAATTAACCGATATCGTAACCTACATTATGTACGCGTTCTAAAAAGTTGATGTGTAAAATGTTTTGCAACGATGGTTTTAAAATCAAAATATAGTGATAAGGGTGTATTATTTATTAGAAACGTCGCGATTTGTGTGTAAGAAATGCAATATCAAAATAACGATGAGGATCTGCAATATCGGATTTTTGGCGAATCCTTCAATTTCCCGATCGAGAATAAAACTATTGCCGGCCGGCGTAGAAAGTAAGTCTTTTATTTATTTTTATTTGTATCTTACAGCATTATTATGGCAATAACTGACAGAATAATTGACAGAATAAGTATCTCATGTAGGTAGATCCTAACTTTTAATTTGTTTTTATTGAATGTGTAACAGCCCGTTTTTTGCGAAGTTTTTGCGCAATAAATTCGTTTCCTAATTAAAAGCCTATATTTTTGTCTGCTCTTTGTTAAATTAAATTTAAAGGCCCAAGTTTACGGCTCAACTAATATAATATCGACCTTTAAGTACCTACCTACCTGCGTGAAAACAAAAGACACGAAGACCTTCTAGAGAACTTATTGACATAGCAAGAACAATTATTATTTTTTGTTGAACACTTTCTGTTTCCCTCTTAAGTGTCAAGTGGCACGTGAAACCTTTTTACCAACATGGTTAGGTATTTAAAACAGAATAAGTTTTTAAGCAACACGGAGCACAATTCCGTGTTGAGCAACCATCAAAAACATACCTAATGAGTACCTAGGTACCTATGTGTGCACATCGGGTGCAGTGCACACGATGTGCACACACCTTTGTTGTTTATTACATTTCATATCACTGTTTTTCTTTTCCATACTTGCCACGCAATAAGAAGCTTATTGCTTGGTAAGTGGCTGTCAGAAATCTCGTGGATTGTTTCAATTGCGTCTCTATTTATCATGGATACTTCAGACCGTGAGAAGCGGGGTGGTAAAAGTCGGAAAGCGGACCCCGGACTCCAAGGTGAAAATTTCGGATGAGATCGACTAATGATGAGATTCACATTTGAGTGGAGCAGTCTTTAAGGGCTGGTTCTTGTATCCTAATTCAACTTCATCATCATCATTCTCAGAACCTTTTCCCAACTCGGTTGGGGTCGGCTTTCTAGTCTAACTGTGATGCGGCTGAACTTCGATATTTTCCGTGGAGCGACTGCCATCTGACCTCCACAACCAATGGTCATTATGACCAATGGCGATATCGAAGTTCCAAGTTAGACTGGTTGGACTTTTGTGGGCTCCAACTACCCGTAACGACTGCCATAGATGTTTGTATGGCAACCGGGACCGACGGCTTAACGTGCTCTCCGAGGCACTAATAAACCTGCGATAAATACACACATAACTTCGAAAAGCATCGAAAAGTCACTGGTGTGTGCCATGGTGAACCTGGGATCGAACCCGAGACCTCGTCTCAGCAGTCCATTACCCAAACCACTAGGCTACCGCGGTTCCTAATTCAACTTCACTGGGCATATTAATACACGCTATAGAGGTGTATTTAGCGTGATTAGGGAACTTTGCGGTATACCTAGTAAAAGATGTAGTGATCAAGATGGAGTAAGGATTCTTAGATGGTTCGGACACTTTGAGAGGATTGACGAAACAAATTTATGAGGTGATGCTAAACAGGGCAACCTGGTAAAGGCGTACACAATCATGTTAAAAGATCGAAGGCATTTTAAGGAAAAGTTGGAATACCCGCAACTGTCATGCATTTATGAAAAAAATTATGATACTAGAAGAAAAAGGTGTATGCCAGAATCCTAACAATAGATAGGTAGCCTAGGATAGATGTTGTCTCTGCTTACCCCAGTGGGTAAGAGGCAAATTTATGTCGTTACGTACTTTTCACTGAATCCTTCGTTTTGTGTTGAAATAATTACTTAGGTATATAGCCATAACTTCTTCTTCTTCAAGAAAGGCATTAGAAGGTTTTTGCGGGGTCGGCAGCGCGAGTGATGCCCCTGGTGTTGCACGCGTTTGTAGGCCATGGTGACCGCTTCCTATCAGGTGGGCCGTGTGCTTCTCTGCCACCTAAGTGGTATAAAAAAAACAAAAATATGCTTTTCCTATTACGCAACCTATACAATTATTCTCATCAATAACCAATAGAACGTCAATGGCAATTAGAACTTGTTTTCTTTATATTTCGTATCAACATATCCGTTGCGAATAACAATTTTACTATAGTTCGTGTGAAGGGCATGCCTTCTACCGGACGTGGTTAAGCAAAACCAGAAAATCCTGAATATGTACTTGCTACATCTTAAAACAACTACTACACGCTTGTTTTTAGGGTTCCTTGCCTGAAGGATTGTGGTGTTATGGTGAATACCTCCTCAATATCTTATCGAATCTTTGGCTTGATCTTTCCTTAAAATGTCCTCGATGGGATTGACACACGAACACTTGGGTCGACCTTTACCGCGTTGTCCATTCACCCACGCCTCATTTCGTTAATCTTTGCTCCACCATCCTCTATGATACGTGTCCGAAATATCTAAAATATCTTCCTCTGTATTGGTTTCTGAATCTTCTACCATACCACGACGTTCCCTTAACACACTGTTTCTTACTTGGTGCATCAACGTCACTTTAGCTATAAATTATTATACCTGGTTTACAGTTCTCAAGAGTTGAAAGTCGTCAAATATCTTGCATTTATTCTTCGGAAAGCAAGAATTATACACTATATAAAACGGGTATGTACGTACCTACACGCAAAACACCTTGATTACAAAGGATTATAGCGCGTATTGCTGTAAGCTGGTCACTAAGAGGAAGCGAGGAGCATGTTTTTACATTGTTCCCTTGAACCTTTTGACCTCGCGAACACGAGCCTTCTGGGGCTTCTTTGGTACTGTAATAATCGTAGTAACAGCTCTCAATTTTCGTTCGATTAAAAAGCTTTTTACAATATACATCTTTTTGATGTCTTTTCCTTTGACGATTTCAAAACAATCAAAATATTATATTGTTAAAGTTCTGATCCAATGTAAGTGAACTTCTACATTACTTACTCAGGCCCAATCTGTAGAATAGGTAATTAGACTGACGACCTGGGTTGCCTATCCAACAGTGGACTGCGATAGAAAATCAATGATTGAATGATTGAATGGAAAATTTTGTACACCTGGAACATGATGATAGGTTTCTATAAAGATGTGTCAAAAGTAAAAGTGTCGAAAAGGTGCTTCCAGTGAATCGCAGCTGTTCGAACGAAAACCTTGCGAGTAACTTAGAAACTATAATATGCCAAAGGTCTTGATAGAAAAACGACTTCGTGTTGATGATGGAATTATATTTTTAGCACGGAAATTCCAAAAAATCAATGGCTAAGTCTTAATCTATTTTGGTTGAAGTTTATCTGAGTAAATATTTAGCAGGCTCCAGATGGCACTAACAATGAAGTAGGAAGCACTCATTTACATCGCACATATTTTGAATATTTAAATGCCGTACGACTTTGAGTAACAAATCGCCGGGATTATCCTGCGTGCTTTTAGAGACCTTGAGTTTGGGACAAGGTCTCACGTACATTATTCCAAGATGCCTACGGCTTAACGTGGGCGGGCAAGAATAACTAGCCGATGTAAGTCCTGAATGAAGTCATAAGCAGTTTCATTCAAGCACCCAAGCGACCTTGGCGGTAGATTTATGATGAATTTTTATTTGATGTTTTTGTAACACTTTTTAGTTGGGAAGTGTGTTATAATGACTAAGTATAATAATTATTTGGTATAAGGTTCCAGTTGAACTTGTTCTTTATTATCTTATGTAAGAGTCGTGTTCGAATGCCGAATTCCGGCGGATTTTGAGTTACTCCATCCGCCTGAGGGCCTCTTAATGACCATGAGAATTGGCGCAAAGCCTTGTGAGTCAAGGCTTCGCAAACATAATTTCGGGGAAATAAGGAGATCAAATATTGAAAGTTCATCTAAGTTTTGTTTTTACGCGTCTGTACTTCGATAGCATTTACGAGTATATTGTCTCTCTCAGTTATTATTTCACCCGAATTCATTACAAAATTTGTCGATACTTGGTTTTTACCCGACTGCCGAAGAAAGGAAGGTAATGTTTTTGTAAAAAATATGAGAGATGAGATGCTTTTATAGAAGTGGCTTACTAGTCGTTATGATGATTGGGTCGTTTACCTAAATTATAAATACTTTTTTATAAGCACTGTTCTTTTAATATGAACTGCCAGAATGATATTGCCATATCAATATGTATTGTAGATAGGTAGGTACCTACTTTCTCATCTAATATTGATTATTTTCATTTTCCTCCACGGGTTGTGGAACATTTTAAACCATTGTAAATAATAGTAGTACTTAGTAGGTACTAGAGATTAGAAAAGAGTAGGTAGTGGTGAACTTTTTTGCCAGATTCTTATTTCACGGTCTTTACCTATTGCCCTGCAAATCCGGCTATAAATGTAGAAGCAATAATCTTGACATGCCTAGGTGTTAATTTGTGACTCATAAATAGTTATTTGATTTTGAGTTCACCGTGACGATATGTACATTTTGTAATATCCACGTCAAAATTGATGACGGGCATTATTTTTATGCCGTGGGAGTCTACGAATAGTATTATGATGCATTGACCATTTTCAACCCCTCTGTACTGAGGTAAACGACCACTACATAGAGGGTGCCACCCCCGAAGTGAACCGATGGCCTTAATTGCCTCACGTGCATCGCGGCAGATGGCAGGCAAGGTGCGAATAAGTGATGTGCCTACCTAGTTATCGATAAAATGTGGACGAGGCTAGAGTTAGTTGGCTTCATTTGGTTATGTACAATTTTTTTCCGAGTGATATTTAATTTTTTCATAGTGATGTAGTAAAATTAGTTTGAATTTTATTAATGCTCTCTCACTTTACGAAAATGTTACGAATATGGTCATGTCATGACATTAAATTTCCCTATTACGTGTACTCTGTACTTATATTGCGAAATCGTTTTATAATATTTCCTTCTACTATTGTTATGTTTGCTATTAAATAACAGTGTTAACATCAAATGATTTCTAAAAGGCAAAATATATCATTTTTCTTGCAGTAGCGCAAATACTATGTTTTAAATTAATAACCAGTAAACATCTATGCAATATGACAAAGAGATTATTAAATACCTAAACAAATATTGCTTGCAAAATGCTTCTACAATTTTAATTAAATAAATATTAAAATATACAATTAACCAATATTATTATGAATATATTGGTTACTTGTGTGGTATTCACATTTTATCCACAAACTATTTCTTTAACTCGCACTTTGCTAGTTCTGGTATGATGAACTAAGATAGCCTTTAGTCGATATCGATAAGTGGACTGTGTTCAACCTTATCTATACTGTGAATACCCATAGTAATGGGGGTGAGTGTGGGACTTGACTTTCACACGATTGCAACTGCACCTAATGCACTAGCTAACAATACTTTATGAGTTTAATTAAAATGACAATGAGTTTTTTCGAAATTTGCGAAGTTGAGTTCACTTGATATAGATACAATTTTCTGCCATTAACTTGCCAATAAAATGCTACAAGGATAACTCATAGTGTATAATTTATTACAGTAGTCGTGACAAAATGAGTTGGGTCACCATTCAAGCGTTTTAATAATAATAACTATGAAGAAACCAGTCGATTTCCGACCACGTGGAGACGTGCTCGTTTTTTTGACATTCAATAGACCAGCTGGTTTCATGTCAGAAGAAATATTGTATACATTTATTTTTAAAAGGGGAGCTCAAGAAACTTAAGGGAGCACCTATTATTTTTTGGGACGATGCCAACAAAAGTTCGTACGAGCCTCCTTTGTTGAAGACGAGACAGATTCGCAATGGCTGATTGAGTAGGTACCATTTTTTTCATCATGTCATATAACATGGGTCGGTCTTGTATTTGTGTCAAAGTTCATCAGGACCTTTTTAAAGTTTGCGTATAAATTTGAAACGAAAAATCGAAACTGATAGACCCCAATTTTTGCAACGTGCCCTAATTTGAACGGTCTTTTATTTATTTATTGACATGATGTACACCAACTGCATATAGGTGCATATACAATTTTATTTATATACTTACCCTAACCGTACGCCATACATTGATTACAATTTCCTCGGCAAACTATTAAAAATGAGTAACTGAAGTCTAAGGACGTTTTCAGTACCAGAAAGAGACCCTAGAATTGAAGAACCCTTTACTGTAGACGCTGAGGCAGGGAAATTTCTTTGCGATTTGAGAGTCTGCGAAAGACTTTGAAAACGCGCAGTTACCATTCAAATGACTACCTATTCAATTTTTTCGCATTTTCTGTGACAAGTAACAAGTCAAGCATTTGGGCTCAAAAACTTTATAAAGTATCATTTAGAGAAGTGGAACTGATGAACACGTATCAAAACCATTATTAAGGATTGTTGAGGTCGTTTTTTTTCTTGAAACGTATTTACTCCATTAATGTTTAGCAAAAATCACAAAAGAAACGTTGCAATATATCGATTGAGCAGTGGATGGGTTAATCGATTTATGCCTGTGTTGTGTACGAGTAGGTGTTCCTATAAGCTGCGCCGGCACGTGCTATGCTTAATGCCGGGTGCGTTCCAAATTACTTATGCACCGAAGATGTTTTACATCGTGAGTTTATTCAAATGAAGTTTTTGCTTCCTTTGCGTCATACATTTCGTTGTCTATATACCAATCAGCGATCGTTATTGATAACTATCATCATTTCACAACCTCATTTATCCTTTATCTCTACTAGTTTAAAGCGGCTGTCACATTGCAGTTTTAACCTTTTGGTATTATAATAATATTTATCGCAGGTTTATAAGTGCCCGGTTAATGGCAATAGGCTCGCCACCTATTACATTGGGACCTAAACATAAACTGGCGAAATGTGGGTGTTAGCTGAGTAGCACCTGCCTACCCCTTCGGGGATATAGGCGTGAGTTTATAAGTTTATGTTATTATAAGTAAGACAGCTTTCATGGCTTGTAATGTAAGGCATAACGTCCATTGTATCGCCAATTGACCACAAAATCTAAGCAAGTACATTACAAGAGGCCTATGTCCAGTAGTGGACTTAAATGCTGAGTCTCACAACATGTATAGTTGGTTAGCTTAAGCCCTATGATATCATTTACATAAGAAGTCAGGTTTTTATTTTATTCTCAGTTTTTGCAATGAAGTTCAGGATGTTAGTCATTGCAGATAGGTATTATATTCAATTTTATCACTATATTCCTGGAATCGCTAAGCGAATATACTAACCAGAACCACAAAACTGCAAGTAGGTATTATATTTTCTCTTGTAACTAGGAAAAGTAGATCATATAATATATACAGGGTGAATTTTTCAAAAGGGATTGGATGGCCAAATCCCAAACTATAAGGAATAGCGAAAAATGGTCAAAGGAGTCACGAGCCCGATTTTGATGAAACTTAAAACCTCATCATTAGATTTTTGAAAAACCAATAAACCTAGCTGAGAATCGAACCCGTTGATTTTGAAAAAAAAAACACACCCTATATTATTACACCATACGATAGTGTCGCTGTTAAGGAACAAATTCTGTGAAGTAATGATATACGGCAAATTTAAGGAAAATTTGAAATTTAATAAAATTCATGTTTTATGTGACCTATTTGTTTCGTTCGAAATCCCAGAAAAGATCGTAACTATTCCGTTTTTTTAAATTATACTCAGAATGATTATAATGATTGATGTTTTTTTTACAAGATGGAGCTCCAGCCCATAATAGCCGTAAAAGAGATTTTGATTCAGCAGTTTGACGACAATTTTATTGCAAGGCATGGTCCTGAGCCTTGGCCAGTGAGATCCCTGGATCTTACGCCCTTAGATTACTTTCTCTGGGGGTATGTCAAAACCGAAATTTACAAAGACACATATGATACAGAGATACAGTTGATGACTTGAAACGTTCTTTGGAGAATATTCGAAACGGAATCAATAATATTGTAATATTGAATGCAGTACGATCCTTGAGGTCTCAAATCCAGCTATGTATTGAAAACAATGGCCTACATTTTGAACAATTAATCAGTTATTGTAAGAAAAATAAAATGTATTTTGTTAAAGATCAGCTCTTTCCTTTAGTTTGCGGTATGTCATTACTTCCCAGAATAAGATCCTTAATAGCAACACTATCGTATGGTATAATAATATAGGGTGTGTTTTTTTTTCAAAATCAACAGGTTCGATTCCTAGCAAGGATTATTGATTTTTCAAAAATCTAATGATGAGGTTTTAAGTTTCATCAAAATCGGGCTCGTGACTCCTTTGACCATTTTTCGCTATTCCTTATAGTTTAGGTTTTGGCCATCCAATCCCTTTTGAAAAATTCACCCTGTATATATCGTGGTAGGTATGTAGGTATAGTCCTAACAGAGGACTGCTTTATGCTAATTTTGATTGATTGACGAATGTATAATTCATAATTATTTCAATAAAGACACTCTTCTTAACGTAGTAAGGAAAAGGCAAGTAAATTATGAGTTGCATTTATTTGAGCAACCAACGAACATGTATGAAAACGAATCGAAAATACAAGAAGCGAAAGTTGATGTCAGGATAGGTTGATCATAGCAAGTGAAAACAAGTAAGTAGTCCCTGCTTACCTCGTTTGGGAAAGAGGCATGTATTGTGTGTATGTGCCCTCCTGACGTAATAATTTTGTGTCTTGCAACCACGTTGTAAAAGAGAGCAGTAAAACATTGTACTGCAAAATGCGGGTTTTAAGTACAAGGGAAAATAATTTCTCAAGGGGCCCCTATGTTTTAGATAATTTCACTGTTTTATGGAAAGTATTTTAAGTTCCCATTATCATCCATGAGGGTTTTTAAATAGTTATCGATTATTTTGTTTCCGTCTACCATCTGGCGATCAGAATCGATTTTATGGATCATCTGTGTAAGTTCCAACAGATATCACATTGAAGTTGATGATATCAGACCGGTTTCTTTGGACGGCATTTCTTTAGTAGTTTCTCGTACATTTTTAGTTCACACCAGAACAGAGTTACTACATTTATGACTTATGTTAGTATCTTCTTTAAAAACACGTGAACCAATTTAGATGTTTTTGTAAATGATTTGCGAAACTTCAGAACTGGTTCACCGGCAAAACGTGAAGGCACGACTGTTAAGTTTTTGTTTCTATGTCTTTGAACATATTTTTTTGTGGATTTTAGTTAGGCTTTCGGGCCTCTTGATCAGAGCAAATAGAGGCCATAAGTACTCGGTCATGTTTATCTTTATCTATGAACAAGGTATTATGTAAAACCACGTAGAGACGTTATGTAAATACCGGTTTAGTGGAAACAAATGCTTTTAATAATAATGTCTTTATTCCTTATCAATTTTACAAAATTCTTTTAGGTTTTACGGACAGAAAAATTGAAAGTTAATAATAAAACCAACTTACATAACATAACATAAACTCACGCCTATATCCCCGAAGAGGTAGGCAGAGGTGCTAGCACCCACATTACGCCAGTTTATGTTTAGGTCCCAATGTAATAGGTGGCGAGCCTATTGCCATTAACCGGGCACTAATAAACCTGCGATAAATACACACATAACTTCGAAAAGCATCAAAAAGTCATTGGTATAAGTACCAACTTACAGTAAATACAAATTAAATATGTATTATACTTTTTCGCAAGATAGTGTGTATGTTTGAGTAAGTATGTGTGTATGTATGAGAATAAGGCACTTAAAGACGTCACCATGTAGGTCTTGATTTGTTTTACAGCAAAATTAATTAAGACCTGCTCACTTGACCGTATAAACAGTTGCTCACTCGCTAATACCCTCAATAATTATTATGTTATCGTTTAGTTATCAACAAGCGTGAACGCCATATTGTTCATGAGTCATGCTCATGACATGCTCTGATGATTAGCGAAGATGTGCTCGTGTGTGGGAACCTGAATATATTGACAGACTTGAACTAATTCTGGTGCGTACTAGTTTTTTATATGTTGGAAGTCTATTCATAGTACTTCAACATTTTTAATGGTTTTCTTGACCTTTTGTTTCTTTAATGGTATTAATAGTGACTCGGTATCTAGACATCTATAACTGAACAAGCTGTTCCGAACATAAATTGTGTCACAGGTAGAGAGCAGAGAGGTATGGATGCTAAGTAATGAACAGATAAATGGAAAAACACCAAAAAAGCTATCAATAGTTTTCTTAACTTCATAGATGATGGCTAAATTCAGGAGCATTATCATCGAATTAATCTTTGCTCGATATCAAAAATGTTGTTTAGAAATTCAAACCGATAACACAGAATCCCATAATAAAATAATATTTGCTTTCCATTCAATATTTTAAATTTAATCATTCAAATCTAAAACATTTATTTCATCCAAGTACTTATAATACCTGCATCGAATTATCTAATCATGCGTGAATGGAATCAAAATACTGATTGTAATTTATTGCACTTATAATTAATGTGAGGGTAGTTACACCCTATTGTACAGGTAACTTCATTCCCACGATTAAAAAAAACAGGGGGCTTTAGGCTTCGGGGCTTGCATCGGACAAGGGGCAAAGTTATTGGTGCATGTCCTTCTGATCTTTTTATCTCTAAAGTGAACGATTCACCAGCAGATGGTAATGTTTATCATTTGACGTGTTCCCACCGGATTGCTTGAGAATTGGATTTGTAGGAAATTTGAGTAGGGTAAAGAATATTATGTAGATATTCATTCCATTCTGGATGTGGTTTATCGATATTTAAAATTTTGTCGTATTTTGGAGCGTGCATCTATGTATCTACTCACCATGATTTGTTTGTGTTATTGTGTGACCACAGCTGGGGCAACCTTGTGTTAGAAGGTCGAGCAAACCATTGAAGCATGAATTTATGATTTATTACTCCAAAATTTAGAATTCATGGGTGAATGGTTCTCACTTAATTATATCTTATAGGCTGATCGAATCTGGATGAAAAAGTGTTAGTTCAGAAGGAACAGCCATACTCTATTTTTCATTAACCTCGCATTAACACAAGAGTCCTGTATTATATCCATTAGCGAGTACTCTAACTTCTTACAAGATTACCCATAACAAATGTTATTCCAAAACCTGTTTTGGTCCACGAAAAAGATTTTTAAGGCACCCCTTTTAGTGTAAAGGGAGTCTATTGTAGATTTGTAAGTGCATTGAACTCCAAATGGGTCATTATGCTTAAGGATTTTTTAATTCATTTAAGCCCTATTGTTCACAAGGTAGAACTAGTGATTCAGGCCTTTATACCCGACTGTCGAAGAAAGGAGGGTAATGTTTTTAAGCTTATATTTTGGGGTTAAAATGCAAAGTTTTGACGTGTTGATTGCTTTGTAATCTATATTATTGTTTCATACCACCCAACAAATGTTAACAGATTCGAAAATATGAATAAGACGATTCTGATGCGGCGATTTTTAGAAACGTAATACCTACCTACCTTATTAAAATTTAGCATGGTCTAAGGGGCCAAGTCTAGGTTACGTCAATTTACGTTGAGAGTTTTCGAAACTAAGACAACCTAAGAAATGTTCTATAAAATCTATAATGTAGGTACATTGCATTTGAGTAAATTGAGAAGGATGAATTTACTAGATATATTAATATGTGAAATGATTAGTGTGGCGACGCAGAAACATACAGATTACGAAACAGGAATACCTTTCTGGTGAAAAAATAGCCGTGGAACATATATATAGGTGTTCTATTTGACTAGATGTTCCACGGAAAACAAAAGTCGAGTAGAAAAACAACTTGTTACATAGCTTCTATAATTTTAAATAACAATAGGAAATGATAACATTATAAAATAAACATTCACCCTACTTTAATAATCGTATTCACATGGTTCCAATTCCGAAAGGTATAACATAGCGCATCCCTCCTGCGCAGCTGCGCTTGCCGCAATGCCGGCAATCAACGTTGTGCGTGGGGGGCGCAAGCGCAGATGGCGTTGTACACGCGATAAATCGATATTTGTATGAATGTATTTTTTTATTCAATGTGCTTTTAGTTAGGTCATGTTATGGAGTAAATTAAATTCAACTTCGAAATCATGCAGAATTCGAAATGTCAATTTATTGTTTTTTTTTATCAACTTTAACGAACGAAATTTTAAAGTAAGTAAGTAGGTTTAAATTACTTTAAGAATTATTTCTTCACATCTTTTGCTGACTAGTAAACTTTGCCTACTCATAGTAAAAAAAATATTACACACGGTTTTCTGTACGATTGGGTAACATTTTTACTCATGTTATGTTCTAAATTACACATTCAACGTAGATTTATTCTATCATCTAGGTACATTACCAATAATATTAGTTTGTTAAATCATGCCTCACACAACGAAATCTCAATATCTATTTTAAACAAGCGACTCCGAGGAGGTCCTGTCTTATTCCAACAAATGTTGATAAACAGCTTTATAATTAGCAACTGCGAAGAATGCAATAAATCGGTATTCCAAAATCGATAACACAATTATCGATTTAACACCAAAAAACGTATTAGGAACTACCGTTCCGGGTTCTTACGGGTGTGGGTACCATTCTGTGCGAATCGATATTCGTCGTTCATTGACACGTGGCCGTCTCGAACCAGATGGCGTATCACCTGCCAATTGAACTAAGGAGGTGCGCTGTCCCGCATAAGCTGTATAAGTTTGCGGAACAGGAACGGGACCGCATTCTTTAGTAAAAAATAATTCCCATTACTATAAGTTCGTTGACACGACTGTTTAATTATTCATTCCATTTTTGTTTCGATTTTGATTTATAGCTTCAATTATTATTAAAGCTGTGTTAAGCTCTGTTTTGTAAATTAAGGAATTAGCGAGTGCTGATGAACTTCAGGTGCAAAAAGAAGTCTGCATCTATAACTCTCTAAAAATATATTGTCGTCAAGTTCCTGGTCTGTCAGCATTCCAGGGTGGTATAGTTTTGATTGCATCGACGTCATTGACTACCAGTAAGAATAGATTTGATGACCACGTTATTTGAAACCCGCTGTGATATGCGTAAAATTCACTTTCTTTTCGACTTGAAAATTTTGTCTCACAGTGGGGTGAAACCACGAATTAAGTGTCACTGAAAACCATTCCGAGTTTCTAACCCGAGAATCGTCTGTCGCTTCATTATAATATCACAGACGAAATTATCATTCGACAGAAGGTCAGAGAGCTGCTCTATTCTCTGAGACATCAGTGACATCACATAGCTAAATAGAATTGAAAAAAAAAAACAAAGCATATTGTTCCTCTAAGCAAAACAAAACGCCACAACATTCTTCATATAAAATATGAAACTGTTCAATTCGTCCACCCATAGTCCATAACTGGTTGCAATAATGTAATAAAGTGTGGCAATTTAGTCGCTGGCGCTAGGAACAATGACCTCATACAATAACACTCTTTCTAACGCAAGAGGCCGGGAGAAATCCTGCTTCCCGTGCGTTGTCACGTTTTGTTTATGTGATCTAATAATCAGATAGACACGAGTACTTTCTGGAGTATCGACCTAGATGGAGTTATTGAGACAAGGTTGCTGTATGCAATGTGTTTTGAGACAAATATTATATGCTAAAAGGGTTTTAAGAATCGTGGGGTTACTGTATTTTTTATTATTACTAGCTTATGCCCGCGACACCGATTGCGTGGATGTCGGTTTTTGACTATTGTCAAATGTAAAATCCGACGACCACGCGAGCGGACCTACGGGCATACGCTAGTATAAAATAATACATTTTTATTATCAACACTTCTTATAACTTTTAAAAACGTTGACATCCAAGTTTCCATAGAAAGGTCAATTATTATTAAAAAAAAGAAAAAAAAACATAATAGTTCATTAACGCTTTCTCTAAACACCTTTCGGGCGCGTGCTACGTAATTGTAGGAGTGTATATAATAAGGGAGGAAGTGAAAAAAATATACCGTGTTGGGGTAGAAATGTCAGAGCATGTGCGCGGGGGCGAGCTATTGTACCGTCTTAAGACATTAATCTTAGGGGTTACCTGACCAGGTGAATACCCTTAGACCTTTGTATTTTCAACAATAAGCAGTTTTACGCTGAAAATATTGACTGCTTTGTTTGAATTTTATTATAACTGGAAGTCATAATTTTATACTTTGGATTTGTGTCACAGTTGAGCAGGCTGAAGACATTTGGGGAAAGAAAATCGCCTGAGTGTACCTGGATAGCCAGAGTATTATAGCTGTATGTTTTGTCAGCTGTTTCTTGGACCAAAGGGCGAGCTGAATAATAGGTAGATGTGCTGTAAAATACATGTTCATAGAAGTGATAAACTATCCTTTTATCTCGGAGAGTTGAAGATTTTGGTGCCTTATACCCATTTAAACTTAATCCCAAATCTACGATTATGAAACTTAATTTTTTAAACATAATGTTAATTTTTCATATTTTTGTTCATTCATTATCATAAACTAATTAAACTTTCTAATGTTTACAGTAGACATTCAATATACCTACATAGCAGCCTTTTTTGCTACCCCCTAAAATCCAATCACACGTCCTTATGGATTATCTGATCCCGTGTGAGACGGACACACGGAAATAAATTTAGTGACGCTGGTAGAATTCCTTGGAAAACTTGACATTCGCGTCTCCGCCATTAATTAATTAATTAATTAGCCTATTGTAGTCCACTGCTGGACATAGGCCTCTTCCAATGTACGTCATAGCACCCGATCCTCCGCCTTGCACATACATCCATTTTATCCATCAAAGAAACTTCAAGCATAACACTCACTCCATAACCCGCTGCGCGACTTTTACTAAATATACCTTTTTCATACTGGCAGAATCATTGCTCCCTAATATGAACGATGCAAGGAGCCACCTTAATAAAATGAGGAGAAGAAAAGTTATTTATACTAACCATGATAGTGTTTTGTCTGTTTGTTACCATTCAAAATATTATTTAAATAGTTGTGCTGTTTGCCGTTTCAAATTCTCTTCAGTCATTACTTTGGCTATGCTAACAACACTTTGCATACAGGAAACGTATAACAGGTGTCGTTTTAACTTTTTATACCATCGGCATATGGTATGTGTAGCCATTCATTAGCCACACATTTTATAATTTTGCAATTAAATGTGTACTTATCTATTACCTTCCATTAACATTTTTGCATTAAAAAAATAATTTTGTCATTTTATATCATGACTATTATGTATCTAGGCACTAGTGGTGTTATCTATATTAATATTATACAGGTGAAAACATTGTGTGTTTGTTTGGTTGATAAACTAGTCTCAGGAATTACTGGTTCAAATTGTAAATTATTTTTGTGTTGAATAGCCCAAAGTCAAAGTCAAATGTTGATGTGTGTTGTGTGTTAATGAATATTATGTCAATGACTTCATACTATAAATACAAAATTCTTACCGGCAACCCTTTCCTAATTTATTACGACAATTTTTATATCATTGTGATGTGTTTTGAATGAATGAAACTGATACAAGTATTTTTCTAATTAAGTCTGGTATATCAAAAGGTGTTACAAGACTTGGTTTTTAAATCAGTTTTTTAAATTGTTGTTTTAAACAGGTAATGAGGTTTGAAGGAAATCCTCCTAGAATTTAGTAACAAGGAGGTTTTTGCTTGCATAAGTCAATAATCATGCAGTTAAAAAACTATTCGTCTCTGAATTGAACATTTCTTCGTAATTGTTGAAGTATTTTGACCGACTCGGAATGCTTCACGTGGTATAGGGACTACCCAGTACCTTAAGGCCATGTCGAAGACAATGTAATTTTATTCCAGTTGCAACATGTATTGATGCTAATCGGTATTCTAAGGAGAGCAGCTGTCGACCCTTTGTATGCCACCCCTCGTTCTTCCTAATGTCATCTATGTACTTAACTGAATATGATTATGTTACTTTACTTAGTTCTTTCTTTTACTTCTTATGTTAACATTTGATTTTAAATGCTAATACATTAGATAGATGACTACTGAAAAAAATAATTACTACCAAACCAAGCCATAACCATGAAGCTATAGATCCATAACCAAGCAAGCCTAAGCATTATTTAATAACTAAAAAAAATATATTTCCAAAGTAAGTGAACAATATAAATTCAAAAGAAACAAACAAATGTCTTATCACTAACTCAATGATATTACATATAAAAAGAAGTAGATGTGTTATTGCGCGAGAAACGTGAAGATCCGAAAACGAGTCAATTGGAACGTTTTGTCTCTAGTCCGCGATACCGACCGGCGCCGGTCGAACGTAGAGCGAGAGCTTCAGTGAAACAAAACCGTTTTGGTTTAAAATAACAAAAATGCCATCGTGTGTGTATAGACATTGCAAAAACTATCACTCTAAAATTAATAAATCACAAGGGATTTCATATCACATGTAAGTATTACTTATTTCAACTTATTAAGATTATATTTCTAACTTGCTTGTTATTCAAATTAAAAATGTCAGCACGAAAATAAAAGGAGACAGCATGATATAATTTGGTACGTGAGCGACAAGGACGCGTGTACTCCGAACATAGATTAAAGTACAGATGAGAATATCGTAGGTAGTAAACTCACTACACTACCTCGCAATTCTAAATTGTTATTTTTTGTAAGTGTGTACTAAAACTATGTGGTTCAAATAAGTTAATGAGTGCGAACTTCACTTCACTGGCAAGTACCTACCTAGGTACTTGTTAAAGTTGTACTATTGGCAGTATAAAAAAACGGCAGCCCGCCAACTGCTTCTGTCCTTGCATACTTCACGCGCTTCCTCTACTGTCATAATATAGCTTTTTTTTATAATACAACTGGGCTACGCCCGCGGCTTCGCCCGCGCGGATGTCAGTCTGCACGTCTTTTGACTATATCTTTGGGTCTACTCGCCCGATTGTGATAAAACATGCGTATGATTTTAAGTGTGACCAAGACCTTACAAACGAAAAATACAATTAAAAATTGTCCAGTAGTTTTTGCGTCCATCGCGCACAAACAGACAAACAGACAAGACTTAAAAAAATATATCGTCGTGTTCAGTATCGTTCATATTATATTTCCCACGTATTTTTTTTAAATATCTCCAATTTATAGACACAGCTGGTTTACAATTTTATAATATTATAGATAACAAAGTGTATCTATACTATTATAGAATTGTAAACTTTTTTTATTTAGACAGCGAGTCAACAGTAATGTAAATTACATTTGCATTACAATTTTTTTTTTTTTAATTAAGTGTTACGCTACATTATATGTGTGTTGAAAAGTAATAATATACACTTTGTCATACTTTGTATTGTAAGTAAAAATATGTCAGTTTTTAAAGATATTATCTGCAAAAGTCAATTTCTACATGATTCTGTAATAATGAAAGAGGATGTCACGACCATTCTTCAATAAATATATATATATTTAATTTTGTAGAGTGAAGTTTGATTTCTCCATAATTTGTTTTCAACTAAAAACATATCTGTCTAAAAATAGGCAATTACCTCAATTCAGAGAGCTTTGTACCTTCTTTCTCAATAATTTTGTTAGTCTATGTACACCGATGTAGCAACCGCAATGATTGGTGCGTTGAGTGTAGTGTGATAACATTAAATCGAAATGACAAACACTAGCTTTCTTCTTTTTTTATATGGTTTTTTTCATGTCATCTCTTTTCAATCGATTGGTTTGGGAGTGAAATGTAGATGAATGAAAAATGTGTTCGGAACATTTTTTAGCTTGATTTGTGAGCATATGACATATCTAATGTTATAATATCATTGCACTAACTTAAATAATTAACACACCAATAGATTAATAAACTTCTTCTTCTTCTTCGAGTTAATGGCTAACAGTTTTCCTTCCTGCTAGATTTTTCCGAGAGAGATTGATAAACTATTTAGTGTGCGCTAAAAGAAACAAAATTTGTTTTTGCGCTAATAGCGGGCTTATCACCACGCTGTTAGCGATCTCTTGGCAAACATTAGCTTCCAATGGTTGTCTATTAAGTGACGACAGCTATTTTAAATTGTTCCATAACGCTATGGGATAATTTTGGTATCATTTGAATTGGTGCTATTCAAAAAAGTACCTACGCTTAATGACATGAACCAACTATTGGATAGCAAGATGCGAGTATAGATGTCTACCACAAAATTAATAATGACAATATAGTTCCTCTTAGGTATTTTGTCTTTCTGTGATATCTACCTACCTATCCGGATTAAGAAACGAGCTAATCTGACTTTTAACCTATGTATTTGACATTGATTTAATGGCTCGGACGCAGAATATGACATTCAGTGTTTAACTCAAAGCAATATTTGGGATTATTTAGCTTATTATGTTACTGTCTGACGATTCGATGATCCGTTACAAGTATATTAGTATTGATAAATTTTAATTTGAGCTTGGCCCGTTTACTAAGATACTACATTACCCTAACACCCTAAGAAAATAAAACAGTTCATTTTTTAAATGTCAACATCTGTCTAGACCACCATAAACAAAAAACTATTAAGTGACCCCCTTGTTCTTGTGCGTTTAACGCAATTAATTCTTATCAAATTGATGATAAAATTAAGACAATTGACAAACAGACGCTAAATGGTGAAGTGGAGTTCAGCAAAAAGTTCACATATGTTTTAAATGTGTCATCGGCATATGGCTGTACGGCTGCTGTCGCCTTTGACACGTCACGTTTAAAAAAAAACCCTCTGTTTGACAAGCAAGTCGGAAGTTGCTTCCAGATTTCTGTTCGAAAATTGTTTTTTTTTGTTTTCCTGGCTTTTGTTTACTAAGCGGGAAGCTATATCTATGTCTATGATTTTTTTAATTACTCTAAAGTGGCTACCACTCAGACAGTCTGCATTTCTAGTCTGTCCGTATGAAAATTGTGGATGTAGTATACTAACAACGCAAGAAATAAGGATAGTTGTCTCGCTACTGGATTTGATTTTTGCAACTCGCCACAAAACACCAAAGATACCTAATTATACGAGTATTGTTTCGAATAAAAGTTGTGTCACATTCCGGGGGTGGGTTGAGAGCCACAGAGGGCTGAAATCAAACTTTTGATACTTATTTATTTATCTATTTTCATTTATTAAGTACCTATTGATTCTTCTACTATAATTGAAACCCATAGGCACTCATTAAAATTCATAAATATTCATAAGGTACGTACCAAACCTAATAATCGTACTATGACACCTAATGAATTGCACATGACCACGCAAGATCTTCAAAAGTTGCGTGAGAAAGTGAATTTACTATTAAATGAATAGACAAGGGTTTTCGCATCTTATAAAAGGGATAATGTCCCCTTGGTCTATGCTCATTGTCCGGACATTGTGATTCATAGACCCATCCTTTCTTCTAATGTGTATTTTTCTATTTTGAAAGGCTAGAGAACCTGTTTTTAACCCCTGCTAAAAGATTAGTTTGGGAAACTATCTTAGAAATCGCTCAGGTGTTCTAAACATTACATAAAAGAATTGCTTATGTGTGGAGAATACGAATGTGAGGTTGATGGATATGACAGAAAGAGGAATGTGGATATATGTGAGTGTTGGATACTTGCAGAGGATGTTAGGAATTAGGTCCATACTTTTTCTGGTATGAAGGTACGGTGAGCTGAAAAGTATTATTCTTCCACCTAATGTCGATTTCAAACAGCATGTTAAGAATCTGCCAAAGCTTTAGCTTTATTTCCTTTTTTCCCCATTCTCTATTCTACTCCCTCTGTAGGTGGCAAACCGCAAATGCTGCATAATATGATCTTTCATTCATATAAGCCAGTTTTGGTCCAAAGAAGACACAGGATGTGATTACGCGGATAGATCCAGTCAGTTAAAATTTTGACTGGGTCTGTTATAAAAGTCTCCAAAACACTTCATATTTGCCGAATTCGATTATCAAACACGCATCCTAAAATCAGCAGGCCAACGATCATCGGAATCTTCTAATTGAATAATAAACAACAATTTAAATTCACCTATCCGTGCACACTAAAACTCACTAATAAACACCCTTGCAATTCAGAGTGACACAAACTACCGACAAACCAATTTAGTACGAAGACAGTGTGAGAACGTACATTAATTTCGCAAGGGGTGTTTAAATAATAGAAGTCCCATTTATCTCTTATGACTTTAAATAGAAAATAGCGTCCGTGTACGCAATCATTCATTTGGGTCATCCTTTCTATGATGACTAGCGAATGTACTCGGCACTTAAGTAAATACTCCTAGTTTGGTTTGTTGGGTTCCGTACTCATAGTATTAACGGAATCTAGACTGAACGGAACCGGACTAAGACCCTGCTGTCCGTCTGTCTGTCACCAGGCTTTGTGGTGTTTAAATAATAGAAGTCCCATTTATCTCTTATGACTTTAAATATAAAATAGCGTCCGTGTATCCAATCATTCATTTGGGTCATCCTTTGTTCAGATGATGACTAGCGAATGTACTCGGCACTTAAGTAAAATACTCCTACTTAGTTTGGTTTGTTGGGTTCCGTACTCATAGTATTAACGGAATCTAGACTGAACGGAACCGGACTAAGACCCTGCTGTCCGTCTGTCTGTCACCAGCCTTTGTGGTGTTTAAATAATAGAAGTCCCATTTATCTCTTATGACTTTAAATAGAAAATAGCGTCCGTGTACCCAATCATTCATTTGGGTCATTCTTTGTTCCTATGATGACTAGCGAATGTACTCGGCACTTAAGTAAATACTCCTAGTTTGGTTTGTTGGTTTCCGTACTCATAGTATTAACGGAATCTAGACTGAACGGAACCGGAACTAAGACCCTGCTGTCCATCTGTCTGTCACCAAGCTTTATATCATGAACCGTGATAGCTAGACAGTTGAAATTTTCACAGGTGATGTATTTCTGTTGCCGCTATAATAGTGAACACTAAAAACTAAATATAATATTTAAAGAAAGCTCACATAGAAGAACCAACGTAATTTTTTACCATTTTGCCGTATACGGATCCCTTCGTGCACGAGTGCGACTCGCACTTTTATCGTGGTATGTACTCATGCTTGTCCTATTAAATTTTATGATCTGTTGAATTGTGTTAATGTCGTATGATGTCAGATTTTTAAGAACACGCCTTCAATATGTTCAGGATAGGGTTAGTGACTAGTCAAATTATTAAAAAGAACAAAGGAGTTACAAATATCCAATATGCATTGGATGTTATCCCCTGACATTTTGAAGCAAATATGCTAACTATTCCTATGGATCTAGGACGTATACAGGTAGCTCAGTTAGTCATAATATTCTTCCTGTCTTGTTCTGGATATAATCTTTTTCTGATCTAAAACCATTTAATATTATGTCGCTGAAGTCAAATACACCTGTGAGTATAGACAGATGAAGCTGTAGCACAGGTTTTCCTCTCGGGGTTGAAGTTGAAGAAAATTTCGATTGTTTTTACGATTTACGATTAGGTAACAGACAGAATAGACGATCAGCGAAGTCAGTAATAGAAAATCACGTTTTTTTACCCATTTCGTACTGAACCTTAAAATCCGAGAAGTCAAAAAAATTGTTTGTTATTAATTAAACCGATTAAAATACTTGTAGTGCCCATATATTTTTTTGCTTAATGTTGCCAGAACGACAAAAATTAATTCTACTCGATTGCTCTGTATTAAATTACTATGACCACACTGAATCAACTTTCTTTGTTCCCATCGGCACAGATTCCGGTGTCATATTGCCAGGTAAAAACGTGTCTCAAATGACCACATCTTTTGAGAAGGTGAAGAACTTTATTAGGATTATATCCGACAGTAATTTGTGAGACTTTATGGACCTAGTTTTCGTCAATGTATCAGTCATAAATTCTGGAAAACCATTAGTTATTTGGGTCATGTTTCTCGTAAATAAATATACTTGTTCTTATTCTTATCAAATTTAACCCTTTAGTTATTTGGGTGCCCTGGTTCCCACCTGCCTGGACTTGGGAATCTGTTTAATTTTTCCTGGAGGACCAACGAAAGGTATATTGAAAAAAAATTGCCACGTGTCTCCTAAACGAAAGAATGGATTGCGACTTGAATTAAAGACATTAGTCTCGTCGCATAGGACAAGAGATCCAAACCTTAAAATCTTGGATTCTAGGTAGCATTCATTTCAGGAGTAACGCAGGGTCTAGTCTGACCAATCCTCTCATCACAATGGCTCGATTTCCTTCTGGACCAACAGGATTTAATATAGATCTAGCCGTTGACTCGAAGAAGAAGAATTTCAGAAGTTTACTTAATCCATGTCTTCTTGAAACATTCCACTTCTGTCGACAAATCGATCCATACTTTGAGCTACATGATTCATTCATTCAACAAAGCGTCGTCATACACACACATGTCAATAAAGCATCCTATTCACTAGTAATGAGACGCCAAACGATGTTTATCTTAATTACTGCAAACATGACTCCTTAAAAGCTATACTTTAATGGTGAGATACTTGTTATTACTGGAAAAGTAATTCTAGATTTCGTAGAAATGTACTAGTGTATGAATCGGATAATATGGAAGAAAATCTAGTTTTAATCTTTATTATGGGAACCAATGCTTTTTGGCATTTTGGAATCGTTTTTTGGATTTTGGAAGTTGATGTGGCGGTCAAACCACCAAGAAATGAAAAAAAAAAATAACCACGAAGGACGAAGGAAGAACCACGAAGGAACAACCTTCTAACCTAATCTATCCGAGTCGGGGTACTCTCGAGTCGGGGTTTTAAAAACAACCTTAAAAGTACTTTTGACTGGTTAAGAGTTTTGACTGCAAGCGTACGGTTTAAAGTACTTTTGACTGATTTTGCTAGTTAAAAGTACTTTTGACTGGTTAAGAGTTTTGATTGCAACACATACAAAAATATTTGCAACATATTTGCTCTGAGTGGTAATCGGAACCTCGACCTGTGACCTAGCAATCACACGCTCTATAGCCACGCCATACAGTATTATAGTTTAGTACTGAATGCTACATGAAACTTCTAACAGTTCTAATATTTATTTTCTTAATTTAATATCTAACTTGTGTTTCTTTTTCTTATGTCCTTGGTGTACAATAAAGAGATTTATTATTATTATTATTATTATTATTACCATGAACCTTTAAGACTTATGGACGAAACTCGTTGAATACGAGACTGTGTCAAAAATGGTGGCGGCTAATCATGTGTGAGTGAATGTTAGGTTGCAATGTGTTGCCCAAAGGAGATGTTCATTTGAATAGTAAAAAATGAAAACTACATTGCCTAGCTATTTTTCTTCGTAGTGTACAATTATCGGGCCCATACATTTGTGAAACATCTTTGTACAAAATGTAATTCCTGGATATTTTTTCTTGACGTTATTACTACGTTTTTTACACAATTTCACTATAAAAGACATGCTGTATTTGTATTTATTTTAATTAAACTCACTGAATCGAATAACGTTTGCCGCATAATAGCTGACTAGTTTGTGAGTGTGTGCGTGCCAACTTGTACGTAGAGAAGAAGAAGTGGGCCGATTCTAGTGTTGTCAGTTTTGTTCTACGCATTCCGTCCATATGTTTTACAGGTTCGTTAATATTACGTACACGTTATTGGAGTACGTTGTATAATGCCCCCATTAAATATTAAGCATTTCATTATACTCGCTTCGAGATCGACATAGATAAGGTTACATTTTCATTATTATTGTTCAGTATATCAACTTATCGTGTGACCTATATGAACGTATGTTACGAACACACGGGGCTTTTTGATAAGTTTTAATTGATTTAAATGTATTGGTGTTATTTCCTGTTTAGTTTATACTAGCAACGGCACGCAGTTTCATCCGCATAAGTTCTAATCCCGAGGGAATATCGGATTATGTAACATTCTAATGGTGAAAACAATCGGTTAATTAGTTTCAGAGGTTATCAATTACAAACAAATCTTTCCTCTTTATAATATTAGTAAGTACCTATAGATTTAGTGTTGGGTACTGGATAACTGTGGTATAGTTGCAGCAATGGAGTAATGGATGATCGTACCATAAAGAGGAACTCCTAATTCGAAACCAATACTGTTTAATAATGCATTTTTTATAAATACCATCCATTGAAGGATAGAAGCGGATGGCGGACTGTAGTCTATGCCTACCCCAGAAGGAAAAAGGCGTGAGCATATGTATGTATGTACGTAACATCCAGATCCTTTTAGTGGTTTTTGCCTGAAAGAGAACCTAACTAACATCCGTGCATCCATCCTCACAAACTTTCAAGTTAGTCAAGGTGTGATGCAATGTTCTAATATAAAAAGCAACAGATGGTAATATATAAGATGATAATATAAAAAGCCAGACTGAGGTATCACCCGCACACGGTGGCATCAATTCCATCAAGAACCAAGCGGTTCGGTGCCTCTTTTATTTGCCGCACCATAAAGGCTTGGAATTCTTTACTGGCGCATGTGTTTCCTTCCTCCTATAGTCCCGGGGCCTTTAAGCGGGGCGTGAAAAAGCATTTGATGAGGCCGTCAAGCTGAGGGCCGCCACTGTAGCACTATCGGTGTATGTGGTGGTGGCCCCAGTCCTGAGACTCTGCCTTTCGCTTACCATCAGGTGAGGTGGAGTCATTTTGACGTGTCCTATATAAAAAAAAAAAATGGTAAGTACATTGCCTGTAGTTGCACATACAGGTTGGTACACATTTTTACTAAAATCTGGTTTGGGCTGAAATCGGATTCCTTTCGGCGGCGATCGCAATTGGGTTTCATAACCGGTTGCGAAAGAGGATCTTTTTATTCTTACTGCGCAACTAGATGCAGTGGAAGAGTATTTTTAATGCTTCCTAACTACGAGCATTCGCCTGTAATGTAACCTTGTAAAGTTTTATTCTCCTCGTGGAGAGTCGAGCATTCCGTGTAACCTGTAATGGTACAATATGAGCATTATATCAGTGGGGGTGGACAATCGAGCATTACAGTACAACCAGCGGTATTGTAACGTAATGCTCAAAATCCAATCTGTTCTTTGTCTCAAAAAGTCTTGTTGTGACAGAATATTGTGATAAAATGTCTAAAAAGTATTTATAATAATAATCTTTGTGTCAAGTGATGAAGACCATACTCGTACCTCCGATATTATATAAACTATCGGTTTCCAATGTTACAAGGCAATATTTTGATTTATGACTTGTGTGGTCTTGGCTAAGTATAGGCCCCATCACTTCCAGTAACTATCGTAAAGGGTGACAAAGAAACTGGAAATCGACTGTGTTAAACAAATATCAAGGAATGGCTATATACGAACATATTCTTGGTAGTCCTTACACTCCATACAGTGTTTAGATCGCTTATAAATGGATATTACAATACGAAAAAAGGGTTAGGAGAATGACTCCCATAGTTATAGACCATTTCGCAAAAGCATTTATGCCTAGAATTGTATAGAACGTAATCAGAGCAACATTTAGGTGATTTAGGAGTGAAATAGCTATCGTCTCATCTCTGGCATATGATCACAACGAAATTTTGTGTTAGCAGATAATTTCATAATTGCTTACCCAAGTAAGTATGAAACTTTTGGAGAATACGGGGATTTAGTCAACCGCTACATCCTTAGATTCTATTATACTAGTTATATTTGTAGAGTGAGAGGAGAATTGTAGGGTCTTGGTGTAGAGGATCCTAGTTATCGGCAAGACATTAGTATTCTCTTAGAATCTTGGACCTTCAGTATCTATTACTTTACTAGTATTTACTGATTTTATTTAAGTAGTCATAGTCATACCAGTGAACGCTCAATACAATCGAAATTAGCAGAAAAAGGAATTATCAATCGTTGCAAGCATATAGATGCTTGCAACTATTGTTAATTCCTTTTTTGTATTGGCAATGATCTAGTAACAGTCTCAATTTTTATTCCACTCTGTATATCCTCATATTTACCGGATTACGTAACAATTCTCACTCTAAACAAGCAAGTCACCGACCAGAATACAGACGTAAATTTCTAACGGGAAGAAACCAAGAATGTTTTGAGTAAACTCGAAGTGCTAATAAGCAGGTCGTACGAGGGGACACGGGACAGGAAATACGGACGATGCGTGGGTTAACAGGACGCTTCCTTAGGGAACCCCTTGACATTTTTTTTATATTGCTCCTCGTAGGAAATTGGCGATTGGTACTTTTGTTTTAAATGACAAAGGAAATGGACTTGTTCTGTTTAATGACTCTGTGTTGTGGTCAGATTGTAAGTACATATCCGGATTTGAATGAAGTGGGCGGGCTGATAAAGCTATTAATGATAGCTATGCAAAAGTGGGGTCAAGGAATTTGAAATGATAAATTAACTTGATTGTAACGATGCGACGCAATTATTTTTGTGTAGTAATTATGTATGGTATGTATTATATTTGTGCTGGTTCCATGGGTAGAAGAATAAATGATAGATGGTGGTGTAGCAGTAATACTGAATATTTTCGGCATGTAACCAATAAAAATGCTATAA
Organism: Lithosia quadra; assembly: GCA_963576445.1. Taxonomy (NCBI): domain Eukaryota; kingdom Metazoa; phylum Arthropoda; class Insecta; order Lepidoptera; family Erebidae; genus Lithosia; species Lithosia quadra. The sequence continues at coordinate 3,805,920 of OY754899.1, read as the reverse complement.
AGCATGTCTTTGTTATTGTGAAGTAAGTTGAAATAATGCGTTATGATTAATACGTAGCTCAAATATGATGGAACTCCGAAATAAGGAGTTCCTTCATAATTTGAGCTACGAAATACGAGCTATCAATTAATTAGCCTTTTGAAGTCTATGCTGGACATAGACATCTCTGAATGTGCCTCTAGCATTGGCATCACTAAAACGGTTAGCTCACCTATCCTTGCAAATACCCGCATAAATAGCCAAATCTCCCAACCATAGCTTCGACTAACTAAGGGCCTAACGAAAATCTACGCTGCGAATACTTCTAGCGTATTTTATATATTTTAACTTTAATAGTTTGGTGACCTCAATTTTTTGTAGCATTTCCCCAAACAGTAATCAGTTGTGAAATCAAGGGGTGTCGTGAACAGGTGAAATGACGACACAAAATGGACCCCGTTTCCTTTTTAATTAGTAATGCCTCGTATGTCGTTACAACATGATCTAAGATTGCAGCTATTAAATAATTTATAATGGTCAAGTGTCCATGTTGTGGTTTGATATCGTTTGCCGTGACTGCACGGCAGTTTCATTTCCTAAGACTTCCGTTTTCGTATCCTGTGATTAGGTTTGTTCTTCATGCGTTACATTCTAAGTCAAGAAAAGTTTCAGAGTGCTTCGAAGCCGCTGTTAGAAAGATTACAAAAAATTACGCAATAATAAAGACGCATTACAAATTAGTACTATAATTTGAATAATGTTATGCTTTTGTTGTACGCATCGACGGTTTTGCAAAGCCCTTGCACGTCCCCTTGTTCGCTATTTGTCAACCGTGACGTAATGACAGACTTCACAGTTTTTGTCAGTTTTGCCGCGATCGCAACTAAGTTTCGTAACCTTTTGTCAAAGACAAGTTTTTATCCTTGCTCTGCAATTAGTTGCTAAGAAAGGTGATTTTTGTATCAATGTATTTGCGATGAATTTGATAATCGCTTGTAGGTCAGTCATTTTCTCGTTTCCCCAGCCTTTCTTTCAACAGAAAATAAATTAGCAAGTAATAGTCACTTGATTTAAGGGGTACGCAAATCCTATCCTTTTATATCTCTTATCTTAAGAGCTTCTGTTGTTTCTTTTTGTTGACATGGGCAATTTTTATGAATGGATATTGAAAACGAAACTGCGCAATCCTAAGAAACTTCCTCTATCAATGTGAAAAAGTTTTACTTATCTAGCATATCTGATTACCAGGCAGTATCTGACATTGCCCTTGTGATGACAGAGCATATTCACAGTATTCTTATCATTGTCTGGCTGCAGGAAGTAATGTGTGATATAACTGATACCGCATAATAATTTGAACTAATATTTGGTAAGCAGTCTGGCTTGACAAATAGATTCTAATTGAAGATGCTTGTCGGCAATGTTTGTTTGCAATGTCTGGTTGGACCATTTTGAACCTAAACTGGATAGCTTGTCATTGATGTTAGTTGATCTTGTCAGTGAGATTATTTTGTTAATGACTTCAATGCATACAATCTATGTTTTCAGGGGTCTTACTACAAACTCTTAAAGCAGTAATATTTCAATATTACTTAAATTTCATAGTGTGAATCGGACTCAGTCAAACGTCTCGTCCGTTATTATATAAGATGTCTGTGTCTTGTAAATCTACTAACAAATTTAATGAAATAAATATATCCACAATATACTCGTACCATAAAAGTAAGAGAATGCTAGACCACATAACACTAGTATCCGTCGACGTCGATGGTCCGATTCACACTATGAAAGTTAAATAATATTGAAATAATATTGCTTTATGAGTTTGTGGGGCCTTACACCAGGTTTCACAACGGCACATTCAGTATTCAGCTTCCTTAGACCATTTATGTGAAGATCATCACCTCTGGACTAATAGCACTTATCGATGGCAAAATTATTTACGTTCAAATATGAACCTTATATCAATGACATTAAAGACAAACATTTTAAGTGCAGAATTTGGCAATTACCACGTTTGTCTTTTAGAGCATCGTTATAGACTAGTCGTTAGTAAACGAAGCATCTTTATTTAATCACCATTGCACTTTCATAAGCTTCAATATCGCTCCAACAATTTTTGTGTAAAACTTGAACTTACGAACACATTTATAAAGTCTAATCATTATTAGTATGATTACAAAGATCCATTTGATTACTCAGTCCAGTAGTTTTTGTGTGATACTCGACAAACAAACATAATTTACTGTTTTATAATTGCTGGAATGTTAACGATAAGTATATTACTAGAAGAAGAATCTAATATAAATTTTATGAATAAGATATCCAAGTTCGCATTTGCAAAAATTTCCTGTGTGTGACAAAAACTAAGACTCCGTTATCCAAAATTAGTTTGACATCCGGCGAAAAACTACCCTCTTGTTTTTGCCAAGTTTTTATAGCAATCGAAAGTGCCGTTCATCCAAAACATGTGTTTGGTTTCAAATCTTGCGCATATCTGGAGTAACTTTGGAATATTCATTATGTCCCTTTTGTTTTTGTTTATTTTTTATCTAATAAGCAAATGGGTGACTATTCTTATCTCCCTCTAGGGTATGAGGGAGATAGGAGACAGATGTGAGCATAGGAATAAATATGCTTGATATATGTAATTTTTAATAGGTACTATGAAATACTTAATGTCGATACGATGAGAGTGCCGGTGGTATTAGCTCTCTTACTTTTTCTCCCAGTCTCCTTCTTGCCGTTTTATTCTCTTTCACAGCTCCCACAGCATAATTATGGCGACGTCTTAACACCAAGGTATGGTATGTTGATATTTATGCTGGCTCAATAATATAACGAATAATAATAATATATACAATAATGATTACACAGGGAACTCGGAAAGTTGAAACGTCATGCTAGTTTCTTTGCATGACATTATTTTTCTCTACATTAACAACGCTGACCTATGCAATATAAAAAATCGATTTTCTTTGTACCTTTCTATGACTAGCTTACACCTGCCTTGCCTGTGTTGCGTCAATTCCCACTGCAGGATAATGATTTCTATACCTGATTTTCTATCCTTGTCTTTCGCACAATACTATTAATATTTTGTCCTTTTCGTTGGAATTGCTGCGCTGCGTCCCTTACAGAGTTTTTGTTGTTCCCCACACCCTTATTACGTGCTGCGTATGCGCACCGTGTGGGTGTGTTAGTGAATATTTATGTGTGAGTGTGGGAATGTGTACGAATAATTTTTTCCTTACCAGTGTTGTTGTGGTTTTCGGTGCGCGTGCGTCGGGTCCTACAGAAATGTGTAGTTCGGAGTTGTTTTGGCGGGAATACAGGGGTCTATAAGTATTATAACCTAAAACAAATATTTTTTAATGTGTTTTAAGTGCATAAAATGTTTAGTGATGTTTGTAAGTGAATAATGGGGTTATTGACAAATATTGTTTTTGTTAATTCGTCGTAATGAATGTGAGATATGGGTGAGTAGATTACAGGTTATTTATAACTTTACTATCAAAATTAATAGTATATAAACATTATAAAATATAAACTGCGAATATTGTCATATAAACATCGTCCTTTATATATTATTTTAGTTTTCGTATTGATGTGGGTAGCATTAAATTCAAGCTAGAATTGACATTATATTATGGTCAATTTATAACTAAGCTAGCTGCTTAAGCTTCGCTTTGAATTTTTTGATATTTTGATTCATGATACTTACTATAAATTCCACAAAGCGAAATTCACATTGGTGCTGTCCGGCCGGATTCGAACTCGATACCTCTGAGTAGAGGCCGCGTCTTTATCCATTCAGCTCAGCATGTGCTAATCACATGATTTACCATCTACTGACGGTGAAGGAAAACATCGTGAGGAAACACACATGTACTAGAAGAAATTCTAAGGACAACATGTCCGATCCACCAACACGCTGGCCTAATGCCAGCGTGTGTGGATTAAGGCTTAGCTCTATCGTTAGAGGAGAGGAGGGTAGGACTTCGGTTTATCCCCACACGATTTAAGGGCTGTGAGAGAGTCGGGAGGGAAGAGGGGGAGGTGTACAACCCCCCTTTTGAAAGATAAGTTGAGAAACCCCCCCCTTTTTGAGATACGATTTTTTTAATATTCTAACCTAACTTTCGTAAAAACAAGATTTCTTGATGTTTTAAAAAAAAATACCAACCTAACCTAACCTAACCGAATCTATCCGAGTCGCTATGTTGAAAATTTCGTAAAAAACAAGATTTCTTGGTGGTTTAAAATAAAAATACTAACCTAACCTAACCTAACCTAACCGAATCTATCCGAGTCGGGGTGTTGAAAATTTCGTAAAAAGCAAGATTTCTTGGTGATTTAAAATAAAAATACTAACCTAACCTAACCTAACCGAATCTATCTGAGTCAGGGTGCTAATAAAGTTAGTGTTGTGTAAAAAAAATGTGAACTCCGAACCCGTGTGGGGATAATCTAAAGTTAAGCCTAACGTACCTTTGAAAAACTGATTTTTTTTTGAAATAGGTGTAATGGCAATGGTAAAAAAGTTATAGACAGCCTATCTGTTATTCCAGAATATTAACTTAACTATCTCTGATCCACAAATTCACCTAGATCCGTTCACCCGTTTTGACATGAATGAGCAACAAAAGTCTACTCACAGATCTTTCAGGGGGGCTAAAAAGGCCACATTGGATGTTTCCAGATGTTTCATAATATGATCATCTTATCTGTCAGTTGACATAACTTACAAAATATAATATGAGAACTGGCGGATATGATAAACATAATATTGAAACATCAAATGTGGTCTTTTTAGCCCCCCAGATCTTTGTGTTTATATAGATAATAATAGCAACCCATTTATGTCCCACTGCTGGGCACGGGTCTCCTCTCCTCTAACGAGAGAGCTGAGAGGGTTCTGGCCTTAATCCACACACGCTGGCCTAATGCGGGTTGGTGGATCGGATATGTCCTTATAATTTCATCTAGGACATGTGGGTTTCCTCACGATGTTTCCTTCACCGTCTGCAGGTGGTAAATCATGTGATTAGCACATATGAATTCCACAAAGTGAAATTTACACTGGTGCTGACCGGCCGGATTCGAACTCGATACCTCTTAGTAGAGGCCGCTTCCTTTACCCATTCAGCTACCATCGCATCTCATATAGATTGCATCATATATCTAGATACCTTATAGTAAGGTTACACCTTCACACTACAAAGATACGTAGGCACGAAAGCCACAAAAATAAAATTAATATAGTATTCTAACTGATGTTATAGGTAGGTATAATAATAACGTCTCTAAAAGTATAATTATGTGGCTACGACTAAAATGTATAAAATGTCGTCAATTACTGACTCATATGGCTGTCGCCCAAAGTATAGCTGTTAGTCTAGTTTGAGTACCAGTATCAGGACAGGACCACATGTAACTCTGACTACTGCATAGTATGTTTTTCTGATACCAATAAAGCATTATTATAGGTCAAAAACACCTCATATCTATAGTTTTATAACTCCTGTATAATCAGTTTTCAAAGCGTCAAGTTTCCTTATCCCACACTGATAAATTTGCAATGAATGAGTACGAAATAAAACTGGTTCCCATATCAGCTGATGGCTTCGCCGTGGTATGCATACATTAGCTCGTGGTTTTTACATCTCTAGAAACATACCGATGCAAGAATTATTAGTCTTAACATAGGTTACTTCTCAACGCGAAACCCGTTCTTTAAAGAAATGAAACACAGAGCATACAATTTTAAACTTTTTCTCCTATACATAAAGATGGTTTTAACTATAGCACTATTCATAAGGGTCTTTGTATTGTCTGTTCCTGGGAGATTCTGGCGCCAGTTTGCGTTTTTTGTGGCCTATTGGGGATGTACAGGGAAGGTTTACGGATCGAATGCACATTTATTACGTTTTAATTAATTTTGTTTCCTAAATAAGACTGCATTAAAATTCTTTGGAGCCTGGTAATTGTTATTCGATGTAGATAATGCTAATGAGGGTAGGCGATGAAGCAGCTTAGCCGACTTAAAACGAAAAAAAAGAATGAAGGTTGTTCCACTACATTCTGTTGATAGCATTGACTACAATGTAGTGCAACATTTTGAAGTTTTTGAACAAAAATGAAGAAGCCTCACTTTAGAGTGGAATGCATAATACCTGAGCATAAACGCGTGTTATTTAATATTTTTTTCTCTGGTCCTACTCAGCCAATTGCAATCAAACATACAGCAAAAAAAGTAATAAAAAAATCTATCAAAATCCGTTCCGTAGTTTTTGCTTTCATCGCTACAAACAGACAAACAGATAGGAATTAAAATGATATTTTTGTGTTCAGAATCATCACATAACTTAACCCAAGTATTTTTTAACAGCTTCTTTACAATTTTATAATAGTTAGATAGATTTAATGTAAAATGTTTGAAGTTAACGTTTCTTCTAAATATACCTATTATTTCTAACTTATTCTCTTGATACGAGATGGCATAATTGATGTCCTGAACATTGACATCCGACCTTAAATATTACATCACCTACAAAACAACCAATTGATTTCTTCTAACTTAATCTGGCACAGAACTCTTAATAACATTTTAATGAAATATCTTAATGTCACGTCACGTGCTATTTTATCATCATGGCTATTTTTGTTCCAGTATCGTTAAGTAAGTAGGTACCTACTTAATGCATAGATTATGAATCTGTTTGTTTGTTCCGGCTAATTTCAGGAATCTCCAAAATAAAATCCGGCAAGCATACCTAACATCTAGACTAAATTTCTTTTTGAAATAAGTTTAGGTAATAAGGATTTTACGCAAAAACAATAAAAACTCATGAAACTGTTAACAACATCAGTTCGAGGTGGACGAAGTCGCGGGTGTTGTTACAATTTTTTTCATAGTCTCGCGTTTGACCACAATCTCACCTGATGGTAAGTGATTATGTGTCGACGATAGAGCTTGACTTAAAAGGCTCCCAGGTTATAGCTTTCTGGCAACACAAGACTCAGGCAGGGCATGCCACTCCTTAGCAGTATGATGTTTCCCACTGATGCCTCGCATTTGACAACACTTATATTAAATGTAATTTAACGCATACAGTCGTTTGGGAACGTTGCTTATTGTTTATGGTAGCGGAGTCATATTTTTCAGCAGAAATGGGCTTAATCGTTCGGGGAAGTTGCATCCCGTCACTTAATTCGTCTTTCTCTTCACATTTTTTGCCAATGGCAATCGGGACCAAATTTTTTTTAAACGCTAGGTTTGTGCTAACTAATTGCTGTCAAGTAGATTGAGCTAAATTCAGAAAAAATAATATCAACAAATAAATTGTTCCTCCATGTTCCACCAAGTTATTTATGAACCGGAACAGTATCAAAGTTATTCTATCCATCATAATACATTCTTGCCACGTGCAGCTCTAACAAGGCCTCTCTGGACAACTTAGTGATTACGTAATGCTGATACCTATTATTATCAGAGGCCCGGGGTAAAAACAGGATTTGTGTGATGATATTTTTGATAAGTGTGTTTGATGAGAGCCAAATTATATAAGGCTGGTTTGGAATGATGGTTTTTTAAGACTAGTTGCTCTTGTTTTAATTTTTTTTCTCCTACACAAAAACACTGCTCATACCACTAGCTGAAGCCGTGAAATTGTCCGTATGTCTTAGATCTGGGTTTATTTTATAATATTTTTCTAAAATAAAAGTAGCTTAAGTTACGTCTGGTAACAAAGTATTGATCCCATCAAATTCGGTCGCACATTTTGTATACTATATTTAGTCAGCCAGATTGACTGCACCCAGCCTGATGATAGACTGAGGTGGAGTCCAAAAGTAGTGATTTCCAAGGGATGCCCTTAGAATGGTGACCTCTACCCAGACGGCCTTGACAGATGCTTTTTCACACCCCGCTTAAAGAACCCGGGACTATAGGAAGAAGGGAACACGTTCGGAGAATACCTGAACAAATAGACATCTAAAATTAGGAACTCAGTCCCATTATCTTTTTTGAATTAAAGGATTATACCTACTTCATTATTTTGTCGTTTTTTTTTCATTCGATTCTTCGAGTCGAGAACGCTCGTTCTATCAAGAGCGTTCATCTCTTGTCCTATATCTTAGTGATATGGCTTCAAACCACCACAGGACAAGGTTCAAGAATGGGCAATCCAAGTTAATTATTGTATCCATAACATTGTTAGCATAAAACGGGACTCTGTGTACACAAGCAAGGTTGAAAATAAACAGAGCCATCCTTCGACAAACTCGAGACCCGAAAAGTTAAGGAAAAAATTCCTCGTTGAGCTCTTAACAGGCATTATGAATTATGTTGTTTAGATAATTATTCATCCGTTCCACTCATTTCTTGGAGTTTAGGTGGTTCTTGAGAAATTTTGTTTTTACTTACAAAGCTTCATTCTCTGAACCTTTTTCCCAACTCAGTTGGGGTCGGCTTTCCAGTCTAACTGTGATGCGGCTGAACTTACAAAGCTTAACAAAAAGCAAAAAAAGTAAAGTAAAAAGTTAAAACTGGGAGGGAAGATCTACAAGGATCTCCTCTCCTCTAACGAGAGAGCAGAGAGGGTTTAGACTTTAATCCACACACGCTGGCCTGATGCGGGTTGGTGGATCCGGCCATGTCCTTAGAATTTCCTATAGGACATGTGGTTTCATGTCCGCAAATGGTAAATCTTGTGATTAGCACATATAAATTACACAAAGTGAAATTCACATTGGTACTGTCCATTCGGATTGGAACTCGATACCTCTGAGTAGAGTCCGCGTTCTTATCCATTCAGCTACCATCGCATGGTAGTTTCTTTACTCACGGTCAAATTTCCTTGTCAACAGACGTAGCTATGCTGCAGGCTATGAGTCAGAGACGAGCGAATACTCGGAAGACTCGGCGGTGTACGACGATGCGCCGGTTGCAACCAAAAGTGTTGGGTCGCGGAAGAATATTAACAGGGGCCGGTGGACGAAGGATGAGGTAATTCTTCCAATAATATAGCAGACAGTTGCACTTGTGATTGCCCCACTAAGATCTTTAAAGGTCAAGCTAACCTGGCCCTGAGTCATTCGGGGTGCGAGGCTTTTGTTTTTTTATACTATGTAGGTGGCAGACAAGCACACGGCCCACCTGATGGGAAGCGGTCACCGTGGCCTATGAACGTGTGCAACACTAAGTGTGTCACACACGCGCTGCCTACCCTGAAGGGAAAGGAGGAGAGCTGGGAAGGGGTGGGGAGGCTAGAAAGGGGAGGGGGAGGAGGGGTACAGTGAGCTCTGCCTACCCTACTTACCGGCGGGAACACAACACGATGGTTGTTATGGCCGCGGTGTTTTGTAGGGCGGAGGTACTACCCCAGTCGGACAGCTCATTTCGAACGGGAGATACCGTCGTGTCCTACCTCCTTGTCACCTTAAACCCAGGCGTTTAATAACCCGAGACGGTATCCGGTTTTAGTCAGTTCAAATTCGTCATAAATGCGGGGGTGGTATCCATGGGTATTTCCGCACGGAAAAAAGGCCAACCTTACCTAACATGCTAGTGGTACATTATGCTAATTAATGGAAGAGATACTTATTATCATCTTAGAAAAGATTGATGTGAATAGTTTTATAATCGCATACAATTATTTTATGTTTATTATACCTTACAAATTTTGCCACACCAAATATGTAAGGCACATGTAAGTGCGCAGGCAAACCGGGGTCGGCCTCGCAGTCGCAGAGTATACACTGACCAAATTAATGATTTATTGCAAAAAGGGCAGGTCAAAAGCACTCGAAACCGGCGGGCTTCCATGAAAGGTTTAATGACAGAAGACGAAGCGCGTGAAGTATGTAAGGACAGAGGCAGATGGCGGTCTGTTGTCTCTGCCTACCCCGGAGGGAAAAAGATGTGAGCATATGTATGTATGTATGCTTACAAAATAATAATGAACACAGACTTTTTGCTATTAAATATTCTTTTTAAAGGCATCGATTTACGGATTAATCAAGTTTCATTTTATTACCAAACTCAATTAATTCTATGCTCAGCTCATCAAAGCATCACTAACATAATTTGCTTTGCGATTCCAGGACAGAAAGTTGAAGACATACGTAAAAATGTATAATGAGAACTGGGAGCTTATTGCTGGCGAGTTCTCCGACAGATCTGATGTCCAGTGCCAACAGCGCTGGACCAAGGTTGTCAACCCCGAACTAGTCAAGGGACCGTGGACCAAGGAGGTAATTCTATTTTTTTTAATCAAGTAGCTGAGATTGGTTAGATTTTGGTTCTATAGATAGAACAGGTTAAGTCTGATCAAGACTTTTCTAACTGCTTCAAAATTCGTTTAGCAATTTTTGCGTCCATCGCGAACAAACAGGCAAACATATCTAGGTCATAATTTATGACATAACTATTTTGTTTAATACCTCCAATATACCTACAAACATTTACAGTTTTCAGGTTTATCGTGAATAAACAGGCATACAGCAAAGTATTCCAAATAATTGTATTTGTGTTCCGAATCGTTCAGTAAAGTTTTCAAATATTTCCAATGTACAGACACAATACTCTACAATTTCATAATAGTATAGAATGTATAGATAGATGAACTATTTCATTTTCTATTAATTTAAAAGGCAGGTGAAACCGGAGAGCACGTCTAGTGTTTTATAAAGATACTAACGAATGAAGTAATGAAGGTATTGTTTCCACCCCATGTGTAAAGTCTTTATTGTCATCGCTAAGTTTTTAATTTATTATAGCACCTATTATGTTCATTCATTCATAAAGATTTTTTGCATGGTTCCCAGGCTTTTGGAAGTTGATTGAACGAATAGATTACGTCATACTTTATTAGCACTCTAAGTTATCATTTATTCGTTTACACGTGTTTGAAAATTAACTGCCAATAAGTTAAAAGCACATATATACTCAAGCCTGTTTGCCTCCGGGGTAGGCAGAGGAGGTTGGACACGATGGTATTTCCCGTCCGAACTGAGCAGTCGGCAGTGCGAATGTGTGACGCCCCTGGTGTTCCATATGTCCATAGGCCATGGTGACCGCTTCCCATCAGGTGAGCCGTGTGCTTGTCTGCCACTTAAGTGAAATAAAAAAAAATTCCCTTTTTGGCGCGTGGTACAATTTTTTTTTAAATAAACTAAAAATTGGGGGGGAAACTTGAAACTTTGTCGAATCATCAAAATCGGTTCATCTAGTCGAAAGTTCTACGGTAACAAACAAAAAAAACACAGTTGAATTGAGATTGAAGTCGGTTAAAAATAAATCACAATGATTTTGAATCGCTTGTTGACCACAACATCAAAATGACCCGTTTATGGTCAAGAAAAGTGTGTGTAACAAGCTTTATGCTATCATTATACCTATTTTATGAATGATTTGTGAGGAAGATTCGCCTCGCCACCACTTTATATTTTAACAAGATTGTAATATTCTGTGAAGGAAGCTGTGTAATGTAGTTGGTGAATTGAATTTTGATTTTTTATTTTTTCGCCTTTATTATTATTAAACTGTAAAGTAAAGTACCTGTGTCTATACATTGGAAGTATTTAAAAAAACTTGGGTTATGTTTTAATGACTAGCTTATGCTCGCGGCTCCGCCCGCATGGACGTCGGTTTTCGCGATTATCGTCGCGAAAATCGAAGATCAACTATGCGTAAAATTCTAAATTTGACCAAGACCTTTCTAACAAAAAAATCTAATCAAAATCCGTTCAGTAGTTTGTAGCGTCATCGCGACTAGAGACTAACGGAAAAACTACTGAATGATTTTTTTTGCGTTTTTTTGGTTTGAAAGGTCTTAGTCAGACTTAATCTTACCCATGTTGAGTAGAACCGGAGATTATATATAGAAAAAAAAAATGCGAAAACCGACATCAATTGCTTCATTTTTTATGCTTCTCTTCGAGTTGCGGTTGAGCATATAAAAATTAGTCTTCACAATATATTATATATACTCAACAATAATATCCAGTTCTCGCCAATCAGTCTATGAATGCAAGGAAGCAACTGTGACTCACAGGTCGTTGTTACTGCATGCGAGCGCAAAGAAATGTGAATATACATAATTAGTTGTGTCCGCGAATATTGTGATGTTTGTTCCTTGGTATGTCCGGAATACGTGCAGCATTTTAAGGCGATACGAACGAGGTTCTGACGTAGGCTTTCCATTCAAGGTTGGGGGGTCAGACAGAGGCTACGTAAGGCGTGAATTATTCAGAAAAGAATATAAGGCATACTTACGCAATCAAAGCAATATTGTTGTAATCTTCCTTTCTCTTTCTCTTTTTTTTTCTTTCTCTCTTTCCTTCCTCTCCCTTTTTGAAATGAAGTATTGTGAAAATTTATTCGCAAGAGACAAGGTTATTTATTCGCTTTCTCTCTCTATCTCTCTTTCCTTCCTTCTTCTTCCTTTCTCTCTCTTTCTTTCTTTCCCTCTTTCTTTTTTTCCTTTTTTCTTTCTTTCCATCAACATTGTAAAATATCTTAAGTTAATTTCATGGCATGAAAAATAACTGCCAATAGCCTGCAAATTGAAGGAAAGCATTTGCTTCTTTCTGTTAGTTTATTTTTTAGCCAACTCCATAACTCCTCAATGGCATTTTTAATTGCCGCTCGTGGAAGTAATATCAAATAACAATTTTATTATGTGAAATTCATTAAATATACCTATAATAACAACAACCCTACAGTAAAATTTTTGACCTAACAACGTCCAGAAATGTCCAAAGTCCATGACGGCACGAATTCTTAGATTTTATGAATGAATCCATTGTTTGCACGAGTCTGGCATACTAATCTCTTATCTGTAGTTGTAAAATCTTTATTGCTGTTCTATGATTGTTGTGAAGGGCGTTGATCGCGATTAACTTAGCAAAAGATTTTTTTAGCTTATGTATTGTTATTAGCATCTCAAATAAAAAAATGTAAAGGAGCGTCCATAAACTAGTTTATCATTTCAAATTTTTTGTTCAGTATTAACGCACTTTATTTTCTATTGGAATACAAGCTGAGAGAATTATTATTAAACTATCTTAGAAAATATTAAGTATGTACAAATTTTTTTAAAAAAAGTTTAGGTGTCGAAGAATTCCTCCCTATCGATGTCGACTGGGAGAGAAAGCTGAGAGCTGAGAGAATAAAGTCATCTAATATAGGCAGTTTATAGTGGGAGTCTAATCGGGGAAGTCCCTCCACTCTTTGAAATATGGGAACCAGACAACACTGTTTGCATTGCGTGGTTTTCCTGTTACTGATTAGGTTTATCAGAACTCTATTTGTGAATGTTTAAACCCATCGGTAATCACCTAGTTTTGGTTTTGTAATTGAGCATAGGTCTTCGTCAAAATTATCAAGTCTATTAAACAGACATTTATTAAATACAACCTTAAATTAATGAAATAATTTAAGCCGAAAATATGAATGAAGTCGGGGTTTAGTAGTTACTTAACATGCCTTTACTGCCTACCTACCTATACTACAGGTATACATAACTTTTCAAAAACGTGCAATATCCAATAAAGTCTTGTCCTTTCTAAGAAACGAACTCTCAAAAGTTTTTACACATGTTTATTATTCAGACACCCACGTTTGCTTTATGACTAAATCTATTATTGTACTCGTTAAGTCGGTTAAGGTACCTACGTCAGTCAATATTGTATGATTAGTTCACGAATCAAATAATTTTCAGTCCCTGAAGATTTTGAATTAATTTTCATAGTTTAGTAAATTTCAAATGCTATACGATTTAAGATATTATTTAATCTTTTTTATTTGTGCAAAGATATTAGTATGCCTTTGGTTGAGTGACTGTCTTGACTAGTATATTACCGTACTGTATTTTCCTATTATGAGTAGGTAATGCTATTATTCGGCAACGGTTTCATTACGCTCTCTGAGACGTTGAGTTTTAGGGTAAATATAATATGTCTATAGATTAGCCTGTGGAAAGGATTAATACACATTATCGTTAGCTTACTAGGCGCCACTAAGTCAACCTTAATTGTTTAAGCCTTGAAATACGAAGTGCGAAATTTCGAATTAAGATATAATAGCATGTCGTGCCACAAACTTTTGAGCCACAAAGAGACATTATTCTTTGCCACGTGCCATGTATGACACATCCATATAATAAATATGTTCCGTATATGGAAATATATCTTGTTTTGAGGTGTGTCTGAGAAGTAATTGTCTCTACGTGGAGAATATAAATAATAAAATGATATAGTCAGACATGTTTCTAAATATAGTGGTAATGCTTAAAATATTTTCGCAAACGGTTGGCGGATATCCCTACGGTGTTTATTTGAAATTTGTAATGAAGTCGTCACAGAAGTGTAAATTTTATGCATTTACCTACCGAGTGCAGAGCATATCAAGTACTAGTTGTACTAGCTGTATAGTGTGAGAGATAATTTACCACGCGTGAATGAAAAATTCGATTCCAAATTTAGTTATAGTATTTAAATATTTTAAATTATACATACATCATGTATAGTAGTTTGGTAGTAGAAAAAGTGGAATTTTACACTAATTGTGAGACAGCATGATAATGCTCTAAGACAGCGTTAGCGTGACGTAGGTATTTTATGGATGGGCCTCATACAGGTTTATCACTTTTCTTCTAAATTATCCATAGTTTTATATTTACAAGTTTATATCTTTTCTAAGAAATAATATATTTTAAGAAATATTGTACCTAATTGAATCTTGGAAGTTGATACTAATCTACAACTGATTGTCGCAGTCGTGTCGTGACACCCGGATGACGATTACATTAATTTCAAACCGTCGTCGTTTAGTTGATTTAATATTGAAGCCAGAAACAACGACTACCATGTTACTAGTTACTAAACTACATTCTAGACTACTTAGATTTAACCCGCGAGTTTGGGCTCATTTGATTAATTCTAACAATGCCCAGACTATTTAACAAGTGGTTTTTAAGCATTTTATACAATAATTTATTTACTTAAAAATAGCATTTTTCAGTTTGAATAAACCAATATAAAATTATACCAATTTTAAAGTTGAAATAAATGCTCCTCATATATATTATTATCGAATTTATAGTACCTACAGATATGACATCTAATTATTAATAAAAAAAGTCACCCACCGCTGCATACCTATTTCGGTCTATAAACTCTAGAATTTCCTATTAAAGAAAAAAATTCCAGTACAAACCGGAATTTTATCCTTATCAACTAAATATCCTCGCGAACGATCCTTGCCCTTGACTCCACTTTTTGTGTATTTTTTCGTACAAGATATTATTCAGCTTATATTATTAGCGAGACATGTTGATAATGGATGATGTCATTCCTAATTGGGACACCGAAAGCGCCCCAGATGCTTCTAAGTAGGTATCTACTTGTTTGTCTTAGGAATGTGTTTTATACATCAACTTAATCATAGGTTAATGCATGAAACATACTAAGGGCGGATTTCATCAGTAAAAGCAATCCGATCAAGTCTAACTAAACTTGGTTATGACGTAAGAAACTTGTTCACGTCTAATCACTGAGGGCGGAATTTGCGACCAAGTCATAGTTGATAAAATCGATCCTAAATATATCAACAATATAACTTGGATTAAAATAAATCCTAGAAATAGTTAATTTTCAGAGCAAATGGTTCGAGAAACTAACAGGGTTTTAATTAATAGAAAAATTACAAAGGTGTGTTTCGTAAAAAATCCTAAGTTTGTAGTATTTGTAGCTCTGTTTCTACTAACAGAAAAAACATGGCTTGGGCTCGTTTACCACCTTAGAAGTATGAAAAAATGAGTCGGTTTACACTCAAGTATATGTTACATGGTAGAGTTTGCGGCGTTTTTTGTGGTTGCCTATCAAAACCATAGCGTGCCAAATTAATAACAGCAAAAAGTTAAATTATTGCTGGACATTAAAGGGCGTCTATTTGGCTCTGTCGTGATATTGAATTTGTTATACAAAATTATAAAAATACTTATGTAACTACCTTTATGATTCTATGAATAGGTGCTTATAATTCATCAACCATAAAAGTATGCATCAAATATTATTTCTGATTGATTTTCTCCAAACATAAGATACAGTGAAATAAAATAAATTCTTCGAATAAAGGTACTATTTTCAAGATTTTAGTCCATACTTCGATATAAACCTAGTTTCAAATGAAACCAATTGTACTAAGTTCGTGGTGACAGTATTCATCAGCCAACAACCAAAAACAACGTCACAGTCAAAATTCAAATAATAATTATTAAATAGTTTAATTTATACCATTATACTTACAGTCACTGATTGTTTGAACTTGACCCCGGTAAATAATTGAAATTAAAATTTTATGTTTTCTTAATTTTAACACATGCTGATGATGATGATGATATTAATACTTGGTTGTATGGTCGATAAATCGTCTTTTCAAAATGAACAGGTTATAAATTCCATGACAGATTTAATAATAGCCAATATTTGTTTACTAATTATGTCGTCAAAACCACAAAAACAGGTTAGCTTAGAAACCTATCCCCAAAATCTCAAACGAGTATTGAAGTTGTAACAGCTGATTCGTTTGAATTTTTTATACCACCTACGCACTAGTTCACCTTGCGATGTAACGTATTTATATTCGCACGCCACGATCAGATGATTTCTCTTTGTAGTTTTTTTTGTTATACCTATTTACTTTTTGTTAGATATCGATATAGGTATTATATCTTTATGATGTTCTTTTATAAGCTTATAGTGTGGCGATTCGGTAATTGTTCGGGGTTTTTGTCATAAGTTTTTGTACGATTGTTATACATGATTATGATTGAAATGGAGGTGTAATCAAATTTTCTTTACGATTGTAGTTCGTTGGGTTAATGAAGTTGTTAGGGTTGATTGGATAATATAGTGAAGTTATAGTTTAGATGCTTTACGTCAGACGTTTAGTGGAGAGGAGGGGGTTATCGAAGTTTGACGTTGTCTAAATAGGGATGATGTGAATCAAGACGTATAAATCTAAAGTATTTACAAGAAACTAACTGTACACAAAGCTTAAAGAAATTAGTAACTGTACCTTTATTTTATACTTAAGGTTAAAATTGTAAAAAAATTACCACCGATGTCAAGGACAAGTGACATAATTTATGGATGACCCCTTGACTAGTTAAAAAAGAAAAGGTTGTGCGTCCGTCTGCACCATTTAATGCAGTTGGAGTAGATTACTTAGATACAAATTCTGTTTCGTTATTTTTAACCTCTTTCAATTATTTCTCATTAATTTTGATACTAATTCCAAAACTTCTTTAATGACCAATAAAATAAACTTATCTAAATACAATTATTTATTTTGTTTGCAGGAGGACGAGAAGGTTATGGAGTTGGTCGCTAAATACGGGCCGAAGAAATGGACGCTCATAGCGCGTCATCTGAAAGGGAGGATAGGGAAACAATGCAGGTAAACATTTTTTTTTAATGTTATGATAGAACTAGGCCTGAAACGACCGAAGATTCGGGCGGTCGGCACCATGAAACACATTTAACCTGAAAACGGCACGTGACACTTCGTTCGACTTAAACTATCAACTTGTTTTTTTCCTCGTACAATCCCGAATCCCGAATTAAGCGGGGCGTGAAAAAGCATTTTTGGATGAGGCCGTTAAGCTGAGGCCCACCATCGTAGCACTATCGGTATCTATAATGGTGAACCGCATTTCTAAGATTTAACTCAATACATTTATTGCATTCCATAATATTAGGTAGGTATACAGATGTTAGGCTAAAATTTGTCAATAATATGGACCCTGTCGGGCACATGCTTAGAGAAATGTTTTTCATGCAAAAATGTTTCTTTATCTTTGATATGATTCAATAATATTATAGTCAATAATTATTACATTCAATTCTCAGCGCGTCTTTATGCTTACCATCAAGCGAGGTATAGTCATATTGAAGTGACCTAATTACATAAAAAAGCTCCACCGGAAGAAATTCGAAGTAAATTCATGATACCTACCTACATGACTTTCATTCAAAAATTTTTTCTTTCTTTCTATAAATGCTACGATTTTGACTTTGCCCGAAGTTTCGAATGCTCCATAGTAGCCTCCCTTGCACATTGATAATGATATTATACATTGAATTCTTAACTTTCCAGAGAGAGGTGGCACAACCATTTGAACCCGTCCATCAAAAAGACCGCGTGGACCGAACACGAGGATCGAGTGATATACCAGGCACACAAACAATTAGGCAACCAATGGGCTAAGATAGCCAAGTTGTTACCTGGCAGGTAAACATTCATACTTACAACTATTTATACTCGTAATTGCTTGTGTTACTTTAGACAAGGGTCAGTTCGGAGAGGGAGGTGTGGGTCGAAACTTATCGGTAGGACCTAAGGCTGAGGCGGAAGTGGCCCTGTATAGGCCTGCTCGGAGATTTTTCGCGTGGCCCTCTGACTAGCACAGTGGGCTGCAGGCAAGGGGTGGACTGGTTCTGGGAAACCGGAGATGCCCTTGGGTTAGCCAGGGTACGAGGGAATTAAATGCCTCTTGGGTCACCTTACACTCCAGCGTCTGAAGACCTGAGATGGCGTGCGGTTTTAGTCGGCCCAAATCTGGTGACCAATGAGGGTAGTATCCAAGGGGATTTTCACCCGAAAAGAAGAGGAACTCGATGTGTTAGGAATGGTTACCAATCTTAACACTGACTGAGCTAGTATTACCTAACTTAACATATATATATACATATAATATGCTACACAGAGCGCTCCCTAGACCCAAAGTAAGCATAGTTTAACTAGCTTGTGTTATGGGTTCTAGAATGCTGATAAACATACTCAGATACTTATTGTACACTGTAACATTAATTTCTCTGTCCCCAGGACTGACAACGCAATCAAGAACCATTGGAACTCGACAATGAGACGGAAGTACGAGCCGGATCTGCTGGACACATTCGAGTCGCTCCGGCGGAAGGCGCCGCGGGTAAAGCGCGACTTGTACACTGAGCCGCTCACTGTGCCGCACGAGCCTCACGATAAAGTCACTGTACATTACAACGATGTTAGTTCGCTTTTTGTGTTTGTTTCTTGGCCTCGATTCTGCTAAACGCAAACCACTGACACTATAAAAATGCCACTTAATTTTTAGACTTTAACTGTATAACAATAAAGTCTAAAATTAAATGGTATCTTTTAGAGTGTCAGTGGTATATTAGTGGTTTGTCTTTAGCAGAATCGAGGGCCTGATGATCTGGTTGGGCCACGGTGACCGCTTTCCATCAGGTGGGCCGTGTGCTTGTCTGCCACCTAAGTGGTATAATATATCTTAAATTAAATTGCGCTGCCATGGATAGGGAAGTTAAAGGCGTGAAGAGGAGGTGATTGTTATCGCAGCACCGCGTGACAAAGCGCAGAGATTGGTTCCGTCCATGGAAATGAGGCACGGCGGAAATCAGGCGAGGTGGAGTCGTTTTGACGTGTCCTAAAAAAAAAATATATATACATTAAAAAAAAATCAATCATTGATATTTCCAAACTGTCTCCAACCAGGTCATCATATTTGTATTAATTTGCAATGTATTTTTTTATGTTAAGTACCATTATCATAGCCACTTTGCTTTATGTGCTTAAACGCTTCAGTATTGCATAAAAACGTTGCTTGTCACGTGTATATAATATTACGGTAGATGATATTACCCATGAACCTATAAAACTTATGGATAGAACGCATTGAAAAATACATCTAACGACACTAGAGTTAGCTTCGCACAAGTCGGCACCACGCACACACTCACTAGTCAGCCACTAAACGGCAAACGTTATTCGATTCAGTCAATTTAAGTAATCTAAATCCTGTGTAGTGAAATTGTATAAAAACTGTAGTGACAGCAAGAAAAAACTACCAGCCCCCGTAGACAAGTGTCATAGCGTAAATCGCTATCGTTTCGAATAGATTAGGTCAACCAATCACATCCAAGCTCGTCGCTGGCGTACGATGCGCGCGCCGCGGCGAAATCACGAGCTGGAGTGTGATTGGTCGACCTAAACGTTTCTATTCGATACGATTCGATCGAATAGAATAATTTTGCCACTTGGCTACGGGCACAGGAATCACATTTCAATTAAACCTGGGTAACACCAAAACGCTATGATAACTATATCGTCTTTGGTACAGATACAGGCACGTTACTTGGCCAGGTTTGGGGTAAGTTCGCGCATCGAGCACTTTGAGCCAATCAAATGATTCAAAGTACGAACGAACGGAACGTTGATTCGCTACAAGATGACTCTCGGAGACATTTGATTGGTCCGTCAAGTGACGTCAAGTGACGGACCAATCATATGTCCGCGACGGCGCAACCGCGTCTCCCGCGACCTAAAAATCGACCTTTGCGCATATGACGCGTCGGGCCAATTTACGTGCCGGTATCTGTAACACATTGCAATTCAATATTCACTTACACATGGATAGTCGCCGCCATTTTTGTGACATCCTTTTTTCTTATCGTGCGGAAATCCCCATGGATACCACCCCCGTCGGCCATCGGGGGTGGTTATGTCGGGATCGAACCGACTGAAACCGCACGCCGTCTCGGGTCTAATTACCGGGGTGTAAGGTTTGTGTTCAGTATTGTTCATATTATCATAAACCAAGTTTTTTTTTAATATCTCCAATGTACAGACACAGCTACTTCTATATCTATATATATAAAAATGAATCCCTATTTCCCTTGGTCACGGCATCACGCGTGAACGGCTGGACCGATTTCGTAAATTCTTTTTTTGTTGTATTTGTTATTGTCAGGAGAAGGTTCTTATGAAAGATAAAGTCAAGAAAGTTGCGCTGGACATTAGAAAATTTAAGAAAACTTAACGATCATAATATTAACTTTTCTAATTCAACCTTCTTAGTGCTTTTGACAATATACACTTTTATAAATGTAACCTCAGGGTGTGCTGGGGTGTGCATAGCTGTAATATCAGACGTTTCAATATTTAGCTGTCAAGAGTTCAGTTTAATATGGAGTTTTGGTAGTTGGAGTCGTAGGTTGTTGGTAGTCAATGGGAGTTTCAATGGACCAATTTGAACTCGCTATTCGTTATTAGCATATTAAGACAGGACAACGCCTGTCGGGTCAGCTGGTTTACAATAATAAGTAATACCATTTATCCAACTCACAAGTACCATTATTGTTTACCTACAGCAAAACTGGTCGTTCAACGAGTCCACCCAAAGCAATTCGTCCAACACGAGCCAGCCTTCGAAGCACGTACTACACTTTAGACAACTTCTCAAAGAGCAGTTGAACAATGTACAACAACAACCACCTTCTAGAAGCAAGTCTCCCGATAGAGGGGGACTGGTTGCGGCTGACGTGGAAATCGTTGATGCTCCTTTCAAGTGAGTTTTAATACTTATGTCTATTTATTGACCGCGGTAGCCTAATGGTCTGGGTAATGGACTGCTGAGACGAGGTCTTGGGTTCGAGCCCAGGTTCACCATGGCACACACCAATGACTTTTCGATGCTTTTCGAAGTTATGTGTGTATTTATCGCAGGTTTATAAGTGCCCGGTTAATGACAATAGGCTCGCCGCCTATTACATTGGGACCTAAACATAAACTTGCGAAATGTGGGTGCTAGCACCTCTGCCTACCCCTTCGGGGATATAGGCGTGAGTTTATCTTATATGTTATGCTATTTATTGACGTGAATACCACAGATTTAAATGTTTTTGAAATGCATTGACCCATTGTAGATATGAATTCTAGAACCCATAACACAAGCTAGTTAAGGTATGCTTTCCTTGGGTCTAGATAACGCGGTGTAGTATGTTTAAACTTTTTTTATTACGTTAGTAATTTTCCTTAATTATGTTCTTAATACTGGAACCTTAAGGTGGAACCACACTTCGCTATTCGCTATTCGCCTATATTGTGTTCGAGGAAATTCTTATAGATGACTAAACCCTCCACAATTCGTCATAGAAAAGTGACTAAGGCGAATGTTCGTGCGAATAAAGCAAATATACACGAATAAGCTGTTTAACCTTCATTATAGTTCCATGGTTCCATTAAACCAATATCGCATCTATAAAGTATCATAAATAAGGATTTTTTCATAATAAGTTGAGACTAGTGACATTCCAAATTTTAAAACTGTTCCTCATATTTGCTTTCAGATTTGTGAACTTAGAAACTTTACCAACAGACTCGCCTCTTAGGAACTATTTGAGCCAAGCAACAACAGGGAGCGAGGAAAACCAGTCAGCAGGTATGTTTAGTATATTTATGACTTAGACAAAAATAATGTCCGATTTTATATATATTAGTACTAGCAAAACTTGGTACTTACTAGAAAAAGGGTTTCCACATAGACGTATTGGTATATCGGGTCCTCATGTCTATATCTCTTCTTCAACCTAGCGTTAATCCCAGTCGTATCCAAAGCCTTCACCTCAGAGTCTGGGGTCCGCTTTACCAGTCTTAACTGCGGATTTGGCTGGGCCTCGATATTTTCCGTGAAGCGACTGCCATCTGACCTTCACAACTCAATGCTGGCATTAGTCGATATCGAACCATGCTGTATGGAATATCGTAGAATATTTTTTTAAATTTCTCTTTTTATAATTCCAGTGGCGTACGCAATCCAGACCGATTCAGCTAAGGAGATCGAAGTTCCGTCAGTGTACACGTCGCCTAAGAAACGATTGTTGGAAACCAGTAGTCCCCCTCCCATACTGAGGCGGAAGGCGAAAAAGACGCAGGTCCTCACGCCTAACCCTAATGTGAGTCAGTGTATTGTATCAGGACTTTTGTTTATTATATAACTAACTGTTACTCGCAGCTCTGTCTATTTATAATTTTAATTGTCTGCAAAAAATTGAAATATTTTTGATGATGATTGCACAGATTTTAAATATTTTTTTTTTTTATTATATTGGAATACATCTAACACATTTTACTTAAACAGCAGTTTCATAAAAAAAAACCAAAATCCGTCGTAACCACACTTCGCTATTCGCCAATATTGTATTCGAGGAAATTCTTATAGATGACTAAACCCTCCACAGTTCGTCATAGAAGAGTGACTAAGGCGAATATTCGTGCGAATAAACCAAACGAATAGCGAAGTGTGGTTCCACCTTGAAAATGATCATTTATTTTTGACACTAACTATACCTTCGCTAAAGTATTAAAAAGATGATTGTGATAATTTCTATTTACTATGAATTTTGTCTAGGTAGGCTATATACAGGGTGTTCTATAAGTAGTCGACCAATAGGGTTTACGTAATAGAGGGAGTTATTATTCAAAAGAATCACACATTTTTATTACTATAGTCCATGTAGTTTTGAAGTTGTAATAGTTTTTAATATTATGATTATACCTGTTCTTAGGCATGGGGCGAGTGCGGGGCGACTCCTATCAAAGCGCTGCCGTTCAGTCCGTCGCAGTTCCTCAACTCGCCCGCTGCACTCGCGCTATCACTCGACTCCACTCCCCTCCGCCATACGCATAAGGTATGTAATTTTCAAAAATTGTATTGATACAACTAAACTAGGTTGTAGGTATAAATTAAAATATTTGATTAAGAAAAAAGCGATAAGTTTATTTTATTGCGTTTATGCACTTCATTGGTAAAATTAGACATAGGTAATTTAATTATTATGTCATTTTCTTATTGCAAACGTCTTATTTTTCAAGTTTGTTTTATATAAAAAATCATTATAATGAATTACTTGTAGTCAATTTACTTGTAGTAAAATGATAACATTAACTGATCAAATTATTTCGATTAGTCAAAGCCTTCAAATACTTTTAGTCATACTAGTCAAAAAGAAGTAGGTTGTATTTGTCAACAATCTTACGATATTCAAAGTGTTAAACTTTCTTTAAAAATTATCATGTAAAAGTTTGATAGAAATATAAACCCATGTAATAATTTGTAAAAGAAAAATAAGATAATTTATGAATTGACCTAAAACTTGAATTTTCAGGAATGGAGCGCAAGCCCATTGCTACAAACACCAACGCCGGTCAGTCACGTGACCCCAGGTGGTCCAAACGCCGCCAAAAGCAATACACCTAAGTAAGTACTGAACCTTCACAATACATATAAACATTAACATACATAGCATTATAGTCTAGCTAAACTTTATAATGGAGGTAGGACACGACGGTATCTCCCGTCCGAAATGAGCTGTCCGACTGGGGTAGTACCTCCGCCCTACAGAAGACCGCGGCCATAATAACCATAGTGTTGTGTTGCCGCCGGTAAGTAGGGTAGCCGAAGCTCACTGTACCCCTCCTCCCCCCCATCCTAGCCCTCCCCTTCCCTTCAGGGTAGGCAGCGCGTGTGTGACTCCTTTAGTGTTGCACACGTCCATAGGCCACGGTTACCACTTCCCATCAGATGTACCGTGTGCTTGTCTGCCACCTACATCATCATTCTCTGAACCTTTTTCCCAACTCAGTTGGGATCGGCTTTCCAGTCTAACTGTGATGCGGCTGAACTTCGATATTTTCCGTGGAGCGACTGCCATCTGACCTCCACAACCAATGGTCATTATGACCAATGGCGATATCGAAGTTCCAAGTTAGTCCAAGTCTTGTCTGCTACCTACGTGGTATAAAAAAAACTACAATTTCGTCAATATTTTCTTTACAGAACTCCAACTCCTTTCAAGATAGCGATGGCGGAGATAGGCAAGAAATCCGGGTTGAAGTATGAGCCGTCCAGTCCCGGGCTATTGGTCGAAGATATTACGATTATGATGAAGCGAGAGAACTCTGATAGTACCGTTCAACTGAACGATTCTATGTTGTCGTCTACAGCTGATCAGGAGAATGCTAGTATTCAGGTAAATATTGAATTTGAATCTCATCTTACTAACTACTCCTACCGGGGCCTTTAAGCGGGGCGTGAAAAAGCATTTGATGAGGCCGTCAAGCTGAGGGCCGCCACTGTAGCACTACCGGTGTATGTGATGGTGACCCCAGTCCTGAGACTTTGCTTTTAGCTTACCATCAGGCGAGGTAATGTCATTTTGACGTGTCCTATATTAAAAAAAAATAATTAAAAGTTTCTATAGCTCATGGCATCTAACTTAGCAAGATTTTGGAGTAGTGTAGGCCCTACTACTCCAAAATCTTGCCAAGTTAAATGCTGTACACTATACTTGTTTATGGCAAAAAGCGTCGCATATAAACAAGTATAGTGTACGGCATTTAACTTCAAGTTTTTGGAGTAGTGGGGCTCACACTACTCCAAAATCTTGCCAAGTTAGATGTCGTGAACTATAAGAATGTAGGTTCATTACTCCTTCACGCAAAAACGGCTGAATAGTTCTGGCTGAAATTTGGTATAGAGATAGATTGTAATCTGGAATAGTACATACGCTACTTTTTATCCCGGGACTAGGTTTCTGTGGGTCGTAGTAGCGGGAAAAGAACTTTATGTGAGCGGAGCTTTACTTGATAAAACCGGCGCTCAGTCTGCATATTTTTTTTATTTATAGGACTTCGTTAGTCTGCATATAAAATAGAAGTTACCTGTTAGTCCTAATATTTATGACATATGTTTGATATTACAGCAGGTTAACGACTCCGGCATCGGCAGCGGCGCTAGACGGAACTCGGAGCAGGGTAAAGAGAACGTGCCGGGGGGCGGGGGCGGGGCGGGTGGTGCGCACCGGCGCGCGCGCAAGGCGCTGGCGCCACACTGGGCGGCCGCCACCAGCACGCCGCACGCCGCGCACGCGCCGCCGCACGTGCCCGACGTGCCCGACGTGTCCTACATCATTGAGACGCCCGTGAGTATGCGCACCTAACCTGTCCTACTAGCCTTTTTTTGTTTTTCTTTTCTTGCGGAGTACCCCACGAATACCACCTCCGTTGACTATCAGAGGTGGTTATATCACATTCGGACCGATTAAAGCTTGAAGCATATGCAGATAGATATAAAAAAAAAACTAATTTATAACGCGAATTATTTCGATTAGTCAAAGCCATCATAATGCGGGTATTTTGATGGCTTTGACTAATCGAGATTTTCACACGGAAAAAAAGTAGGCATAAATCTTTAACGATTTTAATGGGACTCACTAACCAAAACCGTCTCAATTGTTACAGAGCAAAACTCTAGCAGGCGACAGCTCCGTTATGTTTTCCCCGCCTTCAATCGTCAAGCATTCCCTTCTAGAAGAATCCACGAGCTTACACAGCCTCATTAGTGCTGACAACACCCCAGAAACCAGCAAATACGATGACATCGACATAGAAGCTGTTATCACCGAAAAAACTAAGGTACAACACAGGTCTATAGTCCCTACTAATCCTGTACCTAACCCTGACATCTACCCTGAATATAACAACGATATCATGCCCTTTAGAGACTTAACTAATCTCGAATCTCCTCGAAGTTTCGCTAGACTCAACGCGGATAGACTACGAACAATAAATTCGAGTAACGATTTAGCTTGCGATACTTTAATAGCGCCTAAAGAGGTTTTGGCTAACGCGTTAGCTGACCATATATATAAAGTGACCAATCAGAAGCCGTCTACATCACGAATAGATGAGATATTGACCAATAAGATTATGAATAAGAATGATTTTACGCAGAAAGAGAATCAGTGGTGGAGTGTGGATAAAGATACGGGGCAGACAGACGATATGTTTAACAGTGATTATTACATGTTTACTAATATGTGAAGGATTACGCTTATTCGAATGTGGTATTTCGTTAGTATTTTTTATTTATTTTAAATTGACAAAGCAATACTTTAGCTTTTCGCCATTCAGAAGGGTGCAGTCAATTGACGGGGTGAATTTAAAAAAAAAAGAGAACTATCTCCTTTTTTAAAGTCGGCTAATACCGTTCACTGCCTTGTGCAAATCGTAAATCGTATACATACAATTTGCACAAGAACATTATACGATTTGCACAAATCGTGCAAAACTACATTTTTACACGATTTGTGCAAATTATTTACACGAAATTCGCTCCATACATTTGCACGAAAATTGCCTAGCATCCGTGCACCCAATTCCTTTCAAAATATTAGTTTCTTGGTTTAGCATTTTATAATGCTGAGGTATCATCAGAGTTGATAATTCGTTACGTACGCCTTTTGATTGGACATGTCGGAAAGAAGAGTGGGTGTCAGTATCTATCGAACTTATATTTAATAGAGTAGATAGAACCGTTTCTTCTTGCAGAGAAATACCTGTATAGAGTAGATAAAACCGTATCCCCTTTCAGTGGAATACCGTTATAGAGAGGATAAAACCTTTTCTTCTTTCAGTGAAATACCTTCATAGAGCGGACAAAACCGTTTTTTCTTTCAGTGGAATACCGTTATAGAGTAGATAAAGTCGATTCTTCGCTAAGCGGGGAGTGAAAATGCATCTCGTAAGGCCATCAAGCTACGTTTTCGCGTTATAAATAAAATTTGCATATAATCCGCTTGTAGATGTTGGATTTTCTGTATATAGTGCAATCTATAGTTGCTACAAGCACCCCCCCAAGTTCGACAAGCTAAGCATATGGATTGATACCCACCACAACACTAATATTATGAAGAGAGAAACCGAATTCTGTGAGTTTGTTTGGGGTAATCTTCGTAACCACTCCACTTATTGGTTAAATTCTTTTACAATTTGAAAAGTACATCATCCTCGATGGGCATAGGCGTATATTATATGTAAGTTACGATGGCTTGAGAAAAAAATCTCATATGCTCTTATCTTGCTTCGCTTCGGTTAGAAGCGAAGCAAGGGCGGTAGGGTAGGTAAAATCGTTTCTTCGCTAAGCGGGGCGTGAAAAAGCATCTGATGAGGTCACTCAGCTATTTTTTTCTGTATATAGTGCAATGAGTATTGTATAAAACACTATAATTTTGTATAAGTACTAAAATAATGAGATAGCACAGTAGAAAAGCAAATATATAAGATAAACCAGTATTGAAACTAGGCCAAATTATGAGTAATGAAGCAATAACATCCGTGCTCTATTGAAGCGTAGGCACGGTAGGTAGTACACGGAGGCGCGGGCAGGGCCGGTCAATTTCACTGCGAACGATAGCGCTAAAGGAATTCTATACTACCAACGCACACGAAGGGCAAAAAACCGCGCTTTTTCACGGTGAGGGCAGTCGCGGGCATCGACGGGCAGACGCGGTTATTATTACTTCGCGGTCAAAAAGACCTGCCCGCCCCGCCGCCGTCTGCTTAATGCCTTAGGGTTGACAACTTGACAAGATCGCGAAATTTACTTGCGACGTAAGAGCTAAAACAACTTAACCACGGCAACCGCGACTGATAGCCCAGCGAGATCCGGTGAGTTTCTATAGACGCGTGCGTTTGAATTTTGGAACAATGACATACGCGCAATCTTGAATGGTTAGGGTTGACAACTTGACAAGATCGCGAAACGCACGTGCGGCGCAAGAGTTAAAACAACTTGACCACAGCAACCATGATTGACTGCCCAGCGAGATCCGGTGAGTTTCGTGTAGACGCGTGCGTTTGTGAATGTGTCATTTTGAAAGTTAAGTACTTCGTGTACTGGTTTAGCTGGTATATTTTACTGTGACGGTAGCACCAATAGACTGTGAATAAATTAGTGATTAACTATAAATTAAGCGCACTAAACTAAGTCATAAGATTTACTAGCGAGTTAAAACATGCTCGGGAATGTTTTTCCTTGAGACTTTAAGTTTACCATCAGTCGAGGTGAAGTCATATTGACGTGACCGATATTCAAAAAAAACTAAAGGGTAACGGCAATCCCCATTATCACGATAAATATTGCGTTAATTATCACAACTCGATATGAAAATGGCAGGATATAATTATTGGTCCTGAAATACTATATTATACTAATTCGACGGAAAATTGTGGATATAAAATTCCGTGTCAGTCATACGGTATTTTGAATGACAAAATTAAACAAAGTTTGTGTTTTTGCATGAGTTTATTGTAATAAATTTGACAAATCGTGACTAACTTCTTAATATTTTAAAATATAATTGACTAATATTGCATCATGGAAATGACTAACTTTACTTTAAAGTGACTATTTATTTTTAATCAATCGATCGCAATCACACACAGGATCCGGGTAGGTCTAAAGACACGAAATGTTGCACTACTAAGGCATAATAATGAATGCATTCCATGTGTTAAGAAAGGAACGTCTTAATTTTTGAATTATTTATTAAATCGAATAAGTAAATTGCGATTATGTCAGTACTGTGAAAAAAAAATTGAGTTCCATTGGAACAACATGATAAGAGTAGGGGAGAGTGGGGTTTGTAGGAAACTGAGAAATCACTTCTTATGTAATGTGAATGATTGGTATTCGCAGTTGATTTGTTTTTACTTTTCTATTTAGGCTTTCGGCTTTGCACCAAACTATAATAACGTTAAACGAGATTAGAACATAGGTACCAAAGATGAGGTTTTCATCAAATGAATTATTCGTTTTTTTTTAAATAATTAATTTAATATATTCTTAATTCTCTAGTTAGAGTAGTTGTAATTCAAAAGTATACCTCAAGATTACCATGCACCAAATTATTTAAGTGTTACTAGTTGTAATAATTTCAAGTATTACTTTGTAGGTTAAAGTTTGTTCTTAGTAACAAAAAACAAATAAGTACAAAATAATTGAATTGTCAGTATTTAGGGACAGTTTCGTGCTGCTCGTATTGATGATCAAACGTAAAGTAATCATTTTATTAGGTTTTTTCTTTGGATTCTACGAGAAAAAATCGTTAAATGATAGGGCAAGATGAATGTTAATTTTGTACTATTACGACTTTATTAGGGAAGTCAGGGCTGACTAACTTGACCCAGTAGATGACCTGTCCTTTCCTTGTATTTATTTATTTAGAAATTCTATTAATTATGATATTTTTTTTTGCTTTGTATTTTCGCCTTAAAATATTAACATTTTTATAAATTAACTTCGCGTATAACGACTTAAATGCTGTCGCATAGGTTGTGGAATTTTGTATTTATTACAGTCACTTTTATTTGTTAAATTTGTAACAAGTTTAATATCGGCAGCTACTTAAGAGTACTTTATTTGAAATAAATTAATGACATTACCCTTTACCCCATTCTCCCCTGTTTTGCTTTCCTGCCTTACCCATTCCTATCACAATATTGACAGACCAGTGTTGAATCTTCTAAAAATACTTATTTATTTATATCTTGTTATAGCAATTGTTTTTTGTTACTATTTATGTTTTTATAAAAAATGTTTTAATTTATTCTGTAGTGGTAGTTTGTATTATGGCACATTTTTTTTGTAATTAGCGATGTGTTTTTCTTTTTTTTGAGTAGTTTAGTGTTTCTGTCAATATTGTTTGTATTCCAATCCAATCCAAAAGACATCCGATGTCATTTTTTGTTTCAATAAATGTATTGTCAATAATTTATTTTTTGTTTGCTTTTTTTTACCCTTATTGACACTGACTATTTCTGGATATTTTTTTAAGAGTAACCCGGAGTAACCCATGACCATCCATGACAATTTGAAATGTCGGCAATGACAGTTCTGTTGTCAAATGATTTAAATGACCATGTCAATCTAAAACCCTATAAAGTGTATAAATGTCCTTTTCATTCCAATGTTGGTCTCAACTATTGGTCAAATCCAATAGCCGAATTTGACCAATAGTTTGGACCAACATTGGAGTAAAATTCGTCCGACATAGACTGCTATAATTGTATTTCGTAGTATGAATAGTCGTTCCATAGATTTGCGAAGGTGGAAAATAGACTTGTATTGATTGATGGTCAGTGGTTACCGCTGCCTGTAAGCAGTCATAAGCCTAAGGGCCATTCCAGCACTTTACCCCGGCAAATACACAACACTAATCAAGTAGTGCTGTTAAACTACTTAGGTGCCCGATTCAGTAACGCCACGTTTTCGAAACGCGCGATTTCAAAGGAAAAATGGAGAAATAACTTCGGTATTCTGTGTGATCTGTCAAAACAAACGTTTCCGTGATATTATTAAACCTTCAGAATCACTCCTTTCGCAAACTTTGGAAAACACACGTTTTCGAAACGTAATTTTAGTGAATCGGGCCCCAGGTTCAATTCCATAGTTGAAAGTCATTATGAGTAGTGGGTCCCACACTACTCCAAAATCTTGCCAAGTTAGATGCCGTGCACTATACAGACCAGCCTGGTATTATTGGAAGCACGAAATAGGTATGAGTAAACCAATTTAGTTCTTGAGTGATAAAAATTTAAGATCTTTTCAGTATTGCCTGTTCTATGGTACGTAACAACCAATTGAAACAGGTCATATTCTGTATTGGGTTTCGATTTCTTTATAGGTATCTCGAGGTAACGGCGAACCGATACTGGTCAAAAAGTCAGCTGTGCGTTCTATCAAGTTTGACCAAGATCCTGAAGTTGAAGAGATGAAGGAAGAGAGATCTACTTCCTTCTTGCTGGTTAGTATACAATTCATCCTACACCTTGTGGCATAGCGGCAGAGGTGAAGTCATATTGACGTGACCAATATAAAAAAAATATCTGCTGTCACTCTATACATCTATTATCGTGTTTTTATACAACTTAGGTGGCAGAAAAGCACAAGGCCCACTTTTATACAAATAAATACAATAACAGTTTCTGTTTATAATATCAAAATTACAGGTTTTAAATCAAAGCATAGGTATATGAGTGTGTGTACGATACAAACCTTTAACTAAAACTAATTTAAAAAAATTCTGACTGTCTGTTTGCATGAGGTAATCTCTAGAATGGTGGGACCGACTTGGACTTTCGCTAGCTGATGGGTATAAGACGAAAACCTATGGATAGATTTTTCAAAAAATTTTTTTTCTTAAATTAAAACCTTAAATCGGGCAAAATCATGGGCACAGCTAGTAGCTAGTACTTCCTTACTTTGACTAAAATCTGAACGTATTTCTGATAAGGTATAGTAAACATACGTGTTATTTATTTCACAGGGTGACTACAAATGGCAAACTTTAGCCTGCGGCAAAACTCAAGATCAACTGGACCTCACTTTGTTAGCGCACCAATACATGAGAAAGACCGCGTTGAAACCTCGATCACTCAATTTCTTATGAATACTCCCTTTGTTCAGTCTTGTAAACATTACAAACATTACTTCTTCGGCGGTGTCCCAAGCTATTGCCGTGCACTTTAGACACGGCAAATACAGTTATTTGCACGCAATTGATATCCTAGTTCATAAAATTCTCTGGTAGTAGACTATTACCATTGATTTATTCCCCATAAATTATGAGGTTTGAAAATAAACTGAAGAGCCCGTGTATCTATCCTTGCTCGAGTAGGCATGAGGGTTATTCGAGATGGTTGCGGCGGGCAAAAAAAATTTCGTCAAAATGTGATTATCTCGGAATAGGCATGATTGTGTACAAACTTTTAAACTTTCGCGTTCCATAACTATTATACGTAAACGGGAATTAACGCGATACACGTTAAAGGTATATACATACCTTTGGATGCAACAGTCAGCCTGTGACCACGGCCGGTGTAACCTGGTCGAAACGTCAGGCATCCAAAGGCAAAAAACATATTGTATATACCTTTAACGTGTATCGCGTTAATTCCCGTTTACGTATAATGATTGTGTACGTTGAACCCGGCAGAAAATTAGACAAATTTGATGAAGATTTGAATAAAAATATTTAAACAATCCTAGCAAGTCTAAATAATCCAGAAACAGCTTCCTGTACCTCTGATTTAGACCTAAACTTGTGTTTGCAATTTGAAATTTTTCAAATTTTAACCAAAATTTTACTTAAGGTTTTTTCCCGCCGTCGCAACGCTAGAAATGTATTGGAGAATTTCGAATTGGGACGTGTCTAGGTAACTTAGTTGGTCAGAGTATACCGCCTGTAAGAGACTAGTCGCGGGTTCAATTCCCGTCCTAGATCTTCTTTTTTTCCGATCTTAGGTAATATATATAGGAAAAGTAAGCATACTGATTTGCTCCGAAATTTCTTTGAATTATACACAATGTGGTGTATTTTTTTTAAATACTATTTCCAAAAAGGTTTTCTAATTATTCGACAGCTTAGAAATAAAAAATAAGTATGTTTTAGGTGCGAAATGTTTTTTCTTTAACACGCGTATGTAAAGTAAGATAGAAAAGGACGCAATATATTTGAACAAATACATGCTTAATTTTTATTACTAAGTTAGAATGTTTTTACAAATTTGGAGACACGATAAAAAAAAATCAAATTATGTGGCATGGTGCCAATTTATTGCCCAATATTGTCACTCATGGTCAGGCCTGCCAGACACTGGTCTGGTCACTGCTAGGTAACTGGTTAGGTCACTGCTAGGTCACTGAGCAAGTCACTGCTAGGACACTGTTAGGTCACCGATCAGGTCACTGCTAAGTCACTGCTTGGTCACTGTTAGGTCACCGATCAGGTCACTGCTAGGTCACTGATCAGAAAACTTCAATAAAGTTTTATTTACGCTTATTACGGTAGTTAGAAAGTTTTAGATAATATAATTTCTTAATTATACTAGAATATGTAAGTTATGTAAATAAAAAAAACAAAAAAGTGTGATCTAGTATATAAGAACTATAATTGTATGATTGATTTGCAGTGGTAAAATAATATAGCAAACTATTTTATAGTTAATGAGCCTTTTGCTAATTTCAAATTCTTATTATTTTGATATATTAAAAAAAAAACATATTATGTGAATGTTAGCTTAAAGATTATAGTTTAAGTAACGTTTTATGTGTGAAATTTTTATGTCTCCACTTTTTTTTTAAATTGTTTTGTCGAAAATATAATGCGGTTATAAGTGTCTATCTTAGTGTTACTGTGTTTAAGTTAAATATAAATTCAGTTGGTTGTAACATAACAACTACAGAATAATACATTCTGTCTTTAATTCCATGAACTTTGCTTGTATAGTCAGCAACGAAAGTAGGATAACCCATTCCAATTTGTAGATTATCTTTATCCTGAATTTTTCATTATCGTGAACACGTCACAAAACGTATCAACCTTGTTTTAATTATGTTAAATTGTTAATAACTTTACCTTTTTTTTGCTGGCGGTACCATTTTTACAAATCGACAAATAAAATTGTAAGTAGATGGAGGTGAACCCTGAAACATTTTTATAATATTTTAAGTATAATTAAGTATCTAAAGAGTACAAAGTAGTATTAAGCTAATATTATGAGGCAGGTATCAGGTGGTTAAGTGTTACTAGATTATTGCCAGTTAAAATATAAACTTGTGAGTTCCACACGGTACACGACAAATAATTTTATCGAGAAGAGAAAAATAATCGAACGTCATTAGACGTCAAAAAAAATACGAATAATTTTTTGTTAAATATGAAAAATAAACGGGTATTATTGCCAGTTTTATTTAAAATTCACTTTGTCGCTTAAAATAGTGACAAAGTGAGAATACAAAAAGTAAAATCAATAAACTGAACTACATTATTTGAATAAAGTTTCCCTCAATAAAATTATCTCTAGTTTGCATTTCTCTCTAATAGTTTTAATTTGACCATTAAAACTTAAACTTAAATCGTGGCATTTTTCGTCAGCTTCGATTTTTTCCGAATAATAAGACCACTTTATTTTGTTTCCTCTGATTCGATCTACAAAAATATTACGATTTAAATAGATAAATCTCCCATTTCAATAATCTAATTCCGTTAGATTGTATTACCCCCTTACCTGTACAATTTAATTATTTGAAAACTATCGAAACTTGTAGTTTGATCAACTGTAAATAACTTTTATAAACTGACAATAATGTTTTAATGACGTTGAATATTAGTCTGTAGCAAAATAGCAACCGCTGGCGGTAACATAGTATTTTAAAACTTCCATTAAGTATACATACATATTAATTATAGTAAGATAAAATACCGATTAAATGATTTTTAATCATCATTTTTCATGATTATATTCTCCGTTTGATGTCATTAAATAATTCATAAATATAGTTACAATAAAATATTTCACATTTATTACAAGTTTTTAATCAGATTAATACACAAATTTGCATTTTGAGTTAAAGTAAGTTTTTTTTTAATATGTAGATAAATGTTAAGAGGCAATATTTAGACGAATTATGTTTAAAATATTATATTGTATGTTTTTATTGTGATGTCTATTATATTAATTTATACCATTTTTGTAAAACTATTATTTTTCAAACTAACTTTTATAGAATGTAAAGTTTTTAGGCCCCTTACACACTGTTGCTCGACTTGGCGTCAGGTAGCATGTTATTTTATCATGAAACAAATGAAAATGTAGCTATTTATTATGGTATACGCAAAAAACTGTACACGTTTAAGAGAACGTCTATAAACGTCCATACAAATATTAACAAATACCACGTGATAGTGGTTAGTTGGCAAAAAAAAAACTGTTAAATGAGTGCGAACGTGATTTAAGAATACTTAAAAGTACCGAAAAAGTAAACCCTTAATCCTTTTGAAAAATTAAAAATATTTGAAATATCAACAAATTACTGATAATTTCTTTTCATTTTTTATCGAGATAAAATTATCTCACCTATACTATGGATGAAAGCTGTTCTTATTATTTGACCAGCTGATGGTCAAGATGGTCTTATTAAATTTTTATTGGTAGTAAGTTAAATTGAGTCCACATAGCTTGAGTAATTCTACTGTATGTGGCAAAAATTTTTTTTCGCGTATTTCATGCGATTCGCAACCATCGTGTGGCGTGGTAAAGCCCACTCTACACAACGGTTGCGGAAAGCAGTTTAGTTAAAAATGTAAGCTGTAATGGTAATATTTAATTTCGTATTAAGAAAGTTTAGTGTAAGCGATTGCCATGGTTTATTTTATACAAAGACTTGTTTAAAATTGTTCTAGTTTGTAAATATATTTTAAGTAGGTTTATACATGTTTCTTTATAAGAAAATAAATGGTTTAATAGAAATTTTGTTGTGTTATTATTACATCCTTTTTGCGTACTGAGACCTCTCCAGGCTTCATCTCACTGGAGCTAAGGGTGAGGTGCGTATGCCGGGACTCTAATGGACTAAAACTGACTGAATTTCTTCATAACGAATATACTTAATCTGTAGGTACAAATAAACACTTAAGTGTCTATTTGTTATTATGACGAGTTCTGTGGCATAGCGGTAGTGGGTTGGAACAATAACATAAATTAGTTCAGCTATAGGTACTTATGTTGGGACTAGATAGCGTTGTGTAGAATGACGTAGAATATTTATTTAGGGCTTTATATTTTTGTAATAGCCGATTCTATGCGAAATTCATTTTTACAAATGGCTAGCACTAACCACAAAGATTGTTGAAATGACGCAAATGTGCGTCAATTGACCTCTCTGGGAATCTTTAGATGCACATATGCGTCAGTGGCCACGAATCACTATTATTATTACTTATTAACTTAAGATAGGTACTTTTGGCGTCATAACTATAATAAAAACACGGTTCTGAGACTTCACCTTTAACTTACCATCAGGTGAAGTGAAGTAAAAAAAATATCAGCAAGAAATTGCTTCATAATTAATCTTAAAATACAATGTCACAGGGTATATAAACATCTGTCTTACAAATAACCCGTAAGTACTACAGTTTATGTAACCATATAAACTTATCTTGTAATTTAGTGCTCGTAACTTAGGTTATGTAAATAAACTCCGTCTGTAGAACTTTAGACAGTACTGTCATGATACCGCCTCTTAATACCATCAGTAACTGAAACGTCTTGCGAAATTGCCTTCTGGCTCGAGACTGGGACCTATTAGCATGAGGCAGAATTAAATTGTCGGGGCGAGCTGAGGTTTGGTGCGGGCGGAAGCGGGTTAGGTATATGCCTACTTAATTATGAAAATGGTGTCGGTAATATGTTCATACTGATGTGGAATTAAAAGTCCAACGTTTCTACGTTTTAAGCTTTTTGGCTTTAATAAGGTTAGGATTTTAACTGTAGTTATGTGACCTAACGGAGTAACAATGGCGGTAGCGCAACTGTAGAAATTGTGATGTGCATAACTTATACTACACACTGGGACCTATTGCCGGGTTAAAATATTCTCCCATGGCCTATTTACCGATCGTGCTCTTTCTATGAAAATAAAATCAAGAGGAAGTTCCTAAACCTCGTTAGTTGAGGAATTATATACCTACCTACATAGTACACGCCAATTTGACTTCACCTCGCCTGATGGTAAGCTGAAGGTAAAGTCTCAGGAAAGAGGGTCACCATCACATAGGTAGGTACATGCTTTTCGTCGGCACAGCAGTTTCGTCAAACTGATATAAGTATACATTTTATGAATAAGTAACTGTACTAGCCCACGGAATTTGGATCGCATTCCCGTAACCCATGGGAATTTTATTTCATGTGTTATTTCAGACTATAAGTACTTAACTAATAGGTATATCCTTGTACATACAAAAAGCCATGAGTGCGCACTCATGGCTTTTATATAAATGACGACCCGGGACCCGGCTTCGCCCGGGTGTAAATTCCAGTTTTTCCAAGGATCCCTAATTTTTTTCAAAATGAAATGTAGCCTATGTCAAATTGGAAGAATGTAGCATTCTATTGGTGAAAAAATTTTTTAAATCGGCCCAGTACTTTTTGAGCCTATTCATTACAAACATACAAACATACAAAAATAGGTACAAATCTTTCCTCTTTATAATATTAGTATAGATTATCCTGCGCAGAAACATGCTTGTTTCTGTGCAGGATAATCATTTATGGCGGAACCACCCTTCGCTATTCGCTATTACCTACCTACCTATTCGCTATTTGCTATTCACCTATAATGTATTCGACGAAATTCTTATAGACGACTAAACCCTTCACAATTATTAATCACAAGAGCGACTAAGGCGAATATTCGTGCGAATAAAGCAAATATATACGAATAGACCTTCCTCACTTCGTTGTATAGGTACACGTGAATAAAGGCGACTTAGCGAATAGCGAATAGTAAAGTGTGGTTCCGCCATTAAAAATATTATGCAATAATGCAATTCTGACAACTTACCTCTTCTCAATTAAATCTCAACAAATACAACCATCGCTTCATTACTACAGTAACCTCACCCTTACGTTCAAAACCTTCTTCAAGCTAAATTGAACAGTGTAGACCATTTATTAAGGTCTTAATTATTCTGGCCTGCCTCCAAGCCCAGTCGAACGGTTGTAAATTG
This sequence comes from Lithosia quadra, assembly GCA_963576445.1. Classification (NCBI taxonomy): domain Eukaryota; kingdom Metazoa; phylum Arthropoda; class Insecta; order Lepidoptera; family Erebidae; genus Lithosia; species Lithosia quadra. The sequence continues at coordinate 3,767,682 of OY754899.1, read as the reverse complement.
GAGTAACATGGCTCGAAGCAATTAAGATTGCATGTCATTGGTTGAAATTTAGTTAAAGTCCAGCAACAATTTATTGGTCGGTTTGTGTCATGGTTATCTGTCTTATTTAAAGGATATTTCTTGGGATCTTTTCATTATTGATGGTTATATGGGCATCTATTTAATGATTGGTGCAAGAAATGCTGTACGAGGACGATTTACGGTAGGTTCCTACCTACCGATTTGAATCATTCCATACTTAAAATGTCTTCGACGAAGCCTCTTGGTTACGTGGGTACGAAAAGTCTGATTATGCCCCATTAGGAGATAAGACCCAAGAAATGTTGGCTAGATGTTATGAAAGATGCCGTAGGTAAGTATGCGGCAATAATCTGGTTATCAGAGATGCGGAAAGTCGTGCGATTGAAGGTAAAAATGAAGGAAAGCGGACCCAAAGTGAATAATTTGGTTGCAAACAGGATTGAGGCTGGGATCATTATGATTTATAAACTTCCTTAGTCTAGCAGTAAAAAATAATTTAAGCAAAAAGAAATACAGTAAGTCCCATCTAGAAACATCTAAATTTTCGTCTCCTAATTATCTCATATAGAATAAGATCATTGTGAATAAGAAGTTGTACGATAAACAACACTCGCAAGAAACACCTCAAAGGGATCTTATAGTTTTTGCGATATTTGGAAAAATAAAATACCACCATTGCATTGTCACGAACACAAAACTTGTATAAGAATTCGACAAAAAGTTTCATAAGTAAGCTCTGCTTTTTGAGAAGTTTAACCTTAAACTTTCGTAACTATAATATTCTTAAGTCTCCCACAGCGGGTGATGGGAATAGTTTCCAAGTCGTGTGGGTATTTTCTGCGGCTCCGTGAGCACGATAAGGTATAGATTTGGTTTTATTATAAACTAAGTTCTAAACTTACATTCTTTTTGACTGTGTTGTATCTTATAGTGGAACCACATTTCGCTATTCGCTATTCGCCTATATTGTATTTTGGTACCTAGTAGGTACCTAGTTACACTTCATGTTATCCTCACGAATGTATTAATACGGAAATCTAATTAATCATAACCCAAATCGTATGAAAGCTCAAACACACTTAATTGATTCATAGGAACTAATTACGTATTTCCAGGTAAACCATATTGGACCGTTTCTAACAGAAATTACCTAAACATTGGTTATTTGATTTATTTATTTTCTTGTTTTTTGTTTCTTTGATTGTATCTAGAATGGAAAGTTAAAGGCAAAGTCTCAAGGTCACCCCGATCCTGAGATTTTGTCTTTAGCTTTCCATCAGGCGACCCATATAAAAAAGTGGCATCTAAGTAATGAAAATATAAAGACACCATAAAAATTGTAACCATGACACTTATTCAAGGTTAGCCATTTATGTTACAGAGCTCATGCTATATTTTATGGACTATAACAAAATTTTCATTTCAGTTTTCTTTCTAATCGAATTGAAATCACGCTTTTAGACAACGTGGCATTACTGAATCTAGCGCCAGACTGTTGAAATGTAACCATACCTTTATATGTGCCTACGTATGAGTAGAATTTAATAAACAGTACGTGTTCATGATTGAGATTGCAATATCCGTTCACTGTTGCCACACATTACAAGCCAATTAATATACACCCTTCAGGACGGGGGCGCCGGCGCTAGCGGAGGGAAATGCTGCTAATATTCTCAAATTAAGTCAGACTCGTGTTTAGTTAGTGTTGGTTATTATTACAAGAGCGGTTTGTATTACCGTTCTGAAGGTGTTGGCAATGGTCTTATATTAAAACTAGCTGATACCCGTGGCTTTGCCCACGTAGACGTCGGTATTTGCGTTTTTTTGACTATATCTCCGGTTTTATTTAACCGTTTGTGATCAAACAAATGGCTACCTCCTGGTCACGACCTCCAGTGGCCGGTATGGAGGTCTCTAAATCGCCTACGCACTCAGGTCGGCCGGTCGAGACAGAACTTATGCAGGTGGCATATGCGAGATCCGGGCTTAACCGTGTGTGACTGCGGAGCCCCTGTGCAGTCAATGTCGCACCTACTTTCCTGCCCCTTATGCCCTACCACCTGCAGTCAAGACGACCTTAACAAGGCCACTAATAGCGCGGTCAAGATGGTAGAATTCTACGCCCGTATAATTTGATGAATCATTGACACGAAAGAAGAAGAAGATCAAACAAACATGCGTTCTTAAGTTCGACCGTGAAAGACCATTGAAACAAAACAAATAACTGCATCAAAATGCGTTCAACAAGTACCTAGTTTTGGCGTCCATCGCGAACATACAGATAAAATAGTCATCGCATGACTATTTGAGATGAATTACTATAAGAGTGTCATGGCTGTCATGGTAAAGCCTCTTAAGTCCAGTAACCGTTTGCCATTTGGCTTCTACTTAATGATATAAAAAATATGCTGTTTCAACAGAAATCTCTCAACAATTTTATGGAGCGGCAGTAAATAGCACAAAAGCAATGTCATAGCTAAAGCGAGTACTTTTTTGTTATAAGACTGAGTGCTAACAACTTGCTCGTCCCATTTCGCGCTTCACCGAAACGCGGCGCGGCTCTCAGTAAGGATGGAGGTACAATGAGGGGTACCTATTTGTATAAGTTTTATAACGACACTGCGAATTTTGCGACTTTTTAAAGGATTCTAGTAACAGACGTTACCAATATTCTCTATTTATATAACAAATCAAAACAAAATCATTAATTTGCTAGACTATCACTATCATTCATTTTTACCTAATTTTTATTCCTAATAAAAAAATAAAAATAAAATAAAAATTGTTTATTTTCAAGCTACAGGGGCTCATAGTGTGTTAGTACAATTATGTTTCTTCATATTTTACCACATACCTACCTACGGCGTGCAAACTTTTGACCTTGATATAGGTCAAATTCATAATGTTTTAAAATTCAAAAAGTTCAAAAAGTCTTTTAACATTAACATTATAATAACTGACGGGATATTTACCATGTTCGTTTGTTTTATTGAATGAATTTGAAGTCTTTTACAAATTACACCACTATGAATTTTTTACGCGAGTCGTGTTCACATAGAGGTTTACTCTGTTACATTTGTTTTTACACGGTTTTATTTAACTTGACCTGTTTGTTTGGGTCAAATCTAGTACTTAATTGAAAATTGACCCCTTTCCAGTTGTTGGATTCATCTCATATTTGGCAGAAATCTTTAGTTTGGATGACAATACAATTTAGGTACTTAATTGCTTACGTACGTAAAACCGTTTACTTAGTAAAAAAAATATTTTTTGAAATATTGGAACTGTAAATAATAGAAACGCTCCCAGTGTGCCACTAGTTTGTTTCCACTTATTTTCATAAACTTGGCTATAGAGTTCGTTATAGACAGAGATAGATCTCTGTCTATAACGAACTCTCAAGGCGCAGAGTTACTCAACCGACTATTTCATTAAAAACTTTACGAATAAATATTATACACCTGCAACGTTTTCTCTGTTTAATTAGGCATTTTGTCTGCTCCTTGAATGATGCCATAATGGGCAGAATAGATGGCTCTAGCATCGTCACATTAGGTATTGGTCAGAGTATTCCCCTCTAGGAAGGAACTTTTTTAGGACACGACGATATCTCCCGTCCGAAATGAGCTGTCCGACTGGGGTAGTACCTCTGCCCTACAGAACACCGCGGCCATAATAACCATCGTGTTGTGTTCCCGCCGGTAAGTAGGGTAGCCAGAGCTCACTGTACCCCTCCTCCCCCCATCCCTTCCTAGCCTCCCCCCCCCTTCCCAGCCCTCCCCCCTTCCGTACAGGGTAGGCAGCGCGTGTGTTGCACACGTTCATAGGCCAAGCTGTTTCCATTAGGTGGGCCGTGTACTTGTCTGCCACCTACGTAGTATAAAAAAAACCGGGACTATTCTCTAAGACGCTTTGCATTTGTCGCTGCGATAGCGAAAAACTGCTGGTGATAACGTAGCAGTGGTTCCAGGCTTTAATAATCGGGCAACGTGTTTTGATAAAGTAGAGTAGGACATAGTAGGATGATTAATCTAATTATTATAAGAACGTCATTTTAAATTACTAATATTTTATTCCAATAAAATTATTACAAAATATCACAGTGATAGTCAACAATAATAAAACTATCTTAATTTCATTATCAGAAACAGTTTTAAGAATAATTCTAGATTGTAATCTTCTAGAAAGATCTGCCGAAAGACAGTCCGAAATTAGGTTTCCAGCCGCTATTCATGAAAGGGGTTTCGAACTTCTTGAAACCAGCGTTGAAGTCCACGCTGCTAGTGGGGCTGCGGAACACGTTGAGGTTTCCCATCGCTGAGTAATCCTTGCGATCCAAGAACGGAGTGTGCGCCATGCCCAGGGAAGCACCGATTTTATGACTGGAATTGAAAGTACAATAATTACTTTGCTGGCTTCTGTAAGTAAAAATACTGAAGCAAAGAAAGGAAGAATCTTTATGGAAATTTTCGCAGAAATACGGCTGTTTGGTAGTTAAACTGCAAAGCCTACCCCAATAGAGTTGGGCAAAGGCTCTAAAGAAGATGAACTTGCCCTATTAAATACTGGCCGATGGCGCCGGCTCCGCCCGCGTGAATATCGATTATCGCAATTCTTGGTCTTATCACCGGTTCTACTCAACCAATTGTAATCAAACATTTATGGAAGATTTTAAGCGTAACTAAGACATTTCTAATAAGAAACCGCATCCATTCAGTAGCTTTTGTAAACAAACAAATTAACTGACAAATTAACAATTGTATAACAGTAATATTATAGACCAATATTAAAATTATACTCACTTGTATGTATAATCAAGTCCGCCACCAACAGTGTTGAAGTTGGGAACATTAGGAATACTGGGCATATTCTTGGAGACGAAGGCATTCGCACCGACATTATGCATGCCACTATCGAATACTGTGGCGTGTCCTGCACCTGTCAGCTTAGACCCAAACCCAGGTATCGACTCCTTCATCACCGAGACACCGTGACCGTTGCTGGAAAACAAAACATCATTAGATGTGACACAATACTAGTCCATTGTAAAAACTCCATAGTAATCCAATCTCGGTTGGATTGCGTTCAGGGGTCAGCAAGTGCATAGTCGGGCGGGGGTGGAATGTGGTCGCAGCACTTGTGGGTCACGCGGTGCTGCGACGACAATCCTCTTTTGATGAAGCCGTCAAGCTGAGTGCCAAAAATTGTTAACATGGTACGTGTAGGTGAGGGTGACCCTCTTTCCTGAGACTTCAGCTTACCATCAGGCGAGATGAAGTTAAATTGACGTGTCCTATATATATTTCTAAAAAAAATTATGAAGGATTTTACAAACAGTAAATTTGTACTTACGCATTATCATAAGATAATCCAAAGCCTTTTGAAGCCAAGTTCATCTGATCGTTAACGTTCACACTGCCAAGTGCACTGAGGACATGCTTATCGTTACCAGCAATTGGGATCTTGGCACCAAGTCCAGCGCTACCATCTTCATGGAGTGTGAGGCTTCCTTGTGCTTGGCGACGTACTCTAGTTCTTGTTAAGTAACCTGGATGTTGGAACTCAAATTCTTCGTCTTCGTTGTATGTTGGATATACATACTCTTCATCTAATCCATCTGGTTCACCCTCCCACCGAATGTGCATGGCACTGGCTCCTACTAATAAAACAGTGGCCAAGAAAAACTTTGCAGAAAACATATTGCTGTTTTAGAGAACTGAGATCGTTTCTCAAAAAGGTTTGAGTGTCGAATGATATGCTCTCGAATCTGAAAGCTGTTTATAAGGGAAATTATCGGTGGAAAGGATTCCCCTGTCCTACAGAGATAGAATTATCATGTGAAGTACCTATTATCGCGCTAGATGTAATTGAATAAGGTTATCGAACTGATTGTGTCAAGGGTCATGCTCAGTGAAATGATTGCCGCACGCGTCTTATTAATAATTATTAATAATGTGTCTATAGGGTTATTAACGTGTATGCGTTTAATTTGAAATTATTATTCTATTTAACCGACCGAATAACATAATGAATTTCGAAGTATTTTGTAAAGAACCGCAGCTGAGAATAATCTTTTTTTATGTAATAAGAATGAAACAAAATGTTTCCTCAAAGGTGATGGAAGGATGACCGTATTATGATGACGCGTAACGATTATTTTTTTGTAACACCATAGAGTTTTGGATTTTAATTGCTACTAAACAGAAAGAAAGAAAGAACTTTTATTTGGTGCAGATAAGTACATGAGTCACTTAACTATTCCGCTGATGCTTAGACTTTAATTATTAAAATTATTATGTGCCTAACGGTTGCACCAAATGGGTGACCAGTTCAGCATGTGTCAGGAATCAGAATGACCCCTGGCGCTGGTTTAACTGGAACCAGAGTTATACTATTCTGTTTAGGCAGAGGGATTAACTATACTATTATAAAATTGTAAATTAGTCGTGTGTCTGTACATTGGGGATATATTATGTAAAAAAAATTGGGTTATAAAATTTCAAGTAAGAAGTTTAAAATAAAATACAATGAAATTAAATTCTGCTCCTTCAGTATCAAAGACAATCGTAAATTTGGGAAGAACCGCATAAATTACTTTTTTTTAATTATAGGTACTCGTACAAGGAAAATGGCGTGTTAAAGACGATGACGCGCTTAGATAATTTTTGTAACACTAAACGTTTTTAATTTCAGGTTACTGACTTTTTATATCCAGTAAGTCCAGAAGTATTTATCATTTATATCGTGGCATTTTGAACAACTGCTAAACACCAGTAATATGAAAGGGCCCTAGAGAAAAGGACCAAATGATGTGTAGGTTTTAATAATAAAATTATTATATTGATCTTCATTTGTACTTACTATTATTATTCATCACTTAGGTACATGATGAATGAGTTCCGCAAAAAAGTTTACAAAGTAAAAATACCTACGAGTATAATATCAATTTTGGATCTATTAGGTACAAGCTAATTACGGTTCAGAATTATTGCATTAAATTTTAAAACTAATTCACATTTACATAAAGTTTCTCTTTGTTTTATCATTCATCAATGATTTTACTTTTGCACAAAGAATTGGCATTGCCATCCAACGTGGCAATGTCACCAGCCTTTTGGTAACATACTAGTCGACATCGATGGGGAGGAATTTTTCGACACCTAAACTCCCTCCTCCCTTTTTAGGATGTAAATACTTTCGTTTTTTGTCTTTAGTCTAAGATAATATAATATTTATCATGTTCATTAAATAAATCTATGGATAAAACAATTGATGATTCAAAATGGTCTTTACATACATATAACTTTGAAATAAGACAATTAAACCAGTAAGTAAAGCTTGCAAAACATCTAGTAGAAGTATTTTAATAATCATAAAAAATTTGATAAAAAAATTTGAAAAGATCTTTACACATCACATATGCATTTGTTCCTGATAATTATCTATCAAAAATAGGTTCATCAATCTTAAAATGTCACTACAGCTATCATCCTGATAACCTGTTTGATCCTCACACACGCGCGGTACTTTACATTTGCCGCCTATCACCCAGGAATCGGGGAATCCTTCCCTATGCGCCAACTCTAATATATAAGCGAGATAATTTCATCTTCATATCATAACACAACTGAGTTTACTAAGAACAACTTGTTTCTTACAACTAATTCAATTCAACCAAAATGTACGCAACAAAGTTATTTCTGGCAACGGTTTTGTTAGTGGGTGCAAGCGCAAGACACGTTCAATGGGAAAATGTTCCTTATGGATTCGATGAAGAATATATTTACCCAGAGCAATCAGACCAGGAATTTGAACATCCAGGACAGTTAGTAAGTGCTAGAGTCCGTCGTCAGGCACAAGGCAGTCTCACACTCAACAGCGATGGAACTTCTGGACTTGGTGTCAAAATTCCTATTGTTGGTAATGATAGGAATAGTCTGAGCGCCCTCGGGAGTGCCGGTTTAGATAACCACATGAACGCGGCATCAAAAGGCTTTGGGTTGGCTTTAGATAACGTGTAAGTAATAACTTATAACTTTTATTTTGAATTTTGAATTAACTTTCTGTCTATTAGGTGCTTAACGGATTACAAGTATAACTGCCACTATTAATTTTGTATGTCAACTGTATTGGTTCTTAAATTGAGTTTATCAATTTCTAGCAGATGCAATATTCAGTGAATTTATTGATTCAATCTCTAATAAAGCACATTGTTCTTTAGAAATGGCCACGGTCTGTCAGTCATGAAGGAGACGATCCCCGGCTTCGGCTCCAAGATGACGGGTGCCGGCCACGCGACGCTGTTCAACAACGACGTTCACAAAGTGGGCGCCAATGCCTTCGTCTCCAGGAACATGCCCACCAACTTCCCCAACGTGCCCAACTTCAACACTGTTGGCGGAGGAGTCGACTATACATTCAAGTTAGTATAAACATAACATAACATAACATAAACTCACGCCTATATCCCCGAAGGGGTAGGCGGAGGCACCCACATTTCGCCAGTTTATGTTTACGTCCCAATGTAATAGGTGGCGAACTTATTGCCATTAACCGGGCACTTATAAACCTGCGATAAATACACACATAACTTCGAAAAGCATCGAAAAGTCATTGGTGAGTGCCATGGTGAACCTGGGATCGAACCCGAGACCTCGTCTCAGCAGTCCATTACCCAGACCACTAGGCTACCGCGGTCTTAGTATACAACGTCCAATATATTCTTATTACTATCAAGGGTATCGGGTTGCTGCGACAAGCTCTTCAAATATTTCAGTTATGATACTCAGATATTCATAGTTTTAATTCGCTTCAGGAACAAGATCGGTGCTTCCCTGGGCATGGCAAACACTCCATTCCTGGAGCGCAAGGACTACTCAGCGATGGGCAACCTCAACCTGTTCCGCAACCCTACTACTTCTGTGGACTTCAGCGCCGGCTACAAGAAGTTCGAGACCCCCTTCATGAACAGTGGCTGGAAACCAAACTTCGGATTTAGTTTTGGCAGATCTTTTTAAATTAGTTCCTTTTCATGGTTGAACGCGTCATCATTTCAGTACTGTGATAAAATATCATTTCAGTTTCATTCTAAAATAATTCGAATAAAATATTTGTACATAAAAATGACGTCATTTTCTTAAGGACAAGGTACCTTATTCCTGTCATGTATTTAGGTTCAAGTTTACTAGCTATGATAGGTTAAAATAAATTGCTTCAAGTTTATTATCCCTGATAGGTTAAAAGAAATTGATAATCATGTTTAGAATTGTACAACTTGGAGTCAGTCGACCAATTATAATGTGCAGTACCTACCTTATGCGATATCATCGTTCTCTGAACCTTTTTCCCAACTCAGTTGGGGTCGGCTTTCCAGTCTAACTGTGATGCGGCTGAACTTCTGCCATCTGACCTTAATTTATGCGATACCCACTCTATTTTCTTTCTTTTTTGTGCTTCCATTTTCTGATACACGTAGATACGTGTACTTATTCTCTAGGATGAAAAAAATAAAGCCCATTACGTTGAAATTATTCTCTCAAAAAGTTCCAAACAAAGAGTGCTAAAACAATCTTATTTTCATGAACTCAGTTTAACACACACATTTGTGTGTGTGTTTATAATAATAAATATAATAATTAGGTATAAAATAATTATGATAATAAATGAAGTAGTGAAGTAGTTACTGTAACTGCCAACAAACACACATTTTGGTAGAAGTAACGAATTGTGAATTTTTTATTGAATACTAAAATGTATTTCATCCTTTATTCAACTTCATTCAAATCCCAATATTAAAATTCTTGGGGTACTAAATCCAATGTCGACTGTCACAAACGTTCGTGACAGTTGGGAACGACGGGACCGGCTTGTGGTAACGTTCACAAAATTGTTCTCAGGCCTCTATACGTACGATCATGAACGTATAAAACACCCTGACGATACTAGAGTCAGCCCACTTGCTTATACCACTACGTACAAGTTTGCACACGTACACTCACACACTAGTCAGCCACCAAGCGGCAAGCGTCATTCGATTCAGTAAGTTTAAGTAGCGAAATGGTGTAAGCTTGTGTAGTGAAATGGTGTAAGAACCAAAGAAAAAAAATTCAGGAATGACATTTCAATCAAATTTGGGTAACAAATTGCGACCTAAAACACTGTCTCGTCTTAAGTGCATTCTATCCATAGGTTTTATACATTTATGCGTACGAGGTATAAAATTTCAAATAAAATATGTAGGTATATTAATGTTGTGCAGTGTCACATGGGTATCTGTTGCTACATCGACTGTAGGTTTGACCTTAGTTAGTAGATTTATTATTGATGGGATCTATGGAGTTATTCCTTTGAACCCTGAACCCAGAATATCTAACTTTAGTACGTACAGAACGGACACTTCTAAGCCCCACACAACACATGTCACTACAACTTCGTTGGTAGAATATAAATCCAATCGTGTGTAAATTTTACACACGTATAGTCTACTAGCTTTTGCCCGCGGCTTTGCCCGCGTGGATGTCGGTTATCGCGACCAAACATAGCCTATGTCTTGAGGTCTAATCTAATCTACCCCTATACCAAATTTCATCAAAATTGGTTCAGCGGTTCAGGCATGAAAGCGTAACAGACAGACAGACAGAGTTACTTTCGCATTTATAATATTAGCATGGAAGTATAGATTAGCGTCAAAAGTAGATGAACAATTTCAAATATTTTTTGCCAAACTTCAAGGACGTAAGATGACTGCCTTGTTTTACCTTAAGACTTTTAGGTCTTTGTGAAACTAAATAAATCAAGGTTATATTTCTTTTTATTCAAATAAATAAATAAATATAAATATTCTACGACATAGATATTATATTATATGGATTATAGGTTCCAGAATGCGGCTAAACATTATTAGAAATTGTTTTCGTAAATTCATTTTTTTATTATACATAGAAACAACCAGACCAATGCAAATTGACATTTCATGCACACAAACACTTGCACTGATGATTCGTTCGGAATTCGGTAATCGAATGAGCGGGAATTGAACCTGCGCTTTCTAGTGTAGCAGTCGAATGCACTCTACCGCTACGCTACAGATGCTATATAAGACATCCATACTAATGATTATTTAATTATTATAAATGCGAAAGTAACTCTGTCTGTCTGTCTGTCTGTCTGTTACGCTTTCACGCCTGAACCGCTGAACCGATTTTGATGAAATTTGGTATAGGAGTAGATTAGACCTCGAGAATGAATATAGGCTATGTTTGGTCGCGATAACCGACATCCACGCGATAACCGACTTCCACGCGGGCGAAGCCGCGGGCAACAGCTAGTACCTAATATATCTCCCGTCTATGAAATGAATATTCGTGATGTCAAGCATAGCAGATAGTAGGTTTTTTATAGAATTGATGTTTAAGGACAGCTTCTACAGTAAGTGCTTTGTAGTTTTGAACTGGGTAACGGAACACAGCTGCTAAATAAACTGCAGCACTTTAAAGTATTCGCTATACTGTATTTTTACTGTTATAAGGGAGATATCAACATCTGGAATGTAGTTTAAGACGGTATCATTCCCACTCTAGGAGATTACACCGCCGTTTGTGCTTACTGGTGCACGCCCTGTCTTTTTCGTTTTAACTGCTAAGTAAATCAATATTATAACGTGCATTTTCTGTCGTAATCGCTAAGATATTTTTTCATTATGAAATTGAGAGAAATATTAACGGTATTTTGTTACCAATCAAATTATTTTAATGCTATATATGAAATGGATTTAATAATAATAAAACTATAACTTTTTTTATACTACGTAGGTGGCAGACAAGCACACTGCCCACCTGATGGGAAGCGGTCACCGTGGCCTATGAACGTGAGCAACACTAAGGTGTCACACACGCGCTGCCTACACTGAAGGGAAAGGAGGAGAGCTGGGAAGGGGTGGGGAGGCTAGGAAGGGGGGGGGAGGAGGAGTACAGTGAGCTCTGGCTACCCTACTTACCGGCGGGAACACAACACGATGGTTATTATGGCCGCGCCATTACGCAATTACGCTGGCTGCATTGCCCCGTTGATTCGCGATCGCCAACTTTGCATCAGGTACGATCCGGAGCGGGAGTCATCACACGTCGTTATTTATCATGAAGTGAGATTATCGGTCAAGAAAATTTATTGTCGTTACTTTAAAACACAAATACTTTATTCAAATTTATTTACAATGGCACGCAAATGACAATTATCACAATACTGAAATAAATGGTGATGATGACACGATCTTGATAATACTCTTAATGTCATATAATAAATAATGATATTAAATTCTATCCCTTATTTAAAAAAAAACCGTCAAACGTAAGAACAAAGTTTGGTTTCCACCACTATTCATGAAGATAATCTTGAACTTGTTCAAGCCAGCGCTGAAGTTCGAAGAGGTAGTCGGGCTGCGGAAAGTTGGCGGTCACTGAGTAGTCCTTGCGGTCCAGGAATGGAGTGTGTGCTAGGCCCAGGGAAGCACCGATCTTGTTCCTGAAGTGAATAATAACTATGAATGTGTGATTTATGTTCGTGAGTCTATCGTAACAGCCCTTTAACTGATTCTAATGGAATAAATCTTAGATGTTGTATGATGTACTAACTGGACTAAATGGACTGCTGAGACGAGGTCTCGGGTTCGATCCCAGGTTCACCATGGCACACACCAATGACTTTTCGATGCTTTTCGAAGTTATGTGTGTATTTATCGCAGGTTTATAAGTGCTCGGTTAATGGCAATAGGCTCGCCACCTATTACATTGGGACCTAAACATAAACTGGCGAAATGTGGCTGCTAGCACCTCTGCCTACCCCTTCGGGGATATAGGCGTGAGTTTATGTATGTATGTATGTATGTTATACTAACTTGAATGTATAGTCGACTCCTCCGCCAACAGTGTGGAATTTGGGCACTTCGGGGAAGTTGTTGGGCATGTTCCTGGATACAAAAGCATTGGCGCCCACTTTGTGAACGTCGTTGTTGAAGAGAGTCGCGTGGCCGGCACCCGTCATCTTGGAGCCGAAGCCGGGGATCGTCTCCTTCAACACTGACAGGCCGTGGCCATCGCTGAAGAACAATATACTTTATTTGGGGTTAAATTATAAGTACAGAAGTATAAAGATTTAAAGGTGAAAGAAAGAAGGTAGAGCGAGCAGAATCTCTTGTGTTGCAAGCATTCATAGGCTATTTTAATCAATTAGGCCGGTTTTGTGATGATTTGAGTTTAAGGTCAACAAAAATCAACATGTTATAGCACAAAGAAAAGAATACTTAAAAGAATACCCTGTATCAAGAAATACGAATAAGCTATAACAACTTTACCATGCACGATTTTTGCGGCGATTTCATTCAATATCTACTCGATTCTGCTATTTTGTGTTAAAGCAAGCCACTGTCATTCTATTGAAACTCTAAAAAATACCATTTACTGTTAGACTTCATTATTATTATGATAGAAAAGTTTTAAATTAAATGAATGAAAAAGTGTCATCATTTAATTTTACACTTTGAGTAATATAGGGTCAAAGTCTATTTAGAAATGGCATTTTTGGAGTCTTAGTGGCATGGCAGTGACTTGCTTTAAGAATCGAGGCACAGAAATGAAAACAAAAGAAAGTATGAATGTTATAGATATTACTCACACATTATCTAAAGCCAATCCATAGCCTTTCGATGCGTTCCCGTGGTTGTCTATACCTACACTCTCTAGGGCGCTCAGACTATGCCTGTCATTACTAACAATAGGAATTTTTTCGGTAACGTATCCAGTAGTTCCATCGCTCTTGAGTAAGAGACTGCCTTGTGCCTGACGACGAACTCTAGCACTTGATGAGAGACCTGGATGTTTGAATTCCTGGTCTCGTTCATGATCATCGAATCCATAAGGAACATTTTCCCATTGAACGTGTCTTGCGCTGGCACTTACTAACAAAACCGTTGCCAGAAATAACTTTGTTGCGTACATTTTGGTTGAACTATTAAATGAAATGAACAAGTTGTTGATAAACTCAGGTGTAGAATAGTATAATGATAACATTAACTTTCTTTTAATTATGGTAGTATTATCGACAAGGAATCATTGAACCGTTAGTAATAATATTACTACGTAAAGTAGGTAGGTACTTTTATCGAACGGCTGTTAAAGGGTACTTTTATCTTCTATCTGTACTATTATAAAATTGTAAATTAGTGGTGTCTGTACATTGGAGATATTTTAAAGAAAAGGTTATGTTATATGAATGATTTTGAACACAATTTTTTTTAGAATTTGTCTGTATGTCTCATCTCCTGTGGTCATGACATGATGGACGCGACGCGACATTCTGGATATGATTATCAACTTTTGACGCTGACTGTACTGTGTATATTGATATAGGTACATTAATTAAAAACCTTTTATTTTAATATTACAAACATACACTTCAATTTTATTCAGTCGGCATTTCCGAACATCTTCGAATTTTCCTATTCTTAATCGAGTAAATTAGAAACACGTGGCAAAATTTTATCACATCGGCTGTCCAACTTAGAAACCCAGTATCTGACATTTATGTATAAAAAAACTAATGTTATTTAGTTACACACATTACAGAAATAAAATATTTTTTTAATATGGGTCTTAATGACCTGAAATAAATAATTTTATTATTATTATAGATGGAGCTATAATAAGAGCTGAAGGAATAACCCTGACAAGATATGGAACAGTCAGCTAGAGTACTAGGACGACTGGCAGAGGAACCGTCCGACTATTCGGGCATTGTCGAGCAAGATCGCTCTCTGCACCCTCACGTACCAGGGATCGCCAAAATATGTCAATATGATCACATGAGCCATCATTCCCACGAATGTACGATTAGTATTTTTAAAACGGTACACTTTCAGAAAAACAAAAGGATTTTCGTCACTTCAATTAATTTCGTTTTATACAGATACTGGGTTTTGAAATTACACAGCCGAAATGTTTTATTACTATTAGATTAAATATTTTGTTTTATTACTATGAGATTAAATTTTAGAACTATTGGATTAACTTTATTACCGTTGGTGTTTATTACTATTGGATTAAAATATATTTATGTTACACTCCAAATTTATTACGAAAAATGTTTTTTTCACGATTATCTCGTGTTTGGGAACCAATTTTTGCTGAACCGAGTTTAGCTGAACCGAACCTAGTTTGGAATTCAGAGTTCTATAACATTATGTACACTATAAGAAGTAGCAGAAAAGCATTATGTAATGTAATGATGTAAATTACGTATTTTTTTTTAAATTATTGAAAAAAAGAGGTTTCGTTTTGAAAAAGGAGGTAAGTCGCGCCATTATTAACAAAAAATATTATTAGTAACGTTTTCCTCATATTATTTAATAATGATCTTTGATCTTATCGGTTCTTTCCATAGGTTCTTCCCAATAATCACTAATTGGGAATGAGTAACACATTACAATGCATGACATCTTAAGTCAATGCACCCCATTTGACCCTGCTACTTGCTCCAGCGATAAGCTTTTACTATTCAATGACTATCGATATCTGAGGGCCAATTCACGTTAGTAAAAATGTTTTTCAAATTTCAGTTCCAGTCTACTCTCGATCTCATGTCAATTTCTCAAATATCAAAAAGGTTCTTATTTGCACTAACTGTGCCGGCGACTTCACAGTATACAGCGTGATTTAGTCACATAGTCGTTTTGAACCCGAAAGGGGGTTACTCGGAATAATAAATGATACCATTTTGACATGTCCAAATTGCTGTACGAGTTATATTAAAAAAATTACTTGCTGTAATCTTTTTCACTCGTTCGAGCAAAAACATTATTAGAGCTTCGATAAAAATTCACTGTCAATTTTTAATGAACGAATGTGCGCTCGCAGGCATATTTCGAGGTTCGTCGTCCGGGATGTTTTGTGATTTGTGAAAATTTTTACAAAAAAAAAATTTAGATTTCTAAAATAATGGCTCCAAAACGACTATAAAATCAACGTGTATTTAGTGTGTCTACGTTCCTACTTAGGGCCTCTAATTAATAATTAGTCTTCTACATAAGCTTAGCGAGGTATCTTCAAACAGTTTTCTCAATTTCCATTCGGCTGCCAATTGCCATTAATTCTTACTCGCTAAGTAATGGCGATGCTATTTAAACGAGTCCATTACTGAAATAAAGGTTTTTGTTAACCTTATACCCATATTTGCGTAGGGCATTCGAGAAAGTATATTCAAAATGGCGAATATTTTTAAAATTTAGTACTTTTTATGTGACAATAGCTGTTAATCTTGGCTCAACTCGCATGTAATACCGTTCTCGCAACCTATGAGAGCTTATTACAGGATTCAGTCCAGACTGAGCCTCGAGAAGGTAGGACACGACGGTATCTCCCGTCCGAAATGAGCAGTGCAACTGGGGTAGTACCTCCGCGCTACAGAAGACCGCGGCCATAATAACCATCGTGTTGTGTTCCCGCCGGTAAGTAGTACGGTGACCGCTTCCCATCAGGTGGGCCGTGTGCTTGTCTGCCACGTACGTAGTATAAAAAAACCTGTCCTTGAATTAAATCGTTGCAAGAAATGTCGAGATGGCCACCGCAGGTGCCCATATACATAATGAATATAATATTAATCACGGTAATATAACTCTCAGTTGTCCTCACCAAAATAATTATTCATATTAAGGATATTGCGTAACAAGAGAGACACCCCTAGCGCCCAGTTGATCGCCTAAAAGGTCATTTGAAATGAAAGCGTTAGGCAATTTACGTTTCATTTCCAATTGTTTCCCTCAATAAAACTCGCAGATGGATTTGTTTGAAACATTTGTTTAAAACTTTACCCATTTCGGAAGTTCAGTTGCTCCGTTTATGTTTTGTTATTATAATTAACTGCTGTTGAAAATGGAGGATTTATAAGCTAGCTGTTAGTCGCGACTGCGCTGTTTTTGGGTTCCGTACTCGAAAGGTGACCATCGGAACCTTATTGCTAAAACTCTGATGTATGTCCGTCTGTCACATCTATCCTGATAGCAACCCATTTATGTCTCACTGCTGGGCACGGGTCTCCTCTCCTCTAATGAGAGAGCTGAGAGGGTTTAGACCTTAATCCACACACGCTGGCCTAATGCGGGTTGGTGGATCACATCTATACCATTAGAAAATTTAAAAGTAGCTATATCTGTGTATTGGAGATATTAAAAAAAAAACTTGGTTTATGTTATATGGAAGATTCTGAACACGAAAATATTATTTTTTTGAATTTTGTTTGTTTTTTTGGTGAGAAAAATGCCTCTTGGGTAAACTTACACCCCGGTGTCTGAAGACCCGAGATGGCGGGCGATTATAGTCGGTCCGAGTCCAACATGACCACCTCCGATGGCCAACGGGGGTGATTTCCGTGGGAATTTCAGCACGAAAAAAAGGGTGGTTTTCCCTAGCGACTACAATATGGTGTTCTTCAAGAAGGGCATTAGAAGGTTTTTGCAGGGTCGGCAGCGAGAGTGTGATGGTTGGTGTTGTACGCGTCCCTAGGCCCTATCAGGTGGGCCGTGAGCTTGTATGCCACCTAAGTGTTATAAAAAAAATCATAATCACTTTTTAAATAATACAATCACGAAACGTTAACTAAGCTTATACCTACTCACAACCTGTCAAACACATAAATGACTTTCCAAGGAATCTCTTCAGGAGTGGAACCACAACACTGGGAGCATGACAACTTATGAGTTGACCATTTTAACCAATACTTCACTCATCAAACGACCCAGGGGCATGATTCAGTAAAATTACGTTTTTAAAACGTGTGATTTCAAAGCTTATAAAAACTGTAAATACTTTTTTTATCTAATTGTAAAGGAACCAAACTATTTAAACCAAATTTTACCAAGCAACCAACCAAACGGTTCGGTGCCTCTTTTCTTTGCCACACAATAAAGACTTGGAATTCTTTAGCAGCGCATGTGTTTCCTTCCTCCTATAGTCCCTTGTCCTTTGAACGGGGCGTAAAAGAGCATTTGATGAGGCCGTCAAGCTGAGGGCCACCATTGTAGCACTATCGGTGTATGTAGTAGTGATCCCCGATCCTGGGACTTTGACTTCACCTCGCCTGATGGGAAGCTGAAGAAGAGCTTTCCATCAGGCGAGGTGAAGTCATGTTGATGAGTCCGATATAAAAAAATTCAAGAAAGCGTAAGTAGATTTTATTTTGACAGATCGTATCAAATAAGATTTTTTCCATTCATCCTTCTAATCGAATAGAAATCACGCGGTTTGAAAACATGGTGTACCTAACTGAATTGGGCGCCAGATGTCGCACAACCTTACTCAACGAAATTAATCAATCTATATAGGTACAGATGCGTCAACCCGCATTGTTTCAAAGCCTCTGGGACCATTTATCTCAAAGAAAAGTCCTAAAAATTTCACATTTCACGCACGATTTAGGCAATGTCACTTGAGATCAAAATAAATAGGCCTGTATTTAAACCTTTAAGCCCTTTGCCCGATTTCAATAGAGGGCCGTTTTATGTACATACCCTTATAGGATTGGTGCTGGGATGTATACTTGCAACCTTATGATCGGTATTGCTGCTTAAGGCTTGGTATTCCCAAAAAGGCCGCGTTTTTGAGTTCGTTCAAACAATCTGAGTCATAGAAAAAAACATTTTAAATTTCGAAAAAAATATGTATATTATTTAAGGATCTAGTCTAGTCAAATTCGCATTCAGTTACCGGATCTAATAAACTTCACTCGATAGAAAAAAAATCCCAAAGTTACTCCTTTTCATGATGTTGTTGTTTTTTTTTACAACATTGTGGCTAAACTACTGATGTTTTCTATGAAATTTTTGTACTCAACTAAAGCCCTTACATATGTATACACATTTTCGCAGAGTTTGACTATATTATTAAATAATGTTTAAAGGTATGTTTAAATACCTACTAAATTCGCGAGTGTTCGTGCCGCTGAGGTCCAAACAGCCGTGCCAGTCGCGCCCTGGCGCTTACCGGAGTAGGACCTGTGTCGGTTTTTGCGCGATAATTTCGTGAACCACTTAATCGGTTTTACGTATTTGCTTTAAATTACTAAAATTTATTCAATATGGGCAATAAACAACGCAAGCGAAAAAAGTCGTGCAAAGCGATAAAAATGACGAATAAGAAGAATGCTCTACAAAGATACCTATGTGAAGAAGTAAATATTTATATAACTCAGTCTTTATCATTTATTTAAATAATTATGATAGATTTCACTACATTTCAACCTACGATTGCTAATTTAAAAAATTACTATACCTAAATATTACGTTCATAGCGCCACAGTATAAGAACATCAGTATAACTGCTGAGGATGCTACTTACGATTTTTGATCATTCAAATTATTTTATCTATATCAGTAGGTAGGTACCTACCGTTTGAAAACGATAAGTAAATACTCGTACTAACAGATACTCCGTTTTATTGTAGGTCTATGGAGCACCTTCAAAATTCTGACATGGATACCGCTACAGTACTAAATCTGTTACCTGCGGATTCCATTGAAAATAAGTAAATACCTAACTATCCATAGATCTGAATAGGTAGGTAGAGCTTTTTACACTTAGGGTGAGGTAGGATAAAAATATCATTATGCCTAATATTACGTTCATGGCCTCATAGTATAAGAACAAATATAAACTCAGTTGAAATACACCTGGGCGAGTCCATTATTCGTCGAACGGTCGACAGTGGGCGAGTCCAAGTGATTTATAACTATAACGCGTGCGCTATAAGTTGAGACCTGGGCTCTCCGCCGACTTCCTCCTGCACTGCCCCTCAGTCGTTCGTGATGTACTGTTCACAAAAAAATAGGTACACAGGTAGGTAACGACTCGGGCAGAAGCTTGTTTACAATATTTTTTGTGCGCTGTACAAACACGTGCCGGTGACGTCTAGCGGTCTCAACTTATAGCGAACGTGTAGTACTGAAGATGCTACTTAGGATTTTCGATAGTAAAAATCATATTGGACCGAAGTTCCTTATCGCGCGTTGCGAAAGGGGACTAGACGGAAAAAACAAAAGTGTTGTAACGACACTTTTACCCGACTACCGAAGAAAGGAGGGTAATGTTTTTTGCTAATAGTAAGTCCTGCGCATCTATGACGTTTACGATAGAATAGACAGAGTGCATAAATTTTCACTACTTTTTTAATTACCTCCTAAATATTATAAACGCGTAAGTTTATAAGAATGTATGTCTGGATGTATGGATGTATGTTTGTTACTCTGCCACACAAAAACGGCTAAATGGATCTGGCTAAAATTTGGTACACAGATAGATTACAGGCTGGAATAACATATACGCTACTTTTTATACAAGCTAATACCGCGGCTCCACTCGCGAAGTCGATCGGTCGGGATTTCTAGATATATATTTGTTGCTCTTTCACGTAAAAACGGCTGAATAGATCTGGCTGAAATTTGAATGAAATTTTTAAGCAATTGCAACTATTTCCAATGATTTTCTGATCGGAAAAAATGATCATCCAGGACGGGATTTGAACCCGTGACCAGTCCCTTACATTATTTTTTCCGATCAGAAAATCATTGGCTGAAATTTGGTAACGAGACAGATTAAAGTGTGGAATAACATATAGGCTACTTTTATGCAAGCTAATACCCGTGACTCCGCTCACGGAGTCCATTAGTCGACCCTCGGAGTCGATCAGTCGGGATGTCTGGATGTATGTTTGTTACTCTTTCACGCAAAAACGGCTGAATAGGTCGGGTTGTAATTTGGTACAGAGATAGATTATAGTCTGAAATAACATATAGGCCACTTTTTATACAAGCTAATACTCGCGGCTCCGCTCGCGAAGTCGATCGGTCGGGATGCCCAGATATTATGTTTGTTGCTATTTCACGTAAAAACGGCTGAATGGATCTGGCTGAAATTCGGTACCGAGATAGATTGTAGTGTGAAATAACATAATAGGCTACTTTTTCTACAAGCTAATACCCGCGGCTTCGCCCATGGAATCGATCAGACGGGATATTGGAATAGCGGAGTGGAAAGTCGAGTGAAGAATCGTTTCATTCAAATAGACTTGGTGGCGACACCGAATTCCACGCGGGCGAAGCCGCGGGCGGAAACTAGTATAATATATAAACATTATATAGGTATACCTATATATTTTATATCTTTCATCTTTCGTCTTTCGTCTTTCGTCTTCGAAAAAACAAAAGTTGTAACGAAACTTTTACCCGACTTTTATATAAACATTATATAGGTATATATTTTATATCTTTCTTCTTTCGTCTTTTCGTCTTTCGTCTTCCGTCTTCCATCTGTTCCATCTCCCATCTTCCATCTTCCATCTTCCATCTTCCATCTTCCGTCTTCCGTCTTCCGTCTTCCATCTGTTCCATCTCCCATCTTCCATCTTCCATCTTCCATCTTCCATCTTCCGTCTTCCGTCTTCCGTCTTCCGTCTTCCGTCTTCCGTCTGCCATCTTCCATCTCCCATCTCCCATCTCCCATCTTCCATCTCCCATCTCCCACTTCCATCTTCCATCTTCCAGCTTCCATCTCCCATCTCCCATCTTCCATCTTTCCCATCTCCCATCTCCCATCTTCCATCTCCCATCTTCCATCTTCCATCTTCCGTCTTCCATCTGTTCCATCTCCCATCTCCCATCTTCCATCTTCCATCTTCCATCTTTCCCATCTCCCATCTTCCATCTCCCATCTCCCATCTCCCACTTCCATCTTCCATCTTCCATCTTCCATCTTCCATCTTCCTTCTTCCATCTTCCATCTTCCATCTTCCATCTTCCATCTTCCATCACCCATCTCCCACTTCCATCTTCCATCTTCCTTCTTCCATCTTCCATCTTCCATCTTCCATCTTCCATCTTTCCCATCTTCCATCTTCCGTAAAAGACAAGTCTGTCTGCTAGGAATCTGGGCTGGAGAAAATGAACCCTTGCTTACAAAATGCATCGAAAGGGACGACAATTTTTGGAAAACTCAAATGGAGCCAAAGTTAATTAAATTTTACTTGAAGTGTTTACTGCCGGAAATTGTAGACAGTAGACACATACGTGGAATGCCAATAAGAACGTTGTCCTTGCAAGATGACAAAGAAAATTTGAGCGATGTATTCTCTTCAGCCTTACTATCAGCTGAACCACAAATAGGAAATGTTAATTGTGTAGAGTCCATAGTTTTATCATCCCCTGAGCCAGAATCAGACTTGCAACCGGGTACAAGCACACAAGAAATAAACTTTGAAGCATTTTGAGATTATTTACATTAATATTTTACATTTACCATATAAATTTGTTTTATTTGATATCCTTCATTAAATATAGTCATTACATTCCTTTATACAACATCTTTCCACTTGCTTCACACTTGCTAACATCTTGGCATACTCCTTTCACTTCTTCAACTTTCATAACTATTTTCATACACGCACGCCGGTTGCGGGTACTCTTGACTTGACCTTTCTCCAAAACGTCCTGGATCTGATTAGAATATGTACGCCTAGGTCGGCCTTTACCGGGTTGCCCATTCACCATCGCCTCATATATCTGTTTCGTCAATCTTTTTTCATCCATCCTCTCTACATGTCCGAACCATCTTAGCATCCCTTTCTCTTTCTTATTCACTACATCTTCAACCATACCGCAACGTTCCCTTATCACACTGTTCCTCACTCGGTCCATCAACTTTACTCCAGCTATGCTTCTCAGACTTCTCATTTCCACAGCATTCAATCTACTTTCATACTTTTTCTGCCACATCCAACATACACTACCATACATAAGTGTGGGAACAAGAACTCCTCCACGTACAGCCAGACGTGCCTCTTTAAATACGTTCTAACTGCTCATAAAATTACTTGATTACCTGCCGAAACTCTTCGCTTCTTAGGTGTCCTAGGTTCTTCTTAGGTTTCCTATCACTAAATAACGACGTTGTAGGATTTTAATATGAATTCTGTAGTTTTAGTATCCCTGTCCCTGACTACTGAGATATTTTCACCTTTTTGCCTTTTTTATCCCTTTAGTAGTGAAATTTAAAAAGACGCTGATACACGTGTACATTTATTTCTAACCATAAATCGTTATGTAATTTTTCATGCTTCTATTTTGAAAACGGACGAATTTCCCATATAAACTTTCAACCCCTAATTCACCCCCTGGAGGTACAATTTGGAAAAACGCTGATACACGTGTTCATTTATCTCTAACCGTTAGTAAGTGTATGAAATTTCATGCGTCTAACTTTGAAAATGACGGACTTTCATACAAACGTTCATCGCTTATTTTAGCACCTTAGAAATGGAATTTCTAAAAATCCTTTCTTAGTGGATGCCTACAACATAAAAAGCATCTACGGCCAAAATTTCAAGTTTGTAGGTCCAGCGGTTCAGGCTCTGCGTTGATGAATCATTCAGTCAGTCATCGGGCAATTATATCGAACCCGCGCCCCCTGCGTAGCATTCGCATGCATTACCGCTACGCCACGCCATCGACACAGAGGCCGTCCGCGTTTCTGCTTGCATTTATTTCCCCGCGCATTATTTTTTCATATTGCGATAGCTCTTAAACTATTCATTGTAATTATATAGTGTAAATGGCAATTTTGATCTACATTAAATGTACAACGTTTCTAACGTTTTTAATTGCATAAGGAATAACAACGTATTGTTAAAAATAGCTTCGAAAATTACACATGTTTTTTTTTGTAATTTGTAAATACAAAAATGGTTACTGTGGGCTACCCTTATTACATAGACATATGCTATCGCGGACTTTTATGTAGACCTTTTTAAGTTATACATTTCCACAGTACGTTATTTTGTTCTATTTTCAATAGTTTTCGCAGCGCACGCGATATAAGGAATTTTTTAGGTCATTTTTTACACCTTGGGTTACATTATTGGAGTTTTAGAATGGATTCCTAACTCTTTTGAAAATTGAATATAACCTATGTTCACCGGAGATAGTGTAGCTTCCCAACAGTGAAAGAATTTTTCAAATTGGTCCAGTAGTTTCGGAGCTGAATAGGTAAACAAACAAACAAACAAACAAAGAAACAATCAAATCTTTCCTTCTTATAATTCTATTATTATACCTATATTATATTATAAGTGTAGACTAAATTAAATAATAACAACTGCATTTAATTTTCTAAGTCAAATCAAGTTTCCATTCTGTTTATTCCGTACTGCGGCCGGCGGGGTCAAGACTGAGTTCACCGTCACAGCGGTCGCGCGGAATATATTTCGACCAGCCGGGATAGCGATAAATGCCTACTTTTCCACAACTACCGGGCCTTAAATTTACATAGTCTAGGAGCTGGTTTTATGGATTAATAGCTTCTGTCTTTAATAAATGCATGGGAAAAGGAAAGTAAAATTTATAGGTAACAATTTATTCCCTTATATTACCGTTTTCGTCTTCTATTGCTTCAACGTTTACGCTGTTGCTCTCAGCAAAAAATACAAAGAAAAAATTTGTACATTTTCTGTGTAGGTACATTTATTTTATATTTCTTTTTATGGACACCTAGCAGCTGCCCGCGTGGAATTCTGTTCCCGTGCCCGCTTCCCATGGGAACTTGTTCCAAGGATAAAAGTATTATATTATGTGTTATTACGGACTATAATCTAACCCTGTACCGAATTTCAGCTAGATCTGTTCAGCCATTAGAGAGTGAATTGAGTAACAAATATCTAAAAATCTTCACAAGCTTTCATATTGACGATATTAGTAGAAATATAATATTAGGAGGAAGTAGTACAAAGAATAGGTACTAAGTGTCTATAATCTTTGGTTTGCTTGCCAGTTTTGAATTGTAATTACTCATTTAAATGATTTAATTTGCTTATAAGTTAGATAAGACTGTAGCCCTTTAATTAGTATTTTACAAAGTCTGCAAAGTTTATAGACATTTAAGTTTAAACCTGTTCTTTTACCTATCAAAGTTAATTCTTGATAAAGTTGTGGCAAGTTCTAAATTAATGTTAAGTACTAGTTGCTATTTTCTAACTAGGTACTTACCTACCTTATTATAAAATATTGTAGAATTTATACGATTTGCTAGATAATTTACTAGTAATTACTTTTCGTGTACATAACAGAAACGAGTAACATAGTAAATATAAAAAAAGAAAAAAAATCGTGCTTTTTAAAAAACCACGAACACAACACTTGAGGATTGACACCACGGTTCCAATAACTCGTGGGGTCTAACGACTAAACACCAGAATTTTATAGACAGTACATTCTATTATCAAATCCTCTAAAAAAAAAGAAAAATATTTCAATAAAAACACTTTAGTCGTCTCTTGAGCTACTTTCTTATTCAAGATTACGTAACATTTTAGGTGATCCTTATATCTCCGTAATAGGGGTCACATTCGTGGTGTAAATGTTTGGAAAATCGTGGACCTTTTTGGCTTTGTTGCGGATTTTTATCGTGACGTTAAAGGTTTTTTTATTTAGTGTGATATCGAATCGTCCATTTTATATAGAACCGTCTCCTTGAAAATAACAAGCGAAACTAGAATTTATTTCTTAGAAAAGATAAAAATACTGAGTTATAAGAAGTGTTAAGTTATAGTGGTGCGTTGTAGCGATATTTTTATACGACCTTTTAGTCAAAGAAAAAGGCTTAGATGTTTCCTTTTCTGATAATGTACAGAGGTGGCGTTGATGGAGGAACGTGGGCATTAATTTGTTGCAAAATGGAGTTTGACGCTATTGAAAGTTGGGTATAAAAGCCGCTATCATTACAGACGGTTGGTTTTGATACGAAGGCGATATTTTGTTCAAAAGAAGATCTTATTAGGTACGTAGACGACCGGGCGACCGTGAAAGTATTTTTTTTTTGTACCTACAGCCATATTAATATTTTTACTGAAGTTCTTTGTTGCTGTGGTTTTTGAGTTAATGGAAAATATAAAATTGAAATATTTTGATAGTTATTGGTACACATAATAATATATACTTTTATAAAATTGTAAAGTATTTATAAAAGATAATTTTTTTATAAGCAGCATGCATGGCACCCCGCACAAACCCTTCGTGGTTTTTTGTATGCTAATTTATATTAGTTCTGTTATTCTTGTAAAAAAATGAACGCTTGCGAACACAAAAATATTTATATTTTATTTCTGGTTTATTTGTGTGTACGCGATAGAAAAAAAACTACAGAATGGATTTTGATGCGGTTTTTTGGTTAAAAATGTCTTCATCAGACTTAAAATCTGATGTATGTTTGGTTGCAATTAGTTGAGTAGAATTTCAAGATCAAAAATCGTGATAATAAATAAACGGAGCCGTGGGCATCAGCTAATAGAAACAAAAGAGATGGGAGAGGTAAAATTTCTCTTTTCGAAGTGATTCGAAGTGAAAACTTTTTAGTTCTGCTAGTAACAATATTAGATATAGGTCGTGATAACTCAGATTCTATTATGAAAGTAACAGGGTTTGGAAAATGGTATAAAATAATAAAATAGTTTCTTCAGTCACAGTAATATATTTAAAAAACAAACACATTTTATATGCAGTACAGATACAACTATTAATACTTATTATCGTTAATTGGTTTCTACATTATTATGGCACATGAGGTTTATATAAAGTGTATTTAACACAATACCTTGTACTGAACAACAGATATGATGATGTTGATGAGTTGGTTATGAGCTGGTTATGAGTTGGTTATGAGTTGGTTATGAGTTATGAGTAGCTAACTTATAACTCATAACCAACTTTTCATAATTACAACTAAATTTTACTTAAAGAATTTCCTAAAAGTTAGACCGGCCATTGGTTGCCAAGAATTTGATGTAAACGGAGATATGGACTTGCTCACACCGGCGTTAAAATCTAAAGAAGTTGTTGGATTCCTGAAGAGATTCAAGTTTCCAGTGGCGGAGTAATCAGTGCGCTGAAGGAATGGCGTGCGGGAAGCTCCTAGGGATGCTCCTATTTTGTTCCTGTAAAACGAAAGGAGTTTTTAACTTATTCTTTTCCTTATATCAGGCAGTAGTGCCCATGGTACATATTTTAACCCATACATGCCCATGATTTATTGGTTTAAAAATTATGTGTGCAAATTTTCTCGATTTGTTGAAAATATATAATTACTGCTCCACTAGCTTAGATAGCACCGTAATGATATATAGCTTAAATCTTCTTTGATAAACATCATCTTTCATAACACATCCAACACAAATAGATATTTTCAATTCGAATCAGTAGTTAGTAGGTACAGTAGTAACCAACCAAGCAAAGTCTTCAGCTTATTTTTTTTTTCATTCTTGTCTGTTTGTTTTGTACACTATGGATGCAAAAACTACTGATCGGATTTTAATGTGGTTTCTTTTATAAGAAAGGTATTGGTCAGACTTAAAATCTGCAGTATGTTTGATTGTAATTGGTAGAGCCGGAGCTAATTTATGATTTAAATACGATACCCAACTTCCGTGTGCGTGGATAAATAAATAAATAAATATTCTACACAGCGCTATCTAGACCCAAAGTAAGCATAGTTTAACTAGCTTGTGTTGTGGGTTCTAAATTGTGGATAAACATGCTTATATACTTTTTTTGTCAATACATACATTGAAACACCCAGATCAATGCAAATAGACATAATCCATTCATACATACATATAATTTTATTATGCTCACGGCTTTTTCTCTCCGGGGTTGGCAGAGACAACAGACGACCACGTGCTTCCACTACTGTCATTAAGCCTTTCATGCAAGCCCGCCGGTTTCGAATGCTTTTGACCTGCCCTTTTTGCAATAACTCCTTAATTTGGTCAGTATATACTCTGCGAGGTTGACCCTGGCTTGCTTGCCCGCTTATTATATAGATAAATAGACAGATTCATGCATATAAATATTTGCACTGAGCGAGAATCGAACTTATACCTACTGATAATACTTACTTGTACATATAGTCGAGGCTTCCACCGACAGTGTTGAAGTTGGGAACCTGAGGGATGCTAGGCATGTTCCTGGTGAGGAAAGCATTGGCGTTCAGGTCGTGGTTCTGATTATGGATGAGGTTCAAGCGCCCCGCCCCTGTCAGCTGGTTGCCGAAGTTTGGAATGTGGGTTCCAGTGAGTGATAATCCATGTCCACGTCTGCAAGAAACATTAGTGTGTCAGCAAGAAAAAATATTCAGATATCATATTTCTATCCAATTTAGGTGACACATTGTAACCTAAAATTCACTCACACATGGTTACCGCCTTTTGTAACACAGTCTCGTCTTTAGCGCGCTCCGTCTATAGTGTTTATAGTTTTATGATGCAAGATTTTGACAGGGTTTCCTCATAGACCAACTATACGAGTTAGTCTATGAGGAAACCCTGTCAAAATCTATTACTATTTTACTTTGCACTAGTTGCGCCAAGTAAAATAGTATTTCTTTATGGCACAACTATGCAAAATAGCACAATTAGTTGTGCAATAAGGAAACCCTGCAATGCAATTAAGTTTAACTTACGCATTGTCAAGAGCCAGTCCTGCAGAAGCCGCTGAGAGGTGTCTATTTGCATCGAAGTTAGCACTACCAATACCACTCAGTATATTCTTGTTATTACCAGCCAATGGTATTTTCATGTCTATTCCCGAAGTGCCGTCTGATTTAAAGGCTATACTGCCGAGCTGGCGGCGTGCTCTGTGATGTTGAGCGTCCAAGAAATCTGGCTCATCGTACAGATCTTGTGCTTCATTATAATAATCGAAACCGTATCTAGCTACTTCGGGTAAACTTGCCGCAGAAGCGGTAACAACTAAAAGAGTTGAGAGGAATACGAAATACATGTTTGCCTTCGTCTAGATGCGATTCTAGAATGATGTTAATATGAGTTTCTCGATCTTTTTTATACTGAGAATGTGTTGCAGATAACTCAGTTGTACTTCCCCGACTAGGGACTTTATTAAGTCTGATTTGATAACGAGTGAGTGTAATTGTTATGTAACTACTTATATAACGCGGTAGCCTAGTGGCCTGGGTAATGGACTGCTGAGACGAGGTCTCGGGTTCGATCCCAGGTTCACCATGGCACACATCAATGACTTTTCGATGCTTTTCGAAGTTATGTGTGTATTTATCGCAGGTTTATAAGTTCCCGGTTAATGGCAATAGGCTCGCCACCTATTACATTGGGACCTAAATACGGTCTCGAAACAAGCGGTTCGGTGCTTCCTTTCTGTGTCGCACAATTAAAAACTGGAATGCACTTCCTGCACACGTGTTTCCTTCTTCCTACAATCCCGGGTTCTTTAAGCGGGGCGTGAAAAGGCATCTGTCTAGGCCGTCAAGGTAGGGACCGCCGTTTTGGGACGAATGGTGTCTGGAATGGCGGCCCTTACCCTCTGGACTTTACCCATGCTTCTTACCATCCAGCGGGGTTAAGTCAATTGACGGACTAAATATAAAAAACAAAACATAAACTGGCGAAATGTGGGTGCTAGCACCTGTGCTTAACCCTTCGGGGATATAAGCGTGAGCCATATCCCCATACCACTAGGCTACCGCGGTTTTTACAAGTAAATATCACAAGGAAAATCTTATGTAAAGTAGGTATTAGTATCTATTTATAAAACTGAAGAATTTGTTTGTTTGATTGAACGTATTGATCACAAGTATTGTTATTTTTATCTACCTATACATAAAAAAAATAATCCCTATTTCACTTGGTCACGGCATCACGCATGAACGGCTGGATCGATTTGGCTGAAAATTGTTGGGCATAGTAGGATATTTTTTATCCTGCCACGGGGACGAAGTATGCCAAGGCAGCTAGTTTGTAATAAAAAAGCAATTTTGCCTCCATTGTGAAGTAACAACTAATTTTCATATTTAAAAAAATTTTAAGACTCGTTTGTATAACATAATCGAAGTATTTTTTTAAATATCTCCAATGCAATGCAATATATAATACCGACTCGGACCAACCTTACTACCAAGCATTTCCACCAGTGGGAAGGTTACACCTAATCAGGAGTAGCCTTCCGACTGTTGCAAATCAGAAAAAACCTTCCCAAACCTTACACCTGATTGGGTGTAACCTTCCTATTGGTTGGTAGGTTACGCCTGACTGGGTGTAACCTTCCCACTGGTGGAAATGCTTGGTAGTAAGGTTGGTCGGAGAGGATATATACACTACATACTCGTACATAGCTATTTTTTTTTAATAGGATAGATAGATGTATAGACTAAATAAATGAAAAAAAAAATACGATCGACGCATTAAGTATTAATTTGATATCAGGGAGAGTACCGCGTGGTTTTGTTAACAATATCTGAGGTCAATTGGGTCACATGTCGTAGTAGGTAGACAGGGGAATCCTTTGAAATAGGTTCAATGTGCGGTTACGATAAGGAAATATTGATGTTTTTAAGAAAATAAGCAATTCGTAATTTTAATAATTAATTGTTTAAACCACAACAAAGACAAATCGAAACTCTAACTCGAACTAAAGGGAATCGGACCTCGGCAACCAGATCCCGGGAACCGGATATAATGTGCAATTTTGTCATTTTACCTACTGACGTCATATTAATTGAAACGAATTTCATATTTAATACAACAAAAATCATACATACCTATTTAAAAAAAAATATTCCGTCAAATTAAAACTAAAGTCAACAAGATGGAAACCACGGTGTGCTACAAACATCAAAAAACGTCCGCGCTCAAATAAATGTCCGGGAACATGAAAATGTGATTGTAGTGCGAATATTATTTCAACCGATACATCAAGCATACCACCCGACTTTAGTGCTGCGAAACGGAAAACGACGCAGCGTATTCTCAGACTCATTCGATAAAGTCCGGTGATATTTTTTTGGGCGATTTTTTATTTTATTTGTTTTTTTTTTATATAGGAAACGTCAAAATGACTTTGCCTCGCCTGATGGTAAGCTAAAGGTAAAGTCTCAGGAATGGGGTCACCACCACATACACCGGTGCTACTGTGGCGGCCCTCAGCTTGACGGCCTCATCAAATGCTTTTTCACGTCCCCGGCCCCGGGACTATAGGAGGAAGGAAACACATGCGCTGGTAAAGAATTCCAAGTCTTTATGGTGCGGCAAATAAAAGAAAAGTGTGTAAAAAATTGTGTAAGAAAGACAGAAAAACTGTTTATTTCTGTTTGGAATGAAAAAAATTGGCATAACTACCCGTTCGCGCTAACTTTGCCGCTGTCAAATGAAGTCAGTATAGCGTTTTCTCACTGGAACTAGAACTGAGTGAGTGAGACAACGCTAAACGCGTGACAGTTGACAGCGGCAAACTTAGAGCGAACGAGTGTACTAAGCATGACCTGCCTAGTAATACCATTCTTAAAGGGCATCCACATGATATAATTTCACAAACAATTTACGTCCAATTTGATTAGGTTAAACAATCAAAATAATCATGCCGGTTGTTGTGTCAAACATAACATAAACTCACGCCTATATCCCCGAAGGGGTAGGCAGAGGTGCTAGCACCCACATTTCACCAGTTTATGTTTAGGTCCCAATGTAATAAGTGGCGAGCCTATTGCCATTAACTGGGCACTTATAAACCTGCGATAAATACACACATAACTTAAAAGCATCGAAAAGTCATTGGTGTGTGCCATGGTGAACCTGGTCATGGTGTTGTGTCAAATTGGGTGGAAATTGGATGATGCACTACTAGGTCACCAATGTTTTTGAGTACCCCTTCCCCCTCGCATAGAGAACCAGTTCGCTCTTTGCCTGCTTTCCACGGTACCCTCCGCTTGTCACAGGGACATGCAGAAATCTACCAAGCAGCCCTATAGAGGGCCACTCTCACTCCGGTCGTAATTAACCCCAGGTAGCAGCGTTTTCCTTGCAATTGGGAGGCGCTGCCGTCTCCATTGCCTGACAAAAATTGGCCCTCTGACTCAATTTTGATGAATCTCATATTCAAAAGTATATGATTAGACTTAAAAGCTATTTTATTTCATTCGGTTACGACACCGGAAGCTGGATATAAAACGATTTTACATGTTACGATGTAATCGCGGGCAAAATTTAGTATTTCGTATAGATGTAATTACATTTAAGGTCCCTTGTCAACGTCGAAGTGACGTCATAAAAGAAAGATGGCTGATGCTTGACACGTAAAAAATTACGACTATCATAGAGCGAAGTACGCAAGGGAATGGTGCTATTTTAGTTTTGTGAAATATTAAGAAGTGAACCATGAACCTAAAAAAACTTAAGGACGGTACGCATTGAACATTACAACTGACGACACTTGCGACTGCCCACTTTCGTATACGCACAAGTCGGCACACACTAGTCTAGTCAGCCACTACGCGGCAAACCGCATTCTATTCAGTCAGTTTAAGTAGCGAAAAAAAATGTTTTGTCTAGTGAAATGGTGTAAAAACCGTAATGAAAATTAAGAAAAAATACCCAGGAATCACATTCCAATCAAAGGGTAACATTGCATCCCACAATAATATTTATGTTTGCAAAATCCTCTAACGAGAGAGCTGAGAGGGTTAAGACCTTAATCCACACACACTGGCCTAATGTAGGATTCGAACTCGATACCTCTGAGAAGAGGCCGCGTCCTTATCCCCTAACATCGCCATAAATAAATTATAATAAATAAATAAAAAAAATCACTTACACAACCACCGCCATTTATGTGACACAGTCTTGTTTTCAACGTTTTCCGTCTGTAAGTTTTTTAGGTTCAGGAGTTAGGCAGCATGACACGCAGATAAGTTTTTGTTGGGTTGATGGCGGACATTCTGTCATGTTAATCTAACAAATGGTCAGATCAATCTTGTAGCAACAATATCTTTATTCTATACAAATAAAAATGGTTGAAGAGTTTTTTTGTAACATTGCAATAACAAAATAATCTATATCTATATGTATACTATTATTATAAGGAGGTAAAGTTTGTGAGTTTGTGAGTTTGTAAATTTGTGACGTTGTAGGGGGTGTAATCTCTGGATCTACTGAACCGATTTTAAAAATTATTTTAACAATAGAAAGCCACGTCATTTGTGAGTGTCATAGGCTATTATATTTTATTGGAAAACTGGAATTTACACCCGGGTGAAGCCAGGTTCCGGGCCGCTAGTGCTAAAATAAAATTAATTGATTCATGCTGAGTACCTACACATTGGAACTCAATCTGGAACCGAACCTTGAAATATTTAGAAATAATTTTGGACAATTTTATTCCTAATTCTGACTCAACATTAATTTGAGTTCTGTATTCCGGTAAGTGTGAAAGCCCACTATCGCATAAGTATGTTGTCCTGCCAGTCATTAAGCCGCTATCACGCTAATTTTGCCGACAATCCCCTACCGAGGAAACCCCACTTTGAGAAACCCTAGTCTAGAATAACATAATAGGATATTTTTATACCTGGAATAAGTCCCCATAGGATGCAGGAACGGGGCGAAACCGCGGGCTACAGTATAGATTTCAAATGAAAAACAAGAGAACTCAGTTTAATTAAACGCATGTGCGCGTCAAAAGTGTGTGACGTCACCATTCGACTTCGAAAATACAAAAATTTTCTCTCAGAATAGGGACCCTTATCCATTTCATTCCCACTGCCATTAAACAGATTGAGACTGGGAAAATGAGATTCCATAAACTTATATCCCTGCAATAGCCCAGAGATTGGAATACAGGCTGAAATATCTTTTTAAATTAAGAATAATTTTCTTAATGATTTTAGATCGGAAAAAGTGGGCTTACTAACTGAAAAATCTTTTTTAATGAAGTATTAATGTTTCTAATGATTCTGAATCGGAAAAGTAAACATCCAGGACGGGACTTGAACCCGTGACCAGTCACTTACAGGGGGGATACACTGACCGACCGAGTTACCTAGACAAAGTATTAATTTTATGGGTAATATAATGTTATGGGTATGCTAAAGTTCTTGCGCCTCTGTGGCGTAGCGGTCTGGTTATCTGTTCTGACAGGGAGCGTGGGTTCGATTCCCACTCAGTGTAAATATTTGTATCCATGAATATGTCTATTGCATTGATCTGGGTGTTTCTATATATAATATGTATGTATTTACAAAAAGTATATAAGTATGTTTATTCCCATTGTGGAACCCATAACACAAGCTAGTCAAACTATGGGTTTAGTTTAGAGGTACTGGGTAGTGGGTACAATGTCGTAGAAAATTTATTTATTTATACATAGCAAGCTAATAAAAACGTGTTGAAATATGATACCGAGGTACAGTCGTGTGGTGCAGTGACGCGTATAAATCTCTCTAAAAATACAACTTTTTGTTTCAACATTTATTACTCTCCGCATAGAAAATGAAATATAAAAAAACGTAAAAACTTTGCCTAGGAGCATCAGTGGAGTGCTAGAGTACACTCGCGAACGCAAGTCTTAACTTTAACCGACGTCGGTACAATGGTGCACAGCGCTGGAAACTTAATTGAAGCGCCTTCCACAGGATCCGAGCTGGATTTTTTCGAGTGTTCCATTTCTATTTGGGTTACCATAATAACGAAAGATTGTAGGACAGTAATAATATTTTGTAATAAAAATTATATAACTTCGAAATACTAGCTGCTTAGCAGGCGTATTACACTAAATTCCGTTCCCTATTCCCAGAACACAGAAAGCAAATTCCCAGGGTAAAAAAAGATTACATACACACAAAGTTTCACTAGAATCGTTCAAACCGTTTCGGAGGAATTTGGTAACGAACACTGTGAAACAAGAATTTAATAGGTACATTAGATTAGTACCTTATTGAGGATAAGTTTAATGTAACAGTCAGCGAGCTTCATTTTAAGAGTTAAAAGCTTCAAGAAGGGCATTAGAAGGTTCTTACAGGGTCGCCTCTGGTGTTGCACAAATCCATAGGCTAAGGTAACCGCTGCCCATCAGGGGTGCCGTGAGTTGTCTGCCACCTAAGAGGTATAAAAAGTCAATATCAAAGTCAAAATTTATGTCAATTTTAATAGAATTTATAAAATGAAAATCTAAACTTCGACAGCAAATGTAAGTGTGTTTCAGTTCTGTTTATCTTTTCGCACAGATATACCCACGCGTTTGATGTTCAGACATCCAGATTATATAATCCATTAGGCGACTTTTATTTCACCCAGGGAAAAGGAAAGGAGGTTTAATTTTAATTAAGAGCACTCAACGTAAATAAATTTAAAAGCGACTTTTTTATTTCAACTTTTGCTCCCATTTGCATATTGGATGAGGTTTTCATTTACCCTAAGACTTTTTGACACAAATGATTTATTTATTTATTTCAACCGCAACACTATCATTACAGAATCAGGGTATTTGTTTTTTTAGACTACTTATGTGGCAGACAAGCACACCTGATGGGAAGCGGTCACCGTGGCCCACTGGCGTATGACGCAACCATCAGGGGCGTCACATTCACGCTGACCCTGAAGGGGGGCGGTAGTGGATTTTAGGGGGTGGAGGTGGGAATTGGGGAGATTTGTTAGCTCTGACTGAGTTTGAAAAACAAAAATCATCCATACAAACTTATACAAAAAAACATTTTTTTGGGACAGTCTTAACTTTCTAAAATAACTGGTCACCATCTCAAGGATATCGCGACTAAGTTTTTAACTTAATGAACGAACAATCCAGAACAGGTGCGCCTGAACTGTTTACCTAGAACCGATAGGCAGGTTTTTAGTTACCAGTTCAGTTCATTAACAGACTTGGTCTACCGAATAAAAGAACTTTTTAAGAAGCAGTCTTCGAGGAAGAGGGTTTTTTTTTATTCAAGATATGCTTACGTTTGACCACTATCTCACCTGATGGTAAGTGACGATGTGGACTACGATGAATCACGCTTGCCTAGAAGGATCCTATTCACTCGTGACTTGAATATTCCCAGGTTAGGTATAGCTTTCCGGAAACACAGACTCGGGCAGGGAATTCCACTCCTTAGCTGTACGCATGATGAATGTATCCGCAAAGCGTTACGTGTGTATGAGTGGAATATCGACCATAAAGCCATAAACCATAAAGGTGGGAGGGCGGAAATCTTTTACAAGTACAGAATTTCTCCTAACCCCTCTCCTCCCATTTCCTCTCCTCAATCCCCCTAACCTCCTCTTCTAGGGTGGGCAGTGTGACGAACACTTTTTCTTGTGTGGAAATCCTCATGGATACCCACCCCGCGGCCAGCGGGGCAGGTTTTGTCGGACTTTTACCGACTAAAACCGCACGTTGTCTAGAGTCTTCTGACGCCAGGGTGTAAGGTGGACCATAGAGCATTTCCCTCGCACCACGAGTGTGACGCCCGTGGTGTTACACATGTCTAATAGGTGACCGCTTTCACCTCGGAGTCAGCAGTCTTAACTACAGATTTGGCTGGGCCTCGATATTTTCCGTGAAGCGACTGCCATCTGACCTTCACAACCCAATGGTGACATTAGGTGATATCGAAGCATTGCAGCTAGACCGTAAGTTGTTAGACTTTTTAGGGCTCCAACTACCCGTAACGACTGCCATAGATGTTAATATGGCAACCGGGACCGACAGCTTAACGTGCTCTCCGAGGCACGGCTTTGTGAATACTAATGGATGGTTTTGTGAATACTAATAAATAAATAAATAAATAAAATAAATTGAAAATGAAAGGGAAATTCCATCCATATACTTAATTACTCATTAAATTCCGAAAGTCTTTTTAAAAGATGCAATTTTATTCAGTTAAATAACTCCTCCAAGTTTATTACCTACCAATATAACTTGAGCTCTCTGGAACAATAAAATTTTAATGCGTCCTGTCTGTCGTCTGCGAGATTATTTTACGCTCGAAGTGTTTTGAGCGGATCTGGTTGACTTCCACTTTTCTTTTTGATATTAAGCTTTTAAGTTCTTCAAGACGCTTAGAGCCAACTTTGGAATATGTTTGCACTCACCTGGAAAATGAGCTGGGATTGATGTGGTTTATAAATAAAAAAAGTTAATTTAAATTGAAAGAAGTTACTTGAAAGGCCGGATATTTTTTTTATACCACTTTTTTTTTCAAATATTTAATCCGTTTTTTTTTTATTCATGATAGGCTTACGTTACCTGATGGTAAGTGATGATGTCCGTCAATTGACTTTACCCCACTGGATGGTAAAGCTAGGGTAAAATCCAGAGGATACGGGTCGCCATTCTAGACACCCTTCGTCCCAAAATGGCGATCCCTACCTTGACGGCCTAAACAGATGTTTTTTCACGACATGCTTATAGAACCCGGGACTGTAAGAAGAGGGATGTATACACGTGTGTGAAACCTCTTGTTGGCAGACAAGCACACGGTACACCGGATGGGAAGCGATCCCCGTGGCCTATGGAAGTGTGCAATACTAGGCAGCCCTAGGTGTTGCACACGTCCATAGGCCACAATCAAGGTCAAGGGTCAGAGCCCTTAAGGGCAGGATTGGGAATGGAAAATTGTGGGGAGGAGGTTGGGGGAGTTGAGAGAGTTTCTATGTTGACAATTAAAATATATCCGCAATATTATAGTTAGGAGGTATATAGCTGACAAAGTATTTCGTATTAAGTCTTGTTGATGATTTCATCAAGCTGAGGGCACCACTGTAGCAACTGGTGTATGTAGTGGTGATTCCCGATCCTGAGACTTTACCTTTAGCTTACCATCAGGCGAGGTGAAGTTATGTTGACGTGTCCTCTTAGAATTCGTTACTGTCGGTTAAGCTGTTAGTAAGAGAATAGGTTTTGTACAAATAGCATCTGCGTCTAATGTAGATGTACATTCTAAATTCACAGTCACGGTATATGGGTGTACGCGCGTGCTTTTAGCGCAATGCTGGCGCTTTGAAACTGTCCATTAGCGCTTGTTGATATACGAGCACATACCTACGTATGTCCTCTTTGGAGTACACCAGTACACACTGTTCGTTTAATCAAACATTTAGTAGTTCTGTACTGTCGTGATCGGTAGGTATCGGACACATTCTAAGTTATGGACTAAAAATGACATAAAAATTGTGAACAAGAATTAATATTAAATTGGTCATTCTCGATTCTCGTTAAAATATATTTAAGATCAGCTCTGATCTCATCTCGATCTCAGAAACGTCAAACTTGACTCTAGTTATGCTTCAAGTTTGAGAGGAAGATTTTTTTTCAATTTTCCGTCGTGTTTCAGTTACAATCAATATGCTATTTTTTGATATTTGTGAAATAAAGATGAGATCGGAACTGAATTTTGAACATATTTTATCACGGAATTGATCTTCAGATATAAAAAAAAATAAACTATACTTGTCAACCTTTGCTGGGTTGAGTTACAAACATTTATTCATCCAATAAAACTTTTGTGTATATGAATATATTATCTATTGCTGATCTATTTGAAGTATGTACTTTATTTACGCGCGGAAATCTTGACGGATATTCCCCCCTCGCGTAGGCCAGTGAGGGTTGGTTATGTCTTACTCCGGCTGTCTTTCAACTATTTACGGCTTTGAGATGACCCCTTCGGGTGTGTGAAGCACCTAAGTTAGAAGTAAATATATAATATAAGCAAAAAGTATAACAAAAAATATGAAACTAACTAGAATATTGCGAGATAAACAAATCCAACATAAAATATTCAGCTCAACTCAAAAGCCTCGTAACTTTTTTTACGATAATTACAAAAGAGACTTTTCCACACAAAAGATGACATTTCTTGTAACGTTATAGCTTTTTTTTACGTAATCGGGTAAAAGATCACGGCTCATTTCCCTCGCCGCAATCACTATAGCCCATCTTTTGATATGCCGATCGGTTACCAGCTTTTTCTGTTAGGTCGGGAGCACACTAGTGATCGGTCGGTATCTTCGTGAAAAGTTTTTAGAACATTATCTTTTATTAATAAATTTTAATAAAGCTTCTGACACATGTTCGCTGTTTGATTTGTACTTGACCTGACCTTTCAATAATATTTCTTCTGCCATAGGTATTCTGATCACATAGATACCTATCTAAATATTGAATTTGAGACTGGCATGGTCATTTAAATAACTATATTATATTATAATAACTGACGCAATATTCACCATGTTTCTGTAGTAAAGCTTTTTGACTTTCTGTACCTCTATAATGTATATGGACATTGAAACAGTTAAAATTCAGTGATTAATTGTTTTCCAGGATGTCGTTGAGAAAATTACCTAATATGATTATAATATTTACCAATGTCTATAAATATATCTATAGATACTTAATGTAATGGAATATGAGTAATAATGGATATTAATGATATGATTGTCGAAGTTGCATATTATAATATTTTTAGTAAGTTTTAATTTTCTTTTCTCAAAGACTAAAATGTTAGAATTCTCTTGCAACAAGAAACTAATTATCGTGTATCTACGCCCTAATCGTTATGGCAAGCATGACGCGTGCCCATAGCAGGTGACGTCACCCGGATATTATCGGCTAGGCGTATCAACTGTTAACATACTGGAAGGGCTGTTATACATAAAAACCACGGAACCACCATGTTTCGCCGTGAGTTGTCAATTCTTTGGTCCTCGCTCTAACGTATAAAACTGACTATGATTTGGTCTCTTTCTAACACGATTTTGTACACTCAGGCGCGGCACCGTGTACATACTTCTTTATTCCGATATAATTATTAGTGTATATAGTGTATATATAGTATATAGTGAAACCACAGCAACGGTTTTGCGGTTTTGGTTTCGTTCCGTTTCGTCCCGATTATAGCTGCAAACGCCGAGCTAACGCTGACGCCTACGTCCAGTGTGCGCCCGGGGTTACCCCGTTCAGGTTCAGGTTCAGTTACAAACTGCTTGCTTGCGGTTTTAGCCCGTACAAGTCCAACGTTCTCGCTGATCACGGGGTGGTACCCGTGGGGATTACCGGACTGTAAAAAAGGACCCATCTAGATATTACCTAAACCGCCAAAAATATTTAAAAAAATTCTAGAACCTTCTAGCACCCAAATTGTGAATATCTGAGATTTTCCCTTAAGCTTACCATCAGACGAGGTGAAGTCATACTGACGTGACATGATAAAAATAAATATATATAAATCTTCCAGGAACTAACACAAATACATAATACAAAGTTTCCGTACGAAAAAATTCAGCGCGATACACACGTTTTTATATCTAGAGATAATAACGCAAGCCGTTTTTGTAACGATATTAAACGAAGCGGGGAAAAGCGCCGGCAAAACTTATCTTATCTCAGTAACGCTTCTAGAGGCTATGATATCTATGGAAGTACTCACTAGCACCGACTCAATCCGTCTTCGGTTGCGGGTTATGGACTCCCCGTGCGCGTAAGTGGATTTGTGCGATTCATGTTTTCATACCCGAATGAACTCCCAATGTGGAGGTTTTGAGTTCGATGGACTGTGAAATGCGTTAAAAGATTTGTTGGAGGAAATTTCATTTTGATAGAATGATTTTATTCGGTAACGTTGATGTATGAGGTTTTGTGCGTAAATTTGGTTTGAGTAATGGTAGGTGTAAAAAGACTGGCGTGACGTGTATATTTAGTTTAATAGTTGGTAATAATAGGTACTTAGGTATATAAAGGTTTTTATATGACTTTAAGGAATAACAAAATAAATTATTTACATTGAAAGAAGGAGTAAGTATGTAAAAATAAAAGTTTAGGTATAGAAAAATTCCTTCCCATCGATGTCGACTGGTAACGTACCCAGGCGGTGAATGCTTTGTACCATTTTAAGTGGATTTTTCCAATGAGCAGAAATCAAATTTATTTGAACGGATTTCAAACAGCCAGATATAAAGGAGGATGGGCAATTTGGTCTCCCTTTCCAATATTGTCCAATCAAAATGAATTTACCATCATTGGATAGCTCTTGTCAAGAGCATAAAAAACGACTACGGCAGCTAACCTTTATCTATTGTCCGTTTTGTAATATAAGCTTCGGAAGTTACTTCGAAATAGAATTTAAAAAATATATTTATCAGATTTAGCTTGACCGATTTTGATGACGATACCATTTATTATTAACTATACGTGTACGTAAGCAATAAGTATTAACTTGGAACGGTTTTGTTATCTCTGTCGTCCCCTGGAGGGCGCAGCGCAGCGGTTGAGCAAAAAAAAAAAGGTTAACAAAAAACGGTGGTTTGCGGGCGAGAAATGTAGTGGCCGGGGGTGCCGGGGGTGTAGGGGAAGCGAGGGGCGCTTGCGCACGTTCCCGTGCCAGTCGTTCGCTGATATTTGTTGTGTGACCACGTTATCTCGTTCCTCATTCTCACGTCGACTATAGACCCTGGCATTATTTTGGACTCCGTTACCGTTGCGTTGTGTTTATACCTCGTTATTGTTTTTAAACCTTTACTTTCTACTGGACTTGAGTGCTTAGCGATTGGATTATTTGTTTACCATGGAACGTTTCCGTAACTGTGTCATGTGCAGAAGAGGGCTGCACCGAGGCAGATATCAGGTGCGCATTTTATCGGAGAGCTTACCAAGAATGCGCGCAGACCTGTCAGAATTTATTCGAGAAAATGCAGTATTGGAGGTTAGTACCTAATCATGGAACTTTTTAACTTTTATGTTAAGTATGTCTAAACAGTTCTAAAAAAAGTCTAAACAGTGTCTAAACAGAATGACGTAAAATATTTTATTTTAACGTTAAGTACATGGTATTTATTCCATTCTTATATATATAATGTGTTAAGCTATAGCCTACCTATCGTATTGACCTTTTCTTTTTAAACTCTAGCATGAATAATGTAATTAGCGTGCAATAATGTATATAAATAATGTAACAATATACCTAGGCTATTAATCACTTAAATCATCATTTACTTACACTATTATTACCGATTTTCAGGTGGTATTCGATAATACTCGGAGAGTATGCTATCGATGCTGGCAAAGAGCTGAAAACGCGATTGGAGCTCTACCTCAACAACTGCTTCAACCCGACCCACAGCCGCAAGAACAAGTAATGCCGCCGCACGAGCAAGCAGACCCACCGCACGAACAAGCAGAGCCAGACGAACAAGTAGAACCGCAGGTTGGACATATTATACACGTGCCCGAATATATGAGAGCACCAAATAGTTCAAGGCGTTGTATTTTTCGTGGCTGTACTAACGCAAACCGCTGTCGAATCCCAAATGTTGTCAAAATCTTTGTGTTTACCCAACATAAAATCTACATTCCTGACGCTGCTAGAGTGTGCCTAGACCACCTAAATGGGAACGATTGGAATGAATTACCTCAAGCATGCAATATTTCTCATGACTTTACAGCCGCTTATTTCAGTAACCTGTGTGATTTACTGAGAGATGCCTTAAACGCACCCAGATTGCGTTTTAGCGAGCTAGAAGGAAGAATGACTGAAGAAGAAATGCA
The DNA here is from genome assembly GCA_963576445.1 of Lithosia quadra. Classification (NCBI taxonomy): domain Eukaryota; kingdom Metazoa; phylum Arthropoda; class Insecta; order Lepidoptera; family Erebidae; genus Lithosia; species Lithosia quadra. The sequence goes on along the minus strand of OY754899.1, from coordinate 3,725,246 downwards.
CTTTTGGACTGGACGTACTATGGAACAATTTAATGATATCCTAGAGCAAACTCCTTCCTTAAGAAGTGAAACTACAGATGCCAGGACCGCTTTAGGTATTTTACTGACGAAACTACGCACAGGAGAATCCAACGAAAGACTTGCGACGTTGTTTAATATCTCTAGAAGAACATTCGAACGCCAGTTGGCAATTGCACGAGGGTGCCTCAGTTCTGATTATGTTGGTCTTCACTTGGGAGTGGATCACATAAGTAGAGACAATGTACTGGAGAGAAACTTGAGGATACCAAAAGCATTGTATGGGAATGCCATCAACTCTAAAGCCATTGTTATTTGTGATGGCACGTACATTTATATTCATAAAAGCTCGAACTTTTTATTTCAGAGGCAATCGTATAGCTTACACAAGTTCCAAAACTTATTGAAACCATTTTTAATTGTGACCACTGACGGATATATTATAGACGTAAAAGGACCTTACGCTGCAACTAAAACTGATGCCCACATTATGAAAGATATAATGAATGACGAGGAAAACCCGTTGCACATATTGCTTCATCCCAATGATGTGTTTATTTTAGATCGTGGGTTTCGAGACAGTTTGGCCGATATTGAAGCGTGTGGCTACGAATATCATGTTCCTCCGACTAAAAACCCGAACGACTCACAGCTCACTACTTCTCAAGCGAACGATTCGCGACTGGTTACGATATGCCGATGGGTAGTGGAAGTGGTTAACGGGCGCATTAAAAGAGATTTTAAGTTATTGCGGCAAAAATATTTTAATAATACAATGCCTAATATGTTTATAGATTTTAAAATTGCAGCAGCAATAACTAATCACTTTCACGCGCCCATTGCAGATAGCCAGCATGCAGAAGCTTTTCTACAAAGAATATCTACAAAAATACAAACACCAAATGTGTTGTACAATTATGTAGAAGCAAAAAGATTAAATAATAGAAGAGCCAATTTTCAGAGAATAGAAGCACATGATGTGCTCGATTTTCCACGATTGAGTGAACAGGATGTGATATTGCTGTCATTGGGGACATACCAGTTAAAACTCGCAAAGTCATACTGCAGCGAACACCTGAACAATGGCTTATATCTCATAGAAACATATAGAGAAAGCGCTATGGAGGATGTGAATGAATATGGGATAGAAGAAGATGTGTGGCTTTTGCGTGCACGTATACAGTCCCGACATGTGAGAGCAAAACAATACTTTTGTTACATATTGATTAAAAGACATGAAAATATAATACTACATCACTATTGTACATGTTTGACAGGACGTCGCACGGTAGGTTCCTGTGCGCATATAGTGTCTATAGTCTGGTATTTAGGATATGCTAAACACGAGGGCTTTAATGAGCCAGCATTGTTTTTAAATAGCATCCTTGTAGATACTGAATAGTATTATTGTATAATTAATGCTTATATAATAAACCTGTACAAAACGTATTTCACACGTGTTTTATTTTGATAAACAGTAATAACTAGCTAAAGAACCGTGGCATCACCTGCTCCATAATAGAGTACCTGTTCCAGGGATGAAATGTGACCTTTTGTACCTTTCGGTACCTCTTTTACATTCATGCAAAAACAAATGTATCAATTACATAAAATGAAGCACAAATATCGGTATTGTTGGTGGACTGCTGATTCGCAGGTCACGGGTTCGATTCCCGCACAGTGCAAATAGTTGTGTGCATGAAGATGAGTATTTGCATTTTGTCTGGGTGTTTCTATGTATAATATGAATGAATTTACAAAAAAAAGTATATAAGTATATTTATCCGCATTCTAGAACCCATAACACAGGCTATCCTTAGTATAGGTCAAGAAAGTGACGTGTAGAATGTGGTAAGACAAGAAAAGATAACATATTGTAATTATTGTTATTGTAATAATAACCTGGCATAATCGAGAACAATGTCAATAAAAGTGTACGTAAGATGTAACAAAAAAAAAAATTACAGCTCTCGGACAGCAAAGCGGGACTAGCGCCATAGTTATTCATAATCCACATAAAAATACCTTTCCAACGGTGTATCATTCATTCCGATTGGAGGGGGGGGCCAACTTCCATACATTGGTGCCCATCATCCTTTCTATAGGTATATATTAGTTAAGGTATCTTTAGGTGTGCTAGGGAAATGCATTGGCCAACTGACCCGGTGGCTGAAAACTAGAGACGGCGTTCGGTTTTAGTCGGTTAGAGTTTGACATAACCACCCCTGATCTGTTTAAAGTGGTTCTTGAGGGTACTTGACATTTTGAGGGCGTTATTGAGGAATCTTGACATTTTGAGGGAAGGTTTTTGACATTTAGAGGTGTTATTGAGAGTTTTTCGTGGGGATTCTTGAGGATTCCTGAGATTTTCATGGGTTTTTTGAGGATTATGAGATTTTAGTGCAGATCTTTAGGATTCTCAACATTTTTTTTAAAATTTCTATCCTCAAAGTTCTCCTAAATAATAGTATTATCTATCATTATATACATACATGTTTAATTTTTATACATCTACCCACTACTTATGAAATACCATCCACACATTATAAACTATACCTACCTATAAATTATTAAGTCTAGCAACCCCGACAACGTCACGACTCACGAATCTAATTTGTCGGGTCCGTCCGTCCATTCGTGGGTCCCAGCATAAATCTAGAGCAAGACGGAAAACCGGGTTGTAATAAATCTCATCGTGGATACGGAATATTCATGAGACCGCATACGTACATTTAACGGGTGGGGCACTTCACAGGGTGATCAGAAATTGGCATGTTGTACCTAACTGTGACTAGATGATGTAGCGAAAGGAGATGTTTCACAAATGTATGGACCTTGGGCCCGATAATTGTAGGTACACTACTTAGAAAAATAGCTGAGCAATGTAGTTTTCACTTTTCACTACTCAATTCTTATAATATTGCCTCGTATTATCGGCAGAATCTAATTAAATGAACACTTTCTTGCAACACAACAAACATGACGGACTAAAACTATAAAAATCTACTCATATTTTATTATTTTTATGCCCTTGAATTTCGGAGGCAAATACTTTTACTTTTGCCAATAACTGGTAATATTTCTCTTTTTTTCTGGATTGTGTACAATTAGGGGGCCCAAAATGAAACATCTCCTTTTCTTGTTAACATTTTCCATAGGAGCCTGTTCCGTCAGCCAGCGTGCAAGGGACGTGGGAATCAAACCTGATACCCCTGATTTAGTAGTCAAACGTTATGCAACACATACTCATCCAGATATTCGGGACAAAAGCCAACTTCACCTGTAAGACGATTAAGAGAGATGGGAAAGTGAAATAGTAGTCATTCCAGTTAAGAGCCAAGTAAATCAAGTTTCTAGAGCGGATTTCGGGTGTCTATTTTTTTATGTCGGTCATGTCAATATGAATTCGCCTGATGGTAACCTGAAGCAAAGTCTCTGGAATGGGAGTCACCACTGCTAACACCGATAGTGGTGGCACTCAGCTTGACGACCTCATCAAATGCTTTTTCACGCCCCGCTAAAAGGACCCGGGATTGGATGAAGAAGGAAACACGTGAGCTGGTAAAGAATTTCAGGTTTTGATGGTGCGGCAAAGAAAAGCTTTAATCAAATGTAAGCTTTTGATGGATAATAATGAGATTGTCATTGCCAAATTCCACAAGGGTGGAGACGCAAGTAACAACTAGTATCCTATAAATTAGTGAACTGCTGTCTAAACACGAGTTTCATAATAAAAAGTATGTTTTATACAGCGTGTTTCATTTTTAGTGGTGGCTTTAAAGTCGTAGAGCGCGTATCCATTTGATAGTTTTTGTAGCCAAAACACCGCGCGTGGTTTTCACAAAAATATAAAATTTAATACTCGTAGCATAGAATGGCCGGTGAAAACAAACACGCTCTACAGAGAATTCTAATGCAGTTTTCTATTTGTTCGGGTACATTTGTAGTGATGTTTTTTACACCATTATTTTTTTTTTGAAATAGTATCACCTTTTTTCATAACTTAGTAAGAAGAATAGAAGAAATATAATATTATAAACCCAAAAGATTATTGTGAGTATGTATGTATGGATGTATGAATATAGGGGTCGGATTAGTAGTCACCCTGTTTGGTCAGGGTAACCACGAGGATTTTTTTTCTCGTGGTTACCCTACTATGAAAAGGGTCGTACTTGACTAATTAGTAGATAGATATTGAAGTGCCCAAATAGGTAAAATTATTTTTACATGTCGATTGTACTATACTGTTAAAAATTGGTAAGAAGATGTAGGTTACTGTGAACCATATCATAATATATTAAGATTTACACACAAAAATAGAAAAAAAATTGGGGGTTCCCCTTAACACACAATAATTTATAATAGTACTTGTGTGTTAGTCTTACATACAAAAACTGTTGAAGAGATCTGGAAGAAATTTTGTATAGGGATAAAATGAAAATAGTCATAAAAAATATGATCAATATTTTCTCCATCCTGTACACAACACCTATCGCAATAGTGACCGAAATATTCACATACGTAGTTGTGAAGTAATAACTTTATTGCGGTCTGTACGTCGTCGAACATTGTAGAAGGGTGCCTTTGAAATCTCTTTGTGATTCCTACGGACATCAAATGTTTGGGTCCTGAATTAATGATGGCACCGGATACCCGGCCGGCTTCTCATGAATACGTGGAACCGGTAGTGGAACTAGTTTCATGTTGACGACTGTATCTCGTTGCTAGATACAAAAATATTGAAGATTTAAGGCATGTTCGTAATGAATTTACTGGTGGTAGAAATTGGATGGTTTTGTTTTTTCACAAATTTTGTCACAAGATTCGGCCGGGTAGGTACCACCGTGCACGATTGCGAAAAACCCTTCATAGTAATCCAATCTCGGTTGGATTGCGTTCAGGGGTCAGCAAGTGCATAGCCGGGCCCTGGTATTGTTGTCGCAGCACTAGTGAGACTGGTGGGTGTCACGCGGTGCTGCGATGACAATCCTCTTTTGATGAGGCCGTCAAGCTGAGTGCCACCATTGTTAACATGGTACGTGTATGTAATGGTGACCCTCTTTCCTGAGACTTTACCTTCAGCTTACCATCAGGCGAGGTGAAGTCAAATTGACGTGTCCTGTATATAAAAAAAAACCTATGAAAAGTATAAGTTGTTTTCTTAGTTCATGAGAAATTTGGTAGACGACCTCTATATTTTTTAAAAGTATTCATTTTACACAAAAATTTGGCGGTCGTTGGTCGGACGACCTGAAAAAGGTGTCTGGAATAGATTGGATGCGCAAGGTGGAGGATCGGGTGCTAATTGATTCATTGATTGACACAAAAACCTAACGGAAAAAATACTTTTATGAAAACCAAATTCTAGACAGTTTAGGTTATATATACAGGGTTATTTGTAATTAACTAGCATCCTCGCAGGGGTAGATAGCTGACATCATAACTGACCATTTTTGTTCTACGACTTTTTATAATTCGTTAAATTTTATTTTCATACATACATAAATATTAGTATAGTTTTGCATCTAAAAGTTATTAACTCTACCGACGAGTTTGTTTACCTAATTTTTACGATGCGCCGTAGTTACGGCGGCGGCGCACGTAGAGTTAATAACTTTTAGACGCAAAACTAAACTAATATTTATGTATGTATGAAAATAAAATTTAACGAATTATAAAAAGTCGTAGAACAAAAATGGTCAGTTATGATGTCAGCTATCTACCCCTGCGAGGATGCTAGTTAATTACAAATAACCCTGTATATCACAGAAAAATTACTAAAGTTTGCATAGTGCTACACAATCCATTAGTACCTACCAATCTATACTAATATTATAAAGAGGAAAGATTTGTTTTTTTGTTTTTTTGTTTGTTTGTAACGAATAGGCTCCGAAACTACTGGGCCGATTTCAATAATTCTTTCACCAATAGAAAGCTACATTATCTCTGAGTAACATAGGCTATAATTTATCTCCAAAAAATTTAGGGATCCTTACTAAAACTTCAATAATGTAACCCAAGGTGTAAAAAAATGACATAAACAAATTACTTACATCGCGTGCGCTGCGAAAACTATTGAAGATAGAACAAAATAATGTAGTGTGGAAATGTATAACATAAAAAGGTCTACAAAAAAGTCCGCGATAGCATATGTCTACCTAATAAGGGTAGCCCACAGTAACCATTTTTATCTTTACAAATTACAAAAAAATCATGTGTCATTTTCAAAGCTAATTTTAACAATACAGTATTATTTCTTATCCAATTAAATACGTTAGATACGTTGTACGTTTAATATAGATCAAAATTGCCATTCACGCTATATAATTATCATAAATAGTTTAAGAGTTATCGCAATATGAAAAATAATGCGCGGCGAAATAAATGCAAGTTGAAATGCGGACGTAAATCAACCCTTCGGGACATCATAGGTACGTAGGTAGGTATCTAAACTGTGCTCAAAATAATTATGCTCTATACACGCAGTACAGTTTTCTTGGGTGCCTTTGAGGATAACACGGGGTGCTACAGCACTGGACGAGCTCAAATTCACTAATCATGGGCAACAATCCATTCGCGCCAGGACGTCGTTTGTCTCGCGAATTGTACTTATCTAAGATTATGTTTCCTGAGGTATATCTTTGTATTCCCATCCAAATAAATTATATCTTAATCAAGACTTTCAATTGTGTAAAAATTATTTAAAAACTGTTTGAGTTATTGAAATCGGACTTCAGAGGAGGGGATTGGAGAGATGGGGTGGGGGGTTGTGAGCTCTGGTTACCCTTCTTACCGGCAGTGGGAACACAACACAATGTCGATTATGGCTGCGGTCTTCTGTCCCCCTGTCATCCCATCCCCTCTTTTCCGGGGTTCGGTACGGACATCATGCTTTTTTTTATACCACTTAGGTGGCAGATGAGCACATGGCCCACCTATGTGACCTATGCACCTATGGACGTGCGCAACACCAGGGGCGTCACACTCGCGCTGCCGACCTGCAAAATGCTTCTAATGCCCTTCATGAAGAACCCCATATTTAGCCGCCAGGGAAAACCACTGCAGAGAGATCGTTCCACAGCCTAAGCGTGCGCGGAATGAAATTTCTTTCAAACCTTACAGTACGCACTGCAGGCGGATGCAACGTGTGGGGATGAATTCCCTGTCTGTGGCGAGCGTTGCGATGATAGAAAGTAGCTATAGGCTGATGCGATGCTGGGATGGGAATTGTTTGATATTATGATAATATCAAACAATTCACATCCCAGGGTCAACTGGGGGGGTCCGGGCCGGAACCTCCACGTGGTGCACCTAGGCAACGGAGGCGAGCAGCGCCTCCCACTCGCCACGGGAGACGCTGCTGCCTGCGGCCAATCCGGCCGGGGTGGGAGTGGCCCTCTAGAGGCCTGCTCCGAGGCTCTCCACGTGTCCCTCTGACTAACAGATGGCACAGTGGGGAGCGAGCGGGGGGCGAGCTGATTGTCTGCGTGCCGACGGTTGGGTGACAGGACGGCCTCCTGTCACCCTACACTCCACCGTCGGAGAAGTGTCGTGATCCTCGCCCCACCCCCCCTTTCGGGGGTCGAGGGGGCCATCTTAAAACCGTAGATGGCCCGGGGTCAGCTGAGGTGCGAGGGATAACCTTACACCCCGGTTACTAAGGCCCGAGACCGCATGCGGTTTTAGTCGGTTCGATCCCGACATAACCACCCCCGATGGCCGACGGGGGTGGTATCCATGGGGATTTCCGCACGATAAAAAAAAAGGTTCAACTGGGGAGCGCGGGATATGCTCTAAGTAATAAGACTTGAGACGGCAGCGTGCGGTTTTTATCGGGTCTGAGTGAGACTTAACCGCGCCTGCTGGCTGACAGGGATGATATATGAAGGAACTTCCGCACGAAAAAAGGAATTTGAAACAGAATTCAAAATCCACGCGGGCGGAGCCGCGGGCAACAGCTAGTAAAGAATAAAGGGGAACGGAGTAGTATACTATCAAGTCAGGCAAATTTCCGTACCTACATTATTGAATAACTAATACATTATGGGCATGTATCGAATAAAATGGGTACCACGACAAATGGACTATCTGACATAAATAGAAATTTTCAATTCGAACCAATAATTCTTGAGATTAGCGCGTTCAAATAAACAGAATTTTCAGCTTTTACGCCTTCTCGCCTACATTACTGCCACGTGACTCAGTAACTATTAGGCCGGGATACAATTTCTATAATGACGGTCAAATCGATATAATTGGAAAAGGTAACTCGAAACTAATGAGCTTACCACTCGACACATCTGTTTATCTATATCGTGCTTAGTGGTTAACGAGTTGGACTTATAATCGAGAGATCCTACGTACGAATTTCTGGCCATTACACTACCGAAAACGTGGCCGTGGGCTTCATGCCAACCATCTGAACACAAACCATAATATAGAAGAAGAAGAAGAAAATAAAGAAAGAAAGAAAACTAACTTTATTTATGAACACAAAACGCACACAGGTTTTTATAAGCAAATACAAAAAAAAATATCACCAACAGACGCAAAAGTCCACGATCCACGACCCACCAACCAATAGACTAAATATAGGCTGTAAAATACGCACAGTCAGTTGAAATATCTCCTAAAACTGAGCGGTTCCACACTACTTCCAAGATGTGACACAAACTAACAAACGAACAATTAACAGAGCAAGTTAAATAAAAACTTATAATAATTCTTACAAAAAAATGTGACCTCAACGGATCAAATTGAAATGGGAACACACAAGAAGCTATCAAATAAAAAAAGAATCATCAAAATCGGTTCACCTAGTCGAAAGTTCTGAGGTGACAAACAAAAACAATACAGTCGAATTGAGAACCTTATTTGAAGTCGGTTTAAAAATTTAAACGATAGTAAAGGTTCGAGAGCAAAAAGTATTGGTTTCCGTCAATTTTATCATCGGTTTATTTATAGCAATGATTTTCCATTTCCAGTAAAAGCGGATTGGTATCGCAGCGACATTAACATAAAACAACGTTATAATTTTGTAGATAATACTTAACTATTTGATGATAAGTATTGACTGTTATTGCTACTACAGGCTTTAATTAAAATGGTTTTCATTTGCGTAGGTACATATTTTAGTAAATATTTTGCTACAATTTGTTCTGAATGCTACCCTGAAAACGATTCTCTTCTCACTTAGGTGTTAATATTTTGTATGCATAGTCAAAAATATTTTTTGGGTCACCTTACACCCTTGTGTTTGAAGATCCGAGACGGCATGCGATTTTAGTCGGTTTGAGTCCGACATAAATACCCTCAATGATCAAAGAGAGTCGCATCCTTGAGGATTTCGGCAAAAAGGGATTCTCTATTTATTCTAGTGAATGTAGTAGGGGGGGAGGGAGGGGGGCTCGGGCACTCCCTGTGAGTAGCGACAATGCCATGAAACAAATTACAACACCACGATGGCAAAATCGACACGAGATAAGAACTGAAAACAACATAATCTGTACAACATACACATACACACATTTGTTTACAAGTAGTTCCTCCATCCATGTTAGAAGAATAACAGCAATCCGAGAAACAAGTTTGTACAGGAGTTGAGTGAGTAAAATAATCAACTTACACCCAGCACCAGGAAATTCATTTATTTAATTAAGACTCTCCTGGGGAATTGTGAACTGTTTCTGAGGCGTGAATTAAGGACTTGTTTTAAAGTCTTATTCTAATGGTGGACTTTAGAGATTAGGTGGATAAGGAGATATCTTGTTTAGAAGTTATACGTATTGTTATGACCGGACTTACAAGGCTTTACTGAAACTGTACTAAACAAGATAAAACAATCAAGTTTGGGTTAGAAAAGTAAATTTTGATTATGACATTTTTGATAACTGACATTTTTTAATTTGCAACTTATTATTTTGTAATTTGAATTTGAATTTGACTTCAAATTCAAAAGTATAATAAATTATCAAACTAAGCCTGACACTGTTATAAACGCCGCACTTTAAAATTAAAAGTACGTAATAAAAATTTATTCACACAATTTTTAGATTTTCACAGCAAGATTAAAAAAAATACTTATTTTAATATGTTCGTTTAGTAAACGTAGGACACCATTTTCTGCTCAGAAACGTTCTCAAAGTATAAGAGCAAATAAACTGAGCTTTTTAGGGGTCCGTGTGGACCAGTTCGTGAAAAGTGAGACATGGTACAGACGCCATCGGTATTAACTTTGGACCTCAGGACCCGTAGACAAGTGTCACGGCGTAAATCGCTAAGGAAACGAATAGATTAGGTCGACCAATCACATCCAAGCTCGTTGCCGGCGTACGATGCGCGTGCCGCGGCGCGGAATCACGAGCTGGAGTGTTCTATTCCTTAGCGATTTAGACTTTTGACACTTGTCTACTGGCCCAGGAGGTTATAAATGAACGATTCTGAACGCAAAAATCAAAAAACGCGAAATCCGACATAGGCTATAGGTATTTCAATTTAGAGATAATGCGTTTAGGGTTCAGCAACTTCTGAGAGCGATTATATACCGCCACACGAAAATGGTGCTTATATTATTTCACGAAATCTTCCCGACTTATAACAATTTATTAGTATTTCCCATTTCATTTCAAAAACCCTGAGTCATTCTTATTTCTAGACATTTTTAGAGTAACTAACGAAAATGGATTTCAGCAACCTTTTAGCTCCTCTATGCAGTAAGTAACAAATCACATACGTTGACACGAAAAATAGTACAAAATGTGGTCAGTTTTTACGTGTTCGCCGCCAAGTGTAACAGCCCACATGAGTGGTAATATGGCTTGTCGGAATAATCAAAAGATACGATATGACACCCCATATAATGCTGTTATAAGTGTTATTATTATAATAAGTCTTCACAAGAGTGAGATTTTCACAATATACGTATCTATATATTTATTTCTAGACTAGTTGTGCCCGGGACTTCGCCTGTGTCGATTTAGATTTTTAAGGTTTTGATTTTTTTTGCGCGGGATCCAATTTTTTTTCAAAAATCCTTGTTACGCATTATAAAGTTACCTTCGTATAAATGAAAGGCCTGTCGATATCGGCTTGGCGGTTTAGATTTTTTTTTTGCGTTGAAGCTTAATTTTTTTTCTAAAATCTATATTACGCCATTACGCTTTATAAAGTTACCATTCTGTCAATTAAAGTCTCGTCCAAATCAGCCAAACTGTTCCAGAGATTACCATTTAAATAGAATAATAGACAGGCAGATACACATACAGACAAAAATGGAAAAAATTGTTTTTTTTTTGTAATATGTATCGCGCATAAAAGACACTTCAATTTTATTCACATGTATGTGACGAAATCTCTTTTATACCCTCTCGACTCTTCAATCGTTAAACGTGAGGCATAAAATATACAGAACCCTTTTACGAAGAAATCAGTTCACACCTCCGCTAACTAGGCGTTCAGTTTGTGTGTTTTACAGCTCAGTGGAGCCGGGTGCGTCTGTTTTTTCAGCCGCTTAGCTTCGATCATTACCAGCCTGTACAAAGAGACCTGTTTGTACCTTTATGGGAAGGAGGTTAGTGCTTTTAAAGTACAGAAATCACATCAAATGGATACGTATAGAAGCGCTTTGCTGGCACGTTCATCATGCGTACAGCTAAGGAGTGGAATTCCTTGCCTGAGTCTATGTTTCCGGAAAGCTATAACCTGAGAGTATTCAAGTCACGAGTGAATAGGTTCCTTTTAGGCAAGCGTGATTCATCGTATACCACATCGTCACTTACCATCAGGTGGTATTGAGGGCGAACTTAAGCCTATCATGACTAAAAAAATATTTTTCTAGTCTTAAAAAAGTATCCCATTTAATTTTTTAATCGTGGCAATCCTTACGGACACCCTCCAAGCTGGACAGGGGACGGTTATGTCGGATATGAACCGACTAAAACCGCAAGGTGTCTCGCCGCATCGGCCTGCGTGGACAAGAAATCTGTGCTCTATAAAGGGCTTTTATTTTTTTCATGTGGAAATTCAAAATCGCCGCGAGTCATCGGAGGTGGTTGCAGTGTATATAAGAGTTTAGCAATACCAATGAAGTTTAAAGGCCTAAGTAAATGTAGGATTTAAAATCCCGTGACAATAGCAAGGTTATTCAGAGAGAGTTCACATACATGATACCTACTGCTGTGGTTTGTAATCAAATAATATAATTGCGTTCGTCACTGCCTCCCACACTACTTGTTGATCGAATTTCGGTCAGACTGACGTTTCACTGTGGTCTGTGGGGAGTGAAGTAATATTACAGAGTCACAGTCCACGCTTTGACTTCAATCGTATTACCATATATGTATGTAAGTATTAGTTCTGATCCTAAATTGAGAATTGCCATAACATAAAACATAAACTCACGCCTATATCCCCGAAGGGGTAGGCAGAGGTGCTAGCACCCACATTTGGCCAGTTTATGTTTAGGTCCCAATGTAATAGGTGGCGAGCCTATTGCCATTAACCGGGCACTTATAAACCTGCGATAAATATACACATAACTTCGAAAAGCATCGAAAAGTCATTGGTGTGTGCCATGGTGAACCTGGGATCGAACCCGAGACCTCGTCTTAGCAGTCCATTACGAAGACCACTTAGACCAGTGCCGATAGACTTTGAGACAAAATAAATTTATAGTAAGATGAAACCTGTTGTAAAAGGAAGAGAATATAATAAAAATGATAGGAAAAATAAATTACGGGCGATCTGAGCTCGGGAAGGGGGGAGGGGGGTGAGTTTTAAGGGTAAAAACGGTTTATCTCGATTTCCGGCAAAACTACAAGTCCTATGGAAAAAAGTTAAATGACAAAGTTGTAGGTAATAAAGAGACCTACAACTTTTGTATTTACACTTTTTTCACATAACCTCAAAAAGTATGTGAAAAATTCAAATAATCAAGTTTTTGGTTTTTTATTTTTATCTTAAGCAAAACAAATTTTTTTTCCACGAAATTTGGTGAAAACTTAGCTTTTTATGTCCCAAAGACATTGTAATTTTTTTGATTTGAAATACTCTTTTTTTCAGCTTATTTTGACTAAATATCGAAAAACCACCCCAATTTTCAATCGAAAAATCTCACGTCAAAATATCAGCTTTTTAAAAAAAGTCAAAGAGTTTTTTGTTCTTTGAAATCTCTTCTTTCTGATAATGTAAAAATATATATACATTGCTATGGTAAATGTTCTCAGAAAATGCAAAGAAGAAAAACTCGAATTCGAAATTAACATTTTTGTATTTAGTCATTTCCTCGCTGAGGTGGGATGAAAAGTTACATGTTGCACTATAACTTCATGGTTGCACTCGAGTGCAAAGATTTTTCACCTTGTGCACTTTTGATTCCCTCGCTAAAGCTCAGGGTTCTATTTTGTGAATCGCTCGCTGCGCTCGTGATTCAAATAATGAACCCTTCGCTTGCTCGGTCATCAAAACTGAGCACGCGAAGGGTTCTAAAAATTGAACCCAGATCTTTAACGAGGGAATCAAAAGTGCGCAAGGTGAAAAATCTTTGCACTCGAGTGTAACTATGAAGCTATAGTGCAACATGTAACTTTTCATCCCACCTCAGCGAGGAAATGACTAAATACAATAATCACAAAATAGAAGCTTCCAATCAAGATTTAAGGCTTCGATGAACAAGACAGAAGTGATTTTTTTTGCAATGTGCATGCATTCACACAGTCTATTAAGACAGGCAAAGCCAGGTTATAGTAATACATTATAAAGGTTCCACTGGAAGTATTTATAAAGCTACTTCCTTTATAAATACATTCAGCCCATCAAATTTTCATATATTAATCATTCATGAGCCCATTCCTGGGCACAAATTTATATGGGACCTTTTCGAAGGTATTCTGAATCGATTACAAAAATAATTACGCAAATCGGCCCAGAGATCTCAGAGTAATATATACATTAAAATCTACCTTAAATTTAGATTCATCTATCTTTTGGAGAATATCATCTTCCGGTTTTCCGTATATTTTTATTATTAAACCGTTTTATTTAAATCGACCTGTTTGTTAGGGTCATAATATCTAGTAATTGAAAATTGTCGTCCTTCCTGTAGACGGATTTTTCTGATATTTGGCCCATAACATATCTTTAGTTCTGGTAATAATACAAGTTAATCTGTTCTGTATCATTGTAAATCCAAAATGGCCGCCGCGCCGCTACAAAATGGCATGCATTTTTCCACAACTACCGCAATATGGATAACAAATGAAAGGGCTTGAGTAGTAGGATATAGTTTACTGTGAAAAAAAAAGCCAATATGGCCGCTTTTAGTCCAAAAAAGCGTTTAACTTAAATTATTATTTACTGAATTTATTTCCTTTTTAACTCACAGAAAATGTTATTTAGAGAAGAGCGTACTATATCGTTGCTTAAATTCATGTCTACTTCTTTGTTATTTATAAATCGAGAACGCGCGATTAAATAGCATTTAGATTGGGCATTTTATTTAGCTAGCCGAAATCGGATACAAATGGAACATCCAATCACTTACTGAAAATGTCACGAAAGGCGATTTAGAAGCTTTTAGAAAGGATCGCTGGTCGATGAGAGTATATCGAATATCGCCAACGAAAATAGTGTAAAAGGCTCACCTCACAGCAATATTATAGTCAATTATAAAACACACAAAATTCTAATGTGGCACTTTTTGAAAAAATATGTATGCCGCCGTTTTGATTTTTTACACACATATACTTACGTCTTTTTCCCTGCGGGGTAGGCAGAGCTTACAGTCCGCCGCCGTTTGCTTCTGTCCTTGCATACTTTAATTTTTTGTTAACTAGGTAAATATACTTCCCAATACTGAATACTCGCGCAATAAAGACGGATATAACAAAATTGTTTCAAGTGTTTAGTAGTTATTTTTTGATTTGGCTAATCTTGGCTTTTGTTAAAGGGACTGTCTGTTGACCTCCCTACTCTGAGAGGAAAGCCCACCGTCTCATCCGTCAGTAGCAGGCTGTACCGGAATGCTGGTGAGGTTGGCTCCTGGGTCCTGAAGGTCATTTTGTAATGAGGAATAAATTAATAAATAGAAATTGCCACAAGCAGGTCCCAACTAACACACCACAAGTTGCCACAAGCAGTATACATGTCTGAAGAAAAAAAAAGAAAATTCATTCAAAATATTCAAAACCGTTCGAAATCTAGAATATTATTTAAAAATCACTCAAAATATTCAAAACCGTTCGGAATCTAGAATATTATTTAAAAATCACTCAAAATATTCAAAACCGTTCGGAATCTAGAATATTATTTAAAAATCACTCAAAATATTCAAAACCGTTCGGAATCTAGAATATTATTTAAAAATCACTCAAAATATTCAAAACCGTTCGGAATCTAGAATATCATTCAAACGAGGATGATTCAAATTAAACGTTCTATTTTCATTTCACAGTGAACTATAGCTATTCTGCGCACAGTGACGTGTTTATTCAAGGGCCTGGAGACGTCAAATCAAATCCACAGCTCAAACTTGATTATTGTGAGTCGCGATTTGCTGAGTTTGTGTATCTACGTGACGGCGGACGACTTCATTTAGAGAACGGGGTGAACACTAAAACTTTAGACTTGAGACATTTTGGTAGTATTAACTTTTAAACTTTCGCGTTCCATGATTAAACTAATATGTAAACACCTGTGAGTGTGGTATGTGACGGTACCTGGAGAAAAAATAATATAAAAAAATGTCGGAAATGTGCGGGTAGATGAACAACCTCACGGACTCGACGACGGAGGGCGTGCGCGGCTGAGACAGTCAGCCTGTGACCACGGCCGGTGTAACCTGGTCGAAACGTCAGGCATTCCAAAGGTATGTATATACCTATACCATGATCGCGTTAATTCCCGTTTACATATTAGTTTAATTTTGGTAGTAGTTTTCATTGTGGCTATTAAGTATATTAAAATATCATTAAATCACCTTAATACTACCGTGCTTTGATGGTGTCGGTTCTCATAATATTTACTTAGATAGCAATAAAGGTTCAATAAAGCATAGTGCCCTGGAGAGCAAGTTAAGCCATCTAACGTGCTCTCCAGGGCACGGTGCTTGTTTGCTATCTAAGTAGATATTTTGAGAACCAACAGTATCTAAGCACGTTACCATAGTATACGAACATCTATGGCAGTCTGTTGTTACGGGTAAGAGCCTTAAAAGGTCAACAACTTGTTCATTTAAATAATTTTGATATCGGCTGTGGATTGTGGAGTAGTTGTTTCATGAAAAATATTGAAATTCGGTAGCTTCGTAGTCAGATTGAAAGTTGATTCCATATGAGTAGAGAAATGCCTCGAAAGATTTTAGCAAATAAACAAATGACAAGCGGTTACTATAGCTTACGTGTACATGCGAAACTTAAAATAGGATGAGAAGTTTCGCCTCGTAAGTTATACTTCTTATATGAAATAATCATAATATACCTAATAATGAGTACTAACTCTTTGGACCTAAGCTCTCTGTCTCAAGCAGATATCGCGATAAAGTTGCGTCGTAACACCCCAGAGAATAAGAAGAACACAAAATATCAACTCAATTCCCCAATTTTCGTAGTTTCACGATACAGCGTGGAAGAGTTTACGAACTTTCAAAGTGGGTTCCGCTTATTGATTTACCGGATCGAAGCGCCCTAAAGAGGTTTGTTGAGGACTTACAAGATAGATTGAAGGGAAACTTTGAGCTCTCACAACAAAAACTTGGCCCAACACAATTAAATGTTGGTGAAAAACTTGGCCGTGGCCACCGGGAGCCTTTTAATAAGGCAAATCTGGTTTATTGTTACCTCTTTCGGAAGTAAAAGGGTAAATATATCGATCAGAGTTGGGAGGTAAGTCGAAAATCAACACTGCATAATTGAGATCTTCGTGGTATGTTAGTTTCAGATTCACGGCATTTAAAAACATAATTTTCATTCATAATTTTCAGTCATGTTCACAGGAATTTCTTTCCCTGATGCTCAGGACCCAAGACGGCGTGCGGTTTTAGTTGGTTCGAGTCTGATATAACGCCGCCGCTGGTCAGTTAAGCTTTTTACCGGAGTCTTCTCAGGCCACGGTCGCGTTTCAAACCTGAAGTCCATTTTCTAAACAAAAGTTTTTTGACGTTTTGTAATTACCGTTTAACGGTCTATACAGAATTAACGAGCTCCAAAAACAATTTACGTTCTATTGATGCTTATTTATCATCATGAGTCGTATAAAACTGGACACGCACCATCTCAAAGCATAGTACCAACTAAATGAAATATATTTACCCCAAAATATTTTCCCCGTGATCTGTACACAATAGAAAATGAATACTGCATGAGTACCAAGCGCCCTTGTTTCCATTTGATAGACGTCCCTACGAAGGGCCTCATCGTTTATTCATGGAGTCAAATACCTCAGAAGAAGGCGAAAACACGTATTAATTGAATAATACATGGATATTTACGGAGAATTGTGCAAATTTGGATACAAGAGGTACGAAATATGCTTATAATCTTATAAATCACTTTTGGAATGGATGTTAGAAGTAAGATACTAAGCAAGAATAATAGTCTTACTGGTGGTAGAATTTGATGGCACAAAAAAAAACGGCCGGGTAGGTACCACCGTGCACCATTGCGAAAAACCCTCCATAGTAATCCAATCTCGGTTGGATTGCGTTCAGGAGTCAGCAAGTGCATAGCTGGGCAGGGGGGATTGTGGTCGCAGCACCGGTGGACAATCCTCTTTTGATGAGGTCGTCAAGATGAGTGCCACCATTGCATTGTTAACATGGTACGTGTATGTAATGGTGACCCTCTTTCCTGAGACTTTACCTTCAGCTTACCATCAGGCGAGGTGAAGTCAAATTGACGTGTCCTATATAAAAAAATCTGTGTGTGTGTGGTGTGTAACCCGAGGAGATCTTGATGCCGGAGACGGCCTGGGTCCGCCGATCAGCGAGGGAAATAACTTTAGGGCTATCGTAAGCCCCGGCGCTAGAAGACACTAGATGGTGTGCGGTTTTGGTCGATTCGTGCTTGTCTGCCACCTACGTAGTATAAAAAAACAAAATATATTAACTTTCTCCTCTAAGAATCATAATACTATTAAAGATCAATATTGATACATAACTTAATCGGAAAAAGTGAACAACCAGGACGAGACTAATTAAGCATACTAATTGCCTTAAAATTTCATTCAACATTGATACATGTTCTAATATACTAAAGTCTCGGCAAAAGTAGCTTAACACAGCCACTTTTTGTTGACTGTACATAAAGGTAAACCTAAAAAAGGATATAAAAAACAATAACAATCGAATAAGATACACTTAACTATTCCTTACGGCACACCCGCCATTCGTTACCTCACAGAACAAAATAAGTGTCTCGAAAATACATAGGCGTTGTAACTCGATGTTTTCGCCTACCATTTGACGGAGAATGGGTAAATGACCCATTTATCAGCATGAGTAACTACAATCTTGTCACCGGGCTGAAGACGCACGATTGATTGTGGAGCGATAAACTTGGAGCGTATACTATGTAAATGGAATACCATTTGTTGTAAGATTTCATCTCTTGGTCGGATTTTCAGTACTTATTAATAGCTTCTTCAGGCTTTTTTTACCTGTTAGATATATTTGAGCTGGTAAGTTGACTTCTCTTCAGCTTGAGTGACGTATTAAAAATGCTAAGGTAGATATAGCATTTGTTACGGATAGTTCAATCCTCAAAAGTTCAACAATTGGTTTAACTAACGGGATGTGGATGTCAGATAATAGTCGTTTCATGAAAAATAGTCTGGAATCGGCTTATTTTTGTGATTAGTGTGTCAACGTTGTACCGTTCACGATAGGAAAGCCGGCACTATAGCCACGTACGTTTTTTAGCAGGTAAGGTCATAGTTAAGATATATACGGTACTTGGGTAGTGAGTCACAATGGTAAAAGTAATTTCATAGGACCTCTCGATCGTCAGACTGACTCCTTAACTTTCCGAGAGAGGCTGCACAGAGCTCTCCCGGACGGCGGTGGGCGCGTCCTACATGAGAGCAGCCCTGGGGTTGACGGATGGAGCCGCCTGTCACCCTAGCACGAAAAAAAAGGCTGACTCCTTAACAACTAAGCTACTGAGACACACAAAACGTGTATGGTGTTTCCATAATCATTTTAATACATCCTACCGCCATAAATAAGGTATGCGAACCTTTTACATGCCCCGTCGATTAAAAATTTAAATGGATGCATTAACTTACTCACATTCTGACAGTAGCAGGAAGAATGGATTATATATTATACCAAACCTTAAGGGAATATTCTTGATAGAACGAGTATATAAATATAATAATACTGTATAAGAAAACATGAAAGGAGATGGAAAATGGTGGGCCCAAATGTAATAAGTTGAGATATGATCTAAAAAATTAGTCATATTTTTGTATCTTAGAATATGAAAAATCACCTCAATTCTCAATCTGGAAGCGGAGAAATATGAGAAAATAGTTTTCGTGAGATTATCGATTGAGTAATCGATTACATAGTTACGAAAATAAAACAGTTTGCAGTAAATAATTAACTCAAAATAATTAAATGCACTATATATACAAGTACATGCAATATAGTGCATATAATTACAGTCACATTATACTGAAAAACCAATAATAATGATTATTGATTTCATATCGATTCAAATCTCTCATTATATTACCTATTTTAGTCTATGTCACTGACATGACAAGTCAGTTGCCGACCGTTTTTGTTTGCTCACTCGTTTCGTGTTTTCCGATGCGTTTTGAGTACTTTCCCGATTATTCGTCATTTTTTACGACTACTGCTTTGTATTTTACGGATTCTGACCCTGCCTACCTTGTACGACCCTTGCTTTCACCTTGGACACCGAACATCACTCACACGTTCGACTTGGAATTGTTATTTTGGATTTTACCGTCGGTTTGTGGATTGCATAGTAGTGAAACTATAGATCGCTGTGTGAATTGTGGGATATCCACTGATCACTGCAATACACTGGGCCGACGACCCTTACATGATGAAACAATTCTGTCCGTGATTCGGCTATAGTAATGCATTACTGCAATTGTATTGTAGGTAAACGAACTGTAGGCTGTTGCGCTCATATAATGTGCATTATATGGTACCTTAGCTGGGCTAGGTACCAAGATCATATAGTACCTACCATCTGCACAATTTCTAGACGACATTTTAATTATTATAATAGAAGGCGAATAGAACTATATTAGGTACGTGTTTTTACTTTATTTTAGACATCCTTTCCCTATCTCCTCCTACCTTGACGTTCATTCATAATTATGATTTTTCAAACATTTTCTAGTAAATATAATAAGTATTAGTGCAAAAGAACATATTTTGCACTTCAGGAATCAGCTGTTAGTTAAAGATTGTAACATAACCTCACTTTTACATAATCTCTTATATCTCTGTTCTCAGATTGATAAAATCCGCAGAATTTTCAGTGAGAGGTTGATAATATATAAGCTATTAATTGACACTACTTTCATCTTCTTACAACTAGGCCCAAGATTGTATGTAATCATTTCAGTCTCCTTTCTTTCGAATAGTACGATACGAAACGAGAGACTAAAAATCCCTTTTGAGTGCCTCTGTGACGTAGCGGTAGTGCATTCGACTGCTACGACAGGAGGCGTGGGTTCGATTCCCGCTCAGTGCAAATATTTATATTATGCATGAATTTTTATGTCTATGTGTTCTATGTATAATATGTATGTAGGTATTTACAAAAAAAGGTATATAAGTATGTTTATCCGCATTCTAGAACCCATAAGACAAGCTAGTTAAGCTATGCTTAGCTTAGGTCTAGAGAGTGTGTGTAGAATGTCGTAGAATATTTATTTATCTATTTCTCTAAATACAGTCTAAGTATAATATTTCAATTATATTATGTTGATTCAGTGTTTGACCAATCGTATTTGTTTTCACATCAATAATACCGCGTTTGCACAACAGTTTCATCAATACTATTGACCGGATCGCGATATTATATTGACTGTCTCCAGTCTCTCGCTACGAGATATACGATACGCTTATTATTCGAATGTAATTCCGTGCTCTCCTTAAAGGCCCCAGGTAGTAGGTAGGTGTCAATTAAATAAAAATGATTATCTATCCAATACCCTCAGATATTCTTCATCTCAAGTATGGCAATAGCACACACCCACAACTATAAGATAAACACATATATATTACATAAACCGATCGTTCCCACTCTAGAAATTGCTTTTCGAACCGAATTTGTCCCGATTCATCACCGGAGTAGTCCCTGGCGGGCCATAAAGGAAATTTGGAGTTGGAATTAATGGATTATCCGATTTCCAATGATATCGATTTGTTTCTACGGCAATCGCGAATACTATAATGAATTTCTATCTGTTACTAAGCGTTTCATTCACTTTTGTTAATTCCCTAACGGTTGGTTCGATTAAAGAATCGCAGTCAGTGGACCATTGATGTCGTGAGAACGTAAAAACAATGGTCTACTCACTTTAACTGCAAAAAAATTGATTTGAAATGTGATCACAGACAAATTAATCATCTAACCAGCCGCGGTCGTTGTCCTGTATGCTGTTACAAGATGGCGGCCACCGGGGCAAGGATTACAATCTTGCAAAGTTGGATTTACTTACTTAATATATAATATTAGAAAAAAATTATTCTCTGGTATTTGCACATTGACACTTCAATGGATTTTTTTTATATAGGACACGTCCAAATGACTTCACCTTGCCTGATGGTAAGCTAAAGGTAGTATCAGGACCGGGGCCACCACTACATACACTGGTAGTACTATAGTGGCGGCCCTCAGCTTTCCACACGAAAAGGTATTATCAAAATGAGATATTAAGTCGACACCCGTTTTACTATAATATATACAATAAAAAATGTTCAACTACTTCCATACATTCCCAATGATAAAATTAGTGCAACTAAACACGAAAGTCAATTACAAAGAGGTAGTAGCGGTAAGAAATGGGATGCAGGCTGTGATTTCATTGAAAGCCCATAAATTACGTTACCGCATTACGGTTTGATGTTGTAGTGTTGATGTAAAGCTTAACAAGAAGTGACATACATAAGGAAAAAAGGTAAAAAAACATCAAACTCCTCGTCTTATTTTTAACCGACTTCAAAAAAGGAGGAGGTTCTCAATTCGACTGTATTTTTTTATGTTTGTTATCTCAGAACTTTCGACTGGGTGAACTTTTGAAGATTTTTTTTTGATAGCTGGCGCTTCAGCCAAATCCGTAGTTAAGACTAGTAAAGCGGACACCAGACTCTGAGGTGAAAACTTTGGATGCGACTGGGATTAACGCTAGGTTGAAGAAGAAGAAAAGACTAAGTAAAACCCGAGTGAAACTCTGTCACTCAGGTAAGTTTTTTAATTAGTACTCTAAAACTAGAGATAGCTACTAGTAGCTTGTATGAAATAACCTTTTCTATCTAATCTTAATACCAAATGGTCAGCTATTACGGTTCAAAAGATATACAGCCCTGTGACAGATAGACGGACAGCAGTCGTAGCATTTTTGAGGTTTAATTTATGGCAACCTCCCTTGGGTTTGGGTTTTCTGTTATGATAGTGGCACGTATTCAGCGAATATGTCTACTAGCTAGTTATTATGTTTTGAAAGATATGGTAAGTACGAACGAATGGACGTCGTGAGGGTTTCTCAATACATTTAAACAAAGAGTAACGAATTGTAAAATGAATGCAATAATTGTTTTGGCAGCGAAAGGAGTAGATTATATTATGCAGTTATTTATTTTATTACAGACCATAAAATTGCAAATAGACATATTCATACACAAATATTTGCACTGAGCGGGAATCGAACCCGCACTCCCTGCGTAGCAGTCACAGGCACTACCGCAGCTACGCCACAGAGGCCATAAGTAAGTAAGCTCTGGCTACTCTATTTACTGGCGGGCACACAACACGATGGTTATTATGGCCGTGGTCTTCTTAGGGAGATACCGTCGTGTCCTACCTCCATTATATTTGCAAAGATTACATATTATTCGCATAACATTTCTATCGTATAGAAATTAAATTATATATTCGTTATCATTTTGTAAGTAGTTAACTAAAGTTATGGCGACTTAGCTCACCCACGCCAGTTCTTACTACAACATCAAATTAAAATACGCCAACGGAATTCCTTGTGAAGTAATCTCCTATTTCCAAAATGTAATTAAAATTCCTACTGGAGTATTAATGTTTTCGTATGAGAATGTTTCAACAGTAAATTTTGTAATCGTTTTAATCATTTATTTTATTCTTAAGGCTGAAATACACTACACACAAAATCCTTGCACGTGGTTTTTTTTATCGTGCGGAAATCCCCAAGAATCCCCGCCAAAGTCGAACCGATTAAAATCGCACGGTGTCTCATCACATCGGCCTCCGTGGTTAGGGAATCCCAGAGACCTCGACCGGCCTTGACCGCCAGTATAGGTGACCCTGACGTTGTTGGGGGATTAAATTCCCCATCCCCTGCAGGCGCGTGGAAACACATTTACATGGCGAAAAGTACATCTCTACCTTTTATTAGTCCAATAATCGTTGAGTATGTGTGCGGCGATCTTTAACAGTAGGGTTTTACAAGAAGTTTCAATTTGTTAATACATTGTTGGGTGAGCCTACTTGCAATTCCACTTTACGACCGGCTCATTTTAGGCTCACTCATTTACGAGACGTTAAACTGAGTATGTGCAAATAAAAGCTAGCTGAAAAGGTCAGCTTTACGTAACAATCAGTGAAACCTTTTTCTTGTACCAATATAGTGGTAAACTATTACCTGATGAAGGTAGCTTCGCACCTGGAGAAGGATCTAGGTTGCTGTTAACTAACTACTTAACGTAATAAAACTTAACCAGTAAATGTTACGTTTTCAAAAAGTCTTGACTCTCAACATATAACTTTTATTTTAGCGTGAAAGTTTGTCAATCTATTTGGAACTATACTGAGATGGTTCAACAAATTCAGTAGTGTGGCAAAAAAAAAGGCTGTGACTGTGGGGCACCTCGGCAAACGATGAGTCACCTACTGGCGTGCCCACTGTGCCCTAACACCTGCACAGTTGCAGATTTAAACGGAGCAAGCGAGGAAGCGATCAATGTCGCCAAGTTTTGGGCTGAGCACATCTAATACTTTAAAAAAATGCCATCGATACGAAAAGAGAGAGTTGAAAGTTGGTACAGGGATAGTGCTAGTATCTCGTTTGATATCAATAACTATATCAAATGGGTATAAACAACTGGCAGTCTTGTCCCTCCGTGGCAAACTCTTCCAGGCAACCATTTATATATATATATATATATATATAGATTTTTATAGATTTTATTTGCCTAGTGTGGGGTCACCGGCAATGAATGTAACCTTTGTGTATTTTTGGCAATAAATTATAATTATTATTATTATTTATAATCTACAATAACAATAACACATTGGCTACTTTATTCCTTGAATTGCCATGGGTTGCGGAAAAAGTAACAGAATTCGCGGGCAACTGCTACACAACAAAACACATTTTTTTTATATTTTATTAGGATTAAAAAGTAAGGTGAAAGAGGTGAAACTAATGGCTGTATATACTCTCAAAGGTAAGGTCACTTTTGGAGCGGCCACCTATCTAGGGTCGGACCTGAAACAACATTATCTTACCGCTAACAGCTGACCCATCACACATTCTAGGTACCTACTAAAATAGGGTATTTAACGTACCTATAACATCACGAATCGTATCACCCCATAAAACTTTATAACCACCACATATGATTCGCAAAATGCTGGTGTTTTAATCTTAAAACTCAATTGAAATCGTAAAAACGACCTCGGCGCGACCCATTCAATACATCTGTGCTCAATGCTCACGGTAATTTACGTTTGCAATACCCTTTAGAGTATTAGATAGCAAAATATGGGGTTTTGTCGAAGATACTTCAGCGCTCTTTTTGGTTTATAAATTGATCATTTTAGGGATTCGTAAAGGGTAGGTAAAAATGGAAGTTTCTGTCACCAGGTTGTATTGTGAACTGTGATAACTAGATAGCTGAAATTTTCAAATGGTAGTTGCTTCCGTAAACGTCAAGATAAGACACTTCAGGAGGAGAACGCACGGGACAGGGCAATCCGGTCTTCAAAGTGTAAGTTTTAAATACAACTAGAATTATCGCTGGAATAATTATTAAACAGTTTTTTTTAACTTAACCTGTTTGTTTGGGTCAAATCTAGTAATTGAAATTTTAACCCCTTTCAGTTGTCTGATTTGCCTGATATTTGGCAGAAGTCTTTAGTTCTGATGACAATACAATTTAAAACTGTTTAAGTTAAAAAAGATTTTTTCATAATTTATTTTTGTTTAAGCATAATAAAAAATTCACTAAGATATTATCTTTGAAGACCATAATATAGAACCTCTACGATAAAATTGCATTAAAAAAAATAGAATACTTATATGTTTGCAACAAAATCATGTAAGTACCATTCTATAGCTATGTGCTTTTTATAGACATGTTTTTTCGTCTATAGTTCTACGAGTATAAATTGCAAATTGCTAAGAATTGAATTATAATTATGCCAATGCCGAAATCTATTGATCCATTCATCTTTAATTTAATAAACTTTAGTACCTATTATAAAAAACCTTTGAGGAAGTATTTTACCTTTATAATATGAAAAAAAAAGTTGAAAATGTTTTGAGCGGTTCTTCCCAAAATACATTGTAATTTGTAATGTAATGGTGCATGAAAAAACTAAATATTATTTGTTTAGTACTAAGTACGAACTTAATGTTTTGTTTATTTCAAAAAGGAATCAACGGTGCAACTCGCACTTGACCTTTAGAGTCCAAAAGGTCAAGTGCGAGGGTAGTCGGTTGAGAACCTTTTTTAGCCTCATTGTGAAATTAAGCTTAGAGATCTATCCGCTAGGTCCTAAAGGGCCATTTAGGACTTTATTTAAGTAATAGACCTTCGTCTGCGTCAATTTAATACCTTTTCTTTAATTTTTTGTAAGTGAAGTTACTGTAAGTAAGCCGCGGTAGCCTAGTGGTCTGGGTAATGGACTGCTGAGACGAGGTCTCGGGTTCGATCCCAGCTTCACCATGGCACACACCAATGACTTTTCGATGCTTTTCGAAGTTATGTGTGTATTTATCGCAGGTTTATAAGTGCCCGGTTAATGGCAATAGGCTCGCCACCATACATTGGGACCTAAACATAAACTGGCAAAATGTGGGTGCTAGCACCTCTGCCTACCCCTTCGGGGATATAGGCGTGAGTTTATGTTATGTTATGTTATGAAGTTACTGGTAGGTAGTCCTGTTAATCCAGATAACTTTTTTTTTATACCATTTAGGTGGCAGACAAGCACACGGCCCACCTGATGGGAAGCGGTCTCCGTGGCCTATGGACGTGTGCAACACCAGGGGCATCACACTCGCGATGCCTCCACGTGGTGCACCCGGGCAACGGAGGCGAGCGTGCCTCCCACTCGCTACGGGTGACGCTACTGCCTGCGGCCAATTCGGCCGGGGTAGGAGTGGCCCTCTAGAGGGCTGATCTGAGGCTCTCCACGTGTCGCTCTGACTAGCAAAGGGCACAGTGCGGAGCAGGTGCTAGCTGATACTCCACGTTTTATAATGTGAAAATTCATACTCAGATTACGTACTCTTCAACAAAACAAGTAGCTTGTACTAGTAATATTGGCATACTTTATTGTCCTATATAGCTTTGGTATAGAAAAGAATCCTATTACGTCTTCACAAAACTGGCGAAAGAAAAGCCTGCATCGGACAGTTTGACCCAAATTGGCTCCAATATGCCAACAAAACCGAATATCTTCAATGAGTGACAATGACAACCAATCCGTTATCGTTTTGTATCAAGATAGAACCAAATCAAATTTGCGAGATAGGTGAACCTTATCGTTATGATAATAAGATTTACTTTTGATTGTATTTGAGGTTGCTAATTTTGAATTACTGCTTTACGGTCGTCCATCACATAGAACCCTTTTAACGTCTAGTGCACACTATAAAAATGAAACATGGCGTTGAAGATGAGCAAAATGAGACGTTGAGATGGTGTTCGATCATCCTTACGAGATTCAATTATTTTTTAAATTGATGGTGAAAAAAGACTGAATATTATGTACTGTCCAGGGGCGGCAGTCTCGACATTTATCGCCTTAGCTACCGAATTCGGTCGCTAAACTCGTAGCGACGACGCAAAGATAATGCTATTTGGTAGTCTCTACTTTTCAAACTTACGATTTTTGTCGGTATCTTAACGAATATGATCGCAAACTTAACGATTTATCGGTATGTCCATATTGCTGACCATCCTAAAATGTACAGACTACCGTTTGACGCAAGGATCGTTACTGCAACCGATGTTTGTCGCTATCTTAACTTGCGATTTCTGTAGCAAAGCCGTAGCGATAATTTTCGAAACTGCAGCCCCAGTTCACCTAGTAAACAGTAATAATAATTATGACGGGTTTTGTAGTCTAGCGCCTTCGACTGCTACGACAGAGGGTGTGGGTTCGATTCTCGCTCAGTGCAAATATTTGTATGCATGAATATTCCTATTTGTAGATATAACGTTTCGATCGATATGATTGATTGCAATTGATAAAGTAGAACTGCAGATATGACCATAAATCTTTAACAACCTCCGAACGGGCGGAGCCACGGGCATTGACTAGAATCAAATAAAATGATGATACAAAATACCTTTTCGTTGTTATAATAACTATTAAAAACAGTTTCTCAACAATTAAATACCAGGGCATCGTTAGCAACGAAAGTACAGACTTGAGAAGTTCAGACTTGAAGTATGAAGTATCTCTAATAGTAGTGCGACCATGTTTTAAGGAAAATTTACACAATTAATTATTGAATGCTAATGCTTAATTTGGATGCCATACAAATACTGACGGGATCATAAAAAATATAAGTATGTATATCGGCACTCTAGAAACCATAACATAAGTTAGCTAAACTATGGTTACTTTGGGTCTAGATAGCGCTATGTAGAATGTCGTAGAATATTGCAGTTTATACTTTTGTGACATAGCAAAATAAAAAAAACTGTGAAACTGACAAGTATCTAAATTGAAATGGGGATTCACCTTTCATAAAATATTCTTATTTCTTGATAATCTTACCTGTGCCATACCAATAAGCTATTAAATAATGTCTTCCACATAACTATATATCATAGATAAAGGTTGGTAGTCTGTTAAAAGCAAAAAGTTAGAAATAAAAGTATTCATAAAAATTAAAATAATTTTATTTCAGTTTAACGCGCAATTTTTGTGGCATTCACACAGAATCTTAAATCTTATTCATCACAAGCGTAAATTATTTTGTGACGACAGTTTTTATTCTTTCCTTGATTTATTTTTTCGTGAGCTATTTTTTCTGCACTGTCTCAGTGTTTAGATTTTTTTAATGAATAATGAATATGTAGAATCATGAGATAGATTGAATTTGAAGATAGTTATTGTAAAAACTGGTACTAATTCCATAGCTTTATTAATAATTAGCTCTGCCTGCGACTTCCTCCACGTGGATTGAGACTATTATGGTTTTAATTTTTGTGCGCGGATCTCTTTTCTCTTTTAAAAATAAAAGTAGGTACTTATTCTTAATTATGTCTTATAATATTACTTGTCAAGCAGTGAAATTCCCGTCAAAATCCGCGCAGCCGTGCCATAAATTACCTCATTAACCAGACATTCAAAAAGCTTTTTTGCTAAGTATATTGTATCATATATACACTTATATGCATTTATTTAAAACCTGTTGTTAATACAAATTGAAGTGTCTTCAATTTAATTTATATGTATAGGTTAACATTGAACTCGAAAAAATTTCACAAAGACAAGCGCCTGTAACAAAACTCACAGCAATATTGTGTCATGTAATTTGTCCGGCGTAACTTCCGACGTGTTGTCTCCCTAGTCGGGATGGCATCGGAACTTTTAAATAGAGCTCGAACTTTGTTTGTACCCTAATGGTCGCAGTTTGAAGTTATAATGATGACAGTTAGTACGAGGACTTTTGGTTTGTTATATCTTAGGATTTTTTGATTGATTTTTATCAATGTCAAGTTGGTGCTATGTGACTCTACTAGGATCTTTGAGGTCCAGGTAATCTATTTGCTAGCTGGTACACTTACCGAGGAACTCTGTCATAGGTTTTCTTCATGAAGTTGCAGAGAGGAGAGGTGGAGGGAGGGAGGGGGAAGACAGTTGCTCCCATAAAAGTCAAGATTAGTTAAAGAGTAGGAGAGCGGAATTTGGGTTCCAAAGTAGATACAAACTTTGCATGTACGTGGCGACTCTCATATTAACTAGAATGTTTTCTTTTCATACAAAATATCTGTACTTTAATAGGTTGTAAATATGTACACATATTAATAAAGTCATTAATTTAATTTACAAATTAAAGCTTTGATATTCACAAGGCCGCTGTATTATCAGAAATTAATCGAACTATTCTTGTAAAGATGACGTCATACTTAGAATCAACATTGTATCAACTGAACGATTATTTCGAACGGTTTTAATAAGTCTTCGGTAGTATAGTGGTAAGTATCCCCGCCTGTCACGCGGGAGACCGGGGTTCGATTCCCCGCCGGAGAGATTCTTTTTGAAATTTCTTTTTATGACTTTTTATAATTTTGCATTACTTTTTTTAAAATTTTTCTTCAGTGTTATTATTACAGAATGACAAAGTTTATAATTATTTTCTTGCAACGATAAAATTAATAGTTCACTCTTCATTCATACCAATATAATTTCTATTCATTGGGATTATACCAATTTTAAAGTAGGTATGTTGAACTGGAATATTATATTATGCAGTTGTCATTATGTACTATACCGCTCCTCGAATTTCTCACAAGATTTTTTACCCATAAAATGACAATCATAAATAGCTACACTATAGTAAGCGAACGTTTATCATAATGGCAACACTATATTCCCATATCATCCAGTTTCCTGCCACCCTAAATATGTCTGGCCAGTGTTTATTACTACTCTCCATGTATGGTTGGAATCAGGGCGTGCAAGATTTATTGCAGCCGACAACGGTCCATTTAGACATGTCCGGCGAATGGCCGTAGCGGTTAGTACTGCAGTGCTTTGGAGTTTTAAACAAAGAATAAATAGGTATTATGTAGTAAAAAGAGTAATGATAGCTATTCAGTATATAGTAGCGGTTTTGTCTTAACCATGGCTTAACAATGTATGAAGATAAGTTGACAAAAATCACACCTACACTTTCCTGCCATCCATTCTGCTACCATCGCTTTTCACACACTTTCACAATGCTTCTTCCCAACCCTAATTCAGAATGTCATTCGTCATTCCATAAACCCTTCAAAGTTTGAAGTTAATATAATTTAATTAAATAACGAGCAAAAATTTCCAAAGCATGTTCATTTAAAACAGTTTGGATCGTAGATAGTAGCTGTCTGGTTCGGACATAAAATAGTTTGGGACGCGTGTCTGATGTAATTAAATTTGGAATAGCGTCTATTCCCTGATCGACGTCCCGACCCCCAAGAACTAGAGATTTCCAGTCGAGAGATTTCTCACGAGTCAAACAGTTCGACGGTTACACCGAAGTGCAAGGGACCTAGAACAAAATTAAATGTCCCGATGTGTAATTATAGACCCAAGACGCGTGCGGTTGGTTTTAGTCGATTCAAGTCCGACATAGGCTAGCTAGCGGGGGTGTCCATGAGAATTTCCGCACGAAAAAAATGGTACTCTCAGGCTGGTCTCTAGGACTCTCCAGGACTCTAGGTGGCTTAGGTTGTTTTTTCTGATCAAATATAATTTTTGTGAGTTAGATTAAGTGCCTACCACTTAATCTAATTCACAAAAATTATATTTGATCGGCAGAATCTTAAAAACGGTACTCTCAGGCTGGTCTCTAGGACTCTCCAGGACTCACTCTCGTTTTTTCTGATTAAATATAATTTTTGTGAGTTACTTAGGTTAAATGGTAGGATTTAAAATTCTCTCCAATGGCCCTAAAGTCACTATTGGTTACATTAATTACTGTTTGTCACACTGGTTTGACAAGGTGGTGTGACTACGAGTCGTTACTCGAAAATTCAAGCAAGCGTTCTGAAGGCGATGAACGTAGGCGATCTTGGTGTAACATCTTCTATTTTTCTATTTTCATTTTTATTTCATACATGCTCACCTTTTGCTGACCTTTCTTTGGAACCTCAATTTTATTGATAGGTATACGTAGAAATAATAGTCGCAATAAATGTTACACTACGGTGTAAATCTCGCAGTCCATAAAGCATTACTCCAGCATCCGATTTATCGCGAACCTCACTCGTGGCTCGCAGTAACAAGACGCGCGAGAATAAAACATGAGAACACCTGACCAATGAATAATTTTATTTGCGTGTTTATGTATGAGATGAAGTCAATTTATTTTATCTATTGGATACGCGCTTCTGAGGTACTGCAACAGTGTAGGTAGGTGAATATCTACAATATTATTAACAGTGTATGCAGTGATTTTCTGATCGGAAAAAATGATCATCCAGGACGGGACTTGAACCCGTGACCAGTCCCTTACAGGGGGAATGCTCTGACCAACTGAGCTACCTGGACCCATCCTAGATGCTCCTAGGCTTAGTTCGAACGAATTACGGTAGATGGCTCCACCGGCGCCATAAGCCGTAGAATATATCGGAAAATTTCGAGCATCTAGGATGGGTCCAGGTAGCTCAGTTGGTCAGAGCATTCCCCCTGTAAGGGACTGGTCACGGGTTCAAGTCCCGTCCTGGATGATCATTTTTTCCGATCAGAAAATCATTGGAAATAGTTAGCATGCAATTGCTTAAAATTTCATTCAAGTGTATGCAGTATTTGCAGCAGTATTCGGTATTGGACTTATTCTTCTTGTTATTATTTTAGGTGCTTGTAGGGTTACTGCTTTTATGGTTCTTAGTACGTATAAAGGAGTTGAAGCAGTGATGAATTGCAAGTGAATAGTCCCATTAAAAGTTACTCGTAGGCGATAAACAGATGGCGGGGCGTGGCGGTCAAAAAATGGAGGTGGCCGCGTAGACACACTCTTATTATTACTATCATTACATCGCATTTAGCCCGCGTATGTCTGACAAGCGACATGAGCTATTGCGCGGACAAAATATTAATGCAACCTTATAATCGTACAAATAAGAGTGCGTCGCGATCATTTTGACCGCCCCGCTCTGTCTGCTTATCGTCTTACAGTGCAGGTTTTACATGTTTGTAAATTTAGGTGGGTGATTTTTTTTGGCTAATTTTACTTTAAGACACCTTGTACAGCAACTGAAGCGGGGCAATAGATCTACACATATTTTTTCTATAAAAAGTAACCTTCTTTCTTGGTATTAGTTTGAAAAACTATAGTTTGTTTTGAAGTTGCTTTTAGTTCAGCTGCTTTCCAAACTACTACAACTGTAACGATAGCCATAAATTTTATGCTAACATTTATTGTTTCTCTCAACGTTTTAAAAGTAGATATAAATATAAATATTTTACGACATTCTACCCAACGCTATTTAGACCCAAAGTACCTAAGTTTAGTTTAACAAGCTTGTATTAGGTATAAGTTCTAGAATGCAGATATACATACTTATTTTCTAAAATGCATGGGGATACCAAAACCAATATTCATATTCATGCACACAAATATTTGCACTGAACGGGAATCGAACCCGCGACCTCTGGCTTAGTTGATCGCTCTACCACTACGCCACAAAGGTCGTCAAATATATACATATAAAAAGTACTTGACAGGGGTCAAGGGACACCCGGATGGAACGAAGTTCCTTTCAATTAATTATATATTATATACAAATATATTATTATATACTACCCCACTCCCACTCCCACTCCCACGAGTGAGCACATGTAGCAAAAACAATACAACAGTTGCAAAAAGTGTCGCAACAGTAGCACAACTTTTTGTCTTTAAAGTGTCGTTACAATATTTTGGTCCCAATTTTTTCCGTCTAGCCCCCTTAGCAACGCGCAAAAGGAACTTCGTTCCACTATAAAAATATTTTCATATTCTAAGAAGACTTACTATTACACAGTTCTATGCAGAACAAACGCTACGATTGTATACAAACACGCTGACGTTATTTGCATTTCAAAGTTCTATGCGTTGCCGTTGCATAGAACTAGTGTTTGTCTTCAGGCTTGCGCATCTCGTGTCGATTCAAATCTCAGCTTTGTTTGTATACCACGTTCATTCGCTTGATTCGGTACAAAATTATTGTTAGTAACGTTTGTGACTTCAACACTATTTTTATTAGATAGGCAGTCGATTTTGAGGACAAGAATAGCAATTCTATCGCTATAGCACCTATCTAGAAAATCATTGTCATCTTTGTGATGTCCCGGTTGCATCCGAAACAATTTGGAACCCAGGTTAGGTATGTCATTTCCTGTTCATGTTTTAGTGGGTCGTTCCTCTTCCACACCAAGAAATATTCGGACCATGGTGTGAATCGCGGAATGGCCTCTTTCGAATTGGCTGTTTGACACCAAGATCAAAACAAAATCAAAAGTAAGAGTAGAAGATCGGAACTTGGTTTTCACAAGAGACTATCGGCTCATGCGACATTTTTCTAGAGGTCAATTCGCAGGCTTTTAAATTCTGTGCGTGCGAATCGACTACTAAAAAAAGATTGATTTTTAAGAGGGGCGTTACGCACGGCATGCAATGCAAACATTACAGTGCAAATCGATTTCTGAACCGTACCTATCAAGAGGTGCACACAAAATTATGCTAACCCTACAGCGTATCTCTGTTTTATATAATAAACTGCAAGCTACCTTAGTTTATATTTCATTAATGAGCTCTAACAGCGCATAAGTTAGCGTCTCGTTATGCTGTAGCGTAATAAGGGCTTAATTGCTCTGAATAAGTTTATAGAATTTATGGCGCTGCGATGTTCTAATAACTATGCTTCTATAATTAAATAATTGAGACCCGCAACTTTAATATATAATTATGAAAACTTGTTATAGTACAAACAAGAATAGGTAATATTTCCTGCGTCTAATTAATTATGAAACTGTTACAATGATTAATGAAAATTACAACAAATGACTTGGGTTTAAAGATTTCTAGTAGATAATATGATTAGGTATTGTAACAGCATTTTTATTACGTAGGTTATTTTCATATAAGTAAAAAAAATGTTTGGAATGCATGATATCGGGAAAAAGACCAATCTCCAACTTCGAGATGGCCCCCTTGGGCTTGGAAACTACGGTGTCCCCGTCATACCCTCGGAAAGGGGGGCGGGACCAAAAGCATCTGTCTTCGAAGCAGATGCTTTTTTACCCTCTATCCTGCCACCATTGGAGAATCAATAGGATCTGGGTTGGCAGGCCCTACCAATGTCCAACCCTTTTTCCGAGGGTATGACGGGGACACCGTGGTATCCAAAACCGAATCGCCATCTCGAAGTTGGTGATTAATCCTGGGTCAGCCAGAGTACGTCTTTAGTCGGTTCGAATCCGATATAACCACCGCCGATAACCCACGGGGGTGGTATCCACGGGGATTTCCGCACGAAAAAAAAAATACATTTTATAGTAAGTTGTTGTCTTTTATTTTGACGGCAAGTGTACTACACTAAATAATTCATTGCAGTTCTCTTTGACTAAGTTTATCTACAAGTAGATTCATGGAATAGCAAAAATTCTAGTTGCAGTCTGACCTACATTCAGAGATTGGTGTAAAGCCGTTATATAAAGTGGCTCATCCACAAAGCTGATTGCCACGTGTGTGAGAGTATCTTTGCGATGCAACTGTTCAGCCGTACTGATCGGGTTAGCTTATAGTTTCGATGCGGATAATATCGGGATGAGAGAATTTGTAGAATAAATTTTATACATATACCATTCTAGCTACTGATTCGAGTTTGCTTCGAACTTGCGACTGTCCAACATATAAACATAATGGACCTAAACATAAACTCACGCCTATATCCCCGAAGGGGAAGGCAGAGGCACCCACATTTCGCCAGTTTATGTTTAGGTCCCAATGTAATAGGTAGGAAAAACATCGTGAGGAAACCCACATGTCCTAGAAGAAATTTTGAGGACATGTCCGATTCATCAACCTGCATTTAGGCCAGCGTGTGTGGATTAAGATCTAAACCCTCTCAGCTCTCTTGTTAGAGGAGAGGAGACCCGTGCCCAGCAGTGGGACATAAATGATCCATTACCAAAATTCATACACAAACTTTCGGTACACCCGCGGCGATTCCATTTTTTTTTATAAGATTGTGGTAAGTTTGTTTTCGACTCGTCACAGTAAATATACCTATGCTTTCAAAGATTTTTATCTCAATAAGATTACTGAATAAAGCTGTTATACGAGAAAGGTTTGGAGTGTTAACCCGATAATGTTGAAATGAATTTTATTTTGGAATATATTTTATGTATGCATTGAAGTTACTAACTTATGTGACAAAACAGTCCGATCAGTGCGTTCATTTCGAACAAAAAGACAAACAGCACAAGAATTTAAAATAATATATTTTTGCGTTCAGAGTCGTGCATTATAACGTAACGTAAGTTTTTTTATCTGCAATATACAGTACGTTTATAATAGTGTGTTTTTGAACTACGACTTAAATGATTAATTCCCATTAATTTCAGTAAAATATATTTGACATTTTCAACGAATAATTTCCGTTATTGGATCGTTTGAAACTCATAATAATTAAAACTCAAAACGATTTAATCGGCGAGGAAAACGCAGACTGCCGTGATTAAAAAGTTTGTAGGCGAAGTATTCCTCTTAAATGTGAAACTCTTTAGTAGCTACTTTGATTGGCTACCTAATATTTAATTAATTTGTAGTTAGATTAGGCTTGTTGATAATGGTGGCGATTCTGTTGTGTATTTTCACTAAACTTAACTAAAATCTCTAAACGTTATGGTTGACTCTAAAGCCAATTCAAACGTTATTAGGTATATTTCTAAAATTTGCAAAAATACTTAGGTGCAGGCCGTGGTAATGGTATAAAAAAGTTTTGAAATAAGTAAATTGAGATAAAATAGTAATTAAAATTTAGAGATTTTAGTTAAGTTTAGTGAAATTGCACGTCAGAATCGACACTATTAAAGTACCTACGATAACGAAACCCTCGACGAGAACGATGACCTCTGTGGCGGAGGTTGTGCGTTTGATGGCTATACCGCAGGTCGCGGGTTTGACTCCCGCTTAGTGCAAATATTTGAATGCATGAACTTATCTATTTGCATTGGTCTGGGTGTTGCTATGTATAAAAAGTATGTATTTATAAAAAGTATTTAAGCATGTTTATCCGCATTCTAGAACCCATAACACAAGCTAGTCAAATGCCCTTGTCGTACCAGTCGAATGCATTACCGCTCTGCCACAGAGGCCGTCACACAAGTATCAGAATTGAGAACCTCCTCCTTTTTCGAAGTTTTTAAAAAAATAGATTTCCAACGCGTGCTGGGTATTAGCTATTCTAAATTTAAACTACACGAATTCGTTAGTGTTCTATTAGCTTTTTTTCTGTTTTACGTCGATAGAATCAAAATAGTTTAACCTACTTTTAAAATGCTGACCATTTTTAAACCTTTTACCAACTACAGATCGAATGGCGTTAAAGTTAACTTTAGACCAAATATTTCAAATTATAACTAACCTAACCTAACAATATTTGGTGAGCATTAATCCATTTTGGCAAGCAAAAAGAAGATAATATACAAAACGTACAATTTTATTATTCTGATGTACAGAGTCTTAGGGTATAAAAATTATATATAAATAATAACTTCACAACAAAACAATTACCTATTACTTTACAAGATTCCCCAATAATCTCCTTTGATGGTATGGTCCACTTGGTAAATGTTATCGTTTAAATAGATTAACAACTAAGCCGAGTTTATATATACATCTCTCAGTTCATTTCCTTGAAACTCAGTTAACATAAACCCAACGTATTGCTAAGTAAGTACCCACTGAATATTTTGCTTTACTAAATTGAATGAGGTCTACCGCTACTATGAAATGGTAAGTGACTTCGAGTCGACTATTTTACACATTCTGCACTCATCCTCTTAGCCTTATTATTTTCCAGTAGGTATAAGCTAACCAGTTTCGCTTGAATATTGAGTGAACACTATATCTATTTGAAAAGATTACAATATTTTTATTACAAGCTTTCGGTTGTCTGAAATCAGTAATCAAATCTTGCATGTTAAATTTGACACACATCCTGGTTTCAGATTGAGATCCAAATTTTGCACGCATGTGTAGGGTAGACCGGGGGCAATAGAACCAGTTTCGAAATAATGACCTATAACTCAGAATCTAATGCCACCACGTAAAAATCACTTTGGATGTTACATTGTAGTCTACTTGGCTATAACAATCTACAAAATAATTTTCATATTTTCGCATCAGAATGGTATAAATTGAGTTTTTGTTCATGAAGTCCTTGTGTTACAATTGACCCCTAGTACGGGTTAATTGTACCAGAAAAACAAAGGTAAATAAAAGCCAAAATAATGTCATAATCAATCAGTATTTATTATTAATTTCTTAAGACGAATCAGTCTGTTACGTTACATCAGTCTTAATTGTAGAGACTCGTATTTAGACTAGACAAAGCTAGCATTTCAGTTGAACTAAACGTATTACAATAATCTTCAAAGTTTTGAAATATATTATGTGGACTTAATATAAAAAACACTTGAGGCTGCTCATAGCATACCTTTTAAGTAATAACAACATCTCAATATAACAAAAATATCGAATTATTTAACAATTACTAATCCCATACAGTTACAATTGACCCCCGGTACAAACGACCCCATCCTTCACAACAAATTATTTTTAAATAATAGTTGTATTATCCGATTTAGTAGAAAGAGCTAAATTACGGGTATTATAATTTATAATAATAAAAAGGTATGGAAATGAATCATCGGGATGAATCAAAGGTATAAATTAAAATACCTAAGATGTAACTTATTATAAAAATAATTGGTTTCAATTGTATTCTTTTAAAATAAGTATTTACTTATCACGAGCTTAAATCTAAGAGATTAATAATTATTCGTTATTAAGAAAAATATAATCAACACAGTCATATTGCCCAGCATTTTGATGCATAATATGCAATATTTCACCTCACCAACTACATAAAAGCAGGTAAATTCCTTGAAAACATTACACTCCTTTTATTAGCAGTAGTGAAAAACTGGGTCAATTGTAGCACGGGGTCAATTGTAACGTTACTATTGACCCCGAGTATTGTGGTACAATTGTCCTTTTTTACTTGCACTCACTAAACTTTACAAATCTCGATTTCTATATATCTAACTGCCCCCACACTGACACATTACAAACTTTAATAACTAGAGAATCACAATTTGGTAAAACTCTCACACTACGACTATTTCATTATAAATAGTACTACAAAACATAAATCGTAAATACTTACGTTGGTCAGTCAAAAACACAAATCGTCATCCAGCAAGTACGTCTCGCGGGGCAGCAAGTGGCCGACTGGTGAGCAGGTGGAGACAAGCTCAAGGCACACTTGTGTATACACACACACGCATATTTCGATATAGTTACAGAGTTATAGGCAATGATACTATTGACCCGTGGTACAATTGACCCCGGTCTACCCTATATTGCGTTACAACTCAATATTATTTAGGAGTTTGACTATTGTGAGGGTAAGTTAATATTGCAATATTTGTAGTTTCTAATCGAACTCTCTAATTAGCGCCAAAGGTAGATGATAATAATAGCAGTTTTTCTATAATTTACTAATGAGAATTAACAACTTATTGGGATGAATTTTATTTTTGTTGTTGTATCCCGCTCCATAGCAACCTGTTCTAGGAATATTAAACTACTCATTTGTCTAACTTCTAGTTTTAGTTATTTTATATTTATTATGAAGATTGCCTAAATTAGAGGCTCCAATTTGGTGTTTTCTATAAAATGACGTTTTGGTTAAAATGTTTAAAACTTTTATTAATTATAATTATTAATTGTATTATTATTTCGATTTGTTATATTGAAATTTACTTTTACCGCAATTGTACGTTCGGTAGATCGCGATGTTCGAGTTCCAATAGTGTTGCCAGTAAATAATTCTGATTAATTAGTCGGTGTTCTGGTTGCCCTTTAATCTATACATTTTTGATGTTCCTATCTTTATTTATAGAACAACTCATGACTTTTCTATGGAAATAGATATTATTTCAGTTCAATTCATTAGTATTTAATAATTATTTAATTAAATATAATAATTTAACTGATCCTACTTCTTACTAATATTATATTAGAAATCTGAATGTTTGTGATGATGTTTAAATGTTTGTTACTCAATCACGCTGTAATGGCTGAACGGATCTGGCTTACGGTTTTTTATTTCTGGTATAGGTTTCTATAGGTAATGAAAACGGCAAAAGAATTCCACGCGGGCGATGCCTCGGGTGGATGCTAGTCATTTATGAAACACGAAAGTCCCGTCCGAACTGAGTAGTCCGACTAGGGCAGTACCTCCACCCTACAGAAGACAGCAATCATAATAACCGTCGTGTTATGTTCCCCCCCTATATTACCCGTCCTCCCTTTCAACCCCGTCCAAACACCTCAACCCCTCGAAGGTCGGCAGCGCGAGTGTGACATCCCTGATATTGCAACCGTCAATAGGCCACGGTGACCGCTTCCCATCAGGTGGGCCGTGCGCTTGTCCGCCACCATCGCGAATAAATAGACAAACACTAATTCCAATAAAAAAAGGATACAGAAACATTTTAAATAACCCAAGCATTTTTTTAACATCTCCAAAATAGACACAATTAATCTACCATTCTATAATAGTATGGATATATTCAGAGCCCTTTCAAGTTAGGCCATATAGGTAATAGCCCGCCAATTGCTTCTGGCCCTACACATCACACTAGCGTCCTCTACCGTCATTAAAACTTTCATCTAACCCTCTGCTTTCGGGTACTTCTTGTTAAACGCTTCGAATTTAATGAATGACTAACATCGTTTCAGTAATCGGGCTTGACTTTACTTTTAATTTCAATCAAGGAAACTTGTAAATCTTCTATCTATCTAATAATATTATAATGAAGTAAAGTTTGTGTGAAGTATATTTGTTAAATTGTAAGGGGAATCTCGGGATCTACTGAACCGATTTTAAAAGTTCTTTCACCAATAGAAAGCCACATCATCCGTGAATATCATAGGCTGAATATCATCATGCTACTGCCCAAGGGAGCGAAGCAATAATCATAAATGAGAACAATATTCCGGTAGAGTCCCGTACATTTTAGGAAAACTGATAAATTATGAGCATATTATGTGAGTTAAAAAGGGTGCATCGGGATTCGAAATACCTACGCCACGGACGAAGCCGGAGTGGGTCAGCTAGTAACTTATACATCACTGTAAGGTAGCGATGGTAGCTGAATGGATAAGGACGCGGCCTCTTCTCAGAGGTATCGAGTTCGAATCCGGCCAGATAGTACCGATGTGAATTTCACTTTGTGGAATTTATATGTGCTAATTTATTTACCATTTGCTGACGGTGAAGGTAAAACATCGTGAGGAAACCCGCATGTGCTAAAAAAAAATATTAGACCTAATGCTTATAGTACGGGAGGTAGCGTTAATTCTAACAAGCAATCGATAGCCAGTTGATATTCTCCACGATAATAGAGCTTTATTAATACATAACAGAGTTGACCGTCAACCGGTCTGGTAGCGGTCTAGTCGAAGGTGACACCATGGTAAAGTTGTCAAAAAAAATTACGCTCCGAGCAATCATTTGACACGTGAAACTTTATATGGGGATTCCTGAGGTCATTTTCAACTGAGAAATAACCGTCAGATGTGGTGTAGAGTAGTGGTTATACGTCAGTCGCGTATATATTAGACCAGTGCCGATAGTCTTTGAGACAAAATAAATTTATAGTAGGATGAAACCTGTTGGAAAAGGATCAGAATATAACAAAAATGAAAGGAAAAATAAATTACGGGTGATCTGAGGTCTGGAAGTGGGGAGGGGGGTGAGTTTTAAGGGTAAAAACGGTTTATCTCGATTTCCGGCAAAACTACAAGTCCTATGGAAAAAAGTTAAATGACAAAGTTGTAGGTAATAAAGAGACCTACAACTTTTCATTTACACTTTTTTCACATAACCTCAAAATGTATGTGAAAAATTCAAATAATCAAGTTTTTGGTTTTTTATTTTTATCTTAAGCAAAACAAATTTGTTTTCCACGAAATTTGGTGAAAACTTAGCTTTTTATGTCCCAAAGACACTGTATTTTTTTTGGTTTGAAATACTCTTTTTTTCAGCTTATTTTGACTAAATATCGAAAAACCACCCTAATTTTCAATCGAAAATTCTCACGTCAAAATACCAGCTTTTTAAAAAAAGTCAAAAAATTTTTTGTTCTTTGAAATCTCTTCTTTCTGATGATGTAAAAATATATATACATTGCTATGGTAAATTTTCTCAGGAAATGACTAAATACAAAAATATTAATTTCGAATTCGAGTTTTTCTTCTTTGCATTTTCTGAGAAAATTTACCATAGCAATGTATATGTATTTTTACATTATCAGAAAGAAGAGATTTCAGAGAACAAAAAACTCTCTGACTTTTTTTAAAAAGCTGATATTTTGACATGATAATTTTCGATTGAAAATTAGGGTGGTTTTTCGATATTTAGTCAAAATAAGCTGAAAAAAAGAGTATTTCAAATCAAAAAAAATACAGTGTCTTTGGGACATAAAAAGCTAAGTTTTCACCAAATTTCGTGGAAAACAAATTTGTTTTGCTTAAGATAAAAATAAAAAACCAAAAACTTGATTATTTGAATTTTTCACATACATTTTGAGGTTATGTGAAAAAAGTGTAAATGAAAAGTTGTAGGTCTCTTTATTACCTACAACTTTGTCATTTAACTTTTTTCCATAGGACTTGTAGTTTTGCCGGAAATCGAGATAAACCGTTTTTACCCTTAAAACTCACCCCCCTCCCCACTTCCCGACCTCAGATCACCCGTAATTTATTTTTCCTTTCATTTTTGTTATATTCTGATCCTTTTCCAACAGGTTTCATCCTACTATAAATTTATTTTGTCTCAAAGACTATCGGCACTGGTCTAATATATACGCGACTGACGTATAACCACTACTCTACACCACATCTGACGGTTATTTCTCAGTTGAAAATGACCTCAGGAATCACCATATAAAGTTTCACGTGGCAAATGATTGCTCGGAGCGTAATTTTTTTTGACAACTTTACCATGGTGTCACCTTCGACTGCTCCGCGGGTGCGGGTTCTGACGGTCAATTCTGGTATGTATCAATAAAGATCTATTATCGTGGAGAATATCAACTCGCTATCGCTTGCCAAAAAAAATTAACGCTACCTCCCGTACTATTAGGCCTAATGCGGACTGGTGGATCAGAATCCACCAGTCCGCATTAGGCCAGTGTGTGTGGATTAAGGTCTAAACCCTCTCAGCTCTCTCGTTACAGGAGAGGAGAATGGGTATATAGTGCCGCAACCAGATCTTCAAGGTTTTTTTAGTGTGAAATTCTCCATGGATCCTCCTTCGGCTATCGGAGGTGATTATGTTGGTATCGGACCGACTATAATCGCACGCCATCTCGGTTTTTTAGAAGCCGGGGTATAAAGGTTGCCCATTACCCTCGGCTAATCCGGTGCCATTTCTGGCCCGCATCC
Organism: Lithosia quadra; assembly: GCA_963576445.1. Lineage (NCBI taxonomy): Eukaryota > Metazoa > Arthropoda > Insecta > Lepidoptera > Erebidae > Lithosia > Lithosia quadra. The sequence continues at coordinate 3,682,325 of OY754899.1, read as the reverse complement.
AGGTTTTGCTATTACCCTGGCAGTCTTCTCTGGAGCTGGATGCACTACCGCTACGCTGAGTCGTTAGCGTTCTGTCCCAAGTTCTGAAGGACCACGGTGTCGGATCTATAGAAGCCCGGATATAAGGAGGCGCATGAAAACAGGTAACTAACCGTTGCCCGTGGCTCCGCTCGCTTAAGGTCTTTTTTCACGACCCACTAGAAGCTGTTTCCGTGAAAAAAGTAGCCTATATGTTATTCCGAACTATAATCTATTTCTGTACCAAATATCAGCTCAATCTATTCAGCCGTTTTTGCGTGACAGAGCAACAAACAAACATCCATACATTCTTACAAACTTTGGCGTTTATAAATATTTGTATGTATGTATGTAGGTTTAAAGTACAAGTACTTAATTAATTTTAAAACATTAAAGTTCCAATCAATACCTTTCTTTAGATTAATTCGGACGATTACAACAGTATACATCAAAATCAACATAATTATAAACTTTCTTGCACTGTTAAATCCACGAATTCATTAAAATTATTATTATAAGAAATTTCCATTCATCATTTTCTAAGAATTTCCGCTAAAACTCGGAGATTCATAATCTTGCTAATTATTTTCAGAATCAAAAGCTTTTCAAACTTTCCCAATTTCGATTCTGTTAAGGTTAAGACGATTTTAAAGCCGAACTTTGATTTACGCGATCACACAATGCGGGCGAATAATTTTGACAATAATGGAGGTCTAAAATAATTTAGAAATGTTGAGAATGCTTGCTGTTTATAGGCAGATACGGAATGGTGAAAATTATTTCCTTTGAATCCCTGACATCTAGCTAGAACTTCTCACTAACGTTGATGACCGAAGCCGGTCCTTGGATTTCATTTTAGAACACTTCCTAAGAAAGTAATTTCAAGTTAGGTCACATCACAAATGCTGGAGACTGAAGCCGGCCAGGATCTCTGGGATTTCTAGGGAATACCAGATTCTCCATACCAAATGACTGACGCGAGAGACACCTTGCGGTTTTAGTCGACTTAAGTCTGACATACACACTCTGTTGAGTAGAAGTTCGAGTTTCCACGCGTAAATAAAATATAAGATAAGACATCATCTGTTATCTTTTGCTACGTCTAGCCAGTACTTCTTAGGTTTATCCTTACTTAGGTCTAGCTCCTACCACGGCCAGACAGCTTCACAATTCCCAATGATTTTCTGATCGGAAAAAGTGATCATCCAGGACGGGCATTGAACCCGTGACCCTTTCCCTTCAGGGTCGGCAGTGCGTTGGTAACGCCCATGGTGTTGCACACGTCCATAGGCCACGGTGACCGCTTCCCATCAGGTGGGCCGTGTGCTTGTCTGCCACCTAAGTGGTCTAAAAAAAGCCTCTTATCCTTGACAACAGAATGTAGAACAAAGTTCACTAATTCCAAAGCCTCTTCACAATGCTTTCATTGTTTAAGTTGGTGCAATAATAATTGCTAGCTGTTGCACCCCCAGGCGTATTTTTGAATAGGGGCTCCCATTCAACGGATTCCTTGACTTAAAAAAACAAAAGGTAAAATTCTGAGAACCGTAGTTTTTTGTTTGTTTTTACTCTTAATTAGGGCTTTAGAAAATGTTTTCAATAGCTAATTAAATTTTGATGTTTGATTTGAAATTAATGTAGAAGATAAAGAGAAATTTATAATGTTGTAAATGTTTAATGTAAATAATATTATAATATCTAAATATTAGGCCTAAGGCTATGTATAATTGCCTAAACTAGTGTATCATCGTGTACCGAAAAAGGCTGAATCTAAGAACATGAAAACCAGGCAGTAAAGCGCACTCGAATTGTGAGATAGCATATTACTATTACAACTTTTATTTAGCTTGCTCTTTTGTTTGTTAATTTACTAGTTAGCGCGGGATAAATCTTAAAAGTCTAATAAATACCATTGCCTTTTTTTTTTTTTTCGTGCGGATATCCTCATGGATACCCACCCCGCGGCCAGCGGGGCAGGTTATGTCGGACTCTTACCGACTAAAACCGCACGCCGTCTAGGGTCTTCTGACGCCAGGGTGTAAGGTGGCCCGAAGAGCATTTCCCTCGCACCCCGGCTTGACCAGGGGTAAATAAATAAATACCATTGCCTGACGTTAAATTGGAATCAAATTTAGCATACTTGCGCATCTTCAATGAAAATACAATATACGGCACTGTGCAGTTGGTTTGAAGATAGAGACGGTAAGTGGTCATAGGAGCTTTTTTTTTATACCACGTAGGTGGCAGACAAGCACACGGCCCAACTGATGGGAAGCGGTCACCGTGGCCTATGAACGTGTGCAACACTAAAGGTGTCACACACGCGCTGCCTACTCTGGAGGGAACAGGGGAGGGCTAGGAAGGGATGGGGGAAGAGGAGTGCAGTGAGCTCTGGCTACCCTACTTACCGGCGGGAACACAACACGATGGTTATTATGGCCGCGGTGTTCTGTAGGGCGGAGGTACTACCTTAGACGGACAGCTCATTTCAGACGGGAGACACCCTCGTGTTCTACCTCCTTCAAAAAATAAGAGCTAGGTACTGAACTTAAGAAGAGAAACCCGTTATGTATGAACTCATTTGATAATATTAAATCTTTTTAAACCTAAAATTTATTATACACAGAAATCACTCCTATTATGGATTTTAGAAGCACTAACTAAATGGTCTGTGCATTTTCAGTATTAGCCCCATTGCCAGTATTGCAGCTATCCCACGCTATCAATTACGCTCTGGTCATGGAGACCGCATGAATATGGAAATGTTACTCAGTGGATTCGGTCATTAGTCTGCAGCAACAGCATTCTAGTAAATGACAGTGAATTGGGCGCTGTATAACACCGTCGTTAAAAGAAATTATTGAGAATTGTGCATTGTTCCCCCTTTTTGTTTCGTTATTCCAGATTTTTTTTATATCTGTGTGCCATATTTCATCCAGATTCATTTAGTCATTTTTGCGTGAAGTAGTAACCTATATCTTGCTAACTATTGTACATTTTGTTGACATACTTATAATAATAACGATTATGAGAGATCTAAAGAGCATTGTGAAGACCGTCGTAGAATATTTATTTATTAAAAAAAATCGAACCTGGGCCCTTATTCTGTTTGACAAATCGTACCGTAACCATCCACGTTCGTATTAGCCGACACATTTAGGTTGGTTTAGTTTTACACCGGTTCTTTCCTCTATGTTAACCTATTGAAATCGACTGACTTCTCATGTTTCGACTGTGATTAGAAATCAATGTCAAACAGAATAATGCCCCAGTATCGTAATCGTAGTTCCCGAGATTAGCGTTTTCAACCTAAAAACAAACGAACAAATTAGTATGAATATTATTGTTTAAATCAAGGTGTATCAGTATTAAGTGTAACGCGAATATTTCTAAAGTGCTTTGCTTACGGGACGTTTCTAAGGAGTATATTTATACTCTTGCGAAACACTCAGTTAATTGCTATAGATTACTCTAGAATTACCAAAAGGGCAGAGAACTTTTATTCTGATGTTTGCTAAGTTTGTTAGCTGTAATATAAAATTCTTTCTCCAGATTCAAGCTTTTATTAAACTTGCAATTTTTTTTAAACTACTTAGATGGCAGAAAAGCACACGGCCCAACTGATGGGAAGCGGTCACCGTGGCCTATGGACGTGTGCAACATCAGGGGTGTCGCACACGCGCTGCCTACCCTGAAGGGAAGGGGAGGAGGCTAGGAAGGGAGGGGGGGTACATTGAGCTCTGGCTACCCTACTTACCGATGGGAACATAAAACAATGGTTATTATGGTCGCGGTCTCCTGTAGGGTGAAGGTACTACCCCAGTGAGACTGCTCAGTTCGTACGGGAGATACCGTCGTGTCCTACCTCCTAAAATACTTTTGATTCAAGCTTTTATTGAACCTGTAATGTCTCATTGTGGAATTTAAATCTTGCAAGCTGGATTAGAACTACTTAGAACTTATCTTACAGAGTTGATATCCATATTGGTTTAGTTTCAACGACAAAGCATTTTTATTGTAAGCATGACCTGAATAAACATTCTGCTAAAGACAACCCACTGATATACCACTGACACTCTAAAAAATGCCATTTAATTGTAGACTTTATTGTTATCAAGTTAAAGTCTAAAGTCAAATGATATTTTGTAGACCGAATGAAAAACTTAAATGAATTCTTTTCAATTGATTTTACACTTTAACTGTATAACGGTAAAGTCTACAATTAGATAGCATTTTTAGAGTGTCAGTGGCATTACAGTGGTTTGCCTTTAGCAGAATCGAGGCCCTGGTTTAGCTTTAGATAAAGGAAATCTCCAACGGTTTTTTAAAGAACTACGAAATTTATCAAGAATTTAAAACAGCTCAAAATAATATCAGACTGTTTAACCGTAACACGAGTTCAGGAAATCTGTGTTAATTAGTGACGAAACCAGTCCATCTGTTGCATCTATAATTGTCTGCAGTTGACTTAATATACTTATGGTTTTTCTCACAATATATAGTGTTGGCAATTTGAAATTAATTACTGGAAATAATGAACGTCCATTATTTTAGGAAAGGTAAGAGCTAAGTAAATGTGATCATAAAAAACCGAAAAAGGGACCAAATTGAAATGAGACCATACTTGATGCGCCGGCTATCAAATAAAAAAGAATCATTAAAATCGGCTCACCCAGTCGAAAGTTCCGAGGTAATAAACATAAAAAAAAACAGTTCAATTGAGAACCTCCTCTTTTTTTGGAGTGGGTTAGTAAAATTTGTTAAGCTACTTTCATTTCAAGCGACTGTACATTAATGTAAAGTGGTCACAGTACATTGAGTCCCTTATTTTTGTACTCGAACCTTTTGTAAATCAACTATTGATTCTAAAATCGAACCCACAGTTCGTGTATTAAAAACAAAAGAGACCGATCATAGTACTTGTATATTTTTGTTTCAGCCGGCCTTTCACGATCAAATTCCTCTGCACTCTGTACATTTTATTGAATTCCTTCTTGGGTTTTGCTCCGCTGTTCCATATTTTTTTAATGCCTACGCAAACTAAACTAGACTCTAAGACTTTCAAGTTTAAGCTTCATTTAGCTCGTTAGGCTGCCGAGTCCGTAAAAGTTTTCTAAACTGAGCTTACAGAGGTATTCCCTTTGATACCGTTAGCAAATTTCAATTTGAATTCATTAGTAAAATATATTTTGATTGAGTTTATTGTGCGCTTCAGCTCAGCGTTAATTATAAACAGAGTTTAAATATCTTTGGAGGGTGTAAACAGTCTGATAAAGCGAGGAAGCCTGTTAATACCCAATGTTAATATAAATGGAATTTGAATCGTTAAAATATAACTTTAGCCACGATTATAATAAAACATCTTGGAATCAAACATTTAATTTGAAATACCATAGAAAATATTAGGGTGAATGAGGTGCGGGTGCGGGCCGGAACCTCCACGCGGTGCACCCAGGCAACGGAGGCGAGCAGCGCCTCCCTCTCGCCACGGGTGACGCTGTTGCCTGAGGCCAATCCGGCCGGGGTGGGTGAGCTGATTGTCTGCGCGCCGACGGTCGGCTAACAGGACAACCGCCTTTCACCCTACACCTCACCTGGCCCATTCGGGGGGTCGAGGGGGCCATCTTAAAACCGTAGATGGCCCGGGGTCAGCTGGGGTGCGAGGGATATGCCCATTGGGTAACCTTCACCCCGGCAATTAAGGCCCGAGACGGCGTGCGGTTTTAATCGGTTCGATCCCGACATAACCACCCCCGATGGCCGACGGGGGTGGTATCCATGGGGATTTCCGCACGATAAAAAAAGGGTGTATGAGGCCATCAAGACCGATATTCTTGTAACCAAACGAATACCTTTTTGTGGCAGGCCGTGTGCTTGTCAGGCTGACTTAGTGATTATAAGAAAAATGTTCTCGGAAATTGTATGAAACGCAACATATTGCTACTAAAGATCGATTAGGTACAGGATAGGATGGTAATTACCCCGTCGGGCAAGTCCATTCATGTTAGTAGATCGATTAATTGCACTCTATTTGAACTGAAATTTGTAAATGGCCTTCGTTGCGCTCTTAACGGTAACAGGCACTTAATGTAGGTTCCATTTGGTGTATGCGATTAGTGCATGGCATGATGTAGGTAACGAATATTGCACTTAAGCTGTATACCTATTTAATTTTATTCTTATACTGTATTCATTTGGCCGTGAGACAAAACATAAAAAAAAGAATAGTTGTGAAACTTTCTTAGCCGACTTTTCTATTTGTAAAAATGGCGGGTATAACCCAGCTAAATACGGTAACTATTAATTCTACTTTCATTACCTGAAATGACTGTTCACCTTCATTATTTAGTAGTATTAAAATGCGTTCATAGTTTGAGATTCACAACATTTTTAGGTCTTTTATAAGGTCAATAATTATTTTGAATATTTAAATGTGCTAAAAAGTTTAAAAAGGTTATTCGTTCATAATATGACAAGTAAAATAGCCTTTTATGGTTTGTTTACATTTTGTCTCAAAGCCAAATGAATACAGTATAGGTATACCAACCGTCTACCTGTTATTGAGGCCCTGCATATGCACGACGGGGCCTGTTTCGTGCAAATAATATTATGGAAATTTCGTGCAAAAAATACATACGATTTGCACGTATCGAACGCAGTGCGGGTGCCCGATATAAAGCATGCGGCGAAAGCTATGAGACTTTGCAGGTTTAAACGCTGCCAATCTGAACATTGACGTGAACTGACTCCTGAAATAAGGAACTAAGCTTAGCAAGAGAGGTTAATAACATTATTTTATGCACTATGTACTGGTGCATGCAGAAATACCTCTACGGTTTAGCTGGCCTGGCCTCTTTGACATACGATGTATAAGGCCGTGGACACTGCCCTTATAATTGAGTTTACGTTGATTATTAAAGCCCATTAAATTATAGTACACTTTTATTCACAAGTCCTATTAGGGCATTAACTTCGACTTATTTTTTTTGAGTTAATAACAGGTCATTTTTGGAAGCAGCAAGAGTCTTAAAAACATCGAAAAGGTTGCTTAGCTGATAATATTTTCTAACGAGTCCTTACACATGCTTCTTCAACATATTTTGTTTATGAATAATAAAGTACCCACCGAAGCGTTTCTTGAGCCGGTAATATTTCCGCAAGGAAATTGAAAAGTTTTGAGCTTCGTCTTTAGAAAATGGTATTAATACTTGTAATATCTACCCGATGCTGGTAACCGGCGTGCATTATAGAAAAATAATTATGAACGTAAAAGCTAAAGGTGTATGGCTTGTAACAAATGGAAAAAAAATGTATTCTAGAACACAATGCATGTTATTTATGTTTTGGTTGGATCTAGATGAATTCGTGTAGAATTTCCGGAATATTTTTTCCATTATTTGCATGGTGGATATCGCTCAAAACGTTTTGATAATACCTACCTTTATTATGCGTACTGCTAAAGAGTGGAATGCCCTGCCTGAGTCTGTCTTTCCGCAAAGCTATACCTATATACCAGAGAGTCTTGAAGTTTAGAGTGAAAAAGTTACTTCTTGGCAAGCGTGCTCCTTTGGAAGATATAGGTACAGAACTATACTGGACCATGAAGCTCACGACAGGCGCAGATGACTCAGGAGGTTGGTCCCCCCTCTTTTCTCCGGGGGCAAACTAGTGATTCCAAACAGGGGGTCATCTGGAAGACACTCCGGCCCTTGAAGACCCCAGACGGCGTGTGGTGCCGTGGGCATAAGCCAGTTAGACATTATTATTTCACTTGGCTGTCGTTTATCAGATAAGAATATCAATGTCATAGATATCGCAATAAATTATTCGCACCAGGAAAACGATAATTTTTATCTCATTCTAACAAAATGACAAGAAAAATAATTGAATTCGTCTCTTATCAAATTACAGATAAAAGCATTTTGTCCTACCTGTGGCTTGAAATGACTTGAAAAATCAATGGTTTTCATTTAATTGGTAAAGGCCTGCGCTGCGATGTACGTGTACACGCCTGCAGGTGCCGTTTCGTACAAATAATACAGAGTTAATTTCGTGCAAATAATTTTCACAGAATCGTGCAGATGATTTGCACAGAATCGTACAGATAATTTGCACAAATTTTTGCTAATAGTTTGCACAAAATTGTGCAGATAGTTTGTAGAAAAATGTGCAAAAAATTTAATAAACTATGTAGGACCTAGGTACAGTTTAATTTAGTAAATTTACTTTAATAAGTAAATAGTCATAAAAGAAAATGAATAAATATTCATTCATGCAGTGCGCACTGTAAGGTTTGAAAGAAATTTTATTCCGCGCACGCTTAGGCTGTGGAATGATCTCCCTGCCGTGGTTTTCCCTAGCGACTACAATATGGGGTTCTTCAAGAAGGGCATTAGAAGGTTTTTGCGGGGTCGGCAGCGCGAGTGTGATGCCCCTGATGTTGCACGCGTCCCTAGGCCACGGTGACCGCTTCCCATCAGGTGGGCCGTGTGCTTGTCTGCCACCTAAGTGGTATAAAAAAAAAAAAAAAAAATCATCTAGGTTATAAAGTAACATTAACATGGTACGCACACTGGGCGATAGGCGACATCTACAGCTCAACGCTGAGAATTTCATATATTTTGTTCTAAGCTCCGCACTCTTGGCGTCAGGGACGCCGAGTCGCAACGACAAGCTAGGGGAGTCGCTGCGTCTAGTGGCGCTATGAAATTGTCGGCCGCAGCCTGTCGTCGCGTCTAGACGCCGAGCTGTCGCTGTCGCCTGTCGCCAAGTATGCGCTTAGGTTAATAAAACTTAAAAAGAAAAAGAATTTATGTGAGAATGTTTTTAAAGCATAACTTTAAGAATTAAAATATTCTTAAAGTTGTAGAAGTATCTCGTGAAAATCTCACAAAATATGATTTACTGAGTTCTTCGAGTACTTTTGGGTTTCACTTGAGTATTTTTCATTTGTGAGGTCCTTGCCATCGCGTGCCTGTGGGTATGAACTTCACAGAATACATTAATATTGTAGTACTAGGTATTACCTGCGATTCTACTCATGGTAATTAAATTCCCGTTACCATTTCCCATGGGTTATTCTAATGATGGTTCGAACCGTCGCTTCAAGGCCGACATAATCGCCCCTCTGGCGATGGGAGTGGTATCCGTGGGGATTTCCGCACGGAAAAAAGGAGCATGATAAAACGGCATATACACATAATATGCCTTGATGATGTACTTTCAAAAGATATCATCAATTATAGGCATATATCAGTATACAATCAGTAGTAGGTATAAATTCCATAAAGTTAATTCAGCATTAAAGGTTTTAAATTTAACTAACGATCCAAAAAGAAAAACAAATTTCGCTATATTTTGTTACAAGTTATCTGTTTACAGACCATCTCGTCTCGACTGAGATTGATGTTTCTTGGCTACGTAGATTGATTTGTCTACGCCATCTACGCCGTAGCAGGCGTAGCTATCCGGCTACGCAGCTCTCGAACATTAAAGTTGAGGTTTTATGGACGTATGAAACTTGTGGACGGAACGCATTGAAGTACAACTGACGATACTAGAGTTAGCTAGCTTGCTTATTAGTATGAGTCGACATACACACTACGTGGCAAATGTCATTCTATTCAATCAGTTTAAGCAGCGAAAAAAAAAATACAGTATGTCTTGTGTAGTGAAATGATGTAATAACCGTAGTGTCAGCAAGTAAAAATATTTAGGAATCACATTTACAATTTAACTAATTGTATCCTAAAATTCACTCACACGTGGTTAACCACCGCCATTTTTGTAACAGTCTCATCTTCAGCGCATTCAATCCGAATATATTATACGTTCATGTGTGATTTTCTAAAATTTTGAATGTTTTTTTTTATATATCGGTCACGTCAATATGACTTTACCTCGCCTGATGTTAAGCTGAAGGCAAAGTCTGAGGATCGGGGGTCACCACTACATACACCAATTTATAGTGCTGCTACAGTGGTGGACCTCACCTTGATGGCCCCATCAAATACTTTTAAGGACCCGGGACTATAGATACAGCATCGAAAAATCAGCTTGGTTTACGAAAATAGAATGTTTGTAACTTTGTAATACAATTTTCATGCATAAGTAATTATGAATGAATGGATGAAAGCACATTTAGTATTCTGTTAGTGGCTTTATATAACTAATTGCGGGAGCTGCAAATTCAGTTTACGGGTTTTCATAGCTGTTTAATTTTAAACACGTGTCAAATGTTATTTCGACGCGATTAAACGTGGTTAGAATAAAATACTAGGAACTATTACTACTTAGGTGGTAGAAAAGCACACGGCTCACCTGATGGAAAGCGGTCACCGTGGCCAATAGACATGTGCAACACTAAAAGTGTCACACCCGCGTTGACTACCCTGAAGCGAAGGCTAGGAAAGGGTGGGGAGGCTAGGAAGCAGTTACAATAGACTAAAGAATAGTAATATTTAACCGTTATTGTCACGTTAACTTTATTGTATCTATTCGCATAGTAGTGTAAGAATAAAGTCAAAAAATTGAAAAGAAATGGAACGTAAAATTTCATGTTAAGCTTCAAATTTTATAGCCGTGTTGAGTTTTCATCACACAAAGTTCAGAATTTTCAACTTATACAATTCACAGAATTTATAACATAATTTTACTGTCTTTGTTCGTACCTTACAATAGATTTAAATAAAATAGAATTTCAATAGAAATGGCTTCGTGGTCTAAAAACGTGTACCTTTTGTATTCTAAAACCGCTTTAAAATATTATTTCAACGTAAAATCTCAATATTAAGCTGTTAAAATATCTCACACAATAATTTTATAACAATAATAACATGACGACTTAAAAATATAGTTTGTAATATGTAATATTACTTTGTATAATAAGTACCTATGTATTTACAAAAAAAAACTAGTAAGCTTAAATAATTCCACGAAATTTTACACAGCGCTCTCTAGACCCAAAGTCAGCATAGTGTAACTAGCTTGTGTTATGGTTTCTAGAATGCGGATAAACATACTTATAGTCTTTTTTGTCTAACCGGATTTGAACTCGATACCTCTGAGTAGAGGCCGCGTCCTTATCCATTCAGCTACCACCGCATTACCGGACGTAAAATTCGGCAAGTAAAATTACCGGACTCAAATTTCATACACACGGCTGGAATCAATGGAATGAGATCGTAGCATTAAAAGATATTAATTACGATAAAACGTAACACCTCATTCATTCCCTTATCATCAATCAGCAGTCGGCCAGTCGACTGCAGAAAATCAATTTTCCGACATTACTCTCCTAAGTACCTAGAGCGGTGGTTGGTGTTGTTAGATTTACGAAGCTAATTGTATTTGTATATATTAATAGTATTTGTATATAGTACAGGTAATATCGAGGTCCAGCCAAATCCGTAGTTAAGACTAGTAAAGCGGACCCCAGACTCCGAGATGAAAGCTTTGGATACGACTGGGACTAACGCTTGGTTGAAGTAGAAGAAGATTTGTATATAGTACAGGTACATATGATATAAATTTAATACTGTCGCAGTAAGCAAATCCGTAGTTTTTACGTCCATACCTAGCCGCGATAGACATAAAAACTGCTCAACGTATTTTGATGCGGTTTTTTTTTTAGAAAGGTCTTGATCAGACTTGGAATCTTCGCATATTTGATCACAATCGGTTTTGTAGAAACGGTAGAAATGGATATATAGTAAAAAACGCGTAAACCGTCGTAGGCATTAGCTAGTTTATCAAATTACTAGGATTAGTACACAATAGAAATATTGTGAAGATAATTCAAATTATCTAATGCCTTTTCACTCGAATGCTTTGTTGTAAAATAGAACCGATCTGTAAAGATAGGTCGGTTCTATTTTAGTCTTAGTTATCGATCGTTCAAAAAGCGCATCTACGAGGACGAAGCCTCATGAAAATCTAATCGTTGTGTGATCACGGATCTCCTATGGTATTCATAGGGCTGCCACTAAAAATTCTGCAAATACTCTAAAAAATAATAAAGGTCTGTCTTACGTTCTAATGTTACTCAACAAACTTCAAAGTACGACGACCTCTGTGGCGTAGTGGTAGAGAATTAAACTGCTAAGTCAGAGGTTGCGGATTTGGTTCCCGTTTAATGCAAATATTGGTGTGCATGAGGTCACAGGCTCATAAGTGAAATCCGTTGGAAAATCACTTTAATATAACAATGGATGCTTAAGATCGTGTGAAATGGAGAAGGAAAAGCAGGAAAGCAGACTCCGAGCACCGAGGTGTAGTCAGAAGAAAACGGAGGTAGGACACGACGGTATCGCCCGTCCAAACTGAGTAGTCCGTCTAGGGTAATACCTCCGCCTTACAGGACACCGCGGCCATAAACCATCGTAATTGTGTTCCTAGCGGTAAGTAGGGTAGCCAGAACTCACAATCAATCGGCCACGGTGACCATTTCCCATTAGGTGGGCCATGTGCTGTGTCTGCCACCTAGGTAGTATAAAAAAAAATCGGGAACAACGTTAAGATGATAATGATGATTGATAACTATAGAATAGTCAAGAATCTATTAGAAACTGCTTATTGTGAACAAATTTAGAATGCTTGGGTCTCAAACACCCGCCTGGGTGACACAGAAATAATATCTAGAATACCTGATAATCCAATCATAATACCGTTAATTAGTCAGTCTGATATTAGACGTTAAAAAATAATCAAAAAATCCATTAGCGTATAAAAATGCAGGTCAAAAAGACAACATTACTGTACATTCACATACATACATATCATGCATACATATTCTCACGCCTATATCCCCGAAGGGGTAGGCAGAGGTGCTAGCACCCACATTTCGCCAGTTTATGTTTAGGTCCCAATGTAATAGGTGGTGAGCCTATTGCCATTAACCGGGCACTTATAAACCTGCGATAAATACACACATAACTTCGAAATTCACATACACACAAAATAATGAAAAAAAACAAAAAGTTGTCGTCATAGGAAAGTTTCTTGAATCTGTATACATAACTTGATGATGACAAAGTTCCTAATGTAAGAAGTTGTAGTTCTCAACTAGTAAAATATGGATAAATTCAATATTAAATCGAGTGAGGTTGGGTACAGCGAGCTCTTGGCTTAACCTTAGAGCAGCCCAAACTTGTCGCATAAAATAACACAGTCTTGTATACTTTGTAAGATAGAGTCTTCAGTTTCGTAAAGAGGCACTGTATTATCCTGCTTCATGCTGGTAGACCGTACTTTTAGTGGTATTTTTTTGAATATTTAAGGCTAAAATCCTCTATGCAATAATATGTGATGTCTAGGTTTATGATCACAATACGTTATGGATATGGTATAGTTTTACTAGGAGTCGGAATCAAAACAAATTTGTTGGATTTTGTTTTTACGGGTTGGCGCGACCAGCCCCCGTAGACATGTGTCACAGCGTAAATCGCTATGGAAACGAATAGATTTGGTCGATCAATCACATCCAAGCTCGTTGCCGGCGTATGATGCGCGCGCCGTGGCGGAATCACGAGCTGGAGTGTGATTGGACGACCTAATCTATTCTATTCCTTAGGGATTTAGACTTTTGACACTTGTCTACAGGCCCGTGCTCGGACCACTGAGTAACAATTACCATAATGATTTCTCTGAACCACAGTGTAGATCTGCGAATGATATGTTAAAATAGCGTCGTTTAAACAATTTCATAGACGTCAAGCCAGCTTGGGTCTACGCTCAGACTTAAATTACAATCTAATATCACAAGTTAGTTAAACTACGCTTACTTTGGTTAACTTGGTTCTAGGTAGCGCTAAATAAATTGAATATAGTTAGCACAGAATATTATTTTGAAAACGACTTCTGCAATACGTTCATTATGTGTACTGCTAAGGAGTGGAATAACCTGTCTGAGTCTATGTTTTCGGAAAGATAGTGGGCAAACGCGGGTATATCGACTATTTAAAAAAAAATCTATAACCTGGGCATCTTCAAGTTAAGAGTGAATAGGTTACTTCTAGGCAAGCGTGCTCCATCGTTGACCACATCATCACTTACCAATGGTGAAATTGGCGTAAAACAAAGGACAACAAAAAATGTTACAAAATGTTTAAATTTAATACAAAATGTTAAAGTTACTTCACGTAGTCCTGTAAGCCTCAGGTCTTACAGTTTGTCTTAGTTAAGTTTAAAGTTAAGACATGTACAAATTGTTTAGGTAATTCAAGCTCTTAAAAGAAGTGTTCTAAACGAACATAAAGCTCGCAACACGGAGTTAGATTCTAAAACTTGAAAACTTGAAAAGGAGATAGGACACGACGGTATCTCCCGTCCGAAATGAGCTGTCTGACTGGGGTAGTACCTCCGCCCTATAGAAGACCGCGGCCATAATAACCATCGTGTTGTGTTCCCGGCGGTAAGTAGGGTAGCCAGAGCTCACTGTATCTTCTCTCCCCACCCCTTTCTAGCCTTCCTCCCTTCCTTTCAGGATAGGCAGCGCGTGTGTGACACCCTTAGTGTTGCACACGTCCATAGGCCACGGTGACGATGGGCCGTCTGCTTGTCTGCCACCTACGTTGTATAAAAAAACTTAACGAAAGTATTTTAAAATGTAAGATCCTCTATCTAATTCCGTTCGCCAGCCCTGTATCAGCTCGCAATATTCACTGACATGCATTATTCAGTTTCATTACTCCCCAGCTACTGCGGACAATAAATCGAAGGATAGCATTTATTCATTCGGGCCTTTTTTTATTCACGGTAAAGTACTTTAGTGGGGACCGGTTTCGATATGCTTATGATGGGTTAGAGGTTTATTGTCTGCGTATTTGCATGTTATAAAAGCGATGGTAGCTGAATGGATTAGGACGCGGCCTCTACTCAGAGGTATCGAGTTCGAATTCGGCCGGACAGTACTAATGTGAATTTCACAGACTCTACAAAGATATGCAAGTGCGCACAACACCCTCATATCGTGCAAACAATTCCATCAAGAACCAAGCGGTTCGGTGCCTCTTTCCTTTGCCGCACCATCAAAACCTGGAATTCTTTACCAGCTCACGTGTTTCCTTCCTTATACAGTCCCGGGTCCTTTAAGCGGGGCGAGAAAAAGCATTTGATGAGGCTGTCAAGCTGAGAGCCACCATTGTGGCACTATCGGTGTTTGCAATGGTGACTCCTATTCCAGAGACTTTGCCTCAGCTTGCCATCAGGCGAGGTGAAGTCATGTTGACGTGACTGACATAAAAAAAACAACAAAATAAAGCTGTCTAATTACAGACAAGTTACATCGAGACATAAACCGTCTAAAGATTGGGTTATCTTTTATGTGCGGTAGCCCTTAGTTATAGGATAAGTAACTGTTCTTAACACATTGTGACTCCAACGTGCCTCAGCGAGCACGTGAAGCCATCGATCCCGGTTAGTATTCAAACATCTGTGGTACGGATCGTTGAAGCCCTATAAAGTTCGACAACTTATACAGAACCTTGATATCGCTAAGTTGAGGTCAGATGGCAGGTCCAGAAGCATATTATGGAAATATTTGTTTCTTTCGGTAACTATACCTAGCAAATAAAATAAAATGTAACTCATCTTATTCGGAGTTGATCTTGCAAAACATCATAAACATATTTTTATGCATTGTTGACTGCTCCTCGCCGGATGGTAAGCTAAGGTGAAGTCCATGACATGAATAGTGGCCACCATTTTTTTTTGGTCGACAGGCTTGCGTTTGACCACTATCTCACCTGATGGTAAGTGTCGATGTGGTCGACGATG
This sequence comes from Lithosia quadra, assembly GCA_963576445.1. Taxonomy (NCBI): domain Eukaryota; kingdom Metazoa; phylum Arthropoda; class Insecta; order Lepidoptera; family Erebidae; genus Lithosia; species Lithosia quadra. The sequence continues at coordinate 3,666,533 of OY754899.1, read as the reverse complement.
GAGCACACTTGCCTAGAAGCAGCCTGGTCACTCTAGACTTATAGACTCCCAGGTTTCTGGAAACATAGACTCGGGTAGGACATTCAACTCCTTAGCTGTACGCATAATGAACGTATTGCTGAAGCGATTCGTGCGTATTAGCGGAATGTCCACCATATAACGATGGCTATTACAGGGGTTGTCCCAAGAATAGTGGCCACTTTATTTTGATATTAAGTACAGCTGTTATTTTGATATGACAAACAGACACTTTATTTAATTACGTATATAAATGAAAAAAAAAAAGATAATCATAAATATTTTGTATATCGACTTCCAAGGAATAGATGATTATATACTATTAGATACTAATGTACCTCACAGAGTCATTTCTGTAGTGCCGGAAACGAACCGATGAAACACCGGAAATTTGCCACGTGTATTGGGAATTCTCGTTACTGTTGATATCGAAACCATAGACCCTAGGGTATGCCCTTATTCGTACCAAATTATAATTCGATAGCATTATGTAAACAAATCTGATTTTTGCTATCGTCTGCTCGTCCCATAATTCACTCGGCACACGTCCTTAGGCCACGATAACCGCTTCCCATCAGGTGGGGCGTGTGCTTGTCTGCTACCTAAGTGGTATAAAAACTTTTCAAAGAAAAAAAAATTAAAGGGATCAAATTGAAATGGGACAACATTTGGAAGCGCCAGTTACAAAATAATAAAGAATCATCAAAACCGGTTAACTCAGTCGAAGGTTTTGAGGTTGAGGTAACAAACATTATAAATTATAACTACGTTTAAAAACCCGACTTCACAAACTAATATTTTTTACTTTTTAGTGTACAGAAATAGAAAAGTACCTATTTATGAGGTTTATTATGTACAAAGGCATCAAAAACAGAATTTTTGCCGTAAATTTGATGATTTCCCCTCGAGTTTCCCAAAATTCCAGCATCAGATCTTGATACCCTGGATATGGGACCACCTCAGAAGTAGCCTCTATCAAACAAAAAAAAATCAAAATCTATCCATAATTGGCGCCGCTATCGTATAACACACATACAAAAAATAGCGTACGAATTGAGGACCTCCTCCTTTTTTGAAGTCGGTTAAAAATACAATCGAATTGTGGACCTCGTCCTTTATTGAAGTTGGTTAAAACAGAAAGGTATATCGGGTTGGTGGACATGCATGACCTATATATCACTCTGCCGTTGTTAACCCAGTAAAAACAATTACATCGCCGCAAATTGCTACAAGAGTCCATGAAATATAGCTACAAGGGGCCATTTTAGGGAAACAAGCCCTAATCAACACGCTTACGTAGCAGACTGGAGGGACGTTCCTGTAAGTCTCCTGATTAAGCACCGTTAAATTTTTAATCCCTTCTGCCTCTTATCCTTTCATTAATAACGGTGCATCCCTTTCCTCTTGACGGCCCTTTTAAAAAGATGAGTGTAATCTTTCGTCTGGCAATTTTGATTTTTATTTCATTACATTTTGCTGAATGTCATAAGGTTTTCCAAGAAGGGCCTTAGAAGGCTTTTACACGGTCAGCATCGTGAGTGTGACGCCCCTGGTGTTGCACACGTCCATAGGCCACGGTGACCGCTTCCCAGCAGGTGCGCCGTATGCTTTTCTACCACCTGAGTGGTATAAAATAGTAGACGACTTTAAAAAGGAAGGAGGTTTTCAATTCGGCTATATTATTTTTATGTTTATGTAGTCGGCAAACGGAAGGTGGGACGCCCCCTAACCAGATGGACCAATGACCTGAAAAAGGTAGCTGGGATGGACTGGATGCGGAAGGCGGAGAATCGGGTTGTATGGCGTACATTGGGAGAGGCCTATGTCCAGCAGTGGACGTCGACAGGCTAATGATTGATTGATTGATTGATTGATTTTTATGTTTGTTACTTCAGAACTTTTAACTAGGAGAACCGATTTTGATTATTCTCTTTTTATTTGAAGTTTGGTGCTTTCTCTATCAATTTTGTTCATTTGAAATCGGTAATTTTTGTAAGAATTATTCTTTTAATTTTTAAATATATTTATTAACCTTATTCATCAATATCAGCCTCTTAGCGATTCCCTGTTAGCATCTTAAATTTATATATTTTTTATTGCCTAAGATCCAATTAAAAAAAAATTGTTTGTTGACTTTCACGAGAGCGACAGTCCCGGTAATCCTCATGAATGGGATCAGAATTGCACGCGGGGAAACGCCATGGGCAACTTATCTTAATATATATAAATCTCGTGTCACAATGTTTGTCCTCAATGGACTCCTAAACCACTTAACCGATTATAATAAAATTCGCACACCATGTGCAGTTCGATCCAACTTGAGAGATAGGATAGTTTTTGAAACGGATTTCGACATCCACGCGGGCGGAGCCGCGGGCAACAGCTAGTAAATTATAATACTTATCTCATTTCACAAACGCCTTTGACACTACGCGTCGTCCGAAATTTGAATCCCTCTACGTCATAAGGCGGAAGTTTCCAAAGGAGATTAAAATATTTGCATATTTTAGTTAGTCACCCAGCTTTGAATAAAGTACCTATATATTATACTTAAGGCGTTCTCTGGGGTGTTCGGACCCTCGGGGTAGGCAGGGACCACCGTCTGATATACACTATACAGTTCACGAGCTTCCTCTACTATCACTAAACCACATATCCACATCCATTGACTGGATGCAATGGTTTTGAAAGAGCAATGTAATATCGTAGGCATAAAGTGATATTGTCAATGTTTTTCAATAAATAAACATTTCATGGAATCCCAGGGTTTTGCTTCGCTGTACCCCTGGTTTATTCCACTGGTGGTAGAACGGGTAAAATTGGTATGCTCCATGGTTCCCTTCAGGGGTACAGTAGAGCAACTGTTTTTAACAACTTCTCACCTTCTATCTTTGAGGTACTTGCCCATAGGGTGAAAACGGGACTACCAAGGAGTACTCGCATATTATCAAACTTGATTGTTTTGCCTGGTTGTATAGAAATAGTACGGCACCCTTCATTCACGAGACCAACTTGAACTTGGCCGGTTTTTCAATACATTATTTAGTTGATCAGCGCAAAATGTTCTGAAAAATAATTTCTGAGTTAGTTACCTGACTTACGTGTCTCATAAAATAATGCATTACTGCTATTAAAATAAAATCCTGCTAAATATATATCGTCTTCAATATTAAAAGGTCAAAAAATTATACGTTATCATTTCCTAAGTTATTTAATCAATAAAGCCGTTAGCTAAACATATGACTCCACAACAAAAATGGCTCCTAATTGATTCTGTATCCCAATAAAAACTAAACGGCAAGAAGAAACCCTGATACCCTTAATGTTGGCACGAGAAAGGCCGATTTGTTTCACCATTCAATAGAAAGAACCTGTGAGAAGCTATTAAGTTAATCCGCTTATCCTTTTACCAAAAAACCCTAATACATCACAAGCAGTAAATATAACCAAACATCCATTGCCTGTTGCTCTTGAAAACGATTTGAAGGATTGGTTTTGAAAGAGCAATGTAACGTAGAATGAAGTGTTATTCTCGATATTTTGCTAGTAATTAAAAGATTTGGGGGGATGTTTAGCGGAGTGGGGAACAGAGGCACGCAACGTAATCAGTGCTAAGTCATTTCATTGCCCGATAAAGAGGCTACTTTGTAGGATAAATTAATATTATTCGAGATTGAAAGGGCCTCGTCGAGATAACGCTTGCCTTCGTATATCAGACAGTTTTATTAGATTCCTTTTTCTGTATATTTTATTTGTTGAGGGTGTTAGTTACTCGTTTGGATGTGTTAGCAATGCTATGTAAACTTATCTACTGTGCCTTTTTCCTTATTATTTGCGTTCGCTTTTATTGATATGAGAATATTTGAGCTGATATTCGATCACGATAAAAGTAATGTGTTTGTAACATGGAGATTCAATTATTTACAGCTGTGTATGTCTGTCTTCTTTGGCGTTGCGTTGAAAGTTTGCACATTGGAGTCCGGGGTACATCTTCTCTTCTTATTGGTTTAGCTTGCAAGGCTTTTATGAGAGCGACTGTAGTCTGAAGTTTCAAACCCGCATCAGCAAGTGTACCGGTTTTTAGACAAGGGCCTTTATTCTGTTTGACAAATCGTATCGTAACCATCCACGTTCGTATTAGCCAACACATTTAGGTTGGTTTAGTTTTACACCGGTTGTTTCCTCTATGTTAACGTATTGAAATCGACTGACTTCTCACGTTTCGACTGTGATAATCAATGTCAAACAAAATAATGCCCAAAGTTGGCTTTGTGGCGCGGAGTGGATTAGGGAGGGAGATCCCACAAGGGAAGAAGAGTTACGTGAATATTTGGACCTGAGTGTGGCTGCGTGTGTGAGGGACGGGATTACCTCTTCACTCCCCGTCGTACCGTATGCACCATTGACCTGCACCATCAATGGTGCATATCAGACTTGATATACACTTGCAATATACAATGCCTGGATGTCGCCTAATTGAGAGTTTAACGGAAGAATTCCCCGGGACAAGCTGCGAGATTTGATAAAACGTTAAAAGACCTTTAGTGCCAAAGGTCTTTTATACATACATACATATATATGCTCAAGCTTTATTCCCTTCGGGATAGGCAGAGACAACAGCCCGCCATCTGCTTCTGTCCTTACATACTTACCGCGCTTCCTCTACAGTCGTTAAACCTGATAATCCTCTATGGAATGATGGTATCGTCTCGAAACAGTTTCGATATAGCTTCGATATAACTTTCATATAACTTCAATATAGAATAAAAATTAACTACACGTATTACAATTTAACCTCATTTTAAAATGGTGGTTGCTATACTTAAAACATTTCATATCAGGTATTAAAGTAGTTTTAATGCTGTGGAAACTGGTAAAGCATTCCTGGCTGCATTCGAGAGCTGTTTCAACAGTGCACGGAACATGATCTCAAAATTAGAGAGCTCTTCGACGTAGCTGGTTAAAGTTTAATGTGATTAAATGCAAAGTTAATGCGGTACTATAGATTGCAGACGATGAGAAAAATATGGGAGTAGTTAAAGTTGGAGAGTTGGAGAATATAGGAATTAACTTCGTGCAAAATGTTTGAAAGTTTTTTTTTATAATGTAAGCTGTCGTCCGCAGCTTTGCCCGCATGAAATTCTATTTCAGCTATTGCTTTATATGGGAATCTATTCTAAGGATAACAAGTAGCCTATGTGTTATTCCAGACTATAATCTATCACTGTACTTGCCAACTTTAACCCAAATATGTTCAGCTGCTAGTGTGATTGAGTAACAAACATCCTAATATCTAAAAATCTACACAAAATTTCACATTTATAATACTATTAGGATTCTGAACAAAAAACACATTTTGTGATAGTTTTTAGGTTGGTACATGATATTTTTTACTACATAGAATACATTTTGCACGTTTGGTGCAAAGATCAAAATTTGAATCCTTGTTCCTTCGCCTCCTTCTCGAGCCTTCCTTGCTCGCAGAAGGAGACTTATAACTTACAGGCGGGTAAATTTCAGTGAATTTCGGTATACTGAAATACTGGAAATTTGTTCTCAAAAAGATAGATTCTCGAAAGAAAAGATTCTCCAAATAACAGTTTCTCAAATAGAAAATCGGCTTCTCAAAAAGACAGAGTACAGATAGCAGAAATGCAACAAAATTAATAAATAATAAATTAAATTTTTTAGAGAGCGTCTCGTAGCGTAGAAATTCCCTCAATACCTCAGAGGTTGAACCTAGATACACTACGTGGTTAAAATTGTAAATTCACGTCTGCGTCCACCATTTTGGGTAAGACAGTAAACATGAATTGCTCACAACTTCATTTATTTATTCACTAAACTTCTAAAGCTCCTAAAGGTCGGTTCATATTTGACTTCAAACTTTACACGAAGCGCTACTAATTATCACATCTCATCTTACAGACCTTTTCCCAACTTGGTTGGGCATGACTTTCCAGTTTAACTATGAAGCGATGTACCTACTTCGATTTTTTTTTGCCTTGAAGCGACTGTTATTCTAACCTCCATATAACTCAGACCCAGATATCGCAGTCTATTGACAATATCGAAGTTAATTAGCGATATCAAAGTCTATTGACGATATCGAAGTCTATTTGGTGATATTGAAGTCCATCGGTGATATTAAAGTCCATTGGGGATATCGAAATCCATTGACGATGTCGAATGATTATATCACGGATTATTTCAATCCTGTACCAATCCTAGTTGCATTCAAAGCTTGCTTTTTGAAGCGGTTAATAGATTATTTTTAAAACCAACTAAGTCTTGTTGGAAGGTCCTTTGTTGCAAAGACAAATCTAGCAGGCATTTCTTAAATTAGATTTTAAATCAGCACAGCCGTAGTTTCAAACATGAACATAGCAACTTGTAACTGTTTAGGTATATCTGATAAACAGTTACAAGTTCGTATGCATTTTCTTTTAATAAGATAAAATTTTCATACATCGCACTGTCAGATATGAATCATTCCTAAAACCTCTGAAAGTTTACGCTTAGCCAAGCCTACGTTCATTTGAGTTACGATACTGGCCTTCCGACTCGAAGTTTGCCATATAAAAAATATTTCAGTCTGTTACTGTAAATAATGATAATTCATTTGGAACCGAAATTAACTTCGAAATATATTTGTAATGTTTGTTTTTGGGTGAAAGGCAAGGGACATAAAATGTGGCACAGTTTTGAAACTGTTCTCGCTTTCTTTATGAGTTAAGCCAGTAAACCCTAACAGTGAATATTATTTATATTTTTTGTTACCTAGTATGAAATAGTCTAGTAGTAGTATGGAAGAAATATTTAGTAGATTAGTTAAATTAGAGATTTACATGTAAGTAATTTTAAAATTGTTGTTGAAAGAAAACTCTACCACAAAGAGTAGATACCTACCTACTATAAAATCAAGATTATTTGAATTTTGGAAATGAACTGTTCACTCAACTCGTATGTTACTCAAACTAATAACTGTATCTAGACTAAGGAAATTATTGTCAATTAGACCAAAAAACAACCCGCTTCACTGCTCGTTCCCCGTAGGCGCTATCACCTGATAATAACCTATTACCTAAACTAAGCTTACTTTGGGTCTAGGGTGCGATGTGTAGAATTTCGTAGAATATTTATTATTTATTTATTTATTGCCTATGTGTTGACCCGACTTCTTAATAATATTCGTATAATAATATTCGTGAAGTAAATCCATGCAGTACTTTTTGAGTTTATCCTGGACATACAGACAAACAGACGAAAATTCTAAAAACTATATTTTTGGCTTCGGTATCGATTGTACATCACACCCCTAGTATTCTTTTCAAAAAATATTCAATGTACAGTTTTGACTTTCCTAACATTTTATTATATGTATAGATTGCAAGTAAGTTCGAGTAAATATTTCATAACCAGTCAATCAAAATTTCAACCGTTAGCACTTTATACGAGCAAGATATTACTAAAAGGCTTTTATAAGCAGTAATGGTTAAGTAATATTTACGCCCCAGTGCCCACTCTTCAGCCGCATCCGTTCATCTCGACTACTTTCTTCAGGTCATCGAACCATTAGGACGAGGGACATCCTACATTATATTAACCGGTTCGTTGTATCCTGGGCTTCGTTGCTTCACTGGATAACAGCTGCTGCTACTTACAATATTAAAAAGAACTATGGTTAATTCAGTATTATTTTTATAAGCCGTTACCCGCGACACCGCCCGCGTGAAATTTTGATCCTGTTCTTGATTCCCGGGAATCTATTCCTGAGATGAAATTACTGCACTAAGTGTTATTACACCAGGGACACTATTGGGGAACCACAATCTATTTCTGTCCCAAATTTCATCCTGTACGTTCTGGCATTATTGCACGCAAGAGTAACAATATAATCCATACATACATCCATACATACGTCCATAGATTCATCCATATTGTCATTCCCCATATCGTTTGTACAGGATTTAATGTAATATTTCATGTACCTATTCTTCTCCCCTATATTGAGATTCACTGGTGGAAAAAACACGCGCCGCTTCTGCTAGGATAACAATCTGACTTGCAATCTTTAATAAGCATAAAAAAACTTCTTTAAACAGATTCTTTCAACAACTAACTTGACTGTAAATAAATACACGTATTTTTTTACAATCAAGTGATTTATAGAGTTCATTGTTTCCTTGTCAATGCTAATTAAGAACAGAAGTATAAATAATAAGAGAGAAAAAAACACCGTCAGATACTTTAAACATTTATTCCACAATTTAATGACTATTTTAACAAAAGACATTACAAACTGACGAACTTAACTTTCAATAGTTTGACAACAATTTCGTTCGCAAGTTGGGAGATAGTTGCACGACTAGAACTCCTATTAAAATTAATTTGGCAGTTACTCCTAATTAGTTGCGACATATTTTAGTAACTACGGGCCCCATGTTGTGGAACTTCCAAGCTACGTCATAATCAAGAGTAAGGAAACCATCACTCATCTCCCGGTTGTCAACAATAGTAACTCAGATAGGACAAGCTAAAATTTTGATGAGAATAGACTTTTGGTTGAGCTGTTCTGTCTCAGTTTTAAGTAGATGATTTTTTAGAAGTGGACGTTTTGAGATGTGGTCATTATGAAAAGTGGACGTTTTGACATGTGGTCATTTTGAGAAGTGGACGTATTGATATGTGAGCATTGTGAGAAGTGGATGTTGTGAGATGCAGTCATTTTGCGAAGTGGTTATTGTACAAAATGGTAGTTGAATTTGTTTGTAAGTTTTTCTGGATTAGATTAATTTTTCATATAATTATCAAGCACAAGTCTTGCTAATTTTTAGAAGAGTAGTGATATTGTAGTAAGATGACTGAAATAATGTTCTCCACTGATTCAATAAACCTGAAAATATAGGTATTAAAATCAAACTTCATTGTTATATTGGATAGACACTACGATTATTAGTAGTCTTAAACATCAACCTTGACCTCCAAAAACCCTTTATATGACCTTGACCGATAACTTTACCAGGACTTGATGAATTGCCTGAATATTTCATGTTTTATCTTCAAGGCGTATTCACCAAAATATGTCGCCTTATTTATACATAGTTTTGACACGAACAATAACTTATATCTACATTAAAACATCAGTCTTTTAATAAATACACTTTGAGATGAAGTTTACATAAAGTATTTAATTTTTTTGTGGAAAGAATTTCTGATTAAAAACAAAATTTGACGTTCAATTATTACTTTAGATGAGAATTGATAAAGACCGATAGCATGCGTAACTAGACCCTGAAAACAGTCAATATAATATCATATAATAGAGCTGAGATCAATAAATCATTATTATTACAAATTTTCTTTATTTTACGGATACATATTATATTATTGATATGCTTAACTATAAATTAAAATTATAAAACTTACAATACTTTGATATACATTATATTTTTAAAATTAATATTTCCATTGTTATCTGTGGTGCGGGGTCCGACAGTGACCTGTAACAAAAACATGTTATACTTACAACATTTTTTTCAGTAGACCACAGTCATAATAATTATAGTGATTTTACTTATAACTCTCTCATTCTGGGTGTTGAAAATATTTAAGTTTTTACGCGGACAATCGGTCAAAACTATAATGGCTTTGACTGTTTTTTTATTAAGTAAGTGAATTAAACCGCTTCTCCTACCAAGCGGAGTTCCGATCAGAGGACAGGGAAAAACCCATTATTTCTATGGATGAGATGACATCGCCCACCTGATTCTAGTCTAGTCTATTTTTTGACTAACGAGTCAGAAAAGAAGTCTTCCCCTAATTAATTGGTGAAATTAATTTTCAGTGTCCATAATTTATATGTTTACAATAGGTATAGAATACTTATCGAGCACAATATGAAAGCATAAACAATGGTAATGGGCATCGCATTTAAACCGATAATTCACTTTGAAATTAATTGTACATGTTACCAACTGCAGAATAATTGGATGAATCGACAAAGCGAATCCAAATTTGCCGTAATAACAAATAATTCAATACGGTGGGTATTATAAAGCCATTTTCTACTATTGAGGTTACTTGCTAATTAATGTACAGTCGACAGCAAAATAGGTATAAACTTCAATTTTTTTCTGTTAAAATCTGTTCAGTAGTTTTTGCGTTCATCGCAAACTAACGGACAAACTAATAAACAGACAAGGATTAGGAAAAAGATTATTGTGTTAAGAATCGTTCATAATAACATAACCTAAGTGTTTTTTTATATAATTATCTCCAATTCAAAAAAAAAGCTCTTTTACGACTTTAAAATAGTATAGATTGTTATGAATACCTACTCCATGATAGCCTCATTTTTCAATAGCAGGTACACCAGCTTGCAGATTTACTTAAGCGGCAAAGATCTTGGTCGGATCCGACCATCCCATATTCCATACACAATGTTACAAAGTAACAATGCTCAAATATCAACATAACTTGAGAACAACTTTGCCGTTACACTTAAGTATATTAGAACAACAAAATTGTTTGAGTATGTTCTCTCAGTTAATTGAAAAGTAAAAAGCTGAAATTATTATTAATTAACAAAACGGGGCAATGTTGACGCAACTGATTACAAATGGAAGATTTTGATTAAATTACCCTCAAAGATAATGAGTTTATCTTTGCTTTTGTTTTATGGTACTTAATATTTTGCGAAAAAATAATAAGCACCTCCCCAAATTTGTTAAAACCAAATATAATTATTATTAAAATTATATTCCAAGCCAAATTTTATACGCATATGCTGCACAGAGTGTTAAGGGACCTAGAATGGCGATAAAACTACAATATTTGTATGTACTATCAAAGAATGGTAAAGTAGCTGTTTCTGTACATTTTATTTAAAAAATACTTGGTTTTTATGTTTTATGAACGATTCTGAACACATTCTTTTTGGAAGTCTTGTCTGTTTGTTCGCGATGGATGCAAAAACTATAGAACGGATTTTGATGCGGTTTTTGGGTAGACTAAAAATCTTACGCATTTTCGATCACAATCAGTTGAGTAGAACCGAAGATATTATATTCTCAAAAGCGCGCAAACCGACGGTTTAGGCTAGTATTTAATTTGTGGACAAGTAACTACAAGTGATTTAATTCAATATGGACAGCTAGTAAGAGATAAATCTGTAATTAAATACGGTAATATTTATAATCTACGATTTTTTTTTGTTTCCCAACGTTAAGGTCGGAGTACCTACATATCCTCCTATCCTCCATAGTCCTCCCACAAGCACGTCTACACACTATTAATCATCTTTTTTCTCTCTTACGCCATATCATTTTGGGTTCGTGAAATATAAATGTTAAATTTTTTGTTCGTTTCTATTATATACACTTCTCATCAGAAAAATCGAAACACCTTGCAAGTTTATGTTTTCTAAGGATTATCAGAAAAATGTGTGTATTTTTTTAATATACGACACGTCAAAATCACTTTACCTCGCCTGATGGTAAGCTAAAGGTAAAGTCTCAGGATTGGGGTCACCACTACATACACCGGTAGTTCTACAGTGGCGGCCCTCAGCTTGACGGCCTCATCAGATGCTTTTTCACGCCCCGCTTAAGGCCTTTGACCTACGCAAATAATATTTAGTAATGTTATCCTTTTCCACGCCACGCTTAAAGGACCCGGGACTGTATGAGGAAGTTAAAATAAGGCTTGTAAAACACTCACGAGAAAGGAATTTGAACATAAAAGTAATTAAAATTGGTAGTGTTGAGACGCACATAATATAAAAATAATCGAAGTAGATACTTACGCCGTGGCATAGCGGAAACTGTGGCCTTTGAAGTGCTGTCACTGTCATCTGACTCTGAACGATTTTGGAAACTCGTCTCTGCGAACAAATTAAAAAATAAATCACAATATAATGACACAGATTTCCTTAAGCCGGCTTTTGACTATGGGATGTATCACATCTTGAGCTATATATTTCTGTAAGATATATATTTTGGAACAGTTCAGCTTCTGTCACTAGTGTTGGAGGCAGAAGGTGAGCGGTGTCCGGGGACGTGAGGTAAAATATACACCTTCAAAATATCGCTCTAAAAAACTATTTAGTTTGGGATATAATATAAATTATAGCACAGTGTGAAGGGTCTCGTACAAAATGTATAACGAGCGATAAAATATTATATTAAGCCGGCTTTTCTTTCCAAAGATGTAGTGTCCTGTCCATATACCTATAAAACCTACAGACAGAACTCGTTGAAGATGAGACTGTTTCATGAATATGGTAGCGACTAACCATGTGAGAGTGAATTTTGTGTTACAACGTGCTGCCTTTTGATTGAAATATGATTCCTGGATAGACGAACGAGGGTCTGATGCAGGTTTGCCTCTCGGGGTCAGAAGTTCGGATGGCAATCGCTTGTAGGTGAGGTTGGATCGACCCTAAAGGTATGAGCTCACATTCATTCTCTGGGTCTCTAAAACCTCAGCATGTCATCCAGCAGACATATCTGTTCTTTTCTATTGACCAACGAAATAACAGAAAAAAGTAAATTTCCTGTGATTTCATTTGTCGAGAGAAATCATGAGATATTTCTACGGATGCCATGCTAAGGGGGCTATCATACGTATTTTAAAAGACTACTATTAAGATGGAAGTTGATTCTGCAAAAATTCCACCACTTTGAGAATACTCTAGTCACAGATTTACCGTTGATAGAATGTCTTAACTTGAAGGTTTCGAATTGCGAGCTTAAATTTCATCCTAAATGCTTACTTGTTTCATGAAATACTAAATAACATTAGCATACTAATACCTTCAAAATTAAATCAAGCTATTTTGCTTGTATAAGATCCAGATAAACAAGGAACAGTTAGATAAAGGAATTTCAACCCTATAACACCGATTTACGACTTATTTACCACAGTATATTATCATTACCTACTATTGTAGTACTCCAACAATTCAATGTTCGATGTACTTAATTGGATATTCGTGAGTTGTGACAGGCTCAGCGTTTACGAGAAAAACTAATATTTTCTTCACTTAGAAGAGTTGCTGATATTACAGCTTGTGCTGAAGTTAAAACTACGTATTCCGTATTCGAGGCAGTGGCCCAATAACGTCAAGTTTTCAATTCGATTAGAAAGGAAAACGTAAAAAAAATATCTACCCTACCTTTCCGGGATTCTACTTATTCTACTTCTACTCCTGCCCTTTGAATGTTATGCTAGGAACCACGTGGTCGATAGATCCTATGATATAGGTAATCCTTTGTATATTTTTCTGTGTAATAAATAAATTAAAAAAAAAAGATAGATCTTAATACTATTATAAACTTTTGAATATAATAACAATCCGATTGAATATAACAGTTTATCTTATTCTCCTTCCAAACAATCAAACATGATGCTCAATCTAAAAACAGATCTCAAAGCTAAATTGTTCAAGTTGAGACCATTTTCCTTGTCCAAAGTCAAAGTTTCCCACAGAACATTATCAAATGATAAATTGATGATGATCCTACTAAAAGCATTCTCAAAAAGATAACTTCATTAATTTCCTTCTCTTCCTATAGCTAGGCCATTAAATTGTCAAATAAGTACCAATTTTAGTACCAAAAACTCGTCTGAAGACCCAATAAAGGGTAATTTAAACAATCGCAAAACGAAATAAAGGAGCTATTTTCTGTACGTTTACAACTCCGAGACAGATCAATTAAATTGGCCCTAGTCTGCCGAAGAAACTAAAAAGAAAGAATGGAGTCATCAATTTTATTAAATTAGACCAAGATTAATGGTGACACGAAGGCTGTTCGGGTCAGGAAATGAACGAATGACGTTGAAGAAGGAAATTCTGTTACGTATCGTTTTCAATTTAATATCGATTTATTTGGTTGTACTGTATCGAGTGTTGTATCGATAAAAGATATTTTTACAGTACTAGTAAGGCTGAATCAATAATCCTATCCTACTAATATTATAAATTCGGATGTTTGTGAATAAGACGCTCAAATGGCTGTTTGAGTTTGGCTGAAATTAAATACAAGGATAGATACTATATCTACTGTAATAACACATAGCTACTTTTTATCTCTTGAATAGGTTGCACATCTATATGAATAGGTTAAATGGGAAACGAGACCTTGATCAAAATGAAGAAAAAAGAAACTAATCAAGAGAACGTAGCACTATGTCAATAAATCGGTAAAATTTCTTGCATTATTCCAAAACTAATAAATCAGGGCAATGTATGTGGCAATTGGTAACACGGCAATGAAAGTATAATATCCTTTGGTTTTTAAAACATTTATGAAAAATAATATCACAGTTTTGTAATAATACAGTAGAGGTATTCAACAAAACTGAAATTGTTCTAGGGGTTATATCAAACCTACGAAAGCTGTACTAGATGGCTTGTTTAAAGTTAGCTGCTCAACTGCTTTAATTTTGCATATTACGCTACTCAAAATACGCTAGGGAAATGCTGGTTTAATACAACTGATATGATCTCAACCAATCTACTGCATTCGTTTCTTACTTCACTTTATCTTGAATGTAATTTTATTTGAATATTTTCAAGAACCATTTTGTTTTTGGTGATTTTTATTTTATTTTGTAACCTTTATTTTAAATTTGTTGGTATGGGCGTCAAATTTGGTATACTTGGGTATCTTTGGTGACAATATAATAATATTATGTTACTATGAAGTTGCAGTCTCAATTCGACTCTCAAATAGTTTCTCAATTCGACTGTATCTTTTTATGTTTGTTACCTTAGAACTTTCGACTGGGTGAATCAATTTTGATGATTCTAGTTTTATTTATTTGAAAGCTCGTATTTTCCGTATGGTCTCATTTCAATTTATTACTAAGAATTATTGCGGTTTATGTTGCCCATACTTCAAAATCATTTCTTTCGAACATGCAGACTTTATAGTTAGTTTTGTGTAAGACAAACTTGTTCGCTATACTGTAAAGTTCAGTAGTTTACAAGACAGCGATCAAATTGCTTTTTATAGAAGCAGCTAAGTAATTTTATTCGATAATCACAATTATTGTTTTACAGTCCACTGGCTTCTTCAAAATGTGCGCCATAGCAACCAAACTTCGTGCCTACCTACTTGAAAACGTATTAAAATTAATTTAAAAGATCTCAGATTTAGATTGATATTATTGATTCCCGGTACGAGTTACCGTAGTCATTCTATTTTTAGAATACTTTGAACTTTACCTTTATCTTATAAAATTGTAAATTAGATAAGTTTGTACATTGAAGATATTTAAACAATACTTGGGTTATGTTAGGTATATGGACGATTCTGAAAACAAAAGATATAAATTTTGGAATCTCTGTCTGTTTATCGTTAATCTGCCGTAGAAGAGACCGAAGATATTATGACTGAAAAATTATAACCGAACTCGGGTGCAGCCAAAGGTATTAGCTAGTATCTAATAAAGTTCACGAATATGAAATTGAATTTCACAAAAAAGAACCTAATAGAACAGAACTTCTTTATCTGGTCACGTTTCTGAGACGTACGAACACGCTTTTAGTAATGTTAGGCTTTGCACAAAATGTATTGTTGCGGAGGTAGGCGGATATTCTAACAACTATTGTGAGAATATGTTATGCGTACGTTAGTTGAACGAAATATACTCGTATGTGTCTTTAATAGTTTAGATACTATAATATTAAGATCTGAGAACAGTAGACCTTTTAATTGCCAACTTATTAACAACACCTTGCGTAGAAACTTAAATCGAAATTTCTTTTTCCCTAAATTTTGTTCAAATTCACCTTACCATGACGCTTTATAGCAGTTCAATTGTGATGCAGTGCAACTTAGAGAGAGAGAGATGGCGGTATACACGGTAGTATCATGCATAGCGACATCTCTCTCCACGCATAGCTCCATCTCTCTCCCTGAGTTAAAATGCATCGCATTTGAGAGCTCACGGTAAGGCTCCAGATGGTGGCGCTTCATTGAAAATATAGAAGTTTGGCTGCTTCATAGTAAGACTGAAAGGTCGACTCAATAGAGTTGAGCAAATTTTCGGAAGGCCCTAGAATATTGTAGCAATTTACATGAATTGATTGCGGGTCTCAAAATATTGTTCCTTAATAATTTCAACTCCTTCTAGTTTGAAGCATAATTCGTTACACACCGAGTATTTAAAAAGAAGACAATACTTGACGAACTTTGATTAATAATTTTAGAAAGCAATCTAACTTTGTTCAGTGGTGTAATTAAAAAGATTCAACGAACTTGAATAATGGCGCTTGATTAACATAAAAGTCAAAAACTGTTTTGAATAATGCTTTGTAACTTGAACAATTTTTTAAAAGTAACACACAAAAATGAACACTTACAAAGGGTTTTAAAATATAATACTCTAATCAGTCTAACTACGAAGCGGGCAAACTTCGATATTTTCCGTGAAGTGACTACCCTCAAATCAAATGAATCAAATAAAATCAAATCAATGCTTTTTGACGGAAAAGAGGCCGTCAAGCTAAGGGCCACCACTGCAGCACTATCGGTGTATGTAGTGGTGACCCCCGATCCCGAGACTTTACCTTTAGCTTACACTCAGCTTGACGGCCTCATCAATAAAGGATTGTCATCGCAACCCCACGTGACACACGGTCCCACTAGTGCTGCGACCACATTCCGCCCCTGCCCGGCTATGCACTTGCTGACACCTAAACGCAATCCAACCGAGATTAGATTACTATGGAAGGTTTTTCGCAATCATACACGGTGGTACCTACCCGCCGAATTTCGTGACAAATTTGTGCCATCAAATTTCTACCACCAGTAATTTATTATTGAGTATGTATACTGTCGTTATAATTATGTAAATTCAAAACTAAAATTTAATTTCCTTCATAGACCACAATACCTTAAATCGTATAACTAAATAATAATTTATAGAGCCCTTGAGAGGAATTCAATTAATAGCAATAACCTCTAGAATTCGGATAGTCTGCGTTCATTTGAGCTGTCAGCCTGAAATATATGAGCGGGAGTGTCTCATAATTCAAAGGAAACGTGGTTACTAGATCTACTATAATAGTGAAAAGAGGAATATTAAGGAATCCTATTCACTTTATAGCAATATTTCTTAGCGGTGCGAACATCCAAACATCTATACCTACATACCTATGTATATACCAATGGTAGGAAAGTGAAAACTGTACATTTAATAATTTTTTCAAATAATACTTGGGGCAAAATAACACTTCGTAATCTACAATCGATACCGAAGCCAAAAATACAGTTTTTAGAATTTTTGTCTGTTTGTCTGTTTGTATGTCCGGGATAAACTCAAAAAGTACTGCATGGACTTACTTCAAATTTGGCACGAATATTATTAAGAAGTCGGGTCAACATATAGGCATATTATCACGCTATCACCTATGGGGAATGAGCAGTGAACCTTTATTTCTTCAACGCATTCTGTAGCAACGTGTAATCTAACGACGCATATTTGATGTTACTATGTTATAACCATGCTATAAGCTAACTTCACACTATAAGTAAACTTGGTGGCGATACCGACTTCCACACGGGCGAAACCGCGGGCGGAAGTTAATCTTTATAATATAAGTAGGATTTTCACACGTACAAAAGAAAGTATAAAGGCCTAATACGAACATACATGTGCTTTTCCTCTTTAAAGAACTTGAATAGTAATATATATACCTCCCATTACGTTACGTACCTCCCTCGGCACCGTAACAAATCCTCCCATACTGATAATACTGCTTTACATTTTTATTTCACTTCATTTATATTTCAGCACGGATGTAAAAACCTACGGACAGGACGCGCTGAGAAACGAGACTATGTCACTACAATGGCGGTGACTAACCAGGGCCTCGATTCTGCTACAGGTAAACCACTGTCATGCCACTGACAATCTCAAAAATACTATTTAACTGTAGACTTTTCCGCTGTACAGTTAGTCTAAAGTCAAATGAAAATAATTCATTTAACTTTTTCATTCGCTCTACAAAATATCATTGAATTTTAGACTTTAAATCGATAGCAGTAAAGTCCAGTTCAAAATTAAATGGCATTTTTTTAAAGTTTCAGTGGCATGACAGTGGCTTGTTTTAACAGAATCGAGACCCTAATATGAATGAATTTTTGGTTGCAATGTGTTACTAAAACTGGATTGAAATTTGATTCCTGGATATTTTTTCTTACTGTCACTGTTGTAATTACGAGTATAATTATCATTATAAGCTGGGCGTGAATAAGCATTTTGATGAGGTTGATAAGCTGAGGGCTACCTTTGTAATACTGTCGGTGTATATAATAGTGACCCCAATTCTTGATATTTTATATTTAACTAACCAACAGGCGATGTGAAGTTATATTGACGAAACCTACCATCCATCAGGTGAGATATTGGTTAAACGTAAGCCTGCTTTAAAAACAAAAATCGTTAAAAAAACCATTTTGCTACACAACACATTTTTTTTCACTGCTTGAACTGACTGACGGCTGAACGAGGCCACGCGATTGGCTATTGTGTAAGTGTGTGCATCTGTGCATGCCGACTTATACGTCGTCTGTTATATTCTTCAACGCGTTCCGCCCATATGTTTTACACATCCATGCCTAACAGTATACCAATCAATTTGGAACAGAATCTCGTTAAAGTTACGTAATCTATTCATGGGTGGGATCAATCTATTCGTTGGCAGTTTACGACTCCAATCCATTCAGGTTTATGTAACGAGCCAGCGAATGAAATTACTGGGAACTTTGTGGATTTTAGTATTCTACGAATTCAGTAACAACCTGTGATAATGAGTGTTGATAAATGAATTTAATCCTTTCGCCGTAATAAGTACTAGATTCCTGGTAAAAAGGTATGTGTTAATATTTTTTACCAGGAATATGTAAGTACCTTTGCCGTATCACCATATCCAGCTTTGGATTTAAAATTTTGAAGAAGAGTGTAAGTCTGACTAGGTAGGTTCGGTTTTGTAGGATACGACGGTATGTCTCGTCCGAAATGAGCTGTCCGACTGGGGAAGTTTTGGAAGTTCCCTACAGAAGACCGCGTCCATAATAACCATCGTGTTGTGTTCTCGGCGGTAAGTAGAGTAGCCAGAGCTCATTGTATCCCTCCTCCTCCCCGCCCCTTCCTACCCTGAAGGGAAGGGGTGAGGGCTGGGAAGGAGTGGGGAGGCTAGGAAGGGTTGGGGGGAGAAGGGGTACAATGAGCTCTGGCTACCCTAGTTACCGGCGGGAACACAACACGATGGTTATTATAGCCGCGGTCTTCTGTAGGGCGAAGGTACTACCCCAGGATAGCTCATTTCGGACGGGAGATACCGTCGTGTCCTACCAACTTGAAAAGGTAGGTTCGGTTTTATGGAATACTTGCAAATATGTGGGGCCTTACCATGATACTGTTATAACACGATGCTATACCTACACGGTGCATAGCTCTTTCTCTCTCACTGAGTTTAATTGCATCGTACTTGCATTGCTATAAGAGTGTCATGGTGAGACCCTATATTTCTGAATTGGTCAGGGTATTTCTGTGTATCACGTTTCATTTTTTCTCATTGCTACCTACTATTACAATAATTCTAGTTAATTTTCGGTACTATACCGTACACGCGTCAATAGCCCCAAGGGAATTTTGTATAATCAAAACAACAAGTTTATAGCGTATCAGCAATTCATATATGTGCATAATTAGGGCTTTGAAATAATATGGTTTTCGTATGGAAGCGAAATATGTCATAATCGAAAATTTCACCCGTCTGTCGGTACAAAGTTGATAGTAGATTCAGATCCAAATTTGATTATTTTATTCCCAATCGCTTTGTGTCGAATTCGGTCATCATATGATTAAAACAATTTCAATAATTTCGAAATGTAATTATAAACTCAATATAAATCATAATACTGTAAGGCTTATTTTACACAACCGCACTACAGAATCGATTTGAAGATCTCTTGCAACGAAATTGTACACAACTACATATTTTTTTCTTCAATTCTACAACCAGCACAATAGAACCACAGTAGTTAGGAAAATTCACAAAAATTCGCGTGGACACTGCGGAAGACACGTATCCTTTTTTGGCTCCTGTTAATTTGTATTTTATACAATTAAGTTAAAGTTCATTATGCTATATACAATATCACTACCTTCCAGTCTATTTCACGGTAGTGTACAATAAGCCTTAGTCACAGAAAATAATTATAATAGTACTAACGAAGTATAACATAATCATAGTGGACTGAGTAGTGGCGCTGCTACTAAGGCGCTGCGCAAACGTGTTGCCGACACGGCACACCGCGGCACCGCCACAGGAAACCGTAGTTGCTGTGTCCCGTATCGACAATCGGACACAGTTGCCGGTTCCCTGTCACCGACACGGCACACCACAAGAAACTGTAGCTGTAGTTGATGTATCTGCTTGTTTTCCGTAGTCTCATGATGGACGTTTGTGAATGTTGCTTGTGTCTTCAACTGACGACTTTTAGTTTCCAGTTACCGACACCGAACACTTTTTGATCGTCCTGAATATAGTGTTAAGTGGAAGCAACTGGACTCACGTATGCGCAGGGACTTGAATGATTTCATACTTGTTCTATAGAATTCAATTATTCAATAAAAAAGACACAAGAAACAAAAGTGTCTACGTTTGCGCAGTGCCTAAATCTTTATAAAGTTTCAAAGCGTGCAAATCATGATTTAAGTTTTTGAACTGTTTGAAGTTGGGACGTGGATATCATGGGATAAAAACCGTCTATTCTGTCTAGAAAGGTTTAGAGAAGCGATTGATTGACGCTTTATAATAATAGAATAGAAAAAAAAATTAGGCCTGAAGGGAGGATAATTATCAAGCACAAACGTGGTAAGTCGCCCAGAATTCTGCAATTCAACTTTTTACAAGTATTGACTTACCAGTATCAAATCTTGGCCTGCTTGGCAGTCGACTAGGCAGGTCTTGGTTTTCCACGTGGTCGAATGTCCTGAAGCCGAGTGCAAACTCTGCGTATGGACTAATCTCGAACATTTCTATGAAAATAAACAGCAAGTCAATATTTTCAATAGGTGTGTAGATCAGATGGCAGTCACTTCACGAATAGTAAGACCGAAGACCGGACTCCAAAACACTGCGTTGGGAAAAGGTTAAGATACTAACATTTTAAAACATAGTTTTAGATTTTATGTGTTCCATCACCATTAAGTGAGCTGTAAAACTGAAATACAAAACGTTACTCACCATTTTTACTGTTCTTCCTATTATGGACGGGAGAGGTGTAAATTCTGGGCATATGCGCATACCTCTCCTTCTGTTCAGATTGGGAAGCTACACTTTCGTTGCGTGACTTCACTTCGTCAGCGATAGAATGACGGTATTGAGATGTATAGGTTTGCCTGTACACAAAGACAAAAAAATATATTCATTGACAGGACAGTACTACCTATTCGCGCTAACTTTGCCGCTGTCAAATGACGTCAGTATAGCGTTATCTCACTGGAGCTAGAACTAAGTGAGTGAGACAACGCTAAACGCGGGACAGTTGAGAGCGGCAAACTTAGCGCGAACGAGTAGTACCATCATTACAGATATCGATATCGCTAATAGTGACTCTCAGCAATAAGATGCGCTTTCATACCACGTAAAAGACCCAGGACTGTAGGAAGAAGAAAACACGTGTGCTGGTAAAGAATTGACACCATTCAATGCTTAGAATTGGCATAGAAAAGATGTGCCCAACAGTTTGGATCTTTATGGAATACTTGATGAAATCAAGATTCTCATCTGTTTATTATAAATTGTAAAGCAAAAATGAATGGTAGGTTGCATAAATATCAAACATTTCATAAGTCGAATCACCGAAATACTACAGAAGATTGCACGTGAAAACCAGAAGACAGATATACTGCAGAAAATAGTTGTCACTAGTCTTATAAAATAAGACCTAGTGAATAATACACTCACTTACCTGTGTCTCCTGAATAGTATACAGAAGAATGCTAAGATGCACATCACTAGAAGTACAGAACTGCATACTATCACCATCATATTCAAGTCAAACAGCTCTGATGGTGGACCGATCTCATCTACAACAAAAAATACTGCAAAATTATACTGAACTATAATTATAATTATGCTTTGTAAATATCCTTCTACCTACATTTGAAAAATAAATGAATAAGTAAATTATATAAAAAATATAATGTTTTCACCGATGGTGTACCTAAATGATGCCAATAAAGTGTAAATTTTGAACTAACACTAAAAACCCAAACCTTAGATTGAGAAAATAACTCTATTTACACCTAAAGAGAATTTTCTGGAATTTTCAGAAATTACGCACATTTTTTTTTACTCGTAAAGCCTCACAACACTTATGATAGCAATATGTAAGTAGGTAGATTGTTTCTTAAGATCTCAACTAGACAATTGCTATAAAGATGATGATGTTGTTTTTAAAGAAATCTACTTAAAATACCAAAGTAGCTTACAAAACCAAGTAAAATTATTAAGAAAACAAACACAAAAAACAAACCAAAATGCTGGCAAACAATCAAATAATAACATTGACGTCGATCTTAAAGTGGGGGAAACGTAATCAGCTTTACAACAGAATTTTGACGATATAATTTATGTTTGTCGCGTCAAAACATTGTAAGTAACTTCGTGAATTCGGCGACACAATTTCCTAAGGCCACGTTCACACGGCGATTATTTTCCCGTATACCGTATACGAGATTTTATCGAATAGAGTAGTGACAACAGAATATATAATGAAAACTTAAAAATTGTTCACACGGCGTTCATACGGGACAATCCCGTATTCGAGAAATATATTTTAACGAATACCGTGCGAAGTTGTCACTGGAACGCCGCGTCTCGAAACGATTTTATCGAATACGACACGCAGTGGCGCTTATGTTCACGTTGTCTCGTTCACACGAATCGTTCACGTCATACATGAAAAAATCGAATCGAATGGTTGCCGTGTGAACAATTGCATCGTATACGGTAAAACCGTATACGTGAAAAAATCGAATCGAATGGTCGCCGTGTGAACGTGGCCTCACGGTTCTACTCCAATGTTTTCCGAAACTGTCATTACGCCAGCTGAAACTTCTGAACTTATGGTAAGTTGCTATCAAAATTTTCATATTGTAGTTTTACTATGAGTCGCGGTGGAAGCGCTACTGTATTAATTTTATAATCATGTGTCAAATAGAAATCTTCTAATATGTAAAGAGCGAACAATTGACATCGCTAATGAGGAATTTTCTTACGCTAATTTAGGAAAACAGTCTTTTTTTCCGTGTGACACTCCTCACGTACACCTGCCCCGCGGCCAGAAGGTCAGTTTATGTCGGATTCTTATCGACTAAAACCGCACCCCGTTAGGAAAACAACCTAAGTATACCTATATTTCCGTTCGATTTGTTAGAAAATCGCAAAAAAATGCATTATATTTTTTCATTTCATTAACGTGTTATTTACAGAGCTTAAAATTAAATTGTTTAATCCTTTTAATATACATTTTTAATGACTATAAGTAGTACAACCCCGCGACCCTCTGTGAAGGATGCGCCTATACAAATCTACATCTATAATACTAATATTATAAAGAGGAAAGATTTGTACCTATGTTTGTATGTTTGTAATGAATAGGCTCCGAAACTACTGGACCGATTTCAATAATTCTTTCACTTATAGAAAGCTACACTATCTGGGAGTAATATAGGCTATATATCATCACGCTACTACCAAAGGGAGCGGAGCAGTGAGCATTAATGTCAATAAATCGGGCAGATTTCCATACATCTTTACTAATAGCACGAAAAAATGTTGGAAAAAAATCCGAATTCCACGCGGGCGGAGCCGCGGGCAACAGCTAGTATTGTATAACCAGTTTCTTGTCGTATTCCAAACACAAATAGTTTCAAACAAATGATCGATGACTCTATAACAAAATGATGTTATAGTTTGACAGTTTTGCAGACATAACTATTAACAAATGAGTTAAGTTTGATAGAACTTCGTTAGATCAAAGTTTGAATATCAAGTATCGTATGCCTGGAGCTAAAATTATCTAATTTAAACTTCTATCTCCAAGTATTTGGATTTGCCTTAACAACGACAAATTACTTACTCAATTTGTGGAATAAAATAATATTTTGAAACTAGCTTATACCAAATTACACGTTTTATGACTATATCGCCGGTTCTTATGAAAAACCAGGTACAGATACCGGCACGTAAATTGGCCAGACGCGTCATATGCGCAAAGGTCGTTTTAGGTCCCCTTTGAGGTACGAGCGGGTCGCGGGAGACGCGGTTGCGCCGTCGCGGACATCTGATTGGTCCGTCAAGTGACGGATCAATCAGATGTCTCCGAGAGACGTCTTGTAGCGAATCAACGTTCCGTTCATTCGTACTTTGAATCATTTGATTGGCTCAAAGTGCACGATGCGCGAACTTACCCCAAACCTGGCCAAGTTACGTGCCTGTATCTGTATAATACAGGCAAAATTCTTTATTATACACATAATACAAGATTTTTTGTCCTGTGAAAGGGTTTTACATTATATAAAAAAGTATAAAGTAGTCTTGCCTTTGTATTGGTTGTTTTTTCTAATGATGAAGAAATATTTGTATTCTATACCCAGACTTTTCTTTTATAATTATACTTAGACATTGAGAAACAGTCTTTCTTATTGATTTTCTTGAAAAAAAAAACATAAGAAAAACTTGATCCCAGACAAGGCAACAACAATTAATTACTATCCCAATTTATTACAGACCTATAGGCCCGTAGTGAGTAATGAATTATTCTGTTGCCGAATTCCTTGCTCACTAATATCCATTAATCGTGGCGTACGTTTATAGTTGCCCTAGGGAAACAATGTTAGGTACATATCACTCAATGTAATCGTAGACGTTATAATTTATATCGATGTAATATTGGTTGGAGATCAAAAAACTTAAGAGGAAAATAAAATAAACCATCCAAGTGCAACAGAGTTGTATTAAAAAAGTCAGATACGAAAGGATATAGATACGAAGAGTTCCGTACCATCATACAAGATATTATTATAGCACTAGTTAGGTACTTTTATAATAAGCTGTTGGTTAGTCTGTCCGCGATAAACTAAAAAAAACTACTACATGTTACTTTCGCTAATGAATAGAGTGGTTATTGAGGAAGGTTTAGTATATAGTTTGTCAAGTGTCTGTATACATTGGCCAAATTTGTTGGAGGTATCGGCGATGCTAAACAACTACAATAAATTTGTACATACCTAACACAAGATTGCCGTCTCAGAATAAATGTTGAAAATCATTATGTGCAGAGCCACTGACTTTTCAGGTAACGCCAATAGAGTGACGTCATCGAAAAAAACAATATTTTCTTACCTCCATCCAAGGTCTTTGTGGCGTAGGCATAAATAGTAGAAGCAGATCCAGCATCATTTATCGCAGTCACTCTAAGCTGATACCAATTGGCAGGAGCAAGAGATCCGACCGCGTAAGATGTTGGAATTGAACGCAACGGTGGTGCTTGGTAATGGCCTTCGATGTAACTCCAGCCGATATTGAGATCCATAGGCTAGGAAAAATATAGATAAGGTTAATTAAATGAGGCTCGTTATAGTCTCCTATCACCGAAGAGTTTGCAACATATTGAAAAGAATAGAATAGGATGGCATAGGACAGGATATGATAGGACATGAAAGGATAGGACTGGAAAGGACAAGACAGGATAGCACAGGATAGGACTGGATAGGACAAGACAGGACTGGACAGGACAGGACAGGACAGGACAGGGCAGGACAGGACAGGATAGAATAGGATAGGATAGAATATTCTTTATTGTACTGTACACCAGTAATACATATTGAGATAATGGTAATTGTAATTATTGCAATTCGTACAAATGCAAATTACCACTTACCGCTTTATTTTCCGCTCTCTGCCACAAATTTGAACCTAGCTGTCTATAGTCCACTTCCCACCGCGTGACGTCACAGCCGCTGTCATCCCAGCCACTGAGCTGGATGTAAATGTGGGTTGCGTTACTCCAAAGCCAGTCCGTTGATGGAGGAGACACGGGTGCTGTATATACAAAAGTCATTATGATATTCCAACCGAAGTTTTAGATGACGTCAGATTAAAAAAAGCACCATTGGTTGCAATTATAAAACAACTGGATACGTGACTTATAGAGACAGTACTCTAAATCGTAACAATTGGTTTTAATTTGACACTTCTTTGGACAGCCGTAGTAGGTAAGGAAGCGAAGGATGTACCTAATTTCTGAGACAAATGCAGATTGGCTTACTATAAGAAAAATGCTGAAGACGAAGAATGAGAAGGAAATGGAATCATATAAAGTACAAATTTTAGACCCAACTGAAATCTGATGAGATGATGCCGACAGATTGAATAACAACAGGTGATATGAATAACAGCATTAATTTCGAATAAATTGTGACTTAAAAACATGAAATAATAATCATAAATGTTATTCCGTATCTTTACTCAATAATCCAAATTAGAATTCACATTTATGCTCATAAACAACGAAGGCTAGCATTAAATGTGAGTTATTTTCGTACGTGCTTATCGGCCGGACAGAGAAATTAGGCCACACGCTTTATATAATATATGATCCTACATCAACATTATAATAGTAAATGGATACGTGAGACAGTGTTTTGATAAAACTGTATAAAATAATGTCTAAGAGGCTGTGAACATGACATTTATTTAACTAAAGTACATATTCGGTACCAAACAAAATTTTACTTATTATAATAAGTGAAAGATATTGTAGTAGAACAGGGCCTCAATTGTTACAACTAGACACTGTCATTTCAAAAAAACGACGTTTAATTTTGGACTTTTTTGTTATCGCGGTAAAGTCTAAAATTCAATAATAATATATTTTGTAGAGCGAATGAAAAAGTTTAATGAAATTCTTTTCATTTGATTTTAGATTTTAACTGCACAACAGTAAAGTCTACAACTAAATATCTTTTTATAGTGTCAGTGGTATGACAGTGGTTTGCCTTTAGCAGACTCAAGGCCCAGTTAGAGTTAGAGTTCTACCAAATATATAATATTAAATATACCTACCCTTATTAATATGTTAACCATAGTTGAATATAAAGCAAACACAACATTACGACCGATACACTACCAGTGAATATAAATAGTTTTAATGAATTACATTTCTACTTCTTACTAAACTTACCTCCACCTAACGTAGTAACATCAACATGAGCAGGTGCCGATGTCCCAACACTGTCAGTAGCAGTTACTCTAATAGAGTACTTGGTGCCACACTTTAGACCAGCTAGTGTGTGCTGCTGCACTCCTGGTAGACGGTTCTCTCGAGCAACTGGCCAAGCCTCTTGCCAGAGCCCATCATTTTCCCGCCAAGTGAGATTATAACCTACAGAAAATTAAATTTCCACAATCAAAAATTACAATTAGATTAACATTGTAATTTAAATTAAGAGTACTAAAAGTTGACATAATATTAAAAACTACAGCAAAGTTTTTTCATCTGAATGTGGTTCGAGCTTTTTTGCAGCAGGTTTTAGAACTTTCATTTTAAACTTTTAGGTGGTTCCATTTCATGCACTGAGAGCTATGGACTTTAAAAAGTATAATAGTCCTTTTGCATAAAAAATCTCTCGCTGGACTTTCTAGTCGAAACATTTTATAATATTAACGTAGATTTACTCGGGGTTGCCTCATAAACCAACCACGTATGCACAATTAGAAAGAAAAAAACTATTTTTTAAATGATTGGACCACGGAACTCTTAAAAGGTGTTATGGTCCAACTATTTTTCAAGTTGGACAACTGCCCCTAGTGAAGACCCATGGTCCAACTAGTTGGACAGAGCCAGACAGAGCATTTGAACCACTGCCCCGCAATGGTATAATTAAATAAGAACTGAAACCTCTAATGGAGCACACGCATGGTCTAAGAATATTAATACGTATAGAAAAGGCTTACTGATTCCAAGTCCCATTGAGTCATTCACATATGATCGGATCTCATCCCACTCGACCACGATATAATCTTTGTATGGAGTAGTTCTTAGAGTAGGTGAATCAGGTAACGGCAAAACTTTCACGGAGTAGATCACTGAATCTGATCCGTATAGATTTTTCGCTAGGCAAGTATAATTTCCACTTAGAGACTGATCTATACCTAGAAAACAATAAGAGAGAACTGAGAGAACTTTATCATAACTTCAGACCGGCAATTAAATATGTCCATTATGTTCATGATATTTTAATACTATATTATGTAGGTTTGTATAATTTTTTCTCTGTTTTAGCTATCACAGCTGATAATCTTTATTTAAAAATCGATCTCAGTGTCACAGAGGTTTTTAGCAAAGGATAGATAAGTTTCATTTACCGTGAAAACTGAAATAATTATTTCATTGTTTTCCCATCTTTTGTACTATATATACGAGATATTATACGAGTATTTATTTGTCCATACTAAGTATCAAAATGAATTATTGACATGAAATTATTTTTAAAGAGTCGTAACGTGATTTATTTGGTGTTAATGAATACCAAATAAATAATGTTATTCGTACTCCGTTACAATTCGTTAAAAATTGTTTGAATTCAATGTGCAACATTCGCATAAACTTCTGACAATATAAAATGAATGATGTAATTTATAAGAAAGTACTCACTTTTAATCAGCAAGCTATCATCTCTATTCCTTGTGAATCTAGGATGGTGCGTGATAATGTTTTGATTATGGTACCATACAGTTCTTGGTGGCGGTATACCAACACTTCGGCATTCCAGTAACAGAGAGTTCCGAACTGCTACAGTAATTTCTCCTCCGAGAGAAGCTACACCTGCGACCACTAGAGGAGAAACATTCTGTATTGTAACAGGTAAAATTATTTGAAATTACAGCCAGTTCAACTGTTGATACTATCATCACCAATACAAGCAATTAAAATATATCAACTATGCTAAATTGTTCAAAAGCATACAGTTTGGTAAAGCCATTGGTTATTTTATTAGCTGATACATTATAGTTTTCGTCAAGTGATACTTATATTGTAGTATTTATATAACCTCACCAATTACTTATTTGTCCTAGTTAGCGTATTTTTTCACTAGATCTTCTAAATTTTTCGAAGTTACTATATTTTAATTATTATCTTTCCCATTTTGTATTTCAGATATTTTTTTTTAATTACTACAATTGAATTTATTTTCTAGACCTACCTCTTGGTGAATTGGTATTTGTAACTCGCCTACTCTCCGGCCCTTCACCGACAGCCGTACTTGCAGTCACCCACACATCGTACTGTCGTCCTTCATTAAGCCCTTTTAGCTCTAATGTTTGGGATCTTTCATAAGCTTCGGTTGTACTTTGAACATTTACCCTTATAGCTTGAGGACCGTCGTTACTGTGAATATTTTTATATATATTTAGTTCTGAAGTATGTGAGCAATCTTTATATCAAAATACTCTGCTGCAGATTTTTTACATTTACATGAAATGCCCGTACAATAAGTTGTCTCATGTTCAAAATTTGATAAGTTATTAATTAGAGACTTCTATAGAAACAAACTTTCTAGTATGTGCATAGGAACCAGACAAACCAAATGAGCCTAAACTTATGTTTTTTAGTTCAGAAGTGCCAATGGACATTCCGACTTCATGATCAGACCGGCTTCAAAGTACCATATCATCGTATTGTCACAAAGATACGAAAGTATACCTAATTTGAGCCCTATCTAGTGTCAGGAAGTGGTGATTGGTGTTGGAAGCCCATTCCAAGATTTGACTCATACTAACAAACTAACATACAAACAAACTAGTATACAACAGAGCAAGTTAAAATAAAGCTTGTAATTACTATAGAGTAACACCACTATCGTCAAACAGATGTATTTCTCTTAACATTTGAAATTACTATGTATTTATCACACTATGGCTAACGCCGTGGATGTCACAATTATTATGTCATCATCCAAATATTTTAAGTACTCCCATTGTGATGTTGTTTGTTTATCCAATAAAGAACAAAAAAAGTGGCTTTTACTGTTAGTTCTGATTTGCACACTTCAAATATTTACAAAAATGTTACTCACCTGGCTGTAGGCTTATAGTAGACGGTGTAGTGTAGCAATCTTCCATTTGGTTGTCGCGGTCTTTTCCAGCTCACAAGTAACGTGGTTGAAGATTGCGACAGGAGTTTAATTTCTGCTGGTGCTTCAGGTACTATAGAATAATATGTTTTCTGTACTATACAAGTATGGACATTACAAAAAGATTTTGTAGCTATGTTAATATATTAAGGATGTATGGTTTTGCAAAAATTTTTAGCTGCACAAAGAAATTTGTGTTCCACATTTTATTAAAATCGGTTTAACATAATAGACAGACAGATACCTAGATATAATTATGTGAGCATTTTATTATGTCTATAATAATATGGTATACTTCATCGTAACAATTCTTGTGAAACTTAATAAACCTAGGTATAACGCGTGCGCTATAAGTTGAGACCTGGGCTCTCCGCCTACTTCCTCCTGCACTGCCCCTCAGTCGCCCGTGATGTACTGTTCGCAAAAAAATAGGTAGACAGGTAGGTAACGACTCGGGCAGAAGCTTTTTTACGATATTTTTTTGTGCGCTGTACAAACACGCGCCGGTGACGTCTATCGGTCAGGTCTCAACTTATAGCGCACGAGTAGTATGTTCCTATTTAATATAGTAGGTAAACCTAAAATATTTGCTCTAGAGAAATGTAGGTAGTATCAAAAGGACTTGTGATATTAAGCGATAGTCAATATTTATGACCTACCTTCAATACATTTGGGTTCATTGCGGAATGTAATATATTTGCCGCCAAGATAAATAGAGGTATTTGAATATTATCGACATTTTATATTGTGGTACTAAAATACAGTTACTAAATTATTACGTACTATATTCCTGTAACCTGGACTAACAAAAGATTGTAAGTGTTTTGGACAATTTTTAAAAAACATTAGCCATACGGATCACGGAAAGCTATTCCAAAGAAAGAAGGGGACCACGTACTCATGATTTTAGGGTCAGATCGGATAATATATTCGTTAGGTAGTAAGAAAAGAGGAATAAAGGAAGAGACAAGGATAAAAATAAAGTAAGAATTCAGTTTATACTAAAGCTACAATTCAACCACGTTCATGGAAAATGTGTGCCACGTACTACGGTTTATTAACAAAATTTTGTCCTTAAAATTTTGCTAAAAAGCAAAATATTAATAAATTTATTGAACGTATAAAGCGATAATGATAATAACGTTTGGCGGCAGCAGCGGTACATAGATACGCCATTAAAATTTTACGGCGGTCAAATGTCATAAAATGTTTATTTTTATACGAGTATCATCGTTAACAGCAGCTCATAAACTCGAACACTTATTGGCAATGGCTTCTGTTATAATAGGACTTTTAATACAACTCTAAATAAGCAAGTTCAAACTCACTTAAGTTGATTGCTATATGATGGAAGTGAAGTGGTAATATGTGTTATGGGGTCGACATAAACAATTTTATAGCCATAGCATAATAGGCGAAGGGAAACTGTGTAAACAAAGCCTACTTCTTTTTTGACATGTGTAAACCCTCCATTATACAAGCGATATTAATCGCTTAACAGGGGTAAACCGTAAAGTAGCTACATCGGAATCTAATCAATCCATTACAGAAGACTAGAAGTATGAGCTGGCCTGGGGTGACAGGTTTAGCCACCTGTCATCCGAGCAGAAGCAGGCCGAGGCGGTGGCACGCGATGCCCGTCTCGCCTTATACAGAGGCGTGGTTCTAAAATCCGTGGGGCAATCTCAGAGATGGCCTTGGATCAGCTTGCTTAGACAAGTGGAGAGTAGAGTGGAGGGCGGAGTGGAGTGGAGAGTGGAATGGAAAATCCTTTTATTAAAATAGACTTGGTGGCGATACCTACCTCCACGCGAGCAAGCCTAGTTACGAATTTAAAGAAAAAATGGATGTGGATACAGATAAAGTCCAATATCATATAACACTTACCATCTTGCAGCGTAGAACATACAATAGGAAATGAGAAAGGCCCTAGTCCATAGTTAGAGAAGCCAGCCACTTTGACGGTGTAGTTGGCAAATTTGTAGAGTCCCTGAAGTCGCAACTCTGTCACAAGTGATGTAGCGTTCAACCAATGGCGTCCTGCAAAATTTGAATAATGATAGAGACGATACTTTGGAGGTAAAGACCAAGTTTGTTTGGCAATATGACCGTCCGAATTGTAATAATGCTAATTCAGAGTTGTTGTTTTCCAGTTTGAGATGAGACGCCGTAAATAGGGATGTTAAATTAAGTTGTTATATTGTTTGTAACTCTATTAAGGATAACAAAATCGTATTGAAGTTGGAAACATTGCTTGTTACAAACATAAACAGTAAACCGTAAAGGTTATCTTGTAATGGACTTTCTTTGTTATTATACCCAATTCCGCTACTAAGGATATTTTTCATCAGATCTAATGTTAATTAGCTAAAGTAAATACTAGACGCTTATAACACCACAGATGTAAACAGGAGACATTAAGACAGATCTAGATTAGCTGTTTCTCATCTCTTTGAAAATCATGGACGAGTAAATATCGCTACATCTTTTTTATACCACATAGGTGACATTAAAGCACACAGTCGAAGTACGCACATCATCAGATGAATGGTTTATTTGGTTGAAGATTTATTTTGCGAGCGCCATGATTTTTATAAAATGTATTTAGTTTGAACCTGTAGCCATAAATCACGAACATGCTTTGACTCACAGCACGCTCTGAAATGATTGCATGTGGGCACTGAATAATAATATTTTTTTAAAGTATACTAATTAATACTATCGTTTAAAAAAACATAGAAAATAACTGACCTTGAGCTGCATAAAGTATTGTGTAACCGATAAGAGCACCAGCTTGTTTATGCGGTGGTATCGGCTGCCAACTCACGCGCAGAGCTGTTGATGTCACACCTCCACATTCCACCGATGATGGCCCTTCTTCAGGAGCTATGAGAGAAGATTGAAGTTTATATGATTGTATTCAAAATTGATTTCAAAAGAGGGGAGCAAGAAAATTACTCTCGGTAAGTAGCCGAAGACAAATAAGCTTTTTTGTACTAAATTAGGTGTGAAATTAACATCGCACAGATGCTATCAAATAGCTGCTAAAATAGTTACAAGCAGACTTGACGTGATCTTATTTTATATTTGCTTTAAATTAACATACTGTTTTAAACAAATAAAATGAAAATAAAAATAAGACCCTCTGACGACCTAACACTTGACTGTTTCTTGGACTTCTGGACGTGGTGTGTTATGAGAAAGCACATTTTATGATTTAAAAGGTTTTTGTATAAACATAATTAGACACATCATTATTTATCTGTAAATCATAATATACCCTCAAATTTTAGCAAAATAACAAGGGATAACATAACATTTAGAGAAAATGTTTAATTTTAATTCTTTGGATACTCAAACTCATACGTATGCAGGACAGTAAAGTTGGATGTGCTTAAAATAACAGAGCAATGATAATTAGTTTAAACTTTGGGTATAAGACAAACTTTCAAGAGCAACATCTTGAAATTTATGGCTTTCGCTCATAATAATGTGGGGGTACTAAATCAAGTTGTGAATAAATTTAAATTTTAAACTACAAAAAGTTAACATTCAAGAGGCAATGTCTTGAACTCGAGACATCTTCATATTTGAATATTTCTGTGTTCTTCACTGATGTTAAATAGTGAAACTTTAACATTATACTTAAATAATACTAATGTATGATGGGAAGAGTCAAGTAGTATAACCGTTCTGTTTATTTGTTAATGTTATCGCAGGTTTATAAGTGCCCGGTTAATGGCAATAGGCTCGCCACCTATTACAACCTAAACGTAAACTGGCGAAATGTGGGTGCTAGCACCTCTGCCTACCCCTTCGGGGATATAGGCGTGAGTTTATGTTATGTTATGTTTATTTGTTAAAGAATTTACTACCAGTAGAACAGCTAGAGGAGATTGTGAGGACGAAGAAATAAAGTTATAATCGCGCGATATCAACGTGAGAGAAAAATTTATGGACACACATACTTGACTACAAATTTAAATACACACGAATAATATTAACAGAAGTTATCACAAACGAATTCTAAAGGTACATAAATAGTGTATAACTAATTCAATCAAAATAATTATGAGTCCTTAAATGTGAATTACAAGTAAATATTTTCAAACTCAAACCAAACAAATGATTCTAAATCATAGCGATGGTATAGCAACGCACTCCTAAGACGGGTAACATCGTTTCAAGAACAAAACTAACCAACCTATTATGGAAACCCTCGCAAGCAAATTGACCGAAATTTTACGAGAAACAAAGCAGAAAGACTTAAGGCGGTAAAATGAGGGGCGTAGGTTAAACATTTTCAAACTTTTCTCCTTAACAAAGTAGGATGAACGAACGAGATGAAACGTCGGCAAAAATCTCAAGTTATAAAGAAAACTGTCAAGTCGCTGCAGACATAATGACCTATTTATTGTCTCCTAATAATAAAGAATGATGAATAAGAGATTGAACTTTTATGATTTCTGCTCAAATTTTAAGAAGTTGATTACTTGAAATAAATTCACATTCGTTTGTTTCAAACGTTTATTGAAATATATATAGCGATGAATTTTATTAACAATCTTATAAGGCCCATCATGATGGTGAACGCGTGGAACGTGCCCTATGAGCATTCTCAATATTGAAATTAGAATATTCTACAGAGTAGAAGGTGAAAGAGAA
Source organism: Lithosia quadra (assembly GCA_963576445.1). NCBI lineage: Eukaryota > Metazoa > Arthropoda > Insecta > Lepidoptera > Erebidae > Lithosia > Lithosia quadra. Next base: position 3,631,622 of record OY754899.1, on the reverse strand, counting down.
TATGAAGAGAACGAAAAAAAGGAAACTAAGAAGAGGATAAATCTTAGGTAATTTCACTGACCAATCAAAATACAGAATGCTTAGAGTCGATTTGAAGTGGAGACCAGCTCACTCGCTATACTATTTGGTTCAGTATAATGGAATACAGAATAAAAAAGATTTCTGTAAGTACTTACTGTTAACTTGGTTGAGACATTTACCAACCTTTTCAAAAGAGCTAAACAAAGCTTCAAGTGACTATAATTATTCGGCAGTAAGAAATTTCAGTATTGCAGAGTTTTTAATGGGCTTCACAAATTTGTTGGAGTGCTTTTACGTATATAAATAGCATAATTGTGTATGAAAACAAAAGGTATTATTGAATAATTTCGTCATTAATATTTTTGTTTCTTAATACTTTCTCGAATATAAGCAACACGAAGTTTTTTTTTAAATACATCAATTAAATTGTATTATTTTATGCAATTTTCTAAGATAAAGTGGCTATGTGTTATTTATATTTTAATCTTAAACGATATTACTTAAAAGAGCGTTCATTTTGGTAATTTAGATCCAAATTCTATTAGTGATGCTTGTTGGCAAACAATTTGTTTGTTCAATATATACGTAAGAAGAAACGGCGATTTTTAATATCCTATAACAATTCATCCAAGTTATAATATAATTATGCTATAAAAGTCTTTCAAGAAGTTAACACAATCTGCATAAATCCACCACGTGTTTCGGAAGCCATAATACAAAATTAACCGTTATGCCAGGAAAAAAATACTCAAAGAAACCTAGCCATAAAACTTTTTCTTCAAAATAAGGTTCTCAAAAGGTGTAAAGGTTAAGAGTAATTATAATAATAACATAAAAGTTTAAAATGCTAATGTACGCGATAAAGCTTTACGAGACTAAGTTTGTTCTGGCAAAGTTTCCACAATTTACATAGTTGATGTAAGATAAAATTCTGCAGGAACCTGCTATGAACGGCGTGATAATGTTCGCGAAGGGCATTTAGCTTATCAGTGTCGGCTAATTGGAGATATATATATCACATCGAGTGCATCTTGTGATTTGATTGCTGTTCTAAGATTATCAATATAATATATCTTCAGTATTGGTAAGTATAAAGTTATAGTGTTACTTCTAAAATGTTACTGAAAGAGTTAACACAAAAAGTTTATGAGGTTGAGACCGTGGTTCAGGACTATGAATAAAAAAAAAGATTCAATAAACTTGGTGTAAAAAGAAATAAATGAAAGAATACGATAATAATTATGTAATTTAGATAATAATTATGTTTTCTTACCTCCTTCTCTCGTATCTTGGAACAAGGGAACTGAATATGGTCCAGAACCGGCGCTGTTAAAGGCTGCTACCGATACAGCATATCTAAGTAACACATACAGTTTAGTATTAGCTATTTCTATCGTAACTAGTTTCAAGTGATCAGTTTAGTAAAAACTAAGGAACACAAACTTTTGTTCGTTATATTGTCGATTTTTTGTTAGGTTATATTTTATAGATAGTCCACGATATTAATTTACCTACCTGACTCCTTTAAGTAATCCAGTAATTATGGTTTCTTGCTTGGCGTACAAAGATGCAGTTTTTATTGTCTTGTCACTCGTTTCTTCTGTTTCTAGAACAACAAAATAATCATTTATTTACTGTTAGAACAAGTGATTACAGCAATTTATGTGCATAAATATCAAGAACCGTTATTTGAGTTACTATAGTTCATCACTGTAGTAACTAACCAATATTAGCCTAGTCTAATTAAAATAAATAAATAAAATAAGTAAATTTTGAGCAGTTAGTATGTTAACCTTATTTCAGAAGGGAATACTCTGAAATCTAGGTAAGGTCAATGTTGGAACCAAAAATATTATAGATTTTGTTTATACTTGGACTTATATTTATTGATATTCTTACCTTTTACTCCTATTAATTGTGGAACAGCTTTCACTCGATAGCCCAATATAAGTCCATTGTGACTGTCAGCAGGTGGTGGTAGCCATCTTACTTTGAGTTCTCCTGGCGATTCTGTTTGTTCTAGTTGTACTCCAAGTGGGGGAGATGATGGAGCTAGTGAAAAAAATAAATCTATGAAACGGCTCTTACCAAAAAAAATTGTAACAAATGTGGAATTTTAGGTAAATAATTATCGTTGTATTAGATAAATAACGTGTCTATATTACTAGCAAGTTCTGTGTGAGATTGTTTGTAAAGTAGACTCGCTTCTTATACTTGCTAGCTTCTATTTCTTATAAGAACTGAACATTTTGTTTTATTATTTCTTTTATCAATCTTTTTTCACAAACCTTAAGTTCTAAATACTACAGTGGCAGTGAAAAGGACAGAAGGAGAACCAGAAGAAATAATGTCCTCCAACTGTACAAATTATATCATCATTACGATTATATCACTGATTATAAAATACTTGTTGAATTATCTATAATACGCAGTAGGAAAGAAATAAAGTCCACAAAATCAAATTCACTCTGTATATTTATGTGAAATCCGTTCCTCACAATTTAATGAACCAGTAAAATATTAATATCATCGCTTTCATTTAACAATTAAAACAGTAAAACATTTAGTAATAACATCTCGAGGCAAATTTTAACAGAATATTCATGAAAATACAACATTAATGTACCCAAATGTAACATGAAACAATAATTAAACATAATCACTGATGATACTGCCAACTGTACCCATCCATAACACTAATAACGATTATGCGGTCAATAATTGGCTGCCAACTTCGGCAATTATGTCGATATTCATCGTGTATTATTCGCTATAACAGTTTAGGAAGTCCTTGTGTGCGACACGGTAACTTATAATATGTATTTAGGTCGAGACAATGACTGTCTGAATGAAGATTTTGACAGACTTTTTCTTTTCTTCTGTCTCTTTTTATGTTGTCTGTAAGCATATTTGAATTGACTAATAGGGACTTTGTATCAAATATAGATACGCTAACAGTACTTTTAGAAAAAAAAACATAGTTATGAAAATGATGCACAGCAACAAAAAAACTATGCACGATTTAAGTCGAGAATTAGTTATATATTTTCAACCTCTTCGAAATTCTTATTCTAAATATTATACAACGATGGTCTTCGCTAAATAGTGCTGTTATGTTTTTGTAGCTTTTAGATCTTTTAAATCATACGAATACTTCTACATAGAGTGAAGGTGAATAGCTATAAATTTTATTTCCACTGAATTTAAAGGCAGATTTGAACCGCGACCTGTCGACCGCGTCGTCGTCAAGGGGTATACTCTGATCAACTTCGAAAAGTCCTAGATGTATCCTAGAAAACAAAAAAATTTAAGGTTTTCTTTAACTAAGATTCTGAAACACTTGCTAAAATTCCTTTCAAAATATTCTCTCTATGAACAAATAAGTAAGCACAATCAAGACATACTGTAATAGCATTTGTCGCCTTACCTTCTTCAGTAGTAGTAAACCTGACTGGGGTGGAGTAATGGCTCAAATCAGCTTGATTACCTCCAGCCACTCTTGCAGTATAGCTGGTTGCCGGCAATAAGTCTTCTACTTCCATAATATGGCGTATTTCATCCAATCTGTATGACAATCAATAAGTTTTAGATGGGGAATGGATGGATGTATGTTTTTCGATGTGTAGATGTTTATAAAGCTATATGGAATTATCAAATAAATTATTTAATTGTAATAACTAATACACAGAGACGGTACAGAAGTAGAATACACGTTAAAAGCGTGAGTCGTCCTTACATCTAAACCGACATAAGTTTAATTTAAACATCCATTAACGAGTGGTACTAGATCCCTCGCAGGTTACAGCATATTCCTAGATTCGCGTTCATGAGTGATGTAAATGTATGCAACGCTTAAACAGGCATGAGTTTTGTTGACACTATATTTACGAATATTCTTTTCACAATTTCACTTTGTGAAATTTATATGTGCTTATCACATGATTTTCCATCTCCTGACGGTGAAGGAAAACATCGTGAGGAAACCCACATGTCCTAGAAGAAATTCTAAGGACATCTCCGATCCACCAACCCGCATTAGACTAGTGTGTGTGGATTAAGGTCTAAACCCTCTCAGCTCTCTCGTTAGAGGAGAGTAGGCCCGTGCCCAGCAGTGGGACATAAATGGGTTGCTATTAGTAAAAAACTTGAAATGCAAGAGGTTAGAGTTGGTGAAGTAGATATTTAGAATAAATACTTCTTAATACTACTATTTTATTATTACAAAATAGTAAAATTACTTAAACTACTTCCTCAGTTACCAAATCTGCAATGAAAATCACTTAACAACGGAAGATAAATTTGCAAACTTAAATGCTTCTTTCGGTGCAAAAACAGATAACAATTTACCTGGTTATGTTGATCACCCTGGCACTGTTCCAAGATAGTCTCTGACTACTGGTGATTTGTAGACTGTAGTATTGAGCGAGAGACCTGGTCATATCCCTCCAAGATAACTTCACTGATCTGCTCTTTATTGAGTCTACGGATAAATCAGTTGGTGGCATGGGCGGTTCTGAAAGATAAAAAAGTAGTGGAAGATCCACACCTATTGTGTTTTTGAAGGGATAAAAGACGACAGTAACAAAAATAATGCTATCCTACTTCCTATTAATACTATAAACGTGAAAGTGTGGGAAGATGTTTTGTTGTTTGAAAGGACCTAGTTGAAATTTGAAACAAGGATTGATGAGAGTATAGAAACAAATAGGCAACTTTTTTATTCCTGTCATAGGCTCCCTTTGGTAGTGGTCACAGGAATGGGATTCCTTCAATAGGCTCCACAGGTCACAGAAATGGAATTTCACGCGAATGAAGCCATAGGCAACAGTTAATAAGTAGATAAATATATACAATATGACATTTTGTACCGACCCCAAGTAATTAAGATATTAGCAAGCAGATAATGATGAGAATACTTAACATAGAATCTTTAGAAGCCCTCCACCAATCTGTAAAACATTCACAACCATAGTTGCTTTTGTATACCTACATTTACTTCGAAGAAGTTATATACCGACGTAATAATGAAATATATTCTACAGATAAGAAAATAGATATTACATTAAATGCTATTCAAAATTGGAATGAACCAACTTCATGATCTACAAGCATGCATAATATAGTCATAAAAATAAATTCTCAGCAATTTCCGTTACTGAATGTACGATTCTGTAAATTATTCTGAAACGATATCAGCCTACCTAATATAGTAAGATGTACACTGAATACATCAGCTCCAAACGGGTTTCCAGCTCTGCACTGATATAAGGCACCATCATTAGTTTCAGTTTGTAGTAGTTCTAATATACTTGTCATTCCATCTTCGGTTTTAGCTTCAGATATTTTAACTCTAGAATCAAAAGTATAACTGTTAAATATAATGATTCTTATAATTAATTACAACATGATTTGTTATAATTTTATAAATATTTTGCATGTTTTAAGATTCAGTTGAATTTATTTCTGTTTCAACTATTTGTGAAACCATGTTTCGTAAATAAATTGAATTGAATTCATGAATTAATTTAGGTTTCCAAGTAGTAAAAACGATTAGCGTGTTATTTGAAATATATTAGTGTTACCAACAAATATTTGTTGTAAGCATTTTAATTATTTCACAACGTTTCATACATTTATATTCAGAAATAAAACGTTACTACACTCGAGAGCAATGAATCCGGGTCACTTAAAGAATCCTAAAAATCTCGGAAACTAAAAATGCTAGGTTAATGCAATAAATTGTATTTAATAGACAATGTAATACTCCTTAAATGAAGGTATTAAAACTTCTTAGTTATTGTAAAGTTATATCATAAAAAAATCAAATTTGAAAAAGGGCCACTTTCGAAGATGGAACTACGAAATTACAGCATTTGGTTTTGCTTTTGTTTGTAATCTGTCATTTATGTGGGTACATAAACCATGTTGATAGTGCTCTATATTCATTATTCAAGCTGAAATTATGTCGCTTACGCCTGAAGAATGCACCAGAATACTTACAATGCTGGAAACCGGCCGGAGTCAGCGCGATACAGCCAGGACTGTCGGTGTGTCGCTGTCAACAGTACAAAGAGTTCTCCGACGTTACGAAGAAACTGGTTCTAACCTACGCAGACCAGGAACGGGCAGAACCAGGTGTACCACAGCACGAGAAGACCGATACTTGGTGAACACCATGCTTCGAAATCGCTTTCTCACAGGAACTGAACTCACCAATCAGTTTCGACGCCTCGGAGGAAGTAACCCAAGTGCATGGACAGTAAGACGTCGGCTTGCTGAATCTAACTTAAAACCCCTTAGACCTGCAAACGGCCCTAAACTGGAGCGTGGGCATCGTATTTCGAGACTAAGATATGCCCAGAGCCACGTAAATTGGAGTATTGAAGATTGGTCAAAAGTTATGTTCTCCGACGAATCAAAATTTATGCTCTACAAGCACGATGGAAGACACAGAGTGTATCGAAGACCAGGGGAAAGATTCAAGCAAGCATGCATCGAAGAAAAAGTAGCCTACGGTGGTGGGTCTGTACTTGTGTGGGCCGGAATTTCTTCTGAAAGTCGCACAGAGCTGGTGATCATAGAAAACGGCTCTTTAACTAGCGTAAGATATGTGGAAGAAATCCTCAATGATCACGTTGGTCCATTTATGGTCAATTTAGGTGAGGATGCTATATTTATGCATGACAATGCCCGACCTCATACAGGTAGGATTGTGAATGACTACCTTCAAGAGATGAACATTACTCGTATGGAGTGGCCAGCGCGCAGCCCGGATATCAACCCGATCGAGCATGCTTGGGACGAGCTAGGCAGATGCGTAAAACAACGAAACCCTCCCCCAATCACGCTTCGTGAGCTCAAAATTGCTCTCACAGAGGAATGGGAGAATATTCCCCAAAATCGTATAAGGAACTTGGTGTACAGCATGCCAAACCGCGTAAACGCAGTAATGGAAGCACGAGGAGGCAATACGAAGTATTAAAATTCAAGAAAATCGTAATAAAGTTCAAAAATTTCATGTTTCCTATTTTTGTTTTAAGGAGAGATCAGCAGTTTTTTTCTTTATGTAATTTTGTGTTAATAAAATGTATGGTGACTCATATTTTTTTTACTTTCATTTAAGGAGTATTACATTGTCTATTAAATACAATTTATTGCATTAACCTATCATTTTTAGTTTCCGAGATTTTTAACATTCTTTAAGTGACCCGGATTCATTGCTCTCGAGTGTAATTCGAAAACCTAATCTTAGTCTATGTCAACAAATAATATTACGTAAGGGTTGTATAAAATTATTTGGCTCTAGTTTTCTTTCAGATAGTATCAAACCAACCTTAATTACTTTCCAAATTATTATCTGTAAATCTTGTAAAGAAAATGAATACAGAAATTAAGTATACCTTTACCTAAAAAGCGTGATTTTATAGTCGTTTTGGACCCGAAAGGGGGTTACTCGAAATAATAAATGATACGATTTTGACATGTCCAAATTGCTGTACGAGTTATAATAAAAAAAATAACTTGTTGTAATCTTTTTCACTTTGTTATTGAAACTGTGTCCAAAATATTTCAGTCCAAAACGACTATAAAATCAACGTGTATACCTACTTATACCCAAATGTTGTGTGTAGTAGATTCATCAACATCATTAATAAAATTTACACCTAGGCGCACATTACCTAAATTAACATGTGTAATACTATCTCTTTTACTATTTACCTTACCTTTGTGTTAACGGATTAATAGGTTTTCCGTTTCTTGTCCACATTATCCTGATAGGATCATCGCCTTTAGCTTGACACTCAATGGTAACATGTTGACCAAGCTTCGCAGTCAAATTCCTTGAGATAATATCAAATGTTACTGGTTCTGGGAAAGATTTTTCAAATTACAGGTTAATTTTTTTTTATACTACGTAGGTGGCAGACAAGCACACAGCCCATCTGATGGGAAGCGGTCACCGTGGCCTATGAACGTGTGCAACACTTAGGGTGTCACACACGCGCTGCCTACCCTGAAGGGAGGGCTGGGAAGGGGCGGGGAGGCTAGGAATGGATGGGGGGAGGAGGGGTACAGTGAGCTCTGGCTGCCCTACTTACCGGCGGGAACACAACACGATGGTTATTATGGCCGCGGTGTTCTGTAGGGCGGAGGTACTACCCCAGTCGGACAGCTCATTTCGGACGGGAGATACCGTCGTGTTCTACCTCCTTCAAAAATTAAATCAAATACACTAAAGAACACTGTACTCCTCCTCCCTCTAACCCCTTCCTAGCCCCTCCCCTTCCCTAAAGGGTAGGCAGCGCGTGAGTAACACCCTTAGTATTGCACACGTTCATAGGCCACCATAATCACTTCCCATCAAATGGGTCGTGTGCTTGTCTGCCACCTATGTAGTATAAAAAAAAGAAAAAAAAAACAAATGTTCAAAGCAAATCAGAAATTTTCAACGACATAAGTGAATAAAATTCTGCTATAATAGGTATTGTAATTAGAAAATATAATTAATATTAAATTCAGACATGATTGTAACACACAATTCTAGTAATTAACACTTGATTGAGATCGAAGGATATTCGATAATACATTGGTAATGAGTTCTAATCAAATCTTATGAGACTTGTTATTACCAATTACTCGAAATCAATTAACTCTAACATCTATTACCCTAATTTCGATTATTATAATTGAATACGTATTTAATTGGTTACTAAATTATTTGATCATTATTTTTTAATGTCTGGTACTCTAGTTACAATCCAAATTAAATCTTATTCACTTGATATTTATAATTCCCATGTCATGCTTTTCCCAGCTTGATTACGTAAACTAGAGCAGCTGATAATTTAATATTAACTTTAATTAAAAGTATGCTGTATTTCGTGCAATTTGAGAGGGCCTGCGCAGACGAGGGATTTTTGTCCGCGGACTTTTTTGTCTTCTAAAATAGATCGCTTACAATTGAACGTTTTATACGTTTTGTCTGCGCAGGCTATAAGTCTTACTTCCTTTTCTTTTTGCAATCTCTTCTATTCTCTACCCTACCATTTGCAAAAGCAACGCGCAAGCGGTCAGTATAGTGGGCCATTTGTTTAGTAGTTTAACATGCTATGTTCGGACCCTCTCCGTAAGTTACTACTATGCCACGATGGCAACGTCGACACGAGACAAGAGAGTGTTGAATATTAATATGTTATTAAAAATACAAGTAACAAAAAAAATTTTTCAAAAAGAAAAGTAATAATCACTAACTAAATTTTAAACTATTTGAAACCTTCATATTGAGACTTCTAAACGTAGTAGAGTAAATAGGACGCCTCCTTTTGATATAGATACGACATCATAAAGTAATTATTTTGATGAACCCAGAAACTGTAATATATTCATACTTGACGTTCAAAGATCATTATTTATGTACGTAAACTTTACGACACGGCGACGATTAAATTCTGGAGCTTCAAGATTTATGTCAAAAGGAAATTGTGTTAGTTGGTATTATTTGACGTCTAAGCTAAATTACTATCTATGACTTTATTGATGTAAGCTACGAAACATGGCTTATACTGAAAGATCAATTATGAAAATTTTAATCAGAGATATTATATCGTAGACATTAATGAAGTTTTATAGATGTTAGATCATTTAGTAGTAAAGACTAGACGATATTATATTTCTCTTTACAAGATTTCAAAGGGAGCTTTCCAAAATAGCTGTAAAACTAAAATGTCAACGGGTACACAAAAAATCTTTGGGCAAGATCTTAGAGTAGCGAATACTATGTATCGTTATAAAATATTTAGTTAGATAGGTACAATAATGGAAAAATACCAATAGATCTGAGAAATTGTTGAAAAAGAAAGTAGTAAAATTAAATGTGTTTCACGTTATATATTTTCCAACTTATTAGAAAGATTGTGATAGCGCCCCGGCCCCGTCTGATGTTTAGCTAGGTGCGCTGACTTACACGTAAGGTTGGCTTGGGTCTCAAGGATGTCGGCAGGTAGGTAAACTCCCTATGTTATAGATTTTTCTATTACCAAGTTGCTATTTGTTACATAATGATAGTACACGAATTAAATGTCTAATTACATATATTTTGTATAGAAGACAACCTAAGCAATGGGAAGAAGATATTAAGGAAACAGCTGGTCCAGAATGGATACGAAGAGCACAAGATAGGACCAAGTGGAAAGCCTTAGAGGAGGCGAAAGATAAGCTGTTAATAGGGAAGACTAACAGAATGCCGAGTAGATTTTAAGCATAAGATTTTAGTTAAGTTTATATTTTTCAAGTTTTTATTTTAAATTTTATTGTTAAATTAGCTATAACAGCAATAAAGGCTTATATTATATTATATTATATTTAGTATAAAAGAAGCAAAGAAAATAACTTACTATTAACAGAGATCCACACAGTTTTACTAAGTGCCTCTCCAACTCCATTCTCAACATGACAAGTGTACAACCCAGCATCGGATAGCGCCACGGAATCAAATATTAAAGATCCATTGGATAGACTTAACACTCCACCACCGGCGACTTCAAGTACTGGTCTCCAACTTTCTGATACAACTGAAATGTTACATAAGGTTAATAATATTTCGTAAATCTTTACACCGACATAGCTTGCGGAATAAGCTAATGGGAATGGGCTGGTCACATCTGTCGAAGGACCGATGGCCGATGGAGTAAACGAGTCCTAGAGTGGAGACCACGAATCAGCAAACGGAAGGTGGGACGCCTCCCAGCACGATGGACGGACGACCTGAAAAGGGTAGCTGGGATAGACTGGATGCGCAAGGCGGAGGATCGGGTGCTATGACGTACATTGGAAGAAGCCTATGTCTAGCAGTGGACTGCGATAGGCTAATTGATTGATTACACCGTAACAAGCTAGTTGCTTATAATACTTACTATCTTTCTTCAACCAGTGTGTTTGAGGTTGGGGGTAGCCGTTGGCACTGCATGATATGTGACCGCCTCTGCCAAGAAGCAACGATGAATTTTGAGGTTCTTCGTTCCATTTGGGAGCCACTGTGTGTTAAAATTGTAGTTAATAAATAAGTAGGTAGGTATGTAATGACATGGAATTATCTGGAAAACGAAAGGTCTTTGTATACACTGTGGCGTCTTTGGGTGCTAACTGCATAAAATAATAGTCCTTTTGCAGTGAGAATAGAACAGCCACCTATCACCCTATATCCCGAGGGATCGAGGATAGAGGGTCGAGGGATCTTAAATCTGTAGATAGCCTTTTTTTTTTTCTCGTGCGGAAATCCTCATGGATACCCACCCCGCGCCCAGCGGGGCAGGTTATGTCGGACTCTTACCGACTAAAACCGCACGCCGTCTAGGGTCTTCTGACGCCAGGGTGTAAGGTGGCCCAAAGAGCATTTCCCTCGCACCCCGGCTTGACCCGGGCCATTTCCGGATTCGAGATGACCCCCTCAGGTGGCAGGTGACAGGTGGGGTCTCGTGGGGTCAAATGATACTAAACACCTAGATATTATCGGCATCTACAAATTGGAATCTTAAATAAATATTCAAGAAAATTTCGTTGAAGTAGGTATTCAATTATATCAGATCTAATTTTATTTATTAAATTCTTGTACCAAAAAATCTGGAATTTGGTCTTGTCAGTTAAACGAAATTCGGTGTGAAAATTAAACAACATCAAAAAATAAAACACGTTCGTTATTAAAGGCAGCAGATTTTAATTAGCTTCACAAAATAATGAAATTCAGTAAATATCAGAAGGTAGAGCAAATTTAAATACGAGTTTTCGTTAAAAATTTAATTTAAACCGGCTTTACCGAATCATTGTTATAATGATTTTTTATATTTTTGTTTCCATTACTGCGATTGCCGATATTAATCGTTAATAGTATTAGTAAGTATTAGTTTTGATTTAAAAACACTCCAAAGCCTATACCGAAGGTAGTGAGGCATGATTGTCTAATAAGTACCAGTAAGTAAAAAAGTAAGTTATCCAGGAGGTAGAACATGACGGTATCCCCTATCTAACCTGAGCCGTCCTTCTGGGGTATTACCTCCGCCCTACAGAACACCGTGGCCATAATAACCATCGTCTTGTGTTCCCAGCGGTAAGTAGAGTAGCCAGAGTTCATCCCTCCTCCCGCCCACCCCATTCCTTCCTAGTTCCTTACCCCACCCCTTCCTAACCCCCTTCCCGCTATCAGGGTTGGCCGCGCGAGTGTGATGCTCCTGGTATTGCATACGGCCATAGGCCACGGTGACCGTTTTCCATCAGCCATTCCGTCTACCACCTAAGTAGTTAGGTATAATTAAAAAGTACCTAATTCTGTTTTTTATACTTTTACATACTTATTTATTACAAGGAACCCAACTAAATCCACATAAGGTAAGAATACTTTGAAGTAAAAAGATGAAAATATAAATCCTTCTTGTATAAAACCGAGCTTTGCTTTGATTTTCCAATTGTGTCACTTATAAGTAAGCTCTCAAACGAATATTTACTTGTTGTTAAACTGTGTAAGACTTATTCTGTTACCTACAAAAACTGAGCATACCGTAGATACATCATTATTATACCCATATTATCCCCCAAACGAACCCTAACCTCTTTGACACTAAGCAAAAACTCTTATTCCTTTGAAGGCTGTAAGATATATTCAAGTTTTTGATATAATGTGACGTATAATTTACTTTGAAGAGTCATTATAATATAATAAATTATTATTCATCATCACATAAATTTACATTATATTTCATAAGAGATTCATAATGTCAAAAAATATATAATATCTAAGTGTAAGAAGTAAGAAGTGTGTTCCGTGTCATAGCTTTTTGAATATTTTGTTACTGTTTATTCGTCCAAATAAATTTACAATATTATAATAATATAGGTACCTATATCATTATTAAAATAATTATTATTAGAGAGTTTGTAGAATAGGGGATGTAGCTAGCCTTCTCGAAGGGCTATACCTATGCTCAGCCCTCTCCGTAAGTATCTCCGTAGGTATGGCCGTGAATCCGATTACTACACCATGATGGTAATATCGACATGAAAGAAAAGAATTAAACAGCTTAACATCCAAAAAAAGATACTATACAAGCATTTTGATGTTCCATAGTAAATAACACTTTCAATGTTACAATGTAAGTTACAGTATGTTTCAATGAGTGGCCATTTAAGTTCCTTATTCTTTCTAATAGCGCGGCGGCTCTGTGTAATTCCAGTTTAATAAGAGAACTATATTTAGGTACAACATTACCGAATTCAAATGTAGGCTGTACTTAAATCAAGTGTCCGAAAATTACGCTAATTTTTCCATACTGAGGTTGAACTTCATAATATTTGTTATTTAACCGAATTTTTTTTGGACCAAATGTAACTCATTTCGTAATTCGACTTTTTACTACCATGGTTTTCGAATTTGAATAACAAAATTGGGTACGATTCACTAAGTTACAAGGTAAGTGAGGGTACGTTAAAATGATAATAGCAAAAAATTACCTTTTATATACAGATTCACCGTTCGATTCACCTTCGCCACATGATTTGCAGCCACGCAAGTGTAAGTACCACAATGATCTAACGATACATTCTTTATTATAAGTACACTGAAGACCTCTAAACTCCTCTCAACAATCTGAAAATTATTGACAATGGTGTCGATTCTGACGTGTAATGTCACTTAACTTAACTAAAATCTCTCAATTTAAATTTCGATTTTATCTCGATAAAGTAGATGTTTCATTTTGGGCCTCCTAATTGTACACAATACAGAAAAAAAAGAGAAATAATACCGGTTATTGGCAAAAATACGATTATATTTATTCGCCTCCGAAATTCTAGGGCATAAATTAATAAAATTGGTACATTTTTATAGTTTCAGTCCGCCATGTTTGTTGTATTGCAAGAAAGTGTTAATTCAGTTAGATTTTGCCCATAATGCGAGGCAATATATTATAAGAATTGAATTGTGAAAAATGAAAACTACATTGCCTAGCTATTTTCTAAGTAGTGTACAATTATCGGGCCCAGGGTCCATACATTTATGAAACATCTCCTTTACTTACTTCAGAACTTTTTAAACCATTCAACATTACTACGACCTGCATCTGATTGTTTTTGCCAATTTTGGAAACAAAACAGCGTTTAACTTGGTTTTAAAGTCAACATAACATTTAAAGATTTTAGTTAAGTTTAGTGAAAATGCACAACACAATCGAGCTCAATCAGTCCCCACAGTTGTTAAGGAATAAAATAAAATAAAATAAGGAACGAATTTATTTTGTCCAGTTTTCTCCTAATACATAGGTACCAGCTTAACTGAGGGCTAATTTCTTGTAGTAAACATAATAATTATGTTCAAAGAATATATTTTTACGAGAATTTGCCCTAGGGTATCATTACGTAAATAAAATGAGGCCTACCTTCAGATGTGTAGCAATCTTCTTCCCATCTTTCAACCAAGAATAATACACAGGAGAATCACCACTCTTCAAATTACAATGTATTTGTACAATCTGACCTTCTTGTAAATCCGTTGGCAGAAGAATTTCTTCCAATTGTGGAGCTTCTACTACATGTAATTCGAATGACCTTTTAGCCATCTCTCCCGACGGACTCCTGACTACACAAGAGTAAGAAGCTCCATTATCACCTTTAGAAACTTTAGGAATGCTCAAAAGACCATCACTAGATGCTGTTGGTAGGTCTCTTCTAGAACTTAACTTTGGTTTCCGTCCAAATATTTCTATACTAGCAGCATTATTCACAGATCGTTTGTACCGATTACTTTGTGTCGTTATATCTGGATTTATTTCTTTCCCTTTGTATTCCCACGTTATTTCCCTGTGAAAAGAATAAATTTAGAGTATCTGTTTTGACAACGAAAGGGTTTATATTAAATCATCTATTTATTTTTATACGTTTTGTGTTCTTTCTATGATGTTTATCTACAAAATAGTTAAATATTTTTAATATACTTAATGTATGTTAAAAATAAAATTATTACCAGTATAAGTACACTTTATAAGACCTTAAAAATACCAGTCAATGTTCATTTTCATACCAAACAAAACATCATTGTCCAAAAAATACAGGAAATTGTACACATCTGATCTTTATTTGCTATAAAATATTTTGATGGAGTCTCGGAAGAGATCATAAAAGTGACGTCGAAAGATAAAAGTATATCTGCGTAAATATACTTTGGGTCTCCAGTAGTAGATATCTATTATTTAATAGAGGAGAAAATGCTTAAAATATTGTGACGAACGGCTTCATAAAATTAACGGCTTTTGTAACTTGGTGAATGGTTAAAACTTCGGTAGGTGACGCAATATTTATCGATAGCCATGGGTTGGTATAGATTTCTTTATTTCAATACCATTCGCCTAGATCGATGGTAAAGATTCCGTGGTAAGTTGTTTTGTGAAAGCCCGTAAAGGATCTTGATATAAAAATAATAGTATAATACTGCAACGCATAGTCACCAGTATTTATTATAATCCCTTGTTTCTACGTTAAAATAATAATTAAGAGGAAACTGTTCGAATGCAAATTTCTTCATAAAATAAATACATTTGCTTTCTAGACTTTCTAGACAGAGTTTGTAGCGAGTTTTTTCAGATTTTTTTTCCAAGGACTATCTGATTTGTTATGTTGAAATTCTAATATATCAATTATCTTTAATATGTATTCAAATTGAATTTCATTTCGATGGTATTCTCAGAAACAAACAATCGAAAGTCAACTACTCACCTAGTCTTATGCGAGTACTGACATAGTCATAACTTACACAAGATACTACCAATAGCAAGAAATCTTGCTATTGGTGGTATTCATACAGTTGGGTGTTTTATTATAAAATCAGTACCGCATTTAGTTTCACATATTAAATACTTAAAATTTAAAGTATTACCTTACAGGATATCCATAGTATGGGCACTTCAACGTAATACTTTGTCCGCTCTGCACTTTAAACGGTGGCAGCGTCCGGATGTACGGCGGTCCTGCAGTAATAAATACATTTTATATAACAGTTTTATGCGCTAAGAAAATTGGTTTTAGTTTTATTGGAGTAGAGAAAGACGTAACAATGTTTTAGGATTAGATCATGAAACTTTAAAGGATTCTCTCTTCAATTTCAATTTATACCCTATTAAAAGGAGATTCTATTATTGAAATGGAAAATATGGATCGTTTTATGAATACTTAGATAAGTGATGGTAATTCTAGAGTCGTTTTTATAATGTGGTGTGACTACGAGTCGGTAATGGTTTTTTGCCACGCAATAAAAAATAATTACAAAAGTCACCATCATTTGAAGCAAAAATAGATTGTAACATAATTTTTTCCATAATTTAATCCATTTTTCGAAGCTATTCGTACTTTCAAAGTCCACATGATGGACACAAGATAAATTTTTATCTTTTTGGTGCGGAAATCCCCTTAGATACAAAAAAACATAAAATATCTTTACAATTATTCCGTATTTCGTAATATAATATGCCTGTATCTATCTTGTTCCCTGAAAATGGCTTCAACAAAAACTCATCTTAAAATATAACTGAGAATATTCATTTCAAAAATAAATTCGTTCCCCTAGAAGTAACACAAAACACAGATTCCGTGTAACTGTTCATTTGGTACGGATTTCTCGCCAATTAGCCAAGAGTCGTTAGACCCGACATCATAGTAATGAGACTTGAAACCCTTACAATTTGCGAGGGAAATAAAGCCCTGATATTTCAACAATTCTTCTTATGCACCAGTACCTACACATATTTGAAAATCGAATACTAAGTATAATTATATTGAGTATTTCATGTACATTTTCTTACATCGGACACATAATTTCGGACATCATTTTCATAGTTAAAATATTAATTTGTGAAAATGTAAGTGGGTGAATCTTGAAATTTGCCATAGAATACATTTGTAGTGAAAAATTGGGTCTTTAAGCGTTTGACTCCCCTGGGGTTTAAAAACCACGATGTCAATCACCACAGTCCAAAAATCCCAATATATCAGGCCAATATACTTTTTGGACTAGATCAATTGATACCGTGGTTTCTAAACTCAAAGGTCAAACGCCTAAATACCCGAAAATTTTAAATCCACCGTAAAGCAATATTTTTAGATGCTACCCTTGTTAATATATTTCAGATTTGAATATCCAAAATTTTTAGGTAAGAAGGGCAGGCACTAACATAAAATTTTATGGACCAATTTAACTTTTGAACTTTGGAAAACGTTATCAAAAATTTTCTCACTTACCGTAAATATTCAGCCTATCGTGATGTGCCACTACGTTATCGCCATGATGAGCGACACAAGAAAATAGACCTCCATCATCGACTCTCAAATGTGATATATTCAGCTGTGTTATAACTCCACCATCTGGAGCCATGGATTGGCCTATTATATATCTGGAAGATGATTATTTATGTTAATATAATAGGAAATTTAAAACCGAGAGAAGATTTATATAGCTAATACGTGCAAGTATGTAGAGACTATGTTTAATCTTAAGTGAATGGTTATATCTCGTCTAATGACATTATTTTCTTCCGGGTGTGATAAAATAAAATATAGACATTTGGTTTCAAATAGTAGAAGAGTACGAAATATTGCACTATAAATAAGTACTATGACAATAAATATAATGGTTTAATTGTTATTATTTCAGATATTTATCAAATTGTAAAATATCATATACAAAATCTTGGACATCACACAATTATAATAACTTTTTTTTGTAGTAAAAACTGTATGCAATGAATTTAATGTATGTATTTGTATAATCATTGTATCTAACAAAGCATTTTTTTACTTATGAAATGGATAAATCTGTATCAATGTCAGCATTTTATTTGCTCTGCCATTTTAAAGTGCAACGGGTCAACAAGTGTACAATCACAAAGTGGGAATTCGATGCACAATAATTCACGTCCCAAGTATCTCTTTTGGCATTGGCAACGTTTAGTTGTAGATTTCAGCGGTGTAACGGAACGTGGCTATTGTATGGCGTTTAGTACTTATATAAAAGTCAAATACTTTGTGGCATTTCTATCTAAATTTTGTTAGCATTTTTTGTAATATTGGACACGTCAACATGACTTCACCTAGCCTGATGATATGCTAAAGGTACAGTCTCAGAAATGAAGGCCCTCAGCTTGACGGAGTCAATAATTACAAACGCGTGTAGTTACGGTACAGTTGGTCAATCCAAATATGGGGCCAGGTTTAAGAAAGAAAAAAATATGTAATATTAGCTGTGTCTCGCGGCTTTGCCCGTAGCAGGATAAAGTATCATTCGTCCGTCTCCTAGTTCTAAGCTACCTCCCCATGTTGTCAGCCAAATTGATCCAGCCGTTCACGCGTGATGCCGTGACCAAAGGAAATAGGAATTCATTTTTATATACTTAGTATCTATAACACTTAGATGCTCTTTTTCCATTTTAAAACGACAAAATGTCGTGAATTTCTCTCTAACCCATCTAAGTAAATTGTTTGCGTTAGAAGCAGGTTCTATTAACTTCAAAGATATAACAATAGCTGCTGCCATATAAAATGCAACTAAACGGAACATTTCATAATACCTCACCTGGAATCCGTATTAGACGATATAACAATGCCGTCCCTTTCCCAAACAAATCTGCCTGGATGTGGTCCATTCAAGGTACATTGTAGACTCACCTGCGAATAAAAAGCAACTTTGAATTCTGGAGAATACAGTCTAAATTCGTATGTTAAAATGAATAGTATAAAATTGAAATCGGGAAACAAAGCCTCTGAATATAATACAATGTTGAATTTAAAATACCACTTGGAATTGAAGACGTAAGCTTAAATTGTTTGCTTTAGTTTGTATAATTTCACGTTATATTCAAGGTTTATCTTTATGGTATGTTCTGTATTGTTTAAAATTTATATATGCTTTTTTATTCTAATGCTATAGGGTTTCAGCACCTGATTTCTCCCTCTACTATGCGCCATACATCTGGTCTGGGCACGGGTTCAAGTCCCGTCCTGGATGATAATTTTTTCCGATCAGGAAATCATTAGAAATAAAATGTTCAATATATCATTCTACTTACATCAACTCCAGGCATAACTGTAGTTTCACCGAAATGCTGTGATATGATCATTTGTAAGCTTCTTTTGTTGCGGAACTGGATGCCAAAAGGATCTAAAACAACACAAGAAAATGAGTTCACACCAAAGGTACATGTAATCACCATTTTTTATTAACTGTTGTATGTAACTGTTTATTAATTGTGTTTAGAAATATAATGTTTAAAATTTAAAACTTCAGATTTGATACATTTTCTATATAAGCATCCAATTTGACTTTTATTTCGCACAAATTACCAAATAAAATATCATGATGAAAATAAAAAATCTAGGGTTCTTCCAGATGGACAAACTCCACCTCCTATTGTCATTTATTTATTGGGTTAAAATCATTGTTTTAATAGTACTGAGACTTTTTGTTAAACTACGAAGTAAGTAAAAAACATTACCCTGGTTGGCTTTTGGATAAAAATACGAACGATATAAAGTTTGTAGATAAGTATCTGGAAGATACCTAACTCCGTGTCTCTGTCAAACTTTTTGCTTCCAATGCAATTCACGCTAGTCTGGGTTGGTTTAACTTCAACTTGGAGTTGAACTAACCCAGAATTCTGCAAGTTTATTGAATACCGTATTTCATGAGTTATTTGCCTATCTATTCTGTAGATCTACCTATATATTTTAGTCTATATAATTTCATTAATTGTGAGTTTTAAGGATCACTTTTCCAATAAAATATTACCTTTACAAAAGATTTTTACAATTATATAGAATTTAACTTTCAAGTGTCTGAAACCTTTTTTGTCTGGCAGCTCTGAAAAACAAATAAAGCAATAGGAAGAAAATTAAATTTGTCATATTCTTTCAACTCACCTTCGTATACATTATGCAGTAGATCTTCTAATCTTTCTCGAAATACATTCTCTTCAAAGTTGGAATCCGATCTGTAAAAAAAACAACACGTCAGCATTTCCATCCAATTATTTTTAATGATTTGTAACTTAATTTTTTAACCTAATGAATCAAAATTTGAGTTACAATGTTTATTATTTCTTTAGCCTTTGTTAGCTTACTGTAGTCAATTTTAACCCGCTTTGCTGAAGTTCTGAGTTCTTTGTTCATTATGTCGAAGAAATGGATGATTGATGTAAAGCTTTCATCAGTTAATGGTAGAGCTAAGGTCCAATGAAACATCCATTCAGACGGAAACCACTCACTATCCCTTTTTAGAAAATCACTGCTAAAATTAAGCACAATATTTAGATTTATTACAATTTCAATTAAATTTCCTTTGATTGCGTTTGCGTATCTTTTGCCACTCTTAAATATATGTTAAGCCCCATCCATCATTTATTTGTGACAATACCAACAGTCAACCTTTATTTTGTAATCAATCAGCCTATCTCACAGTTTGACATAGAAATTCTTTATCTACAAAGCACAGTCGGCCTTCAATACTATTTTTTTTTTACTTATGTTACATACTTTTTTATCAGCATTTGAATAAATATTGCTTGTGTACTAAGTAAGTGTTGGTTATCATTATATCATTCCATTAGAGACTGGAATTTAGAATTATTATATTTCAAGGCGTACGCAACAATGTTCAAACTACTGCCAGATTTCTAATGATCTATTGCAAAATGTATTTCAAATAGAACTATCAGAAGCGTAATTTATGTATTTTTATCAACATTTACTGAGATTCACAACCATGCGATTAAAAACGTTTACTACATTGATTTCTGTAGTTACATCCCCAGTCTGTTTACACAAAGGCAATGTTATTCTATTGTTAAACAGTCTAATCTAAATTCGAAATTTCAACTGTAATAACAAACCTATCGGGCCCTTGAGGCTTCCAAACTATAGAATTACAAACTAAGAAATTCAAATTCGCAGATATCGATAACAACATTTTGAGGATTAACAAATAGCTG
This sequence comes from Lithosia quadra, assembly GCA_963576445.1. NCBI lineage: Eukaryota > Metazoa > Arthropoda > Insecta > Lepidoptera > Erebidae > Lithosia > Lithosia quadra. The sequence continues at coordinate 3,610,587 of OY754899.1, read as the reverse complement.
GTTGGAAACTCACTGAGTCGAAAAACTTGATTATATTAGGTAAGTACTAGATATCTATTGATATACAAGTTTCAGCTTTACGGACCAAATTAAAGAGGATGCTGGTCAATGAATAAAGTATATTAATGAAGAACTCGTGTAGCATGTAAAAATAACTCCGAAAAATATGATAAAGTATTATAGCTTATAGTTCAGACCATTATGCGGTTTGTACAAAAGTAAAAGAGAAAAAAAAAGAACGTAAAGGACCTGATATAAAATAGAAAGTTTAGACCACATAATATGCAGCATACTGTAATAAGTAATGAATGCTAAAGAGTAACAGTTTTATGTAATTTATGTACATACTATTAACAATGGTATATACATTATTAGGATCAAAGAAGCGTATCAACGTTTCTTAGTTGAATAAAGTCATCATTGTAATCGATTTCAGTATTGATTCTTAGCATGGATTAGCGTACTTAAGAAAAATTGAATGAAAGATAGAAAGTTGAAATGAAGTTTAATAATCTGTAACTTATATTTTGAATATACGTGAAATGTTATATTGAAAAATATATTCTGTAAAGAATATCCAATAATGATGAAACAGTTATTGATATAGAAGTTAATACTTTAATTTTATCGTTTCATTATTTTCCTGCTTCAATCCAACCCGTCACACGTCCAAGTCATTTTGACGTGTCCTCATTCTCTGAATATTTTTCCCAACTCAGTTGGGGTCGGCTTTTCCAGTCTAACTGTGATGCGGCTGAACTTCGATATTTTCCGTGGAACGACTGCCATCTGACCTCCACAACCAATGGTCATTATGACTAATGGCGATATTGAAGTTCTAAGTTAGACTGGTTGGACTTTTGTGATCATACATGTTTGTGCCATAGATGTTTGTATGGCAACCGGGACCGACGGCTTTTCGGCTTTCATTTTGACGTACCTATCCTATATATAAATAAAAGCATTTAAAAATTAAAAAACAGAACCACGAACACCACAGAACAAAGAAAAATCCTTATTAATGTTCTGTGACGAACACAGTGGGTGTAATTCGATCAAAACGACGGCAATAGATAAACAAAAGGTATCGTACCTTACACATATTGAACTACAAAATAAATGCAAAATAGGCAACAACCGTAGAAAAATACACACTATGAACTATTTTGTAGAGTGTGTCAAAGCCTTAGTTGTTTGCACTGTTATTGAACCCACTGCATATGTAACATTTCAACGAGAACATTGGTTTACATTGTTTCAAAAAATTCAGTCACGTACTTAAAATAAATCTATTGTATCCCAAAAGTTATGATGGGTCTTATCATTTCTACAATATTCAGTTTGTTTGTTCTGCGATACTCAACATTTACTATCTACATAGGTGTGGAGACAACCACGAGTAACTCTTAGAATTATTAAAATTAGTATTCCACTTTATGTGGTCTCGAGATCTGAAATGCCATCTTAGTGAAATACTATAGGAGAGTAAACAATAATTTATTTGGCTTCTGAACCATAACTCTGTTCTGTCTAAATTATATATGTATATATATATATATATATATATATATATAGGTATATATGTTAAAAAAGTTAGTATTAGATTGCATTTAAGGAAAGTTAATAATCATAGGCAAAGTTTGTAGGTTTTATATAAACCTATGAAAAAGAAAATACTACATTAACCTGTATTTATTTTAGTACCGGGAAACCATGTAAAGGAACAAGAGCGAGTTGTTTTTTTTATACCACTTAGGTGGCAGACAAGCACACGGCCCACCTGATGGAAAGCGGTTACCGTGGCCTATGGACGCGTGCAACACCAGGGGCGTTTCTTTCATTCTTCAATTCATTAGCTTTTAATAAAACTACAATATTATGGGGTTCTCCCCGTATTGTAGTTTTATTGAAAGCTTAGATCAGGTTTGGTGATCACATATGGCGGGACCTGGCTCAACGGTTCTCGGTGGTCACGAATAAATTAAAAAGCGTAAAAACTTCTATAGCGCGATGCAGCATCAACAATTTTGTAGTAGTTTAAATTGACTCAGCTAGATGGCGTTACCACAAGTAAATTAATTGGTACTATCTTTTAAGAACTGTGTTTTGTTTTGTTAGCAGACGAAGTGTCTGACTGATCTACACAATGTATTAAATTTCAGTATAATCTGTTTAGTCGTTTTAAGGTGATTGTAACAACCACCAAAATATCCAAACATCGTCACAAACTTTCATATTTTTAATCCTAGAAAGATATATAAAAAGCCCTTTAAGAGACATGCTTTATCACAAGGATGTCCAAGAGTATTACGTTCACACACTACTGAATTGTATATAACACAACAGGAATTCTTTGAAACATTGACCATAACATTCTTGGGTAGCAACAATGATACCACATCTGTTTTACTTTGTAAAGTGTGACACACTAAGAGTGCTAAAGTTTTATCTGAATGTAAACATAATAGCGCGCTTGTACCTACATTACTTCTTTTATAGTTGTTTTAAAACTTTTCCAGTTTCTTGCTACCTTTACTACAGGGTTGTGGGCATGTTGTGGGTTTTGGTGTACAGTTATAGTGTCCCTTTTTTTTTGGAACGTATACCCTCTAATACTATGGTAGTAGGCTAGTGAAGTAGTTATGTCGGGATTAGACCGACTAAAATCATACGGTATTCCTCCTCCCCCCACCTTATATTACACGGGCTAAAGTGTTGCGGAATCTTCACTTACTTCCTCAAGGAGTTATAACTTCCATTAGCGTGACATCTTTGCAACGTTTAACGCAAGCGAAACCACGTGACTCACCTAGTTTCCCATAAACAAAGAAACGATGGAATATTTTCCTTTTTGGGTAAAAAATCTGTCTACTCCACTTTGTGTTTACTAAAGAAAAATAACGTGAATGACGCAACTCGACCCGAAGTATTTAAAAGCTCTTAGTAGGGGCGACTCTCGGCGTGATGTTTAGAGTGCTTCCACTTTCTCCACCACTTGATATAATGCGTCCTGTACCGTTTTATATAACAGTTCACTTTATTAAACCCGTGAATTGAAGTTGAGGGGCGATTTCGATAAAGAAGAAGGTATTCAATTCGGATATTTTCATTCTGTTATGTATGTTCGGGCATAACTCGGTCATATATAGACGGATTTGAATTTCTGTTGGACAGATATTCATTCTGCAATAGTCCCATTTAAATTTCGTAAAGATCTGATGATAAGTTTTGATAATTATCAATAAATGCCAGCTTGATGATCATTCATCATTCATCATAGTAATGATTTGAGTAGGTAATCGAAATATGAATGTAATAAATGTTTCTGAGTTTCTCAGACATGTTGATGGTCTTCAGTAAAATTTAGATACAGATACAGGCATGTAACTTGGCCAGGTTTGGGGTAAGTTCGCGCATCGTGCACTTTGAGCCAATCAAATGATTCAAAGTACGAACGAACGGAACGTTGATTCGCTACAAGACGTCTCTTGGAGACATCTGATTGGTCCGTCAAGTGACGGACCAATCATATGTCCGCGACGGCGCAACCGCGTCTCCGCAACCCGCTCATACCTCAAAGGGGACCTAAAAATCAACCTTTGCGCATATGACGCGTCTGGCCAATTTACGTGCCGGTATCTGTAGCTTGCATCGTTATAATCAAGAATGGGAAAGCATTGCAAACTTATGAACGCAATCTTATTGACAATTTCGTGAAAATTTTACAGTTTGCGCAAAGAAAATTTTGTGATATATCTCTTGCTGGTACAAGGGAATCCAAGATAAGTATATCATTTCGCGGAAGATCCGCGACCATTTTTCAAATACCGTTAACACTGAACGGTGAACATTTCATCATTATAATGCATCATTATATAACCAAACAGTACATACAATATTGAAATAGGTACGTTAAGTACGAAATGGAATTTGTTAATAAATTAAACGTTATAACTCCTCTGGCACAGGAATTTTTAATATTGAAGTTTATAAAATATTTTCTAGAGTAGCCAGTATAATCCATTAAATTCTTTATCAGTCAAATATTTGAGCTTCAGCTGGAGTAGTTATTTTTTTATCCATTCAATTTTAATGTTCGACATTGTCCGACATTTGTCCGATGTCGTCGAATGATGTCAGACAAAGAGATATTCTTACAGAATTTTCTTTTGGAACAAAATTATGAACATTTCAGGAAGAATATCCAACCATAATTATCTGTTTTATACCACTACTAGGATTGTGGTCTTTATTCCGTAGAAAAATTTAGATAACACCTAGCCTATATTGCTAAAAAATAATGCAGTATTCCAATAGTGAAAGCATTATAAAAACGTTTCAGTAGTTTCAGAGTTTATCGATTACAAACAAAGTTTTCCTCTTTATAATATTAGTGTTAATGTTTTTTTAAGCGGTTAAACATTACGAGAAGATTTAAATTTATCTTTTGTAGTCAGTATTGTTTTTACCAACCTATGTGTAACGAAACATTGGTTAATTTATCTGTGAAAGCGAGCCAGTGTTTGTAGCCGCGCGTGCCACGCGGCTTCCTCAGTACAGATAATTTACAAAGTGTGTTCTTGTGTATTTTCCATTTGGTTAGCGAAATTACATCAAAGACGTGTTCATCAGTAATCCTTTATAAGCTCCAAACTCTGTAGTAAATATCTCATTAATTTATTGTATGCCAATAGCACAGTAAATATTTTTGGTACTTATGTGTATTGTGGCAATTTTTTGTTTTAATACTTTCTGTAATATATTATCTTCTAGCTTTTGCACGCGGCTTCGTCTGCGTGGATGTTGGTTATCGCGACTAAACATAGCCTATGTCACGAGGTCTAATCTAATCTACCCCTATGCAAATTTTCATCAAAATCGGTTCAGCGGTTCAGGCGTGAAAGCGTAACAGACAGACAGAAAGAGTTACTTTCGCATTTATAATATTAGTATGGATTGTTGTTTGCATCTTACCTAGCACCCGACATTGGAACGAAAATTAATGCTAGAACGATGGTATAAGAATTGAAAGTGTCACAAATAAATGGACTGACAATAAAATAAATAAGTAACATTTGTACGAAAACTTTCATGAACTTACTAGCAAAATGCTCTAATCAATAATCGTCAAAAGAATCGAATTAACGAAAAAGTCAGAATTGACAGTCGAATCAAATTTACTGTCCATGCGTAAAATATTCGCACGAAAAGTAAATAGAACTCTTGATATAATGCTCGCTAGAATGCTCTGGTTTATTTTCTGTAATGTAACATTCATGATAATGCTACACTAGAATAATCATTACAAGTGAATGCTTAAGTTTATCAACGCCTTAAGAACAACAGCCCCCGTAGACAAATGTCAAACTTCTAAATCGCTAACGATCGCTAAGCAAACGAATAGATTAGGTCGACCAATCACATCCAAGCTCGTCGCCGGCGTACGATGCACGCGCCGCGGCGGAGTCACGAGCTGGAGTTTGATTGGTCGACCTAATCTATTCGTTTTCTTAGCGATCGTTTGCGATTTAGACTTTTCCATTTGTCTACGGGGGTGGAAGTTTAGTGTTCGTTTCATTGACATGGTCAGTGGTCATTATGGTCACGTTACATCTTTGACAGTCATCTTTAATGCAGAAAGGGAATGAAAGTGCTCCTTCAACCTACAAAATATGGTACAAATTTATGACGAGACATTAATGTAATGTAAAGGTATCCATTAATCCATCTAAAAATATGTACATACGTTTTAATATTTCGAGTACATTATGAATGAGATGGGCAACATCCCTTGATATGTGTTCGCTTTTCCCTTGGGCTGTGTTTGAGGGGACAGATGACCGCAATGGTTACTTTGTTGGTACATGTTTGTAGCTGCCAGATGTTTTATTGTGATGTATAATTTTATTTTTACATATATATTATTACAACATTTTAAAAATAGCCAATTTAAAGGTTTTTGAATTTTAGATACGTCAATGTCCAGAATGATTGACTGTAGTGACGGTAGTCTCATAATACAAACACACACACACATAAATCTTGTTCTGGAAATACTATAATAATAGGTAGATATAAAAACCCTAGAGACAGGTTTGACCTAGTGTGGGGTTGATAGTTTATCTTCTCTTCCTTCCTAAAATAATATGTCTTCTTATATTTTCAAAACGTAAACTGTTTTTCAAATATAAAAATATAAACTGGCTCCGAAATGAGTAACATTCATATTCAAATTTTGAAATTAAATTTGAAACTAATTCTAAACATTCAAACATTGGTGGGATTAAATAACAAATGAAGTCTTTGAACTTTAGTATTCAATCACAGCAGTCAACATGACCTAAAATTGTTACTTGCCTTTTATAAGATTGCCTGTCTGTAGGAAATCGAACGCCGTACGAAGCTCGAAACACAACTGAAACAAGGAAATTACTGAATTAGAGTGATTCCTGTTACGTAAAGGATTTTGGATGAGTTGGATTGGAATATAGTTTAGTTAGATAGATCGGTAAATATTGACATTGACTACAAGGGTTCATAAGTAAATATTTATTAAGATGTTGTTAATTGTTGTTTGAGTTCAATTGATTCCGCGGTTACTGGGAATATTTTTGATGAAAATAGTAATTCCAATACGCTTAATGATATTTATGATTCAATAACCTTGAATGTATAAAATTAATTATGCTTTAACCAAGAATTACAACATTTTTTTATTAGAAACGTTTTGGTAGGTAGTCAATTCTCATAAAAAAATATTTGATATTCAGTTCCGATCTCATCTCAATGTCACGAATTTTCTTAGGAAAAAATTCAACTTTTCGAACCGTAAAAAAACGCTCCAAATTTTAACCTAATTTGATTGTTTATTTTTCCACATTATATTTTGTAAACTAAAATAATGAAAAATCATAATTTCAGTTCAGTTTATAAATGCATATTTTTTCGAAAAAGATTAAGACGTTTAGCGGTATTGTGTGAAACTGACGACCATATCATCATCCCTATTGTAAGTTTACACACAACACTGTTTACGTTCAAATCCAGTAAATGAAGATTTAACAACATTCCTTCATTCAACAAGATCCAAACATCGCAAACTACGTATAAAGTCGTACAACTTGGACTATTACGTCTGAAGTAGCAATGACATCTGTTCATTCTCCTTAGAACTCCTTAAGTTCCCCACTTGTTTTAGCAACTTGTATTTAATCTAGGCTCAGTTTGGCAACAGTTTTGGGTTTATCATGGTCAGCGACTTTAATCTCGCTAAGTAGATTAAAGTGTGGCATTTGACCTTGATTTATCCGCTTAAGTAAAATTTGCGGCTTCGCTCGTGGCATACTTCATCTCCGTGGTACCATAAAAAGTATTCAGTATTATGTCCGTCTTCTAGTTCTAAGCTACCTCCCCATGCATTTTCCGTCAAATCGGTCCAGCCGTTCACGTGTGATGCCGTGACCAAGGGAAATAGAAGATTGTAACCTCTTACTAAAATTCAGCCAGGCTAAATATTGATATGACTAACAATTGAATTATACAACCCTTTCAATTATACATTGTTGTTTTCAAGATTAAAACTTTAAGAACACAAAACAGTCCGCATAATAAACTTTGGCAGTAATGTCTCATCTCCAAGCTACCAGTTGGCAGTTGCCAGCGCGAGTGTTAGCAACTCTTTGCGAGCTCCAGCAACTTTATGACAATTGTCAAAGTTTTAACGACACATATCACGACGTCATATTCAGACACTGTATTTGTAACGTCACGATTTGTGTTAGAAACTTATCTGTGCAGCTGATATACGCTGCTGTGGGAAGTTTTTATGGGACTGGGGAGAAGTACTTATATCACAGGATTTTTGTCGTGTGTATCTTAGATTCTCTAGACATAGATATCTCTGAAATATCCCGCAGAATAAGCAAGGTGAAATGGCAATCGGCTGGCCATTTTTGTCAAAGGATCAATGGCCGTTGGAGCAAATGAGTCCTAGAGTGGAGACCACTAGATGGATTGACGACCTTAAAAGGTAGCCTGGATAGACTGAATCTGGAAGGCGGAGAATCGCCAGGCAAGGACTTTGGGAAAGGCCTTGTCCAGTAGTAGATTTAAGTCTGACATACCGATCACACCGCTAGCTTCGGTGGGGTGAAACCCGAAAAAAATAGTGTAAACCATGCTAGACTTGCCTGTTTACAGGATTTCCCACGTAGAAAAAAATATGCTTTACATCAGCAACCACTTACCAAGCCCCAGGTTCGGATGACGACAAAGTATACTAAATCATCAGAGACTTTTTTCTAACGCAGTTGGGGTAGGCATTTTCTACTTCTAGGTCTTACCATGAAGAGATCGAATATTTTTTTCTTCAATATTTTAGTGTAGTACCTAAATATTTATCATAATTTTTACATTAATTTGCATAGACAGGTAAAAATGTTATTCATAACTATGTGTATGTAGGTAACACCAAAACATGTAGATTGCACATAGGTATGTCACAAGGAAGCATTCTCTTTGTACCAAAACTGACGTCGCCCCACTAGACGTCTCAAAGGGCTTTCTGAATGCCGTTATCTAGGTTACATCTCCCCGTGCCTCATTGAAAAGTGCTCTTAGGTACCTTAAAAGCCTTCAGCGTTTGAAGCCAAATAAAAGTTCTTGAGAAATTGAGGATTACCGAAAATGAGGATGTGCTCTTATGTATTCCTATATTAAAAATTGTAATTTAAGCACCTCTCTCGGTACATAACATAACATAAACTCAAGCCTATATCCCCGAAGGGGTAGGCAGAGGTGCTAGCACCCACATTTCGTTAGCACCCCAGTTTATGTTTAGGTCCCAATGTAATAGGTGGCGAGCCTATTGCCATTAACCGGGCACTTAAACCTGCGATAAATACACACATAACTTCGAAAAGAATCGAAAAGTCATTGGTGTGTGCCATAGTAACCTGGGATCGAACCCGAGACCTCGTCTTAGCAGTCCATGACCCATACCACTAGGCTACCGCGGTTTTAATTACAGTCATTCTCATAGTATTAACTTTAGCTCTCTTTTATAGGTACTTTGCCTATTTGGGTATATTGTCTCCCGTTTGGATAAATTGGGAAGTGGATTAATTCCTCATAATTTTTTCCTTTCCCTGTAAGGGACGAGTCATGAATTCAAGTCCCGTCCTAGATGATCACTTTTCCGATCAAAAAATTACTTTGAAATTTTAGTGGATTTATTGTTTTATTATTGCTAAAATGATATTTCTAAGATTATTGTATGGTGCATATGCACCATACAGAGACACAGATACAGAGACCTACAAATGCACCTATATATATATTATATAATATAGGTGCATTTGTAGGTCTCTTGAATGCTTTTACACTGGCAGGATGGTATGATATAAAGAAAGACGGAAATATCGCGCATATTTTTGTCTTAGTAATTCCGAGTCTATAACTATAGATATTGTGAATACAGAAATACAGAAATACAAAAAAGTGAAATTGCGAGCAGCCTGGTTTCTAGAGAAGAAAAGCTTCCACTTTTACAATAGCTTAAATCCAATGGCAATGGGTGAAAGGCCATTGCCTAGTGATGCTGAAAGAAACTAAAAATAGAATCGAATTCAGAAAAAGCCCAAGTTTACTTAGGGTTCATTTTGAGGCACTCTTTCGCATGGACGTATAAAATATATGGACGGAACACGTAAAGAATACAACTGACGACACTAGAGTCGACCCTCTTGCTTATACATACAAGTCGGCACGCACACAATCGCACACTAGTTAGACACTACGTGGCAAACGTCATTCGATTCAATCGGTATAAGTAGCGAAAAAAATAGCATGTCTTGTTTAGTAAATTAGTGTTAAAACCATAATGGCGGCAAAAAAAAGATTCAGAAATCACATTTCAATCAAATTTAGGTCAACATGTTGCAATCCAAAATTCACTCAGACAGAGTTAGCAGCCACCATTGATGTGATACGTCTTCAGCGCGCTCTATCCATAGTTTTATACATTTTGAGACACTCATGTCTTTTTCGATATATCCTTTCAAATAAACTTTTATATGCCAATCCTTTTATCATAACATTCAAAAGATTACGCAAATACTTTTATTCATACAATCTTTAAATCCAACCAAGATTTTACGGCTCCACAGACGTTTAGTGCATGTTTAGCTGAATCGACCCCGAGGGGCTATGAATATCATTTGGAAAACTCACAATAGCCAGAGAGAATTGCGTTCACAATAACCATAAATGTTTATAGTTTTTTTTTTCACGTTTTTGATAGGCTCAAAATAAGTTTTGTTCTTTTATTTCTTTTTAGGTAAACGTCTTTCGAATGTTTTCAAATGGCTTCGTAAAATTATAGTTACATAATAATGTTCTTGAACTTTGTTGTTCGAGAAAATGAGATTTGTTTTTATACTTTGAATGTTCTTTTTTATAATGGTCACATCGAATGATGATAACCTAGTGGAAAAGTCTCAGAAATGGTATTCTTACAGACACTGATAATTGCTACAATGATGGTTTTTAGCTGGGTGGCCTCATTAGATGCTTATCAAACCGCGCTTAAAGGTTTCACGACTGTAAGAAGAAGGGAACACGTGTGCTGGTAAAGAATTCCAAGTCTTTATGGTGCGGCAAAGAAAAGAGGCGCCAAATCGCTTAGAGATGAAATTTTTTGCACCGTACGAGGGTAATCCGTCAGCTTTGCACTTATTGTTCTGTATAGGAAAGGAGTGTGGGACTAGTTAAAAGACTCTCGAAACACTCGTCATGATAAGACCGGCTACACACACCCCGATAAATCGGCGGCGACATGGGAGATGTGGTGGCAGTATTGCCACCTCATCTTAGTGGTTGTAATAGTCCCATAATATTGAAGCATTATTAGAAGAGTAATGGCAAAATTAATTTTTCTTAAGTTTGGATTTTCCAACCTGAATTCAATTAAACCACTAACAAGAACCACTAGCCACTAAATACAATTTTTCACCGCTAGTAGCAAGTCGCAACGTAGATTTAGTGGTATAACCACTAAAGTGGCAACACTGCCACCACATCTCCCATGTCGCCGCCGATTTTTCGGTGTGTGTGTAGCCGGTCTAAAGGCGGTAAAATATATCTACGTAAATGTAAAGGTTTGATGAACCCATGACACCACCGAATGACACCACCGGTGGTGTCAAAGGTATTACTACCGTTATCACTTATTCTATTACTAGCAACCTCGATTGTTGTTAGCAACAATAGGATAAGTGATAACAATCACCGTGAAATGGATGATTGTTTCCACTTATTCTATGGTTCCTAATAGCAAGCGTCCGTCCCTCGTTCATACCTAGAGCGAAAAGCACCTACTGCATGCGACAACGCAGAGTTTTTAATGCAGGTGGGACGGCCGTGCGCCAGCGAGTACTCAAGTGACGTGACATGCTGTCTAGGAACATTGCTATCAAAGACGATAGATAACTTATCTATCTTACCTATCGTCTTTGATTGCTATTAATGTTTCGATCGATAAATAAATAAATATTCTACAACATTCTACACATCGCTCCCTAGACCCAAACTAAGCTTAGTTTAACTAGCTTGTGTTATGGGTTCTAGAATGCTGATAAACATACTTATATTTTTTTTTTGTAAATACATACTTATTATACATAGAAACACCCAGACCAATGCAAATAGACATATTCATGCATACAAATATTTGCACTGAGCGGGAATCGAACCCGCGCCCCCTGCGTTGTGCTATTGCTTGTGAGAACAGTAGGTAACTAGTAAAAAAGGGGTAATAGGGCATTCGAAGGTTGAAGGCAAGTGTGACGCCTCTGGTGTTGTACACGACCATAGGCCACGGTGACTGCTTCGCATCAGGTGGGCCGTGCGTTTGTCTGCCACATAAAGTGTGTTGCTTAGATACTTTTACATTGATTTGTCTGTTATCAATGATCAAATCTTGCAAGTTAAATTTGACACACTTCCCGGTTTCCGATTGAGATGAAATTTTGCACGATTATGGTTATCGCGTGCCAATGCAATATTATTAAAAAAAACTCTGTTTCTTAAGTTTTTTATTGAAGTTGTTTAATTGATGCCATATTATATTATGTATTTATATAGCATATTAACTTGCATTTTACGTACTATTGACCGAAGAATCGCCTTACATTTTGTTTTTTACATACATTTCTTTAATGATTTTATTTTACAACCATAAGATTTTAATGTACATAAATATTAAAAAGTGACATAACTGTATTATGATTTCAAAAAAAATACGGGCAGTTACTTGGATTATTTGATCTTTTGCCGTCAGCTGGTTACGTTTCCAAGCGTATTGGAAATGTGATATTTTTAGGCAACCACTTCATACTAATGATAGACTGTATATATTATGCTCTAGAATACTCCAGATCATAAATCTATTATATTTGTAAACATAGTTATATTTAGTTTAAAATTACTAAAATAATTCTCAAACAATAATCAAATATCTCACGATAATATAGAGAAGAAACATCAAAATCAAATTTTGAAGATTTCAAAAGTTGTTACAAAGTATATTGTTTTTAAAAAAAAAAACAATACTCACCAATAAAAATAAACAAAAATGTACGCCTGGTAAACATATCCATTTTCAAAATTCACAAAATGAGTCCAATAAAGTCATCACAAAAAACAAATTCCACTTTCAAAAACAAATAAGTCATTTTCAAAAACAATTCCACACGAAATCCTAAGTCGCGTGGTTAAGTTCGCGGGCTTTCGCAGTATTTGAGGCGCACGTCTGTCTCCGATAGCGCCTAGTAGGAAACTGAGGGCGGGCGGGAAACTACTAAGGGTGCTAAGGGTACACGATGTGTTATGGAATATTATGTCTAATGAAGTGATAGTGCTCGGGTATGTGACTATGTTTAATGTAGGGAGAAAATGTAATGAAAAGTGAAGATGCTAGATACTAATAGGGGCGAAATTCCAATAGCAGTTTTTATATGAAGCGCTTGGTCGAACACTGTAAGCTCTATTTAATTGTGAGGAAATTGAAAAGCAATTGCAATATCATTATCGACTTAACGTTATTTCCAGTTCTGTACCAGTAACTGGTTTTCACATTGGAGTTCGGTAGGTATTCATTTACTCTTTTTCCTCTATTCAATTTGGCTTATCCTAGCTTTTATAGGAGTTACTGTCCTCTGACCTCCTAATCGTGAGAGGATATTTAACTAATTTATCTAAAAGTTATGGATTATGGATGAAGAATCTTTAAATTCTTCTTTTCTACTTTTGACATTTGACAATTATTGAGGAGAAAAAATATTTTACTTAAAATTCCCCAAACGTAAAACGTGAACGTTTTTATTTTTAAATGGTTTAGTTAACTTGACCTGTTTGTTTGGGTCCATTCTAGTAATTGAAATTTGACCCCCTTTCAGTTGTCTAATTGGTCTGATTACTGATATTTGGCAGAAGTCTTCAGTTCTGATGACAATACGATTTAAAACTGTTTAACTTAAAAAATATTTTTTTCACAATGTATTTAGTTCTTGACGATTTTTTTCAATCCGTCAGAAAGCTTAATAAGGTGGGTGAGGGTGCAGAGGCCAGCCATCATTCTTAGACTCTAGTCCATCTTTTTACGCAATTTCGTTAAAGTCAGTTCAATGGTTTAGTCATGAAAGCGTAAGTAACAGACAGACAAAGTTACTTAAACATTTATAATATTAGTATGGATTAAGTACCCGCCTCTTCCATTGAAAGAAATTCTTAAGCCTAAGTAGCTTCCTTCTTTTAATTGACATAATATAGATTTGATTTATTTTCACATTATCATTGCAATAACAATGGCAGCTATTGTAAATGACGTACCATGTGTGTGATATTTCGTTTTCAGATAAAATACACACATCTTTTCAATAGCTGTACATGAACCTGAAAAACTTACAGACGGAGAGCGTTGAAAACCAGGCTGTGTCACTAAAATGGCGGCGAGTAACCATGTGCGAGTGAATGTTGGATTGCAATGTGTTATCCAAAGATTGAAATGCGATTCCTGGATATTTTTTCTTGCAGGCACTATAGTTTATACATAGCATTTCACTACACAAAATAATTATACTGTATTTTTTTCACTACTTAAACTAACTGAATCGAATGAAGTTTGCCGCGTAGTAGCTGACTAGTGTGTATGTGTGTGCGTGCCAACCTATACGAAAATTGGCGAACTCTAGTGTTGTCAGTTGTAATGTTTAGCGCGTTCCGTCCATATATTTTTTAGGTTTATGTAGCCGTATTAAAGACGTTCTTTGATGGCACCCGCTTTCGGTAGCTAGTCATATTTCTTTTCGTTCGATTTCCTTTTGGTTGATAATAAGAAGAATATTATTTATTCGTTTCAAAAGGTAACGTTCTCGTTTCTATACTGTTACGATTTTCTTTTAAGCGATTGGAACAAAGAACATGATTATATTATACAGGATGTCTCTTTCACTGAGACAGTATGGGAAATGTCTAAAGAACTATTGATTTTTTTTTATAAAAACCCTTTTAGCATAGATACATAATTATTTGGTCAAAGTATGAGTTTTCGATACCTACCTAAGTCATTTCGATATGTATTTTACGCTTGTGTACTCAGTTTCATGTAAGGATTATTTCATTGCACCTACCGTAAGAAAGACGACAATAATAGAAGCTCCTAATTTTGATCAAAACATTTTTTGATCAATGGGCCCATAACCTGTGGAAAAGTAATTATAACACGGAACAAATAGATACTTCAACCAACGTTTATTGCTTAGTACAATTGACAAGACAAATACAAGTATCATAAACACAAGCGCCACAGAAGAAGAACACAAATACATGGGTCTTTCTCAGGCGGCTCATTATTTGGTTGACTTCGGTGTCCAATTTTTTTCTTTCAATTAAGGTTTTACTTACATGAAATATCAAATCTAGTGTTAATTTAAAACATTTCAGTAGTTGAGGGAACTGTATAGACTGAATGGTTATGAAGATATTTCATTTTTTTTTAATAGTGTCCACCGAAATCAACATTTTTATCACCGAAATCAAATATATAAAATCCTATCCTATTCTACTTCCTACTTGATATTATAAACGCAAAAGTTTGTAAGAATGTATGTCTGGATGTATGTTTGTTACTCTGCCACACAAAAACGGCTTATGTCGGTCGTCGGGATTTCTAGATATATGTTTGTTTCTCTTTCACGTAAAAACGGCTGAATAGATCTGACTGAAATTTGGTAACGAGAAAGATTAAAGTATGAAATAACATATAGGCTACTTTTTATACAAGCTAATACCCGCGACTCCGCTCACGAAGTCGATCACTCGACCCACGGAGTCGATCAGTCGGGATGTCTGGATGTATGTTTGTTACTCTTTCACGCAAAAACGGCTGAATAGATCGGATTGAAATTTGGTATAAAGATAGATTATAATCTGAAATAACATATAGGCTACTACCCGTGGCTTTGCCCACGGAGTCAATCAGTCAGGATATCTGGATGTATGTTTGTTAGTCTTTCATGTAAAAACGGCTGAATGGATATGGCTGAAATTTGGTACAGAGATAGATTATAGTCTGGATTAGTACTACTAAGTAGTACTAGTATAGGCTACTTTTTATACAAGCTAATACCCGCGGCTCTGCCCGTGGGAGTCGATTGGTTCGTAATCGTTTATTGGTCAATTCCCCGGTTCTACTAAACCAAATGCAATCAAACATACGGCAGATTTTATGTAAAACCAAGACCTTGCTAATGAAAAGGCAACATCAAAATTTGTTCAGCAGTTTTTGCGTCCATCACGAAGAAACAGACAAGGATTCCAAAAAATACTAAGATATTTTTTGTGGTCAACATAACCAAGTCTTTTATATCTTTATATCTACACATATCGTTGTCTCCAACGATATGTGTAGTTGTATCGGGCCAAGTAATTTACAATTCTATAGTTAGTAGTAGTTACTAGCTGACGCCCGTAGCGCCGCCCGCGTGAATATTGATTATTACAACTAAAAAATATAGGGATATGATGTCCACACTGTCGCCTTAGGTGAGCCCTGTAAAGATGGTGTAAGGTGAAACCAATGAATAAATTTAAAAAAAACTTATTGGTCATATCTCCAAATTTTAAGTCTGACTAAGAAAACCGTAAGTACTAAAATCCGTTTAGTACTTTTTATCCGAAAGGTTTCGGCTAGACGAGTGAAAACCAGTGGAGTGGAGAGTGGAGCGTAGTGGGGAGTGGTGTGGAGAGTGGAGTGGGGAGTGGGGCGTGGTGTAGAGAGTGGAGTGGAGTGGATTGGACATTGAAGTGGAGAGTGGAATGTAGAGTGGAGTCGGTAGAGAGGATTGGAAAGTAGAGTGGAGGTGGAGAGTGGAGTGAACAGTGGAGTGGAGTGTGGAGTGGAGAGTGGAGTGAACAGCGGAGTGGAAAGTCGAGTGGAGAGTCGTTTTATTAAAATAGACTTGGTGGCGATACTGAATTCCACGCGGCAGTCATACATTTCGACTTCCAGACCCACCGAATACACCGGAATCAAGGGCACTGAAATCAAAATATTTAGCAAAATCCTATATATTTTTAAAAGTAATCTGTATTATGAATGCTTATGTTTTTTATTGAAATCTAATACATAAAAGACACACTTTTAATATAGCTTTACATTATTAGTTCAAATAATTGAGGATAAAATGGATTCACCGAAATCAGTTTTAGGTGTATACCAAGCCACCGAAAATGCTTACATAACTTAATAAAACAGTGGGGCGATAACATACAGACGTCTTGTCCTTACCACCGGTGCGGTGTAACTGATAGTTTGCACTACTCGAACCTCTATTCTCGCAGTCGCTAGAGTACAGGGGTGTTTTTCACAAAAAATGACCCTAGCATAATTAGACTGTCCCACGCCTTCAAACATTTTTATTTTTATTTTTTTATATGGTACTAATGGAAGTGATATTTTTTATGATTGAAGTAAATATTTCAATTTCAAATTAAATTAATAAGCATCATAAAAGGCGGATAGTTATTTTTATATTTAAAAAATAACAAAGGAGGACGTCAAATTTTCACGTGTCCCACGGTGATTTTGGGGATTATAGTACATCTAAATTGTAGAATATTAGTCTTTGAGCATGTTTGAGGTTTTAAACATAGGGTATGTATTTCTAAAATTATATTTATTGCCTTTATTTGATAAATTTATAGTTATTTTAAGAGATATCATTATTTTAACTCTGTCCTACGAAAACTATAGTACAGGAAAATCCGGTTTCGTCACGGTAAATTTTATATCGTACACTAGACAAAATCTACGATTTTGGAGTTTTTCTTCTTTCCTGGCAACATCGTGACCGGAATATTACACCGCCATTGCTGTTTTAATGTCAGCTGCGATAAAAATTGTGACTAAAGTGTTGGTGTCATCGGTGTGCAGAATTTATTTTCTGGAGAGTGACGGTATTTAAAAGGTAAATAAACTGTTTTCTTTACTTAAATATTGTATTTTATAAACAATAAACTAACCTATATTAGATTAGTATAACTAAAAACATGTTGATTTAACTGAATATCAATTATTTTTAATTTTAAAAGTTTCGCGGGATGAAACCGTCACTTCCTGTGCGTCACGTTACGTACTACCGGAACAAAATCGTAACGAACTAGAATTGTAAAGCTTAGTGTATAATAGAATATTTGAAAACTTCAATGTACCTAATTACCCACCTACGTCAAAGTAAAAAAGAAGTATTATGATTTTGATGAGTATAATATTATTATATTCATCTTAATTTAACTTGGGAATATTCTTGTTTCGTACTTTTACTGTGAAATTTTTGACTAGGAACTATTTTACCCAATTTCATACGGAAGTTAATGTAGCTTCGTATTCTTTAAAACATATAGACTTAGAAGTTTTTTTTATTTCAGGTCGAAATTCGTATGTAAAATACTTACGTACCCGTATGGATGATCACTCCGCTAGCAGCTATGGTAGTATAATATTGGGACGTGATTTTGAAACAGCAGTGTAGACATTGCTCAAATTATTCCCATTAGTCACACAATTTTCGTTATAGTCACTGTCCTATATTCTGAGTGGTACAAAAATGATTTTAAAATATCAATTTTTCATTTTATAGTATTTATTTTAGCCGCATCAGTATCTTGTTATTGTCAAAAATTCCTCACATTGTTTGATTTTTGAATTTGTAACACGTACCATTAGTAATGACAACTTTTCTAGTACGATTTGTTGAAGAAGTGACGAACATGAAACTATTTAGTTGATTATTTATCGATGTAATAGAATTATGCTAACCTTTTGTTATTTTTTGGAAGATTTTAAGTATTTCTTTATGCTAAATATATTTTGATTTTCTTTCAATACTTATTTGTTTTATTCCTGAATGATTATACTTTGTGACGTACAGGAATATTTTTCATCATGTACTAACAGAAAACATTGGATATTTACTAAAATTATGATATAATTTTAATTTAAATATCAATTTTAGCTAGTTCACAATGTATTCTTCAATTTAGAGTATAAAATAAAGCATTTCATGAAATACCATATTTTTATTTCCTGTTCGTCACAGGGTCATTTTTTGTGAAAAACACCCACAGAGTAATGAATGAATCCGTGCGCGCCACTGAAGTCAACTCTGAACGTCGGACGTAAAGACAACCAGTTGTAACTTGTCTAGTAATGCCTATAATGGCTTAGTAATGTTATAAATTAAATAAATAGTTATCAAGTTGTTTGTGAATATATGTACATATAACACCTTTATTGGAGAAAAAAAGATAAAAAATATTTTTTGCTGCAAGGACAGGACCGGACGCGACACCGAGGTCAATATTTTCGTAGTTTTAATTTTTTTAAAGTAACTTCTACGTAATTTATCTAAAAAATACCACAGGCCCCCTCTACTATTTTTGACCGTACATTTTATAAAAAAAATAATCATATTGATAAGTAATCTCCAAGTCTTGGTTTTCGACGCGGACTCGCCTATTTGAGCCGGCTGAGAATGACCCACATAAACTAATAAGGTATAGGTTTGTAGTTTAATATTCCTACAAAAATTACTCATTTTTATGGAGTGCTCACGATTGAGTAAAAAAATGGTTAAATTATTTATACAAAAAAGGGTTTATGGTTTTTTCAGACAGTTTTTCTTGTATACACTGTGGTTTCTAGTCTCCACATACTTAGGTACTGTCCCATATACAAAAGACAGTGTAGATATACCTAAATTCTTTAAGTAGTTAGTTAGTAGTTTTGTTACTGAATCACACTCAAAGGGCTGAGCAAACCTGGCTGAAATTTGGTCGTGGGCACAACTAGTGCATAATATGTTTACTAACCTTATCAGGTAGGTACATCGCAATTAATTTTACATACCATCAAAAACTTTCCATACAAAAACGAATAAGATTTTAGAAGAGAACCTCTTCAAGTTCCTCCAAGCAGGTAATTGGCTAAAACACGTCTGTACGATGCGACTTAATGCCTTGTACGTAATCTCTCGCTAGGAAATGACAGACGCAGGTGGCTCCGTCGCCAACTGCTAATAGCTTTTAGACAGCAAGCCACATGTAGAGTTGGGAACAGCTGTCGATAGATTATGGCAAAATGAATATTTAAATTATGAATATTGAATTTTAGTTAATAGATACAGAATAAATAAATGCCATCCAACGTGGCAATGCCGCCAGCCTTTTGGGTACGTTACCAGTCGACATCGATGGGGAACTTTTTTTTTAAAATTTGTACATCTTATCTTACATATAATAAAATGGTAGAAAAGTCAAAACTGTACATTGAATATTTTTTTAAAAGAATACTTGGGGTGTGATCTGCAATCGATACCGAAGCCAAAAATATAGTTTTTAGAATTTTTGTCTGTTTGTCTGTTTGTCTGTTTGTCTGTATGTATGTCCGGGATAAACTCAAAAAGTACTGCATGGATTTACTTCAAATTTGGCAAGAATATTATTAGGAAGTCGGGTCAACACATAGGCTACTTATTATCACGCTCTCACCTACGAGGAACGAGCAGTGAACGTTTATATCTTCAACGCATTCTGTAACAACGTGTAATCTAAACACGCATATTTGAATGGTGTTATTATGTTAACCATGCTATAAGCTAGCTTCACACTATAAGTAACTTGACCGATAATGTATACAATAAAAAACAAACTTAATTTTGCGGTTCAATCCGTAGACCCGACTACTGCACCAACCGCAAATAATAAGTTTGTCGTAGGTTACGTCAATAAAACTGTAGAGAGGTAAATTCTGTACATTGAATGATTTACAAAATAACTATTCGGGGATGATTGGTGATCAATACCAATGGTAAAAATGCAATCAGTAATTTTTTGTCTTTCTGTCTGTCTGTCTATCTGTGCACGCATGGATAAAAAACTACTGGAGTGATTTTGATCAAACTTGGTACGATTTATTATAGTTCATACTTCTGAACAACATAATAATATCAACCCATTTATGTCCCACTGCTGGGCACGGGTCTCCTCTCCTTTAACAAGAGAGCTGAGAGGGTTTAGACCTTAATCCACACACGCTGGCCTAATGGGGTTTAGTGGATCGAACATGTCTTTAGAATTTCTTCTAGGACATGTGGGTTTCCTCACGATGTTTTTCTTTCACCGTCAGCAGATGGTAAATCATGTGATTAGCACATATAAATTCCACAAAGTGAAATTCACATTGGTACTGTCCGGCCGGATTCGAACTCGATACTTCTGAGCAGAGGCCGCGTCCTTATCCATTCAGCTACCATCACTTACAGGACAACATAATATAGGCTACTTTTTATACAAAGCCGGGGTGCGAGGGAAATGCTCTAATAGGCCCCCTTTTTTCCGTGCGGAAATCCTCATGGATACCCACCCCGCGGCGAGCGGGGCAGGCTATGTCGGACTTTTACCGGCTAAATCCGCACGCCAGCTAGGGTCTTCTGACGTCAGGGTTTAAGATGGCCCATAGAGCATTTCCCCTCGCACCCCGACTTGACCCGGGCCATCTCTGGATTCGAGATGGCCCCCTCGGGCTTGGCATCCACAGTGTTCCCGTCATGCCCCCGGAATACGGGGGGAGGGGGGGGGATGCTTACACGCGCCGCCGCCTCAGCCTGCTTCTGTTAGGGTGACAGGCGGCTCCGACGCCTTCGTCGCCGCCGTCCGGGAGAGCTCTGTGCAGCCTCTCCCGAACCCTTCCCGTCGCCTCCTACTAGAGCATCACTTGCTCGCAGAAGGAGGCGGCGACCACGCGTCCGCACTTTGCACCATCGCTGCGATCAACACCGGCAGTACGAGGACTGCCACCCCGAGGGCTGCCAAGAGGGCCTGTCTCGGCACCTCCCACGTCGGACACTTGACCAGCGTGTGCAGCCCTGAGCGTCGGCTCCTTCCGAATCAGACACAAGTGATCCCCGAAACACTTATCAGAGATCACCTGCGTCAGCCGGTACGAGGGGCCCCCGTGAGGCCTCCATGACGGGTCTTACCACTGCTATAACGGCGTGCCCCGCGTTTGGTTTTTTTTTATAGTCGATAGGCTCGCGTTTGCCCAAGTCGGTCCTTCCACTCCACCACGGTATCCTGGCGGAGCTGGGCATGGACGGCCTCGATTACTCGAAGCTCCGGGTCCAGTCAACGCTCCCGCGCCTCCTTTCGCCACCAATATAGGCATAACGCGCTGCGGCGCTCCCAATGTATGTACATACACCTGTTACGGCTATTCAGGGCCTCCGCCCAGATCGGGCACGCCGCCGTAAAGGGCCATGGACCGCACGATCCCCGCGTAGAGCCTCCTGCGGGAGTCATCCGGCCCCCTCATGTTGAGCAACAGCCGCGCCAGAACGTTGGCCCCTTTACACCCTGGCTTCAGAAGACCCTAGACGGCATGCGGTTTTAGTCACTAGACTGAAACCGCTGGCCGCAGGGTAGGTATCCATAAGGATTTCCGCACGGAAAAAAAGGCTATATTTTATATAAGCTGATACCCGTGACTCCGTCCGCGCGTCAAGATTTAAGGTAGGTCATCATTTTTTGGTTATACCTCCAGTTTTACTTAGCCAATTACAACCAAACATAGGGTAAATTTTAAGTCTATGCAAGAACTTTCTAATAAAAAAACCTCATCAAAATACATTTAGTAGTTTTTACGTCCATCGCGATTATCGGCTTTTGATGGAATCTTTTTAATAGGAAGGTATTGGTTAGACGAGTGGAGTGAAGAGTAGAGTGGAGAGTGGAGAGAGGAGGAGTGAGTGGCGTGGAGAGTTGTTTTATTAAAATAGACTTGGTGGCGATACCGACCTCCACGCGAGCGAAGCCGCGGGCGGAAGCTAGTACTTAATATTTTCATAGGTACATAATTGGAGGTTTTGATAATATCAGCCTTAATGGTAGTCTTAAGTATAACTCAGTTGTTAAGGAATCGGCTTTACGATGAAGAGGTACGGATTCGAATTCCGGTGACTAAATAATCGACGTGAAACCACTTTTAATATAAGTAATTTAGCTTCGCTGGAGGTGTTAGCGGGAATACTAGTAATTTGGGTTTCTAGTGCTCTTTAAAGTTTAATGTTGCCTAGCTGTAGATCGTTCGAATGATCGGTTCCTATCAGGTGGGCCGTGTGCTTGTTGGCCACCTACGTAGTATAAAAAAATTCTGACGAACCGGGTTTGATTCACGCTCGATGCAAATATTATGTATTCATAAGTTTATTTGTATTATATTGAGTGATTCTATATTATGAATCTACTTAGATAATCTAAGTAGGTATAATAATTTATCTACATTCTAAAACCCATAATAAAAGTTTACGTAATATAATTTTATGCGTACTTTGGGTCTAGAAAGCGCTACCTACGTATTCTGTACTTTTTTTTCTTGTGTTTTAGGATATATTATATTGTATGATAATATACATAACTTTAATTAAATACATTACTCATTAGATGAAATAAAAGCGTTTTCTAAAATGAAAACAGTAGCTTCAGTATTACTGCAATTATGTCGATAAAAATTCCTCGAGGTTTCCCCTCCCTATACCGAGATGACATACAGTAATGGCTACCGTACCATCTGCTACCAGCACACGAGTAATACGCGGTTGTCTTTATAATAGAATCGGTACATATGCTACATGATATCTTAATTAGACCACGCGATTATGAACCCTATTATTAAAGTCATAAGAAAAGGTTAGCAAGTAAGTAAAGCAGCTAAGTGCTGAACTTAAGTGGTGCAGGTGTACTGGAAGTTTTTACTGGTTACTGTTGCGTTTACGTCCATTAGCAGGTAGTGGGTTGTAGGTTAGTACAACACTATTCTTGTCGTTGGCACTTTATTTTATAGTCTACAGTCTAAAAGTTTGGAAACGTTTCCATTCTACACATTATCTTGAAAAAGTGTAGTGCTTAACAAAAACCTTGAGAAATTTAGGTACAGAATTAAAACGCGATAGTAGGTAGATATTCGCGAAAAAGTTCAATTTATCTATCTATCTATTCTATTCTTCAATCTATAATATTACAAAGAGGTAAAGTTTGTGTGTTTGCATATTTGTATATTTGTTAAATTGTAAAGGCTAATCTCGGGATCTACTGAACCAATTTTAAAAATTCTTTCACCAATAAAAAGCCACGTCATTCGTGAGTGTATATTATTTTATTGGAAAACTGGAATTTACACCCAGGCGAAGCCGGGTTCCGGGTCGCTAGTACTCTATATAATAAAAATGAAATTGAAATGTTTATTCGTAATAGTAAAATATCAAGTTTTATACTCAACACAAAATAAAAGGCCCGTTTTGACGTTTGTCCTTGTGGCGTAACTAGTTATGTACCTATACGATTCGGTATTCGATACTCAGGATGAATCGAATCCAGTTTGCATGGGGATTTAATCGATTTGAATATGTATGTAAACTGCATTGGATTAAAGTTCTGATCAGAAAAATTAGCTTAACCTTTGATTTTGTAGGTATTTTAAAACAATACAATGTTATTAAAGGTCAATTTACTTATATTTAATATTTTTTTTACAATAACATTCACTCAATCACAAAAACAACAAGAATAATTAAATCAGTCTTCAGAATCTAAACACAAGTATTAAAATAAATAAACATAAAAGTGCGCGTCGGGCATGAAAAAAAATATCTCACTGGATATTTTCTTTCCTTAACTGATTATTAATAGTCTGTGGACTACATGAGAAAATCGTTATGCACAGCACTTAGGCGAGTGGGTGGTACCTGTCAATGAAAAATGTAATTACCATTAGAACATTTCAATTGATAAAAAATTAAGAACTTCATGGGCACGAACTGTCAAAGTGGGCCTTTTATTTTGTGACAACTATAAATAATTGCATGTCAGTGTAGGATAAATATACTTAAAAAAAGCAATTTTTATATTTTTTATTCTATTTGAATTTGGTAATCTCTGGAATGGCTGACCTTATTTCAACGGGCGTTTTACTTGCAAATAGGTCATATTATAAGGCGTAACATAGGCTACTTTTATTTAAAAAGAGAAATTATGGTCTCGTGTAAAAAATGAAAACCCTAAAAATCTAAATCCACAGCTAATACTTAAGTAAGTACTGTTCTATATTATGTCAAATTGTTGTTAGGAATTTAACGCTGTGCTCCTGGCCTAAAATAGGCAAATTTTTAGGAGTCTGTCGAGTTTCAGATCCACATAATTGACATTTTGGCTGTCGGATTGTGAGGTTTAGGTACTCTTTTAGGAAGTGTTCTGAGGTCGCTAATTGCTATTATAGTCATTCCACTCCTTATTTTTGCGTTTAACAGCAGTTTTAGAATGTAACTGTTGCATTAATCCTACAAGTAAACTTGGAAATGCGTGACCAAGAAATTATATAAACTGGCGTATCATATGTATCTACCCTATTTATAACTCATTACCAAAATTAAAATGCTTTAATTGTTTTGGTTGATTTAAAATTTACGATTATTTGCTCACTCAATGAAAACGGCTACACTCTACCATGTCTAGTGTTGGGATCGAATGAAATCGCTGCAAATTACGAATCTAAAATAATCGTTCAAACTTACTTACATTTACGTCAACACAAAAGTTGTTGTAACATGTAAGCTTTGTTTTTATAGTGTATTATGGATTCTTGTACGTGTTTTCAATGGCTAATCATCTCATCAAAATATTTAAGTTGTGTTGTGTAGGGTAATAGTTTTCATTAATATTATACGTAGGTACGAAAAGCACTGAGCCCACTCGTCTTCGACGGCCTTTTGAAACGCAGCCACAGCTTCTTCGGCATCCATAAAACGTTTATCTCGGTATTTTCTTCCTTTTTCAGAAATAAATAAAAATTGCAAGGTGTGAGGTCAGGGCTATTATACGGCGGGTGACCCAGTAATTCCGCAAATTGTTTTTACCATGACAAAACAATGGAGCCTAAACTCGATAGGCTTATCTTATTGGCGTAAACCCATGACAGATGATCGGTATGAACAGCCTATAAGTGTCGTCGAATAATTGATACATTCAGGAGGAGGAGGATGGACGTAAAAAGTACTGAACGGGGTTTGATGCGGTTTTTTTATTAGAAAGGTCTTGGTTAGACTCAAAATCTTACACATATTTGATCACAATCGGCTCATTAGAACATGCGATATAGTAAAAAAACGCGCAAAACGACGTCCACGCGGGCGGAGCCGCGAGCAACAGCTAGTACAGAATATAAATGATTTTTGACTTTGATTTTGACTTTGACATTGTACACGAAAAAAGAATGTTTATTACAAAACATAAAATTTTGTAGGAAGATCCAATAATAGCCATTACTTATTTAATATTATCATTATTATAAAAATAAAATTATTTTTTAACAGATTTTATTGCGAATTATTTTATTCAATTATTATATACGTCTGGCACGCAAAAGGAGTATAAAAATTTGAATATTGAGCAGAAATAAAATAAATTGAAGTTTGAAATCGATTGCAACTTCTTCAGAGACTAAGTCGATTATTGTTTGAAATCGGTCAGGTTACGCATTTGGACATAACTATTTGACAGAAAATTGAAATGTCAAACGCAAAATAAAAGAGTGGATTGACTATAGAAAGAAAGAATTGACAGCCCGGTTATATACACAATTTTTTTTCGTGTGGATCCCCACGGATGCCACCCCCGTTGGCTTTCGAAGGTGGTTATGTCGGACTCGGGCCGACTAAAACCGCCTGTCGTCTCGGGTTTTCAGACCAGGTGTAAGGTGAATCAATTTCCCTTGCACCCAACCCTCCCCCCTCCAGGGGCGGTAGTGCGTGTGTGTAACCCCTGGTGTGACACACGTCCATGGGCTACGATGACCACTTCCCATCAGTTGAGCCGTGTGCTTGTCTGCCACCTACATAGTATAAAAGAAATATATCACGATCATTATTTTATTTTATTTATTTATTATATGCTTTATTGTACGCCGATTACAAAGTTCTGGATACAGAAATTAGAAAAAAAAAACAGCAGTACAAAGGGCGGCCTTATCGCTTAACGCAATTTCTGCCAGGCAACCTTTGGATGTAAATATTGGTTGGAGTGCTCGGTGTTTGATGGCGTACATATACCTACTTTTATATACATACTTAAATAAATACATAATTATATGAACACATACCTGAATACATACTTGAATACATACATATTATAACAAATATATTACCTATAATATAAATATAATAAAAATATATCTACGTTAAACTGGACAAGTAATGTTCCTTAACCAATCGATTAAACTTAGCTATCGTCTCTGCTCGTCTTATCTCGACTGGTAACCTATTCCATAATCTAACAGCTGTGACAGTAAAGGAATTGTCCAAGAAACCTGTTGAATGCTTTGGCATCTTCAACACTAGTCTCACTGATGACCTTAAACATCTCTCATGCGTGTCAGTAAGAAACTGGAAGCGTTCCTTTAAGTAAGAAGGAGTTGTAGGGCTAAACAGAATCTTGTACAGCAGGGAAAGAATATGTGTGTTCCGGCGAGACCTTATGGGCAACCAATTTAGTAGAGAACGAAACTGAGATACATGATCAAATTTGCGCAGGCCAAATATAAAACGTATGCAAATGTTTTGAAGACGTTCAAGTTTGTCCAGTTGGTTCTCTGTCAGATCCAGGTAACTAGCATCCGCATAATCCAAGATCGAAAGAAGCAGTGAGTTTGCGAGCGCAACTTTTGTGGCAGCTGGCAGTAAGTGTTGTAGCCTTCTAATTGATCCAGCAGAGGCGAACACCTTTCTGCTAACCTCCTGCAGTTGCGGGCCCCAAGACAGGTTGGAATCAATAATTATGCCTAAATTTTTAACCTGATTGCTAATAGGAATCGTTGTGCCATCGAATATAACCGGGGGAGTCTGCGTCAGGTCCATTTTTGTCAAACCTCTGGAACTGCCAACCACAACTACTTGCGTTTTTGATGGATTTACTTTTAGCCCATAAGATCTACTCCAGGAACTTATCCGATCCAGATCATTATTAATCAAGCCTATTGCCTCCGATAGCGAAGCCACGGGTGCCTGTGAGTAGATTTGGAGATCATCTGCATAAAGGTGGTAGGAAGAACAGAGTTCATTGGAGATGGAATTTATAAAAATTGAGAAGAGTAAAGGAGAAAGAACGCCGCCCTGGGGCACACCGACACTAGTGCTACACCAATGCGAGAAATCGTCTTCGACACGTATACGCTGTCGGCGGCCACACAGGTAACTACGAAACCAATCTATTACCGTTGAACCAATCTAGTACCATTATAATCGCCATCATTCTCCAGTACTGTCGTAAATTTATTTGAGGTCGGGCCAATTTGTTTACACTGGCCATTCATCCCAATTAGTCGTCGTCTCCATTTTCATTATAATTTCTGGCCGCTTCCAGAGAATAATTATTTTATATTGTGTAAAAGATTACCTCTTATCTTTCATGGTGCTTAAGTTGAGATATCGTATAGAAATCTAGACATCAAAGAAATGATAATAAATATACTGAAGCACAGACTTCAGACACAGAAACCCACATGTCCTAGAAAAAATTCTAAGGACATGTCCGATCCACCAACCCGCATTAGGCCAGCGTGTTCGGATTAAGGTCAAAACACTCTCAGCTCTTTCTTTAGAGGAGAGGAGGCCCTTGCCCAGCAGTGGGACACAAATGGGTTACTATCATTGTTACTCAATCACGTTGTAATGGCTAGACAGATCTGGCTGCAATCTGTTATAAGCCACTGGAATGGGAAAAGTTTTCCACGTGGGGGAAGCTGCGGACAAAAACTAGTTTAATATATTGTAAATACTTCATAACATGCATAACATAAACTCACGCCTATATCTCCGAAGGGGTAGGCAGAGGTGCTAGCACCCACATTTCGCCAGTTTATGTTTAGGTCCCAATGTAATAGGTGGCGAGCCTATTGCCATTAACCGGGCAGTTATAAACCTGCGATAAATACACACATAACTTCGAAAAGCATCGAAAAGTCATTGGTGTGTGTCATGGTGAACCTGGAATCGAACCCGAGACCTCGTCTCAGCAGTCTATTACCCAGACCACTAGGCTACCGCGGTCATTTTTTCACATCAAGTACTTCAAGAGTAACATATATTCTAAGACGAAGGCTGCTTCTCTACCATTAATTATCCAAAGAAACTGAAAAAGAAACATTATTAATTCTTGATCGCGTTAACAATAAGTTTCGGTTGCGTTTTAAAAGTATCATAAATCTGGCTCATGGCGGAATGTTTTTAACAAGACTGGCGTGTGTGGTCCAAGTTAAAAGATTTCAAGGAAAAAATGTTATGAGAACATTACAACACGACGCACGTCTCTGGTGCTTTTAAGTGCGCAACTAAAATATTTAGAAATTTTTTAAGATCCTTGTTTCTTTCGCTAGGATAGTTGATTATTACAGAGTACCTTGCACTATAAACTATTGAATGTCTGGTTGTGCGTATAAAGATAAAAACATGTTAAAGAAGAATAGAAATTAAACTTATTTTACTACTTTGCCTTTCTCTTTCTAGCTTTTATTTGTATTCGATTTTAATTACTACATGTGAACTAACAAAAATGAGATTCCCACCCATTTTTATAACATACTGGCAATCGGTTATCACTTTCATAAATACTCTTTGCGCATTATTAACTCTCTTCATATTAGTACTCTGTTGTACTTCCCAATAAATTCTGGTTACTATCAAAAATAAACGTCGTGTGTATTTATGTTTCTATACCTCTCCACAAGTAGTTTATCTCTCATCATTACTTATCCAATATTACGTAATCTTAGAAAAGTAAACCTATTTGAAAAAACTAACATTGAGAGTAACCGACATTTTAGTTTTGTAACGATATCAAACAACGCTGTCGCTTATATTTTGAACCATAAATCAAAGAATTGCGGGATTCCGACGTAGTTAAGCTCTTGATTATTCAATTATTATATAATTAACATTCACAAAGGGGGCAGATTAAAAAGATATGAATTAATTGTTTCTGGATTATAGTTAATTTTATTAGGCAACCCTTGTTATTTCAGTAGGCAATAATGTAATTACTGGGTTAGTAGATTAGTACTGGCAGCGAGGCCCCCTACTGCGAGACTACAATAATATGGGGTTCTTCAAGAAGGGATTAGAAGGTTTTTGCGGGGTCGGCAGCGCGAGTGTGATGCCCCTGGTGTTGCACGCGTCCCTAGGCCACGGTGACCGCTTCCCATCAGGTGGGCCGTGTGCTTGTCTGCCACCTAAGTGGTATGAAAAAAAAAAAAAAAAAGAGACAAACTCAACTCTAAATGTCTTTATTCATTTGAGTCACAAAGTAACGCTTATGAACATTACATTTACAGTCAGATTCGTAAGGCAATAAGTATAGTGGGTACGTTGCTTGGTCGGCCCCTCCACGCGATCACAGTATAATAATAAATAATAATAATTATTCTATGACATTCTACACAGCGTTCCCTAGACTCAAAGTAAGCTTAGTTTAACTAGCTAGTGTTATGGGGTCTAGAATGCTGATAAACATACTTATGTACTTTTTTTTTGTAAATACTTATTATACACAGAAACACCCAGACCAATGCAAATAGACATATTCAAGCATACAAATATTCACTAAACGGGAATCGAACCCACGCCTCCTACGTAGCAGTCGCATGCACTGCCGCTACGCCACAGAGGCTGGAGTATAGGTACTAAATGTACTGCGACTGGGTGCATCCAGGCAATCCCAAGGGATACGCTGCCGCCACAGGCTAAATAGTGGCGGAAGAGGACCTGTATAGGCTACTCGATTTTTTAAGTTAGACACGTCAACATGACTTTACCTCGCCTGATGGTAAGCTAAGGGTAAGTCTCAGGACCGTCATCATATCGCCATCAGGTGGGTCATGTGCTTGTCTGCCACCTAAGCAGTATAAAAAATCTTAACTCTTATTTGAACTGCACTAGAAAAAAAATGTGATGAAATATTTCTCTACACACTCCATACCAGCAAAGCGAAACATTTATTTCATTCCCTAATTTAAAACTTTACGTCTCCCAAGCATGTTCAGAAATTGCCGACTACCCGCGCAAAGTTATTACTATAATCTCAAGTTTTGAGTTTTAGTCGAGAGAGACTTCGAGAGCATCATAAGCGAATGGGTGGAAGTTTGAAGCGGTTGAAAATTTCAATATCTTTAAAAGGATTTTGCGATTCGGCTGTTTTTGAATAACACTTCATATTTTGAGTGAAATTGAGGTTCTTGGTTAGACTGCGAAATTTGAAATGGAATTTTTTCTAGGCCGAGCAATTTAGTGGAATTGGATTTTAGCCGAATTCTGTAACATATTATAACACTTTCATTTTGGTTAAGGGCTCTGAGTCTATTACTTCCTATAATGAAAATTCAGATGTTATCTTTTCTTTAGTAGAAAAGTGTAAGGTTATATCACAAATTATAAGCCTTGGGCCTTGATAATTGACTTGGGAACTCCCACTCTTACGAAAAAAGCGTTTTGGCAGTACGTTCATCAAGCGTACTGCTAATGAGTTGAAAGCCCTGCCTGAGTCTGTATTTCTAGAAAGCTACAACCTGGGAGTCTTCAAGTCTAGAGTGAATAGGTTACTTCTAGGCAAGCGTGCTCCACCGTCGACCACACCATCACTTACCAACAGGTGAGTTTGTGTTAAAACGTGAGCCTATTACCAATAAGAAAAAGGAAGAAAGGTTTAGAAGTTCTACGACTTCAAGCCAGATAAGTATTTTGCTACCTCATTGTTCATGTTGCTTACGAATCTCTTTTGTCAAAATAATAAGATGTCTAATAATAAAGCAGTAAAATGTGAATTGTACCTTGTTTACTACAATAATTCAGCCCGATAGTTATGGATTACGCTCATACGAGAGTTATAACCAATAAAATAATATTTGTAATAGGATATCGTTGGATGAATAGGTATAGAATATATAGGTATATACGGCCAAAAAAAATAAGTGTGTGTACATACATTTTATTCATACATACTCACATACTCAAATCTTTCTCCCTTTAGGCGTTTAGCAGACGGCGGCGACGCGGGCAGGTCTTTTTGACCGCGTTTGCCCGTCGATGCCCGACTGCTCTAACCGCGAAAACAAAGCGCCGCTAGTGCCCGCCGGGTACCCGCGGCGCGGCGCGGTGCGGTCTTTTTGCCCTTCGTTTGCGTTGGTAGTATAGGATTCCTTTTGCGCCCTGTCCGCGCCTCCGTCTGTTCGATGCCTTAAATTAGACTGAGACAACTGTCATTTGCTTTTGTTCTTCACGACATTTCATTCAAGTCGCTCTGTGCTTTTGACCTGCTATATTTTCAATACGTCATCAATTAGACCATTTCTTCAAGGTTAACCTTGGCGTTGATATACTATGATGGTCATTCCGTATTCATCCCAAGATATCTCAATCCATTTTGAAATTTCTTGATTCAGCCCATATTGTATATGTAACATAGTAATATTTCTTAAAAAAAACCTTAAGTTTTTTAAATTACAATTTTAAACGACGGAAAAGGTGGGTATGAATATTATGACATAGTATTGATGGCGTCACTTCATTCACCACAAATTCCTACAGTGAATTATTATAAACAAAAAAATACAGCAACTATTTTCCATGCGTTGACAAAAAAAAATCTACTTATGCTAAAAAATAAGTGTCATATAAAATAAAAGGTGACTACATAAAAGTTTCAACGACAGCGTGCTGGGTCAGCAAAAAAATTTCTTTTTCATAATATAATACAATTACATTTTTGCAGATATGGTGGTTTTGCTGTTAGCAGATACAGTTTTATAGCCAGCTTATGGGGTGATAAAATATTGTTGACCTTCCTAGTTTATCATGAAATAGCATCAGTGCCGATGTGAATCTTACTTACTAAGGTAGGTATCTAGCTATTGTAAGCCCAGCGGTTCCACCCGTGTGAATTATCTAGGTACTGATCCAGTTATTGCAACCTCCAAATACCCTTATCGCTTTCGAATCCGCTCAGAAGCTAGTTCTGTACATATCCTAAAGAGTCCTCTTCTTCTTCTTCAACCTAGCGTTAATCCCATTCCCATCCAGAGCTTTCACCTCGGAGTCTGGGGTCCGCTTTAGCAGTCTTAACTGCGGATTTGGCTGGACCTCGATATTTTCCGTGAAGTGACTGCCATCTGACCTTCACAACCCAATGATAGCATTAGGCGATATCGAAGCATTGCAGCTAGACCGTTGTTGTTGGACTTTTTATGGCTCCACTTACTACCCGTAACGACTGCCATAGATGTAGAATCCTCTAGAAACATTTATAATAATTATAATAATGTCTGTATATATACACTTGATCAATTTTCAAAATAAGTATTTCAACCTTGTTCCATATCTTTGTCGGATAAAACTTGCCTATAAAATCCACAAATGATTATACGACGGAACATTTTACACCAAAAACAATCAATTTACAACAATATCGAGTTCCGTGCGGCAAGTGGTCGGTCGACCGTCTCAAGTCGCCTCTTACTCTCATCTTTTATTCATTGCCAACTTTTCCCCAGTGCGTTAAGTTGCCAGTCTCTGAAAAATTTTGGTTGCTTGGTTCAAAAAATTCGCTAACAAGCATTTCTTGGAATAATATATGATAATGAGATAAATTATCGTTGCTGCAGTACCTATGTCATTGTACAAATTTTTATAGTATTACGTCCATGTTATTTTAAATTAATTGTTTCTCACGGATTCTTCCACGTATATTTCTTCGCTTTCCATGGGAAGCTATGTATTAATTCTATAGCAGAAAAATTTCCTTCTTACTATCTTGTTTTCTTTTTTTTCTGAGAAATTCTCACGGATGAGTTGATAGCGGGGGCGGTCAAACAGCTGAAAGGATCAACTTTTATCCTTAGGAATAGGTTCTCATGAGTCGCGAGATCAGAATTCTACGCTGGTGCAACCACAAGCAATAGCTAGTTATGAATAGAATGCAGCGCAGCTTTATCTCATTGCTTCGTATTTGCCACGGAGCACAATAACCAGTGGAGAGAGCGTGCGGGGCTGCCGCAGTCGCTAAACATACGCTAAATGAAGCGTATGCTGCGAAATTTTGATCAGTCGCAGAAATTGTAGGTTGACGTACGAACGTCACGCGCTCCCGTTTTAAAAGGAAATAAAAATAAAAGCAATGCCTAGTTGTGTAATTAAATGGTGTGGAAAGTCTACTACAACGTCAAGTTACATGAAAGATGGGATAACATTTCACAGGTAAGTGTTTTTTACTCCATTTAGTAAAACAACAATTTCAACAACGAAAAATAAAATCAAATATTTGCTCTCTTTCTAGCACATTGAATTGCATATAGCAGTTGTCCCTTTTTTTCTCGATAGTTCTGTTCGCAGCATCGCGACATTTTATATCGATAGAATTTAAAATAGGTTTATTTATTCAATGTTCTTCCTATAGTTTCCTTATTTTTTTTTTGTATCATTATTGCTTTATTTTAAGACTTACTTATGCAGGTCTTCCTCGCAAAAGTGTAGGAATACTGGTAAAAACTTGTACATAACAGTAAAAAATGTATAGTGCGCGGCATCTAACGTGGCCTGATTTTGGAGTAGTGTGGGCCCCACTACTACAAAACCGTGCCAAGTTAGATGCTGTACACTATACTTGTTTGTGGCAAAATGCGTGGCAAAATAAATGAAATCTCTACCTGACTTAAAAAAAAAATAGATTTGCTCGCCTCCATTGCCCGGGTGCACCACGTGGAGGGTCCGGCCCGCACCCTCCAGGCGACGTCCTGCCACTAAATGACGAAGCAATTCTAATCTTTCCCGTTATCATTACCTATTGAATTTCATGGAACGCGACAGTTTAAAGGTTAGGGGTTCATTATATTGGGTGCGGGCCGGAACCTCCACGTGTTGCACCTGGGAAACGGAGGCGAGCAGTGCCTCCCACTCGCCACAGGAGACGCTACTGCCTGCGGCCAATCCGGCCGGGGTGGGAGTGGCCCTCTAGAGGGCTGCTCCGAGGCTCTCCACGTGTCCCTCTGACTAGCAGATGGCACAGTGGGGAGCGAGCGAGAGGTGAGCTGATTGTCTGCGTGCCGACGGTTGGGTGACAGGACGGTTTATACGCCCTATGTCAGATACGCAAAATGTCAGATGCGCATATTGTCAGATCTGCAGACTTCGTCGCAAAATGTCAAATTCGCACATTGTCAGAATCTCATAATGACAAATACGCAAAATGCCATGAACGCTGAATGTCAGATACTCATTATGTCAAAAACGCATAATGCCATGATTGCATAACAACATGGTTTAGTCGTGTTTGATCCAATACGCGTTTAGTTCAATCCACCTAATTAGCGGTTTGTCCAATTCACAGTTAGTCCAATTCGCGGATTGGTCAATTTATTTTTGTTATATTTTTAATATTGTAACTATGGCTGAAAATTGTCTAGGCTTAGGTTAGGTTATGTCAAAACAGTGACCTGTCATGTGCGAAGGCGAGCGGCCGAAGCGAGCATGCCGCGGCAGCGGCCGCCGAGCGGTAGATTCTCTCTATTTTCATGTTACACAATCCAAATGATGACATATGATTTATCATGACCATGACACATTAGAAAAAGTAATAATAAATGAAGTAATTATGGATCACAGACTAACGTAATATTACTTCGTGAAACTGCAAAAACGCCAGAAAACTAAATGGGCGAAAATCGCTAACGGAGAAGGATAGAAAATGATAAGATAAAGTAGCCTAGAAAAAATCTGAGTATCGATACATTATTCTTTTCAATTGGCCAATGTTCAAAGGTATAAAAAAACCTCAAGCAAGCTTTAAAAAAAGTGACATAAATTATCAATTTATACTTTTGTGGCTTTATGTGGTTCTGACTTTTTGCGTATCAGACATTCTGCGTATCTGGCATTCTGCGTTCCTGACTTTTTGCGTATTTGACATTTTGCGTTTCTGACTTTTTGCGTATCTGGCATTTGGCGTTTCTGACTTTTTGCGTATCTGGCATTCTGCGTTTTCTGACAATATGCGCATCTGACATTTTGCGTATCTGACATAGGGCGTATAAACCGACAGGACGGCCGCCTGTCACCCTACACCCCACCTTCGTCGGGGGGTCTTAAAACCGTAGATGGCCCCGGGGTCAGCTGGGTGCGAGGGATATGCCCATTGGGTAACCTTACACCCCGGTAACTAAGGCCCGAGACGGCGTGCGGTTTTAGTCTGTTCGATCCCGACCCCCGATGGCCGAAGGGGGTGGTATCCATGGGGATTTCCGCACGATAAAAAAAGGGGTTTCATTATATTGGAAAAACGTGTATTTTGTATTAAATTTTGCAGATTTCCTAATGATGACATCGAGATGAAAGAAATTTGGATCAAAGCTACACATAGAGACAATTTTTTACCAACAAAGTGCAGTGTCGTATGTTGAGCCATTTCACGTAAAAGTACCAGAAAAATTATTTTGTAAATAAAGTCTTCCTAATTTAATAACCTTTTCTTTTATTTTATAAAGAATATTAGCAACTGAAATTATTACTAATATTCCCTCTAAACCCTCCAGCTAAGCTCAAGGGCTTGTGTTAGGAGTGGGTTCACGTCGGTAGTGTAATGACCTCTCGATCGTAAGGCGGACTTCTTAACCACTAAGCTGCCGCTTTTTCTCCTGTTTTAAACAATTCTGTATCGCAAACAAATCCTTATAAATAATATTATAGATTACGAATGAGTCAACAATTTTATCGATATCGATACTTTTTTAATTACTTGTTTGGAATCCCTAGCTATTGAGTTGTCATTTTTTTGACAATTCGTCACCCAATCACAGAGGGCGAAACGCATTCTCTCCCCGCCGCGAATTGGTGACTTTGATTTAGAACAAAAACATGCCCATACTCTCTCCACTGGTTATTGTGCTCCGTGGTATTTGCTTACTAACAGATAAAGGCAGTTAAAGTTTAAATTAATTTTACTGCGAAACTTTCTCCACAACATTCTCTTTTGCCTGAAAGATAACTTTTTGAAACTTTACCTGATAACAAATCTACTATAACGTGGAAAAATGAGATGTGAAAACACTGTGGGGAAAAATACCGTATCGTGTAAACTTATTTTTATTATAAAATTTTTGTATCTACTGTGATATTTACGTGAGTCAACGCAATCACGGTTTGGGTGAGTGGATTGCCTGAAATATTGACCAGGTTACACCAGCCGTGGTCAGGCAATGGTATATACCGAAACCATGATCACCGTATTCTCGTCGGTGGTGAAACTCAAGGGGCTTAAAAAAGCTAAGCCGACAGCAAAATGATTACAAATACAACTTACAACGTATTTTTCGAACAAAAAACTGCACATTACGTACCTCTACATATCTACAATTCTAACGCTTTAATTAAAAATATCCCCTTAAAATCGTGCAATATTTTTATATGTGGTAACACAGCAGGCACGAATGAATGTTCGGCGGTTCAATAAATCCGATATAAAATACAACTCGGTGTTTACCTTGTTTCCTTTTATTTTCCACTTTTTTGTTTTCACTTTTGCTTCGGGCGCACTCCTGATAATGTCAATACATTTACCATTGTTTCAGTGTTTTCTGTTGAACGTTGTACCTATCTTTACGGGCTATTGCCTTTCTGGTTCGGTGATTTCAAGGAACAAAAGTGTTATTGCATAATAATTCTTGAAATCAGATATTATAACTTTTATGATAGGTATTGAAGTTGAATATAATTTCAATGATGTTTTGTCACTAGAAGTAGGTATTTGGATATCTTACTGTGTTATGATTGTATTTACCGGGGCTTGAGGTGATGGTTGTCGCAGCACTTGTGTTACCAGTGGGTATTGGCGTAGTCTAAACTAATATCTGCGCTTTGTCACGCAGTGCTGCGACGACAATCACCTTTACTTCATGAGGCCGTCAAGTTGAGGGCCACCATTATGTCACTGTCAGTGTATGTAATGGGGACCCCCTTTCTGAGACTTTACCTTTAGCTTACTATCGGGCAAGGTGAAGTCATATTGACGTGACCGACATAAAAAAAATTAGAAGTTTCAATAAAATTTTGAAGCAATTGGTATGCCAACTTTTCCTAATGATGAAGTTGGAAAAAGAGAATATCCAAAACGGAACGATTTGGACAGAGAATCTAAAAACAATGTGTGAAAATGATCGTTACATCATTTATTGTTTCTGTAGTTCGCAAGAATTACGGCAGATGGCTCTACAGCTTTATTGCTTTCAAACGACTGAGGCTAATATTTACACGCATAGTATGCCAAATATATACGAACGCATTAATTTGACTCTATTTGAAAACTAGAACCAGACTCCGAACAGGAACTGGAGATGAGATGATACTCCGGAAAACATTCTAAATTACGACCAAAAGTAAAGCAAAGATATCCTATCCTACCTAGTTTTACTGAAGCCTAGAAAACGGCGTTGTCGAATTGCAGTTTTTGTACAATTGGCTCGAATCCAAAGTAATTACTGCGAATATGACTTCAGGTAAAATATGTATGAGGAATGAGAAGAATAAAATCGTGGTTCGGATTGTTTTCGTTGATTGGGACCTTTGATTTTATACGATATTCGGTAAGGATCAGACTTAACGATGTTTCTGATGTATATTTTTGTATTTCCGAGCCCTTGGAATTTGTGATGAACCGACGTAATCTTGTTTATGTATGGCTCGAGCTTTTCGCTGTAAAATATCCGTAGTTTTGTGAGATTTGGTAGGTTATTTTTTTAGAATATAATATTCGAGGTACAAACATTTTCCTTTCCAACACCATCCCTTGAGAATAGTAACCACTACTTTTTGGACTCCACCTCAGCTTACCATCAAGCGGGGTGCAGTCAATCCGGCGGACTAAAATTAATACACCATTTAATTGTGTGAGTGAATCAGGACCTATCCAGGTGAAACAGCTTATCGATACTAGTAAAGTATAGAAAGAAAGAAAGAAGAAAGCGACTTCCCTTTTTTTTCCCTAGCGACTACAATATGGGGTTCTTCAAGAAGGGCATTAGAAGGTTTTTGCGGGGTCGGCAGCGCGAGTGTGATGCCCCTGGTGTTGCACGCGAACCTAGGCCACGGTGACCGCTTCCCATCAGGTGAGCCGTGTGCTTGTCTGCCACCTAAGTGGTATAAAAAAAAATAAAAAAAAATGTTTTTTATTGCGGATGACACAACAGGCACACGTATAAATAAACGAAATCCGAAACAACACTCAAAACAAAAAAAAAAAAATATAATAACAATAACAGCAGTACTGACGAACGTGATTTTTTTTCCTTTTACATATACATAACATAATATTATATGGACTAATCTTCTTTAAGATCGTAATATTCTATCGTATAATACTTCAGTCACCATTCCGGCTAAGTCAATATTGTATGTAACATCTCTATACTGATATAATCTCACTACAAAGGCCCTAAATTTATTGTTCCTGTAACTCTATTGTTTTGTCCCTTCTTGTGCGTTTACAAAGCTTAATTTGTCGGGCCCAACCCTTTCTACCGCCTCTAGTGCTGGGACATGAATTACTTTACACATGCGAATGTTTACTTTTGCGCTAGTGTTGTATCTATAGCTTTTGTCTGGAGTTTGCTGGAAGGAGCTTTGTTTTAGCAAGATTTTGATGTGTCTGTCATAATTCGTTTTATTGTTATGTGTAATATGTGTGGTTTGGTGGTTAAAATTCGCAGATGCTATTTATTTATTAGACTTGTCAATATGACTTGCTGAGGGTAAGCTAAAGGTAAAGTCTCTTTTTTTTATTCATGATAGGCTTACGTTTGACCTCAATCCCATCTGATGGTAAGAGACGATAAGTCACCATTACAGACATCGATAATGCTACAATAGTGGCCCTCAGCTTTTTTTACGCTCCGCTTAAAGATGCTATAGTCAATGTGCTGATTTTAAATTTCCTTCCACCTACAGTCCCAGGTACTGTAGGTGGAAGGAAATTTAAAATCAGCACATTGACTATTCGAGAATTTATGATTTTAGTAATCGCATCTATACCGAACTCAAAGTCCGCTCATCCGCTTGCGGAGAATCCGCATCGCACTGTTAGCGCTAAAGTTTAACCGTAATCGGATACGCGTTATAGCAATAGATAAAATACAAACAGATAAACAAGCATTGATTGTAATATTAGATTCTAACAATACCAGCTGCAACTACGTATTAATTCCTATAAGCTGTTTAGGAACAAAATCAACAAATGCTTTCGTAAGTCAATAGGTTCGTAGTTCACAGTTATTGACCTCGTGTAGCGGTTTTACTTATAGAGAACTTAGCGAGTATTTTGTGTAAGCTACCTATTGATTTTGGTGCTTTGACTTCGGTGTTATCAATATCTATCTATACTATTATAAAATTGTAAAGTAGCTGTTTCTGTACATAAAGGATAATAAAAAAATACAAAGCTTAGTCAAATGAACGATTCTGTACTACAACGGATTTTGGTGTAGTTTTTCTTTTAGATGGATCTTGGACAGAATTAACATCTGCCGTATGTTTGACTGCAATTGGTTGAGTAGAATCGGAGGTATAACCAAAAGTCGCGGTAGCCGACATTCATGCGGGTGGAGCCGCAGGCAACTGCTGGAATACTTTATAATTCTGATCATCTGTAGCAATTTTGCCTACTGTAGTATTTTTGGTGTACCTAGTATTGTTGAGGTTGAAAACCCTACTCTTTTTAGTTGATTAACAGCTGTTTTTAGGGCTTTTTCAATAAGCGCTAGCTTCAATAAGTGGGTGCTAGCACCTCTGCCTACCTTCGGGAATATAGGCGTGAGTTTATGTTATGTTTCAATAAGTATCGTATCACGAATTCAATTTCTTTGACCATTATTTTATGCTTCAGTAGAAACGCATTAAACATGAAACACATTAATTCCAAATAAAGGAACGAAAACCATTCGATCCTTTCCGAAATTTTTCATTCACAAAAGAGAAAAAAATTACTCTCTGCGATATTGAGAGAACAGACAGCAATCACTATACTGAACTGTTCAATACACTTAAGAGTAGAACTCAGGAAGATGACACAGACACCAGTATATACTTTGTTCACTGAAGTTAACATAATACTGTGCAGATGTATTATAATACTG
This sequence comes from Lithosia quadra, assembly GCA_963576445.1. Classification (NCBI taxonomy): domain Eukaryota; kingdom Metazoa; phylum Arthropoda; class Insecta; order Lepidoptera; family Erebidae; genus Lithosia; species Lithosia quadra. The sequence goes on along the minus strand of OY754899.1, from coordinate 3,569,765 downwards.
TGCAAAATATATCATCAAAGGTAAAAGCCTACAGACTTTATTCTATGGAAAACAGAAGCGTCGATTTTCGATAGCTATCAACACCTACTATCTGTACCACCCTCCCCCATTTTTAATCTAAGATAAAGGGTACATTGAGTGCTTAACCATCATGTCTGAATTCTACAAAATTTTCTTTACATTCAACATCTACTTTATCACAAGGTAGTAGTATCCATTTTAGCTCATCAAGGTGTGTTTTTTGAATTTGTATCATGATACTTACCTACAATGATTTCTGTTTGGTTGAGAAAGTCTTATTTGTAGGGGCATAAGATCGGTTTTGTTGTAGGAAGAGTGTTGTGCTATGCTGGCTTTTTCCGTATCTGTAGATAGTAGACTTGACAATAGGGCCTCTTGTTTCACCGGTCGCTGAACGTGGTATTAGGTTGCAGTGCGTGTGAGCGACAGCGATTTACCTGAACTGAAACAGCTGCAAACCGTTCAAAAATTTAAATTATAAATTTATTCTCAAAATTCTATGAACACTTTCTGTATTATTTACGTGGTAGATACTTACTTCTATATTGCAAAACATGCTAAACTTTCAATTTCATTATATTGACTTTTTGATTTTCTCTAATTCTCCTAATACAAAAACAAACAAGAGCGATAAAATGCGTATGCCAGGATCGTGGCAAATGAAAGGATGGTATCTTGCTAATGGAAAGAGGCGTGATTGCATGTAGGTATGTCTGACCCTCGCTGTAATTATACAATTTTGCTTACTGCATTAATAATAATTCAAAGAAGAAATCATAGTAAAAAAATATTAGACCGAAGATAGTGGTGTCTCAATAATTATATGGTAAAAGTCAGTTGCATTTTGGCCTCTGTAGCGTTGCGGTAGTGCATGCGACTGCTACGCAGTGGGTGCGGGTTCGATTCCCGCTCAGTGCAAATATTTGTATGCATGAATATGTCTATTTGCATTGGTCTGGGTGTTTCTATGTATAATAAGTATATATTTACAAAAAAAGTATATAAGTATGTTTATCAGCATTCTAGAACCCATTACACAAGCTAGTTTAACTAAGCTTAGTTTGGGTCTAGGGAGCGTTGTGTAGAATGTCGTAGAATATTTATTTAATATTTATTTATTATTTCGCACACCAAAATTTCCCATACAAAGGAACTTTCCGACTAAGGGAATTCGTTCACTTAACAGAAAACGTGATTAAACTCAATAGTTCCTTAAGGATAGCACGTTTCTCAGAAGTTCTAGGAACCTACGTAATGTGCACGTGACTTAGGTTACGTTTAGCGTTATTGGGGTTTCAGGGGTACAATCGCTTTCAAAGTCAAGCCCAAGAAGTGCTGGCTTAACATAGTAGAAGTTGACATACGTGCCAATGGTCTCATTAGCATGGATGGAGAAGTAAAAGTCGGACCTTGGACTGCAAGGCAACAATCTCGGATGCGATCGGGACTAACGCAAATATGCTGATAATAACACCTGCTCATCAAGATAATGACCTGTGATCCGCTTTTCTAACTCTACTAAGTCCACACCCGATACGTCTCCCCGTCTACCCTCTTCATTGACAATAGATTATCTACAAGCTGGACACTTTATTATACTGTATTTTATTCACCAACTAGAAAACGCCAGTACTTCAAAGGATATTCTGTAAAATGATAGGAGAACAAAAGCTGTACAAGTACCTGGTGAGTATTTGACAATCAAGATAAGATGGAAATAATGTCTTTATCGAGTTACTGAAATTAAAACGGTAAAATTACTGAAGTGGTAAATAGCTGACGGTACACGGAAAATCTTAATATATATAAATCTCGTGTCACAATGTTTGTCCTCAATGGACTCCTAAACCACTTAACCGATTATAATAAAATTCGCACACCATGTGCAGTTCGATCCAACTTGAGAGATAGGATAGTTTTTGAAACGGATTTCGACATCCACGCGGGCGGAGCCGCGGGACACAGCTAGTACCTATATATATTTTAGGTATTGACTGCTAAGAACAAGGTGTTTATAACAATGTGGGTGATTTCAGTTCCTGGGTCAGGCAAGAATGATTTTCGAATTTTCTTTTTTTTTCTACAAAAATTACTTTACGCACTATTATTGGTAACTAGTCTAATTTATGATTTTCCATGAAACCATTTTTTTACCGTATTAATCTTACTTTTTTTTTTCGTGTGGACATCTTCCCGGATACCCGACGTTGGGCAGCGGGGGCAGTTATGTCGGATTTGAACCGCCTAAAACCGCACGCCGTTTTGGACATTAGCCCATAAGGCATTTCCTTCGTTCAGAATTATTTATCAGCATTTAACGGAATTCATAAATAACAAGCTACCAGCCAACTTTAGTCAACCGCTGATTTCATGGCCCAACCTACATGGTGTACGGAAATTCAACAAAATGAATATCATCACAGTCTTTGTAAGGAGATGAAAAGTTAATGAATGCTGATACAATAACATCATGCATAATATCGTATACGGTATCTCTTACAGAAATTTGTTCTGTAAGTGGCTTCATGTCGTCGCGCATCGTGTGAATTGCCGCTTTAACATTATTTTTTGCAATGAGGCATTACATGTCATAAAATATTAAAGGATGTTTCAAGTTGACTAATTGGTTTTTTTATTATAAACAAACATAAAACATAAACTCACGCCTATATCCCCGAAGGGGTAGGCAGAGGTGCTAGCACCCACATTTCGCCAGTTTATGTTTAGGTCCCAATGTAATGGCGAGCCTATTGCCATTAACTGGGCACTTATAAACCTGCGATAAATATACACAACTTCGAAAAGCATCGAAAAGTCATTGGTGTGTGCCATGGTGAACCTGGGATCGTACCCGAGACCTCGTCTCAGCAGTCCATTGGCTGCCCAGACCCGTGGTATTATTATACACGCTGTATGACCAATGTTGCTCACTATTTACTAATGCCATATTAGATAGTCTGTGCTAATGCCTCTATAAATGTTTAAAAGAAAAACGTACTTCATCTGAGTTTGAATATAATACTAGCTGTTGCCCGCGGCACCGCCCGCGTGGATGTCGAAATCCGTTTCAAAAACTATCCTATCTCTCAAATTGGATCGAACTGCACATGGTGTGCGAATTTTATTATTATCGGTTAAGTGGTTTAGGAGTCCATTGAGGACAAACATTGTGACACGAGAATTATATATATTCAGATATGGGACTTTCGTTGGCAGATAGCTAATTTTATAAGACGTAGGTAACTTACCGCAAAAAATCTTGAAAATGCAAATCCGTGTATATTCGTGTATTGCATTCGTGTAAAATTCAGATATTTCACTCTAGGGTCGATTCCTAGTCGCATCGCTACAACTGAAAACTGTTTATAGGTTTTGTCTGATTTATAAGTAAACGTTTCACGTTTTATATCAAAATTGCCGTCTAATAAATACATTTTTATTGTCACTTACTAACGTATATCGGAGTACACTGTAGGACAATTTATTTTATTGCTAAGTGTTTCCACCTTTTTTTTTTCGTGCGGGAATCTTCTCGGTTACATCGCCTCTCTCACCCCAGTACTGGCCAGCACGGGGTATTATCTTGGACTTGAAACGACTAAAAACGCATGCAAGTCATCCATCTCGGATCTTCAGATCTCGGGGTGTAAGATCATTTCTCAAACGCACCGGCTGCTATTTAAGTATCTACTTAAGTTATTCAATCTAAAATTTGGAAGTTGACATGTAATTGTCTTTTTTCATCATTGGATTGCGTAATCCAATTCATCCAAACTATGCTTAGTTTGAACTACGACAGTACCATATTTAAACTTTGATTAGTGTTAGTTTTATTTCGTTGACTGTGCTTTTTTTCATTTTTTATTCCATAAAATGAAATATGTGCCAATAGCCTACTACATATTTTTAGAGGTGGTGATTCGCACACCAATAAATTAACTTCGTGCGAATCGCTTACAGAAAATAAATAAATATATAAAGGAGTCGATTCGCACGTTTCGGGCGAGTTCAATTCGTGCGAATCGTCCAATAAGCCAGATATTCATGTGGTTTGAACTGAGCATAGTTTTGAGAATTCGGGTTGTATGTGGGGGCCCCGTCAATTCCAAATAGACGGACAAGGGTCAAGGACAGGTTATTTCTATTGTTACTGGTAACTCTATAGGTTTTTTTTGTTAAAGAATGTACAAATCACTACATAGTATAAAACAAAGTCGCCTTTTCTGTCCCTATATCCCTATGTGCGCTTAAATCTTTAAAACTACGCAACGGATTTTGATGCGGTTTTTTCCAATAGATAGAGTGATTCAAGAGGAAGGTTTATATGTATAATACATGCATTTCTGTAGTGTATTTAATTTAGTATCAGCATTGCACCCGTGCGAAGCCGGGGCGGGTCGCTAGTCTGTTATAAAATATTATGTATTTCAAGACCATAACGCATTTCAAAACAAATATCCTCATTTTCAATGAGGGTGTACGTTAACTCGGCATGCAGTGCATGTTCGTACAATAGATGTCACGGCCAGATTCAACACCGCTGGAAAACATTTTTGTTCTCATTTTATTACCCACCCGATCATTATTTATTAAACCTCTTGCATTTTAAAATAATGTTGAATTTGCTTTTATTATTTGCTGTTTTTATTAATGATTGTTTTAACATTTTGCAAAGCTTTTTGAGCATCAAAAGCTGATTGTTTTGACCAGTATCTTTTATCTAAGTAAATATGCTATCTACAAACGTTCCACATCACCATGTTTCAGTTCTAACTCCAATAGTCCGAGTTTTTTCCCATTATGTCACTGATGGTGGTGACTGGGAACAAAAATAGTGACCATTCCCAATTGCCACCGCTGGTGACGCCACCAGTGGTGGCAAGTGGGACATTTTTTGGAAAGAAATCCCATTTGTCATCAGAGGTGGTGTCGCCAGTGGGGGCAACTGGTAATAAATCATCAGAATGACCATTGTCAAAATGGCCACTTCTCAAAATGGCAATTATTGTTGAGTCTTCATTATCTTAGCAATGTTCCTAGTTGCAGCCAGCAGCCAGGTTCGGGGCTCGCTTACTCCTTCTCTTGGGTTTACACGCTTTTTATAGGAGCGACTGCTGTTTGATCTCCTAAACCGGAAAAAGCACGCGTCAGAGTCTCATCCATCAACCAGTACCTAGGCGTAATCCGTGAGGTTAACTTGGGTCTTGGATTCAAATTTCAGCCAGATCCGTTTAGTCATTTTCGAATAATAACAGAATGGTTTTAAGCAAAAGTAGTATAATTATATTTAATTGTGTTCAAAAGCAAGTAGTACTTCTGTGGTCGTGTTCCGTTCATAACTCAAAGCCCAGTACAGTTAAAATGGCCACTTGTGAGCGAACATAAGTACATTAAGTACAGCCTAGAGCCTACTTCTGAAGTTCAATTGCTCGTGACCCTTAACGTAAGTACTATTTTACAACGTAACTTGCAATGAATATCTAGTAAGTATATTATCTTATAAACTAATATTATAAATCTGAAGAGATAAAAGACATGAAATTCTTTACCAGCTCACAGGCCTTCTTTCTACAGTCCCGGTTCCTATAAGCGGGGCGTGAAAAAGGCCGTCAAGTTCTCAAGTTGAGGGCCACCATGATCGCACTGTCGATGTATGACCCCCTTCCTGACACTTTACCTTAGGCTTACCATCAGGCAAGGTGAAGTCATATTGACGTGACCGATAAAAAAAAGTTCAGTTGTTTGTTTCATTGAACGCGCTAATCTCAGAAACAATTCCGGTAGACGGTAAACGTTTATTTTAAAACCAACCTCAATATCGCAGTCTCCACGAAGAAATCACTTGATCCTCCAATAGCTATCTGCATCAATATATTCATAGCGTTTTCCAACAGTGCTGTGTAACAATATTTCCTGCTATTTCTCTTCCAAGAGAATTCTGTTGGCGTTTTCTTTTTCAATTTCAAACTGTCTCTAGTCCGGGGCCACGCGAAACAAGTGCGGAAGTGGAACTTGCAATGAGTTTTATATGGACATGCCTGCGCTTTTGCATAAAATTTTTCCTTTTTTTTTGAACATAATATATTTTACTAACTGTCCTGACAAACTTCGTAGAACCACGTTATATTGGTTACGTTTTCAGATGAATTAGGTGGGGATGGTAAGCTGTATATGGCTCAGGGCTCGTCTGGGGAAATGTCTTAAGGTTATGTGTGGCTCTCACACATTAAAACTCCTGCGGTGTGCCATACTCAGCACCCTGTAGGGGAATTCCCACCGATTTTATGTGCCTAGAAATCCCAGGAGTCTTTAAGTCTGAAGAGATTAGGTTGTATTTCAAAAATATAGTATTTTTTATGTTTGTGAACCGATTTTGATGATTCTTTTTTATTTGATAGCTGTCCGTTGAAGTCGGTTTCTTTTTGTAACAATTATTCTCGGGTGTATCCGTATTATATCTCACATATATCAAAGCGAGGCGATGTCTAAAATTCGCTGTTGTAGGAGGAAAGAGAGCGTCTCTAAAAAGAGACCAATACGACACTGTCTAATAGAATTTAAATTGTTCTCTCCTTTAGTTTGTTTATATTTGAGTAAAAATTTTGATAACAATTTTTGTAAAAACAACATAGCGTTCAAATGGAACAACAAACCATTTCGGTGTTTGATAAGTTATTTATGAACTGCTGCTTTTTGGCGAAAAATATTTGTAGATATAGACACAATGACTTACCTTACATGTTTGTTTGTTTAACCATAAAGGAAAAAAATCACGTTATTTTTAATAATATTCTAAACTAGCTGTATTATATTATATATACAGGGTCTCCCGTAATGAATGGATAAACCGTAAACTGGAGTTGCTCCGGATGTGAGGCTATAAGAAAATCATATCATTTTGCTAGGGTTGTCAACCATATGGTAATGGCATAGACTTTTATACTTTTTTAGTAATTTCTCTACTTTTTTTATTAATTCTGTAGCCATTTCTTCAAATTTAAGTATTTTCGTGAATTTTTTTTGTATTATACTCTTAAAGACGTGTATCATTCACTTTTGATATGATTTTAGGTGTCCTTAACGTGAAACGTTAATAAAATAGTCATTTTAAGAGAATTTTTTAATTTCTTTTTCTTAACATCAACTTTTGATCATCTACTGTGAAAAAAAAAAGTACGGCGCTATAGCTGCCCATGATCTTAATAAATTGTCTAGTATGTGTAGTTTCTAAAAAGGTACAACAATGTGTACTTTTAAAACAACATTATGTTACTAGGAGCAAGAACGTTTATCAAGGTCAAAATTTAGATTTTTCAAGTAATGTTAAAAATAGTTGTAAAACTCGCCTTAATGATTTTATTCTATCAGGATACTTTACAAAAAGCTAACAGGCCACTAACTAGGATATTTAGAATGAAACCAAGTTGTTAAAAAAAAAGAATTTAGTTCCTCCAGTTTTTTTTGTTTTCATTAGTTTCGTCAATTTGTTACCGCTTTCTAATATCGGACTTTGATTTGCCTTGTGATTTGGACTTATTAACGTGGTGATACTGACAACTTTGCAAACATTTACGGACTTCGTTTTCTGCTATCGATTGGACTTGTTGTTTGAAAAAGTTTTTGTGAAATTTGTGTATTATGCCTCAACAATACACGCCCGCCGAATACGCAAACATGCATTTCATTTACGGCGAATGTAATGGCAACGCCAATGGAGCTGCTAGTGTTTATCGCGAAAGATATCCAAATGCGCGAAACCCTGATTACCGTGTTTTCATCAGAGTACATAATGCATTTATGGAAGGACGATTTCCGGGAAGTGGCATAGGCGGGACAAGCGCAGGACGACCTCAACGATACAATGCAGACGAAGTACTAGAAATAGTCGAAGAGGACCCTGGTACGTCCATAAGTGCTATTTCACGGCGAACATCTGTACACAGAATTTTAAAAAGGCACGAATTGTATCCCTATCATTATCAAAGGGTTCAAACATTAATGCCGAGGGACTGGGCTGCTAGAGTAACGTTTTGTTGCGGCAGATGAGAGAAGATTCTACCTATTTTGACAAAATTGCGTACGCGAATTCAAGTAGCAGCTCGTAAAATTGAAGAAGCTGGTTATGCGCGTCGGATTAAAAGATCTTTTATTAGGCGTTGCCAAGCATGCATTGCTGCCGGCGGAAGACATTTTGAACATTTAGTTTAAGGTTTCATTAAATTCTTTTTTTTTAAACAACTTGGTTTCATTCTGAATATCCTAGTTAGTGGCCTGTTAGTTTTTTTGTAAAGTATCTTGATAGAATAAAATCATTAAGGCGAGTTTTACAACTATTTTTAACATTATTTGAAAAATCTAAATTTTGACCTTGATAAACGTTCTTGCTCCTAGTAACATAATGTTGCTTTAAAATTACACATTGTTATACCTTTTTAGAAACTACACATACTGGACAATTTATTAAGATCATGGGCAGCTATAGCGCCGTACTTTTTTTTTTCACAGTAGATGATCAAAAGTTGATTTTAAGAAAAAGAAATTAAAAAATTCTCTTAAAATGACTATTTTATTAACGTTTAACGTTAAGGACACCTAAAATCATATCAAAAGTGAATGATACACGTCTTTAAGAGTATAATACAAAAAAAAGTTCACGAAAATACTTAAATTTGAAGAAATGGCTACGGAATTAATAAAAAAAGTAGAGAAATTACTAAAAAAGTATAAAAGTCTATGCCATTACCATATGGTTGACAACCCTAGCAAAATGATATGATTTTCTTATAGCCTCACATCCGGAGCAACTCCAGTTTACGGTTTATCCATTCATTACGGGAGACCCTGTATATTACCGTTACTTCATCCGCGTCATTTTAGATCTTTAAGTTTTCAATTTTTTACTCAGAATCCTAATTCTTTTTTCAAAATAAAAATAACCTAAGTTACATCAGCTATCTGTCAAGTAAAGTTCCGTCAAAATCGGTCCAGCTATTTTAATATCTATAGGATAGGGAATAGGAATAGAATATAACCCTTCTTGGCAGTCGAGTAATTATTGCTCACATCAATGTGACTTTGTATAATATTATGAAAAAAAAAATTAATATTAAACAAATCTTACCTTTGTAAATGTAAGGCATTTATATATTTTTGTTGTTACAACATTTGCCAGAGTGTTATTTGGAAACCAAAAACATAAAACAAATAACATCGAGTTTGTCAACTTGTTTTCAAGAACTCCCAAGTGAAATTAAATTAACGTCAAACTGTCACTCGTAGATGTTTATGATATGAAAGAAAAACATCGAAATCAAACTTTTAGTATACCGTTTCTGAAATTGCTTATAAGAACAAATTTAATACAAGTCAACAGTCTACCAAACATATTCATAACACTAGGCGTACACGTAAGTGTGCGCCTTTGGATTTGATGTTTAAAAAAAAATCAAAGTTTATAATAAATCTTTAATTCAAAATAATTTTTATTATCACAATAAAAAGTACCTATTATTTATCTTACAAGATTTAAAATCAGTAGTATCGTGGGTACACCTACAAATATATCCACCACAATAAGCTGCCTTAGCTCAGATATTATACAGTAAAGGCAAAGTTCTAAGGCGTAAGGCTTATACAAAGCAAATTCAACGCGCTAACAGAGCAAAATCGCGTCGATATGTACGATTTTGCTTTAAGTCTTACGCCTTTTCTGTATAATCCATGTCTAGGAAGAATATGGCCACTTTTTGTAGGTATACATAGAATCTTAAACGTTTAAACTTCTTCAAGACTTCCACTAGACACACCTACTTCCATATTTTCTTCACAAGTAGTTTTAAATGTGTGTGAAAATACCTGTTGGTATGGCGTTATCCTATTCTCTGTCATTTCATTATTCAACTCCCACTGTACAATATGGCATCCTATTCCCCAATTACATCCATTTTTGTTCATCCATTCAACGATTTTGTCCTCAAAATACGTTATTCTGTGTTCCTTTTTACTCACAAATCTGACTTTGATATTTGCAATCGGTAATAAAGTCTCCAAATAATCAATTACTTGTGAAAAATTTTCTTCGTCAACTTCAAAATTAGCTGGTGTTCCGAAATCCGTGAACAATTTGAATAACTCCAAGGCAATATCACGTTTTGGATCCTCTCTATTAATAGGTCTTAGCTGTACAAATTTAGTCGTTAAGTCTTCATAAACCAGCATGGCTTTAAAACCAAAATCGCTCCTCATTTTTGGTGATTGTACTACATAAGCACCACACCTGATGTTCGATTTGCCTGCTGCTTTACAAATATAGCAGATATCTGAGATAGCTTGAATTAAGAATTTATTAATCACGTATATGGATGACAGATATTCAAACAACTCCTGCTGCTTGCAATGGTTATTCTTCAGATGTGTCTGCCAAACCAACTCGAAAGAATCTTCGTAAGGTATAACGAATTTGCTTTCAGTCAACTTGCCTGTTTTTTTCTTTTTCAATAATCCTTCTTTTCCGTTCCTTATCACGACTTCGTAATCATCCAAATTATTATTAATAATAAAAGTTACAAAGTCAGAAGCACTCGAATTAGATTTATTCTTACCTTGTTTTAGTTGGTAAATAAATCGTTCTATAAATTGACGGTCCCATATTATAAATTGTTCTCCTTTTTCTTCTTTCCATATTTGCTTTAATCTTTCAATAGCTGCTTCCACTTCCTTGAAGTAATCGGCCCTTAAATTCTTTATTCCTTTTTCGTCGAAGTAGGAAAGTGTGGCGTAATGATTAATATTTATTTTATTAGAAATCGATTCACTTGCGCACGACATTTTTATAAAACTAAACAAGATACAGGCAGGGCGACGAACGGCAACGAACTGAATCGGATTGTAACACGAAACTGAGTGAAATAGATAGCGACACTTGTTACATTTGTTAGAATGAGAGAGATATCCCTCGCCTCGTACATACGTTTACGCTCGCGGCTTTGTTGACCAATGAGCGAGATAGCACTATAAGTGTGTGAGAACGTATCAAGGTCAAACAATATTCGATGCGTTTTGCATGCTTTATTTATTTTACTTTGATAATAATTTAAGTAACATTATTACGAGTATACTATTAAATTAATTAAATAGCTTATATGTATTTATACAGGTATTTGAGTAATTAAATAATTATCTTATCTAAAAGAAATAGTTAAGTTATAGTTATATTAATAGAATTAGTTTTGTTTAAAATATAAGTACCCACATAATTTCGTTTGAAATTATTAGTATCGTAAGTATTTGTAACGAAAGACTGGATTCAGTCAATAAAATATTGCGACCTGGACTCACCCGGTCAATTATATTGATAATAACTGTGCCCACGAATTTGTCCGCGTAGTTTTAGATTTATATACCAAAATTACAGTAGTCTCTGTTACTCCTTGTTCTATCAGCTATCTGCCAGTGAAAGGCCCTTCGAAATCGGTCCAGCCGTTTTAGAGATTATCCAGAACAAACAGACAGACAAAAATGGTAAAAAAGTCGTTAGTTGTTTCAGTATTGTACCATGTAATACGTGTATTATACATCCAAGTGCACTTATTAAAAAACGGTTATTTTTATATTACATACAGACACTCCAATTTTATTCATTTATATAGATTTGTATAGCGTATAAACGCGCATAATTATATATTGACTGTCGTTTTTCGTTACGAATACTATGCAGTTACTATTCGAATGTAATTTCGTGCTTGCCCTACTAAACGATATAAAACGTCTGCAATATCCATCCTAACACTATTTTTCTTCAATTTCGAAGCGAATTCCAAATTAAAAAGGCTAAACTGAATTGATTAACAGTACTGGCAGTGAAAAAGCAGATAGTTCACCATTGCGCTAGTGGAAGTAGATAAAAAGCAAATATTTCTTTTACCAGGAATCCAATTCAGTAATGCCATGTTTTCAATAAGCATGATTTCAATTCTATAATATACCTACTTAGGTACTTTACTATAATATATGTTGGTATGGATGTTTCTATGTAATTATAATAAGCATGTATTTACAAAAGTATACAAGTATGTTTATCAGTATTATATAACCCATAACACGCGCTAGTTAAACTATGCTTTCTTTGGGTCTAGAGAGCGCTGTGTAGTGTGTCATAGAATATTTATTATTATTTATTTTGATACTAGCCGCTCCGTCCGTTCGAATTTTGTTCCTCTCGAAAACCATGGTAATGAAAAATAGCATGTGTTATTCCGAACCATAACTTTTTTTCATGCGGAAATCCTCATGGATACTATCCGCGGCCGATATTTTGGATTTGTACCGACTAAAACCGCACGCCGTCTCGAGTCTTCGAGCACCGGGTTATAAGATGACACAGGCCTCCCTTCCCCTTTTCCCTCGCACCCTGGCTGACCTGAGCTATCTCCGGCTTCGAGATGACCCCCTCGGGTTTGGGAACCATGGTGTTCCCATCTTACCCCTGGTTTTCCAGGGATCGGGGGAGCGCTATAATCTATCACTGTACAAAAATTCAACCAGATCTGGTTAAGCCGTTACAACGTGATTAAGTAACAACTAAACATTTTAATTATTAACACACTAATAATTATTTTTTTTATTGTCATCCTAAAAATAGTAAAAAATATTCTTTCACAAATCGGGTGTAGGGTGGCAACACCAGTTCTCATCTCCTCCTTGTTTGTGCCGTAATAAATTTCTAGGGCGCGTCACTTTATTAAATTAAACACGAGACATGGCTGAAACGTAAAAAAGCTGAGATGAGAATTGGCCAAATTATTTTGTATTGTGTTCCGTATTTTAATGATATCTTTATAAATCGTTTTTATTCAATAAGTCTTAGGAAAAAGTAAAGTTGTAATAATGATTTCACGAAGCATTATCACCTCACTGATCTAGTCCTTGACAATATTGCTACGACAGGGTTCGATTCCCGCTCAATGCAAATATAGGTATTTTTACCCGACTGCCGAAGAAAGGAGGGTAATGTTTTTCGAGACTATGTATGTATGTATGTATGTATGTATGTATGTATGTATGTATGTATGTCCATTTCTTTGGCACGGCCCACAGCCTAAACAGCTTGATGGATTTTGACGTGCGAGGTATCATTTTATTCGTCATGATTGTGTGAGTGACACTGGGTATATTAAAATTTCTAGAAAATCAAAATGGCGGATTTTTGGCGGTAAAATGAAAATCTTGAAAATTTGTTTTGCACGCTCTACAGTCTGAACTGCTTGACGGATTTTGACAAACAAGATGTTTTTTGATTCGTCATGATTGTGTGATCTAGACCAGGTATATTAAAATTTCTAGAAAATCAAAATGGCGGATTTTTGGCGCCACAAACATTCGAATGCGATGGACGCAAAAACTACTGAACGAATTTCGATGCGGTTTTATTTGTTTAAAAGGTCTTGGTCAGACTTAAAATCTTACGTTTGTTTGATTACAATCGGTTTAGTAGAACCGGAGATATAAGCAACTAAAAAGTATAAAATAAAAAAAAATAATTTAAAAATTCAAAAACCCGACTGCCTAAAAACTTAAAAGTAAAAAACAAGCACTTAGATTGATGTCCGGTGGTCTAGAAACATAAGAACTGAACAGTCGGGATCCATTGAAAAATTAGATGGGCTGTCGAATAATGGATCCCGACTGTTCAGTTCTTATGTTTCTAGACCACCGGACATCAATCTAAGTGCTTGTTTTTTACTTTTAAGTTTTTAGGCAGTCGGGTTTTTGAATTTTTAAATTATTTTTTTTTTTTATGGATGAATATGGCTATTTGCATTGGTCTGGTTGTTCCTATGTATAATATGAATGTGTTTATAAAAATGTACCTATGTAACTATGTTTATCCGCATTCTAGAACCCGTAATACAATTCGCCCGCATAACGGCACAAACGGTCCTCCGCCCTACAGAACACCGCGGCCATAATAACCATCGTGTTGTGTTCCCACCGGTAAGTACGATAGCCAAAGCTCACTGTAGGTACTCCTTCCCCACCCCTTCCTAGCCTCCCCAACCCTTCTTAGCCTCTTCCCCCTTCCCTTCAGCGTAGGCAGCGCGTTTGTAACATCCTTGGTGTTACACACGTTCATAGGCCACGGTGACCGCTTCCCATCAGGTGGGCCTTGTGCTTGTCTGCCACCTACGCAGTATAAAAAAAAAAATTCCACTTGCTTTCATGTTGAGTGAATATCGCTATATCGCCCCCTTTTCGTTCCGATAATGACTGATGGGTAGTTTCGGCACTTGAGGACGAAACCGTCAATGTGTTGAATACAATGAGGGTTTGAGTTCACTCAACGAAGCATTTGGAGCCCATTGAGTTGTATTTAATACCAGAGTCTGTAAAATCGATATCATTGTACTTACAGTACTTTAAAGAGAAGTGGTGATTACGGTTTGTGCAGACGAGGGACTTTTTCGTCCTTCAAAATTAATAATACTTACTAGTTTTAAAGAAATATTTCTAAATAGTTCTCTCCGACTTGCTACCTATACATAAATAACATAAAAACCGCTTTCATCTAAGCTAAATGCTTATATTGTGAGTACCTAAGTAGGTACAATGTTATAGTATAACGGGTAAGTCCTTACGCTTCCAAAGCAGAAATGTCTCCAAAATTTTAATTTATTCATTGTCACATTATCAGACTGATGACACTAGCTACTTATATAGTTTAGGACAGTGTGACCAAACGGTTAGAAAGCTTATGTAAGACGGACATTAACGACTTGGCCTGAATCACGATATCAAAGTTTGTTCAGCAAGACTATTAAACAAGATCCCCACAATATCCGACGGGCTTCAGTTTACAAGATCGTTCGAGTTTGTAGTACTTTATATATAGCTGAAACATAATTACTTATTGTTACTTTATTATTTCTATAAAAAATTGAGTATGTTTTTAGGTATCCGCATTCTGTAAAACATTATATAGCCGATGAATGATCAAGTAAAATGACGTTTTTAAAGCGTGTAGATATTAAACTTGTAGATAATTATAAATTTTTGAAAATCCATTTGAAAGTTAATCAAACTAATTCATATATTATACCTACCTACATAATAACAAAAAGTGATTTTAGAGGTTTAATAACTTTATGAAAATGCAGGTAGATTTCATTTTGACAGATCATACATTATATAATAACAAAGTTTCTTTTTCGTTTTCTTTCGAATCGAATTGAAATCACGCGTTGTGAAAACGTGAAGTTACTGAATCAGGCAACAGTTGTTATTGAGATTAACGCTTTCAACCAAACAAAAAAACAAAGCTTAAAATATTATTAGTACCTAAGTATAAATTACATTGCTACATCTACAGGTAATTTCTGTCCAAGAAAAAGTCCCGAATTTAATATTATATGGTCACAACAAAATGTAATAATCCAACTACACAACAATACAAACAATAATGTGTATATATAACACACTCTCCTGGGACACCGCACCAAGTTTAGTGTCGGTAAAAATGAGTACAAACACTAATAACAATAAATTTTCTTCGGACACCCCGGGGATCACGTTGAAACGTAACGTACTTATTCTAAGGTGGATGCAAGTCAGATGTTACCATGATGTTACTATTGTTTTTGCACACTATCTCGTGCAAATAATACTGAGCTTTTGTTTCTTTTTTTGCAATGTAAGTTGCACAATGTGAACTCTTGCGTGGCACTCAAGTAGGAAATTGGTAAATTTTGGTATTTTGTAAAATTGAGATTTTATGAGGTAGGGACAGGTGTGTCTGATCCACCACACACCTTTAGTTTCTCAGTTTTTCCTTCAGTTAAAAATGTTAAAAGATACGTTTATTTGTGTAGGAATCGGATTTCCGTACATTTAATTCCTAGGCCCCCCTCCTTCCCTTCAGGGCAGGCAGCGCGTGTGCCGTGACACCCTTAATGTTGCACACGTCCATAGGCCACAGTAACCGCTTGACATCAGGTGGGCCGCGTGCTTGTCTGCCACCTACGTCGCATAAAAAAATATTAATTTCAGCTGGGTTGCGGAGGAATGCCTTACGGGGCCACCCTACACCCTGGTGTCTATAGACTCAAGACGACATACGGTTTTAATCGTTTCGAGTTTGACATAATCCAACGGCCGACATTGGGTATTTTCACATGTAGAACAAAGATTATTTACAAATACAATGAAAATTATAAATAATATATACATTAAAATTAATAACTAAACAAAATAAATATTTACATGGCGTCATCAATTTTTTTTTATTTTTTAGTAACTTCACACTCGTGTCGTGCTAAACTCACGTCTGTAATACGCAGCGGAAACATAAACGTACAAACACGATGTAAACGGGTAGTTCAACAGGGGGCACGTAAAGGGACGGCCTGATTTGTTCCACGCGATTATAACCTCTTATTGTCTTGTACGAGATACGATTTTGGACATAACATAAACTCACGCCTATATCCCCGAAGCGGTAGGCAGAGGTGCTAGCACCCACATTTCGCCAGTTTATGTTTAGGTCCCAATGAATGTAACAGGTGGCGAGCCTATTGTCATAACCAGGCACTTACACGCATAACTTCGAAAAGTCATTGGTGTGTGCCATGGTGAACCTGGGATCGAAGCCGAGACCTCGTCTCAGCAGTCCATTACCCAGACCACTAGGCTACCGCGGTGATTTTGCAGAGACTGTTAAAGTCTGGTTTGAAATAAAGGGTTTTATACCGAAGCTGGTTTTAGGTTACGTTATATTTAACGCTAACCGTGGTTTAAAACACTTTTGAATTTCGATGCTAATATGAAAAATAGGTACTGATAATATTATAAATGTGAAAAATTGTGACGTTTGTTTGTTACTCAATCATGCTCTAACGGCTGAACGGATCAGACTGAAATTTGCTACAATGATAGATGATAGTTTATTATCCCAGGAATGAGTTCCTTATAACAATTGTGTTAAGGTAAATAAACTATTTTTCTTGCCTTCTTCACCATGGGAAGCAGGAATGGTAACAGAATACCACGTGGAAATCGAACCGGTTAAAACCGGACGGTGTTTCATCACATAACCAAACCCGACAACAGCCTGTACAACAAGGTGTGTCACACTTTACAAGATTACTTGTAAAAGTCGCTAAAATAATATTGGCGTTAGCAAACAACGCTACATCTGAAGATGGCCTTTTTTAACTGGGTTTAGTGTTGCTCTTTTGTTTTTTTTTCTGTTTAAGTGCCGACGGTCCTGTCTTATCCCCTTAATTTGTAAGGATAACAATATTTCATCGTTAGCCTGACGGCTGTGCTGCCCAAGTTACGGAGAAGTGTACAATACGGTAACTTTTGATGGCTTGGAATTTTAGTTCATGATGCTTTCGAATGTTTTTCTGCACATAAACGTTATAAAAGTGATTTATTTTTACTGAAATTTCGTATAATATATTTATTTTCTATACTGTTATAAAAGTGTATAGTAGCTATGTCTGTACATTATAAATATTTAAAAAATATTTGGGTATATGAACGATTCTGAGCACAAAAATATTTTTTATTAAACATATTATTATTATCTGTTTGTTCACGACGGCCCGGCCCCAAAAAATAGAGAATAGATTTTTTTTTATTTATTTAAAAAGGCATATCAACAGTATATACACAAGCATTTTCCTAAGTAACATTGACAAGATATTATAATAGGCATGTGCTACACCAATTAAAGATATGCACAGCTTTGTCTGATTGTCTTACAAAAATAACAATTTAAATTATTGACAGTGAGAATGTCCAATTAAAAAAAAAACATTTTTTGTTTATAAGGTCTTGGTCAGACTTCAAATCTTACGCACATAATATATTTGATCACAATCAGTTGAGTAGAACCAATATGTACATTATTGGTCTATGATAGAACCGAAGATATAATAAAAAAAACGGGAAAACCGACGTCCACGCAGGCGGAGTCTACAATAAAATCAAAGAAATCAACCAACGAGCCACAAAATCTTCAATCGACCAAAAGATGACCGCTTATAATAGAACATCAATTATTTTTTCCATCCGGCCACTGTAATCGCCATGATTCGAGAAATTGGAACAGAGTCGAACGATCCAAACGATATTGCTATCTATGCTGTTTATACGAATCCAATTTTCTTTACTGCTGTTCTATTTTTTTAGATAACTCGGTATATTTTAGGACAACAGAACTGTAGATAGTTAGGAAACAAATGTACTATGAGACTAGAACTATTGTACGAAGCGAAAATCTTGAGCTAACGTCAAAGAGAGCGCGCATGAGCACTAATTGGATAATCCAAAAATCATATGCTTAGCAGCTATAAATTACTTGATTGTTTGTATTTGTATTTATTCTTTATTGTCCACATACAGTTTTTTGATAGGTACATAATTATTTTACACAGCTATTCACATCTATATGTATCCTAAACCCTGTGTAACGTTGTGCATACGGAAATTTTATTTAAATTATGAGTTGATTTATTTTATAATATAAATCAACTCATAATTGATATTAATATAATGAGTTGATTTTATAATATAAACAACTCATAATATATACAATTTAATAGGTAGGTACATAACTTTTATTTTTTTTTAATCTTCAAAGAACCAATTCAATACACAAAATTTCAAGATTCACCCCACTAAGTTCTCAATAGAACTGTTTCACCGTTTCGTTTCACGAACCTCTAGAAAATTATCACTTTGCACAAAGCTTCAAAGTTCACGAAGCTACAGTGAAGGGTCGTTACAAATTATAGCCAAAAAGTGGTCGTCATCACAAAACTTGGCCAATTTTATGAGAGACAGTTAAGTTACGCCAGACCGGTTTTATGCACCTTTAACGTAATTACATTGTCAGCATATTCTTAGACAAGGTTCTTTGTCTATCTCTTATGATTTAAAAAATTATAGTGACATTTTAAATTTAATTTTAATTAGGTACTTAAATTATCTCTCAATTTAGAAACCTAAATAACTAAACAAAATAAATATTTACATGGCGTCATAAAATTTCTACGCATCATCACCGAATCGCAATGCAGATTCTTTGTGCAAGATAAAAGTCCAGCATAAATTAATGATTACCCTAGTGGGTTCAATGACCTCTGTGGATTATTATATAATATTATAGCATGCAATAAGATAACTATAGCTTAAAATGTATGAAAACAATGCCAAGTTGCCATCGTACGGAAATCCCCACGGATATCACCCCCGTCGGCCATCAGGGGTGGTTATGTCGAAATCGGACCGACTAAAGCTGAGACATCCGTCAAAGAGATCATGCTACATTTTCTTTTTCATCAATGACTGGTATATATATTTCATCCCTTCGACGTCAAACCTGCACTTCTTGGGCCTCTTCCTCCCATCGTGGTCCCGCAGAATTGGCATGGCCAGACACTTGTTACTCACATAACCTAGCGGTTGCCGCAAAATCCTACATGCTATCATAAAAAAGTATCAAAAATATTTTTCCTTAACGTAAAATTTTTCTACACAAAAGTGTCATTATTCTTTTCCTTCCTCCTACAAAAACAGAACTACTATATAAATCTGGTTTATCTCGTCACGTTTCTGAGACGTACGAACACACTTTAAGTAATGCTAGGCTTTGTACGAAATATTATTGCTGTAGAGGTAGACGGATTTTGTAACAACTATCGCGAGAAAAATGCGATATTTTCGTGTGTTGGTTGAATATATTAAATTTATGTTTATTATAGTTAAAAATTATCGTTTTACTATTACTATTATCCATAGCTCCGCCCGCATAAAATACTATTCCTATTTCTGCGACTCATGGGCACACAAAGTAGCATTTTCAATTCTGTGCCTAATTTCACTTAGTTCCGTTTAGCCGTTTCTGCATGAAAGGGCTAAACGGAACTGTTCATGTATTAAATTGAATATTGCAATCAATAGGTACCTATACAATTTAATACACGAACGTTGTCGTTTGCAGAGGATATTATAGTGAGTATAATCACAGAATGGAGTATAGCACAGGTGTCTGAGTTGTACCATGCATTAGTGAAGGGTACTACGGGTATGTTTCACACATCACTGACGCGCCTCATAACCATTTGTGAGCCGAGACGATTTCAGTGTCGTAGTGTGCTTCTAAGTCGGACATTTGGTAAAGT
Organism: Lithosia quadra; assembly: GCA_963576445.1. Classification (NCBI taxonomy): domain Eukaryota; kingdom Metazoa; phylum Arthropoda; class Insecta; order Lepidoptera; family Erebidae; genus Lithosia; species Lithosia quadra. The sequence goes on along the minus strand of OY754899.1, from coordinate 3,549,561 downwards.
ATCTAGTGTTTTATTTATATTTTATTTATTTATTAGTACCAATGCGAAGTTATGTGTGTATTTATCGCAGGTTTATTAGTGCCTCGGAGAGCACGTTAAGCCGTCGGTCCCGGTTTCCATACAAACATCTATGACAGTCGTTACGGGTAGTTGGAGCCCACAAAAGTCCAACCAGTCTAACTTGGAACTTCGATATCGCTATTGGTCATAATGACCATTGGTTGTGGAGGTCAGATGGCGGTCGCTCCACGGAAAATATCGAAGTTCAGCCACATCACAGTTAGACTGGAAAGCCGACCCCAACTGAGTTGGGAAAAAGGTTCAGAGAATGTATGATGTATTTATTGGTACCAATAATCTCACCTGTTGGTAAGTGATAATGTGGTCGATGTTGGAGCATGCTTGTCGAAAAGTAACCTTCGCTCCAGATTTTGAAGACTCCCAAGTTATAGCTTTCCGGAAACAGACTCAGGCAGGGCATTCCACTCTTTAGCAGTATGGGATTGTACTTTTTAATATTTTTTATTTAGTGTTTTTATAGAAATATTTATTTAAAAATGTATTTTATATACAAAGAAAGCGATGGTAGCTGAATGGTAAAAACGCGGCCTCTTATTAGTGGTATCGAGAGAGCGGACATGTCCGATCCACCAACCCGCATTAGGCCAGCGTGTGTGGATTAAGGTCTAAACCCTCTCAGCTCTCTCGTTAGAGGAGAGTAGACCCGTGCCCAGCAGTGGGATACAAATGGATTGCTATCATCATCATGTAAAGAAACAAATTGATACGAGTAGAATTTACAAGTATCATTTGTTTTACATAAGTATAAGTAAATAAAATTTATTTTCAATATTGAATAGGACAGTTAGATTAAGAGTGATAAAAGAAAAAAAATAATATACCTAATCGAATTTTATTATTGTTTCGAAAGTTTTTATAAAGTCGAATTTCTACCATATACCCACAACTTTGGCATGCACCTATACATTGACGTGTGTGCAAGTACAAATGGGCTTTGTAGATAACATCCCCGTACTATCCCCGTATTATACTGTACACTATTTAGATAAATATGTACAATAGCGTAACTATGCTGGATACGTTTTAAACGACTACTTCTGAAAGGCATGCTTAGGTATGCTTACAGAACATGCTTAGAGATTACTGCCATTGCATGACAGGCAATATTTGGAAACATATACTTAAACACTTTATAAATTTAAAATATATTAGGTATAAGGTATTTGACCAGGAGGAGGTACGAAAATTCGTAAAAAAAATATAGTCAATTTTCAGTCTAGTTTGATGTCATGTCGATCATTCTCCTAAATCTCTAAAAGGTATATGTAACCAAATAATGAGATCGAAAAGGGACACACTGAATTTTAAACATATTTTTATTACGACAATAATAATTGTCCCTCTGTATGTTTGTAATTAATGTTTGTCCAAAATTACCTAGCGTTTGGTTGCATCGATTTTGATGTGGTTTTCAGAAAACTATCTGGAGAAGGTTTCCTGGGCATAAGGAGCCACCTGACACTCAAGAAACTAAAGGATTGTAAGGGATTTCTCTTATACTCTGACTGAATCAGCCCAATTACTACTTACAATTTAATATCAGTAGGTAGTTATAATTCTAAATTACTTCTCTTGAGAGTGAGTTGAAATAGATAGGTGTCATTATATATTTGCTTATTCAAGCACATAGCCTATATATATATATATATATATAGATTATGACATGTAATACGTACAGGTACAGTCAGTAATAAAAGTAGTTGATTATAAAAGCAAATTATACGTGAAAGCAAAAAAAGTTTGTGAAATATTTTAGTGTATATCAATTTCTGTCGTTGACTGTACTCAATTTATTTGTATTCAGTATAACAAAACGCTTGCCTCAGAGCCTTGTGCAGGCACACAAGATTCAGATCCGATAGAATATCAAGGGTATTGAATACGGCCTGAGTTATCAATACATTATATAAAACTCAAAGTCCTGACTGACTGATTGACCTAGAGACAACGCACAGCCTAAACCGCTGGTCGTAGAGACTTGAAATTTGATGGGTGTGTTCGTTTTGATGCGTATAGGTGTACTAAGAAAGGATTTTTAAAAACTCAAACCCTAAAGCCCTAAAAAGGGTCCAAAAAGGTACTTTTGTTAGAACTCAAGAACTGCTGAACGGATTTTCATGATCTATGATTTGTTGGATTTGTCTTCGCTGCGAATAGCATATAAGAAAATTAAAAAGATATGATTAATTCATGAAATAAAGAAATAATAAGAAAATTAGATGTTCGCAGACGTTTTTAACGCCATCTATAATTGTTGTCATGGCAACAGGAACTAAAAGTGACTCAGTCTAAATTTTAATCCGTTGTTTCTTTTTGCTCAAAGGCAAAGAGGATATTATTTATTTTTAGGGTTCTGTGCCTCAATAGGAAAACACGAAACTCTTATACTTAGGATCTCTTCGTTATCCGTCTGTCTGTCTGTCAAGACCTCTTTCTTAGGAACAAGTAGAGGCATCTATTGAATTAGATCAAAGGAATGTTGCGGATAGGCATTACACAAAGCGTAATATCCAAACTGTAGTCTCACTGTAGTCTCTCAACCCCAGGCCTGTGCTCATGGAGGACGGAGGTCGATGAGTGGCCTTTTGCCACGTGAGTGAGTCACCTGCACCGCAACCGGAGATTTTCGTGCGGAAAGCCCCACGGATCTCTCCCCTCCGCAGTAGGGACGTAATATCGGACTTGACCGACCAAAATCGCATTCCGTCTTGGGTCTACAGGGTTTAAGGTGGCCCATGACCCTGAGCTATCCAAGACTCACTGATGGACATGGCTGTTTTGGTGAGTTCCTGCATTGTGTAGGCCGGGCGCTGACGCCCAAATGCCACCGTTGCCGGGGCTACTCCGTGGACACTTCGCCGCTTCACACATTGGCAGAGTGTCCAGAGTGAATAGAGTGGCGTCATGTCCTTGAAGCAGACGTCGGTGTAGAGAGCCTCATGCTCTGGCTCTGGTGCCGACCATGGTCACCATAGAGTGTATGTGGAACGTGACCGCTTTTTTTGCGAGGCGGTAATGAGCGCAGAAACAGCAGCGGAAAAGCTACTGGAGATATCTAGCACTGCCGGCACGTGCCGTTGAAGGTGCACCGGGCGGCGTAGTTCGCAGAACCATTTCCGTTCTCCATAATTGCGGGTGTAGGGTGACAGTCGGGGCTAACCGTCACCCTAGCAGAAGCAGGCCCAGGGTGCCAGGGCGTTATGTTTCCATGCGTGCTTTTTTATATATAAGGTCGAGGTTTCTGGGATATCCTTTCTAAGACACACCGGATCCCGGGTCACATAGGCCGATATGACGAAAGACCGTGCGATTTTAGTCAGTAGGAGTCCGACATACTAACCTCTCCGTTGCCGCGATAGCTCCGTTGAGGTGAAGCCCGACGGGGTTTTCGCACGGAGTAAAAGAAAGGGTACTTCCTTTTGGGCTAGAATCCAGATATTTTGCAGAAAGTAAAATCTTATGGCAAAGGTAAAGGTAAAAGTTTGAGAAAGCGTAAATATTACCCACATCACCAAAAAAAATCTGTGGGTACCTATGTCTGTCAGTCAAGACAAGAAGCACTGCAGCAAAGCTAAGTTCGTCCCTCAACCCAGTGTTGTACGGAACCGGGACGGTTTTTATTATTATACACACAGGTTATTATACTCTTTCTTTAGTTTCATGAACTTTTTGAATGTCAAATCAGGTTGTCAAAATGTCAATGTCTACATAGCAAGATTTTAATAATAAAAACCGATAAAACCAGATTTTCGGAAATAAATAATGTTTAACTAATTTGAAATAGTGCATCGAATGTGAAAGTGCAATGCAACTATGGTAAAAGGGTTTATCAAAGGGCCTCTTCCGAGTCACACGGGATACATACGTGGGATCAACAGTTCATAAGATCAACAATCAATACTTCAACGCTTGGCCAGAGCAGCTATCTAATCCCCATAAAATCTCCATAAAAGGACAATGATGGTAGACAGACTGGCTTTGGCCGCGATGCACGGCACTTTACCTTGAAGGGTTTGATAGGACTCGAACTGAAATAAATACGTTTAGCTGCAACCACTGTTTGCCAAGGAATAGACACATTGAAAGTTAGTACGGGTAGTCCCTCAGTTTATAAAAGACTTGGTGACGATAGTCAACATTCACGCGGGCGGAGCCGCGCGCGGGTAAGCTAGTGTTTTCATATTACTTGAAATACATCGGAGATATTGCGCTTTAGGATTAGGGGAACTGAAGAAAGTAGCAATAAACCCGACTAGCTTTTGCCATTGACTGTACCTGCTTATTCCAGGGTATAAAGTAGACTATGTATGTGTGTAAGACGGTCCCTTAGCGTAGTGATAGTGCATGTGACTGCTACGACGGGGACTAGGGTTCGATTTCCGCTCAGTGCAAATATTTGTATTCATGAATATGTCCATTTGCATTGATCTGGATATTTCTATGTATAATAAGTATGTACTTACACAAACGAAATATTAGTAGGTATCTTTATCCGCATTTTAGAACCCTTAACTATGCTTACTGCATATCTGTGCGCGATCGTGATAGAGAATATCAATCAATTAGACTATTGCAGTCCACTGCTGGACTCTCCCAATGAACGCCATAGCATCTGCCTTGCGCATTCTAGGACTAGGACTCGTTTGCTCCACAGTTCTTCGCCATATGTGACCAGCCCATTTGACACTTTAGAGAATATACCATAGAGCAAATATACCATCTTCTAAAGTATCCAACTAATTAACATAACAAGGAAACGCCTTGCGAGTCTTGCAAGTCCGCCACAGTACAATATAAAGTTATTGGAGCTCCCAAACTTGCGTTATTATGTCTCCCAGCCGCCATAAATAATCTTGGAGTTGTGTTGTTTCATCCTGTTAGGCTGTTAGGGGCCATCTTGAATTTTCTGAGTTCGTTATTTAGTAGAAACTAAATAAATCAGAAATTTCAAGAATATGGTGTTAGGTATATGCTAAGATCGTAGTAAGTGGAAAGATATTGTCTCTGCCTACCCCAATGGGAAAAAAGGCGTGATTTAGATAGATAGATAGATAGATAGATTATTCTTTATTGTACACCAAGATTACGGATATAAAACGAGTGTTGGTGTAATTTTATGAATATGAAAATAGGAAAGTCCCATGAATAAATAATTAAAGATTCAATGTATGCGTTTAATTATGTTATTTAGTTTTCTAGTAAAATATGATAGGAGGAAGGAAACACATGTGCTGGTGAAGAATTTGAAGTCTTATGGTCACCATCAGGCACGGTTGAACGTATATATTGTGCCTTGTATAGATATACAGATTTAAAAAGAAAAATTGTGGGATCCCGACTGGTAAGTCGTTATGTTTCTAGACCACATATTTTATGAAAAAAAAACTTGAAGCTATTGATTATCATCTTCCTGCCCTTTATTTGGGGTCAGCGCAACAAGTCATTTTCCTACATACATTCCTATCCAATGTCATTCTTGAAATTTCTTTAGATATACAGAATACCTAACTTCTAAATATTAATGCTAAAAACCTCTCATCCCTCAATGCCAACTAAAGACTATTAAAAATAAAATATACGCCTTACGCCGCTGAAAATTTAATCTAGCCTTATTAAAGCCCCCGTTGATAATTTTAATAATTGTTTGGGACAAAAATATTATCGTAAATTGCTTCTTCGAGGACGACAATTTGTTTAATGAATTGCTGAAATAAGTCTTGCGACGGGACTTTGAATATTTTGAGTTAAATTTGAAGGGTCGAGGCGGAAAACTTGGAAACTGTTGGATACCTGATAACGACTGATAAATCTTAATATATATAAATCTCGTGTCACAATGTTTGTCCTCAATGGACTCCTAAACCACTTAACCGATTATAATAAAATTCGCACACCATGTGCAGTTCGATCCAACTTGAGAGATAGGATAGTTTTTGAAACGGATTTCGACATCCACGCGGGCGGAGCCGCGGTCAACAGCTAGTATATATATATTTTAAAAGTAATTTATGAAACATGCCAATGAAAATGTGACATACAAGAAATAATAGAATACTTTTAATGACTAGCACAGTGCTGTGCTCGTAATTTTTGCACGCGAAACATATTAATTTTCCGAAATTAAAGTAACCTAGAAAATCTAGATGACCTATTCAAATTATTCCAGCCGTGCCAGAGATTATTTATTTCAAACAGACAGACAGATAATAAAAATAAAAATTACTATATGACATTGCATCGTACATACATTTATATTCATTGATTTAGACAAGTGGCACAGCGTAAATCGCTAAGGAATGGAATAGAATAGGTCGAGCAATTACATCCAAGCTCATCACCGGCGCGTACGATGTTCGCGCCGCGGCGAGATCACGAGTTTGAGTGTAATTATTGTTCGACCTATTCTATTCCATTCCTTAGTGATTTATGCTTGTGCCACTTATCTACGGGGGCATTTAATTTATTATTACAAACTGACATTGCAATTTGATTTATTTGTATAGATATACACACGTTCATCATCTTGCTTAGTTTTTTTAAACCGGCTAGGATTAGTAGACCAGTGCCGATAGACTTTGAGACAAAATAAATTTATAGTAGGATGAAACCTGTTGTAAAAGGAAGAGAATATAATAAAAATGATAGGAAAAATAAATTACGGGCGATCTGAGCTCGGGAAGGGGGGAGGGGGGTGAGTTTTAAGGGTAAAAACGGTTTATCTCGATTTCCGGCAAAACTACAAGTCCTATGGAAAAAAGTTAAATGACAAAGTTGTAGGTAATAAAGAGACCTACAACTTATCTATTTACACTTTTTTCACATAACCTCAAAAAGTATGTGAAAAATTCAAATAATCAAGTTTTTGGTTTTTTATTTTTTCTTAAGCAAAACAAATTTGTTTTCCACGAAATTTGGTGAAAACTTAGCTTTTTATGTCCCAAAGACACTGTAATTTTTTTGATTTGAAATACTCTTTTTTTCAGCTTATTTTGACTAAATATCGAAAAACCACCCCAATTTTCAATCGAAAAATCTCACGTCAAAATATCAGCTTTTTAAAAAAAGTTAAAGAGTTTTTTGTTCTTTGAAATCTTTTCTTTCTGATAATGTAAAAATATATATACATTGCTATGGTAAATGTTCTCAGAAAATGCAAAGAAGAAAAACTCGAATTCGAAATTAACATTTTTGTATTTAGTCATTTCCTCGTTGAGGTGGGATGAAAAGTTACATGTTGCACTATAACTTCATGGTTGCACTCGAGTGCAAAGATTTTTCACCTTGTGCTCTTTTGATTCCCTCGCTAAAGCTCAGGGTTCTATTTTGTGAATCGCTCGCTGCGCTCGTGATTCAAATTATGAACCCTTCGCTTGCTCGGTGATCAAAACTGAGCACGCGAAGGGTTCTAAAAATTGAACCCAGATCTTTAACGAGGGAATCAAAAGTGCGCAAGGTGAAAAATCTTTGCACTCGAGTGTAACTATGAAGCTATAGTGCAACACGTAACTTTTCATCCCACCTCAGCGAGGAAATGACTAAATACAATAATCACAAAATAGAACCCTGAGCTTTAGCGAGGGAATCAAAAGAGCACAAGGTGAAAAATCTTTGCACTCGAGTGCAACCATGAAGTTATAGTGCAACATGTAACTTTTCATCCCACCTCAACGAGGAAATGACTAAATACAAAAATGTTAATTTCGAATTCGAGTTTTTCTTCTTTGCATTTTCTGAGAACATTTACCATAGCAATGTATATATATTTTTACATTATCAGAAAGAAGAGATTTCAGAGAACAAAAAACTCTTTGACTTTTTTTAAAAAGCTGATATTTTGACGTGAGATTTTTCGATTGAAAATTGGGGTGGTTTTTCGATATTTAGTCAAAATAAGCTGAAAAAAAGAGTATTTCAAATCAAAAAAATTACAGTGTCTTTGGGACATAAAAAGCTAAGTTTTCACCAAATTTCGTGGAAAACAAATTTGTTTTGCTTAAGATAAAAATAAAAAACCAAAAACTTGATTATTTGAATTTTTCACATACTTTTTGAGGTTATGTGAAAAAAGTGTAAATAGAAAAGTTGTAGGTCTCTTTATTACCTACAACTTTGTCATTTAACTTTTTTCCATAGGACTTGTAGTTTTGCCGGAAATCGAGATAAACCGTTTTTACCCTTAAAACTCACCCCCCTCCCCCCTTTCCGAGCTCAGATCGCCCGTAATTTATTTTTCCTATCATTTTTATTATATTCTCTTCCTTTTACAACAGGTTTCATCCTACTATAAATTTCTTTTACTTTTTACCATTTTCATAGCTATCTGCACTGGTCTATAGGTTTAAAAACTACAAGAGTATTATTGCTTAGAATTTTTTTAAAACACCGTCGAAAAGAATATGCTCTAAAATATTTCAGTCGGACAGACATTTTGTAGCAACATTTTTTTGCACACTCAGCACTTTCCGTCGTGTCGCAACGCTTAAAATCTGTGCTTTAAAACGTTATACGAACTTAAGGGGAAGTCTAAAATGCTTAGGATACTTTCACGTAAGTACTTTAGTTTTACAGAAAATTGTTTGAGAAAGAATTTTTGCACCGGCTTCTAAGAATTTTTGTTTAGGTAGTGCTTTTAATGTTGAAACATGAAATAGGAGATTATTTTTATGTTATTTTATTAAATTTTTATGTTGAGTGTATACAATAATAATTTAGTCACAAATATTGCTGTCGAGAACGAGCTGGTATTTAATTAAGTTAAGTTTATCTTTTTCTATTAAGATAAACTAATTTTTAATCGACTTAAAAAAGTGGAGGTTCGTTCATTCAACAGATTTTTATGTTTGTTACCTCAAAACACTTTCGACTGAGTGAACCGATTTTGATGATTAGATTCTTTACTGGTACCTACTCCAATTTCAATTTAGTTTTTTTATTCCAACACTAGGTGCGTCGACTCGCGCTGCTGACCCTGAAGAGGTCGGGGGAAGTTAGGGGTAGGGAAGGAAGGAATGGGTGGGGGAGGAAGGTTAAGAGAGCTAGTACGTAGATTCACAGCATTCCATGGATTCACCGTGCGGTCGGTGGGTCCATGGCGTGGTACAGAGAGGAACCCCGTGACGGTGCCTGGGGCTTGCAATTCAGAAGTAGGTTTACCTTGCGACGTAGAGAGTTTATTTGTATCCAAGAATAATTTTCAACACAAACGTTTTGTCAAAAACCAGCAATTTAGTTAAAGACTTCCTCTTAACACTGAGGACGAAAACCGTGCATAATTAATATCTTTGAGCGGACACACACTGCATATTCATGAAGTAGACGCTTCAGCATAAAACTAGATTATTAGACTGGTTTCTATCATTCTAAATTAATACCTACAGAAGACCACGGCCATAATAACCATCGTGTTGTATTCCCGCCGGTAAGTAGGCTAGCCAGAGTGTACAATAAAATTTCCCCTCATCCCCCAAATTCCCATCTCCCACCCTCCCCAAGCTGCCAAACTTCCCCATTCCCGGGTCCGCAGCGCGTGTGTGAGGGCCACTGATGTTGCACACGTGCATAGGCCACGGTGACCACTACCCATCAGGTGGGCCGTGTGCTTGTCTGCCATCTAAGTAGTATAAAAAAAGTATTCATATTATGCTTAATTTATGCCTAGATAGCGCTGTATAAAATGTTTCACAATATTTTTATTATTCTTATTTATTTTATTTTATATACAGGCATTAATTTGACACAACACAACAAGATTTGATTGTTCAGCAAAAAAACTCAACTTATAAAACTGAAATAAGTTTACGTTGGAATATATTTTTGTTCTTTCACCTTTTGTAATAACGTTCCAGTAAAAGCTATGCGATTCTTTTATATTTTTTTATTCATTTTATTAATAAAAAATCTTACATTATGATCAAATAATAATAATTGCAAAAAAACCACGTAGGTTTAAACCCGTGCTACCTATTGTGAGTCATTAAAACTTTACCACAGGCCTCTCTGTAGCGTAGCGGTAGTGCATGCGACTGCTACGACAGAGGGCGGGGCTTCAATTCCCGCTCAATGCAAATATTTGTCTGCATGAATATGTCTATTGACATTGGCCTGTGTGTTTCTATATATGATAAGTGTGTAGGGAGCTTTATTTATTTATTTCAATTACCATTAGTAATAACCTATTCTTGTCCATGAAGTCAAAGTCAAGTCGAAGTCAAAGTCAAAAATAATTTATTCTGTATAGACCATTATATGCGGCACTTAAAAAACGTCAAAAACAAAAATATTTAAAACTAGAAGCAAATGGACCACTGGTTCGAAACGCGGCCCAGACCTGAGAAGACTCCGGCAAGAAACTCAGCGGGCTGTTTTTTTTTTGATACCTCAGCTTTTTTGATAGCATCGCTTGATAATAGTATATCTAGTACTGTACGACCGGTTCTAACTTGCCGTGGACTTATCAGATTACGTAAGCCGCCTCTGTACGATGAGGAAATACGTTTTTTAAATGAATTTCATGGAAAATAAAATATTTGAAAAGGTAAATGTTTTTTATTTATGAAGGAAGATTCATTAATAGGAATTGTAAATAGATTTAATGTTTGAACTTTTATCTGTCTGTCTATACTATTATAAAATTGCAAATGAGTTGTACCTATCTGTGTATTGGAGATATAAAAATAATACTTGGATTAATTGAAAATAGCTGTCGCCATCAGCTTCGCCCGCATTGAATTTTGTTCTCGGTTTCGTTGGCCGTGGGCACCTATTCCGGGAATAAAAAGTAGCCTAAGTATTGTGTTATTATAAGCATAGTTAGATCTTTTGAGCTGTTACAGATGCATTGAGTAACAAACATCCAAACATCTTCATAAACTTTCACATTTGAAATAGGTATTAAGTAGGATGAACAATGTTTCTATGCAATTCTTGTCTGTTTGTCCGTTTATTTGCGATGGATGCAAAAATTACTAAACAGAATTTGATGCAATTTTTTATTAGAACGATTTTGGTCATTAATAAAATCTGCCGTTAATTACATTTAGTTAAGTAGAACGGAGAAATGACCAAAAAGCGATAACCTCCTCGCGGGTGGAGCCGCGGGCATCATTTAGTAATAAAATAAATATAACCCTTTATGCATCGTAGGTAAAACTTGTCGTAAAACCGTTCAATAACCGTCTCAGTCACTCACCGCATCGTCTTGCCGTAATAGATGACCTGTCGATGGCAAGCGACGGGTTAATCTATTAGTTAGTTTCCACTGTCTTACGTCAAAGTATTATTTTATACACCAATGACTTTTCGATGCTTTTGTTACGTTATGTGTGTATTTATCGCAGGCTTATAAGTGCCCGGTGCTAGCACCCACATTGGCGAAATGTGGGTGCTAGCACCTCAGCCTACCCCTGCGGGGATATAGGCGTGAGTTTATGTATGTTATGTTTATGTCCTTAAGGCAAGCACGAAATGCTTTCAAATAGCAAGCGTATAGTATACGTAATGAAAGACTGGAGATAGTCAAAAAAGCATAATAATGAGTATGTATATACGCATTCTAGAACCCATAACACAAGCCACTTAAACTAGATAGGTCTAGATAGCGCTCTATAGGATGTTGTAGTTTGTTAATTTCCAAATTGTTGCTTTAAATTACACACATGAGTTAATATTTTGAGGTTCACGGGTGATCAATTTTTGAAATAAGATTATATATAAGTACGTTAAACCATAAAATTATGTACAGTTCACTGACTTTCCCATGGGTTAATTGCTATAGGTATAAGCCCTTATTCGCTTAAGGACAGGTTCGCTTTATGGCAGAAATTGTACAGTTAAGTACACTAAAGATTTGATCCTATCATTTCTGTTGCCCTGGTACTTTCTTAAATATTAAAATTTACCTGGTTATTACTAGTGCACTGAAAAACGAAATCACCATATAATGTTTAGAACGCTTTTGCAGGGTGAAAACGTTGGCTTTAATGTGGTTTCTTAGCCTAAAATTATAGTCGAGTTGTCTGTTCTTTTGCCTTAAAGCGAATCTGTCATAAAGCGAATCTGTCATAAAGCGAATCTGTCCTAAAGTGAACAAGGGGGTATAAGAAGTACCCTTCATTGGTTGAGTGGATAATGACAAGATTCATCTATTTTAACTGTGATGGTACCGTTTATATCAAGGGTTTCGGTATAGAAGGGTTAATTCTCATAACATAAACTCACGCCTATATCCCCAAAGAGGTAGGCAGAGGTGTTAGCACCCATATTACGCCAGTTTATGTTTAGGTCCCAATGTAATAGGTGGCGAGCCTATTGCCATTAACTGGGCACTTATAAACCCGCGATAATACACACATAACTTCGAAAAGCATCGAAAAGTCATTGGTGTGTGCCATGGTGAAGCTAGGATCGAATCCGAGACCTCGTCTCAGCAGTCCATTACCCAGACCACTAGGCTACCGCGGCATTCCTAATTTTAATTCGGGTTAATTCTCAAAATGACAAAATAGTCGTAGGACTAATAACTTTCAAAATAGGGAATATTTTAAAAGCCAAATTTCTTAAATAGTCAATTCTCTACAATAATATTAAGAAATAACTTTTTTTGTCTACGACATTCTACACAGCGCCCTCTAGACCCAAAGTAAGCATAGTTTAACTAGCTTGTGTTATAGGTTCTAGAATGCTGATAAACATACTTATATACTTTTTTTTTTGTAAATACATTAGTACTTATTTTACACAGTGGTTTTCCCTGGCGGCTTCAATATGGGGTTCTTCAAGAAGGGCATTAGAAGGTTTTTGCAGGGCCGGCAGCGCGAGTGTGACGCCCCTGGTGTTGCATGCGTCCATAGGCCACGGTAACCGCTTTCCACCAGTGTGGGCCGTGTGCTTGTCTGCCACCTAAGTGGTATAAAAAAAATAGACATATTCATGCATACAAACATTTGCACTGAGCGGGAATCGAACCCGCGCCTCCTGCGTAGCAGTCGCATGCACTACCGCTACGCCACAGAGGCCGTCTAATGTCGTCTTATGTCCGCGGCTTCGTCCGTGTGGACGTCGGTTTTCGCATTTGTTGACTATATCTCCGGCTCTACTCAACCGATTGTGATCAAACATGCGTAAGATTTTAAATCGGACCAAGACCTTTCTAATAAAAAAACCACATCAAAATCCTATCGGTATTTTTACGTCCATCGCTATCCGCGATGTACACCTAAATTCAAAAATGCCTTATCTGGTTTAGTTCAGAAGTTTGTATGGACACCTTCTGTCTCTACCTATCATCAAACCAGCTTTATAGTATCTATCTCGTATTGTCACCAAATTTGACACCAGGGCCTCGATTCTGGGTGCGGGCAACGGAGGCGAGCAGCGCCTCCCACTCGCCACGGGAGACGCTGCTGCCTGCGGCCAATCCGGCCGGGGTGGGAGTGGCCTTATAGAGGGCTGCTCCGAGGCTCTCCACGTGTCCCTCTGACTAGCAGATGGCACAGTGGGGAGCGAGCGGAGGGCGAGTTGATTGTCTGCGCGCCGACGGTTGGGTGACAAGACGGCCTCCAGTCACTCTACACCCCACTGTCAGTGAAGTGGCGCGATGCTCGCCCCACCCCCCCTTTCGGGGGGTCGAGGGGGCCATCTTAAAACCGTAGATGGCCCGGGGTCAGCTGGGGTGCGAGGGATATGCCCATTGGGTAACCTTACACCCCGGTTACTAAGGCCCGAGACGGCGTGCGGTTTTAGTCGGTTCGATCCCGATATAACCACCCCCGATTGCCGACGGGGATGGTATCCATGGGGATTTCCGCACGATAAAAAAAGGCCTCGATTCTGCTAAAGGCAAACCCCCAACATGCTACTGATACTCTAAAAATACTATTTAATTGTAGACTTCACCGTTATACAGTTAAAATCAATTAATTAATCTTTTTCATTCGCCCTACAAAATATCATTAGACTTTAAATTGATAGCAATAAAGTCCGAAATTAAATGGCATTATTTTGGAGTATTAGTGGCATGAAAGTGGCTAGTTTTAACAGAATCGAGGACCAGGAAGTGGTTAGAGTTAGGCTTCCAAGATGTGTCCCATACTAAAAAACAATAGAGCAAAATTGAATAAAGCTTGTAAAAACAGTCTTTGGAATTGCGGCCAATGGAAACGTACTAAGTTTTTGATGATCGTATCTCCAAAAAGGGGTTAACGATACTATCTTTTTGAACTCCGGTCTGAAATTGTGATAAACTTTAGATATTTAGTATGTATTGAATTTTATGAATGGACGGAAGATTGATTTAGATTTACATAGATTTATGAATCTCATGGCAGTCGTTACGTTTACTTGGTACCTTGAAAAGTATCTCCCGTCCGAAATGAGCCGTCTGATTGGGGCCCGTCCTACAGAAGACCGCGACCATAATAACCATCGGGCTGTGTTCCCGCCGTCGGTAAGTAGAGTAGCCAGAGCTCATTGTACCCGCGTCAGCTGAGGTGCAAGGGAAATGCCTACTTGGTAAGCTTACACCCCGGTAATTCAGTCCTGAGACGGCGTGGGGTTTTGGTCGGTCGGATTCCGACATAACCAACCCCGATGGCCGAGGGCGATGGCTGTCATGGGGATTTCTGCACGATAAAAAAAGGCATACGAATCAAATGAGCCCCAACATGACGCATTTATCTTGTTTAATTCAAAAGGTCCTACTATAGAAACCTTCCGACTTCATCATCTACATCATAACATAACAAACTCACGCCTATATCCCCGAAGGGGTAGGCAGAGGTGCTAGCACCCGCATTTCGCCAGTTTATGTTTAGGTCCCAATGTAATAGGTGACGAGCCTATTGCTATTAACCGGGCACTTATAAACCTGCGATAAATATACACATAACTTCGAAAAGCATCGAAAAGTCATTGGTGTGTGCCATGGTGAACCTGGGATCGAACCCGAGACCTTGTCTCAGCAGTCCATTACCCAGACCACTAGGCTACCGCGGTTTCATAATCAAACCAGCTGAAATCGAATTAATATAATATTAATAAATATCAATAGTTGTGGCGGTATGTCACGAACATGTATTACCAGTTATGCTTAAATTACATCACACTTCGTACCAACCAACCAATGGATATTACGTTTTATTACTAAGAGAGTAGAGTTCAAAATTTATCTGGTTTTGTTGTCCGAGGTGTCTTCACAACATGTCGCCCAGTTTCATTTAACATTGCATGCAGTGTATTTTCCGTGAAACCTTTCCAATCCAATCCAAGAACTTCACAATCCAATGGAGACATTATGCGATATCGGCGGCAACAATGGCTACAATGGCACCTAGATAGGTAATTATCACTTCCATTTACAGGCATGCCAGTCAGAATATTCCAATTACCTACAACTTCTTGACACTTGCAGCAGGCCACATTTGCGCTGGAGGCCACGGTATTGCAGATATTTGCACAGGCGATAGTGCTTTTATGTATAAAAATGGCAATATAGGTATACGAATATATTGGCATTAACAGTTTCGGTACTTACTCATGTGGGTTAAAAAATAAACCTACAATTTACACTAATGTATACACGTATGTTCCTTGGATTATGAATAATATCGTTCCCTAGTTTGATTCGTTTGATATTAAATCGCAATGTATTTTTTTAACATTATATTTTTTGAAAAGTATTGTTTGTTTTTTTTTATTCTTACAAGCTGGTAACACTATGAGTATGAGGCGACAGGTCGGCCGCCTGTCACCCTTCACCCCACCGTCCGCGAAGTGGCGCGATGCTCGCCCCATCCCCTTTTGTTCCTGCCGCTGGGGAAGCCGGTGAGTAGCCGATTAACAAGCTTAAAGGTTACAAATTGGCATACAAATTTTTCGGGAGGTCGAGGGGGCCATCTTAAAACCGTAGATGGCCTAGGGTCAGCTGGGGTGCGAATGATATGCCTATTAGGTAACCTTACACCCCGTTAATTAAGACCCGAGTTGCACTTTAGAGCCAGGGGTCCACTATCCTAAATTACGGAATACTTACAACTGTATATAATAGGTCATTAGTATAAGGCCAGTTAAAAGTTTTCACTTATAAACAAGAGAATTAAATAAAAAAATCGGTTAGTAAATTCTTAGAGAAATAAATATAAATAATGATACACAGCCGTTAACAAGAATTATCACAAACTTGTAAAACCAGTTATATAATACCTATACTTGAATATCATCGTACTTGATATTATATACAAATCAGTAGATATTGTGTTTTATTACTGAGAGAATAGCATTTAAATTTTATTGCAGTTTTGTTGCCCGAGGTGTATTATTCATTTGTCTACTAGTTTTATTTTACATTGCAGTGTTCAGACGTATAATATGTTACCTCATATTTAGTGTTTCTATCTGTGGTATTAGTAAACAAAATGAGCTATACAGCTAAACTGTTTGTATTATGTTCAGTTCTTTTCTGTGTTGTATATGGACGTAAGTTTTTGAACAGTTTGTTATTAGTACATTTAATACGTTATAGTTTTAATATTAGTACTTACAGTCGTAGTATAATGTAACATTAGTTTACTGTTTTTGTGAGAACAACGTACAAGGTTAGACGATTTCGTTGGTTAGCTAATTAATTTGTTAGAGTAGGTTAACCTATTGTTAAATAATAATAATATATCTAATAGTACAGATTCAAAACACAAGTTTTTATTATATTGGGTTTTAGATTGACATGGTCATTTATATCAATGGTATTATAATGGTTAACGGGATATTTACTATGTTTGTTTGTTTTATTGAGTATCCGATATTTCGGCGTTGTTGCAAGCGCCATGATCACAGATGTTAGTATCATAATTAAATAGTTAACGGGATATTGCTGCTAATTCTGTTGTTACATCTCTAAACTTAAAATACTCTAAAATTTTCTGATTGCATCTGTTTCTTCCGTGATCAGATTTTATTTAAGTTAAGACCTGTCAAATTAAGACAGCGCCTTATAGTTATCACATATAGTTCGTAGATGTCGTCTAAAATTGAAGGGTACTTACCGTCAAGGCGCCGACTTAATTTGGCAGGTGTTTACTAAAAAAAATCGTCTGTCCTTTTCTATCTGATAATGAAAGAAACAGATGCAGTTAGAAAATTTTAGAAAATTTTAAGTTTAGAGATGTAACAACAGAATTAGCAGCATTTACCATGTTTGTACTATAAAAACATGGTAAATATCCCGTTAACTATTTAACTATAATGCAAGTTTTTATTTTTATTTTTTTATTCAGGATATGCTTACGTTTGACCACTATCTCACCTGATAGTAAGTGTCGATGTGGTATACGATGAATCACGCTTG
Organism: Lithosia quadra; assembly: GCA_963576445.1. Lineage (NCBI taxonomy): Eukaryota > Metazoa > Arthropoda > Insecta > Lepidoptera > Erebidae > Lithosia > Lithosia quadra. The sequence goes on along the minus strand of OY754899.1, from coordinate 3,532,142 downwards.
CCTAGAAGAATCCTATTTACTCGTGACCGGGGCAACTCGACACCGAATGCCGAGTTTTCAAGTGTCGAGCTGATGAATAAGTCGACTTGAATATTCCCAGGTTATAAGCTTTCCGGAAACACAGACTCGTTTTTATTAATTATTTTTCAGTGCTAGTAGTAAATTTCTTCTAAATCTAAACTTTGCAGGTTTTCGTGCTGTACGTTACACTTGATTAAATGTATAATTAAATTAACCTGCCAAGTTAAAATTTAGAGGAAATTTAGATGATTATGATCGATTTTAAAGTACATCTAAACTTGGCATTGTATTGGATTTCAATCCTTTTTAGGCGTACCTTTAGCCGATAGGAACTTGGCCCCCCTTTTTAACAGGTATGTTTTTGGTGGGATGAAAATAAATACAAGTAATGCTTATATTTGATCTGAATTTAATGTGTTATAGAAAAAGGTCCTTGCGAAGTGGCGGTAGATGGTGGGCACGGACTGTGCAAGTCGATCTACAACTGCCAATCGTTACTGTCCTTAGTCCATAAAGCGAACAAGACGTTTCAAGAGAAAACTCTTCTGCAGAAATCACATTGCGGTATTGATGATAATGCACCGGCGGTAAGTAATGATGCTGTACTAATCAGTTATTTGCAATACGGGACCTGTTAAAGTATAATATATATCATTATTGATTTCGTATAGGTATAGAGAAGGAAAAATCAGAACTTAAAATATATGCAGGAGCGTGATTAAGCAAAAAACATACAAACATCTTCACAAACTGGTATGGACGTAGGACACCAAGGTATCTTTCGTTCAAATTGAGCAGTCTGACTGTGGTAGTACCTCCGCCCTACAGAAAACCGCGGCCATAATAACCATCGTGTTATGTTCCCGGCGGTAAATAGATGCCTCTCTCTCATGCCCCCAACTCCCCTCGTCTCTATTTCCTCCTCCAAATCCCTCCCAATCCTCCCCATCCGGGTTCGGCAGCGCGAGTGTGACGCTCCCCGGTGTTGCACTATTAGGCCACTATGACCGCTTCCCATCCGATGCGTTGGGTGTTTGTCTGCCACCTAAATGGCGTAAAAAACTTTCTCGTTTTTAACATAATAGGAAAAAATAGATTGATTTTTATTGTGTTTTAGGTGTGCTGTCCTAAAGAAAATGAGGAACCAAATTGCTTTACTCCTGAAGGCAAGCCAGGGCAATGCATTAGCGTGTACTCTTGTACAGAGTTGGTGAAACTGCTCACGCCTAGACCAGCTTCGCCCCAGTTACTGCAATTCGTGCAGGATTCAAAGCAAGTTTATTTTTATGTACTTAGATTTTTTACTTTTCTTATATTTTTTTTTCATAGATGAGAGATAGACGATACATGCACAGGATATACAGAATATCCCATGGTACATGGTACAGAATGACCTCTATTTAAATTAACATGTTTGTTAGAGAGATTTAATTCTTATGATCGACCCTATCGACTGACACCATAAAATTACAGGGTGTATTTTTTTTATTTTAGCAGGTTTGATTACCGAGTGTAGCAAGTGAATTTTCTTAAATGTTTGAATTTAGTTTAAATTGTTTTTATAATATAGTCTTCTTTCAGTAAAATTCCGTAAAAAAATTCAAAAAAATGAAGTAAAAAAATCAGTAAAAATTCAGTAAAAAAAGTAAAATAACGTACCGTGTATACCTACATTCAAAATAAATGCACTAAATAAAAAGCGGTTATTTTGCTTTTTGTTTATGATAACATTAAAAACTAAAATTTTGAAATATAATTTTGATTCAGATGCGGTACAGACGCACACAGTGTGTGTTGCGGTCCTATTCCAAATTTTGACAATATGAAAATAGAAAAATGCGATCTTACTTCTTTACCACCTGATCCTGAGACTGGGTGCTGCGGTGTCGACAACTCTTTCCAGAATAAAATTTTTGGTTGGTATAACAAAAGTTTTTGCGGTATATTGTGCTAAATTTACATCGGATTATTTATAACTTAAAACAATATATGTATTGTTGAATAATACCTAGATTGATAGAAAATAGCAGAACTCTCTCGGCCTGCCGAGCCTGCAACATGCTCACCCGAGGAATCAGGTAGCCGTAGCTGACCCAGGGTCAGCCACGGTTGGGGTGCGGGCCGGAGTCTCCACGCGATGCACCCGGGCAACGGAGGCGAGTAGCGCCTTCACTCGCCACGGGAGACGCTGCTGCCTGCGACCAATCCGGCCGGGGCGGGAGTGGCCCTCTAGAGGGGTGCTCCGAGGCTCTCCATGTGCCCCTCTGACTAGCAGAGGGCAGAGGGCGGGGAATAATCCTTTAATAATATCATGCGTTATGATCATTATGCTGAATTTGTTATGCCAATGTTATTTATGTCTATATGTTTTATGCTTTTCATTAGTAAACCGTATGGCAAAATGAAATTATAGCTGATAATTTTTATCAAGCAAATCACTAAACTACTTTTTTTTAATTTACTTGAATTTTGCAATTCTTCTTCTTGTATCATAACGATGGCGTTTCTGCTCTCAGATTTTGTTCTCTCAATGTACTTCTACCTGATTGCGTTCTATGAGGCACTTATGAGTTTCTCTGGTGTGCGTGTACATGGGCATGCAGCACACATGGGAAACTACAAAACACAAAATAACGGAGTTCCTCGACTTAGGTGGTGTCGAGACAGCGATAGACCAGTACCCGTGGTTGACGATGATAGAAATTGACGAAAACAAAGGGATTTTGGCGATAGGTAGTGGTGCCCTTATTAGTGGAAAATATGTGCTAACTACTGCAATATCACTTAGTGGATATCCTGGCAAACCGTGAGTATTAAGCGCTTTTAAAATATTGAGTACTATAAAGCCCAAACATATCTGTTAAAAAGGGGGCCAAGTTCCCATCAAAAAATTACTGCCGTGTGAATGATCACGTCAAAATGACTTTACCTCACCTGATGGTAAGCTAAAGGTAAAGTCTATGGGCTGGGGTCACCACTACATACACCAGTAGTGCTACAATGGCGGCCCTCAGCTTGACGGCCTCATCAAATGCTTTTTCACGCCCCGCTTAAAGGCCCCGGGACTATAGGAGGAAAGAAACACATGCGTTGGTAAAGAATTCGAAGTCTATATGGTGCGCCAAATAAAAGAGGCACCAAATCGCTTGTTTCTTGGTGAAATTGATTGCACTGTATGAGGGTGATACCTCAGCCTGGCACGTGTAGTACTGTATTAGGAAAGGCGATGGTGGGATTCATGGGAGCCGATAAAAAACTACCAAAGATGCAATATCTCTACGTAGCTGTAGAAGCTCGAGGGTGTTCGTAATAATAATAATACGGACTGCACGCCGCTGCAACCTGTATAGAGCATCTAATAAGTACCGCTTTATGGTCGATATTCCACTCATACGCACGAAACGCTTTGCGGACACATTCATCATGCGTACAGCTAAGGAGTGGAATTCCCTGCCCGAGTTTCAAGTCACAAGTGAATAGGATCCTTCTAGGTAAGCGTGATTCATCGTAGACCACATCGTCACTTACCATCAGGTGAGATGGTGGTCAAACGTAAGCCTATCTTGAATTTAAAAAAATACTGTACAGAGTCATCCCAGAGATAAGAACATGACATCTATACATCTTTACATCTATACATAATAATAAATCTGTAACTGATCGTCGTCTGTACATGGAAGATATATATTATAAGAAAAAAATTATCAGGGGACTTTATGAATGTAATAGATGCCAAAACTATGAGTTTTAGATTTTTAGATTTTTTGTCTGTTTGTCTGTTTGTCTGTTTGCCTGTTTGTCTGTTTGTCTGTTTGTCTGTATGTCTGTTTGTCTGTTTGTCTGTTTGTCTGTTTGTCTGTTTGTCTGTTTGTCTGTTTGTCTGTTTGTCTGTTTGTCTGTTTGTCTGTGCCTCTGTGCCTCTGTTTGTCCGCACTTAATTTTTGTTCACGCTAAAATCAGAAACTACTGGAGGGATTTTGATCAAACTTGGTACGATTATAGTTCATAGTTCTGGGTAACATATAGGCTACTTTTTATACAAGCTAATACCCGTGGCTTCGCCCGCGCTTCGTTTTTAGGTCGTTTTTGGCCATATCTCCGATTCTACTTAACCAATTACAACCAAACATACGGTAAATTTTTAGTCTAAGCAAGACCTTTCTAATAAAAAAAACTTTTTACGTCCATCGCCACAGCGATGGACATAAAAATAGCAAACGGGTTTTGATGCGGCTTTTTTTATTAGAAAGGTCTTGGTTAGACTCAAAATTTTACGCATATTTGATCGCAAGCGGCTATTAGAACCGGCGATATAGTAAAAAAAATCGAAAATCGACGTCCACGCGGGCGGAGCCGCGGGCAACAGCTAGTAACATAATGAAAATGTACCAAGGTTTTCTTTTGTTTAGTGTAAACGTTCGTCTTGGAGAGTACGACACTAGTCACGAGGGTCCTGACTGTGTTCCAGTTGAAGGAGGCGGGGAGGACTGCACGGACGGTGCTATCAGAATACCGATTGAGAGTATATACAAACACCCAGAAAATTCATTCAGAAAGCGTAACTAAGGTAAGATCACCAAATAAGGCCTACCTTAATTATTTTATTGCCTAACTAGCAGGTTTATAATAAAAATGCACTGGTAATTGGAAATACTTATGTTTATTTATTATACTTTGTAATAAATGAAACAAAATTGCTTTAGAAACAAAAATCACACTTTTGTGGACATAAATAACTAAAATGCTACTTTGGCCTCATTTGGAACCCTGTGTCTTAATAAAGCCTTAACAAAATCAAGTAACTATTTAACTTCCTGCTGATGGTGCAAAGATATGCGACAATTTTTTTCATCGATATTGTAAATGCTTTTCAATTCCGCGTCTATTCAGCAGGCTTTTGTATTTGGAAAAGTAATCGCCAACAATATATTTATTTAATTTTTGAGCACGAGCTGGATTCATCAAAAGTTTGAAGGAGGTAGGATACGACGGTATTCCCGTCCGAAATGAGCAGTCCGACTGGGGTCGTGCTTCCACCCGCTGGTAACTAGGGTGGTCAGATCTCACTGTACCCCTCCTCCCCCACCCTTACTAGCTTCCCCACCCCTTCCTAACCCTCCCCCCTTCCCTTCAGAGTAGGCAGCGCATGTGTGACATCCTTAGTGTTGCACATGACCATAGGCAACAGTGAGTGCTTCCGATCAGGTGGGCCGTGTGCTTGTTTGCCACCTAAGTAGTACAAAAAAGAGCGTTCTTCCCTTTGTACCATTTCAACAGCGTTTCCCATCTATTACAAAGTCCATTGAGCCCTTTTTTATCTTGTGGTAGAAGCTGGTAATCCGTTTTCCATGATGTTACTGAAAACAAGGATTTATTATCTTACTGTGATACTTTTCTAATTGACAAAAAACATTGTCCTAATAAGGTTTGCACTTGTGCCGTTATAAGGCCTATAGATCTTTTAAATAGGCTTTATTAGGGCATGGCACATAGGTAAACAAAACAAAAATTATATGGAATACACCGATATTACAGAATTTTTACTTTTATGAGGAGATGGCTAAACGTATAATTACCCTATTGACAAAACACAGTACACCATATACGAATAAAAATAAAAATACTTACTGTTCAATCTGGCAGAATTTTATAAAAACAAGCGTGCGCTCCGCGTCGTGTTTGTTTTCGACTGCAGGTTCCAACACATTCGCGTCACGTGCTGTTTGCTACGCTTGTGTGCGTTAGTTAATGTACACGCACACTTCTACAAACATTGGCGGCAATTTGAAATCGGGAAGCGGGATATTTTAAAAATAGGCTTTATTGGGACGTAGGCTTTATTTGGGTCACCCACCTTACATAGCGTTGATAAGGATGAGTAGAACGGCACCTTATACAGGTTTGTGTTTAAACTGCTAGTAACTTGACGATTCTTTAAGTTTTTTTAGCAATCATTTATTGCTCGAAACACGGTACAATGCATGGCATCCACAGAACATTAAAAAACCATAGAAGTAGTAATTAAGTAAAAATACAAAGGAATAGCTGTCGCCAAAAAATACACTCACACAGACTTCTAGGACGTCTTATTGGTTGCATACATTTTACCTTAAAATATAAGAAGAGCAGAACTACATACCTTTTTTTACTGAAAATGAATTTAAAGTAGGTTATGACAAGGTATAAACTACAATTATGTTTACAGAGTACCATCAAATCTGCCCCCATTTTAACGTAACATACAACAAAATTATGTTTAAGCCACGTTGGAATAGAGCACAAATTTATTTATCACAAATACCCCATCTAGCGGTAAATAGCAAAATCAATGTACATTATAGTTTTGCTATACACCACTAGATGTCTAAAATTATTGTATGGTATTGCAAATCAGTCCTTAAATATAACAGTGGTAAGGATGAAATTAACTTAACTCAAAATACGGGGAACACTAGAATCGACCCCCATGGCGTCGATTCTGTTGTACATTTTCACAAACTTAACTAAAATGATAGTTTTGACAGCTCTAAGTAGAGTACCCCATAAAGTATAATCGAAAATGAATCTAATCAATTTTCGATTATCGTTCCCGTAGAAATGGAATCGATAGTTACAAAAACACAAAAGCATTTATTTTTTTATTATTTTGGTAACTTATTTTCAGGATGATAAAACAGAAGTTTTATGGTACAGTAATTATGTTTTGCATTATACTTAGCTACTTATATTACAAAAAAATGTAGTAGATAAGTACTTAAAAATTTTAATAAATTAATTTAAGTTCGATTCATTCGATTCCTTTGTGTCATAGTCAATTGTGCTGAATTCTTGCAAGACGCTTCACAACGAAAAGTGGGCGGTACTTGTCCATGTGCTACGATAATTTTAGAGGTATTATTTTGTATATAAAAATACAATACTTCATAGACGTGAACTGTCAACATTATCATTTAGCATCCTGAATTGGACAGGTATAGAAACTTCTAGAATATTGAAGTAAATATTTCGTGAAAACTTATAGGAAAACAAACCTTAAAATCAATCGCATAAACTTATTTTTTGATTAGAAGAAAGTATTTCTTTATATTTTAGCCTGCGTCATGCACATACACAAGTGTATGTGTGAGGTTAATGCAATTACACTTAGGTTTTTGGCGACACAAAGCATACGATTTCTAGTCCTAAGGATTTTTCTTTGTTCTGTGATGGCATCTAACGTGGCCAGATCTTTGAGTATTGTGGGCCCCACTACTTCAAAACCTTGCCAAGTTAGATGCCGTACACTACACTTGTTTGTGGCAATATGCGTCGCCTAGAAACAAGTATAGTGTATGGCATCTAACTTGGCAAGGTTTTGGAGTAGTGAGGCCCACACTACTCCAAAATCTAGCCACGTTAGATGCCGCGCCATGCCACGCACTATAAGTACAATGGTGTTACAAAACAAATAAGGTTCGAAATGTTAATAATAACAGCAATATGTACGTGTTGACACCCTTAGTGTTGCAAACGTCCATAAGCCACGGTGACAGCTTCTGTTTGCTGTCTGCCTGTCTGTCTGGGGTAGGGGGAGGAGGGGTACAGTGAGCTCTGGCTACCCTACTTACCGGCGGGAACACGACACGATGTCACCATCGTCTTGTTATTATGGCCGCGGTTTTCTGTAGGGCCGAGGTACTACTCAAGTTGGACAACTCATTTTGAACGGGAGATACCGTCACGTCCTACCGCCTTTAATATAACCTTACCTAGGACACCGTTTATTTACAAATTATTTTTTTTACTTATTTTTTTTTTTTTATTAATTAGGTATTATATAAAATTAAAAAAAAAATCATTAAAAAATTGCGTTCTTTTCAGACTTTATTCGACCCATTTGTCTGCAAACTGTAGATATAACAATTTATTTATTTTTGACTTATTTTTTTTAATTTTTGTTCATAATTATTTTAAAAAATTAAAAAAAATATTTTCGTTAAAAATTGCGTTCTTTTCAGACTTTATCCGACCCATTTGTCTGCCAACCGTAGATATAACGCAAAAGACTGATCCTGTTTATTTCATCGCTTCCGGTTGGGGATCAACCAGCTTCAAAGATAAGCGAAGCAATATAAAGTTACATGTTGACCTTCCTTACGTAAATCTTAGTGTAAGTAATAATTGAAATTAACTTTAATTTTTTTAAGCCATTACATAGCTTTTATCGTGGGCTTTTAGCGCGGCGACCGAATTAAGAAATTCCGTAACGGCAAAAATAAACCTAACACCCTCCGTTATGGCGCACAACCTTATTTCAAGTATAGTGACAATCATAAAATTGAGTGAGTAGGTATAGTGCACGGCATCTAACTTGGCAAGATTTTGGAGTAGTGTGGGCCCCACTACTCCAAAACCTTGCCAAGTTGGATGCCGTATATTATACTTGTTTATATGCGACGCATTTTGCCATAAACAAGTATAGTGAACAGCATCTAACTTGACAAGGTTTTGAAGTAGTGGGGCCCACAATACTCGAAAATCTTTTTTTTTTTTTTTTATATAAGACACGTCATAATGACTCCACCTCACCTGATGGTCCTTGGTGATCTGGCCAAGTTAGATGCCATGCACTATTATACTACACTTGAACGGCGCTTCGTTCGTCAATGTAGAACAACGCCATCAGCTGTGGTGTTGAGTGGAACTAATGAAGTCAATCTATGTATGTATATTGAATAAAATGCTATGCAATAGCTTTACCGCGGCAGTCCCTGAGTGCCACACGTTTTTTTATACACTAATGAGGCGGCAAACAAGCACACGGCCCACCTGATGGGAAGCGGTCACCGTGGCCTATGGACGTGTGCAACACGAAGAGTGTCACCCCCGCTATGCCAACTTTGGAGGGGAGGAGTGGTAGCCCTGGAGCCTAATTGTCGCTTTCATTTACAGGAATGTCATTCAGCATACGCCAATGTAAAAGAGATCAAGATAGATAGTGGAAATTACCTTTGCGCCGGAGGTGAAAAAGGGAAAGATACTTGTAAAGGTGATAGTACACTTATGTACAAAAACGTTAAGAGATTCGAATATATTGGTATTGCTAACTTTGGTCCTTTACAATGTGGCACACTAAACGTACCCACCGTTTACATCAACGTATATTCGTACATTTCTTGGATTAGAGACACTATTGTTCCTTAGTTGTAGTTCGTTATGATATTAATGCCATTTATATTATAATATTATACTGTAAATAATTATAATGATTATATTTAATAATACTATAATTATAATGTATTTTTTTAATAGAAACGATGTAAAAAATATACGTTATTTTTATTATTCCGAATTATTAAGTACTAGCTGTTGCCAACGGCTCCGCTCGCGTCGATTTCGAATTCCTTAATTTTTGAAAACAAATTATAGCCTACGTTACTCCCAGATATGGTAGCTTTCTATAGGTGAAAAAAATATTGGAATCGGACCAATAGTTTCGGAGCCTATTCGTTACAAACAAACAAACAAAAAAAATCTTTCCTCTTTATAATAGGTATTAGTGTAGATGAGGAAGGATAACTTGTAATATGGTTTCTACAAAAAAAGTCGTCATCAGTTATTTCTTTCTTTTTATCCATATTTTGCCTATATACGAAGGTGCAAAAAATTGAGAGTACTTTTGTATAGTCGATAGACCCGCGTTTGACCACTATCTCACATGATAGTAGGTAAGGGGTGATGTGGTCAATTGGTAGAGCATGCTTACCTAGAAGCCACCTATGCACTTTTGACTAAAAAACTGAAAGATAACTTTTCGGAACACTAACTCCGGCAGGAGATCTCACTCCTTCATTCCACACACCCACACAGAACCGATGCTAGAGAAATAAAGTTATGTATTTTAAATCTTTAAAGAGATTTACTCATACAGGTATCAAATGTTTAGTGATTTGTTTTTTTTTTTTTTCAAATCATGAAATACCTTGCAACTGTATTTAAGGACAGTTAAAAGTTTTCACATTAAACAAGACAATTAAATATAAATAATAATGACAGAAATATAAAGAAACAAAAAAATAGTATTGGACACGTCCATAGTGTAGTGTATAGATGTGATGTCATTGTATTCTAGTTCTATAGTACCTATGTGTATAATAATCATTCCTATATAATCAATGTGTATCCTAAAATAAAGACATTATTATTCGAGCAGTCGTGACTATCATTTCACTCTACATACCTTCAACCTTACAATAGGCCACGGTGACCGCTTCCAATTAGGTGAGCCGTGTGCTTGTCTGCCACCTAAGTGGTATAAAAAATGAAGAACCTAGAGAGATTTAAGTGTACACTTGTGAATATATTACATAAGTGGTCAAACGCGAGCCTATCGAAAAAAAAAATCAATCAAATTAATGTAGGAAGTTTTAACTTGGATAGTAGATATACTGGTTTGAGATGAAGATAATCTCCAAAATGATAAAGTAACTACTTCAACTGATAAAAACTTTTCATCATCATTCTCTGAACCTTTTTCCCAACTCAGATGGGGTCGGCTTTCCAGTCTAACTGTGATGCGGCTGAACTTCGATATTTTCCGTCGAGCGACTGCCATCTCACCTCCACAACCAATGGTCATTATGATCAATGGCGATATCGAAGTTCCAAGTTAGACTGGTTGGACTTTTGTGGGCTCCAACTACCCGTAACGACTGCCATAGATGTTTGTATGCAACCGGGACCGACGGCTTAACGTGTTCTCCGAGGCACTAATAAATCTGCGATAAATACACACATAACTTCGAAAAGCATCGATAAGTCATTGGTGTGTACTATGGTGAACCTGGGATCGAACCTGAGACCTCGTCTCAGCAGTCCATTACCCAAAAAAATATAATTCGTATTACTATAATACCTACCTATCAATTTAGCAGTAATTTTGGTAGAACGTAAAACTACCTACTAAACTTGTAATACCAGTTGTATTATATTCTTGAATATCATCGTACTTGATTTTATTTATAGCATAGCATTTCAATTTTATTGCAGTTTTGTTGCCCGAGGTGTCTTCGCAACATGTCTTCCAGTTTTATTTGACATTGCAGTGTGTAGACGTATATAATAAGTTAATATTATTAGTAAAGAAAATGAGTTACACAACTATATTGTTTATCTATTCAGTTCTTTACTGTGTTGTATATGGACGTAAGTTTTTTAACAGTTTAATATTAGTAGTTAATACGTTATAGTTTTAATATTATATGTAGTATCTGGTTACAATCGTAGTATATAACTTTTGAGTAAATCAATATTAGTTTACTGGTTTTGCGAGAACAACGCACAAGGTTACACGATTTCGTTGGTTAGCTAATTAATTTGTTACGATAGGTACCTATTGAATAATAATTATTATATCTATAAATTCAAAACAAGTTTTTAATAATTATTTTTTCACTGTTAGTGATTTAAACAGAGCGTAAATCGTGGTTATGGGCGATGCACTTCGTCTTCAACCTAGCGTTAATCCCAGTCGTATCCAAAGTTTTCACCTCGGGGACTGGGGTCCGCTTTACCAGTCTTAACTGCGGATTTGGCTGGACCTTGATATTTTTCGTAAAGCGACTGCCATCTGACCTTCACAACCCAATGGTGACATTAGGCGATATCGAAGCATTGCAGCTAGGCCGTTGTTGTTGGACTTTTTAGGGCTCCAACTACCCGTAACGACTGCAATAGATGTTTGTATGGCAACCGGGACCGATGGTTATGGGCAATGCACGATCGATAAAATTAAATACAAGTAATGCTTTAATCGTTGGTATATCATTTGATCCGAGTTTAATGTGCTATAGAAAAAGGGCCTTGCGAAGTGGCGGTAGATGGTGGGTACGGACTGTGCAAGTCGATCTACAACTGCCAATCGTTACTGTCCTTAGTCCATAAGGCGAACAAGACGTTTCAAGAGAAAACTCTTCTGCAAAAATCACATTGCGGTATTGATGATAATGCACCGGCGGTAAGTAAAGTATGATAAATAATAGTAGGAGGCGGTAAATAATAGTAAGATAGTAGGATTGTTTTAATTGTGTTTTAGGTGTGCTGTCCTAGAGAAAATGAGGGACCACATTGCCTTACTCCTGAAGGCAAACCAGGGCAATGTATCAACGTGTACTCTTGTACAGAGTTGGTGAAACTGCTTACGCCTAAACCAGTTTCGCCTGAAATAGTGAAATTTGTGCAGGACTCAAAGCAAGTCTATTTTTTTGTACATTTTTTATTTTTTTTTTTGTTTTTTTTTTCATGATGATAGATTATATAATACAGCACAGGTAGGGACATACAGACAGACAGACAAAAATGGTAAAAAATGTTGTTTTGGTATATGTACCGTGCATCTAGTAAAAAGCAGTTATTTTAATATTACAAACAGACACTTCAATTTTACTCATTTGTGTAAGTATACCTACAACATTGAAAGCTAAAGTTTTGAAATATAATTTTGATTCAGATGCGGTACAAACCAATACAGTGTGTGCTGTGGTCCTATTCCTAATTTTGACTATAATAAAATAGGAAAATGCGATCTTTCTTCTGCACTACCTGATCCTGAGACTGGGTGCTGCGGTGTCGACAACACTTTTCCGAATAAAATTTATGGTTTGTATAATAAAAATATACTACTAGTACAGATGCGTAAATTGGCCAGACGCGTCATATGCGAAAAGGTCGATTTTTAGGTCCCCTTTGAGGTCGCGGGAGACGCGGTTGCGCCGTCGTCGCGGACATATGATTTGTCCGTCACCTGACGACCCCGACACGACCAATCATATGTCTCCGAGAGACGTCTTGTGCCGAATTAACGTTCCGTTCGTTCGTGCTTTGAATCATTTGATGGGCTCAAAGTGCACGATGCGCGAACTTACCCCAAACCTGGCCAAGTTACGTGCCGGCATCTGTAATTTTAAGGTGATTGTATATTTTCAGGTAGGTAAATAAATTTTAATGGGTTCGGACAGGAGATACCGTCGTACCTTAACTCCAACAAAACTCCTACGGTTCTTAAACCAATTTACTGCACAAGACATGCTGTATTTTCATCCTTTTGCACTACTTAAGCTGACAGATTAGAATGATGTTTGCTTTGCCGCACAGTAGCTGACTAGTGTGAGAGTGCACATTATAAGCAAGTGGGCCGACTAACCTAGTGGGCCGACTCTAGTGTCGTCAGTTATATTGTTTGACGCATACCATCCATTCTGTTCATAGGGTTTATATAATATGTTCATGTTCATATAAGTCTGCCGTCTTAATTAAAAAGGGCACAACTAACATTTTTTGCTAAATTGAGTTATAGGTACCTACATATTCGGAATCAGAAAAAAAGCCTGCCTAATTTTTTGTGTATTTTTAGCAACAAAATAAATGAAGTTAGCATAAGCTTAAAGGGCACAAATGCACATTTTTTTAAGTTTTTGTGAAGAAAAAAAATTGTGACTCATGTCTTCATTTCATAATTTAAGGTTTTAAAATAGTTACTTATTTGAAAAGGCATAATTGGCGCGTCTCAAAAATAAAGGGCTTATGTGGCAATTGTGCTAATTTTTTTTACCAACACCGTAGCAAGGGAAGTAATAGAAGAAAAATGTTAGTTGTGTTCTTTTTAATTAAGACGGCAGAAATGTCATAAAACACAAAATAACGGAATTCCTCAACTTTAGGTGGTGTCGAGACTGGAGTAGACCAGTACCCGTGGTTGACGATGACAGAATATAACAAAGATGGTACATTGTCATCAATAGGTAATGGAGCCCTTATCAGTGGAAAATATGTGCTGACTACTGCAGTATCACTTGACGAAAGGTTTCTTGGTAAACCGTGAGTATTAAGCGCTTTTAAAATATTGGGTTTTTTTATTCAGTCCGGCAGTTAAATCCGCTGGACTCAAGAAGCTAGGGGTAAAGTCCAAAGGACACGGTTATTCTAGACACCATTGGTCTCAAAATGGTTGTCCCTACTTTGACGTCACAGACAGATGCCTTGTCACGTCTCGCTCAAAAAACCCGGGACCGAAATATTTTGGACACAGTTTCGATAACAGGATCGATTGGAGTCATTAATTTAAAAATCATTTTTTTTACAAACATGTCGAACACCGACCAATCACAACGCATTCCTGATGACCGCGACAATGCCAGCACCGAAATGTCAAACTTGAAATATGCCTGCGAGTGCACAGTTATTCATTAAAAATTAATAATGAATTTTTATCGAAGCTCTAATAATATTTTTAGTCTAACGACCGAAAAAGATTACAGCAAAACAGCAAGTTATTTTTTTTTATTATAACTCGTACAGCAATTTGGACATGTCAAAACGGTATCATATTATTCCGAGTAACCCCCTATCGGGTCCAAAACGACTATAAAATCACGCTGTATACTTTATTGTATGTGTAATTAATTTTTACAAACTTTTTCTTCCTTTAAGTGTAAACATTCGTCTCGGAGAGTACGACACTAGTCACGAGGGTCCTGACTGTGTTCCAGTTGAAGGAGGCGGGGAGGACTGCACGGAGGGTGCTATCAGAATACCGATTGAGAGTATAATCAAACACCCAATGCACAATAAACGTGAAAGGACTAACGACATAGGGTTGATTAGGATGAGTAGAACGGCACCTTATACAGGTTTGTATGAAAACTGCTAACTTGACGATTCTTTAAAACGATTCTTTAAGATTTAATAATAGGTAATAGTATTATTTGACATTTATGTCGGACTTGAACCGACTTAAACCGCACGCCGTCTCGGGTCTTCGAGCGCCGGGGAGACCTGCATGTAAGGTGAATCAAATCAGGCTATACTCGTCTACATCGCCATTTCTCCAATCTACTCTGGAACTCAGGCCCGTCTTCACCGACGAGCACAATATCATCGGCGAACAGCATACACCATATTCGATGTCAAAGCATCAGTTGTATAAAAAAACTACGTTTAAAAAACCGACTTCACAAACTAATAATTATAAGTAGGTGCGTTTAAAAAAACCGACTTCACAAACTAATATTTTTTACTTTTTAGTTTACAGAAATAGAATAGTACCTATTTATGAGGTTTATTATGTACAAAGGCATCACAAACAGAATTTTTGCCGTCAATTTGATGATTTCCCCAAGATCCCAGTATCAGATCCTGATAAGCTGGATATGGGACCACCCCAGAAGCAGCCTTCAAACAAAAAAAATTTCAAAATCCATCCATAATTGGCGCCGCTATCGCGTAACATACATACAAAAAAGTAAAAATAGCGTACGAATTGAGAACCTCCTCCTTTTTTGAAGTCGGTTAAAAAAAGCTCAGTTTATAATCAAAATTATTATGTTTTCGTTAAAAAATATTTTCTTTTCAGACTTTATCCGACCCATTTGTCTGCCAACCGTAGATATAACGAAAAAGACTGGTCCTGTTTATTTCATCACTTCCGGTTGGGGATCAACCAGCTACAAATATCAGCGAAGCAATATAAGGTTACATGTTCAGCTTCCTTATGTAAACCTGAGTGTAAGTAGTTATTTAACGACCACCATTATAATCCAATAACTAGTAAACGCAGAATAAAAACTATTTACTCCGGTTGCGGTTGAGACGCTGGGTAGTTGAGGCGCCACGCCTGCCGTCTCTAGTGAGCGAATTGGGGCGTAGGTTGAGGGAGAAAACAGGTGACTCCCATTCCGGATCGTATCTGATGCAAAGTTTGGCCATCGCTATTCAACGGGGCAATGCACCCAGCGTAATGGCCTTTGCACCGGATACGTTGAAGGGCTGACGGAGGTTGGACACGACGGTATCTCCCGTCTGAATTGAGCAGTCTGACTGGGACATGATGGTTATTATGGCCGCGGTCTTCATCTGTAGGGTGGAATTACTACGCCCTACAGATGAAGACCGCGGCCATAATAACCATCTTGTGTTCCCGCCGGTAAGATGGGTAGCCAGAGCTCACTGCCCCCCCCTTCCTATCCCTTCTTAGCTTCCCCACCCTTCCTTGCTCCTCTCCTCCCTCCAGGGTTGGCAGCGCGTGTGTGATGGCCCTGGTGTTATACACGTACATAGGCCACGGCAACCGCTTTCCTTCAGGAGAATCGTGTGCTTGTCTGCCACCTAAATAGTATAAAAAGGGGCGGGTAGACGAAAATTATGTAAAATTATTTTAGAATAAAGTCACATTTACTAGCTCACCAGTAAAAGTGTTTTCAAATTCCATAAATTTAAGGACAATGCTATGCCTTGCCATATTTAAGATTTGAAAAAAATATTTTTGAATTATTTTTATTACCATCGAAATTTGAAAGTGGTTCAAACCACGGTAATTAAATCTATTGTTAAATATGTACCTAATTAATTAATTGTCACTTTCATTTACAGGAATGTCAGTCAGCATACGCCAGCGTAATAAGAGATGCCACGATAAATAAAGCAAATCACATTTGCGCCGGCGGTGAAGAAGGCAAAAGCAGTTGCAGAGGTGATAGTACACTTATGTACCAAAAGTTTGCAGCTCATAGATTCGAATATATTGGTATTCATAGCTTCGGTATTACACCATGTGGCACAATAAATGTACCTACCGTTTACACCAACGTATACTCGTATATTTCTTGGATTAGAAACACTATAATTGTTCCTTAATTGTATTTATTTTGATATTTTAATACTATTTATACCTATTATATTGTATTTCACTAGATAGTCCGTCATTCAGTAGGTGTACCACCTTCTGTCACCCCAGTAAAAGCAGATTGCACGAAGTGGTGGCACGCAATGTTCCGGAGTAAAAAAAATAGTATTCCACACCTCCGTAGGCCACGGTGACCGCTTCCCATCAGGCGGGCCGTCTGCTTGTCTACCACCTAAGTGGTATAAGAAAATAAAGAACCTAGAGAGATTGAAGTGTACACTAAACTTATGTATAATCATATAAGTGGTCAAACTCGAGCCTATCGACAAAAAAATCATAGGTATTCGTTGTTCCTGGGTGCGGCCCGGAACCTCCACTCAGTGCACCCGGGCAACGGAGGCGAGCAGCGCCTACCACTCACCACGGGAGACGCTGCTGCCTGCGGCCAATCCGGCCGGGGTGGAAGTGGCCCTCTAGAGGGCCGCTCCGAGGCTCTCCATGTATCCCTCTGACTAGCAGAGGGCACAGTGGGAAGCGACCGGGGGGCGAGCTGATTGTCCATGCGCCGACGGTTGGACAGTCACAGACAGGACGGCCGCCTGTCATCCTACACCCCACCGTCAGCGAAATGGCGCGATGCTCACCCCAACGCCCCTTCGGGGGGTCTAGGGGGCCATCTTAAAAATGTAGATGGCCCGGGGTCAGCTGGGGTGCGAGGGATATGCCTATTGGGTAACCTTACACCCCGGTAATTAGACCCGAGACGGCGTGCGGTTTTAGTCGGTTCTATCCCGACATAACCACCCCCGACGGGGGTGGCATCCATGGAGATTTCCGCACGATAAAAAAAGGTATTCGTTGTTCCTTATACAACCTGGCAAAATTTAATGTAGGAAGTTTTAACTTGGATATTACACTGATTTGGGAACAAACTAATCTCCAGAAAAAACATTAACTACTTCAACTGATAAAAACTTTTAAAACAATAAAAATATAATTATTCGTATTACAAATTTACCTAGGTACAGTATCAATTTAGCAGTAATTTTGATAGAACGTAAACAAGAACGTCACAAACTTGTAATACCAGTTGTATTATATTCTTGAATATCATCGTACTTGATATTATATACAGATCAGTAGATAATATTCTGTTTTATTACTGAGAGAATAGCATTTAAATTTTATTGCAGTTTTGTTGCCCGAGGTGTCTTCGCAACATGTCTTCCAGTTTTATTTGACATTGCAGTGTGTAGACGTTAAGTTAATATTTAGTGTTTATCTGTGATGTTAGTAAAGAAAATGAGTTATACAACTATATTGTTAATCTATTCAGTTCTTTACTGTGTTGTATATGGACGTAAGTTTTTGAACCGTTTATTATTAGTAAGTAGTTAATACGTTATAGTTTTAATATTAAGTAGTATCTGGTTACAATCGTAGTATATAACTTTTGAGTAAATCAATATTAGTTTACTGGTTTTGCGAGAACAACGCACAAGGTTAGACGATTTCGTTGGTTAGCTAATTAATTTGTTACAATAGAAATAATAATTATTATATCTATAAATTCAAAACAAGTTTTTATTAATTATTATTCACTGTTAGTGATGTAAAACAGAACGTAAATCGTGGTTATGGGCGATGCACTTCGTCATCAACCTAGCGTTAATCCCAGTCGTATCCAAAGCTTTCACCTCGGAGACTGGGGTCCGCTTTACCAGTCTTAACTGCGGATTTGGCTGAACCTCGATATTTTTCGTAAAGCGACTGCCATCTGACCTTCACAACCCAATGGTGGCATTAGGCGATATCGAAGCATTGCAGCTAGACCGTTGTTGTTGGACTTTTTAGGGCTCCAACTACCCGTAACGACTGCAATAGATGTTTGTATGGCAACCGGGACCGATGGTTATGGGTAATGCACGATCGATAAAATTAAATACAAGTAATGCTTTAATCGTTGGTATATCATTTGATCCGAGTTTAATGTGCTATAGAAAAAGGGCCTTGTGAAGTGGCGGTAGATGGTGGGCACGGACTGTGCAAGTCGATCTACAACTGCCAATCGTTACTGTCCTTAGTCCATAAGGCGAACAAGACGTTTCAAGAGAAAACTCTTCTGCAGAAATCACATTGTGGTATTGATGATAATGCACCGGCGGTAAGTAAAGTATGATAAATAATAGTAGGAGGCGGTAAATAATAGTAAGATAGTAGGATTGTTTTAATTGTGTTTTAGGTGTGCTGTCCTAGAGAAAATGAGGGACCACATTGCCTTACTCCTGAAGGCAAACCAGGGCAATGTATCAACGTGTACTCTTGTACAGAGTTGGTGAAACTGCTTACGCCTAAACCAGTTTCGCCTGAAATAGTGAAATTTGTGCAGGACTCAAAGCAAGTCTATTTTTTTGTAGATTTTTTATATTTTTTTTGTTTTTATTTTTCATGATGATAGATTATATAATACAGCACAGGTAGGGACATACAGACAGACAGACAAAAATGGTAAAAAATGTTGTTTTGGTATATGTACCGTGCATCTAGTAAAAAGCAGTTATTTTAATATTACAAACAGACACTTCAATTTTACTTATTTGTGTAAGTATACCTACAACATTGAAAGCTAAAGTTTTGAAATATAATTTTGATTCAGATGCGGTACAAACCAATACAGTGTGTGCTGTGGTCCTATTCCTAATTTTGACAATAATAAAATAGGAAAATGCGATCTTGCTTCTGCACCACCTGATCCTGAGACTGGGTGCTGCGGTGTCGACAACACTTTTCCGAATAAAATTTATGGTTTGTATAATAAAAATATACTACTAGTATAGATGCGTAAATTGGCCAGACGCGTCATATGCGAAAAGGTCGATTTTTAGGTCCCCTTTGAGGTCGCGGGAGACGCGGTTGCGCCGTCGTCGCGGACATATGATTTGTCCGTCACCTGACGACCCCGACACGACCAATCATATGTCTCCGAGAGACGTCTTGTGCCGAATCAACGTTCCGTTCGTTCGTGCTTTGAATCATTTGATTGGCTCAAAGTGCACGATGCGCGAACTTACCCCAAACCTGGCCAAGTTACGTGTCGGCATCTGTAATTAAGGTGATTGTATATTTTCAGGTAGGTAAATAAATTTTAATGGGTTCGGACAGGAGATACCGTCGTACCTTACCTCCAACAAAACTCCTACGGTTCTTACACCAATTTACTGCACCAGACATGCTGTATTTTCATCTTTTTGCACTACTTAAGCTGACGGATTAGAATGATGTTTGCTTTGCCGCACAGTAGCTGACTAGTGAGAGAGTGCACATTATAAGCAAGTGGGCCGACTAACCTAGTGGGCCGACTCTATTGTTTGACGCATACCGTCCATTCTGTTCATAGGGTCTGCCGTCTTAATTAAAAAGGGCACAACTAACATTTTTTGCCAAATTGAGTTATAGGTACCTACATATTCGGAATCAGAAAAAAAAGGCTGCCTAATTTTTTCTGTATTTTTAGCAACAAAATAAATGAAGTTAGCATAAGCTTAAAGGGCACAAATACACATTTTTTTAAGTTTTTGTAAAGAAAAAAAATTGTGACTCATGTCTTCATTTCATAATTTAAGGTTTTAAAATAGGTACTTATTTGAAAAGGCATAATTGGCGCGTTTCAAAAATAAAGGGCTTATGTGGCAATTGTGCTAATTTTTTTTACCAACACCGTAGCAAGGGACGTAATAGAAGAAAAATGTTAGTTGTGTTCTTTTTAATTAAGACGGCAGAAATGTCATAAAACACAAAATAACGGAATTCCTCAACTTTAGGTGGTGTCGAGACTGGAGTAGACCAGTACCCGTGGTTGACGATGACAGAATATAACAAAGATGGTACATTGTCATCAATAGGTAATGGAGCCCTTATCAGTGGAAAATATGTGCTGACTACTGCAGTATCACTTGACGAAAGGTTTCTTGGTAAACCGTGAGTATTAAGCGCTTTTAAAATATTGGGTTTTTTTATTCAGTCCGGCAGTTAAATCCGCTGGACTTAAGAAGCTAGGGGTAAAGTCCAAAGGACACGGTTATTCTAGACACCATTGGTCTCAAAATGGTTGTCCCTACTTTGACGGCACAGACAGATGCCTTGTCACGTCTCGCTCAAAAAACCCGGGACCGAAATATTTTGGACACAGTTTCGATAACAGGATCGATTGGAGTCATTAATTTAAAAATCATTTTTTTTTTATGAACATGTCGAACACCGACCAATCACAACGCATTCCTGATGACCGCGACAATGCCAGCACCGAAATGTCAAACTTGAAATATGCCAGCGAGGGAACAGTTATCCATTAAAAATTAATAATGATTTTTTATCGAAGCTCTAATAATATTTTTAGTCTAACGACCGAAAAAGATTACAGCAAAACAGCAAGTTATTTTTTTTTACTATAACTTGTACAGAAATTTGGACATGTCAAAACGGTATCATATTATTCCGAGTAACCCCCTATCGGGTCCAAAACGACTATAAAATCACGCTGTATACTTTATTGTATGT
The DNA here is from genome assembly GCA_963576445.1 of Lithosia quadra. Lineage (NCBI taxonomy): Eukaryota > Metazoa > Arthropoda > Insecta > Lepidoptera > Erebidae > Lithosia > Lithosia quadra. The sequence continues at coordinate 3,510,907 of OY754899.1, read as the reverse complement.
GTAATTAATTTTTACAAACTTTTTCTTCCTTTAAGTGTAAACATTCGTCTCGGAGAGTACGACACTAGTCACGAGGGTCCTGACTGTGTTCCAGTTGAAGGAGGCGGGGAGGACTGCACGGAGGGTGCTATCAGAATACCGATTGAGAGTATAATCAAACACCCAATGCACAATAAACGTGAAAGGACTAACGACATAGCGTTGATTAGGATGAGTAGAACGGCACCTTATACAGGTTTGTATGAAAACTGCTAACTTGACTTAAGATTTAATTTTAACAACAATATTTGAGAGTCCGACATAACAGTATTTGAGAGTCCGACATAACAATATTTGAGAGTCTGACATAACAATATTTGAGAGGTCGGACTCTCAAATATTGTTATGTCAGACTCTATGTCGGCATAACAATATTTGAGAGTTCGACATAAGAATATTTGAGAGTCTGACATAACAATATTTGAGAGTCTGACATAACAATATTTTGTGAGTCCGACATGACCGTTATGTCGGACAGTTATGTCGGACTTGAACCAACTTAAACCGCACGCCGTCTCGGGTCTTCGAGCGCCGGGGAGACCTGCATGTAAGGTGAATCAAATCAGGCTATACTCGTCTACATCGCCATTTCTCCAATCTACTCTGGAACTCAGGCCCATCTTCACTGACAAGCACAATATCATCGGCAACCAGCATACACCATATTCGATGTCAAAGCTTCAGTTGTGTAAAAAAACTACGTTTAAAAAACCGACTTCACAAACTAATAATTATAACTAGGTAGGATTTAAAAAACCGACTTCACAAACTAATATTTTTTACTTTTTAGTTTACAGAAATAGAATAGTACCTATTTATGAGGTTTATTATGTACAAAGGCATCACAAACAGAATTTTTGCCGTCAATTTGATGATTTTCCCAAGATCCCAGTATCAGATCCTGATAAGCTGGATATTGGACCACCCCAGAAGCAGTCTCCTTCAAACAAGAAAAAATTTCAAAATCCATCCATAATTGGCGCCGCTATCGAGTAACATACATACAAAAAAGTAAAAGTAGCGTACGAATTGAGAACCTCCTCCTTTTTTGAAGTCGGTTAAAAAAAGTTCAGTTTATAATCATAATTATTATGTTTTCGTTAAAAAATATTTTCTTTTCAGACTTTATCCGACCCATTTGTCTGCCAACCGTAGATATAACGCAAAAGACTGGTCCTGTTTATTTCATCGCTTCCGGTTGGGGATCAACCAGCTACAAAGATAAGCGAACCAATATAAGGTTACATGTTCAGCTTCCTTATGTAAATCTGAGTGTAAGTAGTTATTTAACGACCACCATTATAATCCAATAACTAGTAAACGCAGAATAAAAACTATTTACTCCGGTTGCGGTTGAGACGCTGGGTAGTTGAGACACCACGCCCGCGCCGTCTCTAGTGAGCGAATTGGGGCGTAGGTTGAGGGAGAAAACAGGTGACTCTGACAGGTATCTGATGCAAAGTTTGGCCATCGCTATTCAACAGGGCAATGCACCCAGCGTAATGGCCTTTGCACCAGATACGTTGAAGGGCTGACGGAGGTTGGACACGACGGTATCTCCCGTCTGAATTGAGCAGTCTGACTGGGGTAGTAATTCCGCCCTACAGATGAAGACCGCGGCCATAATAACCATCATGTGTTCCCGCCGGTAAGATGGGTAGCCAGAGCTCACTGCCCCCCCCTTCCTATCCCTTCTTAGCTTCCCCACCCTTCCTTGCTCCTCTCCTCCCTCCAGGGTTGGCAGCGCGTGTGTGATGGCCCTGGTGTTATACACGTACATAGGCCACGGCGACCGCTTTCCTTCAGGAGAATCGTGTGCTTGTCTGCCACCTAAGTAGTATAAAAAGGGGCGGGTAGACGAAAATTATGTAAAATTATTTTAGAATAAAGTCACATTTACTAGGTAGCTCACTAGTAAAAGTGTTTTCAAATTCCATAAATTTAAGGACAATGCTATGCCATGCTATAATTAAGATTTGAAAAAAATATTTTTGAATTATTTTTATTATCATCGAAATTTGAAAGTGGTTCAAACCACGCTTATTAAATCTATTGTTAAATATGTACCTAATTAATTAATTGCCACTTTCATTTACAGGAATGTCAGTCAGCATATGCCAGCGTAAGAGATACCACGATAAATAAAGCAAGTCACATTTGCGCCGGCGGTGAAGAAGGCAAAGACAGTTGCCAAGGTGATAGTACACTTATGTACCAAAATTTTGCAGCTCATAGATTCGAATATATTGGTATTGTTAGCTTCGGTATTACACCATGTGGCACAACAAATGTACCCACCGTTTACACCAACGTATACTCGTATATTTCTTGGATTAGAAACACTATAATTGTTCCTTAATTGTACTCATTTTTAATGATATTTAATACTATTTATATTAGATTGTATTTTAAAGTGTGTCGGGTCGGTATCGCGACTGTGACGCCCCCTTTTTTTTATCGTGCGCAAATCCCAATGGATACCACTCCCGTCGGCCATCGGGGGTGCTTATGTCGGGATCGAACTGATTAAAATCGCACGCGCTCTCGGTTATTAATTACCGGGGTGTAAATTTACCTAATAGGCACATCCTTCGCACCCCAGCTGACCCCGGGCCATCTACGGTTTTAAGATGGCCCTCTCGACCCGACCAGGCGGTGGGGCGAGCATCGTGCCACTTCACCGACGGTTGTAGGGTGACAGGCGGCCGTCCGGTCACCCAACCGTCGGCGCGTGGACAATCAGCTCGTCCCCCACTCGCTCTCCACTGTGCCCTCTGCTAGTCAGAGGGACACGTGGGGAGCTTTAGAGCAGCCCTTTATAGGGCCAGTCCCACCCCAGCTGAATGGGCCGCAGGCAACAGCGTCTCCCGTGGCGATTGGGAGGTGCTGCTCGCCTCCGTTGCCCGGGTGACCCGCGTGGAGGTTCCGGCCCGCACCCAGTGTGACGCCCCTGGTGTTGCACACATGCACACGTCCATAGGCCACGGTGACCGCTTCCCATCAGGTGGGCCATGTGCTTATCTATCACGTAGTGGTAAAAAAACAAAAACAATTTTGTTACACTAGGTACTAGCGTATAAGATTTAATGTATAAGATTCTGTTAGTAAGGAAATTAAAAAATAATTACAATTTATTATGTTATTTTTATTAACTGTTATGGTTACTAGAAAGCGATTTAGCATTAATTTCTTAATCCCTTTATCTTTCTCTCTCTTTCTTTCTTTTTTTTCTTGCATTATCGTTTAAGAGTTTTCCAATTGCATCCGTGGTTTCCATTTACTCTTTAAAGGCAAAAGATCCTTTTAGTTTTGCTCATACGACTTCTATGAAAAGCGGTTATCTTTTGGCCTCCCAACCCTGAAAGAGCCTTCACTAGATATTTCAATTTCTTTATTTCTCAAAATAGTGCAACGTAATTACATCTTTTTGACGTCAAAAAGTACTTAATACTAAGTTTACCACCGCTTCCTAGGCGCTAGTGGAGAAGAAACGGCGCAACAAACTCCACTGCTGCATTTTCAGACTTCAGCTTATACATAGATATCTTAAGACTAAATATGGATGAATGTATCTACATTTTTGTCTCGTGTCGATATAAATAAAGGTATATTTATATAAAAAAAGATATCATAATTTTTAACCCAAGTTAAACAATAAAATAATTGAAAATGTCTAAATATAGTAATGTCAAAATATAGTAAAAAAAAAGATCGCGTGCCTACCACAATATCATTATATTGTAGTAGGCAAATGCCACAACTACAGCATTCTGTAGTTGTAGCACTTTAGCATTCTAATAGCATGCATGCATGATAGTCCGTCATTCAGTAGGTGTACCACCTTCTGTCACCCTAGCAGAAGCAGATTGCACGAAGTGGTGGCACGCAATGTTCCCTCTCCCTATTTCCGGGGTGAGACGAGGCCACAGTTGCGCATTGGTCCTAAACCCGATAAGGCTATTTCGAAGCTGTAGATGGCCCTGGGTCAATCGGGGAGCGAGGCAAAATGCCTTTTGGGCCATCTTACGCCCTGGGTATAAAAAGTATAATGGTAGCTCTCAGCTTGTCGCCCTCATCAGAAGCTTTCTATGCTGCCCACTGAAAGAATAGCTGGTGGTATTTGTTACTCGTTCTATTTTAAGGCTAGGTAAAAGTTTATACATTAAACAAGACAATAAAATATAAATAATGGTGACAGAAATATAAAGAAACAAAAAAATAGTATTGCACACGTCCATAGGCCACGGTGACCGCTTCCCATCAGGCGGGTCGTGTGCTTGTCTGCCACCTAAGTGGTATAAAAAAATAAAGAACCTAGAGAGATTGAAGTGTACACTTATGTATAATTATATAAGTGGTCAAACTCGAGCCTATCGACAAAAAAATCATAGGTATTCGTTGTTCCTGGGTGCGGCCCGGAACCTCCACTCGGTGCACCCGGGCAACGGAGGCGAGCAGCGCCTCCCACTCACCACGGGAGACGCTGCTGCCTGCGGCCAATCCGGCCGGGGTGGAAGTGGCCATCTAGAGGGCCGCTCCGAGGCTCTCCATGTGTCCCTCTGACTAGCAGAGGTCACAGTGGGGAGCAACCGGGGGGCGAGCTGATTGTCCATGCGGATTTCCTCACGATAAAAAAAGGTATTCGTTGTTCCTTATACAACCTGGGAAAATTTAATGTAGGAAGTTTTAACTTGGATATTACACTGATTTGAGAACAAACTAATCTCCAAAAAAAACATTAACTACTTCAACTGATAAAAACTTAAATATAATTATTCGTATTACAGTTTACCTAGGTACAGTATCAATTTAGCAGTAATTTTGATAGAACGTAAACAAGAACGTCACAAACTTGTAATACCAGTTGTATTATATTCTTGAATATCATCGTACTTGATTTTATATACAGATCAGTAGATATTGTGTTCTATTACTGAGAGAATAGCATTTAAATTATATTGCAGTTTTGTTGCCCGAGGTGTCTTCGCAACATGTCTTCCAGTTTTATTTGACATTGCAGTGTGTAGACGTATAATAAGTTAATATTTAGTGTTTATCTGTGATATTAATAAAGGAAATGAGCTATACAATTATACTGTTTATATTTTCAGTGCTTTTATGTGTTGTATATGGACGTAAGTTTTTGAATAGTTTATTATTAGTACATTTAATAGGTTATAGTTTTAATATTTTGTGCTTACAATCGACAATCATAGTACTTATAACTGTTCAGTGAATCAATATTAGTTTACTGGTTTTGTGAAAACAACGACTGAATTGAATAAAAATTGAACATGAAATTGAATACAAGTAATACATTAATGGTTGGTACAATTCATTTGATCCGAGTTTAATGTGCTATAGAAAAAGGTCCTTGTGAAGTGGCGGTAGATGGAGGGCACGGACTGTGCAAGTCGATCTACAACTGCCAATCGTTACTGTCCTTAGTCCATAAAGCGAACAAGACGTTTCAAGAGAAAACTCTTCTGCAGAAATCACATTGTGGTATTGATGATAATGCACCGGCGGTAAGTAATGATGCTGTACTTATCAGTTATTTGCAATATGAAACTAAATAAAGCAAAATGTTGTTATAATAATATATTTCGGTACATCAAGACTTGAGATATATTCAATCGAGCTAAAATTTGATTATAGATACTTAAAAATAGAAAATTATTCGCTGACTGGCAAAAACAGTTGTTTAATGGGTGCGGGCTGCTCTCTCTTGCAGTGGAGACGCTGCTGCCTGCGGCAAATATCGGTCGAGGTGAGAGTGGCCCTTTAAAGGGCAGCTTGTAGCAGAGGGTACAATGGGGAGCAGGTGGAGGGTGGGTTGGTTCTCCGAGCGCCAACGGGAGGAGTGACAGATGACCATTTAACGTTCGTTCGTTCTGGCGTGTTCTTTTTCCGTTCCCGCTCCCCATTTAAACATATTCCAGGGATAAAGAAAGAAACGAGGAAAAATCCCTCTACCAAATTTCAGTCAGATCCGTTCAGCTGTTAGAACTTGATTGAGTAACAAACAAACTTTCTCGTTTCTAATATAATAGTAGGTTTATTTTAATTGTGTTTTAGGTGTGCTGTCCTAGAGAAAATGAGGGACCACATTGCCTTACTCCTGAAGGCAAGCCAGGGCAATGCATCAGAGTGTACTCTTGTACAGAGTTGGTAAAACTGCTTACGCCTAAACCAGCTCCGCCCGAGATAGTGCAATTTGTGCAGGACTCAAAGCAAGTCTATTATTTTATATCTTTTATGTATAAATTTAGTTGTCAAATGGACTTACATAAAACCGCTCTACCCTTATTTGCTCCCTTAGGGGCGAAATTTTGAAAAGCACTGACACACGTGATCATTTATTTTTACGTTACTCCAGACGGGCCTACGTTACTCTTCTTGTTACATAAGCATCAGCAGTGAAAATCCAGTGACCGTCAAAATTGGTCCAGCCATTCCATAGATTAGCTGGAACAAACAGGCAGACAGACGAAAATGGTATATGTACCGCGCACCTAGTAAAAGCAGTTATTTTAATATCAGAAACAGACACCTCCTCTGAACCTCTGAAAATCGAACATGAACGTTTCGGATCGAACGAAAACGGACAATTTGTCAAACAACGACAGCGAAAACGTCAAAATAAATGTATTTTGGGAGTAGGAGGTGTACTGATAACGATCGACAACCTCAATGTCAAACGATCGAAGACGGATCCGAAATCCGAAACGAAAAACTTTCGGGGTAGCTAAATGGTCAAAACGTCAACGGATACGAATATTTTCGTTTTTCGGAGTAAGGCCCCAGGACACTTCAATTTTACATATTTGTGTAAGTATACAATATTAAAAGCTAAAGTTTTGAAATATAATTTTGATTCAGATGCGGTACAGACCAATACAGTGTGTGCTGTGGTCCTATTCCTAATTTTGACAAAAATAAGAAAGGAAAATGCGATCTTACTTCTCTACCACCTTATCCTGCGACTGGGTGCTGCGGTGTCGACAACTCTTTCCAATATAAAATTTATGGTTAGTATAACAAAAATATACTACTAATACTTATGGTGATTGTATTTTCTGTTAAATAAGAAAATATACCATGTAAAACATAAAATAACGGAATTCTTCGACTTTAGGTGGTATCACGGCTGAAATAGACCAGTACCCGTGGATGACGCTGACAGAATATAACAAAGATGGTACGATGTCGTCAATAGGTAATGGAGCCCTTATCAGTGGAAAATATGTGCTGACTACTGCAGTATCACTTGACGAAAGATTGCTTGGTAAACCGTGAGTACTTTTTAAGCGCTTTTAAAATATTCGGTTTTTCGACTGCGTGACGCAAAGGTGTGTTTATCAGCCTTTTCTTTATCGTACGGAAATCCCCATAGGTACCACCCCCGTCGGCCATCGGGGATGGTTATGTCGGAATCGAACCGACTAAAACCGCACGCCGTCTCGGGTCTTAATTACTGGGGTGTAAGGTGGAGGTTCCGGCCCGCAACCTGTGTTTATTAACCTAAGTATGTATTTATGTTTGTTTGTATGTTTCTTTGAAGCACTAGAGAAACGAAACACCTGGGCTGATTTTTATGATTTACTCGTCAATCGATTCACCTTAGTCCGGCAAGTGTAATTAAAGACATGACGTTAGTGAAAATTCCCCTTCGGCCGTCTAGGAAACCGTAGTTTCGTAACTGGTCTCGATGGAAGAATCATTCTTCCTTGTACGTAACTAGTTTCAACGGAAAAACTTTCATAGTGTGAATCGGACCATCGACGTCGACTGATACTATAGTGTTATGTGGTCTAGCATTCTCTTAATTTCATGGTATGGTGTGGATATTATATTATTTATTTTATTAAATTTGTTATTGGATTTACAAGACACAGAACACTTATATAATACTTAACGGACGACGTTTGAACGAGTCCGATTCACACTATGAAAGTTAAGTAATATTGAAATAATACTGCTTTAAGAGTTTGTGGTAAGGCTCATACTATAAATACTTCCACAGTGTTGCAAGCATTTATAACGTCTGATTAGAAGCATAATTATATATATATGTTTATATATATTATTGTGTGTAAAATTAATTATTACAAGCTCTTTCTTCCTTTCTTTAGTGTAAACATTCGTCTTGGAGAGTACGACACTAGTCACGAGGGTCCTGACTGTGTTAAATATATAGAAGGCGATGAGGAATGCACGGATGGTGCTATCAGAATACCAATTGAGAGTATAATCAAACACCCAATGCACAATAGACGTGAAAGGACTAACGACATAGCGTTGATTAGGATGAGTAGAACGGCACCTTATACAGGTTTGTATGAAAACTTCTAACTTGACATAAGATTTAATTTTAACAATAATATTTGAGAGTCCGACATAACAGTATTTGAGAGTCCGACATAATAATATTTGAGAGTCTGACATAACAATATTTGAGAGTCCGACATAACAATATTTGAGAGTCCGACATAACAATATTTTGAGAGTCCGACATAACAATATTTGAGAGTCCGACATGACCGTTATGTCGGACTTGAACCGACTTAAACCGCACGCCGTCTCGGGGCTTCGAGCACAGGGGAGACCTGCATGTAAGGTAAATCAAAAAGCATTTCTGTCAGACAGACAAGAATTTTAAAAAGAAGTATTTTTGTGTTCAGTATCGTTCATTGATAACCTTACCAAGGACTCTCAACCCCGTCTTCAGGGTTGGCAGTGCGAGTGTGATGCCCTCAGTATGGCACACGTCCATAGGCCACGGTGACCGTTTTCAATCAAGTGGGCCGTGTGCTTGTCTGCCACCTAAGTTGTATACAACAACAGCTCATTTTATAATCATATTCTCATATTTTTCTTTTCAGACTTTATTCGACCCATTTGTCTGCCAACCCTAGATATAGCGCAAAAGACTGGTCCTGTTTATTTAATCGCTTCCGGTTGGGGCTCAGCCAACAACAAAGTTTGGCGAAGCATTAGAAAGTTAGATGTTCGCCTTCCTTATGTAAATCTGAGTGTAAGTAGTTATTTAATGACCATCATTATAATTACCCAAACCACTAGGCACCCGCGGTAGCCTAGTGGTTTGGGTAATGGACTGTTGAGACGAGGTCTCGGGTTCGATCCCAGGTTCACTATGGCACACACCAATGACTTTTCGATGCTTTTCGAAGTTATGTGTGTATTTATCGCAGGTTTATTAGTGCCTCGGAGAGCACGTTAAGCCGTCGGTCCCGGTTGCCATACAAACATCTATGGCAGTCGTTACGGATAGTTGGAGCCCTCAAAAGTCCAACCAGTCTAACTTGAAACTTCGATATCGCCATTGGTTGTGGAGGTCAGATGGCAGTCGCTCCACGTAAAATATCGAAGTTCAGCCGCATCACAGTTGGACTGGAAAGCCGACCCCAACTGAGTTGGGAAAAGGTTCAGAGAATGAATTATAATACACGGAATAAAGAATACCTACTACAATGGAAGTGTGATATCATAATACGACAACTAGCATATATGTAGAATAAATAGTATTTTACCCGTTTGCATTTATATGATTTAGGTACTCGAATTAATTAATTTTTTGATCCACTGTACCTGTACATTGTGCGGCTCCACCCGTTAGGTGGGCCGTGTGCTTGTATGCCACCTAAGTAGTATAAAAAAGGAACGGGTCAATACTTTAAACAAAAATAATGTATAATTATTTTAGAATAAAGTCACATTTTACTAGCTCAATAGTGAGAGTATTTTCAAATTCCATAAAATTTTAAGTAATTCGGCAATCTTTGTCATGTTATGCCATGCCATAGAACTAAGTAGGTACATGTAAGATTTAAAAATAAATTTTTGCATAATTTTTATTACCATCGAAATTCGAAAATGGTTTAAACCACGGTTATCTATACTTGTATACTAATATATTATTATAAAGAGGTTTGTGTGTTTGTTAAATTGTAAGGTGTAATCTCGGGATCAACTGAACCGATTTTAAAAATTCTTTCACCAATAGAAAGCCACGTCATTCGTGAGAGTCATAGGCTATATATTTTATTGGAAAACTGGAATTTACACACGCGCGAAGCCGGGTACCGGGTCGCTAATTGCTAAATAAGTAGTAAATTAGAAGGTTTTTGCAGGGTCGGTAGCGCGAGTATAACGCTCCTTTTTTTTTTTTTTATCGTGCGGATATCCCCATGGATATCACCCCCGCCGGCCATCGGGGGTGGTTATGTCGGGATCGAACCGACTAAAACCGCACGCCGTCTCGGGCCTTAGTAACCGGGGTATAAGGTTACCCAATGGGCATATCCCTCGCACCCCAGCTGACCCCGGGCCATCTACGGTTTTAAGATGGCCCCCTCGACCCCCCGAAAGGGGGGGGTGGGGCAAGCATCGCGCCACTTCGCTGACGGTGGGGTGTAGGGTGACAGGAGGCCGTCCTGTCACCCAACCGTCGGCGCGCAGACAATATCAGCTCGCCCCCCGCTCGCTCCCCACTGTGCCATCTGCTAGTCAGAGGGACACATAGAGAGCCTCGGAGCAGCCCTCTAGAAGGGCCACTCCCACCCCGGCCGGATTAGCCGCAGGCAGAGTGTAACGCCCCTGGTGTTGCACGCGTCCATAGGCCATGGTAACCGCTTTCCATCAGTGTGGGCCGTGTGCTTGTCTGCCACCTAAGTGGTATAAAAAAAAAGTAGTAAATTAATTGTCATTTTCATTTACAGGAATGTCAGTCAGCATACGCCAGCGTAAGAGATACCACGATAGATAAAGTAAGTCACATTTGCGCCGGCGGCGGTGAAGAAGGCAAAGACACTTGTCAAGGTGATAGTACACTTATGTTCCAAAATTTTTCGAGTCATAGATTCGAATATATTGGTATTGTTAGCTTTGGTATCACACCATGTGGCGCAATAAATGTACCCACCGTTTACACCAACGTATACTCGTATATTTCTTGGATTAGAAACACTATTGTTCCATAGTTGTACTCATTTTGATATTATATAATACTATTCTTTTATTTTTTTTATATTGGTAATAGGCTCGCGTTTGACCACGATCTCACCTGTTGGTAAATGATGATGTGGTCGACGGTGGAGCACGCTTGCCTAGAAGAAACCTATTCACTCTAGACTTGAAGACTCCCAGGTTGTAGCTTGCCGGAAATACAGACTCAGGCAGGGCATTCCACTCTTTAGCAGTACGCACGATGAACGTACTGCCGAAACGTTTTGTGCGTATGAGTGGGATATCCACCATGTACCGGTGGCGCGTTGCCGTACGTCTGGTCGTTCGGTGATGAAAGGGGCTCGGAGGAATTAGGTTATGCAATTTATACCTAATTGTATTTTAAAGTGTGAAGGGTCGGCAGCGCGAGTGTGACGCCGCTGGTGTTGCATACGTCCATAGGCCACGGTGACCGCTTGCCATCAGGTGGGCCGTGTGCTTGTAAGTGGTAAAAAAAAAAGAAAAATGATTTTGTTAACCTACTAGCGTATAAGATTTAATGTTTAAGATTCTGTTAGAAAGTTAAATTAAAAATTATAAAACGTTATTTTTATTATTACAAGTTATTTAAGTAACTTGTAATATGTTTACTACAAAGCAAGTCATCATTAATTTCTTTCTCCCTTTCTCTTTCTCTCTTCTTCTTTCTTGTAGTAATATTAATATTTTCTTTTTTTAATTAATATTTTCTTTTTTTCCTAAATAATTTAGGAAAAAAAGAAAAAAAAGAAAGAAGAAGAGAGAAAGAGAAAGGGAGAAAGAAATTAATGATGACTTGCTTTGTAGTAATATTAATATTTTCTTTTTTTAATTAATATTTTCTTTTTTTCCTAAATAATTTAGGAAAAAAAGAAAAAAAAGAAAGAAGAAGAGAGAAAGAGAAAGGGAGAAAGAAATTAATGATGACTTGCTTTGTAGTAAACATATTACAAGTTACTTAAATAACTCGTAATAATAAAAATAACGTTTTTATCGTCTAAAGGTTTCCTAGTTGCATCCGTGGTTTTCATTTACTGTTTAAAGCAAAAGATCCTTTTGCTTATTATTCTTCTAAGAACTCCTAATAACTTCTAACAACTTCTAAAAACTTCTTACAACTTCTAACAACTTCTAACAACTTCTAACAACTTCTAACAACTTCTAACAACTTCTAACAACTTCTAACAACTTCTAACAACTTCTATCTAGATGCTTCTAACAACGTCTACAAATAACTTTTTAATTACTCTTTATAATTTTTGCTAAGTATTCCTAGATTAATATAATCATATTTATTATAAAAACATGTCCAAAACGTCACAGACTGACTTTTATACCATTAGTAAAAATTTAATTTCGGCGCCATATCCTACATACAATTTTACACAATTGCATTACCAATCACGTTTCATATTATTTCAAAAAGCTTACACGAATTTTGGAGGATATTTTGTTCGTTTGTGGTGAATATGTTTCACAGTAGGTGTTTAATAATATCAATAAAGTCTACATACGCTTTAAGAAGGATATCAAACATCAAACCTTTAAATATAGGGTATTTTGTTAGTGGTATAGAATTTTGATATGGAATAAAACACAGATAACTTTTTTAAAGTGACATGAAATTGACTTTATTCGAAAGGTAATCTTCTGGCAATTGATAATTTAAATATGACTTCTGGCATTTGACCATCACAGCTGGCTCGGACGTAGTTTAATCTGGACGGGTGTGAACATGAGAGACTATGCGGTTACCAAACGTGTCTTTCAATAAATTCAATGGTGACTGTTATAGCCATGATTGATGATGATGTGCAGGAGCTGTGGTTAATTCATCGATAAAATCTTTGTAAAGTGAAACCCCTGGCACCTCGCTACCCAACTATCTATATACGTCAAATATAACGGTCGCCCCGACACAGCCCAACCGGTTATAATAATAATAATATTTTTTTATTGACAAAAGTGAACAGAATACAATAAAATTACCTACTAACAAAAATAGTCTTTAAAATTACTACTTAAAGATGTGCTTATAGTTTGATTAATTTTCAATCAGATTTTGAAAAATAGTAATGTATCAATTAGTTTTCGTAGGCTTTGAAATGACACGTTTTACAAATATAATCTTACTGAATCAGGTCCCAGTAAAGCTTAAAAATATACAAATGTCGTCTTCTTCAACCTAGCGTTAATCCCAGTCGTATCCAAAGCTCTCACCTCGGAGTCTGGGGTCCACTTCACCAGTCTTAACTGCGGATTTGGCTAGACCTCGATATTTTCCATGAATTGACTGCCTTCCTTCACAACCCAATGAAGGCATTGGGCGATATCGAAGCAGTGCAACTAGACCACTATTGGTACGTTGGACTTTTTAGGGCTCCAACTACCCGTAACGACTGCCATAGATGTTTGTATGGCAACCGGGACCGACGGCTTAACGTGCACTCCGAGGTACGAAAATATACAAATGTAAATTAAAATAAAACACAAGCAAACTCAGTGAAAGGCCGTAGTATTAGTATATTCGCAGAAATTGCCGTCGGAACGACCGCGAACATGGACATAACTAGATTACGAGTTATGAGACAAGGCGCAATTTGCTAATTATAACGCCATCTAGGGATTAATGCTCGTTTTTCTATAATTTAATTTGGATGTATCGTTTTTCTTTGTGTATTTTCACGATTTTTCTGTATTGAATTTTGATTGGAAGATTCAACTTCATTTTAAAATTCAATTTTTTTATCATATCGTCGACCAATTGCAATAAAACATAAGGTAGATTTTAAATCAGAGTATTTTCTTGAATTTAAAATAATCCATGTATTTTTTTAATACCTTCAATGTAGATACAGCCCATTGTTACCGGGAAGACTAATAATTTCAATTACCAGTAGGTACTTACTAGTAAAAGAGTATAAGTAGGTATGTATGATAATTTTCGTAATAAACTTAATTTATTTAGGTACTCCAATAATCTACAAAAGCGATAAATACTTTATGTCACTGTTCCATAGATTTATTAAATTTTACTGTTTATGTTAGAGTGCTTATCACAGTAGGTTTTCGTCTCAGTGACCAAGTACACGAAGCTTCGATAGAACATCAATTACTCCGTGACATACTGGCTGAACCCGTAACCCCTACTACCCATTCGCGAATATTAGACGCCCCTGGTGTTGCACACGTTGCGCTGTCTCCCTACCTAACTGGTTTAAAAAAATAGAGCGGATGATGTTAACACAAATTTCCAGGTCATTGTTTTGTACCAGTATGGCGATTCTTGAGGAGTTTTAACCGGGTACGGGCCGAAACCTCTACGCGGTGCACCCGGGCAATGTAGACAGCTGCGCCTTTCGCTAGCAGGGGAGACGCTGCTGCCGGTAATTGAGACCTGAGACGGCGTGAGGTTTTAGTCGGTTCGAATTCGACATAGCCTCTCTCCCCCCTCCTGATGGCCGAAGGGGGTGGATTTCTGCACGAAAAAAAAGGAGTCTTGAGTACATAATGATGAAAATGATGTACTCACTCAATCTGTTGTACAGAATTATATTTTCTGTACCATTTATATGAAACAAAACAATTTGGTCATAGCAGGGCTGCAAGCCCTAGGGCAAAAAATAATAATTAAAGACTCAAAAAACATAATAGCATTACAGATCTGATAAAAGAACTTAGGTAGTTTGAATAACGGGTAGGTACTTACATCGTTCAAAATCTGTGTGTAAATATTATGCCCCTTGAACTAGGCGAGCCTGTATCTCAAGAGGCAAAAAAACTGCTTTGCGGTGATATGAATGGTCGGAAAAGTATGATATGGTGATTTTCATGATTTGCTACTCAACTATGATTACCTGGGCGAAAAGCTCCAGTGAGCTCTGACTACCCTACTTACCGCCAGGAACACAACACGTTGGTTATTATAGCCGCAGTCTTCTGGTAGGGTGGATGCACTACCCCAGTCGGACTGCACAATCAATATCTATACTAATATTATAAAGAGGTAAAGGTTGTGTGTTTGTATATCTGTTAAATTGTAAGGGGTAATCTCGGGATCTACTGAACCGATTTTAAAAATTATTTCACCAATAGAAAGCCACGTCATACGTGAGTGTCATAGGCTATATATATTTTATTGGAAAACTGGAATTTACATCCGGGCGAAGCCAGGTCCCGGGTCGCTAGTTCGGAATAAAGTGATATAAAAGTGAATTGAACTAGTAAATGGTAGTGGTTCCGCTGTCACGGCAAAGTTTTTATATCTCGGCCTGGAGCGACCCGGATTCCAAGAATTTAATCTCGAAATTGCTTGCTAAGCAGATTTCGTGAAGATATAAAACAAAGCATTATTGTACTGATCCATTTATACTTTCATTTATTTATAGTGCTTGTTATTTCGGGCAATTATAGCAAGAAGTTTTGGTGCGTACCATCCGCCCGGGCACGGGCCGGAACCTCCACGCAGTGCACCTGGGCAACTTAGACGGCAGGGTCTCTCACTCGCAGGAGGGCAAATGCCAAGGTGGGAGTGGCCCTCTAGTGGGCTGCTTGGAGGTTCTCCATGTATCCCTCTGACGAGCAGAGGGCACAGTGGGGAGCAAGCGAGAGGTGGGCTGGTTCTTTGAGCGTAGACGACACCCCACAGTCGGCACGGGCGGTGTGATGCTTGTTCTGCCCCATTTCTGGGGCTCGAGGGGAATGCCTTGTGGGTGCTATCATTTATCATTAAGTATCATTACCCAAATGCATTATAAGACGGGGTTTTGCATGATCTAGCGCCTTACAAAAATAGAAAGCAACTATTTTCCACAGTTTTACGCTATAACTCATTGCTATAATCTTTATAATTATTGAATATCATCATAATCCTAGCGTTAGTAGCTTTATGTACTGAACTAACTGTGCCCGCGAATTTATCTAAGACTAAAGTAATTTTTGTTACGCCTATCAGTCAGTGAAAACCCTATTCAAATTGGCCCAGGCGCTCCAGAGATTTCCTCATACAAACAGACAAAGATTAGACTGACAAACATCGCTTTTTTATTATTTTATTGGCAGATAAGTTTTTACCCTGGCATAAACTTATCAGTCAGGACATAAACCCATTACTACACCATTATTTTGTTCCCTGACAACATTTCTATAATAAAATAAACGTTAGTAAAATTAAAATTATTTCTCGACTATCAATTTTAAAGGTTTGCAACCAAGTTTTCTAGTATCATAACAGTTTGTTGAAAAGTTGAACGGATAGTATATTATTATCAAGTTTGCAACTCCAATGAACTACCTAATGGAAAACTGAAAGCACTATGAAAAGTGCTATGAAAAATTAAAGAGCTTTAGAGTGTTGCAAACGCTGAAAGAGATTATATAATAACAATATTATAAAGGTGTATGATGATAGTTTTTTTATTCATGATTGGCTTACGTTTGACCTGGGGATTTCCGCAGGTTAAAAAAAGCATTGACTCAGGTAGAGAATAAAATTCCACTCCATAGCTATTTATATACTCGTAAGTATGATATTTCATTTTGCTAACATTTAAGTAGTAGTCTAGTGGTAGAGCGTTCGATTGGTACGTTGGTAGTCAGAGATTCAATTCCCGCTAAGGGACCTTACCATGAGCTGTTAATAGCGATTCATAAATGCGATGCAGTTCAAGTCGTGAAGAGAGAGAAAGATATGCACTGTATATAGTACCATCTCTCTCTCCAAGAGCTCATGGTAAGGCCCCAGTATCTATTTGTAATGGTTACATTTTGTGTCTTTTTATACCACTAACCTAGGTGGCTAACAAGCGTGCAGGTGATTGGAAGTGGTCACCGCGGCCTATGGGCGTGAGCGACACTTACCAGGGGCATCACACTCGCGCTGCCGACCGAGGAGGAGGGAATTGGGAGGGATTGGAGGGGGAGAATGGGAGGGGGAGGGGTAGAGAGAGTTTATGTGCTGACAACGTAGGAGACTTTGGTCTCCATGTTGACAGCATAGAATCCCTTCAGTGACTTTATAAATTGGTCAGGTCATGACTCCACCTCGCCTAACGGTAAGCTAAAATTTACAGTTGATTATGCCTATATGAATATTTCTTGTCTATTTCATTATGAAATGAAGTAATGACGGCTCTAGCCGAAACTTGGTACAGATTAAAGTCTGGAATAATACATATTAATAAGCTACTGTTTATCTCTGGAATAGTTTCTCATGGGTCGCAAAACGACTCCTCGCACCTTGCCCGTATGTATTTTGCCCGTTCCCGCAGAAAAGGACATAAAACTACACGCGGGTGAGGCCGCGGGTAAAAGTTAGTCATTTTATAAAAACTATGAAATAAAAACAGTCTGCGTGTATACAGAGTGCTGGATTTTATAATAAAAAACGGGCCAAGTTGAGAGTAAGCAGACAGTGATAGTTAAGTGCTTAATGTATCCGTAGAGAGGCAGTCCCGTAGCTTGGAAATTGAAATTGCTTAAGGTATGGTCCTAT
This sequence comes from Lithosia quadra, assembly GCA_963576445.1. Lineage (NCBI taxonomy): Eukaryota > Metazoa > Arthropoda > Insecta > Lepidoptera > Erebidae > Lithosia > Lithosia quadra. Next base: position 3,493,368 of record OY754899.1, on the reverse strand, counting down.
TAACAGTTACTTTTACGGTTAATTAATACTAGCGGTCTGGAACTAAATTCCAGGTCTCCAATAAAATATATACCCTATGCTACTCACAAATGACGTGGCTTTCTATTGGTAAAATAATTTTTTAAATCGGTTCAGTACCTACATCCAGAGATTACCCCCTACAACCTTACAAATTCACAAACTCACAAACTTTACCTCTTTTTAATAATTTATATGGTAATATAGTATAAGTATAGTATATATATAGTAAAAGTATAGAAGTATAGTTTAATTTTGAAAGTGTCTCTTAATTTAACTGATACGTTAGACTAGTGGTTGACCAATTAGTATTAGGGTTAACGGGATATTTACAAGTGGCATATATTATGTGTTATTTCACAGTTTATATAATCTATCCTTGTATCAAAATTTCAGCGTGATTGAGTACCTAACAGACATCCAAACATCTTCAAAAACTTTCACATTGAAAAGTATGTACACGCATAACTTTTGAACGACGGCACCAAATTTGATAATTATTTTTATTGTGTGTTTGTTATTGTCAGAACAAGAATTTTAAGAAATATATTTTTTTTTAAAGTTCACAAGTATGGCGTTATAGTTACACTGCGGTGAAACCAAGGTGTGCAGTTAGTTTCTAATATAACACTCCACTAGTGACTTCAGTTACAAATATTTCTTTCTTAAAAAGAAACAATATTTTCAATCGCTAAGTCGCGGTTATGAAACCCACCCTTAAGCAAAGTCTGCTTTATGAGAGTTATTCAGTTTTAATATTTTGCCAGCGAAATAAGCTCTAATGGTGAACGGTTATGGTAAAAACCTTTCATTAGAATGTTTAACCGTTTCTCTGTTATTCTCTGATTCTAATACCGTGTTGGAGAATATAGGAAATCATAAAAATGTTAGTAAGTTCAGTTGATTAAAGAAACAAAAGAGTAGCGTTGATTTAGAATCATGGATACCCGGTATCCATGCGTCCCTTTTTTATTCATGATTTTAACCTCTATCCCACCTGATGGTAAGTGATGATGTGGTCTACGATGAATCACGCTTGCCTAGATGGAACCTATTCACTCGTGACTTGAATACTCCCAGGTGATAGCTTTCCGAAAACACACTTACACATAGAAAAAATAGCCAGTAGGCTAAGTTCGGCTTCCTTCGCCGTAAAAAAGATTAGGACTTTAACAGACGTGGACACGGCAAGAACTGTCTATTTCAGCTATTTTCATAGCATCATGAGCTACGGAATTCTCCTTTGGGGTAATTCCGCAGACTTAAACACGATCTTTGTTTTGCAAAAGCGGGCTGTGCGTGCTATTTATAACTTGGGCCCAAGAGTCTCCCTCCGAGAAAAATTCAAAGAAATAGACATTCTTACTGTAGTCTCACAATATGTATTTGAAAATCTCATGTATGTGCGGAAAAATATTTCACAATTTCCAAGACTTTGTGATAGGCACAATATAAATACCAGGCACAAAAACAATCTTGTAGCCTGTGATAGTAGGCTCCAAAAAATCAGTAATTCTTTTCGGGGTAACTGTATACGCTTTTTCAACAAACTCCCAAGCGAAATTAGAGATTTACATGTAAGTAAATTTAAAAATGTTGTTAAAAGAAAACTCTCCCAAAAAGTTTATTATAAAATTCAAGATTATTTAGATGATAAAGAAGCTTGGAAATGAACTGTTCACTCAACTATGTTACTCGAAATAACATTGTATCTAGACTAAGGCAATTGTTGTAAATAGACCAAAAAAAAAAACAGCCCGCTGAGTTTCTTGCCGGAGTCTTCTCAGGTCTGGGCCGCGTTTCGAACCGGTGGTCCATTTACTTCTAGTTTTAAATATTTATAATTTGACGTTTTGTAAGTGCCGCTTAAAATGGTCTATACAGAATAAATGATTTTTGACTTTTGACTTTGACTTTGACTTTGACAGACTCCGGCAAGGAATTCCACTTTTTAGCTGTACGCACGATGAACGTGTCGGCAAAGTGGAGAGCAGGCAAGGGACAGATAAGTCTGTGGTAATTTCCGCACGAAAAAAAGGTAGACCGTGTGTTTTTCCGCTACAAAAGTTATACGAAAAAAATTACAGATTTGAAAGAAATTAGGTATCAACATAGGTTATCTATGTCCTCGATCAACAAAAAGAAAGTTAGTAGATTATGCCTACGAATCAGTTTCGTTAGACTGCAGTTGTGAACTTGTGAAGGTATTTAGATAATTTAAATATCTTCAAAACTTCAATAATTAAATAACCGTAATACTTCAATGACTCACTAAGTTCACTATACTTGACGCAATTAGTATGCTAACTTTTCTTATAGATTTAGAACGGAAAAAGAGAACATTCAGAACGGGAATTGAACCTGTGACCAGTCTCTTACAGAGTAGGGGGTGGGGTGAACATCGCGCCACTTCGCCGACGATGGGTGTAGGGTGACAGGCGACCGTCCTGTCACCCAAGCGTCCGCGCGTAGCGAATCAGTTCACCCCCCGCCTGCTCCCCACTATGCCCTCTGCTAGTCAAAGGTTTAATGACAGTCTGTACAGAAAGCGCGTGAAGTATGTAAGGCAGGCGGTCTGTTGTCTCTACCTATCCCGAAGGGAAAGAGGCGTGAGCATGTGTATGTATGTATTTTCTACTAAAATTAAATAATGAATGTCTGTAGCACTTTCCCGCAAAAAAACTTGGATTGGCCTGTATACAGAGACAGATTATAGACTACTTTTAATCCCAGGAATAGTTTCCTGTGGGTCATGGGAATGGAATCAGAATTTCACGCGAGTGGAGCCACGGACATCAGCTAATATCTATATAAATCTAGGCAAGTACAAATTAAACACTCATACCTTACTTATCACATAATACCAAATAAACAAGAAATGACTGATAAGATACATTCAAACAATATTAGTAAGTAATTGAACTCAATGCCTAGATTTTTGTAATTTTGCGTACTAACATGAATGAAAATAATTCGGTCAGGAGATAAAAAAAACATTTATCAACCACCTTCGTTTACAAAATATTAAAGGTAGACGAACAGTGGCTGAAGAAAGCAGACGTCTTCGAAAAGAAATTATCAAATTATCAACAATAATTATATTAAATTTAAATACTTTGTTTATTATTGGTATGTATCTATATCTTTACAAATTAACTGTGTCTCTATTTTATGCCCGAATAATTTGAAGAAGTCAATCTGACACGAAAGAAGAAGCTGTGTTTGTACAGTCAGCGACAAAGGTCTATGATCATTTTCAGATTTTGAACACTAGTTTTCAGCAAAGTAACTTATAGTAACATACAAACATTACGCAGCATACCTTTTGCCACTGATTGTACATGAAGATATTTTCACATTCTAGAACCCATAACACATGTAATTTTAGCCATGCTTGTTTTGAGATAACTAGTATAATTTTGTAAAATGTCTATTTTTTTCAGATTAGGCAAACTTTGTTGACTTTTGGACAAACTTTTTGCCAAGACAATGTCGATTCTAACGACCTGTATCCTGCTTACCGTTTGGATCAACGAGATACCGAAGACAGTAGAAGCTAGTTTCGTAAACAGAGAACAGTTTAGTTCTAGAAATGAGCTGAATTGTAAGTACTTATTTCGCCTAATGCTAGTTCTTGCTGAAAAAATATTACTCGTAAAATAAGAAATTGCTTAACTATACTCAACACAAAATAAAAGGCCCGTTTTGACGTTTATCCTCGTGGCGTAACTAGTTATGTACCTATATGATTCGGTATTCGATACTCACGGTGAATCGAATCCAGTTTGCATGGGGATTTAATCGATTTGAATATGTATGTAAACTGCATTGGATTAAAGTTCTGATTAGAAAAATTAGTTTAACCTTTGATTTTGTAGGTATTTTTTTTACAATAATATTCACTCAATCACAAAACAACAAGAATAATGAAATCAGTCTTCAGAATCTAAACAAAGTATTAAAATAAATAAAAATAAAAGTGCGCGAATGGCTTGAAAAAAAAATCTCACTCGATATTTTCTTTCCTTAAAACTGATTATTAATAGTCTGTGGACTACATGAAAAAATTGTTATGGACAGCACTTAGCCGAGTGGGCGGTACCTGTCAATGAAAAATGTAGTTACCTTTAGAACATTTCAATTGATAAAAAAATAAGAACTTCATGGGCACGAACTGTCAAAGTGGGCCTTTTATTTTGTGACAACTATAAACTGGCACTTTTCATTATTGCAAGCTTTGACTTGGTCTGTTATATTATATGTTGTTTGACGGCCTCTGTGGCGTAGCGGTATTGCATTCGACTGCTACCACAGGAGGCGCGAGATCGATTCCCGCTCAGTACAAACCTGTCTGGGTGTTTCTATGTATACGTACGTATTTCCAAAAAAAAAGTACCTATATAAGTAAAATGTTTATCCGCATTCTAGAACCCATAACACAAGCTAAACCATGCTTACTTTTGGTCTAGAGAGCGCTGTGTAGAATTTCGTAGAATATTTGATATTTATTTATTTATGTTAATTTTATTTATCGACGATAAAAGAAAATTGTCAACATACATTGATTCAATATTGGCAATATTGTACACAGGGTACATAACCAGAGAAATGTGGCAGGCGAAAAAGTACACTCCCATAAAGATGTCGGATGGTTACCTGCCTCCAAAACTTGTTATTGTTGCTCACACAGTTAGCCCAAAATGCAACTCGCTCGCTGCTTGCTCGGATCAAATGAGAAAACTACAAAATTTACAAGATTACGATATTCCGTAAGTATTTTAAGTACCTATTTATTCACAGATTAACATTAAAAGACAGTAGGTAGAAGTAGAAGATATCTAAGTAAAAATACAAAGAAACCGTTGTCACTAAAAAAAAAATTAACATTAATTTCTAGCAATTGGATTTTTTAATTTAATTTAATTTATTATTGCAAAAATTAAGTTTTTTTTATATTTTAAAAATATAAGATTACCTACTTTAAACTTTAAAAATATAAGAAAAACTTGATAAGTACCTATATATGTAGGTATAAAATATTAACCCCTTGAAAGGGTATAACTAAACTTAACTTTTTGGCGATGCAACCCCGCTTCCTTGCTACTTACACTTGTATTTTTTGTTATGTGGTTTTACTTTATCAAAAAACTTTAATATACCGATAACTGGACCAAATTGAAAATGGAACCACACGGGTAGCATCTCAGCTTTCAAATAAAAAAAAGAATCATCAAAATCGGTCGGGAGTCACCATTACATACCGATAATGCTACAATGGTGGCCCTCAACTTGACAGCCTTATCAAAATGACTTTTCACGACTCGCTTAAAGAACTCGGGACTGTAGGAGGAAACAAACACGTGCGCTAGTAAAGATTTCCAAGCCTTTATGGTGCGGTGAAGAAAAGAGGCAACGTTCATATACGTTGCTCTGCCTGAGTCTGTGTTTCCGGAAGCTATAACCTGGGAGTATTTAAGTGTAGTGTTACTTCTAGGTAAACGTGCTCCAACGAATATCACATCATCACTTACTAACAGGTGAGATAGTGGTCAAACGCGAGCATAACCAATTAAAAAAACTGTTCTTGTGAGTACTTCAAGGGTAGCACTTACAGACTGTACTCCGTAACACTCCTTCAACCTAGCGTTAATCCCAGTCGTATCCAAATCTTTCAGCTCGGAGTCTGGGGTCCGCTTTACCAGTCTTAACTGCAGATTTGGATGGACCTCGACATCTTCTGTGAAGCGCCTGCCATCTGACCTTTACAACCCAATGGTGACATTAGTCGATATCGAAGCATTGTAATTAGACCGTTGTTGTTGGGCTTTTTAGGGCTCCAACTACCCGTAACGACTGCCATAGCGTGCCGTTAACGTGCTCTCCGAGGCACGACCAGACCAATGCAAATACCCATATTCATGCATACAAATATTTGCACTGAGCGGGGATCGAAACCGCGCCTCCTGCGCAGCGGCCGTACTCCGTAACACTAACTGTCACTCAATATCCTATTGTTTTTTAATTTTAGGTACAACTTTTTAATCGGCAACGATGGAAGAGTATACGAAGGACGTGGTTGGAACACAGTCGGAGCACACTCGTATGGTTACAACGCCTGTACAATTGGCTTGGCATTTGTTGGTAAGTTATATGACTTCAAATAATGTTTGGAATTATAATGGACTTTCAGTCCTTTTTTTCGTGCGGAAATCCCCACGGATACCCTCCCTCCGCACACTGTCTCGTCACAATTTGGGACGCCCTAGAAAGGATATCACAGAGACCCCGACTGGTCTTGCGCCAACTCAAGCGCTCCGACGTGTTGTTGGGGTTCTAAATACCCAAACCACCATTAAAAGTATAGATTCATATACAAATTTATTGCTACAGGAGATTATACAGAAGACAAAGTGACAATGCTCCAACAATTGAGAGCTCAAATGCTATTTGCACAAGGAGTCAATCTTGGATACCTTCACCCCGGCTTCCATGTGCTTGGACACAAAGATGTACGGCCAACAATAAGCCCTGGATCCAACCTTTACGACGTCATTCGTAAGTGGTCTAGGTATGATCATGAAAACCGATACAAAGACCGCACTTGCAGCCAAATATATGGACTAGATAAGAATTGAGTGCTCTAGATACTCGTACCTATAATTTCTATTTTCGTCGCCATAAAATTATAAATTTATTATTTCAAATGTTTGTACCTAGTTTGTAAGAAAAAAGATTGTGATTTTTAGCATTATTTAGTTAAGATTTTTTTACAATTTAATAAATAATACCTTTTATTAATTTCTTATGCTCTTTTTTATGGGACTAATCCCACCCTCATTCCCTCTGCTATAACTCCTATTCACCAGAATCAAAAGTGACCTACGAACACACCGAAAAATGATACTAACGATGTCTCAGAAAAAGGTTTTTAACCCACATCGAAAATACCCAGAAGTAAATTGGAGTAGTTAATAGAATAAATCCACTTCCCTCATTAGCAAAACAGAAGACAATAATATATAATACACAACCACAGACGCTATACAATAGAAAACCACGTATATTCTCTTAGGTCTTTTGAAAAAGCGCCTTCGAACAACATAACACATAGACATCAGTCACAGACGCTTATTTTGGAACGGTCGAAATTTCACCCAACTGAGACATCATCTCTACTCTACGATACGTAAGGAATAGAATGAAATATAGGGGAAATAAGGATAAAAATAGATACACCAGCTAATAGATGAGTTGGCTTAGGCCCGGCTTAAAGGTGAGTTAGCTTGGGCCCGCTTCAAAGTCAAAGTCAAAGTCAAAGTCAAAAATCATTTCTGTATAGTCCATTTTAAGCGGCACTTACAAAACGTCAAAATTATAAATATTTAAAACTAGAAGCAAATGGACCACCGGTTCGAAACGCGGCCCAGACCTGAGAAGACTCCGGCAAGAAACTCAGCGGGCTGTTTTTTTTGGTCTATTTACAACAATTGCCTTAGTCGAAAAGGTAAGTTGGCTTACATGGCAGGCACATTCTTCCCTTTCAAGACATGAGAACTGTTATTCTGTACTAACTGTATAAAATAATTAGGTACCCGTGAAAACACTTACACTTAAAGTGTTACTAAAATTACAGGCTCCTGTTATATTTTGAGCATACGGTGCGTGAAATTTATGCTGCGGTAACTGATTATACACATTTGGACCTACTTATGCAACATCAAATCAAGCCACATAATTATAGTTTTGATAAAAAGAGAAAAAGCAAGAATGATACGTAATTACTTCCTTTTTATTACTTACTTTTAAAATATTATTTATTGCAATATTTTTTTTAGATTTTCATATTACCTGAAAGCATGAATTTCTGAAAGGCGTGCCAAAATCTAAAGTAATTTGTATACTGTGAAACATTTGGAAACAGTTACTTATTAGTTCTAGACAACTGTTATTATGTGGATTGATAACTGTATAGTAGAATTTTCGCTTCTGTTAAAATTGTCTGACCATTTTGATTTTGACAGAGTCGATAGAAGGCGCATTTTTAAGAATTTCTGTATGACTTATCTCAAATTTGGCATGCGTGTGGAGTGGTTCCATGTTGCGTAATACGTCCAGTTGTTTACTGACTACGAGTAGTCATTAGTGTTTAGTGTAGACGCGATGTACATAATACGTAAATTATAACGTGACACCTAAATATAGTATTTAGTCGATTCATTAAGGTATGCTGCAACAGTACTGTAGCAGTATTGATAGTACCCTATCCTACTAATACTAAAGAGGCGGAAGTATGTAGGTAAGAAAATATGGATATCTGGATGTCTAGATGTAGGTATATTTGTTGCTCTTTCACGCAATAACGGCTGAATGGATCTGGCTGAAATACAGGTACAGAAATAGATTATCATGACATAACATAACATAAACTCACGCCTATATCCCCGAAGGGGTAGGCAGAAGTGCTAGCACCCACATTTCGCCAGTTTATGTTTAGGTCCCAATGTAATAGGTGGCGAGCCTATTGCCATTAACCGGGCACTTATAAACCTGCGATAAATACACACATTACTTCAAAAAGCATCGAAATAGACTATAGTATGGAATAACACATAGGCTACTTTTTATCCCAGGAATAGGTTCCCGTGGGTAGCGGTAGCAGGCTCAGAATTTCACCCGAGCGGAGCCGCAGGTAATAGCTAGTTAAGTATAAAGGAATTATTTTGTAAGCTTATTACAAGCATGTAAGTAAGTTGTCCTTTAAACTTTGTGAACTGTTTTTGAACCATTTGTTTTGGCCGTGATTTTTTTCACCACAAGTTATCGTACAATAACAAATTATTGTTGTATGACATAATTATGACCTATGATAAACCTGTTGATAGTGATAACTTTAACTAAAACTATATCCACTGTTAGTCGTAGTATAAATGACGACAGTCGTTTCTAACGAGAATCTACACAAACAGCTTTTATAATTTGAGGTGTTCCGAGGTGATTTTCTTATTGAGATGGTGTTTTCTTTTATACTCTCGTCTTGAAGTATATCAGAGACAATTTGAAAGTGGTATTAGAGATAAAGATTTATAACGATGGTTTTTATAACGATCTGAATATATAAATAGATGATCTGAAGCTGACTTTTTTTTATTTGCACAACGTTAACCGGTATTATAGTACAGTATAGAATTTCAATCAGTTGTGTCGTTTGAATAAAGCGATAGTGAACTGTGGTGTTGATAAGATGTTGGTCTTTACGCCATTTATTTTGCTCATCATTTTTTCGTCTAACACATTCAGAAAAGTGGACGCTAATTATACAGAAATTGACACAATAAATCCAGATAACGATTGTGAGTATTAAATCATTATATTTTAAGTTAGTCTGTCTCAACTGTCGGGTGCGGGCCGGAACCTCCACATGGTGCACCTGGGCAACGGAGGCGAGCAGCGCCTCCCACTCGCCATGGGAGACGCTGCTGCCTGCAGTCAATCCGGCCACTCTAGAGGGCTGCTCCGAGGCTCTCCTCGTTGCTGTGATTTCCAGTCAGCTATCTGAAATGTTTAGTTCCTAGCAGTCACTACTAGTATTATAACTCAATGAAATGACGTCACCTATTGGAATTGTCAGAATAATCTTTCATAGTGTGAATCGGACTTGGTCAAATGTCGTCCGTTATCTATACATATAATAAAATGGTAGGAAAGTCAAAACTGTACATTGAATATTTTTTTAAAAGAATACTTGGGGTGTGATCTACAGTCGATACCGAAGCCAAAAATATAGTTTTTAGAATTTTTGTCTGTTTGTCTGTTTGTCTGTATGTATGTCCGGGATAAACTCAAAAAGTACTGCATGGATTTACTTCAAATTTGGCAAGAATATTATTAGGAAGTCGGGTCAACACATAGGCTACTTATTATCACGCTAACACCTACGGGGAACGAGCAGTGAACCTTTATATCTTCAACGGATTCTGTAACAACGTGTAATCTAAACACGCATATTTGAATGTTGTCATTATGTTAACCAGGCTATAAACTAGCTTCACATTATAAGTAACTTGACCGATAAAATATACAATAAAAACAAACTTAATTTTGCGGTTCGCTCCCTAGCCCCGATTACTGCGCCAACCGCAAATAATAAGTTTGTCGTAGGTTACGTCAATAAAACTGATGAGAGGTAAATTCTGTACATTGAAATATTTACAAAGTAATTATTTGGGGATGATTGGTGATCAATACCAATGGTAAAAATGCAATCAGTAATTTTTTGTCTTTCTGTCTGTCTGTCTATCTGTGCACGCTTGGATAAAAAACTACTGGAGGGATTTTGATTAAACTCGGTTCGATTTATAGTTCATACTTCTGGACAATGAAATTAACATTGGTACTGTCCGGCCAGATTCGAACTCGATACCTCTGAGTAGAGGCCACGTACTTATCCATTCAGCTACCATCACTTATAGGACAATCTATAGGCTACTTTTTATATAAAGCCGGGGTGTGAGGGAAATGCTCTAATAGGCCCGCTTTTTTTCCGTGCGGAAATCCTCATGGATACCCACCCCGCGGGTCCGCACTTTGCACCATCGCTGCGATCAACATCGGCAGTGTGAGCCACCCCGAGGGCTGCCTGGAGGGCCTGTCTCGGCATCTCCCACGCCGGACACTCGGCCAGCGTGTGCAGCCCTGAGTCGTCGCCCGCATCGCAGTGATGGCACTCGGGCGTCGGCTCCTTCCGAATCAGACACAAATGATCTCCGAAGCACCCCTTACCAGAGATCACCTGCGTCAGCCGGTACGAGAGGCCCCCGTGAGGCCTCCATGACGGATCTTACCGCCGCTATAACGGCGTGCTCCGCGCTTGGCTTTTTTATAGTCGATAGGCTCGCGTTTGCCCAAGTCGGTCCTTCCACTCCACCACGGTATCCTGGCGGAACTGGGCGTGGACGGCCTCAATTACTCACCTTTTCCTCCTCCTTTCGCCACCAATATAGGCATAACGCGCTGCGGCGCTCCCAATGTATGTACATACACCTGTTACGGCTATTCAGGGCCTCCGCCCAGATCGGGCACGCCACCGTACAGGGCCATGGACTGCACGATCCCCACGTAGAGCCTCCTGCCGGAGTCATCCGAACCCCTCATGTTGGGCAACAGCCGCGCCAGAGCATTGGGCCCCTTACACCCTAGCGTCAGAAGACCCTAGATGGCGCGCGGCGTGCGGTTTTAGTCAGTAAGAGTCCGACATAACCTGCCCCGCTGGCCGCAGTGTAGGTATTCATAAGGATTTCCGTACGGAAAAAAAGGCTATTTTTATATAAGCTGATACCCGCGACTCCGCCCGCGCGTCAGGGTTTAAGGGAGGTCATCATTTTTTGGTTATATCTCCAGTTCTACTTGGCCAATTACAACCAAACATAGGATAAATTTTAAGTCTAAGCAAGACCTTTCTAATAAAAAAAACCTCATCAAAATACGTTTAGTAGTTTTTACGTCCATCGCGATTATCGGCTTTTGATGGGGTCTTTTTATTAGAAAGGTTTTGGTTAGACGAGTGGAGACCAGTGGAGTGAAGAGTAGAGTGGAGAGTGGAGAGTGGAGGAGTGAGTGGAGTGGAGAGCTGTTTTATTAAAATAGACTTGGTGGCGATACCGACCTCCACGCGGGCGAAGCCGCGGGCGGAAGCTAGTCATAAATAAGTGTTCCGTGTCTATCGACTAACAAACAAAATGAAATAAATAAATCACTACCTACATACCATAAAAGTAAGAGAATGCTAGACGCATCCGTCGAGGTCGATGGTCCGATTCACACTATGAAAGTTAAATAATATTGAAATAATACTGCTTTAAGAGTTTGTGGTAAGGCTTTAATAATAACTACGTAATGATGTTTATCCTTAATACATATTCAATACTAAACATTAATCTCTTGTACACAGGGTTTGTAAACAGGGAGACGTGGCAGGCGAGAGAATACAATAGCACAGAGAGAACGAACACCTACAAGCCTTTACGTCTCGTAATCGTTCTCGATGTAATCACTTCTTATTGCAATAGAGTTTTTACTTGTGCCGCTGAAATTAAACATTTACAGTCCTATTATATTAGCAATTTTGATTATGATATCCGGTAAGTATTTTAGTTTCCTTCTTCCTTCAATCCCGGGTTCTTTAAGCGGGGCGTGAAAAGGCATCTGTCTAGGCCGTCAAGGTAGGGACCGCCGTTATGGGACGAATGGTGTCTGAAATGGCGGCCCGTACCCTCTGGACTTTGCCCTTGCTTCTTACCATCCAGCGGGGTTAAGTCAATAGACGGACTGAATATAAAAAAAAAGTGTAAAAAGTCAAAATTACTTTAGTCATCTTAGGTATTTGTGAGATGCTGTCATTCTTTTTAGAGGGGTTCATAATGTTTTTAACATTTTGAAGGGGGTAATAAGGGTTCTTGAGTTGTTCGTGGGGTACGTTAGGGTTCTTGACATTTGGAGGAAGGAGGGAGATTTTTAAGGCGTTATTGAGAATTTTTGAGTTTTTTATATATGGGTATTGAAGGTCATGAGTTTTTCAGAGCTTTTCTGATCTTTATTAAGATTTTTGCCATTTTGAAGGATTACTGAGGGTTTCTAATATTTTGTTGGTAATTGTATCGTTCACTTCGTCAGTGCCACTGGAATGCCATGTTTCTTCATTATATTTTAATACTTAGATCACTAAAACAGTCTGATTTTAAGTATCAAAATATTATGATCAAATGTGGGTACTCTTATGCCAATTAGATTACTATGGCCTATGTGCAACACTAAGGTTATCACACTCGTGCTGCCAACCCTGTAGAGGCCTTTTAATGCCCTTCTTGAAGATTGTTTTCTTACAAGTTTACTATACTCGTATATTAGTTTAGACATACAACTCAGGCATCGGCTTTGTATCATTGTCATGCGTGTATACCAATTGTGAGAGAATTAAATAAATATTATTATTTATTATTACATATTTTCACTGTTTAAATAACTATGTCATTGTGTTTATATTTCAGATTTAACTTTCTCATTGGTAACGATGGAAGAGTATACGAAGGCCGTGGTTGGAATAAAGTCGGAGCATATAGTATTGGATATAATGACTGTTCAATTGGATTAGCATTTATGGGCAAGTAGTCAAGTTTGGTAATATTCTACTTTGAGTGAAACCGCTACAAAATTTTATGTAAATTTTATATAACATTCAATTTAGTCGTATGTTATGCGAATCTCGTATCAACGGGGGTAAATTTCCATGCATCTAGGCGTTTATTATTGAGACCATATTATTATAATATTATTTATGAATATACCTAATGCTATGGCTATAATATTTATAGTCAGATTTATAAGCCAATTCACCTATTGCCAGTAAAAAAAAATCTATGTAAATTCAATTCAAAACCACTTTTTTCTAATCGTCATTGTTTTTTTTTAAATATTTATCAACAAGAACAAAGAAACAGAAAGAACAAAGGATTAAAGGAATACCTAATAAATTTATTTCCATATCAATACCACATATAACGTATGATGGGATTCTATGGGGGAAATCCCTCTAGTCTGGCCAACCACAGTATTACTTGCGCTATAGATATGACAATAAGTAGGAACCCCCTGTTTATAACCTAAATACTGGACATAACCGCTGAATGTTTAAGAATGTCGGTACAATATGGTGATTGCGGATTATGTAGAAACAATAATCTTGTATTATAATCTGTTACTATTAGACCTGCATTAATGAAGATCATATACCTCATTTTGAATTTCAATTCACTACATAAGTACTGGGTGTCAATTCTGTTGTGCATTTTCACTAAACTAACTAAAATTTTTAAATGTCATGTTGACTTTAAAGCCAATTTAAACTTAGTTTTGCAAAAACTATCAAATGCAGGCCGTAGTAATATATATTATATTAATATATTTATGGTATCAAAAAAGTTCTAAAATAAGTAAAACGGGATAAAATATCGAAATTTAAATTTAGAGATTTTAGTTAAGTAGGTACACAACACAACAAATGGGTAGGTAGATATTATAGTTCAACTTATTTTTTTTTTAAATTACAGGTGATTACAGTCCCTATGGATCACTTCGTTCATCCGCAACGGTAACTGAACTCCAACAACAGAGAGCTCGTATGCTTTTTGAAGAAGGCGTCAAATTGGGATACCTCCATCCCAAGTTTCACGTACTTGGCGCCAGAGATCTACGACAACCACATGAAGTATACAGTCCAGGTTCGGATCTGTACAATGTCATTAGAACATGGTCAAATTACGACCATGAAAACCGGTACAAGAATCGAACCTGCGACCAGATACAGGAGCTATTCAAGGAGTGAAATATCAGCAAAGTAATTCCAACCATCTCTTATTCTTTAGACTTTAAAAGAAGGTTCACTGTTTGATTTGTATGTTTGTTTATTTACGATTATCTCGCGTTTGGTTGTACTGATTTCAATGCAGTTTTCAGAAGAATATTTTTTATTGTTTGGATAATGTTTTAGTACACTTAACTGACTATAAATATAGAAATTTGTCCTCAGATGTAGTTTTTCATTTATTTCAACTCTCTTACTATAAGTGCGTTTCCAGGACTAAAGATGATCTGCCAGCATCCTTTATTCTTATTTATCGGCATCCTCTTCTAAGAGTATCAGCAATAATAAACGACCTCTTTGTAGCGGTTCGATACCCGTTCAGTGTAAATATTTGTATGCATGAATATGCATGTATTTGCTTTGATCTGGGTGATTCTATGAATCATAATAGTCAAAATTTACAAAAGAAAATGTATCTAAGTATGTTTATTCGCATACTTAACCCATAACACAAATTGGTTAAACTATTTAGGAATATTAGGTCAAGATGGAGCTTCGTAGAATACTTTTGAAAGAAATTAAATGAAAATAAATTTTGTTTTTGACCTTTAAAAATGATACATTTAAGTATTTACAACTTTTTAAAGTAAATTTTCTCAACCTCTAAAAATATCATCGA
Organism: Lithosia quadra; assembly: GCA_963576445.1. Taxonomy (NCBI): domain Eukaryota; kingdom Metazoa; phylum Arthropoda; class Insecta; order Lepidoptera; family Erebidae; genus Lithosia; species Lithosia quadra. Next base: position 3,478,315 of record OY754899.1, on the reverse strand, counting down.
GAAAATTTTCGTTCAGCCTACTACAGCTAGAAAGAGAAAAAGCAGTTGTTACATTTCTCGCTACTTAAATTTAGCAGAAATATTTGTAACTATTGATGTCAATATTACTAAAGCAACTTTGTAGGTAACTTACCCTGATAAGTATATCAGTATTGAAAACAAATGAACATACAACATGTAAATTAGATTAGCGAAACGTGCTCACATAGAGGCGATTGTAATTATTACAATCGAAAACACATGCTTAGGTATAAAAATGTTATTTACTTCATTACCAAAATAGCATTTTCTCGCTAATATTTACACAATAATTATAGTATTATCACCGGACATAACAGCCCTGATAAACTTAATAAAAATGTTGAATATTTGCGATGTGTAAAAATAAATCGTATGTCTAACTAATGGAATTTAATATAACTAAACCACTGATGGATGACTAATTAGAGGATATTATTATGAAATACAAAACGTTTACAAAAGGCTTATTGCAGCCGTCATATGTAAAACTCGGAAGTGTCGGGACGGTCCGCAGACAGCAAAGTCAGACGTCTCTGACCGTAACACGTCCGGTGTTTACATAGCGGTAGTGTTTACAGTGCAATCAAAATTGACAGTTTATGATCGAACTTAAACAATGTGAGTACTTTTAAAATATTAATTTTACATTTTATAATTTTCATTTTTTATTTAATTCGTTAAAATTATTATATTGTATTATTAAATAATTACGTGTTATAATTAATTAAAACGTCATTATGATTGATGACTGGACTTATTTTGGTTGGTGAGTATTTTGAATTATTTTTGTTTACATATTATTTTAATTAAAATGTTAATAAAGTGAATAGAAATTAACATTTTTTTTATAATAGTCACTATACTAGCATTTTGTTAACACTATAATTGGTAGTGGATTCATTTTGATAGAAGACTAGCATTTCACTAAAATTATATAGATACATATACTCACGCTTTTTCCTCCGAGGTAGGCAGAGATATTCAGCCCCCCATTTGCTTCTATCCCTGCAATTATTAATTATAATTATCAATTGATGTATTTAAGCAAATAAATAATTATCTTATCTCATTAAATCAATATCATAACAGTAGTGCTTTCATTCAATAATTGAAGCCCAATTTAGCCCTCCTATGTTTTGCTTGTACTTTTTTGGACTTATTTTGACATTTATGGAAGCAATTACCATCTGATACCCAACCATGAGAGGAAAGTCTACCCCAAAGCCTCATTAGATGTTCCTATATTATAGAGGAAAATAAATTAGCTTGTGTCCCGAAAATCTTGGTGGGGCCCTATATGCTACAATCACTATTTTTTTAGGTATCGGTAGCTTTGAGGTTAAAAAATTGCCTATACGATCGAGAGGTACCGGGTTTGAATTCCGGCCACTACACTACCGATGTAAACTTATCCCTAGCTTCACCCTATCAAAATATTATGATGAGACATATTTTTTTCGTACGGAAATCCCTACGAATACCACCCTTGCTGAGCCAGTTGGAGCGGTTATATTGGAATTGAACCGACTAAAACCACATGTCTCGAGTTTTCGAACACCCCAGGTGTCAGGTGACCAAGAGGGCATTTTCCTCGCTCTTCGGCTGAACTTGGGCTATCTAAGTCTTTGAGATGGCTCTTTTGGAATGCAATGTACTCTCCCGTTTATTCACCTCTGCCTACCATTTCTGGAATAACAGGCGTGACTATAGCGTATTTAATTAGCAATTATAATATCTGAAAATGTTATCTTAAATTGCTATTACGCTAAAATAATTTAAATATAACGGAATGCCAGTTATTACGTAATAACTTTCACAATTGGTCTTATGAACAATCTAAGCGGTTCATATTGTCAGTTTGTGTTGATATCACACATTGAAATAAAAGTATTTTAACGGGTTTTATCCTATCTAATCCATATTACGAATTATGGGCGTGTGAAGTTTGCGATTGGTGCCTGCATCTATGAAAAGGTATCTATCAAAAATTGAAAAAAAAAACCATCTTACCTGTTTATCAACCACATAACAATCAAGGTTTACAGAGCCAATTCTAGTAAAAAAATATGTTAAAAGTTTAGTAGGTATCAATCTAGTTTCAATCTCATATCAATCTCCTAAATGTCAAGAATACAAACAGACTGAGACTAAATTTTGAACTTTTTTTTACGAGAATTAGGCTCTGATTTAGATAGAGATTCTACTCTTCTCTTTAATTTTGTTTTTTTTTTTCAGACTTAACACTTTAGTACCCACTAGGACACAAGTGGACATTTGGAACCGATACAATGTCGGTTCGAACTATATTGATTTTTCTTATTATTTACTACAACGGGATACCAAGCAGCATGGCAGCTGATGATTGTAAGTATTATAATACTTTATAATTGTAATTATAGAAGCGCTTTGCTGACACGTTCATTGTGCGTACAGCTAAGGAGTGGAATTCCTTGCCGAAGTCTGTGTTTCCGGAAGGCTATAACCTGGGAGTATTCAAGTCACGAGTGAATAGGATTCTCCCGTCTTGCAGAAGGTGTAACAGGCATTCAATTCAATTTCAATTTCTTTATTTCTCAAAATAGTGTAACGTAATTACATCTTTTTGACGTCAAAAACTACTTAATACTAAGTTTACCACCGCTTCCTAGGCGCTAGTGGAGAAGAAACGGCGCAACAAACTCCACTGCTGCATTTTGAGACGTCAGGTTATACATAGATATCTTGAGACTAAATATGAACGAATTTCCTTTTTTGTCTCGTGTCAATATAAATAAAGGTATATAAAAAAAAAAGATATAATAAATTTTAACCGAAGTTAAACAATAAAATATTGAAAATGTCAAAATATACTAATGTCAAAAAATAGCAAAGAAGGTCGCGTGCCTACCACAATATCAATATATTGTAGTAGGCAATTGCCACAACTACAGCATTATGTAGTTGTAGCACTTTAGCATTCTAGGAGGGGCCTGCACCATGCTCAAGGCAGACATTTTTGTCTTCAAGGTAATCAACAGTCCTATTAAATGATCTCCGTCCTTCATGAGCGGTGGGTCAGAGGTTGAAGGGATGGGCTAGAAGAAGCAGGCCCGAGATAGTCGCGCCCGCCTTTTTCAATGCAAGACCCCCTGTACTTCATGTGAGACACCTGTTCTTGATAGGCAGTCAACGCCAGGCGGAATTCCTTTTTAGGGTATACTCGAGGTACCCTCTACTATAGGTATTATGGCGGAACACCGTGTGGTTTTAGTCGGTTCGATTCCAAAATAGTGACGTCATCGTTAGCTTCGGTGATTGTTTTGATGACGACTCGTGGGGGTTTCCACAAGAATCAAAATAACATTAATTTGTCTACTTTGTGTTACAAATAATGTCTCCATGGTTGGTGAGCTGTGTAGAGGTGAGTCAGCTAACTTATTGTTCTAATGGAACTATGTTTGCTGTAATTTATTTATTCACAATAGGTCAGAAAGAGTACAAATGGAAAACGCGTTTTATTTATTTTACATATATAATTATTGTTATTGTTAAAAAACCGCGGTAGCCTAGTGGTTTGGGTAATGGACTGTTGAGACGAGGTCTCGGGTTCGATCCCAGGTTCACTATGGCACACACCAATGACTTTTCGATGCTTTTCGAAGTTATGTGTGTATTTATCGCAGGTTTATTAGTGCCTCGGAGAGCACGTTAAGCCGTCGGTCCCGGTTGCCATACAAACATCTATGGCAGTCGTTACGGGTAGTTGGAGCCCTCAAAAGTCCAAACAGTCTAACTTGGAACTTCGATATCGCCATTGGTTGTGGAGGTCAGATGGCAGTCGCTCCACGTAAAATATCGAAGTTCAGCCGCATCACAGTTAGACTGGAAAGCCGACCCCAACTGAGTTGGGAAAAGGTTCAGAGAATGAATGAATTATTGTTATTTTTCCTTATTTAATTTGAAGAGGACATAGAGACTCCGTTTTAACAACACGTACGTGTAATTTTGATCTGTGTGTGTGTTATGCGTGCGCACGCGCGTGTGTGTGCGTGTGTGTGTGTGTATGTGTGTGTGCGTGTGTGTGTGTGTATGTGTGTGTGCGTGTGTGTGTGTGCGCGTGTGTGTGCGTGTGCGTGTGTGTGTGCGTGTGTGTGTGTGTGTGTGTACGTGTGTGTGTGTGTGTGTGTGTGTGTGTGTGTGTAAGTAAAGTTAAACGCGTATTTACGTTAGTTAATATTAAATTCTTGTACACAGGGTTTATGACAAGACAGCAGTGGCAGGCAAGAAACTATACAGACAGAGCTGATGCTTACAAGCCCTTGCGACTCGTGATAGTGACTCACACAGCGACTGAAGAGTGCACGGTCGCCACTTGCTCCTCCGAAATGAGATTATTGCAATCACACTATCTCGATTCTTATGATTACGATATTCCGTAAGTACTTCAGTCTATTTCAGGCAGACAAGCTCACGGCCCACCTGATGGAAAGCGGTTACCGTGGCCTATGGACGTGTGCAACACCAGGGGGGTCACACTCGCGCTGCCGACGCTGTAAAAACCTTCTAATGCCCGTCAGTTAGGCTAAAATGACTACTTTAGGTTTAACAGATAGTGACTGCACATCAATTCTGTAATAATTTTCATTATAATAATTAATTCAATAACACCAATCCGAAAACCGCATACGAGTTTGTGGTGTATAACATCACAAACTTGTCATAATAACTAACATTGTTTTACCTACTACATACTTGTTGATTCATCATCACTACATAGTATAAAACAAAGTCGCCTTTTCTGTCCCTATATCCCTATGTGCGCTTAAATCTTTAAAACTACGCAACGGATTTTGATGCGGTTTTTTCCAATAGATAGAGTGATTCAAGAGGAAGGTTTATATGTATAATACATGCATCATATACTAAGGCTAATTTAGTATCAGCATTGCACCCGTGCGAAGCCGGGGCGGGTCGCTAGTGTAATATAATAACTTCATTACTTGTACCTAATTATGAAAATAGAATACATAAAAACATAAATTACTTAAAATAATTATAAAGTTTTAGGTCTACCGGGGTCTGGTTGTGCCTCGGAGAGCACGTTAAGCCGTCGGTCGTCTTACCCCAGCAAAAAGGGGAGGAGCAGTCATAATCACAAACATTTTGATGATGCTAAGGTCCGCATTTTACAACGATACTTAGTTTTTTGTTTAACTGATTCGCATTTGAATAGCTATAAGAGTGTCATGAAGGTCCCAGATATGACTGAGTATCGTTCTAGAATACGGATCTTAAACAATGTTCTTATTGATGTTTTTATTCTGAATCTCAGGTACAACTTCATAATTGGTAATGACGGAAGGGTGTATGAGGGCCGTGGTTGGAATATAGTTGGAGCACACACTCTCGGCTACAATCACTGTTCATTAGGCTTGGCATTCGTGGGTAAGCATTTAACTTTTCTTCCTTCTGGTTTCCTTCCTCCTATATCCTATAGTCTCGAGTCCTTTAAGCGGGGCGTGAAAAAGCATTTGATGAGGCCGTCAAGCCGAGGGCCACCACTGCAGCAATATCGGTGTATGTAGTGGTGACCTCCGGGCCTTTAGCTTACCATCAGGTGAGGTAAAGTCATGTTGACGTGTCTAACATAAAAAAGTATAACTTTTGATGACTTTGATTATATAAGAATAGCTCAAAGAAAAGTAATTGCTACTTAACAATTTTGATTATTTTTAACCGACATAGAAAAAGGAGGAGGTTCTCAATTCGAATGTTTATAATTTTTTTATCTGTCATACATTTATGCATTAGCAAAATCCTTTTTTGTTGAACAGACGTTCATCCGAAATAGTCCCATTTAAATTTCGTAGAAATCTGATAACAAGTTTACGGAGACCGATAACGGAACTCTTCAATAAATGCTAGCAAATCAACGATGATTGGTGCTATTGCATAGTTAGGATCGTTTAAGCAATTTCATAACATAATATTACTCTTGTATACGCTAAATAGGCTCCCAGACATGTGCAGTACCGTAAACCGGGGTTACTTTGAACTTCGGGTTGACTTTGATCAAAACTTATGTGGTTTGTAAAATTGGCAATAACGTAAAAAGGAACGCAATACACGCCGATTTTTTTTTTGTAATAGCAGCACTGAAAACTGTCAAATCCTTTTTTGTTGATGTGCATCTGGAGCGGCGACAATTTACATAAAAAAAAGGTCAACTGGTTTTAGATCGTTTTTTATGAGTCTGTCAGTGATTCATTTGAAGGGAACTCGTGATTACAATGTTGTATTATAATGAACACTAAAATACATATAACTGCTATCATGTATCTGCTGACTTATGAAACATTAGGTATATAGCTCGGTTTTATCAGCATGAATGTTGAGGAAATACAGAATTTTTCATTTAAAATCGACTGCATAATTATATTGAGCAATTTGCATGGTTTATGAAAAGAAACCTATTTTCATATGCACATTTGACTTATTCGTCAACTTGGCACTTGAAAACTCGGCACCCGGTGTCGAGTTGCCCCGAATTATGCACATTTTACTTATTCGTCAACTCGGCACTTGAAAACTCGGCACCCGGTGTCGAGTTGCCCCGAATTATGCACATTTTACTTATGCGTCAACTCGGCACTTGAAAACTCGGCACCCGGTGTCGAGTTGCCCCGAATTATGCACATTTTACTTATGCGTCAACTCGGCACTTGAAAACTAGGCACTCGGTGTCGAGTTGCCCCGAATTTATACTTTTTCATGTGGAAATCCCCGATAGGTATATACAATAATTATACTTATTTCCTCTTTAGTCAGCTGAGTCGACTCAAACTTGGCCCGTAACGTTTTATTGTCATCTAACTTATTTGTTTGTTCACAATGGGCGCAAAAACTATTGAATAAATATTTTTACGTTTCTAACGATTAATAGGTTTTAGTTAGACTTAAAACCTGCCGTATATCTCATAAGTTGAATCGGAGATATGACCCTACTATATAACCAGCCTCCGCGTCGCGGGCATCAGCTTATTCACATTATATTTCTTTGGCAAAGTGACTCCACTTTAAAAAATATGCTAAAATAATATCATTTATTTACATTTATGTACAGACAACGTAAATATCAAAAATCATTTATTCTGTATAGACGATTAAGCGGCACTTACATAACGTCAAAATTAAAAATATTTAAAACTAGATAAGCAAATAGACCACCGGTTCAAAACGCGGCCCAGACCTGAGAAGACTCCGGCAAGAAACTCAACGGGCTGTTTTTTTGGTCTACTTAGAATCATTTCCTTAATCTAAATACAGTTATTGGTTTGAGTATATATTGTAGTTGAGCAAACAGTTCATTTCCAAGCTTGTTTTTCGTCTAAATAATCTTGAAATTTGTAGCAGGCTTTTTGGCCGAGTTTCCTTGTAGTGGTGTACAATATACTTAGGACTGAAATAAATAGTCTATCATAATACTAGAGCATTTCTAATTACAGGTGATTACAGAGAAGGCAAATCTACTTACTCAAAAGTAACTGAACTGCAAGAAAAGAGAGCCCACATGCTTCTAAATGAGGGGGTGAGAATGGGCTACCTTCATCCTTACTTCCAAGTGGTAGGAGCAAGTGACATTCGACCAACGTTAAGTCCTGGTGAAAACCTATACAAAGCAATACAGAAGTGGCCTCGATATGACCGTGAAAACCGTTACAAGAATCGAACCTGCGATCAAATACAGGAACTTAGTTTTATTGCTCCGGTTGGCGGCGCTTCTGTACAACTCGTTACGCCTTCAGTATTACTCTTGTGTATAATTTCAATTCTTACCAAAAATTTTTTAGTTACAAGTTAAAGATGAAAAATTTAAAAAAATAATTTTATCGATGACTTTTACGTATAATATTTGACAAGCTAGAAGCATTTAATTATTCGGCTTTATATTGAAAGGTTCCGAGTTCGAATCCTGGTCATTACACTGCCGAAGTGAACCCACTCTTAACATAGTTTTTGACACAATTAACTTGGGGAGGGGGGGGGGGGGTGGAATATTACTAATGCTAGTAATATTCCGATTCGACCAATTCAACGAGACCAATTTTCGTTCCATATAACCACTCTACTAGCATATATTTTCATTTTCTGAACCTTTTCCCAACTCAGTTGGGGTCGGCTTTCCAGTCTAACTGTGATGCGGCTGAACTTCGATATTTTCCGTGGAGCGACTGCCATCTGACCTCCACAACCAATGGCGATATCGAAGTTCCAAGTTAGACTGGTTGGACTTTTGAGGGCTCCAACTACTAACTACTAGCATAGAGGTACGTAAAAGTCATTGAATTATACTTATTCACATATTTATCACAAGTTACATAACCGATTATTATTATGATGCCAAAGTTATAAATAGGTATTATAATTTATTAACATTATTGTAGATTTAATCGTATGACGTCATATTTACGCTTCGTTTTTATTTTTGTGTTGCTGTTAAATTCGTACACATTCTTCAAGCACTTTTTTGTCTTATTATATAAATATGTCGTAACATACGACTAACGGTTTGGTCACGTCACATATAGCACGCCCTTTATTCTGATTGACTATCCATACTGTAACCACGCGCGTTCGTATTAACCAGTGATTTTATTTATGTTGGTTTAGTTTGACTCTACTTCTTTATTCTATGCTAACCTTTTAAAATCCACTGACTTCTTACGTTACGGCTGTCTCATGCTAGCGAGATGTACGCTATGCCGTGAAATGTGTGATGTTGTCATATCGTGACATGACAACATCAGCTCACAAGATACGTCACGACATACGACAGGTGAGCTGTCGTATGTCTTGACATGTCATATGTTGTGACGTGATGTGTCGTATATCATAACGTGTCGTGTGTCGTGATTCGTGACGCGTCGTGGACTCAGAGAAATAATTTGTTTGTTTGCTTTTGGTCGTCGAATGCAATGTGCAGCGCAATTGCCGTTATATATAACGAAAATGCTTGTGTATATGCAATTTATAGAAGCAACGTTGCTTAAATAATTATACATAGGTATAAATTACAATTATTACTTATAAGTTAAAACTTATGTAGACGATAATTTCGGCTATCCAAGATTTAATTTGGATAGTTCAGTTGAGCTGACCAACTAAGCTGCGGTAGCTCAGTTAGTCACAGTATTTCCCTAAAAAGGGACCCATCACGGCTTTAAATCCCATTCCTCGATGTTGACTTTTTCTGATTTAAACTTATAAGTATACGTATTTTTTAATTTTTATTAAAAATAAAAACAAAAAATAATCAGTATGAAAATAGCATTAAAATCAGAAAGTATTATAATAACCTCGTTAATGTACAGTTAGCGTCAAAATTAGATAATAATTTTCATATTTTTAAATACAAAAAATGACGCTCACTGTACGAGAAGGTAAACTTATACCTATTGGCGTATAAGTAAACCAATGATCTTATATTAAAAAGAGACAGATGCGTTAGCAGTGGTAAAAAATCTGGCAGATTATAATTATACGTAAGTACATTTTTATATTAACTAATTTCTTTTAATATTTCTTAAAATCTAAATTTAAATCATACACCTAGATCGAATGAAACAAAAGATACACAATATTACGAGTGCAAACAAGAACGAGACAGACTTGTCATAGATTAAAATTAAAGACACGAATTCATATTCATGTTTTGACAAATTATACCTAATGATTACATTGAAGTTAATTATGTATCAGTATAGTATAATTGTACCATTTTGAATCTAATGTCATAAGATGAAGGCAGCGTGATGCATACTTTCGTAGATGTAATAAAATGTGAATAATCATTATAATTTTTACTTATAGGTTACCACCAAATGAAAGGCGTATTCAGTGGTCGAAAATATTGTACAAAGGAAAAGAAGCGAAATCAATTGGCAGACTGACGACAGATGTTATTAAAAAAGACAGCAGTTTCAGTTTATAAGGTAATTATTTTTGTAATCATATATGAAAAATGTCAATATCATAATAAGTTAATCAATTTATTTGGTTGGTTTATAACCGGTAAATAGGTATTAATCTTTTTAATTTACACGAGACCATTGACGTACGTAATGTCAGAGTTAAAACTTGTATGAAACATTAGGTGGTTTTATACTAACCTGGTAGTAATAGTATTAAATAGTAGACAATAATTAAATTTGCGATAAGTCATTATTATGGTTTTGATTTTTCAATATTATTTCTGTTATTAACTATCATAATATTATTAATATCTTTGCAGGAACCATAGCACCGTTTTAATCAACGTCTATCTAAACAGTCTTGAAATGGAGAGAATCGCAAATTCGGAGTCAATATTATAATGTATTCAATACGCCTACGAAACTGGTACCTATGAAAGGCTTAAAAGTATATTACTGGTATGCAAACTATTTTATATTACTCTAAAAGAAAAAATATTAATTAAAAACATAAAATGTAAATTTCATTTAAATTAGCCCTATAACCCCAAGGTATGTAAATATTTACACCTCTCAGAAGTTGGCATGTCTGCAACTGACTTAATCTATGAATTTTATGCTAGCAAAATAGCGTGACGTAATAAACGTCATCGTGACGTATAAACGTCAGCGTGACGTATACACGTCAGCTTGGCGTACAAACGTCAAAGATTCAATGCTATATTATCTTGTTTTCACTTTATTTATATGGTTTAATGTATGTAAAGAATCATTAACATAATCCTACTTACTTATGTGCATGGCGAAACCATTTTTGAAATAGTAATAATATTAAAATAAAACTTAAAATTCGTTGTGTACCTCATTTGAATATAAAATCATTGGTTACAATATAAAAATGTTACTCCGGATTATATTGATGGATATAATCAACGTGAAGACATTATCTACTATCGCCAAATAAAAAAAAGTTAAAAAATTATGTTGTGAATTATGAAAACATTTATATAAATTGTAGTCTAAGAGCCAGTGAGTTTAATAAAAATTGAACAAAGATCTGCATAATAATCATTAATTTATAAACAATAATAGTTTATATTAATTTATAACCCTTAATAGCGTAATGATAATATTTATTGGATAATATTGTTGAAAGATTACAGCCGATTATGTTAAACAGTTTTTAAGTAATGCTCAAACATCGATAAATTAGATGATGAATATTTTTTTTTATGTATAGAGGCATTAGGAATAGTTTTATTTAGCATTTTATTTCTATATTTTCTTAAGTAGGTATGTTCTGTAAGTACAAATAAAAATGCTTAAACGTATACTTTCTTGATTTTATTCCTTCTTTTTCAAGTTTTTTTTTTCTATGCATGGTCATCCTCACGAGCCGAAAGAACTTTTCGGCATGCATTGCAGCCGTAGAAGCCAGAATGACTGGAGAGCTCAGAGCCCGCTACCAACCCCATTGATTCCACGGGAGGAGACCCTTCCCCTATACACAACCTTCCATGGACCTGAGGGAAGTCTCTAACCAGACTTCGGACAAAGGTCGGGCTTGGAAAAACGGTCTAGGTCGGATTTCTCGGATGATGCAGACCTGCAGGCTGCGGTGCGAGTGTGTGGTTACCCTGCAGAATATGGAACACCTATCAGTGTATGCTGCATTGCCTTCTTGAAGAACCCCTTATTGTAGTCGCTTGGGTATCCATACTTGCTGACATCTATAATTACTTACAAATATTCGCATTCATTATATTAGTAAGATAGATGTATAGGATAGCAGGAGGCGCGGATTCGATCCCCGCTCAGTACAAATATTTGTGTAAATGAATATGGGTATTTGCATTGGTCTGGTCGTGCCTCGGAGAGCACGTTAAGCCGTGGGTCCCGGTTGCCATACAAAACACCTATGGCAGTCGTTACGGGTAGTTGGAGCCCTAAAAAGTCCAACATCAACGATCTAGCTTCAATGTTTCGATATCGCCTAATGTTACATCGGGTTATGAAGGTCAGATGGCAGTCGCTTCACGGAAAATATCGAGGTCCAGCTAAAACCGCAGTTAAGACTGGTAAAGCGGACCCCAGACTCCGAGGTGAAAGCTTTGGATGTGACTGTGATTAACGCTAGGTTAAAGACGAAGATGGATAGGATAATAGGATATAATTATAATGAATATCTACAAACAATTTGCATAACAATTGAATTTATACCTGGAAACACCGCAGAGCAGAAATATCTTGATTTTCACACGGAACTATCTATTTCCAGCAATGTACACACGGGTCTGTGCCCTAGTTGCCGCTTCGCATATGCCACTGTTTGCACAGCGACAAAAACCATCGCTGTATACCTAGCTATTCTAGCTTTTATTCTCTTGCAATTGTAACCGATAGTTTAACGAAAATAAGAGAATATTACAAACGAATATTAATTTCATTAAAAATAAATACTGACTCTTTGCCTAAAGATGAAAAGTCAGAAAAAACTCAGCGGGGCTAGTGTTCGTGGGGCTACCTACAAAAAGGTGTCTCTTCTAAAAAGTTGAAAATAAAAAAATATAATATGTATAAAAAATCAAAAATCCAACTTAACAGTCGGGATCCATGGAAAAATTTGATTCGCTGTCGAATAATGGATCCCAACTGTTCAGCCCCCGTAGACAATCCCATGTTTTTTTTCTTTTTAGATTTTTACGCAGTCGGGTTTTGATTTTTTAAATTATATTTTTTTTTCAATGATTTTCTGATCGGAAAAATGATCATCCAGGACGGGACTTGAACCCGTGACCAGTCCCTTACAGGGGAAATGCTCTGACCAACTGATCAGAAAATCATTGGAAATGGTTAGTATACAATTGCTTAAAAATTTCATTGAATATATTTTTTTTTATTCATGAATTCTTGAAGAGTATATATCTCAAGCCGCTTATATAGCTCAAGCCCTCCTGTGAAGGATACTCAAATGCAATCAACACTTCAATATCGATAGTAAAGTTCGTTCTTTAATCAAGAACTGAATCATAAAAGATATAGGTTATCATTACAACAAAGTTTGAGTGGATCAATACTAGTGGCGCTATGTAACCTAAATCCATGCATTTTGGGAAATGGACCCCAGCCGGACGTGTAACATGCTTCAATCACAGAGCACACTCCGGAGAGCTGTATTTACTCTGTGTATAAAGTTGTACGAATCCATTGTTTATTAAATGACGTCTGTGACGTAATTTTCTGATCAAGTGTTGTAGTTTCTATTTTGACATAATAGAGTCGCTCTGTCAAAGTGACAACCTTTTTTTGTGCGTAAATCCCCAACTGAGTCAACGGGGGTGGTTGTGTCAGTTTTGAACCGACTAAAACTGCTCCCCTTCTCAGATCTTTGCGCGCTGGGATGTAAGGTAAAGGTTTTATGTTTCCTAACTAAAGCAAACATCCTACTATCCTACTTTAACTATTCCTACTAATACTATTAATGTGAAAGTTTGCGAAGGTGCTATACATAATATTATGTTACTTCATAACGCTCATTACGCTATAACAGCTAAACGAATCTAGTTAAAATTTGGTACAAGGATAGACTATAGTCTGGAAAGACTATGGCAGATGCTAATCGCTCCCATAAAAACCATATGAGTAATGATAAAGGGTCAACGGAGGAGAAGAGGAAGGTTTACCTTGGTGTTGGGGGTCTTGCCTGGCTTAACGTGGGCACGGTAAAATGATTTTGATGAATCAAATAAATTACCTTATCATGAAAATTATAGTATTTTATTCTCAAAATTATTATCGTACGACAATGAAAACGAACCACTTCCCGTGCAGCGTCGAGTCAACATAATGGATGAGCATTGCATTTGGCGAACGCCCAAATTTACTGCTAGATACTGTATGTTCGCCTAGTATATTATGTACCTGTCTAATGTTCCGTATTGCTTGTTTCGGTACCGATGTGTACACAGAATTCGGCCTAAAATTTGTCGTGTTCAAAACTGCTTTTGAGGAATACAAACTAATAAAAGTCTTATGAAGGAAGTAGGATATGACGGCATTTCCCGTCCAAACTGAGCAGTCCGACTGGGGTAGTACCTCCACTCTACAGAAGAACGCGGCCATAATAACCATCGTGTTTTGTTCCCGGCAGTAAGTAGGTTAGTCAGAGCTCACTGGACCCCTTCCCCTCACCATTTCCTAGTCCCTTTAGGGTTGACAGGGTAAGTGTGACGCCCCTAGTATTACACACGTCCATAGGCTACAGTAACCGCTTCCGACTAGATGGGTCGTGCGCTTGTCTGCTACCTAAGTATATAAAAAATAAAGACAGACACAGCCGTGAGAAACAACTAGTGGGATCAAAATTCATGCAAAATTATGGAGCAGATTAAATGAAACGCCATGGCTTGGGTATATTTCATCGTTGATAAACCAGTAACGGATATGCAAAACTGATAATACCATTCAAACCGTTTAATTATAGCTTCCATTGGTAACTGGAAGCCGTACAAATGATTTCATTTTGATTGGTGTATTTTGATTCACATACTCCTAAGAGAGCTTCAGTATGTTTTCCAGCTAGTATAGCTTTCTCGTATGAAAATCAAAGATACCTCTCCGCTGGCCAGCGGAGGCGTTATACCACCGATTAAAACCATAACGTAAGGCAATTTTATTGCACCATGGCTGAACCTGGGCCACCTACAGATGGCCCCTATGGCCTTGCCCCGAAAAGGGGGAGAGAGAGAGCACTCTGCAAACCGCCCCATATTTTCTTTTGATGAGGCCGTCAAGCTGAGTGCCACCATTGTTAACATGGTACGTGTATGTAATGGTGACCCTCTTTCCTGAGACTTTACCTTCAGCTTACCACTAAGCGAGGTGAAGTCAAATTGATGTGTCCTATATATAAAAAAAATATCTGCTTCTGTGGGAAACCTCATGGATTAAAACCATACGCTGTCTTGAGTCTACAGACGCCGGGGTGTAAGGTAGCCCATTTGGTATTTTTTTCGCACCCTGGCTGACTCCGAGCCAACTTCTAGATGGCCCCCTTTGGGTGTGGGAACCACGGTGTTCCCATCTTGCCCGGAGAGGGCGGAGGGAAAGGCGTAAAAGTGGTGAAACGGATCTGGCAAAATTTGGTAGGTACTGGAATTAATTATATTCTGGAATAACACAGGTTTACGTTGGCATAGGTTCTCATGAGAGCAAGAAACGAAACAGAATTACATGCGGGCGAAGCCGTGGGCAAAAGATAGTAGCAATATATAAGTTTCCCTTTCGGTTTAACTACGATTAATTTTAGTTTTAAATTGTATACATACACACATTTCGGCGGTTAGTCACCGCTGAAGTGAATACCCGTTATCAGAAGACGGCATTGACTGGGATGACCTCGTCCGTCATTATGTATATTTTGTAGATACTTTCCGTTATCTAAACGTTTATTTACAAACAGTAAATACTTTTTAGGTAATGTACACGTACATAAATTTGATGTAGTCCATTGAAATGTAATACTTTTATACGCTATTTTATTTTCTGGATATCTAGAGGGGGTTAGTGTAGAGTTAAATACTTTGTGGGTTTATTCCAACTAGTCCTACTAACAGTTCGATCATCGGACAGTTTGGACAAAAATATTCCAAGTAGTTAGATTGAGTTTGACAATCGAACTACTTGGACAAAAATATTCCAAGTAGTTAGATCGTGTTTGATAATCGAACTATTTGGACAAAAAATTTCCAAGTAGTTAGATTGTGCTTGACAATCTAACTACTTGGACAAAAATGTTCCGACTAGTTAGAGTATGTTTGACAATCGAACTATTTGGACAAAAATCTTCCAAGTAGTTAGATTGTGTTTGACAATAGAACTACTTGGAAAAAAATGTTCCAAGTAGTTAGATTGTGTTTGACAATCGAACTGTTGG
This sequence comes from Lithosia quadra, assembly GCA_963576445.1. NCBI lineage: Eukaryota > Metazoa > Arthropoda > Insecta > Lepidoptera > Erebidae > Lithosia > Lithosia quadra. Next base: position 3,462,409 of record OY754899.1, on the reverse strand, counting down.
GACAAAAATATTCCAAGTAGTTAGATTATTAATTGCAATAAGAAGAATATTGTATATTTTAATTGATTTTTTGTTGTGTGTCTGTATGTATCGTATAGATAGGTAGTAACCCATCCATACTATTCACGACCGACTCCCCTTCACATAGCTTTTTCACACTAGTGTGATGATGAGGAAATCTACTATCTTGATCAAATTCTGCATCTGCTACTACACTTTCTTATGTAAGTCTATTACCGAAATTACTAGGTATATTAGATAGTAATATTTATTTCTAAAAACCTAAGCCCAGTTTAACTAAATGAAATATTTCAGTCTTAATAGTTAGATCCTGAACCCCAGTCTAACTAGTTGGAATATATTTGTCCTAACAGTTCGATTGTCAAACACAATCTAACTACTTGGAACATTTTTGTCCAAGTAGTTCGATTGTCAAACACAATATAACTACTTGGAAGATTTTTGTCCAAATAGTTCGATTGTCAAACATAATCTAACTAGTCGGAACATTTTTGTCCAAATAGTTCGATTGTCAAGCACAATCTAACTACTTGGAAATTTTTTGTCCAAATAGTTCGATTGTCAAACACGATCTAACTACTTGGAATATTTTTGTCCAAGTAGTTCGATTGTCAAACTCAATCTAACTACTTGGAATATTTTTGTCCAAACTGTCCGATGATCGAACTGTTGGTAGGACTAGTTGGAATAACCACTTTGTGGGGTCGCAAACCTTGTCCCGCAGCCGCCATCTTGAAAAAAGAGTGAATGGAATATTTAGTGGATTGTATTATGTTTAGTTCTGCCACATCTATTTGAAACTAATATTATAAAGAGGAAAAATTTGCTTATTTGCAATCGATAAACTTCGAAACTATTGAACAAGTTAAAAATTCTTTCACAGCATACATTATTACTAGCTGTTGCCCGCGACTCCGCCCGCGTGGATGTCGAAATCCGTTTCAAAAACTATCCTATCTCTCAAGTTGGATCGAACTGCACATGGTGTGCGAATTTTATTATAATCGGTTAAGTGGTTTAGGAGTCCATTGAGGACAAACATTGTGACACGAGATTTATATATATTAAGATTAATAGGTTCTTTTTATTAGTTTTGATTATATAGGTCGAACGGGTACTAAAAAAGAGATCGTGTGGGCACTTTTTTAAAAGGGTCGGAACTTGGAGGTCGAACGAGTACCTACGTCATCATTACGTACTATGTCATCGTAACATTTGACGAGGCCGTCAAGCTGAGGGCCACCATTGTAGCACTATCGGTGTATGAAGTAGTGAGGTGAACCCCGATCGTGAGACTTTGCATTTAGCTTTCTAACAGGCGAGGTGAAGTCATGTTGACGTGTACAATAAAAAAAAAACTTAGGCTACCTTTATTACCGAGGGGATTTCCGCACGAAAAATAAGGCAAAGGTACGTAATTCAAGAAGAAAAATATACTTACCTATTAGGGATAATATTATCTATAACCACAAAGGAACAGGAAAGTGGTACATTAGAGGCATATTTATTATTATGATAAACCACATCTAAGTAATGTTTTGTTTATAGAAATATTCTGATGGCATTTAATTTGAGACATTTTTAGGGATCCAAAATCAACAAAGAACGCTTAAAAGGAAAATTATCAAAGCTATCATAGGTAAATAGGCTTTACTTTTTTTACTACTTAGGTAGCAGACAAGCACACAGCCCACCTGATGGGAAGTGGTTACCGTAGCCTATAGACTTGTGCCATATCAGGGGCGTCACAATCGTGCTGCCGACCCTGGAGGAGAAAGGGTTAGGAAGTTGGGGAACAGGGGGTGGGGTTGAAGGTGGGTGTGGCGGTAAGTAGAGTAGCCAGAGCTCACAATCCCCCCCTTCGAGAACGTTGGTATGGCCGCGGTCTTCTGTAAGGCGGCGGTACTACCCCAGTCGGACTGCTCAGTTTGGACGGGAGATACCATCATGTCCTACCTCATGGTATGACCGTGAAAGGAAAACTATTAAAGCCATCACAGGTAAACAGCCTGTGTTATGGGCCCTAGAATATCGATAAACAAACTTAAGTTCTATATACTTTTTTTTAATACTATACATAATATTACACCTAACACCCAGAACAATGCAAATAGACAGATTCATGTATACTCGTACAAATATTTGCACTAAGCAGGAATCAAACCCGCAACCCTTATCGTAGCAGTCGAATTCACTACCGCTACGTCAGTGGCCATCACATTTTATTATCCTGCTTCGTTGATATTTTATCTTGACGAGAGTTGAATCAGAAGTAAAATGAGTCCCCTTTTCTTAGCTCCCAGGGAAATCACCCCGATACACATAATGCTTAGTATAAATGGTCCATCTCAAATGTCATCAGCACATTCTGAGGTTTTCCTTGTGAGAACAACAACCAACACTCTATAGGTAAGTGAATAATTTTGAAGTTAATTATTCTATAATCTATTTAAAAAGAAATAAATATCTGATAAATTAAATGTCATATTAATTATTAATAAAAAAAACTATTTAATTAAATTATTTAATTGTATGCTCTTAGATTTGTATGGCAGTATATATGATTATGAGACTAAGCAGATTATTGAATAGTTAAAAATGGTCTAAAGATTCCAGGCTCATTAAACATCATCATCTTTTTATGAATATATCTTATATCATAGATATATCATTTGAGTGGGATACATAAGTGTGGGTTATGTTACTTTTTTTTCGTGCATAAATCCCCACGGATACAAGCGGGAGGTATTCACTGAGGATGCGGGGGAAGGTTAAGTCCCGCTACATCACCTCGACCTGCTTCTGCTAGGGTGATAGGCAGCGCCACTCATCACCCCCAGGCCTGCACTCGTGGATGACGGAGTTCGTTGATCGACCTCCACCATCTGAGTCGCCTGCGCAGCCTACACTACTTTAAGCGACGGCGGCCCTTTAATACCAAAATCATTTCGTTTATAGTTCAACATGCAGTCCATCACAATAATCTTTGCTGCCGTATTGGCGTGCGCGTACGCTCAAGTCTCAATACCGCCAGGTTATGCAGAAAGGTAAATAATTATAATAAAACACACACACACACACACATACATACATAATAATATAATTTAGTTACCTACTAGCTACAATTCTTGATTACTTGGTTCATTTCAATTCTTCTATTCAAAAATCTTATTTTTTTTTGGTTTTTGGATTAGGTACTTGATTACTTTAGGTTGGTAGGTCACCAAGGCCTCAGGGACCTAAGACAACCTCACCAGAAATTTGACGCACACCTACTGATTGATGAATGAAGCTCTAGTGCGGCTTTTCAGTGACATTCACTAAAGTTATTAACGAACCAAAAGCAGAAAATGGCGTAAACTGACTCTTTTTAACACTAGTGTGATATTAGAATTTGAAAACCTCAAAATTATTCACTATTGAACGACATTTGACATAATATTCCTAAATATACACATTTTTCTGATAATCCTTAGAAAACATAAACTTGCAAGGTGTTTAGATTTTTCTGATGAGAAGTGTAAAGTAGGTATAATATATGTAAACCATAACATCGGTCAGTATCGCTTGCAGTGGAAACTTGGCTGAGCTATACTTACATTTTTCATCACCATTCACTTACCTAAAGTTGATCTAATTAATAACATTGCAGGTATCCTCAGTATAGCAGATTCTCGAAAATTGCCCGTCACCCCAGAGACTTAACTTGGCAGAGAAATGCTTTTGGAGGGAAGGTCTTCGGGACTCTTGGAAGCACTGACGACTCATTATTCGTAAGATATTTTTAATAAGTATTCTACATAGCGCTCTCTCGACCCAAAATAAGCATAGTTTAACTACCTTGTGTTATGCGGATGAACATACCTACTTAAGTACCTATATACCTTTTTTGGAATTCATGTTATGTTGTAATACTCCTTTTTTACCCGACTGCGCAACACAAAGGAGTGGTAATGTGTTTAACAGCCTATGTATGTATGTATGTTTGTATGTTCCTTTGAAGCACTATACAGACCAAACGCCTGCGCCGATTTTTATAATTCACACGTCAATCGATTCCTCTTCGACTCGTGTATCGTTGAATAGGTATTTAAAAATCAGTTTTAGTTTTCTCTCAACATTTTTCGATTCGATTGACCGTTTAGAATATATATAGATTCAAAGTTGCGTAACAATCATTTTCACAAAGGGGTTTCAATTAGACAGTAGAATATCCAATCGAGTACAAGCTAGCTAGGTACCTACTCATAACTAAAAAGTTTAAAATTAAATATAACATTGAAAAATTAGATTGGCTGTCGAATAATGGATCCCGACTGTTCAGTTGTTATGTTTCTAGACCACCGGACATCTGAGTGCTTGTTTTTTTCTTTTTAGTTTTTTACGCAGTCGGGTTTTTTAATTATAATACTTAGGTGGCAGAAAAATACCGTTCCCGCTGCCTATAGATATAAAAAGTAGCCTATGTTGATGTTATGTTAATGTTAATGTTAATCATCTATCCCTTACCAAATTTCAGTCAAATCTGTTCCAAAATTTAAGCATGATTGTATAACAAAGTTACAAATATCTTCACAAACTTTCACATTTATAATATTGTTAGGAGATAAATAAGGTAACGTAATAGGACAATCGCAAATAATAAAATCTATACCCCTTCTTTTAACAGGGCAGAGGTGGTTACAATCGAGACATCTTCAATGACCACCGCGGCCACTTGCAAGGTCAGGCTTATGGCTCTAGAGTGCTTGGCCCTTACGGTGATAGCACTTCGATGGGAGGCAAACTGGATTGGTCTAACAATAATGCAAGAGTGTCTGCTGATCTAAACCGAGAGATTGGAGGACGCAGTGGAGTGAGTACTGTCATAAAAGCTTATAAATCAAACGTATAAATTATATAGAAGAGGCTATATGTAGAGGCGAGAAAGAGGCGAGCGCGACCGCAGGGCAAAATCGCGGCAATACGTGTGAATTTGCTTGGATTATGTTAGGGTACATAGCCTCCCAACTACTGGGTAAATATGTTATGAATCTGTGGACAATACTAAAACAGCGAAAGGGAATTATAACGTGACACCAGATGCTCAATTCTCGTAATAAAATATGTTCAAAATTTAGTTTCAATCTTAACACTCTATCTCACAAATGTGAAAAGAGTGTTCTTGTAACAGTTTTTAACATACTTTAATAAATTATTAATTAGTAATTAATTAAGTGAATAAACAAATTCGATGAAATTTTGAAGCAATTAGCATGCTAACTATTCCTGAAGATTTTTGATTGGGAAAAGCCCTAAGCCGTAAAAAATATATCCGAGAAATTCGAGTGTCTAGAACGGGTCCAGATAGCTCAGTTGGTCAGAGCATTCCCCTGTAAGGGACTGGTCACGGGTTCAAGTCCCGTCCTGAATTTTCACTTTTTTCCGATCAAAAATCATTAAATAAACAAACTTTGTCTTAATTCTTCATATTTAACTATATTTCAGCTGACTGTAACCGGTGAAGGTCAATGGAACCCGGACAAGAATACGAGGATTATGGCTGGAGGTCATGTACAAAAGACCTTTGGGCATGAGCGTCCTGATGTGGCGTTGGAGGCAAGGATTGAACATGACTTTTAAGCAAAAGAGTTTTGATGGACCCTATTTAGACCAACAATATTTTGTGATTTACTGACGGTACAATTTAATTCTTATACATATTGTACCTATAACTTCATTATTTTTGTATATTTGCCTTGGTTTTTGTATATTTTTTACTATTGTCAAAAATATACCTACGTGTTTTATAGATTTATTCTTATGTTTCAATAAATAATATTTTTTAATGTTTATTGTCAGAGTCAATATAGAAAACCAAGTTTACATAATATTATGGATATTCCATGGCTGTGATTTCAATGAAAATAGTTAATAGGCTCATAATCATGTCACTTATTGGTAATTTTATCAAATACTCGAACGTTTTATACACTTTAGCTAGGCACGTAATTCCGTCAAATCGAAATTCTTAGTTCTAAATAAAACAAAAGCTATCATAAATTTCATCTATCGTTATTATTATGATTTCATTCAAAATAATTGTATACATAACAATATTATATAATAATGTAAATAATTTAATCTTTAAGACTATTAATAAAACATGTACGTTTAAACTGACGCAATTTATTTTATTTCCTCGGACGTCGCAATAAAATTCGGTTCCCAAATTTCCCAGATGTATATTTAGCCTTTATTTATTGAGAAAGTCTTAACGATTATATTATTCAACTGGAATATTATTAAATTATTGGGTGTTTACGAAGAGTTCTAAATAAAATAAATATTCTACGAAAATCCACACAGCGCTCTCTAGACCCAAGTAAACATAGTTTACCTAGCTTGTGTTATGGGTTCTAAAATGTGGATGAACCCACTTACATAGGTAATAGGTAAACCTGTAATACATATGTTTAGCTTAGCTCAGGGCTGAGGGTTTTAATGTGGATTTATGGAGGTAGGACACGACGGTATCTCCCGTCCAAATTGAGCAGTCCGACTGGAGTAGTACCTCTGGCCTACAGAAAACTGCCGCCATAATAACCATTGTATTGTGTTCCCGGCAGTAAGTAGGGTAGCCAGAGCTCACAACACTCCCCCATCCCACCAATCCCCTCCACGAATCCACCCACAAACACCCCAACTCCTTCAGCGTTGGCAGCGTGAGTGTAACACCCGTCCATAGGTCACGATGACCGCTTCCCATCAGGTGCACCGTGTGCTTATCTACCACCTCAGTAGTATAAAAAAAATTGGATTTACCAAAATGTTTTCAAAAACGATCCTACAATGTAAACTTACTTGCAATAAACGTTATTATTATTGTTAATAGAAAAAAAATCATAATCACCAATTAACTGAATAAAAGAAAGTTGATAATAATTGGCAAAAAAGATAACTATTTCGGCAATCAGGTTACGTGATAGTAGATTATGTCGGATTAAAACACGATTACCTCATTGTGACAGTTACACACTGTCCTACAATTAAAATTATCACCTGATAATCTATGTCTATCTACAGGTACTAATAATAAAGCTGAAGGAGGAATAAATAACTGAAGTCTGTTTGTTTGTTAATATCTAGAAGTACTTGTGGAATTTGAAAATATAGTTCCGCATTTCATAACTCAGTTCTTAGAGACGTCAATGTGCTGTTTATTATTACGCTACACTCTATTAGAAATCGAGTGAAGACAATTCCTCTAGTTTTATATTATAAACTCATTTGTTGTGTCCTATAAGTTCCCCAAAGGTTTTTGCTGGGTGAAAACTCAATACTGAGTTAAGCTCGTCTTTGTACATGAAGTATTGGTGATGTACCCGTACGACCTTAAAGCGTAATGTTTATTAATTGTTTTCTGTATGAACAATAATGAGTTAAGAATAACTCAAGTTCAATCTTTATGAAATCAACAAAGTTGATAATTTTACAAATAGTCCATTTCGTTCCAAATTTATAGCTGGGGGAAACCACGTGAAACTGCTTGTTCTTGACAAACTCAACAACTGGGTCAATTATTTTCAGCAATGTAAAAAAGTTTATAAAATAAACTCTATTTTAATCGAACCAATGATAAGAAATCTAGTTCCGAATAACAAAATATGAGAAGTCGGTCAGCAGATTACCAAAAGTATATTAATAAATGTGGTTACAAGAAAAGACTTGATTCGTCCTTCGCGAGTAAAGGACGAAGGTACAGTAAAAGTGTTTCTCATATCGGGTATTAAAGTACACGAAAACAAAATAGCAATGGGGCAAACAAACTGTGACTCTGAGGAAATAGAGCGGTCAAGTAACAGTGCTGGTGGATCACCGCGCTCGAGTTGTGGCTCTGAAGATATCATGATACGTGATCGAGTATCACAACCAGCAACTCATTTGGAACATATTGCAGAAAGTGTCAACGTGACCAAATGCTCCGAGGTACGCATCGGACCCCAGTTCCACACCGTCACGAGGAACATCGGAAACATCAAAGTGGGCAAAGAAGACAAAGACTTACCATTCCATCGCTTCATTTGGGATGTAGCAAAGAACACCACGAAAGTAGAGAGATTATCTTGCGTTGCTGCGTTAATGATTCTGATTACCTGTGTTGTACTCATAGTTTACTTCACTGCAATAGACAGGAATGCAGAAGAAAAAGATGACGAAAAACCTGACATCGGAGATTCTGACTGGTACATAGATAGAAGAACGTGGGGTGCAATAGAGTATAATAAAACAACAAACATTAAAGATCCTTCAAGACTAGTTGTCATAGCGCATACAGCGGATCAGACATGTACAACTTACATCGCTTGTGTAGCAGTAGTAAAAAACTTACAATCCAACTTTCTTAGTGAAAAAAAGTATGATATTCCTTATAACTTTCTTATTGGTGGTGACGGAAGAGTATACGAAGGACGTGGATGGTCCATTTGTGGAGCACATACACTTCGTTACAACAACTGTTCAGTGGGAATAGGATTTATGGGTGATTACAGATTTATAAATGTTACAGACCTGCAACAAGAGAGAGCCCACATGTTATTTGAAGAGGGGGTGAAAAACGGTAAACTCCACTCCAACTTTCACGTGCTCGGACATTTGGATCTCAGGCCGACACTGAGTCCGGGTGAAAATCTTTACAATGTGATAAAAACGTGGCCTAATTACGACCCCGAAAATTTGTACAAGTCCCTTAGTTGTCAAGAAATAGAAGACTTAGAGTAGGAAGAAGTAACGCTACGATCACCACGTCAAGACATACTATACATTAAAAGGTATTTTTAAGAGCTGACAACGGCTGTCCTTAATCAAAACAAGTGCTCTCAAGAAATTTTGAAGGAGAACGAGAAAACATAAAATGGACCAGACTTACTAATGTTTCAGTGTTAAGCTAAAAAAGTGATATTAAGATAGAGTACTAAACACTTTTTTTATACTACTTAGGTGGCAGACAAGCACACGGCCCACCTGATGGGAAGCTGTCACTTTGGCCTTTGAACGTATGCAACACTAAGGGTGTCACACACGGGGTGCGGGCCGGAACCTCCACGTGGTGCACCTGGGAAACGGAGGCAAGCAGCGCCTCCCACTCGCCACGGGAGACGCTGCTGCCTGCGGCCAATCCGGCCGGGGTGGGAGTGGCCCTCTAGAGGGCTGCTCCGAGGCTCTCCACGTGTCCCTCTGACTAGCAGATGGCACAGTGGGGAGCGAGCGGGGGGCGACCTGATTGTCTGCGCGCCGACGGTTGGGTGACAGGACGGCCTCCTGTCACCCTACACCCCACCGTCGGCGAAGTGGTGCGATTTTCGCCCCACCCCCTCTTTCGGGGGGTCGAGGGGGCCATCTTAAAACCGTAGATGGCCCGGGGTCAGCTGGGGTGCGAGGGATATGCCTATTGGGTAACCTTACACCCCGGTTACTAAGGCCCGAGACGGCGTGCGGTTTTAGTCGGTTCGATCCCGACATAACCACCCCCGATGGCCGACGGGGGTGGTATCCATGGGGATTTCCGCACGATAAAAAAAAAAAAAAAAAAAAGGGTGTCACACACGCGCTGCCTACTCTGAAGGGAAGGGGGGAGGGCTGGGAAGGGGCAGGGAGACTAGGAAGGGGTGGGGGGAGGAGAGGCACAATGAGCTCTGGCTACCCTACTTACCGGCGGGAATACAACACGATGGTTATTATGGCTGCGGTTTTCTGTAGAGCGGAGGTGCTACCCCAGTCGGACAGCTCATTTCGGTCGGGCGAAAATATTTTTTCGAAAATAATGTAACCTTACTAACTTGGAAAATAAGATACCAATTTTTGTCTCTCTCCTGACCCGTTGCAAAACCTTGTATAAGCACTTGTTTGGTGTTGACGTGGTGATTTTGAATATCATGTTATGTATTCTGATGAATCTAATATTCACTTTGTGCCAGGTAAAATAAAAAATATAGAATTATGCGTCAATTATTTTGATTACCTACTGTAATTAATTAAATACATCATCAACATCTTTGAGTTGTGTTCCCATTGCATCCGAAGCGGCTACACCTTCACTCACTTTTCTGTTTTCCTTATCTCCACTTTGCACGATCTTGAACATCAAGCATCAATGGTAGTGAGGTTCTAGTACGAATAGGTAGTTAAAATAAAATTTATTTTATCCTTGTTATGTTTTGTTACTTGACTGTGATAGTTATACATGCACACTATCACACAATTAAATATTTTATGTATAGGATATATTATAACTTATAGAAATGTTTATCAAGAACTATCTACCACCAGATAGATAATATTCTTGATAAGCTCAAAAACTGGGTTAATTCATTTCAGCATTGTGAAAAGTTCATACCTCAAACTCTATTTTAATCGAGCTAACAATAGGACGTCTAGATAATAAATAGAATTGAAAATCAGAAATTGATTTACAGATTACCAAAAGTGTATTCATAATGGTTATAAGAAAGACTTTAATCGTCTTTCCTTTACACGAGTTAAGGACGACGGAGTAAAATAAAAGCTAAAAAGTGTTTCTTATATCGGTTACACTGGCACAAAAATACAAAATAGCAATGGAGCAAGCGAATTGTGATTCTGAGAAGATGCAACGATCAAGCGGCAGTGTAGGAAGGTCACCGCAGCAGTTGTGTTGCAGTTCTGAAGAAATCATAACACGTGACCAGATGTTAAAGTCGGTGGCTCATTTGGAGCCTCGTACGGAAACTATCAATGTGACCAAATGCTCAGGAGTTCACCTCGGCCCCAAATTCTATAACGTCACGCAGAAAATAAAAAATAATAAGGTGAAGCAAAGCAGACCATTCTATCGCCATATTAAGTTTGTAGCGAAGAACACGACGAAAATGGAGAAATTATCTTGCATTGCTGCGATGTTGATTCTAATTATCTGTATTGTGCTCATAGTTTACTTCATTGTGATAGATCGGAATGTAGAAGAAAAAGATGACGGAAAACCTGACATCGGAGATTCTGACTGGTACATAGATAGAAGAACGTGGGGTGCAACAGAGTATAATAAAACAACAAACATTAAAGATCCTTCAAGACTAGTTGTCATAGCGCATACAGCGGATCAGACATGTACAACTTACATCGCTTGTGTAGCAGTAGTAAAAATCTTACAATCCAACTTTCTTAGTGAAAAAAAGTATGATATTCCTTATAACTTTCTTATTGGTGGTGACGGAAGAGTATACGAAGGACGTGGATGGTCCATTTGTGGAGCACATACACTTCTTTACAACAACTGTTCAGTGGGAATAGGATTTATAGGTGATTACAGATTTATAAATGTTACAGACCTGCAACAAGAGAGAGCCCACATGTTATTTGAAGAGGGTGTGACAAACGGTAAACTCTACTCCAACTTTCACGTGCTCGGACAGATGGACCTCAGGCCGACACTGAGTCCGGGTGAAAATCTTTACAATGTGATAAAAACGTGGCCTAATTACGACCACGAAAATTTGTACAAATCTCTTAGTTGTCAAGAAATAGATGACTTGGAGTAGGAAGAAGTAACGCTACGATCACCACGTCAAGACATACTGTGAATAATAGTGACTTGTTATCTTGTAAGAAGATTATTTGATCGACGCCACAGGTGACCAGAAGGCCTCTATCTTGCACAAAGAATCAGCATCGCCATTCAGCGTGGCAATGCTGCCAGCCTTCTGGGCACATTACCAGTCAGCGATGATGCGGAGGAATTTTATGACGCCATCTAAATATTCATTTTGTTTAGTTTTTATTTTAATGTTAATAATATTTAATTTCATTGTATTTTTATCATAATAAAATTCTACAGAATTTTACCGACATTATTTTAGACTTGGTTTTCTTTAATTGGTTTATCATGTATTTTAGATGTTTTGGATCAGCTTATTGTAGATTTTAAAAATAACAACATAAATGTATGGACTGTAAACTTAGCAACGAAAAATATTAGTATTAGTAGGATTGTGAAGGATGGGTGTATGGGCTCTCTCTCTACCAAGTTCTGCATAACGAAAGGAGTAGTAGGAAAAGTGATTCTGAGCTCAAGAGTCTTTAGATGTACCTAGAGGAAATTATCACTCGTATGATTAGTTTATAATAATTGTAAGTATTATTTTCTGGTCTCTAGTACCTATCTGTAACTTAGTTTTATAATATTGTAAATCAATTGGCACACATTCATAAGATACCTAATATCATTATATTTTAATGGAATTATAATCACACAAAATATCAAACTCAAACTATTTAAAAATAGCGTAAGTTAAAATGAATGTTAAATAAATAAATTTAATTTCTTTCAATACATTCATACAATAGTCCGCATCACTACATAGTATAAAACAAAGTCGCCTTTTCTGTCCCTATATCCCTATGTGCGCTTAAATCTTTAAAACTACGCAACGGATTTTGATGCCGTTTTTTCCAATAGATAGAGTGATTCAAGAGGAAGGTTTATATGTATAATACATGCATCATATACTAAGGCAACATTGCTAATTTTAGATGTTTCTAACGTGATGTCGTAAATTCTGTAGTGTATTTAATTTAGTATCAGCATTGCACCCGTGCGAAGCCGGGGCGGGTCGCTAGTTTTCCTATAATTTGTGAAATCCCATTTCCCAATCCACGATGGGGACACCACGTTTTCAACACCCGAAGTAGCCGTCTAGAAGCCGTATTAAGAGTCAAAGGAGAAAATATTATCTAAAAAAGGTAGGTACCTAATCTAAGTTACCTACTCCTTGTTACATCAGCTATCTGCTAATGAAAGTCCCGTCAAAATCAGTTCAACCGTTTCAAAAATTAGCCGGAACAAACAGACAGACAGACAGAATAAAATCATATGTACCGTTTATACATCCAATGGCATTTAGTATAAAGCGGTTATTTTAACATTACAAATAGACACCCCAGTTTTATTTATTTGTATAGATGGATAGGTATAAAAAGATAAGAATAAAAATAAAAAGAAGATTGTAGCATCAATGAAGGTCCTTAGTTCAAATAACGGTGAATCATGAGTAAAATTAATCCCCTTTTCTTAGCGCCCGGGGAATTCACCTCGATGCATATTAGTTAGTATAAATGGCTCATGTGATTTGTCAGGAGGCACAGTCTTAACAGTTCCTTGTTAAGAGAGCAACCAAATACTCCGAACCAAAGGTGAGAAAAAAAATTGAGTAGATTGACTGAGAATATATTTAAATATTTCAATATTTTTAACCGACTTCAAAAAAGGAGGAAGTTCTAAATTCGATTGTAGTTTTATGTTTGTTACTTACCTCATAATATAACATAACTTTCAACTGTGTGAACCGATTTTGATGATTCTCTTTTTATTCGAAAGCTGATTTTTCCAGTGTTTCAATTGAAGTCGGTTTTTTTTGTAAGAATTTTCGATTCACCACACGACTTAAGGTGAAGTGATATTAATTGCCATTTATTACGAAATAATAATTTAGATCAACAATTTCGTTTATTTTACTTTTAATTGTATTAAAAAAAAAGTGAAAAAATCCTACATATTACTGAGAGTGTATTTAGATAAATCTATTCTTTGATTTCAGATGAATATGCAGTCAACGACCATCGTTTTTACCGTAATTTTGGCGTGCGTATATGCACAAGTCTACAGACTACCGTCACAAACGGACAGGTGAATATTGTAAACCATTTTATTTATTATCAGATTTTATTGAATTAAATTTTTAAGTTGTTTTAAGTTGTTGACTTTGACTTTGACTTTGACTTTGATGTTGACTTTGACTTTGACTTTGACTTTGACTTTGACTTTGACTTTGACTTTGACTTTGACTTTGACTTTGACTTTGACTTTGACTTTGACTTTGACTTTGACTTTGACTTTGACTTTGACTTTGACTTTGACTTTGACTTTGACTTTGACTTTGACTTTGACTTTGACTTTGACTTTGACTTTGACTTTGACTTTGACTTTGACTTTGACTTTGACTTTGACTTTGACTTTGACTTTGACTTTGACTTTGACTTTGACTTTGACTTTGACTTTGACTTTTACTTTGACTTTGACTGATTAGCAAGTGGCTCGAATACTTGTTTCCTTCCTTAATAAGATAAAATTGTTCTAACTAGTTCCAATAAATCGCAATTATGATTACGATTATGATTATAATTATCAGGTATCCTGATAACTTCAAATACAGCTGGCACACTAACACCGGCCCAGGAAAGATGTTTGGCACCCTTGGAAGCACTGACGGGTCGCTATTTGTAAGTGTAACATTACTTCATACATTTTTGTTATCACATTATTGCTTAGCCACGTAGCTCATCGCACTATTGCTCTCACTGCCGTACCCAAATATTGCCCTACCAGCCCATCAGTGGCGTAACAATAGGGTGGCAGGGGTGGCAAAATGCCACGGGCCCCCGACCCAGGGGGGCCCCGGCCCAAGAGGCCGCGAGCGCAAAAATATTTTTTAGCATTGTACCTGAGTATTTTATTTTATTTGAAAAGCATATTTTTATAAGTTCTGGGCCTGGATTGTGCTAAAGGCAAACCACTGTCATGCCACTGATACAATTCAATTGTAGACTTTACCGTTATACAGTTAAAGTCTAAAATCAAATGAAAAGAGTTCATTAAACTTTTCGATTCGCTCTACAAAATATCATTTAAGTAATTTTAAACTTTAACCTGATAACAATAAAGACCAAAATTAAATGGCATTTTTTGTAGTGTAAGTAGTATGACAGTAGCTTGTTTTAACAGAATCGAGGCCCTATTTAAATCTAAAGTGAGACAACTAAAGACCATACAATTTCAAGTTAATGATTAAGCATTTCAACCAACCTCAACAAAAAGATGTTGATTAATTTTTAGAGATGTACATTTGTACCTACATATTACCAGTGACGAGTAATTTTACTTATGACCGTCAAAAACCGTCAATCAAAATACCTGTAAATAGCACATTTCTATTAATTTTAGAACGCATCCATAGGTTTCTACAAATATTTTGTCGCAGTACGTTGCCGTTGGTAGCGCAGGCGAGCTGGCAAACACTATGTTAGGGGAATCCCGGGCATGGAGTGGAAGGACCGACTTGGGCAACCAAGCGCGGGGCACGCCGTTGTAGCGGCGGTAAGACCCGTCATGGAGGACTGGCTGGAGAGGCCTCACGGGGGCCTCTCGTACCGGCTGACGGATCTCTGGTAAGGGGTGCTTTGGGGATCACTTGTGTCTGATTCGGAAGGAGCCAACGCCCGAATGCCATCACTGCGATGCGGGCGAGGACTCAGGGCTGCACACGCTGGCCGAATGTCCGGCGTGGGAGGTGCTGAGACAGGCCCTCCTGGCAGCCCTCGGGGTGGGAGTCCTCACACTGCCGGTGCTAATCGCAGCGATGGTGCCGAGTGCGGACGCGTGGTCGGCCGCCGCCTCCGTCTGCGAGCAAGTGATGCTCGAGGCGGCGGAAAAGGTTCGGGAGAGGCTGCACAGAGCTCTCCCGAAGGCTTCGGAGGCCTGGGGGTGATGGGTGGAGCCACCTGTCACCCTAGCAGAAGCAGGCCCCCTATTCCGGGGGCTTGACGGGAACCAAGTAGTTCCCAAACCCGAGGAGGCCATCTTGAATCCGGAGATGGCGCGGGTCAAGCCAGGGTGCGAGGGAAATGCTCTTTGGGCCACCTTACACCCTGGCGTCAGAAGACCCTAGACGGCGTGCAGTTTTAGTCGGTAAGAGTCCGACATAACCTGCCCCGCTGGCCGCGGGGTGGGTATCCATGAGGATTTTCGCACGGAAAAAAAGGCGAATCCCGGGCATCCGGATTTTATATTTTTTTATGAGGGCACGTGGTGCACGTAGCAACGTAGGCGAGCAGCGCCTCCCACTCGCCACAGGAGACGAGAAAGGGTCAGCTAGGGTGCGAGGCATATGCCTATTAGGTAACCTTACATCCTGGTAATTAAGACTCGAGACGGCGTTCGATCCCGACATAACCATCTCCGTGGTATCCATTTCCGCAACATAAAAAAGGGAGTTTTGGCAGGTAATCAAGTGAATGGCGCACTGCATAATTTTATGAGCGGTCAGAACAGAAAATGTCTAAAGAGGCACGACTTGCTGTACGTAGAGGAGTTCTCATTCCCACATCTATGTATGGGTACCTATGTATGGTAGTGAATGTTGGGTGTGGCAGAAGAAGCATGAAAGTAGATTGAATGGATAACTGGAGTAAAGCTGATGGACCGAGTGAGGAACAGTGTGATAAGGGAACGTTGCGGTATAGTTGAAGATGTAAAGACCAAGATAGAGAAAGGGATACTTAGATGGTTTGGACATGTAGAGAGGATGGATGAAAGAAGATTGACAAAACAGATACCTATGAGGTGAGGGTGAATTGGCAACCCGGTAAAGGCCGACCTAGGCGTACATATTTTAATCAGATCCAAGACGTTTTGGAGAAAGGCCTAGGTCAAGAGTAGGTACCCGCAACCGGCGTGCGTGTATGAAAAAAAAAATGAAAGTTGAAGAAGCGAAAGGGGTACCTATGCCAAGATCGTAGCGAGTGGAAAGATGTTGTCTCTGCCTACCCCAATGGGAAACAGGCGTGATTTGTATGTATGTATGTATGTATGTAAAAAAAAGTTCTAGGTACTGACTGCGTATTCTTTGTGTAATTATTTTGACATTGGTTTTGGTTACGCTGAAAATCTCAAAGTTTATTAAAATTAAACTGAGTACAACGTGACGATTTTTACTGCCAGGGCCCCATCAACAGAATTTGCCACGGGCCCCAGATGGTATAGTTACGGCACTGCAGCCCATACATTACCATCCTCGCGCTTTAAATCGCGCTAAAAACCGACAAAAATGGATCCATGGATGGACCCAATGGATGGATGGAAAAATGGATGGTAGGATATCTGCAGGATGTCTGCAGCAAAACGGCACGCAGTCAAAAATGCGAAAACAGTTTTTCTTCTCTCTTGTAAAATTTAGCTTTATCAAAGACGATATGATTTTATAAGTTATCATTATCGTCTTTGGTTTTATGAAATTACTGGGTTTTGATACACATTTGAGCTGATATTCATCTTTATTTCAACAGGGCAGAGGTGGTTATAAACAGGACATCTTCAATGATCACCGTGGCCACTTAGAAGGGACGGCTTACGGGTCTAGAGTACTTGGTCCTAATGGAGATAGCAGCTCGCTGGGGGCCAAGCTTGGCTGGTCCAATGATAATGCGAAGTTGAGTGCTGACGTGAATCGAGAGATCGGAGGACGTACTGGAGTAAGTATTAAGTCTACTTTAGGTTACTGCTCATCATCATTCTTCGAGCGTTTTTTCCCAAAGTTGGGGTCAGCTTTTCAGTCTGTCTACGAAGCAGCGTACGAATCTGAATGGATAAGGACACGGCATCTTCTCAGAGGTAACGAGTTCGAATCCGGACAGTACCAATATGAATTTAACTTTGTGGAATTTATATGTTCTAATCACATGATTTTCCATCTGCTGACGGTGAAGGAAAAAGATCGTGAAGAAACCCACATGTCCTAGAAGAAATTCTAAGGACATGTCGGATTCACCAACCCCCAAGAAGAAATTTTAAGGATATGTCCGATTCACCACACCACACCACCCACGTAAGGCCAGCGTGTGTGGATTAAGGCCTAAACCCTCTCAGCTCTCTCGTTAGAAGAGAGGAGTCCCAGCAGTGAAACATAAATGGGTTGCCATCATCATAGAGATGAATAGAAGCACTTACTAAACAATTAGTAATTAAATTTATTTGTCAACACAGTCTTATTTTATCTTTTATATTTATTTTACAGTTGACTGTAACTGGCGAAGGCAAGTGGAAACTAGACAAGAATACCAGGCTTGAGGCTGGAGGCAACTTACAGAAGACCTTTGGGCATAGCCGACCTGATGTCGGGGTAGAAGCAAGCATCGTACATGACTTTTAAACAATCGACTATTTTAGCGATCTGCATCTTTCACACGGCACAAGAATATCTTTTGACATCAATAAAATTTCAAAGCAATTAATATGCTAACTATTCCAAATGATTTTTGATCGGACTGGTCGCGGCTTCGAGTCCCGTCCTGGCTGTTCACTTATTCTGAACAAAAATCATCTTTTGTATGACTTTTCGTAATTTTATTATAGACTGACGATTAGCATTAGATTATTTTGTGAATCCTTTCTGTTGTGAATGTGATTAAATTAAATGTATGTAGAATTACCTATCTACCTGTTTATATTGTAAATAAATATTACCTATATTTGAAAATTAAACACTAAGTTTCTTTTGAGTACGAAGCCCTCTATAAAAAATTCAAGATTAAAAAAAACTAAGCACTTACTTCATTTTTAATCGTCATCAAACAGAACATTAATTGTCCTTCCTAGCTATAACATCGATTTCACTTGCATATAACAAAATAATGAGGAGAAAAATAGTTACATTTTAAATCCAGATTTAAATTGGCAGTAATAAGAACGTCCTCGACATTCGTTGCGATTACATGACACTGGCTCTTCTCCTATAGATAACTAAAGGCGAAGAGCTCAAATAACTAAAGAGCTGTAACTCACATAATAATGTATTTACACTATTCGTCTTCATTGTAAAGTTATTTAAT
The DNA here is from genome assembly GCA_963576445.1 of Lithosia quadra. Taxonomy (NCBI): domain Eukaryota; kingdom Metazoa; phylum Arthropoda; class Insecta; order Lepidoptera; family Erebidae; genus Lithosia; species Lithosia quadra. The sequence goes on along the minus strand of OY754899.1, from coordinate 3,443,713 downwards.
CATGCTCAGCTCTGGATGCCACGGTAAATACAAACTTTGATAATTACACGCATTCCTTGTACAGGAATAGTTTCAAGCCGGCCATTATGTCTCACTTTATGAACTGTTATGTGCAATCCTTCAGAAAGTTTTGTGTAATATATTATTTATTCTGTGGTGTTATGGAAGATTAAGTAGCTACCTAAGAATAATAATTTCAGTTTCAAGTTGATTTATGAGATAGAATTCAGTAGGTAGGTAAATAAAAATTATCTAATATAATTAAAATGACAGTTAAATACACAAACATAACAACTATGTTAAAATTAAGTCATGTTTTGTACACGTCATAAATCTATGAACAGTACCTAACTAACCTAACTGTTCATAGATTTATGACGCGTTGTAGGTTATTCTATAATTCTATGGTAGGTAGGTACTTACTGTATTAATAATGTTTCATTAATATAATTATTATGTTTAATTTTTTAATTTTTAATATTGCCAATGTGGGCCGTGTGCTTGTCTGCCACCTAAGTAGTATAAAAAACTGTTAATAATTTTGAAATTCTTCAGTTGTAAATTTCTTCAAGACTTAAACTTGTAGAATCGTGCCATCTATCAATATCAGTAAGAATTAAGTATACCAAAAATTTAACATGCAAAAGTTTCAAAATTTTTTCATAAAAATATTTTTTGTCAAATGTTATAAAATGTTGATTACATAATTGCAATAAAAATACTAAAGACTGAAGATCGTAACTCCAACATTAGTTTTGCATCCTCCAAAAGAGTAATTGAAAACTAAGTAATTCTTATTTTAGCGCCATCTGTTCATTAGCTTGGTAACTTTTTCCTACTCCTGCACTAAGGTAAGATACGTAATGATTTTATTCAGAAAGTTTTTGGTAGGTGGCACTTTACTCAATTATCATACAGTTTACTGTTTCAGTTTAATTTTTTGTTTACAGTTTATAGTAAGTTTATTATTTTAAATGACTCATTTTGGATGAAATATAAAAATTCACGCGCACTGAGATTGTTACTGTGAATTTTTTTTATTATTATGAACACTCACTAGTTACTGAACAATACACAAAATAAAATTCAATGATAGCTACTGCATCATTGCATTTTATATGATTTTGTATTGTAGGGATTATAAATTATTATATTCGCGAAATACCTCTTTTAACTATTAAAAGCTTTCGCAACAAAGTCATTTGGACAACGAGTAGGTAGGTACATAATTTTATGGTGCTAAAATCAGAGGTGGTTATGTCGGATTGGAACCGACTAAAACCGTATATTATTATCATCTCGGGCCTCAACTATCGGGATGTAAAGTTACCCAAAAGGCATTTTCCTCGCACCCACTGACCCCGGGCCAATGCGGACGGTGGGATGAAGGGAGGGGGGAGGGGGTAAGGCAATCCCACATTAGGCACATTAGACGCTCTCATCACTACATTTTCACAATGAGCGACACTGCCGCGAACTTATTTTATGAACGGGTCCGTTCACAGATGGGTCTTACAGACCCAGATGCTTAGTTTTACATAAGATCTGATAACAACTGTGAAAGTGTTCTAAGTTTGTGACTCTCAACCTACTTTACATGAAATATTTCTGCTGGGATCTATTTTACACATAATGTTTTAGAAAGTGAATGTCAGAGTAATGTAGGCGGGGCCTATCAGACCGCAGATGACCAGTATTATTATTGTTATATTATAGATATCATGTGGTTGGTTCAGCCAATGTTATCACCACTCCAGACAGGATACGGCAGACAAGCATACGGCCCACCTGATGGGAAGCTTCCACCGTGATGATGAAATGAGGGTGGATTGAGCCAGTGCTCACAACCTCCCCCCCTCCCAAACTCCCCAAACCCTTTCCCTCCAGGGTGAGCAGCTCGAGTGTAGCATCCCTCGTCCATAGGCAACGGTGACCGCTTCCCATCATTGTCTGCCGCCTCAGTAGTATGAAAAAGTCGTAGGTATAATGTAACTTTGTTGTAACAATAACAACAATTAACATGTAGTTAGGTGTTGTTTAATAACGCGCTCCAATTAATAACCCAAAAGACGTTACCCTCCTTCAGCAATCGGATAATAATGTAAGTTTCATGTTACGTGATAATTGCATCTTAACCGCGTTTATCAGACGTACCGGTCTACTTGCCTCAAAGCCTCGTAAGCCACCAATCCTCGGACTACAATCTTAATATAATCTTATCTGAAATAAGGATTCTTAGAAATTTCAACCCTATGGAGGTAAAATAAACCGGAATACGAGGCCTTTTGGGTCACGTTAGGTACACTCCGTTGCACAAAATCCCGAGACGGCTTGCGGTTTTTGTTGGTTCAAATTCGAAATAATCACCCCGCTGTCCACAGGGGAAGTTTCCGTAATGATTTCCGCACGAAAAAATTAGAATATTCCACTTCTCAAGACACCCGAAAACTCTCTATACAAAATTGTGACGTCAACGTTTCCTAATCCTGATCCTATTTTTCGGGTATTTAAGTGTCAAACGCCCAAAGACTCGAAAAAGGAGATACAAAATAAAAGAGAATTAAAAATGATTTTATTGCTGCAAATGCCCATAAATAAATAAGAAGTGTATAATCCGCGCGCGATCAAAATGTGATGCTACCTTTTGGAACTGAGACGTACGTGGGCCGCGGGCTAGCCGTAGCGTCGGCAAACTCATGTCTAAGCTCACAAAACGAAGCTGTATTTTTAGTGCGACTAGATTTCTAAATGAGTTTAATTTTGAATGCGAGATTTATAATAATTATAATATTGTATAATTGTCTGTTTGTCCGTAAATTTTTGTGCGCGCAATAATCAGAAACTACTGGAGGAATTTTGATCAAACTTGGTACGATTATAGTTCATAGTTTTGGGTAACAATAGGCTACTTTTTTATTCAAGCTGAAACCCGTGGCTTCGCCCGCGCTTCATTTTTAGGTCGTTTTTGGTCATATCTCCGGTTCTACTTAACCAATGACAACCAAACATACGGTAAATTTTTAGTCTAAGCAAGACCTTTTTAAAAAAAACCGCATCAAAATCCGTTTGGTATTTTTTATCGCTATCGATGGACGTAAAAAGAACTGAACGGGTTTTGATGCGTTTTTTTTATTAGAATGGTCTTGGTTAGACTCAAAATCTTACGCATATTTGATCACAATCGGCTGATTAGAACCGGCAATAAAACGCGAAAATCGACGTCCACGCGGGCGGAGCCGCGGGCAACAGCTATCTTTAATATACCGCCTTTTCATTCTGATCTACGTGGATCTACATGTAATCGTGCCAAAAATACAGTTCAACCGTTCTCGAGTTTTTGCAATACTAACAGAATTGCAATTATTTTTTATTTATATAGATTAAAGATTAATAATGAGTGGAAAAGGGGGTAAAATCTTGAGTAGTCAATCTCGCGAAATAGTTCTGGCATTCGATAGATATTTCAATCAAGAACAAAGTCTGTGTTATCACGCTAACGCTACTTGAGAACTGTCATTTTCGATTTACTTTGAAAAGGTTCCTTCACATTTTCATCGCGCGCGGATTATACACCGGTGCTAGCATTTTTCGAAGGTAGAGTTGTAGTGTTTGTGTTCTACGATTTTTGCACAGATCCCGGTTAGCCGAAAAATAAGTAACGAATACCAGAGCCTAGTCGCACCATTGAAAATCAATTTTAATCTGCCGTTAACTAATTATGTGTTATTGGAAGAAATTAGCGGCCTTTACACGACACAATCTATCGCGTTCTAGGAGCGTAGGCTTGCGCGACGGAATACTCATGATTATCTTTGTGAATTAAATCTTTCGCGCGCGATTACGTGCGGTCCTTTTTGACGTATCGGAAAATCGGTGTATAGGCTGTGTATGGGGAAGAGAGTCAACAATATAGGATAGTCATGCACGCCATGACAGTCCTGGAACTCCTGGAGCGCGCGCTCTTTCCCTCTCTCTTCCAACATCTTTAAACGCTCGTTCTTCCACACGCAAATCAGTTTTTACTCGTGAGAGCACTCGCGAAAGACCGTGCGTGTAAAGGGCACCTTTGTCATTACAGCTAGCCTGCACTGCGTTAATCATTGGTCAGTCTTAGATAGCTTAGAAGTAGTTTATTATGATTACATGGTTACACAGTGGTAACTTATTAAGTACTTCCTTCCTATTAATGATGGTATGAATTTCCGCACGACAAAAAAAGGTGAACGCACTAAAAGGTGGAAGGAACACCAAATAAATCGTAGTAGTAGAGTAGTTTTTATTTTTAATTTTTTTTTATTCATCATACCTCAATCTCATCTGATGGTAAGTGACGATGTGGTCTACGATGAATCACGCTTGCCTAGAAGGAACCCATTCTCTCTTGCCTAGAAGGAACCTATACAATCGTGACTTGAAACTCCCAGGTTATAGCTTTCCGGAAACACAGACTCAGGCAAGGAATTCCACTCCTTAGCTGTACGCACGATGAACGTGTCAGCAAAGCGCTTTGTGCGTATGAGTGGAATATAGACCATATAGCGGTGGCGTGACGCTGTTCGTCTGGTCGTTCGTTGATAGAAAGGACTTGGAAAGGTTGTGCAATTCCAGAGCGCACTCCCCGAAAGTTAAAATGGTTTTATTACAATATTCGCACAAACATCTGATACTATCAAAATTGTAGACGTTTTGTAAGAAATCGTATTCAAATCTATTACACAGTGTTTACTTTTTGCTGTGCATTTAATTTAAATTTTATATTGAAAATAAATTGGAATAGCTCGTATATACTATCTACAATAAGTTACGTAAAGTAGGTAATGTATTGCTACTAGTGAATGGTTGGCACCGCGTATGTAGGAATTAATCTATAGTTAAGTGATAGTCAACTCTTTAATAACTTTTTTAGGTTTTAGAAGGTATTTACTTACAGTAAATATTTGTCTATCTACGAGTATCTAAATCAACAACAGAATGGCTAGGTTAGTTGTATAATATAATAAAGATTTATGTTATTACTGTCGAATGAGCACTAAGTGAACCGAAAATAAATGGCTGATTAGAAAGATTTCATGATATTTTACAATATCCTGATAGCCATGAGGTATCCTTTACTATATTATTTTCCTGCCGCTATATTTTTGTTGCTGGGCAAGTCACTAAAGTCAAGTCAAGTAAACGCTACATATCGCCGGCCCCGGAGAATAAAATGGTAACCGACATTGCAATAGTTTTAGTGTTATGCCATATTTGAAGTCTACAGAGCCCAATACATGCACTCAATTTTTTTCGTAATTTTTCTATGATTATTCATAAAAATAAAAAAAAATATAATATTATTCGTCATACTTTTTGAGGAGCTCATTAACGTGAATAAAACTATTACAAACTATTGCCATCTTGGTTCCATTAAAAAAAATATTGTAAAAGCTATAACAATTGTGTTCTCGTACAAGAAAACATCGCTATGAATTGTAATGGCGAATACCATTTTATTCGCGTTAAAAAACTTCTAGGCTCATCGGCTAACATTACTTTAGTCAACAGTTTGTATTGACACTGAATGGTGCAATTATATCTTGCCATACTGTTCTAGCGCACATTTTTGTACACGGACGGTAGAGGTGATGACACTATACAATCTTCGTGCGAAACTCTGGAGTGTGAAATTAGTTAGAAAGATATCTCAATAATTAATTAACTCCTCACAAAATATTTTTTTTTATGTCAGTCACGTCAATATGACTTCACCTCGCTTGATGGTAAGCTAAAGGCAAAGTCTCAGGTAGGGCTGGTAAGGAATTCCAGGTCTTTATGGTGCGGCAAAAAAGAGGCACCGAACCACTTAGTTCTTGATGGAATTATTTGCATGGCATGAGGGTGATATCTTAGCCTTGCACGTATTGTTCTGTATAGGAAAGGAGAGGGTGGAACAAGTTGGTGGAGCTCATCGGAACATTCACCATGGTAGAGGCGGTAAAAAACTTCCAAAGAGGCTATGTCTCGACCTAAATTGTAACGGTTTGAGAGCGTTGGTAACTTCAGGACTCCCAATAATACGGCCTGCACAACGCTACAACCTGTCGAGAGCATCTAGGAGGGAGCATCTCATGCAGAGCCATCCCAGAGATGAGAACACTGCTGCTCCGGTGTGAAAAACCGCCTCACCTTGTTCAGGACTTCGAGTTTCCGCGAGGCCGTTTTGATGATGCTCTCGATGTGGGTTTTATTATTCAGTTTGCAGCGAACATCCATGCCGAGTATATCTAGGTTATCTTGAAGTTCTAGTAAAGTGTCCCGAAGAGTAACCTTTGCTGTAAACGCACAAGCCTGCATCTTCTTGGCATTGAACTCGACCAGGTTCTCAGAGCCCCACTGCGAAATGTGATTCAGGACACGATCAAGCTCGAAGAAGAAGCTGTTTATTTTCCCCTACGTCCGTGGAAGGTGCTAATCATCTGCATAGCAATGTATGCTGCCTACTGACAGCATGTCATTGAGCTATGCGTTAATGATATGCTCAAAAACCTTGCACAACACTGAGGAGACGGCTATGGATCGATAATTGCCCGGGTCTGACTGATCCCTTTCTTGGGGATTGGCTGCACATTCGCTTCCTTCCAAGCTGGTCCGCGTTCCAAGCACTGCATCCGAGGTGTATGAGATGCGGTACAGACGCGTCAGCATGGGAGACAACTCCGCTGCACATTTACGTAGAGCTGCCGCTGGAATTCCATCGAGAACATTGGCTTTTCGGACATCGAGTGATTGCAGCACTGCACGAATATGGTGTTGGCTGATTAGAATATCAGGCATTACGTGGTCATAGTTAGGTAGTGTTTGAGGCTGCATACCACAATCATCGATCCGGGAATTAGCCGCAAAGAGATTAACCAGCAAGTCGGCTTTCTCCTGCGGCTCATGAACTAGCGATCCGTCATGGTCTCGCAACGGTGGCAGCGAAGGCTAGCAGAAGTTTGATTGCACGGCTTTGGCCAGGCGCCAGTAGCTACGGCTGTCCGTGTGGTGCACCACAAGCTCCTGCCCAAGCCGCGCAATGCGCTGGGCATCCGCTCTGATGTAAGCTCTCTTGCATATCTTTGTGGCTTTGTTGTACGCTGCTTTAAACCGACCTACGTTAGGATCGCGTTGCGCGGATGTTCTGGTCTAGGTGCGGTACGCCAACTGCTTCTGGTGAACAGCCTCTGCGCACTCGCACCCAAACCAGGGACGCGCCCTGCGGGTACCGGTAACATCAATGTAGAGGATATAATATTCTATAATCAGCCCATGGAATGTACGCATAGTAATTACGGAATCCATCCCAGTCTGCTGACGAGTAGGGCCAAAGCCGTCGCTTCCCCTGCACAGTTCGTGGGGGAGCTACGATGGGCACCTTGGAACAGACCAGACAGTGGTCGAAGTTACCTAAAGCGGCACGCACCGACACACTGTACTGGTCTCGGTGACTCGTCAGCAGAAGGTCCAGCAAAGAGGGCGCTTGACCTGATATTCGGAACTAATACTGAAAGCCATACGTTTATTGAAAACGAAGGTCAGGAAAACTAATTTTTATTTGCCATTTTTATTAGGGTTATATTTTATACTTTAACATAAATAAAGTCTGATTACCATAACTTTATTTTATTTTCAAAACTAGAATAACATTCCTAAGGTTGATTAGTCTACAATGGACATCCCGTATGAACCAGAATAAAATGGTAAGGTTACTTTATTTTTTCAAATTTAGCACAGTCATACGATTGAATAGTATTGCAATAGGGTATTATACTATTTTATATCTTTCTAAATAACGGGAATAAAATGGTAAGTGTACATTACCAAATTTCAATAACATTAAATATTTACTAACTTTTTAAATTGTAATTATATAAAATTTGAATAAGGCAATTAAAGATTTATTAAATCAATATAAAAGCTTTAAAAATTAGCTTTAATTTGAGCTTTTATTGGATTGTCTACGTCTAATATTAGGTAAGTTATAGACAAAAAACGGTTTTTTAATTTTCCTGAAAAGTTAAGTTTTTGCGATTACCATTTTATTCGCCGGGGCCGGCGATATTTTTTTGTAGAATAGAAAATTTTAAGTCCTTCTTGTACAATTCAATATTAATATAGTCATATTAGTATTTAAACATTATTGTACAGATATACAAGTATAAATGTGCACCTACATATTTTAAATTTACGTACAAAATCTTTAACTATAGTTTAACTTGATGCAACCAGCTGTTAAACGAGCCAACACAAAACAAGAACAATCTAGCAACACACTTCTACCGTGTGCCTTTCATTAGACGCGTTGAGGTAAAAGGTACTCACAATATCACTTACACCAATTCAAATTAGATAATCCAGTGGTGATTGCTTCAAGCTATCAGATTGAATCGCAATGACAGTTGATTTGGTTCCTAATGAATTAGTCTGCGGTGAAGCGGTGGAATTATGTTTTAATGTAGGAACTAATATCTGGGTAAGAGTGTAACGAATTTTTTCGATTTGTTTGCATTCATTTTTAGATAGACGTATTAATTGGAAGTTTTGTTTATAGAATATCAATGAAATTATGGTAATTTTACGAAGGACTGTCTCAAAATGATGTATGTAATATATTGTATTATACTGGGTGTCACACGGTGATGCCACAAGGAGGAAATGTAGATTAGACAAATTACTGAAAGAAGATTTTATAAAAAAAAACTGCATCCAAAGATTTACGAAAATTCATTTCGTCGCAATCAATCAATCGCGCCGGTTAAAATTCGAAGAAATAACATTCTGTATGTACATGTATCCCATCAATCGATAGGATGAATCATGAGGATCAAATCTCTCTAACATACATGGATGTGTTCTTCTAATAAAATTTACTACCTCCTTTGTTTAAGATACTTCCCCTCCATGTGGCATCGCTATGAAATACCCTGTATAATATTTATATTCAGTAGCATCAATGACCTACAAAATGTTCGAATCTAAAAAAACGTTACTTTCTTATAAGAACCGAACTCTTGTTTTCTTTATTTTCATTTAGTAGTTTTTGTACCTACCACGGTAGAAATCTTTTAATTCTCAATTAGTTACACCAATATTCAGCAGTATTACTAGTCGAGACAAAAAATTCAACATGACAATGTGAGGTGATCGTTTTTTTTTTATCCAACGAGTATCATGAAGAACGATTTTCATGTGAAAGATATCACTTTATCATAGGGGATAAAAAGAGAAAAGAGGAGAATGAGAAATTCTAAAGCGAGGGAAATAAGGTGACACTGTCACTATACAAGTAGGTAAGAATGTATAGGGCCTTACTAACATGATTGAGGCTGTTGCTAAACAACGGTGAAACTCTGGCACAATCTTTCCTTCCAGGTTTGAGAGGTCAGACGGCAGTATTACCATCGAAAAATTTACATATAAATCAAAAATGATAAGCGAAGTCGGGTTTCAAAGTACAAACTTTGGATGTAACGGGCAAATCGCTATAAGGATGGTAAACTTACAAAGTTGTTGGACCACTATCTCACTAGATAGTAAGTGATGATGGGATCAACGATGGAGCATGATTGCCAAGAAGCAACCGATTCAGTATTAAGGAAAGTTACGCATCACAAACTCTATAAAACGCAGAATACTTTCAAAGTCGAAACTAACTGATGCTAAAACTAGTTACAGGATTCCATAATCCATATAATTATTTAATTACTTAAAAGTGATAATGCAGAATAAGCAAGCTGAAGTGGCAATGGCTTAGCCACATCTATGGAAGGACTGATGGCCGTTGGAGCAAATGAGCCCTAGAGTGGAGATAGCGAGTCGGCAAACAAAAGGTGGGGAGGAGTCTTCCCTGATGGACTGACGACCTGAAAAAAGTAGCTGGGATAGACTGGATGCGGAAGGTGGAGAATCGGGAGGTATGACGCACGTTGGGAAAGGTCTATGTCCAGCAATGGACGTCGATGAGCTGATTGATTGATTGACTGTTAATTAATTAGTTTTCAAGCTGAATAACCTAAGGAGTTTCAAAGTATTTACCACAAAGACCACAACGCGATTATGCGAGAATTAGAGCCGAACATAAAACGATGTTTACAAAATAATTTCGTCAAATTGTTGATTAGTGAAATTTGAGATTTGTTGAAACCTAATTTGGTAATTTTATTCGTCAAATTAGGTTAAGTTAGGGAAATGTGAACGCGCTAAATAGGATTAATTTGTGATTACTTTTTGGGTAAATTTAAATTGAGAAAGTTAACACTCATCAGAAAGCCTCATACCTACTTAATGTACGGGAATTTCATGGATTTTTCTATATCACTAAGGTGGCAGATAAATTACAACAAAATTACTCCAGTCCATTCTAAGGTTAATGATGAAAAAAAAAACAGATTTATAAAGGGTCGACAGTACGAGTGTGATACCCCCAGTGTTACACAAGTCCATAAGCCACAGTGACTGCTTCCCATCAGGTGGGTTATGTGCTTGTCTGCCACCTAAGTGGTATAATAAATATTCCGCATTTTCTACATTGCGATGAACGTGTGTTTTGTTTGTGGCAAAATGCGTCGCATATAAACAAGTATAGTGTACGGCATCTAACTTGGCAAGGTTTTGGAGTAGTGGGGCCCACACTACTCCAAAATCCTGCCAAGTTAGATGCCGTGCCCTATATCTAAAATAATGATCCATTTGTATACAAACAACCAGTTCTGTAGAATGATGTGAAAAACAGTCATCATTCATAACAATGACCTTATCATTCACTACACGATGACTCATTAGGTCTCACAGAAAAAGTGAGAGTAAAAAACTAAAGTTGTTTTATTTTTAAAACAACGGCTGTGCAGATAGACTTACATACGTAACAAACTTAATTGTTATAATTAGACTGTCCATTTCTTGTCTAAAATTAAGCGTCAGCCTAGTAGCTTAGTAGTTAAGGTATAATATGTATTATGTTGGAGATAGGACACGACGGTATCATATCCCGTCTGAAATGAGCTGTCCGACTGGGGAAGTACCTCCGCCCTACAGAAGACCGTGGCCATAATAACCATCGTGTTGTATTCCCGGCGGTAAGCAGGGTAGCCAGAGCTCACTGTACCCCTCCTTCGCCCACCTTCCTAGCCTCCCCACCCTTTCCTACCCCTGCCCTTTTCATTCAGCAAAGGGCAACGCGTCATGATAGACTGCTTTATCACGACAAGTTGCCCGATTATTAAGGCCTGGAACTTTATCACCTAAGCAGTTCGCGACGCAACGCTATGTCCATAGAGAATAGCATTGCAGACCTTCCGCCACAATACATTGACGATATCGAAATTCTGTACTATTTAGACCAGTTGTCAGACTTTTTTGGACCCCAACTACCCGTAACGACTGCCATAGATGTGCATATGGCAACCGGGACCGACGGCTTAACGTGCTGTTCGAAACACTTAGAGGCTTCAATGTGTTAAGAATGGCCACTCAACCTAGGACTGCCTTGGCTAGAGTTGCTTTACTTACTCGGTTACCACTTAGCCATGAGCCTCACCAGCAGTCCGGTTAATAAGAATATTGGCAGGGCCCTCTAACCTCGACGAGGGACAAGGTGAAAACAAATTGTTGCGCAAAAACCTCATTCAACAGCTATTACCAGCAAATCGTAGTCAAAATTTTTAATACAGTTACCGTATCAGACTCATTAATTCAATGAAAATTTAATGATTTTTTTTTTATACAGGACACGTCTAAATGACTTCACCTCGCCTGATGGTAAGCTAAAGGTAAAGTATCAGGACCGGGGTCACCACTACATGTACTGGTAGTGTTACAGTGGCGGCCCTATGTCAAGCATACTCATCAAATGCTTTTTCAGGCCCCGGAAAGAAAATAAATCAATGAACAAAATCAGACTCATTAGGTGAACAAAATTCGAACGTGCCATAGTCTCTAACTAGTTCTGAAGACAGCTGAATGCTTTTGCGGATGTAACAGTGTACGCTTATATAACTTTCGGTGCAGACGACTCGGCTTGTGGCGGCTTTACTGTCATTAAACAGACGCCAATTTATCAATTTACGAATAACTAGTTCTACAATCAAATATTTTATACCAATTTGTGTCAATTTGTGCGATTTTTTTTTGTCTTTTTATAGATTAACGTTCCCTGTTAATCATAATTATATCTTTGACGAGGTTCTCAACTGAGAATTACAAAAAAAAAACTGGTCTAGTTATACTAGAAATCTGTGAGACTGTAACAACTTGTTTGAAACCTGGTCGCTTAATAACAATTATGGACGTATTACTAATTTACTACTTGCAATTTCACGACCAATTATTTCGCCAAATTGGGGATGCGATAGTTAATAATTGGTATGGTAAGTAATATACATTACATAAAGGAAAAAAACAATATAGAAAACGATTTCTTTTTAAGTTGCAACAACACTAAACCCATTCCTTCCACCTCAATCCATGTTCCATTTGCTATTTGGCCCACTGTACTCTGTGCCTGTATTATTGCAGGACCTATGGATAACGCTGTGGCTGTGACCAAGTATTCGGCTAGTAAAATCTTAGAGATTTTATTAGCCATTGATTCAATAAAAAAGAAGGAAAAGCAATATCATGTCATATTTTAAGGCAAAAACTACATTGTCTAAAAATCCAGAAAAATGTTTGAAACAATACATCATCTCAGGATCGAGGTCCGGTCATATCAGAGAATTTTCTCGTAGTGTTTTTAATTATCAAGCATAATATTCAATACGCTGTACAGGTTTGAGGGTAACACCAGCGAGCTGTATAATCTATAGTAAAATTGCAAGACTTTCATTCACATATCGTTCTTCCGTTCCGTTAATGACATAACTGAGGTTAGCTTATCGCCTTATGAAGCATAGAACTCCACTCCATTGACTTAATTTATCTAAATACCCTCATTAGACAACTGAAGCGTGACTTTTTTTAAAGGCCTCTTCACACTGAATGTTGCATTTACATGCTCATATACTCGTAGTAGCGTTGCTCATTGCGATGCCTAAGCCCAAGAAACGATGTATGCGATGTGTGAAAGAAAACATGGAAATGAAGGGAGTGACTGAGGACCTACTTGTTGCGCCGACCCCAAATAATTGGGCGGATAAAGGGAGAGATGATGACGATAGTAACCTTGCTCATGAGGCCTGGCGGCTGATCGCACGTCCGTTTTTATATGCTACTTTGCTGGTAACTGGCCGCAAGTGCGTTGTGGGCCTTGAAAGAGTCGAAATTGAAATTACTTTTACCTCCTACTTTTGACTGGGTTAGAACTGTTACTGTAAATTGTAACAATTATTGAGGGAGATAATATTTTTATCGTGGTTAAGATGGTCACAACAAATGACATACGATTTCCGTTCTTGTTCTTTTTTGCCTTGGCAATGTATCGCCAAGATAAAAAAAAAGTTATACGAGTAGACGTCAAATTAATAGTGTTGCTCTATATGCGAACGACTACCTGTCGTCACCATTGTCATCAAAAAGTGTGTACCTACACCCCCTAACTACTGGCGAAAGTGACGCGCGAAAACCGCTGCCGGCCAAACGTGCGCACCGCTTACATATTCTGTAGGTGCCTTAACAGCGTGTTGGAACGAAAATTACGGAAAGATTGTATAACACTATTTATTTCTTTTTCTTTCTTCTCATATGAGCACCATCTTAAAGCTGGATAATCGCTATACAACGTAGGTGATTACTTTTTTATGCAACTTATAACGAAATTAGAAGAATACATTTTTTTGGTATATTTGTGGTTTTGAATGAATGTATGATGTAATTACTTAAGTGAATAATAATTTTGTCGGAACTTTTAACTTTATTATTGTTAATACTTTTTTATATACTTAGGTAGCAAACTAGCACACGATCCACCTGATGGGAAACGGTCACTGTGGCCTGTGGACGTGTGCTCACACTCTCGCTGCCGACCCTATGAAAACCTTCTAATGCCCTTAACCTTAATATTCCCATGTTGTAGACGCTAAGGTAAACCCCCTAACCTCTTATTTTATAAATTAAAAGGGGGGGGGGAGGGTACACATTTTTCCACTTTGGAAGTGTCTCTCGCGCAAACTGTTCTGTTTAGAAAACAGTATACCTACTACAGTAATGTGTGTAGTGGAGTACTAGGCTGGGTATATTGGACCCTACCAAAGCCCTTAGGGTTACGCTAACCTCACCTGCAAGCCGGTATACCTCTGCTGATTAACGAGGGTCAGACGCAGGTTTACCTTTTGGGGTTAGGAGGTGAAATGAAAGTTGCTCCCGGATAAGTCAACATACCAATCAAAATCAGTTGTATTACTAGCTGATTCCCGTGGCTCTGCCCGCGTGAATATCATTTATCTCGACTTTGATAACCAATTGCAATCAAATTTAATATACGGCAGATTTTAATTCTGACCAAGAACCTTCTATTAGAAAAACCGCATCAAAATCGAAATAGTAGTTTTTGCGTCCGTCGCAAACAAACAGACAAGACTTGCGAAATAAATTTTGTTCAGAGTCGGTCATATTAAGTTGGACAAGTTTTTTTTTTAATATGTCCAATACTAACACAGCTATTTACATTTTAAAAATAAAATAGTATAGTCGGATAGGAAGATTTGCTTTTTTATTACTATTGATATAATAATTTTATATTACTATCATAATCAATCAATCGTTAAAATTCTCAAGAGTTTAAACTGCTAATAATGCTACACATTTTATACTGCTATCATAAGATCAATCGTTAAAATTCTCAAAGTGTAAACTCCTGATAAAATTACACACAAGCTAAAAGAGCATCTACCAGGTTAACACCGTCATCAAAAGCTGATTTGAGAGGGCAGGGATTATTATTGATGACCCTGCTAGAGGGTTTCTACATGGAATATTATAGGACTGGAATACGGACAACGTTTTGAGAAAAGTAACGGAAGATTCAGATTCAGCTTGTTGGTCTTCAATACCCGGTTTAATTATTGTTTTTTTATAGGACACATCAAAATGACTTTACCTCGCCGATGGTAAGCTAAAGGCAAAGTCTCAGGACTGGGGTCACACCACATACACTTGTAGTAGTGCTACAGTGTCGGCCCTCAGCTTGACGGCCTCATCAAATGCTTTTTCACGCCCCCCTTAAAGGCCTCGGGACTATAGGAGGAAGGAAACATGCGCTGGTAAAGAATTCCAAGTCTTTATGGTGCGGCAAATAAAAAAAGCACCGTTGTTGAAAATAATTCGCCCTACAGACCTCAGAACCTATACAGAACAACACGTGCAAGGCTGAGATATCAGCCTCATACCGAGCAAACAATTCCATCAAGAACTAAGCGGTTCGGTGCCTCTTTTATTTACCAGCTCACGTGTTTCCTTCCTTCTACAGTCCCGGGTTCTTTAAGCGGGGCGTGAAAAAGCATTTTGATGAGGCCGTCAAGTTCAGAGCCACCATTATGGCACTGTCGGTGTATGTAATGGGGACCCCCTTCCTGTAAATTTACCTTTAGTTTATCATCAGGCGAGGTGAAGTCATATTGACGTGGCCAATATAAAAAAAAATACTGTGGCCATAATAACCATCGTGTTGTAATTATTCTCGGCAGTAAGTAGGGTAGCCAGAGCTCACTGGAGGCATTCATGCTGTCAGCATCATAACATAACATAAACTCACGCCTATATCCCCGAAGGGGTAGGCGGAGGTGCTAGCACCCACATTTCGCCAGTTTATATTTAGGTCCCAATATAATAGGTCCAGTCTGTCAGCGGGGAGATTAAGTCTCCAGCATTGTCAGCATCCTCCGTTATCACCATTTTCAAAGTTACTGGCAATTTGCGAACTATAAAACTTCATAATTTCTTGAATTTTGGAAAAATTTAAACACTGTTAATTATTATATTCGTTTCCAGTGACTTCGCTTTTATACTTGCATCACATCCCTTCCTGCCCTCCTCCCTTACCTTCAGGGTAGGCAGCGCGGCCGGGGTGCGAGGGAAATTCTCTTTGGGCCACCTTACACCCTGGCGTCAGAATACCCTAGACGGCGTGCGGTTTTAGTCGGTAAGAGTCCGACATAACCTGCCCCGCTGGCCGCGGGGTGGGCCAATCCATGAGGATTTTCACACGGAAAAAAAAGGTAGGCAGCGCGTGTGTGACACCCTTGGTGTAGCAAACGTCCATAGGTCACGGTGACCGCTTCCCATCAGGAGGACCGTGTGCTTGTCTGCCACCTAGGTATGTAGTATAAAAAAGTAGTAAACTAGACCGGTATGAAAGTAAAGTAACTATTGCAATCTAACTACCTCTTACAATAAATATTTTTACGGCGTCATTAAATTTAATAACAAATAATTCACTGCCTAGCTTTAATCATAGATATAGGAAAAAACTTGACATACAAGATATTCTAGATATAGGCAGAACTATTGGTTGCCAAACGTCCAAGAAAAAAAAGAATTGCTGAAAATTTGTAACAATTTTTTCCGCTGCATACAACTAAAATATTTGGTCAAGAACAACATCCATGTATTCATGCATCCATCCACATTTACGTACCTACATTTTTATATGCGAGTTAGGTGGCAGACAAGCACATGCCCCACCTGATGGGAAGCGGTCACCGTGACCTATATAGACGTGTACAACATCAGGTGTGGCACACTCACGCTGCCGATCCTGGAGAGGAGTGGTTTTGAGGAGTTTGGAGGGGAATTAGAGGTGGCGATTCTGGCCACCCTATTTACCGGCGGGAATACAACACGATGGTTATTATGGCCATGGTCATCTGTAAAGCGGAGGTACTACCCCAGTCGGACTGCTCAGTTGGACGGGAGATCCGTCGTGTCCTACCTCCATCTTACATTACTAACATTAGTTATTGCATTCATAAATTCATACATACATACACAAACTTTCGCATTTATAATGTAGTAGGATAGAAATTAGCATTTAGTACTCAAGAGAAAGATGTAACTAAAGATAAGACGGCAAAAGATACAATCTCACCTTTTAAATCCTTAAAACATTCAGTTTCATTTAAATGCTTCGAAAGTAATGAAGATATAAATGTGTACCTACTGTCTTTCGTTTAATCTAATAGCCACTAATCATTGTATAACAAATTTAGTAAAAGTATATCAAATACTAAAACTATATAGTTGACTTATCGATAATTATTAATAGTTGCATAGAAATCTTGCGTACAGAATACGCCGAATCTAAACAAGTTATTAAGATCTAGTTCCTGAACGAACGTCGGCACATAGTAAATAGTGCTCAGTCAAAAAACAAAAAAGAAATAAAGGTAATTGGTACCAAAGAAGGTACGGCCCGAGATAGTTGTAGAGCTGTTAATACCACGTTGAATAATAGTTTCACATAATTTTATCAGAACCTCTTGCTGGTCTGACCAAAACCTTTCCAATAAATCCGTTCAGTAGATATTTTTTGCATCTATCGCGAACAAACAGTCAAGAATAATGCCCTAGATTGATGACGAGAGTGGTGTGATGAGTAGGACCTAGGAACTACCGAATTATTTTGTAGATTTTAGTGCATAAAACCGTTTAACTTTTTTTTTAATATTTATGTACACACACACACACTTTTTTACTTAGGTACTTTATTTTAAACTAGCGACCCGGGACCCGGCTTCACCCGGGTGTAAATTCCAGTTTTTCAATAAAATATAAATATCCTATGACACTCATGAATGACGTGGCTTTCTATTGGTGAAAGAATTTTTAAAATCGGTTCAGTAGATCCCGAGATTACCCCTTACAATTTAACAAACACACAAACTTTACCTCTTTATAATATTAGTATAGATAGAAGTATAGATATCGTAAATGTACAAACACAGCTATTTTAAAATATATTTATAATAGTATCGATACAAGGTATTAGTTATAGTGAAATTGTCAACAACATCGATGCCGTGAAAACTCTGCTAACCCAATAATTTGCCAAGGGACAAGGAACCAAACTTTGAATTTATTCAAATGATCCAAATTGCAAATCTACTTGACCGGGTGAAATTATCAAGGCTTTCTGTATTTGACCATCTTATTTATATTCATTAGTTTATTCAGATAATGTAACTTTGATTACGAGAGGGTTTGAATATTTCGGTTACTGTATTTCCAGATAGCATAATTATTCAATTTCAAGTTTATATTTTCGGCGAAATGCTTTCAGCCGAAAGGAGTGTTTTGTAATCTCTAGTCAAACTTGGTAATTCATTTATTATTTGTAGTTTAAATTGAGTTTATTATAATCGAAATAGGGTATAATGTAGAATGTGCAACTAAGATCTCAATCAGGACAGGACAGTGTGACGCCCCTGCACTGGTGTTGCACACGTCCATAGGCCATGGTTACTGTTCCCCATCAGGTGGGCCATGTGCTTGTCTGCCACCTAAGTGGTAAAAAATTTAAATATTCATCATAAAATTGATACTAAAATTAAGTTTGTTGAATTTATTAATGATTATCTAGTAAAAGCTATGGAACCAGTTCATAATCGTAGTTTTAAAATTACAACTAGTCTAAACAGTTAAAAAACAAATGTAACGTAATATGTTAGTATTTTTAGTAAAGACTAAATATCATACAAGGATGTATGTATCACATGTAATGAGATCGATGCGCATAAATTAAACAAAATAATTATTTTTACAATAGACATTTGGGTTACAGTCCACTTAAACTATTAGAAATAAAAAAGTTATCACACTGTTTTCACTTAGAATGATGTTATTAGATATGATGATGATTATTATTAGAAAATGATAGTAGGTACTAATGTCGATATTTTGACAACTTGACAAATAGGTATCAGGTAACTATTATTTACCAATACTAATATTTGATCTCGAATGAATGAATATTATTAAAAACTAAAATCTTCTTCTTCAACCTAGCGTTAATCCCAGTCGCATCCAAAGCTTTCACCTCGGAGTCTGGGGTCCGCTTTACCAGTCTTAACTGCGGATTTGGCTGGACCTCGATATTTTCCGTGAAGCGACTGCCATCTGATCTTCACAACCCAATGGTGATATTAGGCGATATCGAAGTATTGCAGCATTAAAAACTAAAATAACTAAATAAATAACACTAACTGGTAACAGAAAAATATTTACATAGATGCGTCAGAGAATTTTTCCGCATCATCACCGACTGACAATACTCCCAGAAGGCTGGCAGCATTGCCACGTTGAATAGCAATGCTAATTCTGTGTGTCTTGTGTGTAGAGTCTAACCTTCTGATCACCTCTTAACCGCAAATGGCTCAAAAAATCATCACCTACTAGGTTGGCTTGTATATTTAGATTTAAGATCTCATATTTATTTAAATCAGTCAAGTTGCAGCAATTTCAAACATCACAGTTGACATACTCTAAAGTTAATTCAATTCAACCGATAACACATTATTCAGATCACACACAATTACAAAAAGAGCACAACTATCAAATTACACATTATTCTCGAAAATAATTAAAAAATATAAACAAATAAAAAAGTGGTTACAACAGCTCTTGTCGTTCCTACCTTTCTACCTCGCTCCTCTCTGCGCCAGTCTCTTCCGGTTGCTATAAAAATGTTTGTGCATTTGTTCAAAACTATCATTGCAACCCAAGACGGCAGATACGCCATACTAAGCGATAGCAGCATGAAGACTATTGTAAGTGCAACCGATTATTATTAATAAGTGATAGTGTGTGATGTGTGATCATAGATGGCCTCAGTGTTACTTATACGTAAGGATTCGATATTTGAAATTTCACCTAATTTCAATAAACATTACTTTTATAGTCATTATTGGAACAAACATTTTTACGGGTGAATGATGAAATTTGGTGTATTCAGTTGATTCCCTGAGAGCCTACGACTTTGAAGATTTTTAACAAATAAGTAAGAATAATTTTGTTAAATTTAACACATAAACATATAAATAATTTAACAACTTATTCTTATTTGTTAAAATCTTTAAGTAGGAGTAAGAGGAATCAATTGCATAGGTACGCCAAATAACAAGATTAGCTTACTATACTACGAGTATTTAACTAAAGTAAAATTAGCAATTCAATAATATATGATTGTAAATGCAGTGAATTATTTTATAATCTAACGGTGGCAAACAAGGATGAGATATCAGTACCTAATGATAAAAGCAATTGCAGTGAGGATTTTTGAACATTATTGAATCTATCTCCCTATGGAACACACTGCACCCATAGAAATAGTATTCAAAGTTTGAATGGAATTCTATCAGAAAGCAAAATTGAAGTTTCATTCACAAATTTTAATATGAATAGTGCTTCATTTCGACGAAAGGCTTCAGAGGGCCAATTATCGTAATAAAAATTCAGTAACAGTCAAGTCTTGATCTCATGTCGATGTCCTAAATGTAAAAAAAAGTATTCTCTTGGTTACAAGAATACCGTTTTGGTCCACTGAAAGTTTGTAACATAAATATCTATTTTTGTCCAAGTCAATGATCTAAAAAGTGTTTCAAATTAAAGCTACGTAAAAAAGAATAATTACTGTACACCTCAGTTATAAGAAACAACTAAAAAAGTGCTAACCGCTTCGTTCTGTATAAAATGTGTTTTACAAAAAACGTGTGGCATTGTATCGTATCAATTTACTATTTTGCTTTTCTACTAAAAGAATATTATCACTGATTACCTAATAGATATTATATATCTATCTAGGTCTTCTTCTTCTTCTTCAACCTAGCGTTAATCCCAGTCGTATCCAAAGCTTTCACTTCGGAGTCTGGGGTCCGCTTTACCAGTCTTAACTGCGGATTTGGCTGGACCTCGATATATTCCGTGAAGCGACTGCCATCTGACCTTCACAATTGCAGCTAGACCGTTGTTGTTGGAATACCCGTAGCGACAGCCATAGATGTTTGTATGGCAACCGGGACCGACGGCTTAACGTGCTCTCTGAGTCACGACCAGACCAATGCAAACCTTTAAAAGGTCACAATGAAAATTATTTTACTTTAGCTTCTATATTATAGAGTAACGTTAATCTAATCACAGACCGTATCTAAAATGCCAAACATGGAAACTTTAGTTTTACGAAAATCGAAGGCACGCGACAAAAACCACTTTATCCATTAGACATAACACGGTTAACCGACCGCATTAATTCAATTCCTTCATCTAACGAAACACTTATAAACATTACATTACAATATAGTTACGATTGTAGATAGTAAAAATATCTTTTGTTGTAAAATTATTTCATTAAAAATAGTAAATCTATCTATGAATAGTTAGTTTGTTTGAAGATACTTGCTTACAATCTTTGTAGTATAAAGCAAAAGTTACCCGATATCATCATTAGACCGGTGTTTCGCTTTTAATCTTGATTTTGTTATTAAATTTATTTTATACTGTAGAAAGATATATTAACTGTCCGTTGTCAACTACGATTATTGTAATCATAACATATTATCTTTATTGGGATTGCAGACTTGAAGACAATAAGATCTTGTTACGTATTGTTATATATTGTCACGAGATAATACAATCAAGTGATCTAAGTATGTCATATTTGGTAGATTTAGATTCTTTCCATCCACTGAAGTTATTGCAATGGTTCCATTGTTTTTCCATGTTTTATAAGTGTGGGTCTCAATAACAACTAAAATTAGTTCTTATATGAATTACATATTTGGTTATTTCTTGAAGTTTTTATTGATATGTCTAATATCAGGTATATCATCAAGTTTATCTTTCAAATTTCAATCTATTCAATTCAATTCAATCTATTTATTTAACAATTAGAGTTCCAAAACTTTCACATCACAATAATAATTCAAGAAGGGATTAGTGTAAAATACTATTTCATCAATATTGGAATAAAATTGTAAATCAATTACGATTCTAGAACTAAGTTTTGAGTTAGATTTAATTAATAATGTTATATCATCAATCAATTGCAAATACTACCTAGACTAGTTCTAATCCAATTAAGCTATCGGTATTTTATACTCGTACAACTAACCTGCTAAAGAATTACTAGCCTTTCCTTATTACTTAGCAGTTAGGGTTCAAATTTCAACTTATTTTATTTTACGGGTTTATCAAAACTGGGTATTACTATTATGTAAAGTACGATCAGATTAATTTGTCTACTGTCATGTTGAATTGAAGAATATGCTCTATACGCTAAATATTTTTGATTTATTATTACATTTCTATTTTGTTATTAAATATTAATTTTAATAAGTCAAAGTCAAGTCAACTATCGCAAATAATTTATTACTTATTAGAAACCTGCTCTCGTCTCGCTTCGATTTATAAGAGTTAATTTACAGAGTTCAGCCTCTCTATAATATTAGTATGGATTTATAAAAGTTACTTAAACTATGATCAAAAGAATATTTTTTCTCTACAAAACACAGATGAAATAAAGGTTCACCATAAAATATGTCCAAAATCCAATTCTGATCTCATTTTGATTTCACAAAATGTCAAACTTGTGAAAATTTCAATTACCTACTAATTACGTACAAAGTCTAACAAAATACCTTACTTACCCTTCACAATCACGTTATAATTATTACATATTGAAAACTTACGACAAGAATGCTTTTTTATCATTATTTTGTGAGATCGGAAGTGAATTTTGAACATAATTGAGACTGTTACGATAATCGACCCTCAGTTAAACCATCGTCTTTCCAGCTTCTAAAAGCTTAGAACCGGTTCAAGTAAAAGGGATTACACCTTCACTTATGCCGACCAGTTGTGTGACATAAACTACCTTTCACTTTTAATGCATACGTACTTCTATTTTGCTAAAAACATTATAGAACAACATTGCCCTGTGCAAAGGACAATATATTGCATTGCACGGGATGGCAACTTGATTTTCCAGACTTTTTAAATTTAAGCGCTCACCAAAATAATTTTACTTTTTGCTTGCCAAAATGGATAAACGCTCACCAAATATAGTTAGATAGTTTAAGTTAGGTTAGGTTATAATATAAAATATTTCGCCTAAAGTTACTTTAAATGAAATTAGTGAAACACAATTTGGTGAGCATTTATCCATTTAGGAAGGTATTTCGAATTTATTGGTAGGAATTTAAACACGAGCCTTAAAATTAAATCATGTAATAACTTTTAAGCTTTCACGCTCCATGAAATACTATAATGTTAACGGGAATTAACGCAATTATTATACATACTTGTATGGGTAACATATGGATTCCCTGAAGTTTCTACCAGGTTACCGTTAAACTTATAAGTCATCAAGGTAAGGCCCCTGATTGCTTCCAATGCCAACACCTCGGAATCTGGGGTCCGTTTTTTTGCTTTTGCATCTTACTTCACACGATCTTGAATAGAATCAAATTTTTTATTAATAAAATAAGACATTTTAAAAGCAAGTCAAATAAAACTGTAAAATCTAGCAGCAGATATAAAAATTCTGGAACAAAAACAGTGCTAAAATGAAACATTTTTATCTCTTTAAGTGTGCACTGATCTTGGCTTACGCTTGGTAATAAAATAATGTTTTATTTTATTTTGGTCCTAGTTTTTACAATCAACCTCATAATTTTGTTTCATTTGGTTTTGATCCAAAAAGTAGATTTTAACCATAATTTAGCATACTATAGGTATTGAAGACACACTCTTGGTATTCTATCTGAAATTTTTTGTTTTACCTATGAATTAGTTACGATGTTCTCGTAATTTTATAAAAAAAAACGATAGTTATTACAATACCTTGTATATTTTAGCGATTTTGCTACGTATTTTGGTATGGATTGGTACATTTTTTCTATTTGTAGTTTTTTTTGTCATTTCATAAATAAATCGCAACTATACTATGCAAAACACATGCATTAATAGTTTCGAATAAATTGCAACTTGGCATGAAGATAGATACCGGTCTAGAATAACTCATAGGTTACTTCTCATCCCGGGAATAGGTTTCCGTAGGTTGTGAGAACGGGTTAGATTTTCACGGGGTCAGAGTCAGAGCCGCAGGCTAGTGCATCGTAAGCTAAGAAAGTCTATGCTATAATATTATTTTGCTTAATGATGGAAATGATAATATTCACGAGTAACGTTAATGCTCCATTCTATATCCCGAAGACAATACTAAACGTCTCATTGAAAAAGATAGGCGATCTTTTACTGGATTTATAACTGCCATGGAATTAAGACGATAAACTAAAGTACTTTATAGCCAATTGTAGAGAGCTAAGTGATTGAGAAATTCCATCTAGTAACAACTCTGTTTTAGACTTCTTATTTCCAAAGTAAAAATTGCAACACTGATTCCGACACAATTTTTATCGACATAATACGTTATTTATTACGTTCTCTTACATAAATAAGACATTGTGTTAAGTCGGAAAGTTCAATGGCATGGACACGTAATCATTGAAATACAATGCACGTTTTGGTATGAGTAATTTTTGTTTTCGCTCCAATGGTTGACTACTTTATGTTTATTAAGAACAAAGCCATATACAGCCGTCAATCTATTAAAGTCATTACGAATGTATTGCTTTGTTTCTTTTTCTTTAGTAATTGGGGTCAATGTCTTGTCTTTATTTTTTATATCAATTTTCTAGACACAAAGAAATTGGGGTTAAAGGTTCATTTAATTTCTGAAAATGAAATATAATATTTATGTGCTATGAACTTAATAAAATATTTTATTAATAAAGAAATGGATTTTAGTATATCAACATTGTGCTTGATTGCAAAAGGTTCAGTTTTGACTTTGACTTTTGGCCGACTTGTGCCTTCAAATAATTTCTTGTAACTTAAGTTTAAAATGATTTAGAACATATTCGACATAGTTGCCATATGGATTATTTTGGAAGATTGTACCTATTATACATAAACGAAATAATAATTATTATCTTTTGTAACATAAGAAGTAATTCAATATTTAATTAGAAATGTAAGTTTTTATACTAACCTCACTGACTTCGATTTATGAGTTAATTCCAAGATGCAGACAGAGCAAGAATTTACGTAATACACGAAAAACATTTGGAGAATACAAAATCATTTACAGTTATTTTATGTAACGTGATGTAAATACTCATTACAAGAAGTAATAGTCAATTCTGTTGCAATAATTTTGTTTTATTAGTTCATGCACTACTGAACATAATGATTTATTATTATGCAAGAAGGATCAGTACACATTCTTCTTTTTATTAATAATTATGATGGTGCCGGTTTGTTGGCTCACACTCATGCTTGAAGTTTCAATTCGATAGCGACCAATTTATGTCCCATTGCTGGCAAGGGTCTCCTCTCCTCTAGCGAGAGAGCTGAGAGGGTTTAGACATTAATCCACACATGCATTTTCGATCGTTTATTACCCGACTACCGAAGAAAGGAGGGTAATATTTTTCATTCATCGGGTCTGATGATTTATTTTTAATAACCTGTCTACAGTGAATGGTTTAGCTTGTTCGTGTTTTATTATATTATTCTATTGATCAATCTTATTTTTTTGTTTGCTTCACAAATTAAGATTACTTTGATTATATTGTAAACTCTTTATAATATATGTCAAACAGTTTTTTTTTTCTGTTAAAATAAAGTTGACAATTAGAAAGATAGACGCAAAAGTGAGTGCATAGTGAAAGGTATCGGACAATCGTGTTCAACTTTTCGTTTTATATCAGCATGACTATGTGATTTTTTATAAATAAATTAGAGGCGTTGAGTGAATAAAAGTTTTTTCACCTAAGGCTTGAAAATATAATCATGATTGGCAGCCATGGACTTAACTAATCAGAATGCAGACATGAAGTTAAATTGTATCACGATTTAGTGGCGGACGTTTAGCGGCATTTAGCGGTGACACTACTTTTGATTTTTTTTTTGAAAATCCTGTTCACTGTTTAGGGATTGCAGTATTTCAAAGACTACAAAAAATAAGTCTGTGTCGGTGCTGTGGTACTAGTGAGTGTATGAGCTTCAAATGCCGGGTCAGCTGAAACGTTATTAGATTTTCTACAGAGAATCGTATCCTAAGAATATCATGTGGGATCAAAAACATTTTTAGCAAATTGAGTGTTTTTGACACAAACTCCTTCGTAAGCGTAGGTTTGAAATGAAAATAAAAATATTGAAAATTCATTAGTAATTTATATTTGCCAATATTGATAAAACAATTTAATGTGATTACACTTTGAAGTCCTTTCACGAATTCAAGCCTGAAAAAGGTTTCGACAGTAATTGTGAAAGTTGTTGTCAGTATTTTTATTACGATTCTGTAATTAAAGCGATCGCTCAATGCAAATTGGCCATTAAAATAGCTTTGAGTTGATTGGTTTCTTTTCTGCTGAAAAAAGTGATTTAGTTTAGAAGAGTAGAACAATATTTGAAGTGTCTGGTATTGAATGCAATTTTTTTTATTGATGTGCTAGACTAGGTTACGAGTAGCTAATATATTGTCGAATTCTAAATAGTGTATCATAATAATTATTTATTCTTGTTTTGTCCCGAGTTTGCCCGCATTCCCCAATATTCAACTTGTATGATTTTGATATATCTATACTATTAATAGGTTTCTGTAATTTTTTGTCACTATTTTGTAAAATTAGAAATAACTTATCTACTATGAAAGTAAGTTCTGAAATATTAATGTCAATTAATAAATTTTAATTTTCATCTTTCCAGGTGTACTTGTTACTGGCAGTTGCCTCTTGCAAGGCCGGATTTGATGAAAGTTATTCAAACGAAATAACTGGAGATGCAGGGCTTGAAGGTGGAGATGGTGGACATGGAGTTGGAAACGCAGGATATGATTACAATGCTCAACTAAATGGAGGAGGACACTTTCTAGGCGGCCAGGGTCATGATCTAGCTGGTATTGGTGGACACAATGGTGGTCATGATTTCTCGGGTGGCCATAACGACGGCAACGGTGGCAACGATTTCTCTGGTGGACATAATCTTGGCAGTGGTGGCCATGACTTTTCAGGTGGACAACACACTTTAGCTCTACTCCAAGGATCACAACATGGAGGTCATGATTTCGGTGGTCAAGGATTTGGAGGTCACAATTTTGGTGGCCAAGCTCTTGGTGGTCATGATTTTTCTGGAGGAAACGGTCAATTTGAAGGTCATGGTGGACAAGGAGGCCACAATTTTAACGGAGATTCTTATCTGCAAGCCGCTCAAGAATTCGGTCATCAAGGTCATGATGAATCTGGGGGTCATGGCGGTGGCGGTCACGGATTTGGTGCTCAAGCCTTCACTCTTGAAGATGGTGGTCACGAATACGGTCATGGAGGCGGCTCCCACGCTGAAGCAATTCCTGTAGGTGAACACGTTGATGAAGAACACCCCGTCCAAGTACCCCTGTACAAACATGTGACGTATCCAATCCCTAGAACTCTTCACATTAACGTACCCAAACCCATTCTTGTTGGTGTACCCCAACCTTACCCAGTCAAGGTTCCTGTCAACAAGCCAGTAGCTGTACCAGTGGAGACCGAAATCACTATTCCTATTGAAAAGGTGGTGCCCTACCCAGTCGTCAAGCATGTACCCTACCCTGTTGAGAAGCACGTGCCCATTAAAGTTGAGAAAACTGTCCACGTGCACGTGCCCCAGCCTTACCCTGTTAAGATTCCCATCTACAAAACCATCCATCACCACAAACATCATTAATAATACCATCCCACTAAGTGCCTTGTAAATATTTGTAATGTAATTTTAAGTCATTTTCAACTGAATTCATGTTGTAGTTGATTTATTTATTGTATGTTGTTGTTGTGTTTGTTATAATTGTTGTTATTGTTGTTGTTGATTATACCTAAATGATTGTTATTTGTGTGATTTTCTTATTAATTCTGTTGATTTCCTTCTATAGAATCTTCAAAACATAATCAAAAGTTCTTATTGAGTCGTTATTGATCGTCTACTAGTACTAGTTACTACTAAATAAATTGATTAACGTACCTATTCTCAATTATACGTTGAACAATTATATTTATTACTTGTTTATAAAAGGGACTAATAAAGTACCTGCCTAGTAGTATTCTCGTTAAACCTTCAATTACGTTAAATTCAAGTCTAAAATTTGACCTCTGTCTTGGTATGACGTAACGGCTGAAGCTTACAACTTCAACAAAATTGCGAGTCCATACCCTGCAACTGCTGCTGCTGCTACCCTAAAGCAGTATACTATAACACCAACATTAACAAGTGACATGATGTGTCAAGACTTTTCAAAATATCATCGTCTGAGCTTTGCCCAACTCAGTTGGGGTTGGCTTTTCAGTCTAACTATGAAGCGGCGTACTTCGATATTTTACACGAAACGACTGCCATCTGACCTCCAAAACCCATTAGTGATATCGTATCGAAGTTCTGTATTTAGATCAGCTGTCGAACTTTTTAGCCCTCCAACTACCCGTAACGTTCACTGCCATAGATGTTCAAAATAAATAAAACGAAAATTAGTTACAGGTATTACAGACTTACTGTAAGTTATTGTATCCACCGGTGTAATGGCTTCAAAAAGAAAACATCCAATACTTGAACCATACATTAATTTTATTTTCTCTTTGAAAAACATTATCCAGATCATAAAACAACGACAAACTCTTCTGTGTACTTTTACTTTCACATTTTAACCATATCTCTTCTATTCACTCCCTTGAACATAAAAGGTCGTAACGGTTGAACAGCTCGTAACACAAACATAAACATTGAAAGCCATATTTTCATTCAATTCGGCATCTGCAAAACATTTTTACGCTCATTTTATAGCAATTACCTTCATCTCTGACTTTATGATTCGTTCACACAATGTAGAAAAAAAAACGTAGAAACGTAATATTTTTTTGCGACAACGGATATATTACATAGCAATGGCCAGATACGACAGTCTTCTTTCTTGAGAGAATTTCTCGAAACTGTATAGTTACTAACTGCGGTAGTTTGTTGGTGTGGAACAGTTTAATTTATTAGGCATTTACAAGAGATTCTTTAGGAAAAACGAGTTCCCTCTCTCCACTAATAATAATAGCACTAATTACGTTAGGTTTTCTGTTGAGTGGAAGTACTTTTTCAATATAGCGGCCCAAGGTTGAATGAAAAATTCCAGTGTTTCTAACTTCAAACTGAATAATTAGGGTGTGGTTGTATTTAACAGTTAAATTCACCATTACAGTTATTTGTTACTTTTAGAAAAGGTTTAGTAGAAAGTTTTTTGGAGTTTTCAAAATTGATGATTTTGTAGATTTTCGACATACTATTTTCAAATTTTAACTTTGTCATTGTGTTGGAATATTGATCTTGATAATATCTGCTTTCCAACTCATTTAACGATTAAATGATTTTCCAATAAATTATGCTAGAGAACCATATTACTTATTACTATAAATTGTGTGGTTTGTGTGATTTAATTTCTAAGGCGTGCCAGTGAATGTTCTTATCTTAAATATCTTGTAAGTTAGTTACTACCATTCCCATTTCTATAGTATTATTTACTGTGCTTCGACACGCAACTATCTCTGCGTCTTTAAATACTTCAAAATCATCCCGTTCTAGTCGATAAACTCGTTCCATGTAAACAAGCCTTCAAGATCTATTTGTATTTACTCTCACATCGTCGAATGAGCAAACATGTTTTCAGAATAAACAATTTTATTTCATCAGAGCAAAGTTTAATGTCATATTGTGTAGTAGGATGTTCCGTTTACGTAAAGGCGGGCTAAAATTTGTTTACATTTCTGTACGGAACAAGGATGAAGGGTAGAGGTAAAATTTCGGTTCGTTGTCACGCATCGATGGTGTCAGAGGGTCAATTCTCGTAATAAAATTTGTTCATAATTCAGTTTCGATCTCATCTCGGTTGCAAATATAGGTACCAAACTTGACACGTACTAAAAGAAGAAAGAGAATTACGTTTCATTCGCATTATAATACCTATCCATTAAAAGTGTAAGTCTATCAGAATACCTTAATTGCCCTTTTTTCAACTTTCGGTCACGATTAAGTTACAAGTCGTTTTAGTACGAGGTTAAGTTGGAGCTTCATACACCCGAATTTCCGACCAAACTTAAAATTAACCAGATATAACATACATAACATAAACTCACGCCTATATCCCCGAAGGGGTAGGCAGAGGTGCTAGCACCCACATTTCGCCAGTTTATGTTTAGGTCCCAATGCCCCATTAACCGGGCACTTATAAACCTGCGATAAATACACACATAACTTCGAAAAGCATCGACAAGTCATCGGTGTGTGCCATGGTGAACCTGGGATCGAACCCGAGACCTCGTCTCAGCAGTCCATTACCCAGACCGCTTGGCTACTGCGGATATTAACCAGATAATGCAATCTAAACCGTGTCAGAACACTTCCATGCACATCTATCCAGAAAAGCTAATTACAACTGAGAGCAGACGCGGATACACCACAACTAAATGCACAACAGTGAGAGGGAATTAATTTCCTCAGCGTTCAACAGTAAGCATTTTATTATAACAACTCCAAAGATATATAACAGAAGTTTATAGTGTGGAAGTGGTCAATTTTATTAAATCAAGACGACCTTAACAAGGCCACTGATAGCACAATTAAGATGGCAAAATTTAATGCTCGAATAAAGTAAGTAAGTAACTCGGTAAGTACGGTAGCCAGAGCTCACTGTGCCCCTTCTCCTCCCATCCCTTCCTAGCCTCCCCGCCCCTTCCCACCCCTCCCCACTTCCCTTCAGGTTAGGCAGCGCATGTGTGACACCCTTAGTGTTGCACACGTTCATAGGCCATGGTGACCGCTTCCCATCAGGTGGGAAGTGTGGAAGTGGCCCGTAGCATTTTTTTATGGAAACATCTTGCTTCGTTAAAATTGCGTTCGTCCCTGTTACATTGCTAGAGGGCCAGGGAAACGTACTTTGGGTCACCTTACACCCTAGCATTGAAGACTCAAGATGGTGTGTGGTGTTAGTCGATTCGAATCCGTCATAACCTGCTGGCTGTCCTGACTTCCGCAGACAGAACTGTTGGCTGCGGAGAATATGGTATCCGTGCAAATTTCCGCACGTAAAAGGACGTTCTTTTTTTGCTTTTTTACGTCTGTGACATTACGGATAAAAGCAAGAGAGTCACCTGCTGCCATCTTGTTGTGTGAGTAACAAATCTCAAACTACGCCTTCTCTGCTAGGCTCCGGTAGGAGAGGTAGATTCAAGAACTGACTTGACATCCTAGATGTTGGTTTACGTACTTACCAATGATTGCATAATCATGGATGCCTAAGACCGTGCGAAGTGAAGAAACAAAATCCGGTAAGCGGACCCCGTTTGATGTCATGTCTATTCAATTTATCTTGTATCTTCGTTCTCATTCGTAAACACGTGTCGTTGTAGGAAACGCTGACACCAATGTTTCATGGAAGTCTGTTATTAACTCACTCTTACTTGTCTTATGGCGGAACCACACTTCGCTATTCGCTATTCGTTATATTCGCCTATATTGTATTCGAGGAAATTCTTATCGATGATAAATCCTCCACAATTCGTCATAGAAAAGCTACTGAGGGGAATATTCGTGCGTATAAATCAAATATACACGAATAACGAATAGCGAAGACGTGTGGTTCCGCCTTCAAGGATAATAAACAAATACTATTTAATATGACTATTTATACTGTTGACTGATGATACCAAGGAGTTTGACGTCATAAAAGATGACATGCTTGATAATAGTCTCACTTTTGATATTGGGCATCCATGGCGTGCCCAAGACCGAAGTGGAGAAGTAAGTCTGAAAGTGGATCTCGGACTCGAAGGTGGTATTGACAACTAAGGATGCGACAGGAACTAACGTAAGGACGACGATGATGATGACTGACCTGTATTTAATATCTAAACACCATGAAAATAAGACGAAATAATGAGTAACGATCCATCTTAAAAGAGAGATTCACTCAACTTATTTCATGACAATCATAGATTTTGATGGATAACAATTCTTGTTAAAAATAAAAATAAATCGACACTGCCCACTACTGATCACGAATTGTAGGTTCTAACAACAGTTATTTGATCACGAACATAAAGAGGCAAAAACTGCTGAATATAGACATGATATTGTTGACTGTACATTGTAATGCACACCTTTTGTTAATATAACGTTTTTTGTAGATATTACAGTTTAGTTGCGATAAAAATTCGATTTCACGCATTTTTGTCTCTGATATCGATAACATGTAATATCGGGATATTTTTTTTATAATTAGACACCTCGCCTCATGGTAATCAATCAATAAATCAAACAATTAGCCTATTGCGGCCCTCTGCTGGACATAGGCCTCTCCCTGTGAATACCATAGCAAAAATGAATAGGTAAATAAAGACGTTACTTAAGAAGTTTGTGTAAGCTTACTGAATTTAACCCATTATACATTTACAAATATTATCATAATAGATTCCAAGTAAAACATTCTAATATTGAGCAGTATCACATATCAGATATATTCTGAGTTCACACACCTAAAGTATAATAACCCCTGTCTGATCTTCAGTTTTATAAAATCCAATTACAACGTAAGAGGTTACTACTATGAATTTTACGGTACCTACCATAGTTTAGGTAAAACCTCTGTTTCTATATCAGCTTCATCTATAGCTATCGTAATACTGAATTCACTGGGCCCTATTAGCCTGAGAGTTAATCGAAGCGAGGCCAATCATATTTTTTTTTAAATTTGTAATCCTTCCAACTAAGCTAAATCGCTTGTGTTAGAAGCGGCTTCACGTCGGTAGTGTATTGGCCAGGATTCGATTCTTTCTTTTTTATATTGGACACGTCAATGTGATTTCATCTCGCCTGATAGTAAATTAAAGGTATATCCTTAGAAATGGAGGTCACCATTGCATACAACCGATAATGCTACAATTGGTTAAAATGGACTTCAGCTTGACGGCTTCATCAAAATGATTTTTGTCATCCCGCTTTAAAGACCCAAGACTGTAGGAGGCAAGAAACACGTACAATGGTAAATAATTTCTTGTTTTATGGTGCAATGAAGAAAAATGACACCGAACAGCTTGGTTCTTGATGGAATTGTTTGCACAGTGTGAAAAAATCCATTGTTTTTTCAAATCAATATTCATTTTTGAGTGCATGATTTTTTAACAATTTTCGGATTTCGAGATTCGTTTGTTTAGAATATATAATAACCAGAGATTGTATGTTTTGATATCGTGGTAGAGGCGATGGAAATCTGTCGCAGACGTGAGCTTTAATATTTTAGAGTCTGTGTACCTGTATGTGAAAACTGAGATGAAATTGCGTGTTTTTGACTTAAATGTTTGATTAGATATAAAAAAAATATCTGTAAATACAGCTAATTTTGTAAATAACTGAGCAAGATTTAAATTTGTATGCTGATACTCACGGAGTGTTGGTTATCACGACTTTTGATCATATTCCCGGTTACTCTAGGCACTCAAACACACGGCAGATTTTAAGTGTGATCAAGACCTTTCTAATTGTATAACCGCAACCAAATTCGTTGTGAAGTTTTTGCGTCGATCGTGAACAAACAAATGACTAGAATATGTGTTAGAATTAAAAGCAAATGGCATGCTTTTGTGTTCTTTGCAGGCAGCTTAGACGCGGCCCCACCGCGGTGCATGCTGTGCACGGGCACGCGGCGCATTTTAGCTGCGTGTATTCATTTGTTTGACAACGTGGGTCTACGTTTCCACTGGAGTACCTACACAAAGACCCACGACTATGTTTAGCGTGGCACGGCGCACGGAGAGGCTACACGTACACACATGCCACTGCAATCTACGGACACGGGCTTCACTGCGGGAGGTGGGTCTTATTCGTGTACTCCAGTGGAAACGTAGACCCACGTTGACAGCGTTGAGCTATGTAACCGCCTATTCGAGCAAGCCACGCGTGTATCAATGACGTCAATTCATGTGTAGCCTCTCCGTGGGTTGCAGTGGACACAACCACATACATTTTCTTACAAAGCGAAGCTTAATACACGTGCGTAGCCTCTCCGTGCACCGCGGTGGGCCCGCGCCTTTAGAAGGAAAAGGCGTGAGTAAATTTTCTTTACATAAGTCAATAAACTCAACCGCTAAAAACAACTTTCAAGGATAAATAATAATGAAACAACAGTGAAAAGAACAAAGGCCTTATTACAAGAAAGCATAATAAATTTCGTTGCGGAGATAAAAAAATAATGTACGACACACATGTACTTATTAAGACAAGAAACGCCCGTGTTTTCCGGCACGCAATATAAGTATATTCTCTACTTTAATTTACTGGTAGGTTATTACAAGAAATAAACAAAATAAAGGACATTTTAGTGTGGTATGTTTTGTTTGAGCAATTTTTATAAGATAGCATTAACTGCTTAATGTTTTTGGAATGACAAGTTATCTAACATAATTTTTTCAATCTTCATTTTTAATATTGCTGTAGAACAATCTTTACATACATGACTTAAGCCTGTGTAATTTCCAAAGAAGGAGGAGGTAGTAATTTATGCTCACGTAGGGTGAGTAGCCGTTACCAGGCATCCATGACTCGTCCATACCTAGAGCGATAAACACCTACAGTGCGCAACAACTTGGAGTTGTTTAGACAGTCATTTTTTATATACCTTTATTTATATTGACACGAGACAAAAATGACCATATTTAGTCTTAAGATGATATCTATGTATAACCTGATGTCTGAAAATGCAGCAGTGGAGTTTGTTGCGCCGTTTCTTCTCCACTAGCGCCTAGGAAGCGGTGGTAAACTTAGTATTAAGTAGTTTTTGACGTCAAAAAGATGTAATTACGTTGCACTATTTTGAAAAATAAAGAAATTGAAACATGCACAAACGTAACGTTTAGACAGCCTCCAACTACAACAACAATATAGGTATTATAAAGCACAGGTAGGACGTACCTAGTTATTATTACAGGAGGTATATGGATGCAGCCATATCTTCCTAAAGTATTGAAGTTCTAAGTACGTATCTAGATGGTAAACACCGTATCAACGGAACGCCAGAGGCTCATTTGCCTTAAGTTCACTATTTACGACGATTTTACTACGCAAAAACGAAATAAAAGGTCTTTATGTAGGCCGAGGTGGTGGCATCAAAATTCTGGGAACAAAAAGTTATGAGGCAACTTTTGCAATACAAAACACAGTGTACGATGTACTGCCTGACTAATTTCATTATCATGAGAGCGATAAGTAAGGGGGCAGGGTTTTATTTTAGGAAGAACATTTAGTAAGTTTTCGTGTTGATATTTTTACATTTCTTGAAAATAGGTATAGGTATTGAAATCTGTGTGGTGACCATTTTGCACAAGTATCCTCCTATCAACCAATCAACTTGTTTCAGTAAACTTGTCAATCAATCAATCAATTAGCCTGTCGACGTCCACTGCTGGACATAGGCCTCTCCCAATGTACGCCATACCACCCGATTCTCCGCCTTCCGCATCCAGTCCGTTCCAGCTACCTTTTTCAGGTCGTCGGTCCATCTGGCTGGGGGGCGTCCCACCTTCCGTTTACTGACTCGTGGTCTCCACTCTAGGACTCGTTTGCTCCAACGGCCATCGCTCTTTCGACAGATGTGGCCAGCCCATTGCCATTTCAGCTTGCTTATTCTTAATTGCAAACTTGTGAAAGTGTGGAATGGCTAGCTTTACTTAGATAATTTCCGTTGCAGCGTCATTGATTTCAGCTCCATCCCTGGTCTCATTTAGATTCTTCCCTAGCATAAGAAATAGGCCTAAAATATACATAGACTTATTGCCAATGACGTCATGATTCCATTGAGTGAGCGATTAAATGTTTTCTTCGACATTACAAAACACATCTTTCTTATCAATCGGTATTTATTTCACAAAGTTTCATACACAGAAATTATATCCATAATTAATAGCGTTCACGGAGCCATGGTTCTGCTTAAAAAACAAGTTAATTTAGGAGAATAACGTAAAGGAAGGAAATCGGAGTTTTTCCTTGTCAGGGAAAAATAATTTAGAGTTGTCTTGTATGACAATACCGACAATTGTGGTAAAGCTTGTTCCTTTGTTAATTGAAAAGATGAAAACAGTCTTGTTTTGTTAAGAACATGGCCACAAATTTTGCGACGTGCCTTAAAGTTAAAGACTTTATTTTTAAACAAAAACTTCTAGAAAGTGCTTAGCCGCTTTAGCAATATATAGTTCATTATACGTACTGCTAAGGAGTAGAATGTCCTGCCTGAGTCTGTGTTTCCGGAAAGCTATACGAGTTTAGTCAAGAGTGAACTTCTAGGCAAGCATGCTCCATCGCCGACCACATCATTACTTATCATCAGGTGAGATAGTAGTTTCTTTCTTTTTGCTGAATGCATTCTTTGAACTGAATCGCTGATAGTCCTGTCTATCAGCGATTCAGCTCAAAGAATGCATATAAAATAAGTGCAAACGTATGCCATGGAGCTAACAAGGCAAGCACAAAATTCACTAAAACAGTCAACGCACTAAAATTCTAATCTAGATGACAATCATAAAGAGATTTAAAACAAAATCTAATTAGGTACCTTTGTCAAGTTCTTTTAAGATACTAGCCTACGCTCGCGGCTCCGCCCGCATAGATGCCGGTTTTCACGTTTTTGTTCCAACCGATTGTGATCAAACAAGAGTAAGATTTTAATTCTTCCCTTCAGGGTAGGCAGCGCGTATGTGTCACCCTTAGTGTTGCACACGTCCATAGGCCACGGTGACCGCTTCCCATCAGGTGGGCTGTGTGCTTGTCTGCCACCTACGTGGTATAAAAAAAAGTCTGACCAAGAACTTTCAAACAAAGAAAACAGCCTCATAATCCGTTCAGTAGTTTTTGCGTACATCGCGCACACACAGGCAAACAACAAGAAGACAGTATTTTCTTCATAATATTATCTCCAATGTACAGACACGGCTACTTTACAATTTCATAATAGTATAGATAAAGAGGATCGTCTAAAATGGATAGCTAATCTCTGTACTTGCTCCGTGGTAAGGTCACTTCAAGTCACTCACAGGCCGATAGAGATAAAATAATAGTGATTAATTAACCATTTTGCGTTCATTTTCTTTCTGGAGGGTGGAGATTAACTGATGCTTGGTGGGATTATCTCTTATATGGGTTCAACTCTAATTAT
Source organism: Lithosia quadra (assembly GCA_963576445.1). NCBI lineage: Eukaryota > Metazoa > Arthropoda > Insecta > Lepidoptera > Erebidae > Lithosia > Lithosia quadra. The sequence goes on along the minus strand of OY754899.1, from coordinate 3,406,503 downwards.
GGGTATTAAGATTTTGTCCAGATATTTTTATCTGTAGTTAGTGTACTATATTCATCATTAATATCTTATTTTTCTTACTGATGTTGACAACATTTCAAATTTCAAACATTTCTTATTACGTAATTTAAAGTAAGTTTGAATTAGAGCCATATTTTTCCTTTTTCTTCAATATGTTAATGTTCATTTAACTTTTTAACTTTGAAAGTTATATATTTCAGAAAGATGTGAGCGCCATGTGACGTCATTCATACGGCAGAACAAGCGTTGTTCTGCTAAATGCTACGTTTAAAAAAAAAAAATCAAACAATGGCATAATTATTTTTTACATAAAACAGACAGAAGCCAGGATAACATCTTATCGAGCCATATGAATGATGTCACAGCCCTATTTTTTGCTTTTTTTTTCTCCAAAAATAAGTCTAAGAAAAATTATTAGTATATTTTTTTTGCAGTCAGTATCGAGAACAAAACAAAAAATAGCACTCCGGAAGTGCCGGCAGAAGTGAAAACTTCAATATTAACGTTGTGTTTAATTATAAGTATAAAAGTACTATCATTTATGAGGTAGAATACAATGTTTATTTATTGCGCTATCTTACACAAATATGACAATTTATATGTTGTTATTTATTCACATTTACGAATACACAACAGTGTATTTACTACACAACAGTCAAGCAATCAGCTGTCACCATCCTTGGATACGCGTGGGACGCTGTACATAAACACACACGGTCATTCGCGCAAGCGCCCTGTGCCGCCTAAACAGAGCAGCACACTCAGGCGCGGTAGAAAGAGTGGGAGATACTAGTTCCTCTCCCTTCCCCTCGATCTTACGCTTTTTCGATCAGCATCACGTGACCCTGACGCGAGTTTGAAAGTTTTTACCCATACAAAAAAAGGGTCTAAAAAAATTGACAATTATCTTTGCCCATGTATTATTACAATATTAAGTTACTTCAATAAAAGTGACAACTAAAACTTGACTGCCTATGCTAGCAAGTTTTAGTTTCCACTGTCGGTTTTTGTATACAATTAGTACTCTTATCTGCCTAGCTATAACCGCAGACACATAATTTCCCAGCGTAGTTCCAACTCTGGAACATAAAACTCAAGAAATCACGACATAACAAACTTTGATTTTATATTTTCAAAAGTACGCAAAGTAGGGTTTGACAAAATTAATTTTACGAAGTCCTTTTTACCTTAAATCTGGTGTCTTCGTAAAAGGGAGGAAATTTTTTAACATTATGGTAATTACATTTTGGAAAGTTTTACTAAATTATTATGTTCATGTAGCTACCTCGGTGGAAAAGTCCTAGTAAATTGGCTTTACGAGTAACCAATTACTAGTAATCCAGTTAAGCTAAATTTGTTATATTTAAAGTGGAATCATAATTGGTAGTGTACATTATGCTAGGGATACACATGCAAGTTACTGGTATGTGTATACGCTCACTTGCATGCATGTAGCTGGCACACAGGTAGCTGCCAGTAGCTTGCACAAAATTTGATTTACTTGCATGCCAGCTACTTGCACGATTTACTTGCATAAGGCTGACCCTTCATACTAATTTTGTACGTATATGAGAATTCACAGTATGCACAAAGGTGCATGCAAATCTGAAATAAGGCAATGAAATAGATAATATCTAAAAATTATTCAAAATATTTTATTTGCGCAAATTTACTTTTTTTAGTAAGTTACGTTTATCTTTGCGTAAATTACACTAAACGTAAAAAAGCACGGAGAGATCCTTAGAAACTGATTCAATTCGTGTACAGACAGCAATGCTTAAGAAAAATGGTATAAATGAGCCCTTTGCAAAGAATTCTCCTTTAATTCTCAACAGGTATTTCAATAATCCAACGACAGAACCAAAATCAGACTGTCCTTAATTTGACAAAGTACGTTCAGACATTTACATATGGAAATGAATTAAAAGGCTGAGTCGCGGACAATTTGAATAGAAGAATGAATACTGGAGGTATTTGCATTGTTCTATCGAGTGGGTAGTCCACTAAAAAGTATTAAGATTTAGAAGCGAAAATATAAAATTAGTGAATTAAGTTGGGCAACAATTTTTTTTTTATACCAGTTAGGTAGCAGACAAGGACAGAACAGGTTGGGTTGACATCCATCCATTGCTATTCATTCTGGCAGATATTTTGAATTTAGGGGTATCATTAATTAGTAAAATAGGTGCATTTCTGGTAGGCGTTTAAACACAAGCCATAAAATTATTATGCTAAAAGTTATGCTGATAAAGTTACGGATACACGATGTTTGGGTTCCCCCTATCTATGTTTAGGGAACCATCGCAACCCCGCCTACTCCCCACTGAGAGACACATGAAGAACCTCTGAGCGGCCCCTAGAAGGCCACTCCCATTTCGGCCGGGATTGACCGTAGGTAGCGTCTCCTTTACAAGTGAGAGGCACTGCTGTCTCCGTTGCACGGTTGCACCGCGTAGAGGTTCCAGCCCAAAGCCTGGAATGCTAATACCCATGCCCGTTTTATTAACTTTTTCGTAAGTTGGATTAACATAAAGGCAATCACATAGGACTTTAGTTTTCGCTATTCATAGCTGTATTTTGAATCTGGAATGTATTCGAAAATCTGTGCTTCATCCGTTATAATCGTAGACATACCCAATTATAACTTTAACAATTTTTCGATCGACTGTACTCTTTTGGCTTAAACTATAGATTTTTCATAAAATTATAGGTGGTCCCACTCGACGGAACAAAAATATTTAAATTTAATAGAACCGGCAACTGGAACCGCGGTCCCAGCTTTTGCGGTCCCAGTCGCTGGAATCCTCCTCTGTCTACGGTTATAATATATTTTCGATAACTCTGAGTCACTGGAGGTTAGCCCTTACTTAGGCATCCGTCCTCACTGCATTTGCATTTGATGAGAAATTCTCCGGAGTAGTCGGCAACTTGTAAAAACTCCGACAGTCGCGTCCACTCTGTTGTAACCTTGTAACACATCGAATTTGAATAAGGAATACATTTTGATCGTATTTTGTAGTGTCGTACCTTATCATATCGATATTATTATACAACTACATTGTATTAAATACATTTTGTGCATTTTCAAAAATACAATTTTATTGTGTTGAATAATCACGTGCACATTATAATGATGACATTCAATGTTTTCGCTATAGATTCACTTTCAAAAATATTCATTACTGGCCTAGCTGTGCCCATAAGTACATCTACGTGTTTTATATTTTTAAGGTTTTAATTTTTTACACGGGACGCTAATTCTGCTATCTGCCCATGAAAGTCCTGTCAAAATCGGTGCAGCTGTTTCAGAGATTAGCCAAAACGAATATACAGACAAAAATTGTACAAAAATGACGTGTGATGTATACACGGTATACATACATAACACAACAAAATATTTTTTTTTACAAATGCACTAGTATATAGCGGTTATTTTAATATAACAAACAGACATTCCCATTTCATTTATAAAATGTGTGTAGATAGTGTTAGCATAAAGTCAATGATTGTCAAACCTCAATTTTATATTCGATATTTTAACTTTTCATTTAATTAATTTACTTTATGAAGTTGGAGGTTTGTTAGTAAGTGATAAAAGTTCGTTAATTAATGTTTTCTAACTATTCTCAACTAATTTACATATAACAATGTTTTTGGAAGTTTTACTGCCATCTTAAATTATAATGTTCTAGAATTTTTTAATTAGTTTCAACAAAAAGATAAGATTGTACAGCCAAGGGATCGATCTCGGTCTTTTTAGGGATGTTGTATGTACTGAGATTACTGAACAATGGATTCACTTGAAGAATTTAAAACGTATGTATCCTATTTTATTTGGTCCGTCAATTGACTGCACCCCGCCTGATGGTAAACTAGAGTGAAGCTCAAAGAGACCTCAAAGTACCTGGTATTGTAGGTAGAAGGGAACACATGTGTTGGTAAAGCAATCCACTTGGAACACAGAAGCACACGGCCAACCTGATCGGCAGCGGTCACCATTGGTTATATACTTGTGTAACACCAAGGGCGTCATATTTATATTTAAGACCTTAAAAGACCTAGTGTTTAGTAAATTAAAATTTGTTAAGCTATTTTGGTCGCCGACTGTACATATCCGAAGAGAAATCTACGGGTATTATTATAATAATACCTACCTATAGAACAATTATAAAAACTATCAAAATAGTCCCGTCCTAGATGATCATTTTTTCATTTCATTGGGAATAATAGCACGCAATTGTTTTAAAATTTCATTCAACTATCAAAATAGATTTATTTTTTATCGAAATTGAACTCCGACATCACTACATTTACCACATGTGACGCAAGACGCAATGTTCCCCTGAATATTTGATTCTTTATTATGGTGTTGAATTTCATGTGTTTTATACGACATGTGCCGGTATTGGATTTGATTTACTTTTAACCGACTTCGAAAAAGGAGGAGGTTCTCAATTCGGATGTATGGGCATAGCACTGTTATTTGCAGACGGATTTGTAAAATTCTTTTTTGTTAGACAAAATTTTTTATTTTTGGTTTTGTGCAGATTCTGAGTTTTGATATTACTTTTTTTTATGTCGGTCACGTCAACATGACTTCACCTCGCCTGATGGTAAGCTGAGGCAAAGTCTCTGGAATGGGAGTCACCATTGCAAACACCAATAGTGCCATAATGGTGCTCTCAGCTTGACTGCCTCATCAAATGCTTTTTCAAATTACGTAACTACTAGTGGTGAACTTAATTGGAATCGAACCAAATAAAACCAGACGGTGTTCCATCATTAACCTATTAGGGGGATCCTGGTTATACCCTAAAGAAGGAAATTCTTCTTCTGCGATCGTATCACTGATGTTTACTACTCTCAGATTCTGTTTTCTCAGACTTTATTGTTATCAAGTTAAAGTTTAAATTAAATGATATTTTGTAGAGCGAATGAAAAAGTTTAATAAATTCTTTTCACTTGACTGTATAACGGTTAAGTTATTAAACCCGCCTTTGTACAATTTATTCGTTCTGCAGAAAGTTTGAATAAAATATAATAAATAAAAAAATAGAAACTCAATTAAAAGTTAGCAAATACTGCTGAAATAGGTGCAGCTCATGGTAACAAAGTTTAAACTATGGCAATTATACCTTACTTAATCCATAGTAATGGGGTTTAATTATACATGGATTAATAGTTATTGTTGGATTAGTTATTTATACTGGGTACTGCGGTAGCCTAGTGGTTTGGGTAATGGACTGCTGAGACGAGGTCTCGGGTTCGATCCCAGGTACACCATGGCACACACCAATGTCTTTTCGATGCTTTTCGAAGTTATGTGTGTATTTATCGCAGGTTTATTAGTGCCTCGGAGAGCACGTTAAGCCGTCGGTCCCGGTTACCATACAAACATCTATGGCAGTCGTTACGGGTAGTGGAGCCCACAAAAGTCCAACTAGTCTAACTTGGAACTTCGATATTGCCATTGGTCATAATGACCATTGGTTGTGGAGGTCAGATGGCAGTCGCTCCACGGAAAATATCGAAGTTCAGCCGCATCACAGTTAGGCTGGAAAACCGACCCCAACTGAGTTGGGAAAAAGATTCAGAGAATGATGTTGGATTTGTTATTTATTTAAGAGAGAGTAAAACAATAAAAGAATAATTAACATAAATTATTCCTGGTATTATTTTGGAAAAAGTTAAACATTCTCAGGATAATGCGATGATAAATCCTATCATACTTCCTACTAGTCCTTTATACTATAATTATTATAAATGCGAAACTTTGTAAGAATGTATGTCTAAATGTATGTTTGTTGCTCTTTCACGTAAAAATGGCAGAATGAATCTGGCTAAAATTTGGTACAGAGGTAGATTATAGTCTAGAATAACATATAGACTACTTTTTATCCCAGGAACAGGTTCCCGTGGGTCACGGGGAGCGGGAACAGAATTTCACGTTAAAAATGAATAAACAGTAAGTCTATTTTGTTTATGGATTTGTTTCAATATAGAATTCATTTGTAAATTTGTAAATTTATCAGTATTCAGCAATTTCGGAGAGCGACTGTTCATCATTTACTGTTGTTAGTAGGTAATATATTCTTCTAACAAATTACTTATGGTACTTTGTTCTATACGTATCTATACATCTTTTGGTTGTTCAACATGATAAATGACGTCACTTATCGCCATGTGGGCATTACACACGTTTATTAGCAACGGTGGAGTTTGGTTTCCTTTCGGTAATTTTTCTTGCTAATCTTCACACTGTTACGAGCATATAGAAACAAAAGTCTTGCTGTAATTTATTCATTACTTTTTTAATGCTTCATAATGCTGATTTTTTTTAAACTTTTATACTAAAGCTAACCTTTTTTTTTCCGTGCTAAAATCCTCATCCGCGGCCAGCGGGGCAGGTTATGTCAGACTCTTACCGACTAAAACCGCACGCCGTCTAGGGTCTTCTGACGCCAGGGTGTAAGGTGGCCCAAAGAGCATTTCCCTCGCACCCCGGCTTGATCTCCGGATTCGAGATGGCTCCCTCGGGTTTGGGAACCGTGTGGTTCCCGTCATGCCCCCGGAACAGGGGGGGGGAATAAAGCTAACCTGGGAGTATTTAATTCACGAGTGAATAGGTTCCTTCTAGGCAAGCGTGATTCATCGTAGACGGTCAAATGTAAGCCTATCATGAATAAAAAAAATAGTCAATTTGACTGCACATCGTAGGTATAGCCATCCATTTTAAATATGTGTTTTTTGTTTTATAATGATTTATAGGCTTTTAGATGTACTTATCAATATAATATGGAAAGAAAGAAAGAAAATCCAGTCACGACGGCATTGCGCAGTGTGGGTGTGATACCATGGCCTCGATTCTGCTAAAGGCAAATCACTGTCATGCCACTGATACTCTAAAAAGGCTATTTAATTGTAGACTTTACCGTTATACAGTTAAGGACTAAAATGAAATGAAAAAAATTCATCAAATTTTCATTCGCTACAAAATATCATTTAATTTTAGACTATTAACTCCAAAATTGGATTGCCTGAGTGGTTGAGTAGCCAGAGCTCATAATCCCACCCTCATCCTCCAATTCCCATCTCCAAACACCGTGGGCAGTGCGAGTGTGAAACCCCTGATGTTGCACTCGTCCAAAGGCCACGGTGACTGATTCCCATCAGGTAGTCCGTGTGCTTGTCTGCGATCTTGTAGTATAAAAAATTAAAAGCATCAATATAAACAGTCTAGCCCATTTCATTCAAGCAGACAAGGGTTCTACGCAAATAGTTTTCATCAGATAACTTACCATTTAACTTCAAAAAGGTTTTCGGGCTACCTAAACAAGCAAGATGTAACTTTCATACGATATTATCCTTTAATATAATCCCCAAATAATCGGGAACACATTACAATTACAGGGACACGTACGTAAATATAATTTGATTTCATATCAGATAACTACCCCAACATACCCTTTGAGTTGGCATTTATAAATCTTTGTATACGGTTTTGGCTGAGTGCTCATTAGAAATGAGACATTCTTAAGATAGATAACAGTAGTACGAACTTCGTATACCTACATCTGAATTGCTGATTTTTATGTCTGTCTTAGAAAATAATCTGTAAAATTTCTCTCTAGGCTAGTCGAATTCGGAGATGGCCCGGGTCAAGCCGGGGTGCGAGGGAAATGCTGTTTGGGCCACCTTACACCCTGGTGTCAGAAGACCTCAAACGGCGTGCGGTTTTAGTCGGTAAGAGTCCGACATAACCTGCTGCCCCGCTGGCCGCGGGGTGGGTATCCATGAGGATTTCCGCACGGAAAAAAAAGGCTAGCCGTGATGGACACAAAAACTACTGAACGGGTTTTGATGCAGTTTTTATATTAGAAAGGTCTTGGTTAGACTTTCAATCTTTAGTATAAATTATCACAATCGGTTGAGTAGAACCGGAGATATAGTCATAAAACGTGAAAACTGACTAAGCATAAGCTAGTAGACCAATATAATATGCAATATCCAACAGTTTTGAATTTTTGTAACTACCTGCACTGTCAAAAACAGATCAAAAAGACACTCATGGAATAAAATAATAAATCATCACCATCATCATCATTCTCTGAACCATTTTCCCAACTTAGTTGGGGTCGGCTTTCCAGTCTAACAGTGATGCGGCTGAACTTCGATATTTTACGTGGAGCGACTGCCATCTGACCTCTACAACCAATGGTCATTATAACCAATGGTGATATCGAAGTTCCAAGTTAGACTGGTTGGACTTTTGTGGGCTCCAACTACCCAATAATAAACCTGCGATAAATACACACATAGGTACCTAACTTCGAAAAGCATCGAAAAGTCATTCGTAAATATTTTATAGAAAAATTTAATGCCGTATTTCACAAAGTTCCAAACAACCACATAACTGTGATTCAAGATAATAATTTTGATGTGGTTTCCGCATAAATTTTAGCTTTTCAAATAAAGTTTTCAGTTGTGGTTACACTTCAAGACGTAAATCCTTACGAAACTTAGGTAATAAATTTAAGTCTAGATTGAACAATAGTCCGTAAAGAGTCGAGCATAATTCTCAAGTGTTTCAGGTTAATAGCATGTCTTTATGGTGCCACATGTTGAGGATGGACCGTAAAATTTGGATTTTACGACGAACTACCGGTTAAAATTTTGACCAGGCGCCAGATTCTGGAAAATTTCGTTTTTGAAACGTGTGATTTCAAAACTTGTAATTTTTTATGTTTCAAAATAATATTTTTTTTCTACTATTTAGGTGGCAGACAAGCACACGGCCCACCTGATGGGAAGAGGTCACCGTGGCCTATGGACATGTGCAACATTATAGGCGTCACACTCGCGCTGCCAACCCTGGAAGAGCGAGAGTTGGTAGGTTTGGTGTTGGAGATGGGATTGCGAGATGACGGGTAGATTGTGAGCTTTGGCTTCTCTACTTACCGTTTTGCTACGACAAATTTATATACATACCAAAGTTATTCTTATCATGTTTTCTTTTCCTCACCTTACTAAATCGGGCCCCTGATTAGAAAGATTCAAACTCTGCTCAGGTTCATACAAGATAGTATGTATAGCTAACGTGATAGCGTACTCGTTTAACGACCCCATGCTATTATTATTCAGTATCACGAAACAGGGTCGCGATGCAGCGTATAAGACACGTTCGGTGCGTGTTACCGCCTGTGTATTGAGTTATGCTAGTCTCCTTCTTTCCCACAAAGTGGCACGTAGGTATCTGGTAAGTATAGCTTGACTTTCTGAAGACGAAACATTTTATTCCTAAATTTCTCGGGATAAAATTTTTAATTGAAGAAAAAAGAACAAATTTATTACTGCTGCCAAATTCCGCAGGACAATGTGACAGGTAAAAATAAAAAGAGGAAAGTATAATAATAGGATATTTTTACATTACAAAATGTTAAATAATTCAGAAATTATTGAACGGCTGGATTACGAATTCGTGTATCTAAGTAGGTAGGTACCGGTTTAATTTTTTCACAAACAGAATAGTAGGTAGGTATTTTATTTATTCCTTAGTAATGATTAAATCAATGGTGAAAAGTTTCATTACTACATTAAAAAAATATCTAGATAAAAGAATTAATATGTAGGTATAAATAGCTACAACTTATTGCAACTAAATTTTCAAAAATTAGAACGCCTGATATTTTTATTAAAGCTAAGCTTTTGTTTATATTTTGCTAAGCCTAATTTGAAAGTGTAGCCACACTTTCAAATTAGACTTAGCTAAAATATATAAACAAAAGCTTTAATTTACTTTAATTACGTAGGTACGAAAAATAAACATTGAATTGTTATTTTAATGTTAAATTTTAGACGAGCACGTGTAAATGTAATATAAAAGGGTAGGTACCTACCTAGGTAACTTGAAAATTTTACCTATTAACCTCTTAACGTTAACTTTTTAATAATAGGTAAGTAATAATAATAAATTAAAATAAAAAGGCTCTACCTGCCCCAAAAAAGCCCCAATCACAGGAAGCGTAACTAAAAATCAATACGTATTATACCTATTCAAGTTTCAGTTAAATTTCGTTAAATCATAGATCATTATCAAATACCTACTAAACATTTCCCTTGCCACTTTTTTACACTACTTAAGTAGATGGCAGACACACAGCCCACCTAGATGGGGATTGGGGGATGGGGGAGGGGGAATTTGTGAGCTCTGGCTACCCTACTCACCGCTGGGAACACAACACGATGGTTATTATGGCCGCGGTCTTCTGTAGAGCGGAGGTACTAGCTTAGTCGGACTGCTCAGTTTGGATGGGAGATACCGTCGTGTCCGTAGTCTACCGCCTGCCATTCTGTAGCAGCAAGCTATGTAAACAATTTCATGTCTAGACTCAGCTGAATACCTATTATTCATGAATCTAAATTGTTCAAATAAATCATTATTAATCTTGTCATATTATTATGATTGTGTCTGAATGATGTGTTCCAGAGATTTCGTGTTTAATCAAATAGTAATTAGGTACATACAAGTATTTAGCAAACTTACTAAGTAACCAGTTGAAATTGAGCTTTACTGTTCAATCAAATCACAAGAATAGCAGATGGTTAACAACAATCTAAGATCAATATACCTACAGATTGAATCCTTTGGTATATACCCAGCAGTCATCACTGTAATCTGATAACGTCACTTTGATCATTAGCATAATACTGATAAATTACTGTACTTAGCCTAAATAATTTAGTATAATCTATTTGATTATTAACAGAGGAGTGAGAAGTGTATCGGATTTGGTATTAGATGAGGAATTAGCGAGATCTCCCCAAGCGGAAAGGCAGATCTATAGGGCGATAGGTATATCCACAGGGTAACGCATGTGAGGTCTAAAATGGTCTATTACCTTGTTTGGCTAAGGTCCTGGACCAACCATCCGGTTATTGCGGGAACTAGCAGTTGATGGCCAAAAGGTATAAAAGGGTTAGAACTGAAAATTATAAAATTAAAAATAAAAAACCCGAGTGCAGCTTAAAAGACCAAAACAAGTTTGATAGCAGTCGTTACCCATTAATTATGAGCAATCCTAATTTCTTTCTTTCCCGTGCGTCATTTTGCATTCTTATAAAACTTTGTCCATAGTACTGTGCCCGTAGCCAAGTGGCAAAATAATTCTATTCGATCGAATCGTATCGAATAGAAACGTTTAGGTCGACCAATCACACTCCAGCTCTTACGCCGGCGACGAGCTTGGATGTGATTGGTTGACCTAATCTATTCGAAACGATAGCGATTTACGCTATGACACTTGTCTACGGGGGCGTCTTGAATAGCTTCCATGTTGGAGTTTCATTTATTTACATACTGAATGACAGCTCCTGTCACCCAATCGTCCGCGCGCGGAGAATCAGCCCGCTCCCCAATATTATTACAACCTGAGTGGTATAAAATAACGGCAATAGTAGCTTTAAAAATTCTAAATTATTAATCAATGCGTCTCCTAAGCCAATACCTATAAAATAGAGAGCAAAATATATTAATCTCCATTGTCCGGAGATTACAAAACTACTGATTCACACATTTTTGATACATGTACTCCAATGTAAAGAATGATTTGTAAATATTATAGTTTTCAACTTTTGTTATCGACTGTACCTTTAATCGTTTTACCGCGGTAGCCTAGTGGTTTGGGTAATGGACTGCTGAGACGAGGTCTCGGGTTCGATCCCAGGTTCACCATGGCACACACCAATGACTTTTCGATGCTTTTCGAAGTTATGTGTGTATTTATCGCAGGTTTATTAGTGCCTCGGAGAGCACGTTAAGCCGTCGGTCCCGGTTGCCATACAAACATCTATGGCAGTCGTTACGGGTAATTGGAGCCCACAAAAAAGTCCAACCAGTCTAACTTGGAACTTCGATATCGCCAATGGTCATAATGACCATTGGTTGTGGAGGTCAGATGGCAGTCGCTCCACGGAAAATATCGAAGTTCAGCCGCATCACAGTTAGACTGGAAAGCCGACCCCAACTGAGTTGGGAAAAAGGTTCAGAGAATGATGTACCTTTAATCGTTTCGTAATCGTCCTTAAAAGAAAGGTCCTTTCTTAAGGACAGTTCTCATACCTTAATCCTCTTTTGATACAGCCATCACAGTTCAAAGAAACACTCGAAATATCAGTAAGTATCAACTTGAGCGATAAACAAACATTTTTATCCTCATTTTCCGCACTGCGACCGAGGGTATAAATCACAAGTGTGACACAATTATTTGACACTCGATATTAAGTTTAGTTTCAATAGAATAGAGTTGAATTTGGTATGTCGATATAATAGTTTAAAGTTAGTGAAATTCATAGAGTTTATTCCGGATCTTAATATATTATAATTCTTTGCAGGATATGAGTTGATATATTATCGATAGGAAAGTGGTTCAAATTTGATAAAAGTGAATGATGTGGTGTCAATATTATATTGTGATAAGAGAATAAATTATATTTTTATTAGAAAATTATATGGATTATACTTAAAAATAAGTTTTATTTTAGAATTTTAGAATTTTTTTTTCATTTACAAATATAATATACGACAAAATGTAAGGTCTTTATACAGAAAAAAATACTTACTTTTATTTAAAAATATAACAGCGGCGTTTACATTCCAAATTCACAATTAAAGTAACGACACATTCCAGTTGTCCGAATATGAATAGTTACTGCAATGGAATATTCGGATATCTCGTAATAAAATAATTGGAATGGATTCACGATATTGCACGACTCTCACGATACTGCACGATTTCACTATAAATTCTTTTTGAGTGCTGATAACTCATAACGTCATAACTCAAATAACATATTCGCAAGAATTACACTTCAAATTTTACATTTCTTATAGTGATAGCAACCCGTTTTGTCCTATGGGCACGGGTCTCCTCTCCTCTAACGAGAGAGCTGAGAGGGTTTAGACCTTAATCCACACACGCTGGTCCAATGCTAGTTGGTGGATCGGATATATCTTTAGAATTTCTTTTAGGACATGTGGGTTTCCTCACGATGTTTTTCCTTCACCGTGAGCAGATGGTAAACCATGTGATTAGCACATATAAATTCTACAAAGTGAAAATCACATTGGTACTGTCCGGCCGGATTCAAATTCGACACCTCTGAGAAGAGGCCGCGTCTTTATCCATTCAGCTATCATCGCCCTTCTAATCGCCTTCGCCTTTCCTTTTGTTTCTCATAGTTAAAATTAAATTAACGTCGGTTCAGTTCAGAGGCAAAGGCGCCTCGCGCTTTTAACACGTATCATGCCTATTATTATTTCCGTGGTTACCACTCAGCCACGGACACCTCCGCTCTGGTCGGGAACTTCAAACGCGTTAAGATAATACCAATGGCGGCTGGACATTCATCGAAACGTCTAACTCATCACATTAAACAAATATTTATTCATAAGCTCATTTCTGTGCCTGACAGGAGACATCGTGACAATGTTACTATCAATATTGAGTGAAATCTGGGGGCTACCATGAAACGTATATCCGAAACTTCGGGTCCCTCGTGAAACTGTGAAATACGTAGCATTTAAAGTACTGAGACGGGCCCGCACCGCATTTCTTTGCGGGCCGACGTATTCGTGTTCCGTCGATGAGTGCATAGTATTTCCGACGGTTCACTCAATAAGTCGCAGTGTAGGTATGGCACACGACAGGTTGTTTAAGTGTGGTGAGAGCCCCACATAATCGCTCAGTTTCTCCATGACGGGTGGTCAGCTTGACAATTTGTAAACTGTTAAAATTATGGTGTGCAATAAAGAACTTTTGTATTGTACACGAATGAGTTACATTTCGTTACTGCCTTAATAAAAAAAAATTGAATGAATTGTCACGTGCCTTGATTGCAGAATAAAAGCGTTAAATTGTACCGATATTATCCGAAAATTCGGATGTTCGTTTCATGGTAGCTCCCCAAATATCCATGAATAGATAATATCATCTGAATGCCACCTGATGGCGCTGTCATAGCTGTCATTGTAAATTCTGAACATCGGGAAGTACTTACAGAAGGGAATAAAATTATGACCTATAGTTTTGGTACTATGGTTATTGTTTCATAATATTAGATAGCGACTATCGAATAACTACTGTAGTTAGAGTAGTATCGTATGAATATATTTAAGCATCGGTAGCTTAGTGGTGAAAGAGACAGCCTTATTATGATTCTTTGCTTGAGGTCTTGGGTTTGAAACCTGCCATAATGGGCAGGTTTCAAACCAAACAATTTAGGTCAGCTGGACCAAATTTCATTAAATTTAGTTCAGTGACTTAGGCATGCAACTATTTTCGGTTACGTTAACTGATGTCCACGAGAGTGGAGCCGCGAACAACGGCTAGTACCTATCAAAATAGAATCAAAAGTTAAAAAATCGAAAGAGGCAAAATTTCACCAAAGGTCACTGATAACTTTCATAGATTAATTTAAACTTAACCACCATTGAACGAGCCTATTCACCAAAATAACATATTAAATTCAATGTTTCAAGATAACCAGGTTAGTCTAAGAGCTGGTGAAGATCGACCTTCACTCATCTTACTTAGAATCAGCTGATGGGATATATTATCAAATGCTATTTTATGATGACTTGCCCTTCAAGAAGTGGTTGATTGAGCATGAGCGATTCTTTACAGGCAAGCCATTAATTTTGTAATGAAATTATCTTCCTCATGATACCACTTTCAAATTGTTATAGTTACTCATATCTGTTTGTGTTAATAGATGACATATACCAGAATAGAAAACATATACCATCTGGTTATGAGATGGGTGAAGGTCGATCTTCACCAACTCCTCAACTAGGGCCTCGATTCTACTATTTTCTTTTAAACCAAGCCATTGTGGATCTACTGACAATTTGAAATATGCCATTTAATTTCAAACTTTCTCAATATACATTTAAAGTCTAAAATTAAATAACAAGACTTCATTACCTACACATTTTTATTCACTTTACAAAATACTTTACCTTTTAGACCCTATTTTTAAGACCTTAAAGTCTAAAACTAAATATCATTTTTGGAGTATCGGTGGAACGAAAGTGGCTTGTTATAAGACAAAATAGGAGAATTCAAGCCCAGGAGCAAACTTCAGTTCAACCTTCAAAGTGATTATTATCAAATTTAAACTTAAGAAATCGGGCATTTTACCTCAAATGGGATAAGTTTCCCAACTGGCCCCTAAAAGGTGTTTGTTGGTCCAATTTGCAATAAAAATGTTGGGCGGCTTCGAAAGTTTTCTGAAATTGGGTTTTTAGCTTTATTCACAACCATTGACTAACATAGATATCATTTCTTTTTATCATTAACTCGTTATACCCCGCGGCCTTGCCCGTGGCATACTTTGCCTCCATGGCGCCTATTTATCGCAAACACGGCCGTAATTTTCTACATAATGTATGAAAATTTGCCAGATTTGTTGATATTAATGATTACTGCTCCTCTCTCCTGGATAGTAGCGAAATGGCCTATAATAACCTTTCTCGGTAAATGGACTACTCAACACAAAGAAAATTGTTTAATTTGAACCAGTATTTCCTGAGATTAACGCATTCAAACAAACAAACAATTAAAATCTTCAGTTCTATAATGTATTTACAAAAAAAGGTTATCCTTTTTTTGTAAATACATTATAGTATGTTTATCCGCTTTCTAGAACTCATAACACAAGCTATTTAAAATAATGCTTACTTTGGGTCTAGAAAGCGCTGTGTAAGATGTTAATGAATATTTTCAAAAGTATAGATAGGTAGACGATTAGCCTTCCATATCTCTTGCACTGGTGGTCGATGCAGGCCGATGGACAGATGAGTTAAGTTCGATCTGGACTGGCTCCCCTCCTATAATATTATACTTTCTCAAAAGATACGCGGCTATCGCACTCAATGTACTATCAAATGTAATGTAATGTCAAAGATACCGTAAAAACTGTCTATTAATGATTTCTTATTGTTTTGTTATTCTTTGTCGTACGAAAACAAACTAAAGATTAAAATCAGTCGACTTTCTAGTAAGTAAATACGCAACATTGGCTACTTTGGAAGTCTAAGAAAACAAGGTCTGAAATTCCGGGAGCGACACATGCTTACGTCACTATCCAATTGCCACTTTATTACAACAAAATACGAATCTACGGAAACATTTTCAATAAGTGGTCTGTTCAAAAATTAAATTTTAAATACACTTCTCGTCAAAAAAAATCGAAACACCTTGCACGTTTATGTTTTCTAAGGATTAACAAAAAAAATGTGTATGTTTAGGAATCTCAAATGTCGTTTAAAGGTCTACATTACGAAATCGTAGTATTTATGCGATGCGTACCTACGATACGTATTGGTGGAAGCACTATAGTTTATAGACTAATCACACGGAATATTTTAGGTTTAATTTTATGTGGTGTGTGTGTGTGTGCTTCCTAGCCCTTCCCCCTTCCCTTCAGGGTAGGCAGGGCGTAACTGGTAACATTGCAAATAAGGTCGACAAAGTGATCTACAATACTATTATAAAGCTCAAATTTTCAAATCATATTTTCAGTCCCGCATATATATATTATTTGCTATTGCCATCAAAAGCCAACTTTTCCCAGATTGGATGCTGTTACTGACAATTTTAAAACCCAATAACACAGATATCTCTCTACCGTACAGTAGCACTGAAATTGGTAATAACTAGAATTCAAATTAACTGAGTTGGTGAAAAAAAAACAAATTAAAGCAGTTGAAAACTAAAAATACTGGTCATCAAATCTGCCTGTTTTCTTTCTCAGAATCTTGTTAATTACGTCCAATATTTATACCTAGGGGGCTGGGGTGCACTTTTAAGTAGGTAGTTTTTTTCGTTTGTTCATTTTTTTAAATATTCAGACCATCAATTGACTTTACCCCGCTGGATGGTTCATCATTCTGTTTGTTCGCCATGGACACAAAAACTACTGAACATATTAAATTTTAGGTTTTGGTCGGACTTAAAATCTTACGTATGTGTGATCACGGAATAAAAAAAAATTCCATTTTGAAAAAAAATATCTTCAAGATGGAATATTATACAACCGAACAGACACAAGACAATTCCAAGACTCCAAACTGCTAAAGGAAACCTGTGAGCCTGTGAGGTTTGCAATCTTCGACGATATTCCCAGTGCGGCAACGGCACCAATTATGTGTATCGATACTATAATGGATAGGGTTACCATACTGCATGTGTATTGGCAATTTGTAGTTAGGTATAAAGAAAGAACAAGAGAGGGATTTTGTAAAAAAACTCGGTTTTATTGCAGATATGCAAATACCTACATAAACAATTTATAAAAAAAGAAGGTTGAGAGAAAAAAAAACAAATCAAAAATAGTTAGCGCTCGAACCTCTGTGCTAGGACAATATAATTATAACGACAACGAATTTTGTTGATATTTTTTCTAGGTAGGTACCTATTCGTACAAGTGGTTGATGCGTTATAATTTGAAAAATGCACACCAAATAATTAGAAATCATTAAAAATTAAGTGTCTGTAACAGCCTTTCAATGTATTCATTATAAATATGGTTTACTTTTTTAACTTTTGTCCGTCTGTCTTTCTGTTTGTTTGAATTATGTAACCTCTGGAACGACGGTCGGGACTTTGATTGGACAGCAGGAATTTTCGCACGATTCGGCTAAAACATGGTGACCCTAACAGATAGTGTAGATAGGCTATCTGACGATCTATAGGGAACTGGAAGCACGTTTGTGGTTTGTGCTAATGGTGTCCGAACAGAAGTGTATTGCAGATGCTCGTTTCCACATCGATTAGTTTCACATTCAATTTATTATGATCAATCTCCTCCAATCATTGACGTACTTTAGTACCTATACACGTTGATTTTATAGTCGTTTTGGACCGAAAATTTTTGGGCACAGTTTCGATAACAGAATCGATTGGAGCCATTAATTTGAAAATCTATTTTTTTCTTTGTGAAAATTTCTAACCCTGACCAGTCACAAACCAACCCGGACGACCGCGAAAATGCCAGCACCGACATGGCACATTCATTCATTAAAAATTTACAGTGACTTTTTATCGAAGCTCTTAAAATGTTTTTACTCGAACGAGTGAAAAAGATTACAGCAAGTTATTTTTTTTTTATTATAACTCGTACAGCAATTTGGACATGTCCAAATGGTTTCATATACCATTCCGATTAACCCCCTTTCGGGTCCAAAACGACTATAAAATCACGCTGTATATTAAATTATTTACAAAACCATTAAGTACAGTACAGTTTTTTACTACCTACACCCAAAAACCATTTAGTTTTTGGATAACCCATTTTTTTAAGATACAACTACTTTGCAATTTTATGATATAGATTTAAATTATGTTTCGTTACTACGGTTTCATAACTATATCACCGCTTTTACTGAACTGATTGTGATCAAACAAGCGCAAGATTAAATTTTAAGTCTAATTAAGACTTTTCTAATTCCGTTTGGTACTTTTTACGGCCATCGTGACTAAGCGGTACTCAGAAGACTAGAAAACTAACGTCCACGGACACAAGATAACCATAAACTCATAAACTAAATAAATTTTTTCTTCTCACTTTTAATATCCATATAGATTTCGTTTATAGTTATTAACTTTCATCCCAACTTTTGGCTAGAAAATACACACGAAGTCAATTCAATTGGATATAAAAAGGAATACAAAAAAGTAGTCTAACTCAGGCGGCATGGAATAGAGAATTTATCAGCTGCCAAATGCCATGCCGGCCGTTCACAGATAACCCCGAACCGTCGAAATGTAAATTCGCGACAGCTGCGTCTATGCAAATGCACTGGGCAATTTAAATTTCCAACTATCCTCTTCCAGAAAATATATTTTAATATTCGAATTTCGAAAACTGCAGATTTAGTTATAAGATTTTTTTAATATAGGGCAGGTAATTGCTTGTCGCACTGAATAATTGGCGGAAAAATAATATATCTTGCCATCATTGAAGTATTCCCCCAACCCCCCTCCCCCTCTAGGGTTGGTAGTGCAAGTGTGACGCTCCTGGCGTTGCACACTTCCGTCACTTCACGTCATAGGCCAAGGTGACGGCTTACCATCCAATGGGCCGGGAGATTATCTGCCACCTAAGTGGTGGACTTTTACTGACATGCTACATACCAGTAAAAGTGATGTAACAATGAGTAACTTAGGCTACTTTAATTGTGAAAAAAAAGGGTTGCGAGTAAAAAAATAAAATCTTTAGTAACTTAAACTACACGGACAAAGTAATGAACACAGCTAGTAAAAAAAAAATATTTTAAAAATCGAACAGACACAACATGACATGTTGTTATGCTTCATGCTGCCATGGGTTTACCGGAACAATCGAATGAAGTTTGTAATACTAGTTTTTAAACGCGTTCGACAATTTTAGGGATGTATTATGTATCGAAAATGTTTTTGGGGATATCGAAATGTGTTTTTGTATAATCGAAACTTGTGTAAAAATACTAACGAGTAAAGTGGACTAAAATGTATTTTTTCGTAGAATACGTTTGTACTTTTCGAAGATTTTAATGAAATTTGGGAGAAAGATGGACTAGACCTTGAGGAAGATTATATTTGGTTACGATAACTGATATGGACGTAGGCTAAGCGGCGGGTAAAAGGTAATCATACTAGTATTATAAACGCAAAGTTGTACCTAAGTATGTATGGATGTATGGAAGTTCGTTATTCTTTCACGCAAAAACTGTTTATTGGTCTGTGCGGTTTAATTTTATGAATAAAACGAAATTTGGCATTTAGTCCACCGGATTTACTGCACCCCGCCTGATAGTAAACCAAAGTGAACTCCAAAAATTTGAAACCCCATTTCAAGGTGACGGCCCTAGAATGGTGGCCTCTACCCAGACAGCCTCAACAAATGTTTTTTCACGCCCCGCTTAAAGAATTTGGGATTGTAAGAAGAGAACACGTGTGAGGGTGAAACATCGTCGACCACTGCATCACTTGCCATCAGGTGAGATTATGAACAATGAGCTGTCCAACTGGGGTAGTACCGAACTCCACCCTACAGAAGACCGCGGCCATAATAACCATCGTATTGTGTTCCTGCTGGTAAGTAGGGTAGCCAGAGTTCACTATACCCCTCTTCCCCCCACCCCTTCCTAGCCCTCCCCCCTTCCCTTCAGGGTAGATAGCGCGTGTGACATCTTTAGTGTTGCACACGTCTATAGGCCACGGTGACCACTTCCCATCACCAGGTGGGACATGTGCTTGTCTGCCACCTACGTAATATTAAAAATAAGCCTCAACAAAATTATTTTTGACGCCCCGCTTAAAGAACCCGAGATTGTAAGAAGGGAACACGTATGAAGGTAAAACGGTGACCACTTCATAACTTACCATCAGGTTAGATTGTGGTTAAACGCGAGCCTATCGACTATAAAAAAAAAAACAAAATAAAAAACTTCGACAAAAGGAATATCACCAAACCGCTTGGTTTGCGAGTCTGAAACATTTTTACCGGAGTCCCAAAAACAGCGGTAAAAAATAAAATATTAACGCAGTATCGCCTCGGTCCCGAGGCGCGGAACTTGCCAAATGGTTTACGGAGTTCGTCTCAAGTTGCGGATATTCGGTAACTTTGTTACTTAATACACAGATTGTTTGCGGTCCAGCGCTGTAATACACTTGGTGCGGTGAAGACATGTTTTATGGATATGCTTGTATTTTATATTATTTATCATACTTCACAATACGTGTTGTGTTCCCAGTGGTAAGTAGGGTAGCCAGAGCTCACGGAAGGGATTCTGTGTTCTCAGCAACCTCTCTCCCATCCCCCTCATCCAAGGTCGGCAACGCAACGCAATCCTTATCCATAAGGATTTCCGCACGGAAAAAAGTCCTGGCTGGTCATATACCGCACTGTAGCCACTACGCAATCATCCCGCATGGGCCCGGAGCATATTTCAGTGGCAACACCCGCACCACCTAATTTGTTGGTAGCAACTTTGAAAACTACTAAGCCACATAACTAACCAATACTAAGGTAGCAAACAAATACATAATCATGCACTTGTTTACTACCTTAGTAGTTGAAAAAAAATGACATATCCATTTTTTCTTAGATTCACGTTTTACGCGTGCCTACACGAAACTCTCAGTTACAAGATTAAGATACAAGTTACTTTACAAGTGAATTATGTTAACAAGGTCAGCGTTTGCGCATCTTTTTAAAGTTTACGCTAGGGTGGGGATTAGGGCTGATTGATGAAAAAGTAATGGGCGGTGTGGGGCCCAGGGAAGACGTGGGAGATATTGGTTATTAAGTTAATGGTTTAGGACTGTACCTACGGATCTATGTTTAAAAATTACGCAATAAGTGAGACTATTTAAATTGAATACTCTTGGACTTAATATAAATAGATCCAAACAATATGGACTGAAATTATTTTTTATAGGACTACCAAAGAAGGTTCTCGGCGTTTATGTCACGTTTGGTTGCTCCAATTTTGATGCGGTTTTCTAAAAAAATATGTTTTAGTAGATTTCAGTATACTTAACCGACTTATTTCAGGATTTATACATTTTAATAATAATATCATACAGACGTGAACGCAATAAAAATCTCGGAAAAAAAATTATTCTGAAAAAGTCTGATCACAGTTTTGATCAATTCGAATCGATTTTATCACTGGTAAAATTTATTTTCAGACTTTTCTCAAAAGCAAATTAAAACTGAACATCACTATCACATTTGAAACAATAAAATCTGAGTACAGAAAGTTTAGTCGGAGAACCCCAGTTAAGTTACCCAAATTTTCACCGGTGAAATTTAGTTCTATGCATGTCTAAAACTAAGATTTATTTACCTACTTACTTTTATCGAAGTTGATCGAAGTACATCGATGTAAAGTAAGTTAAACACAAACATGCATGCATCGCTAATTACGATTCCGCGATAAAGCACGCTCATGGCGCATCGCACCTAACTCCGTCTTCAGAATATACCTCCATATATTTATATCTACACATAAGGTCTAGCTATTATGAGAGAGAACCAGCCTTTTTTAAAAAGAAATATTTATCATGTTGTCGGCAACTTTGGCATTTGCATAATAGTCAAATGTCGAAAGATTATGTGAATATTATGCATTGAAACAAAACTTTTGAAACTTTTAAAGTCTATATTATATTTTCCTGGTTGCATTTGTGTTCTTTGCCTCGGAGTTCAGGGTTCACTTACTTCATTTTTTTTTATACTACTTAGGTGGCAGACAAGCACACGGTCCACCTGATGGGAAGCCGTCACCGTGGCCTATGAACGTGTGCAACACTAAGGGTGTCACACACTTTTACTTTTACTTTACTTTGTTAGTATTAGCTTTTATTGGGACCCCCCAAGAATACCATGACCATGACTGCTGTAAAGCAACCAAAATTTCGGGATTGGTGTAAATAATAAAATAACAATGGCGATTCAAAAACTAGTTCAATATCCACTAATAAAAAATCATGCTGGAATAATGCATAACACCATCCCACCATTGGCGAAGATAACAGCGTGCTTTGGAATTAATTAGCCAACTAAAAACTTAACTCGTTACAACTGGAGACAGTCCAAGACTCGGTTCAGAAACAAACACAATTAAAATATGGAATGGAACACGTTTCAGAACGACCAACATTGTTTACAAGACTTCGGAACTTTTTAGATGTTATGAGTAGCCCCTTTTTGTGTACGAAAATTCAGGGTACAAATTACTGGCGCTAACGATGAGGTGGGTATGTTGGACCCGAACGAATTACAACACGGTGTTTGGTCACATTAGACGGTGTGGCCAGGTGGGTCCTAGAAAAGAGATCGTTCCTCGCGCCCTATAGTCCCGGGTCCTTCAAGTGGGGCGTGAAAAAACATTTGATGAGGCCGTCAAGCTGAGGGCCAAATTATCTATAGGTACTTAAATTATGAATGGGAATTAACCCGATCATAGTATAGTTATATATCATGATCGGGTACTTTGGATTGCCTGACGTTTCGACCAAGTTATACCAGCGGTGGTCTCAAGCAACATTTTAGGTTTAGTTTAAGTACCAAAATAGATAAAACTCAGCCTGGTTTCAATGGGAATACGACTGTTAACGAAGCTATACATCAAAACTATTTTGATATAAACTTTAAATTATTGAATCATGGATTCTATACGGGTAATCAAAGGTCATTGGAGGTCAGACTAAGTATGAGTTATAACTAAAGTGAATGACCTGTTAGATTAATCAAAAGTTTTTAAAATAACTGGATTTTAGGACACATGTGATTTGATTTTATGATGTCAATGACCTTTGTAAAATGAATTTGTCTGTATTTTCTAAATTTGCTACAAAATTCCGTCTACGAAAGAGTATATTATTACTTCCTAGAATTCGAATGGTTAACAATATACAGGATGTGTTTTTTTTTTCAAAATCAGAGTGTTCGGATTCCTGACTTGTCATATTGCTTTCAAAATAATTGAGAAATTCATTCTGTAAAAAAATAAAAATAAGTAGGTACCTTAAAACTTTACGTAAACTTTTATCAATATTATTTAGCAAGTGATACCGAGTACATCAACTCACTAACAGTTATCCGCGGCTCCGCCTTCCGTTCCCGCAACCCATGACAACCTTTTTTCCAGGATAAAAAGGCCTGTGTTGTTTCAGACTATCCCTGATAAAAATTAAAGCCAGATCAATTCAACAGTTATAGTGTGATTGAGTAACAAACATTCGAACAAGTTTACAAATTTATAGTAACTACTGATGAGGGATTATGGGTTACAAAAGGTTAGGCTCTGCACCTTTAGCTTGAAGGCTGACTATCCACAAAACTCTCTATAATTATTATAGCAAGTAGTACGATTGAACAGTACTCGAAAAATACTCACAGTAATCTCTGCTACCAATTTAAAAAGTCTCAAGAATAAGAAGGGGAAGTTAGAAACTTATATTTTCTGAGAGCCACTTACTCACAGAACGAAATTCGAGTAACTGAGTTCAATAACTGGGATCAAATTTATTCCAAGATTGATGAAAATCCGTAGTGCGATTTCAGAATTTATTTTTGACTGAAAGTACTGCATTTTAGTCGAACTGTAGTTAAAGTGAAAGTATCAAGATCTTTGCGACTCTCTTCGTCTTTGGATCTGATGACTAAATGTGCGTAATAAAAATATCTTCAAAATTCAGTTTCAGTCTGGTTTAGATCTCATTTCGATCTCTCAAATGCCAAAAAGGGTATTCTTGTAACCAAATTAATAGGTACCGTTTTTGCGTTACCGCGATTAAATTTCGAACTGAAATCTTTCTAATAAATCCCTTTAATAATATAAGAAAGAAATACTAAGAAAGAAAGATAGCAGAGCAAAAAGACATTGTGTTAACATCGTCTAGTTCAGTCAGAGTAAGCTAGAAATTAAAAAAGTTGAAAATATATTCATAGAGAACAATTCCATTTAATCCAACTAGGCGCTTAATTAAATTGTTCTTGAAGAATAATCCCATCCCTCATATGAGGATAGTTCACCATCCGTTAGACAATTTACTTAACTGGTTTGATTTTATCATAATAATAATATGGGGTTCCTCAAAAAGGCCATTAGATAGTGTATACTGGATGTATACAGAATGCATCTGGTAAAAAACGGTTATTTTAATATTACAAACAGAAACTCCAATTTATTGTCTTATTGTTGTATTGGCTATCTTGTCCCTCGACTTATTAATAGTCTACCCTCTTATTTAAGAGAATGTAAATCTCCAAAAAGTATAAAATTTAAACTTAAGAAATATTTTTTGAATATAATGTAGGGGGTGCGATTTGATTTTCATATTGTACTAGCTGTTGCCCGCGGCTCCGCCCGCGTGGATGTCGAAATCCGTTTCAAAAACTATCCTATCTCTCAAGTTGGATCGAACTGCACATGGTGTGCGAATTTTATTATAATCGGTTAAGTGGTTTAGGAGTCCATTGAGGACAAACATTGTGACACGAGATTTATATATATTAAGATATACCTACATTGTGTAAATTGCTGCCAATTGTTTCTAAAACTAATATTAGTAATTAGTGTAGTGGCTAAGTGGGTAGTCAGGAGAGTGTTTATGTGGGTATAATAAAATAATTAAGTAAAGTTTTGATGACTCACAATAGCACGGGTTTAAACCTACGTGGTTTTTTGTTGCTATTATTTGATCATAATGTAATGTTTTTTTTTATTAATAAATTTAAAAAAAAAATATTTGTACTAATAAATGTATAGATTTGATGTTTCATTTCAAAAAGAGTCGTTTTGTATACCTACAATACCCGGTTATTTTACGCATCAGTTGGTTAACCAATATCGAAATAAATCTCAGTGTTTGCTCCACTTTCTGACACTTAAAAAACATGGCTTCATACAAAACCGACAAACCTTTCAATGATTTATGATCTGTTTGAAACCCTGTACAGTCGCGCTCGGTAATAGCTCAACCCATTTCAAGTTACGGAACACTTTAATTCATCAACTTTTATAAATAAATTAAGTAAAAAAATTAAGTTACACGCGTTTATGCACTAATTGTGGCCATATTGGATTTTCTTTTTTTTCACAGTGAACTATATTTTATTAGAATAGAATCTATTAGAGTGTGGAAAACTGGCTAAAAGTTGTGCTACAAAATGGCGGCAAAATATTATGTAAGCCGCCATTTTATAGTGGTGGCCATCATTGACACAAAATAGACTTGTATTGTCACCACAACTAAAGATATGTGCCAAATATCCGTCCACAGGAATGGGGTCAATTTTCAATTACGAGATTTGACCCAAACAAACAGGTCAAGTTAAATAAAAGTGTTTTTTTTTTCAACGTTGAAGTTAGCCTCAGTACATTATAAAATAAGTACCTATACAACATGATGAGATTTACTGATTTTATTTCAATATAAATGTTCTCTGTGGCTTCGCCTATGATATACTTCGCCCCTGCCGTAATCGAATTTTTACATGATAAATAATAATAATATGGAAATATACCCGATTCGTTCACATATAGCTGAGTAGCTATAATTACTTCAAACACAAATCGGGCATATTTAACTAAGGTAACTTGATGACTATACGGGAAGTACCAGCTTTCAAATTAAAAAGAATTATCAAAATCGATAAGTCGAAAGTTCCGAGGCAGCAAACATAAAAAAAAAAAAACGTCCAATCGAGAACGGGTTTTATACGTCATTCCGCCCGCGGCATTCGTCCATTCTCAAGGTCTAATCTACTCCTATACCCATCAAAATCGGTTCAGCGGTTCAGGCGTGAAAGCGTAACAGACAGGCAGACAGAGTTACTTTATCATCTATATTACTCATAATAAATCTGTAGAAGTGAAAATTCTGTACATTGGAAATATCAAAAAAATAAATGGCAGGGGGTGTTACTAGACCGACACCGAACCCAAAAATGTGATTAAAAAAATTTTTGTCTGTCTGTCTGTCGGTCTGTCTGTTTGTTCAGGCATCACGCAAAAATTACCGGTCCGATTACGATGAAACTTGGTATGATTATTCTTCAATATCCTGGGCAGCACACTGGGTACTTTTTATCCCGGAAAATACATACAATAAAAAACAAACTTAATTTTGCGGTCCGATCCCTAGACCCGATTACTGTACTAACCGCAAATAATAAGTTTGTCGTAGGTTACGTCACCCGAGGGGGGTTTCAGTAGGATTAGTGGATAGTGCTGTTATTAGTTTTTAGGGATTTTGGGTTTAGATTAGTTATCATCAGAAATAGGTTTATGGGAGTGTGAGTGGGAGTGGGAGTGGGAGTGAGAGTGAGAGTGGGAGTGCGAGCGGGAGCAGGAGCGGTAGTGGGAGTGGACGCAATAAGCGACTTCCACGCGAGCGGAGCCGCGGGTAACAGCTAGTTTATAATATTAGTATGAATTGTTAATACCCTCTTAAGCTCTATAAAAGCTGTATGACTACATAAATCTTCAAAAGGATTTTCTCCTACAATCCCACTTTTAAATTTCATAAACGAGTGCACATATATATTTCAATTTGCACCCGAAATAATAAATAATATCTGTCAACCGAATTTTATTAGCACTCGTATTGGTAATTTTCACCCAAAAAAAACGCTGTTAAATCGTATTTTTGGCTGTAAATCATCTTCGCACCACGTTTTGGGGTGAAAGAGGCACATATATTTCGTGGAGCCATTATTTTTGAACTAAGTGTGCTGAACTGTTTAAAAGAAGAAATAAAAGATTTGAAAATAAAGGCGACAGGTTGAAGAGACAGGTCGTGTTGGACTAAAGATAAATGTCACGAAAATATTAAAGGGGAAATAATTTCTACTAGTTTAGTACATAGTTGTACTAAACTTATGGTACTAGGGTAAACTAGTGGTCTGGGACTACTAAGACAAGGTCTCGGGTTCGATCCCAGGTTCAACATGGCACTCACCAATGACTTTTCGATGCTTTTCGAAGTTATGTGTGTATTTATCGCAGGTTTATAAGTGCCCGGTTAATGGCAATAGGCTCGCCACCTATTACATTGGGACCTAAACATAAACTGGCGAAATGTGGGTGCTAGCACCTCTGCCTACCCCTTCGGGGATATAGGCGTGAGTTTATGTTATGTTAAATTAGGAAAGATATTGGGACCTTTTCATTTTCTTTGTAACCTACATGTTTCTATGTAAGATTATGGAAAGTAGTAAAGTTTCCCTTCGTAGTATAAGGAGTAATAATTTGATTATATTTATAAAAATCTTTAATCATTTAAGAATTATTTTTGGTATATTTACGGTCTCTGTAGTGTAGCGGTAGTGCATTCGAGTGCTACATGGGGGCGTGGGTTCAATTCCCTCAGTGCAAATATTTGTATGCATGGTTGAGTCTATTTATGGTCTGGGAGCAAAACGCATACAAAAAAATCATTAAAATCGGTCCAGCCGTTTAGGAGGAGTTCACGACGACGGTATATTCTCCCGTCCGAAATGAGAAGTCCGACTGGGGTAGTACCTACCTCTGCCCTACAGAATACCGCGGCCATAATATCCTTGAGTTGTGTTCCCGCCGGTAAATAGGGTAGCCAGAGCTCACTGTACCCCTCCTCCCCCCACCCCTTCCTAGCCTCCCCCCCGTTCCTAGCCCTCCCCCCTTCCCTTCAGGGTAGGCAGCGCGGGTGTGACACCTTTAGTGTTGCACACGTCCATAGGCCACGGTGACCGCTTCGCATCAGGTGGGCCGTGTGCTTGTCTGCCACCTAAGTAGTATGAAAAAAAAAAATCGTCATGAATTTTTTGTTTCGTGCATTCATTTTCAAACCCATGCTTATCGTGTAATGGTTTGTAACTGTAACATTTTCTAATGTAAATAATAACTGCCCCAATCGTAATAAAGCCTGTTTAGCTCAAATTGATTGTTAGGAATAAAAATAATATTGCTGTTCTCGTATTTTTTGTTCGTGTTTACACTTCGTTAGTAGTTTTTGCCCACTAAGCCTAATAGTGATAATAGGCTTGAAATGTATACGAATTAAATACATGAAAAAAAAAATTGGTTGCCTGTAAAGTCGGTATACGGGCGAAAGTTTTACGTGACAACGACTTTGAGTGGTAAAATAATTTTTATGTCTGTCTCTCTCGCTCTTAGGCGGGCTAACCATGCCCGAGTGGAAGGGACGCGTGCCTCTCACTCGCTCTCATTGTGAGCGCATAACGTGAGCGGAGCGTAACGCAGTTTCTTGAAGTGTCACCCGGCAAACCAATTTATAAGACGTTGTCACGTCAAAATATACTGAGTTGAGCTTGATTGCTCAAGTAACTATTTACTTTAATAATTTGTCAAAACATCTTCTTCAACCTAGCGTTAATCCCAATCGCATCCAAATCTTTCACCTCGAAGTCTGAGGTCCGCTTTACCAGTCTTAACTGCGGATTTGGCTGGA
Source organism: Lithosia quadra (assembly GCA_963576445.1). NCBI lineage: Eukaryota > Metazoa > Arthropoda > Insecta > Lepidoptera > Erebidae > Lithosia > Lithosia quadra. The sequence goes on along the minus strand of OY754899.1, from coordinate 3,377,479 downwards.
CCACGATATTTTCCGTGAAGCGACTGCCATTTGACCTTCACAACCCAATGGTAACATTAGGCGATATCGAAGCCTTGCAGCTAGACCGTTGTTGTTGGACTTTTTAGGGCTCCATCTACCCATAACGACTGCCATAGATGTTTGTATGGCAACCGGGACCGACGGTTTAACGTGCTCTCCGAGGCCCGACTAGACCAATGCAAATACCCATATTCATGTATACAAATATTTGCACTGAGCGGGGATCGAACACGCGCCTCCTGCGCAGCGGCCGTGTTCACTACCGCTACGTCACTGAGGAATATTTTGTCAAAACATAAATATCAACAAAATACCATCGTCCTTATCCATTCAGCTACCATCGCATTTTATTTTTTTATGAGCTACTTGGTATATAAAACCAAGTCCTTTCCTCTGGCTGTCTGTTTGTTTCTCTGGCGATCAAGACAAATACAAGGAAAAATCTCTCCGGAACCATGGTCCCAATGTGGTGACCCAAGACTTTTTCATGGTCCCACCAAAAAAACAATTGACCGTCCCACCAAACACGGCCACGTGTTTGTTTGGTGGGACCACGAAAAAATGTTCTGCCCCATCGTTGGTGGGTCACCACAGTGGGACCACGGTTCCGGAGTTGGGAAAAAAATACCTAGTTAATTATTGTCGCAGTAAAATTTCATCTCAGTGGCTGCTAAACTATAACTTCGTGTATGCAAATAAGATTCCGACTAACTCTTGCAATTCATATTTACATAATCACCGGATGGAATGTAAATATTCGCTCGCCGCCGTCCTCTTTCAGTAATTTTTTTAGGAATAATATTAGTCTTTAATTCGGCATTTTAGAGTATCTGGATTACAATATCTTTTTTTATGAAATTTTGAAGTAATGCGGCCGAAGACGCCGCCAACAAAAAACGAGCCAAGTATGCGGCCTTGTCAGATCATTATCTATTTATTCCATTCGCGGTTGAGACGATGGGTAGTCTGTTGGGGTGCCGACGCCAAAAACCTATTGAGTGAACTGGGGCGTAGGTTGAGGGACAAGACAGGCGACTCCCGCTCTGGATCGTATCTGGCGCAAAGGTTGGCCATCGCCATTCAACGCGGCAATGCGGCAAGCGTAATGGCCACCTTTGCGTCGGATACGGTGAGAGGGGGGGTTGATACTCTGAGTAGGTGCTTAATTATTTAATAGTTATTTAAGTTAGTAGTTTAAGTCATTTGTTTGTTTCTTTTTAATTTATATTTTTCATTTTAATAAATTATAAAATATTTTGAAGTAATTAGTATTATACTTTTCTTATATATTTAGGTTTAGCAAAAGTGAACATTCCTTTACAGGTTTCCTTCTAGTCCCTTACAAGCGGAATACTTTTTTATTTCGGTCACCTCAAAATGACTTCACCTCGTCTGATGGTAAGATATTTTTTTTTTTCTATATCCTATTGCTCAAAGAAACATTCAATTAACAAGTAATTATCAAAACCTGCGTGATACAAACGCATATTTCAAAACATTACCCCCTTTAAACATACAAACTATAGTGATGCTACAATAAAATGGCCACTAACGTTTCGGCCCGACCGCAATTGTTCGCGTAACGATCGTACACGACGTCAAGTGAGCCGGAAAGCGATAACAGGACAATTTATATCATCGCCACTACATTTTGTGTGTTCAGAACCGATAGACAGTGCAAGTTTTGGGCTAACTGGCTCACATGAGGCTCACTAATATGGAACGCCACAGATAGCCAATTACATGATAGATAATGTCTAAGTTGTTTGAGATTTATGTCAAAGGCAATGTTTATATAGGACTAACTATGCCCACGACTTCGCCCACGTTATTTTAGATTTTAAAGCTTAATTTTTTCGGACAGAGGCAGATGGCGGTCTTTTGTCTCTGCTTACCCCGGAGGGAAAAAGGCGTGAGCATATATTATAATGTATGTATGTATTTTTTACGAGATACCCTAATTCTTTATCCAAAATTAAAGTAGCGTAATTACTTCTTGTTACATCAGCCAATAAAAGTAATGTCAAGTGTTAAGTCGTTTTCAAGATGAGCTGGGACAAACAGACAGGCAGACAGATAGACAAAGATAGTAAAAAAAATTGTTTTGGTATGTACCGTATTTTTTATACAACGTAGGTGGCAGACAAGCACACGTTCCACCTGATGGGAAGCGGTCACCGTGGCCTATGGACGTATGTAATACTAGGGGCATCACACTAACGCTGCTGACCCTGGAGGAAGGGGGTTGAGAGATTTTTGTAGAAACCATCCAGTGAGCTCTGGCTACCCTACTTAAATCAAAAAGCATATTAAAAAGCGGTTATTTTGATATTACAAACGGACAGTTTCATTTTACTTATTTGTATGTAAATAGAAAGACCCTTCTATGCGACTGCGCTATGACGCAATTGTGTAGAAGATCAGAGTTAACTGTATAGGGGCTGTACTGATTTATGGGATTATATTTTTAATGGTGGAACCACACTTCGCTATTCGCCTTTATTCACGTGTATACAACGAAGTGGGGAAGGCCACCCATTCCGCCCAGTCGCTCTTATATGATGAATTCTACCCCCGTAGACAAGTGTCATAGCGTAAATCGCTAAGGAAACGAATAGATTACGTCGACCAATCGTACGATGCGCGCGCCGCGGCGGAATAATCAATTCGTTTCCTTAGCAATTTATATAATTAGACTTTTGACACTTGTTTACGGGCCTTGAAGTGTCTAGTCGTCTAGAATGTCGTCGAATACATTATATGGGTGGAATTCTGATTTCGTTTCTGCAACCAATGGGAAGCTATTCCCGGGATAAAAAGTAGCACATTGTGTTATTCCAGATTATAATCTATTCCTATATAAAATTTTTGCCAGATCCATTCATTCGTTTGAGTATCTAAATCCAAACACGCAAACTCGCCGTCACATTAGTTCAATGAAATTTTGAAGCAATTAGTATGACAACATAAATTATAATTACCTATGTAAGGCACATGGCAGGGAAGCTGGGGCGCTTCGACAGGGTACACACCGACTAAATTAATGAGGTATTGAAGACAGGGCCCGTAGCCAAGTGTCAAAAGTCTAAATCGCTTAGAAAACGAATAGATTAGGTCGACCAATCACACTCCAGCTCGTGATTCCGCCGCGGCGCGCGCATCGTACGCCGGCGACGAGCTTGGATGTTATTGGTCCACCTAATCTATTCGTTTTCTAAGCGATCGTTAGAGATTTAGAAATTTTCCATTTGTCTAGGGGGGCTGGGTAAGTCAAAAACAATCGTAACCGGCGGGCTTGCATGAAAAGTTTAATGAATAGAGGAAGCGCGGGAAGTATGTAAGGACAGAAGCACATGGCGGTCTGTTGTGTCTGTCTACCCCGGAGGGAAAAAGGCGAGAGCATATGTATGCATGTATGTATGGTATGAAAACTTTCCTATAGATTACCTCGGATGGAGTGAACATCTAGGACGGGACTTGAACCCGCAACTAGTCCCTTATAAGTAGAATAACTAACTAACTGAACCAAGACCGATTTCAGCTAATGCTTAAAAACTACCTCTAATTTCTTGTAAATCTGCACTTAAGCTAAGTTCAAAGAAAAAGCTTTGCTGAACGTTATTATGTAACAGATGGACATATAAAACCAAGAGACGGAACATGCCGAAGTATAAAACTTTTTTTTTTCACTTCACCTTGCCTGATGGTAAGCTAAACGTAAATTACGTAAAACAAACAAGCACACAGCCTATCTGATGGGAAGCGGTCACTGTGGTTATTATGGCCGCGGTGTTCTGTAGGGCGGAGGTACAACTGCCCAGTCGGACTGCTCAGTTCGGATGAGAGATACCATTGTGTCCTACCTCGATATTATGACACAGACTCGTCATCGGAGCGTTCTGTCCGATATTTTATATGTCCGTGGTGTAAAATAAGATCCTGATATGCACCTCTTTGAAACTTTATCGTTCTAAACTTTAAGGAGTTGAGTGGATTTAGAGGGTGTAGAAAGGTTTAAGAACTTTATAGTTGGGGAGACAGGATGACTGAGATAGGGATGATTTGTGGGCAAGTTGCTCCCTGCTTATAAAATACAGGATGAGTACAAATCTAGGCAAGTATTTTACCCATTGTGGTAAAACTAGAAAGGAAGAATAAACGTTTAAAGTTTATATCTATACTATTATAACATTGTGAAGTAGCTGCGTATGTGCATTGAAGATATACATAAAAAACTTGGGTTATCTTATATGAATGATTATGAACACACAAATATTTTTTTTGGAATTGTTGTTTATTTGTCTGTTTTATCGTCACGGATACAAAACCTACTCAACGGATTTTGATGCGGTTTTTTTATTTGTAATATCTTGATCAGACTTAAAATTCAACGTATGTTTGATCACAATCGGTTGAGTAGAACCGGAGATATAGTCAAAAAACGCAAAAATCAATGTCTACGCGGGCGGGGCCGTGGGCATAGGCAAGTATAATTATTGATTTCAAAAACCTTTTTATTGAAACAGACAAGAATTAAAAAAAATGTGTTCAGAAATGTTCCAATGTCTTTTAAGCAGGGCGTGAAAAAGCATTTGATGAGGCCATCAAGCTCAGGGCCGCCACTGTAAGTAGTGAACCCGGTCCTGAGTCTTTACCTTTAGCTTACCATCAGGCGAGGTGAAGTCATTTTGACGTGTCCTACGTCAGAAAAAAAAAGTTAATTCAAGTATTTTTTTTTGTATTTCCAATGTACAGACTTTATAATTTCATAATAGTAATACATGGAACGTGTTAGTTCTGACACTTTCCTTGCTCTACATATGCCAATACAATGCATACTTAGCTACATCTAATTGATGAATGACACCAACAATTTATGTGCTTCGCTGCCGAATTTATACTCACACCGTTGAAAAGCTGCAATCTTGTTCAGTTTTGTTGTATAGCACTGTGTCGTGATTAGGGGATCGTACCATGAATATGTGTTACACGACACAGTGATTTATTTGTAGTTGGAAAACAGAATGTCGGGTGTGTGTACATTTTTAAATTTACAAGCTTTGTTTTAACTTGCTCTGTTGTTTCTCAGTTTGTTTGTATGTTAGTTTGTCAGTATGACTTAAATCTTGAAAGACCAAATAAAAACATTCAATGAAATTTTAAAGCATACTATTTGCTTTTCTAATCATTTCTGATTTGTTTTTTTTTTTTTGGAACGGGTTCAGGTAGCTCAGGTGGTCAGAGCATTCCTCCTATATGCTCTCAATCGATTTCAAAATAATTTTTGGATGTTTTGTGTTCAATCATGCTCAAAAATATGAACGTATTTGACTAAAATTAAGCATAGGGATAGATTATTATCTGTACATATAGACTATTTTTATACCACTTAGGTAGCAGGTAAGCAAACGGTCCACCTGATGGAAGCGGGGTAGCCATAGATTCCTGTAGGTTTTGGGACTGCGATAAAAATTAGACACAGGTGAAGCCAATAACAGCTAAATTGTTATCATAAATTAATAATAAATTGTCCCAAAACAAATTAATTATCATTACGTACATTATGTACGCTCAAATATAATCACGTACGTAACAGGCGTAGTGCAAAATAGGTAAAGCCCAGAATGTTCTTCAGTCGTGCTGAAAATTAGACAGCGTGTGGCCAAAACCGCAGGACAAATTACAAACGTACCGTGTTGTATTATATGGAGAAGTGTTTTGTCTTGTTAACATTTTGGCTCTTTAAGTATGACACAAAGGTTTTGAGAATTTCTTTAATTATTTTTACCAAGCGTGAGTAAAAAAAGAAGTTATGTGCTTAACCTCCATGACGTGTCTATGTTTACTAGTAACTATTATATTATAATATTTTGTTCTATCATTTGATTATACTTAACATATTATTATTTAAAAAATCTAGTTGACAGATTTACTTCTCTAAATATCAAGTTTCACAAAATTTTTTTTGTTTTTTTTATACTACGTAGGTGGCAGACAAGCACACGGCCCACCTGATGGAAAGCGGTCACCGTGGTCTATGAACGTGTGCACCACTAAAGTGTCAAATCCATGCATTGTGAAAATTGACGTTTACACGTGAAATTACTAGTGAAAATTAATGTTATGAAAGTAAGTTTATGCCACTAATTTCGTTACGGAGGTAGGACACGACGGTATCTCCCGTCCGAACTGAGCAGTTGGTCTGAAATAGTACCGCGGCCATAATAACCATCATGTTGTGTTCCCGGCGGTAAGTAGGGTAGCCAGAGCTTACAATCGCTCCGAGAGGATCGACAGCGCAAGTGTGATGCCCCTGATGTTGCACCCGTCCATTAGGCGACAGTAACCACTTCCCATCAGGTGGGCCGTGTGTTTGTCTGCCACCTAAGTAGTATAAAAAAATATACTAAAATCCGGCTTAAATAATTCTGTTGACGAAAGTGTTTTGTGAAACTCTATCCATTGCGGCTACTCTACCTAGAAGCTCCTTCATTTGATGAGCATTGTCGAGCTATATAAGGGGTGTTCACTGTTCCGTTTTCGTGTAGTAATATTACACAGAGAAGACTAGTTGAAGCATGGATGTAATTTAATCAGCTTTGACTCCATCTATGTGTGTTGGCTGTATGAGTATAGCTTTATAGTGGATATTAGCTAGCTCATGGATGGACAGTACAAGTTTCTAATTACATACATAATTATTTCGGAAATGATATCGTACTGTAGCGTGTGTGTATTTTAGCTCAGGATTAGAGTACAGGGCTTCTGAAGTCCAATTAACTCTAGTGGAAGGATAGTTTGTTATTTATTTATTTACATGTATAGGTACTGTAAAAAGTGTTTGTATAAAAGTGTTTTTTTGGGCCAAAACTTTTCATAACACCTACCTTACCTATGATTTTCTGATCGGAAAAATATATAATATTTTTATATATAGTTTACTAGCTGTTGCCCGCGGCTCCGCGCGCGTCGAAATCCGTTTCAAAAACTATCCTATCTCTCTAGTTGGATCGAACTGCACATGGTGTGCGAATTTTATTATAATCGGTTAAGTGGCTTAGGAGTCCATTGTGGACAAACATTGTGACACGAGATTTATATATATTAAGATTTTATATATATTTTATATATAGTATAGTTTTATATATAGAAATAGTTAGCATGCAATTGCAAAAAAACAATGCAAAAAAAATTAAAATTTCATTCAACCTACCTTACCTACCTGCTCCAAAAAAAAAAATTAAGGTGTCATTCGATTTGGAACAGCATGTACCTAGATAATTTTTGAATAAATTATATAAGGCCTCCCGCAAACATTGCGAATAAAATAAACAATTAAGTGAAAATAAAAAATAGGGTTTGGTTTTTGACGAATACTTCAGCAATTATTTGAGATTTTAAAACATTTTGTTATTAAAGAATATTGCGAAGTTTCTCTTTCGCAAAATGCGCTTAGTAAAAATTCATATAAAATTTTAGGAACGGAAATTGCTCAAAAAGTAGTCTCTTAAGAATTGCTTCGATTACAATATAGGCGAATAGTGAAGTGTGGTTCCACCTTAAAAATAATATTCTTAAGTTATCTATCAACCTATTATACCTATTTTATTGGAATTGTTTGAAAAATGGGGCAAAAATATTTGCCCCGGGTGAGGATCGAACTCACGACCTTAAGATTATGAGACTTACGCGCTGCCTACTGCGCCACCGAGGCGGGTGAGAGGAACCGAAAATAAGACGTCCTATTTATATTTTTCTTGAGAACAACGTTGTAATACAATATCGTGATTTATTATCTTTGACGTTTCAAGGTTAAAGAAAATAAAAATAACACTTCATTTGGTCCCACGTGATGTTATCAGAATGATAACGTGTGTTCCAAATACGCGGGAGACGAATTTTGAGTAATTTATTTCCAAGTTGTTTTTTTTTTCATTGAGACAGTGTAGAGGGCACTGATCTCTATGATTTGAGCATTTTCGTAACTATAGGAGATACAAGGCAAGTGTCTTAGGAACTATTAGCACTTTTTTGTTATAACAATTTTGAGACATTATTTTTGTAAAGCATGAGTGTTCCGTATTTGTCATTTTAATGATTTTTAAAAGTATGAAACTTTTAAAAATCATTAAAATCATTCAAGGTTTGGTAATTACCTACGTGAAAACATAAGAACGGGCAAACATTCCACACGTTATGCTCTTTTTAGGCTTCACGAGAATCGGGAAAATACGAAGAACATTATTCATTTGAGAGATTGGATGTTTGAAGCTCTACCTCACCTGCAAGAGAGTACCGGACATTTGCTGATAGGCGATTGAGTCTCTGGCTCAGGCTTTTTTCTCAGGATCAAGTCGCTTCAATAAAAGTCATAAAAAGAAAATAAAATAGGGGAATAATTATAACTACGTTTAAAAAACCGACTTCACAAACTAATCTTATTTACTTTTTAGTGTAGGTACAGAAATAGAAAAGTACCTATTTATGAGGTTTATCATGTACAAGGGCATCAAAAACAGAATTTTTGCCGTAAATTTGATGATTTCCCCTCGATTTTCCGAAGAGCCTAGCATCAGATCTTGATACCCTGGATATGGGACCAACTCAGAAGTAGCCTCTTTCAAACAAAAATATAATACTACAAAATCCATCCATAATTGGCGCCGCTATCACGTAACATACATACAAAAAAATAGCGTGTCAATTGAGAACCTCCTCCTTTTTTTGAAGTCGGTTAAAAAGGAGTAACCAGACTAAAGGCTCCAAATTGACTTCAGGCGCAACTGGGAATAATACTAAGATTATTGATGGTACTACGAATGCTATAGAACATAGGCATTTAGAGTTTAGGAAAAGTTAATCTTGAGTATTATATTGTTAGGGATTAAAATGGTTTGACAAAACTGACTGTTAGATACAAAGACCTTTTTACACGGTGTGCTTATAAAATTCGAAATTCAACCCCCTTCAAAGATTTTAAAATTAAAACGGGAATATTCTAGAGACCAAAGGATGTCTAATTACTTTCAAACTTTCGAACTGACTGAACAAGTTTGGGGAACAAAAATTAAGCCAAAATATTCACAAAGTAACCAAAATGTTAGAAATATTTTATGCTAATAAATAAACTTTGAAGAAATAATGTTAATGAATTAAATACTTGGGCTTATTGGTATATTTGGTATTCACCGAGACGCGACGTAGGAAATTGAAAGAGCATTGGATTTTTGGTGGCCTTTTAAAGTAATATTATTATTATTTTTATCGGTAACAGGCTCGCGTTTGACCATAATTCCACGTATCTATCGGTAACCGATGATGCGGTTGACGGTGTAGCACGCTTGCCTAGAAATAACCTGTTCACACTAGACCTTGAAGACTCTCAGGTTTTAGCTTCCTTTATAGCCTGCTGTGAATCGAACTCGAACCGCCGCCGTAGTCATCCGTTAAGGGTATTAATGTTATGTGTCATGTAAATCTAAAAAATGAAACAAAATAAATTATATATCCACCAGACAGACAGACAGTCTTTGAAGTAGAAGGTACTGTACTGGTTGACCACATAAAAAACGTGAACGTAGCCAAACATTGAACTGGAAAAATGTAAATGTGAAGAAAAATATCATTGACTTATGAAGAAAAACAGGTGAGATTGGGGTTTCTCCCAAAAGTCTTGGGGAAACCCATACTTATTTCTGCCTTACATCTTGTGTTCCTCAAATTCATAAAATAAATAACTCTATTTGTAAATATTACAACCCATTAGAATAAAAGTAATGCGGTCGACTGATTAAAATTTTCATTCAAACCAAACCAAATTAATTCATTACAGTTTACCACAGAATCCTGTATGATTAAAATGTTTTTGAAATAGAAATTTTGTATTAATTTTATATGTAGGTATTTCTCAAAAGTAATAGCTAAGTATCTTAAGTGCACATCACTAATAGATCAATGTGCAAACAAAATTACGAGCTACGTGATGTGGCTTTAGAGTATTCGACTGCTAAGTCAGAGGTGGTGCAACTATTTATGTGCATGAATATGTATATTTGCATTGTTCTGGATGTTGCCGTGCTTCAGAAAGCACGTTAAGTCGTCGGTCCTGATTGCCATACAAACATCTATTGGCAGTCGTTACCGGTATTTGGAGCTCTAAAAAGATCGAAAACTGGTCTAACTACAGAATAACGTCAATGGGTTGTATGGCAGTCGTTTCTTGTAATGGTGGAACCACACTTCGCTATTCGCTATTCGCTTATATTGTATTTGAGGCAATTCTTATAGATGACTAAACCCTCCACAATTCGTCATAAAGAGTGACAAGGCGAATATTCGTGCGAGTAAAACAAATATATAGGAATATATATACACGTAAATAAAGCAAAGTGTGGTTCCACCATAAAATATCGAATTACGCCACTTGGTAAGTGCAACGACTTACAAGTACTGTTGATTATAGTATTATAAATATAATAGTATCGGTACAACTCGCTCCTTTTCATACACAAAGGTTGTGTTTACCAATTCCTGTTTGACCAAAATTACAACAGTTCCATAGAGACGTGGGTCTTGCTGAACCAACAAAGTACGAGCAAAATGGATCGAATAATTACTTCCAGGCAAGAATGCCTAATGTGTTGTAGTACAGTTGATTGTTGCCTTCATAACTACTGTGAGTTTATGAATAGAGGTGTACAAAAGGCATTGAACTATACTCGTAGCCGACGGACTGCTTATTTCAGAAATATCAGGCATGTAGTTTAGTGTTCCATGTGGTGTGCCTAAAGTCTTTTACCTTTTTTATACTACTTAGGTGGGAGATAAGCACACGGACCACCAGATGGGAAGCAGCGGTCACCGTGGCCTATGGACGTGTGGAACATCAGGGGTATCACACTCGCGCTGCCGAACCTGAAAGGGAGAAGGGGGCTAGGAAAGAGTGGGTTGGAATTTCTTCTAGGACAATGTGAGTTTCCTCACGATGTTGTTCCTTCATGGTCAGCAGATGGTAAATCATGTGATTAGCACATGATGTAAACAAAGTGAAATTCACATTGGTACTGTCCGGCCGAATTCGAATTCGATACCTCTGAGTAGAGGCCGCATCCTTATCCATTAAGCTACCACATAAGATCCTTCCATCTAAGATTCAAAAATTCCACCATTATATAATCATTTTTTTTTACTACGGAGCTGGCAGACAAGTACGCGGCCCACCTGATGGGAAGCGGTCACCGTGGCCTATGGACTTGTGCAAGACTAAGGGTATCACACACGCACTGCCTACCCTGAAGTTCAGGGGGGAGGGTTAGGAACGGGTGGGAAGACTAGGAAGGGATGGGGGGGACATACTAATACATCTTTTAAATTGCTTAGCGTTTCCAATTAGTGTCACGACAAAATGTGGTGAATACTGAATACATCAGAATTCCTCTCAAATTAACCGCCCGCTAATTATCTGCAAGTAATATATATTTCCGAGCTGCTCATTAACATCAATGGTAATAATTACTGAACGCGTGTGTCATGTCACTGGGATTATAGATTAACTATACTAAGCAATCACACGTGACCATATCACTGTTATTTCGTGCAGGAATTCAAATACGATAGATAGAGGGGGCCAATTCTCGTGAAATATTGTTCTAAATTGAGTTTCAGTTAAGTCTCGATCTCACGTCGATCTCCCAAATGACAATGAGAGTGAGATGAGAAATACACTGATTTCAAATGAAAAATATACATGAATGATTAATTCATTATGTATGTTTGTTTCTGAATGAATAAATAAAAAAAATAGTAATTAAAATTTAAAGACATTTTAATGACAAAAAATTTAAAATTCGCGTAAGAGTGTGATTGTCTGCAAACTAAGTGGTATAAAAAGAGCCTACCAATGGTTAAATATCACTATTGTAATGGTGGAACCACACTTCGTCAATCGCCATTATTCACGTGTATAAATCGAAGTGGGGAGGGCTTATTCGTGTATATTTGCTTTATTCGCACGAATATACGAATTGTGTGAACATCTTATATGAATTTTCGCGAATACAATACAGGCGAATAGCGAATAGCGAAGTGTGGATCCAAAATTATATCAATATTGCAGTAATTAACAATTTTAAAATCTGTAAATAATTATCTACTTTTAACCTATGATATTACGTGGATACCTAAGAGTTCATGCCGTTTTATCTTAGTTGGTAGAACATTTTCTCCTGGACAGGAACTACCATCCAAAGTATGGACTTTTCCAATTTAAACCTACAAGAATTAGCTAGCGTACTTTATTCGTAAAACTTTATATAATTTTGTACACCGTTAAACGCCTTAACGATGTAACTGTAAAAAAGCTATTAAACTTCGAAATACCTTCATAAAAGGTGATGTAAAATTTTAAACTCTCTTTTTTGTATATACCACTTAGGTGGCAGACAAGCCTCTCTCAGATTCTCAGATTTGATGACAAATGACTCTCTTAAAATCACAAATAAATTTACAGCGACAGCAAAGCCATATTCAGATATGCGTCAGTAGCTTAGTGGTTAAAGAGCCGGGTTTACGATCCAAAGTGAAAAGAGAGGGGGGGGGGGGGGGGGGGGCAAAGTTTGTAGGTATGTGACAAAGTGTTTCCTTGGTCCAATCTACTTCGAATCATACTATTTTATTGGGATTTCTTTTTTATATCGGATACATCAATACGACTTCACCTCGCTTGATCGTGAGCAAAAGGTAACGTCTCAGGAATTCGCCCCGTAATAACCCCGTTACGGGATGAATTTATTGGAAAAGGTGTAAAAAGTTATTTTGGGATGGTTTGCTTCGAAGTTGAAATCGATACTCCTGAATGCTTTCATTGAAATTACGTTTCATTTAAGCTGTTAAAGTCGGCTCCAAGCCATATATAGTTAACTTCCGTCACTTAAAAAAAAAACAAATCTAACGGACTAAATAAGGTGGGTGAACCAAATAAAGCCTATGTCCCAATAACGCCTATTTTTAAAATCTCCCGCTTAACGATTTCAAATTGCCGCCAATGTTTGTAGAAGTGTGCGTACACATTAACTAACGCACACAAGCGCAGCAAGCGGCACGTGCCGCAAACCTGTTGGAACCTGCAGTCGAAAACAATCACGACGCGGAGCGCACGCTTGTTTTTATAAAATTCTGCCAGATTAAACAGTAAGTATTTTCATTTTTATTCGTACACGGTGTGCTGTGTTTTGTCAATAGGATAATTACACGTTTAGCCATCTCGTTATATAAGTGAAAAAGCTGTAATATCGGTGTATTCCATATTATTTTTGTTTTGTTTACCCATGTACCATGTCCTAATAAAGCCTATAAAAAAAGTGTATAGGCCTTATTACGGCACAGGTACAGGCCTTATTAGGACAATGTTTTATGTCCATTAGAAAAGTTTCACAGTAAAATAATAAATCCTTGATTTCAGGAACATCATGGAAAACGAATCACCAGCTTCAACCACAAAGAAAAAAAGGGCTCAATGGACTTCCCAACAGATGGAAAACGCTGTTAAAATGGTACAAAGGGGTATATTATCTACATATGCTGCTGCAGCTAGATACAACATCCCAAGAAGAACCCTACGCAACCATGTAGAGAGTGGCCCGACAATACGAAAGCTAGGTCGGTCGGCTATATTGACTACAGAACAAGAAGCTGGACTTGTCAGAAGAATCATACGTTTGGCTGATGTTGGAGTGCCGATAACTTCAAAGATGTTGCGCGTACAGGCTTTTTCATTCTGTAAAACTAAGAAAATTCCAAACACTTTCAATGATGCCAAAAACGCCGCCGGGAAAAAATGGTTGAGGTTATTTCTCAAACGACACCCTGAATTAGCACGTCGTAAAGCACAGATGATGAATCCAGCTCGTGCTCAAAAATTAAATAAAGATATTGTTGGCGATCACTTTTCCAAATACAAAAGCCTGCTGGATAGACTTGGAATTGAACATAAACCTGAAAGCATTTACAATATTGATGAAAAAAATTATCGCATATCTTTGCACCACCAACAGGAAGTTCTGACAGCTAAAGGGAGAAAGAGGGTTCATCAAATAGCAAATGAGCACGCTGAAAGTGTGACTGTGGTAGGCTGCGGAAATGCTATAGGATCAGCTATTCCGCCAATGATACTGTTCAAAGGCAAGAGACTAAAGCCAGAATTTCAAGATAATTTGCCTCCAGGCTCTCTGGTGAAGATGACACCAAAAGGAAGTATGACGACAGAAACTTTTATAGAGTTTATTAATCATTTGCATAAATACAGAACATCTGGGCCATGTCTCCTCATATTTGATGGTGCAAAATGCCACCTGGACTTTACTATTGTCGAGGAAGCAGAGAAATGTGGCATTACTTTATATTGTCTTCCGTCAAATACCACGCATGAACTACAGCCCATGGATAAATCTGTTTATCGTTCTTTTGAACACCATTGGGACCAAGAGTTGATTAAATACGTCAGTCAGCATCCTGAAAGAACCCTTAACAAAACAAGCTTCAATGTCATTCTCTCACAAGTATGGCCGAAATGTATGACTATTACCAATATCTCGAATGGGTTTCGCGCTACAGGGTTGTATCCATATAATCCAGATGCTATTCCTGAAGAGGCGTTTGCGCCCTCTGCGTTGTCAGAACTTCCGAATCCTACAAACAGTGAGAATATTGTGGTCTTAGCTGATGAAGCAGCGGAACAAGACATTTCAACTGCAAATGTGGAAGATTCAGATGAGTCAGGCACAGATACTGAGAATTTGCCACTGTCCTCGCTATCAAAAAATAATCCGAATGCTGGAACTCCACATAAGTTTGACAATCAATCAATCACATGTGAGATTCATGACTTTTTACCAACTCCCAAGTTTAAAGTTAAAGCGACTGCTCCACGCAAGAAATCTCTGAATTACAGGGCTCAAGAAATAACAAAAACATTGTTTGGTGACAATACTATGCATTCCACATCAAGAGTAGACGTTCCTGGTACTTCTTCCATGTTAAAAACACCAAAATCAGCGTCAGTTACAGGCAATACATCTGCGCAACCTGCAGTTACTCCAACGCAAAAGCGAACGTCAGTGAAGACTGCTTCTTTGAAAGCAGATGAGTTTACGGCATCCAAACCAAAACTTCACGATAGTAAACCTTCTTGGTACTGTCCAGCCTGTAAAGAAGATCGAGTTGATGATATGCGACAATGTCTTACTTGTGGCGTTTGGTATCATGAGCTGTGTGTTGGACTCACACCCGCTGATAAAATATTTTACTGTTCAGGAGATTGTTTTAAAAGAAAGGCTAATTAATATAGTACTCTTGTAGTATGATGAGAAACTCGGTAAGTCTGATCTAAATGAACCAAATGATAAATGATCAAAAGTGATTAATAGGATCTCATTAGAAATAAGTATTTCCAACGTTTTATATAAATTAAGAAGTTAATATTTAGTTGTTTTTGTTAAGGCTTTATTAAGACATAGGGTTCCAAATGAGGCCAAAGTTCCATTTTAGTTATTTGTGTCCACAAAAGTGTGATTTTTGTTCTTAAAGCAATTTTGTTTCCTTTATTACAAAGTTTAATAAATAAATATAAGTATTTCAAATTACCAGTGCATTTTTATTATAAACCTACTAGTTAGGCAATAAAAAAATTAAGGTAGGCCTTATTTGGTGATCTTACCTTACAAATTGGACCACATGGGAAGTGCCAGTTATCAAATAAAAAGAATCATGAAAATCGGTTCACCCAGTCGAAAGTTCTGTGGTAACAAACATAATAGTCGAATTGAGAACCTTCTTCCTTTTTTGAAGTCGGTTTTAAGTACTTTTGGCGGACGAAGCCGCAGGGGGAAAGCTGTATTATATTATCGAAAAATGCTTTAGGATGAATACGCGTACATCATCCCCGAATCAGCACAAATAAATTACCAATAGTCAAATATAAGGAAAAGATTTTTTCGCAAGAAAAATCTTCTTATTTTATAAATAGCTCGATGCTAAATCACATTCGCATCTTATAATAAGACCATTTGTGGAATCGAAACTTCAGCAAATAGGTATATTTTTAGCTTTTTCTTTTTTCAATATATTTTTAAAAAGATCAGAATCACATGATTATAAGATTTTTTTTAGGTTTTAGGAGCTATTTGCAGCACAGAGACGAATCTAGACCTGCTTCATATGGCAAATGGTAATATCGCCCTATCACTTGAGCAGTAGTAGGTATCCTAGGTTCAATATAGTTTGAATGGTGTTCTTGTCGACTGTTGATAACATGACATCATGTACCTATAAAACTCATGGGCAGAATGCGTTGAAGAATACAACTTCCTCTCTCGTATTGATATTAGCATCATGGTGCAATAATTGGTTTCACGACAATAATAGGTCTTCTGCCCACTAAGTCGACTGGTGTGAATTTTTGAGTGAACGAATGAGAAAGCAAACGAACGAATCTGTCAATATGAAAGAGACAATAGACATTGCTAAATATAGGTATATCACTGAACTAAACAACAAAAAATAACCTTATACCTACATTCCGCTAGTAAAACGTAAATAAAAAAGCCCTTCAAGAATTTTACGACCCATCCCATTATCGTAAATACAGATGGTTGAACTACAATTGCTACTACTCGAAATTATACTCGTATATTTGAATACTAGTTATTGCCCGTGGCTCTACCCGCGTGAAATTCTGATTCCGTTCCCGCAGAACATAATCCCGAATACGACACGCTTAGGCAATAAGCAGACGGAGACGCGGGGCGGTCAAAATGACCGCGACACACTCTTATTTTTACTATTGGTTGCATTTGTTTACACAATAGCTCATGTCCCTTGTCAGATATACGTGGGCTAAATTAAAATGCGATCTAATAATAGTAATATCCGCGGTAGCCTAGTGGTCTGGGTAATGGACTACTGAGACGAGGTCTCGGGTTCGATCCCAGCTTCACCATGGCACATACCAATGACTTTTCGATGCTTTTCGAAGTTATGTGTGTATTTATCGCAGGTTTATAAGTGCCCGGTTAATGGCAATTAGCTCGCCACCTATTACATTGGGACCTAAAAATAAACTGGCGAAATGTGGGTGCTAGCACCTCTGCCTACCCTTTCGGGGATATAGGCGTGAGTTTATGTTATGTTATGTTAATAGTAATAATAAGAGTGCGACGCGGACATTTTCACCGTTCCGCACCTCCGTCTGCTTATCGCCTTTTACTGTTCGAAAGAAATTACTACTACACTACTGTATGTCTCATGAACATTAAATTTTTTGCCAACACATTCATTATGCGTACAGCTAACGAGTGAAATTCCTTATGTCCGTATTTTTGGAAAGCTATAATAACTGTTCATTGTTCAAGTCACGAGTGAATAGGTTCCTTCTAGGCAAATGTGATTCATCGTAGAGCACATCGTCATGTACCACCTCCAGGTAAGAGAGAGGTCAAACGTAATCATTAATAAAAAAATGTTTGCAACTATATTGTAGACATTCATCATTAGCGTAGTTAAACTTAATGACTATTGAAAAGAAAAATACAATAATTAACTATTTCCTTTCAAATAATTAACTAATTAACGTTTTACTGACTAATAGTAGTAGTCATATATAATGGCAAGAAGAAGAGCGAATGAAAAAGTTTAATAAATTTATTTTATTTTAGACTTTAACTGTATAACGGTAAGGTCTACAATTACACCTTTAGCAGAATCGAGGCCCAGACACACAGATTTGGCTAAAAGGAACTTATTCACTCGTAACTTGAAGACATGTTCATTCATCCTATGACTGACTGGTACTCAAACAATCTAACAACATGGATATATTGCATGCAATACTAATTTAAAAGAAATATAATTAGGTATGTTAAATTTAATCAGTTTATTTATAATAATTACAATATAGGTAATAATATTATTATCTAGTTTCAAATGCAAATTAATTAATTTTCCGACCTCGAAATACCGTCACCCAACCTCTTGATAACCGAATCCACCATTTCGGGACTGGCCTGCTTCAGATCGTAAGCCCATCCTTTTTTCTCCCACCAATTGATTAAAAATGCTGAACAGTTGAAATAATCGCAGAATTCAGCAGCTTTGTAGTCGAAAGGGAACACGTGATGATAGTTATGCCAACCCTCCCCTAAAGCGACAGCGGCTACATACTGGTTTTGTTTAGGCAAAATTTCCCTGAAAATAAAAAGAAACTTTCAATTTTTCGATTGATAAGATTATTAAGAAACTAATTATTATTACTATCAAAGTATTACCTGGGTAATTCTATTTTTTTTATACATCATAGTTAGAGTAATATCATTTGTTTTATAATCGACTTTAAAAATGGAGGATACAATTCGATGGTATTTTTACACTGTATGTCATACGAGTACATACACAACTTGTAACTGTGTAAACCGATTTTGATGATTATTTTTTTATTTGAAAGTTGGTACTTCAATTTTAGTCCCGTTTCAATTTGGAATGATTTATGAAAATAATCCAATCAATGTGTGAAGAAACAAAACTGGGCATTTTATAGTTTAGTGGTTAAGGTTCAGGTCATCCTTACGACGTGAGGTCTCGGGCTCAACTTGTTGTGAAACCACTCCTAATAGAATTTAGCCTGGCTTTTTAAAATCAAAACTAATCCTAAACTTACTTGTTATAAGGTTTATATCCATGAATATGAGCGAAACTGTTTACTGACAGCTCAGCATGAAACACATATAGAAATCGAAGAAAGCACTGCCAGGCGACTGCACATCTCCAGTTCTCTCCCCATAAGAGTACGCTAATCAGTGGTGGTAGTATGAAGCATAATATTGTATTGAGCAGCAATGAATACCTGTATCATAAAAATGTAAGAAGTTATTGATAACTCATAAATTATAGCATACTATTTACACTCCCACAATCCACAAGGGTTTTTTTAAGTGGGGCGTGAAAAAACATCTATCGAGGTCATAGAGATATTATAAGAGAGGAGATGGTCTAACCTTGAGACCACGCCCTCCACCCTCTGGCAGTTGCAGCAGCCAGGACGGATATCAAAAGGGGCTTGATCCAAGGCAAGGAAATATCCTTGTTCTAGATTAAGGCTAGCATGTAAAGAAAAATATGCTAGCATATAAAACAAAAACCCATTGAGGCCGTCAAAGTACAGTCACCATTATAGCACAAATTCCAGAGATTTGAAATGGAGACCATTTTATCTCTGGACTTCACCTCAATAGCAAATATAAAAAAAAAACTTCAATAATACGACTGGGTAGTACTAACTACAGTAAGTACAGAATTAGGTATTAAAAATGAGAATTTTGTGAAAATGTTTGGATGTTTTTTATTCAATCACGGTCCAACGACGGTTCAACGGATCTGCCCAACATTTAATACAGCGACAGATTACAGCCTGGATTACCATTTAGACTCTCCATCATTCTTAGAACATATTCCCATGGATTGTGGGAATGGGAACAGTTCGACGCAAGCTAGTAACAAATACTATTTCTAGAACCTAAATTTTTATTTTATTTTATACAAGATTTTAAAATCACACCTCTTTAAAACACGCTTGCTACTTGTTCACGGCTTAGTTTATTTAAAGCCATTATGACTATATTTTCAAGTATTTTCTCACTTCACAGCGGCAAGTGCAATAGTTCTTCTCCCTACTTCAAATTCTTCAAAAATTAAAAGTGATATTTTAGACCTTGGTAAATGTCATAGAGGTCAAATGTTTACAATATTATTTGGATGAAGTAAATTTTTGTCAAAAACCATAAGTCAAATCTTCCTCTCACAAGAATATTCATAGATTGCAAGATATCACAGGAAAAACTCCATAAGAACAAAAAAATCAAAACACTTACTTAGCAAAAAACATAATGTGCTTATCGCTCTCAATATCGCTCATATCAATCTTCTTGCCCTGTTTTATCACCTCGTCATTCTTCGACGTCATGAGCCAGCCGATATGTGAGAAAAATAGTCCGCGATTTGCATTATGTGGGTCCGCTTCTGTATCACTGAATTTATGGTGAAGGCGGTGATCACGAATCCATTGATATATTGAATTCTGGAAATAAGATGTGTTTATCAAAAAAATCATAATATTCATAATATTTTAATCTCCGGTTCTACTCAACCAATTGCAACTGAATTGAAATGAATAACATAAATTGTGAAAAAATCTTTTTCAAGTTAAACAGTTTTAAATTGTATTGTCATCAGAACTAAAGACTTCTGCCAAATATCAGACCAATCAGATAACTGGAAAGGGTTCAAATTTCAATTGCTAGATTTGACCCAAACAAACAGGTTGAGTTATTTAAATAATACCGTTTAAGAACCGTTTAAAAAGCCGCATCAAGATCCGTTCCGTAGTTTTAAAATCCTTCGCAAACTAACAGACAAACATGCCAAATTCATCCAAAGAGAAATATTTTTATGTTTAGAATATATTAACCCGAGATTTCTTTTGAAACATCTTCAATTTACAGACATAACTTATTTACAATTTTGTAATAGTGTAGAGTCATTATAACTTAGGGTCGGCAGCGCGAGTGTGACGCCCCTGGTGTTGCACGCGTCCATAGGCCACGGTAACCGCTTTCCATCAGGTGGGCCGTGTGCTTGTCTGCCACCTAAGTGGTATAAAAAAAATAACTTACTTGACCAGCTGAAGTGAAGCATACAAGAAGAAATATTTTGAGAGGTGTTTTCACTTTATAGGATCTGTGTGTAAATAGGCGATGAACTCCGCAGGTAATGCCTATGCCACTTAGCATACCCATGATCAACGCTGAAATAAAATACATATTATTATTATCTTTCTTGTGGTGTGTAGTACCGCGGTAGCCTAGTGGTCTGGGTAATGGACTGCTGAGACGAGGTCTCGGGTTCGATCCCAGGTTCACCATGGCACACACCAATGACTTTTCGATGCTTTTCGAACCTGCGATAAATACACACATAACGTGTGTATTTATCGCAGGTTTATAAGTGCCCGGTTAGTGGCAATAGGCTCGCCACCTATTACATTGGGACCTAAACATAAACTGGCGAAATGTGGAAGCTAGCACCTCTGCCTACCCCTTCGGGGATGTAGGCGTGAGTTTATGATGAGTTATGAGGTGTGTAGTTCTAAGACCATGCTTTACACTAAGTGATACGTGGTTAGGCGTGTCTAGTATGGATCACCCTCAAATCTTCTTCTGTCATGTCGACGGCATATACAATTTTGTTTAGATAGTGTGTCGCTACATTAATTGCGTTCTCAAAGGCGCTCATGACTTCCTCTGCCAATGAACGACGAACCTTTTTAATTCAAGAGTCCCCATCGACAATGGAGACCTTCGGAATCCATTATCAGACCAGCTTCATAGTAGGTACCATATTATTATTATCGCATTATGACCAAAGATATGCAAGTATACTAAGTCTACAATATAGGGTTCTTCACGAAGGGTATTAGAAGGTTTCTACAGGGTCAGCAGCGCGAGTGTGACGCCTCTGGTGTTACACACGTCCATAGGCCACGGTGACCGCTCCCCATCAGGTGGGCCGTGCGCTTATCTGCCACCTAAGTGGTATAAAAAATTTAATGCAATCTAACGTCAGAAAGTCGTTCTAATTGAGCTTCTAAAATTTGACCTATTCTAACTAAGAAACTAAAAGAACAAGTTAAATAAAAAATATTAAAAATAAAAAACTTACCAAACACGACCGTCATTAATTTTGTCGGCAACGCATAACTGTAAACCCACCAAATACCAAGTAAATGATATAAAATTATTTTTATAGACGCCCCCCATTTAATTTTATTTTTGAACCCCAAAAACATTTCACAATCACGAAATTCCATTTTCACGCTCATCATTTTTCTATTGCCGGCTATGTGCACGAGTTGACTAATCTGACTGGCTCATTAGCATCTAATTGAAATTATACTTGTGGCGGAAAAAATAATTTCGGTAGAAAATGTATACCGCACAATAGAAATACGTAGGTACAGTCATTAAAGGACAAAGGTATTCTGTGACAATAGTTCTATTTATAATATTATTATCTTCAATTTATTACTAGCTATTTTTACAATAGAAGTTAGGGTTGAATAATTACAAACAGCTTATAAATAGATAAAAAGTATCTATACAATTATAATAAAATGATAAGAAAGTCAAAACGGTACAGTGAATATTTTTTTAAAAGAATACTTGGGGTGTGATCTACAATCGATATCGAAGTCAAAAATATAGTTTTTAGAATTTTAGTCTGTTTGTCTGTATGTCCGGGATAAACTCAAAAAGTACTGCATGGATTTGCTTCAAATTTGGTACGAATATTATTAAGAAGTCGTGTCAACATTACGCTACATATTATCACGCTATCACCTACGGGGAACGAGCAGTGAACCTTTAAGCGATGGGCGTAAAAAGTACCTACTGAACGGTTTTTGTACGGTTTTTTATTAGAAAAGTCTTGGTTGGATTCAAAATCTTACGCATATTTGATCACAATAGGCTGACAGGAGATAAAGTAAAAAACGCGAAAATCGACGACCACGCGGGCGGAGCCGCGAGCAACAGCTAGTGAATAATAAAATAGTCTCTTATTTATGTTTTTAATTATCATTAACTGTTCAATGTTCATGCCGTCAACGTTTCATACCTACAGTACTAACGAGTACAGTTTAAAGAGTGTTTTTAGGTAAAAAAATTCTGATACTTCGAAAAATATGGTTCCTCAGTCATCAGTCATTCAATTAAGAACAGCATAGATAGATAATTTTTCGGCCATTCACAAAAATTACAAAGTTATAAGCAATTAAGTAATAATGTACGTATTAAAATACATTGGAACAATACAAGCAAAAACAATACAATAGGAATAGTATAAAAAGTTGTCTTGCTTTTTTTGCACTAACAATGATTATTATAGGCATGACAAAAAACTTTGTAGGTACATTATTTGTCTGTTAGAAATCGCGTCCAGCGATATTACCCATAGAAATAGTCATAATAATATTCATGCATACAAATTACTTGCAAAGAGCGGAAATAGAACACGCACCCAATCATAGTCATAGCTACTTTAAGTTAATTAGTTAGTAAGTTAGGTATAGTGCACGGCCTCCAACTTGGCAAGGTTTGAAGTAGTGAGGCCCACTGACACTACTTCAAAACCTTGACAAGTTAGATGCCGTGCACTGTACTTAATTGGCGTAAATTAGAAGTGTATTAATAAAAACCAAATGAATAATTTTTACCCATATACAGTTTTTCATTAAGAATCCAAATTAACTGAGGTGTGGGTCCTCTAACTCAGAGAGGACTCCCGTAATACCTTAGAGCCTGGGTCACCACCGCGTCCTTCTGCAAGCATGTAATGCTCGAGAAAGAGACCTTGGAGTGGGCCTGGAAGAGACTTAGAACTCTTCTGTACCGCTGAGCCCGCAACATGCTCGCCACGCGGTGGAGGTAGATGGCCCAGCGTCAGTTAGGATGGGAGGGAAATGTCTTATAGCTTCTGCCTATAGTGCCTTTCATCTTGGCGTCTACAGACCCAAGACAGTGTGCGGTTTCAGTCTGTTTAATTCCGACAACCATCCTCGATGGCCAAGCAGGTAGGGTATCCGTTTTTTTATTCTACGTAGGTGGCAGACAAGCACACGACCCACCTGATGGGAAACGGTCACCGTGGCCTATGGACTTGTGCAACACTAAGGGTGACACACATGCGCTGCCTATCATGAAGGGAAGGGGGAGGGCTAGGAAGAGGTGGGGAGGCTAGGAAGGATTAGGGAGAGGCGGGATACAGTGAGCTCTGGCTACCCTACTTACCAGCGGGAACACAACAAGACGATTATTAAGGCCGCGGTCTTCTGTAGGGCGGAGGTACTACCCTACCTGCTCATTTTGGACAGGAGATACCATCGTGTCCTACCTCCTCTATTCATGAGGATTTCTGAACAAAATAGGCATCCAAACTAGCTAATCTATTAATAAAATTATATTCGTCAAAACTAAAATATAGTACTCCTAGAACATTAAACTATTGAGTCGAGTTCAGTCAAGTACTTCTCTATTATCTACTGGGGAACTAAGAACTTTGTTAAACTTCTCAACAGACTGACATGTCACTTAATACCAACTTAAATTTACAGTCTTTAAACTGAAATTTGTACAAAATTCAACTTTATGTCACAAGTAATAGAGCTATAGTAATTGAAGGTAAGGTGTAAATATAACATTGGAATTTGTAATACCTATCTAGGAAGCTTTACAGAACTGACATTATACTGCAAGTATAATGTACAGCTGGAGAATATAAAGCTTTAGGTGGCGAACTATTTTGTATTCAGTATAGAATTTTCAATACTTATGAACACATTAATACCAATTCAGCCGTTTCGGTGCCTCATTTCTTTACAGCACCATAAAGACTTGGAATTCGTTACCAGCGCATGTGTTTCTTTCCTCCTATATTATAATAGTCTCGGGTCCTTTCATGGTGGTCAGATAGTCCGGAGGGCGTGAAAAAGCAATTTTGAAGAGCCCTACAAGGTGAGGGCCACCACTGTAGCACTATCGGTGTATGTAATGGTGATCCCCAGTCCTGGGTATTTACCTTTAGCTTACCATCAGGTGAGGTGAAGACTTGTCGTGTACAATATTAACGATTGCTGACTGACTTTTCAAGTTTTTCTAATTCATTTCTTATCTTAGTATTTACCCATAGATGCGATGCCATAGAAAAAACGTTTGTAATTATGAGACAAAAGATTACAATATTTATAAAAAGAGATGCCCCGGGTGAGGATCGAACTCACGACCTTAAGATTATGAGACTTACGCGCTGCCTACTGCGCCACCGAGGCGTGTATTGGATTATTGAAACAACTTGCCTTTATCTTATAATCCACCTAAGTAAAGATAAATCTTACTTTGTTGTGATTCTTACCAACTGCACGCAAATTATAGCTATATAGCATAATTATATATATGGCACAAATATTTTTAAGAAGTCGGGTCAGCTACAGGCTACATATTATCACGCTATCACGTACGGGGAACGATCAGTGAACCTTCATTTCTTCAACGCATTCTGAAACAACATGTAATCTAACGATTCATATTTGAATGCTGTTAGGTATTATGTTTAAACCATGCTATAAGCTAGCTTCACACTATAAGTTAACTTAGTGGTGACACCGACCACCACGCGGGCGAAGCACCGCGTGGAAGCTAGTAAACAATAAGAAGAAGCTTAATGTACTTATCAAAAATACGAAAACATCTCAAAAGCTTTCAAACACAAGTGATGATGTTTTTACATACCCTACAAATATGAATCTTGTTAAAGCCTGTCAGACACTTGGTTCCGGCCGCCATGAGCAGCTAACAGCCGATATAGGACATACATGTCAACTGCTATTTGCGTTTCGTGGCGCGATGACAGTATGACGGAAGCTGTGCTTGATATGAAATTCGATATTCAGCTGAAATGGTTAACCCAAAATACTCGTACATTAAGGCCAACCGCTTTGAAATAGTAGCACTAATTCTTACTCCCACGCCGATCGTTGCTTTTTAAGATTTTTTTTTTGTCGGTCACGTCAACATGACTTCACCTCGCCTGATGGTAAGCTGAGGCAAAGTCTCTTAAATGGGAGTCACCATTGCAAACACCGATAGTGCCATAATGGTGGCTCTCAGCTTGACGGCCTCATCAAGTGCTTCAGATTCCGTGGTATCCTTTTTTTTTCTTATGGAAATCTCCCCTGATACCCTTTTTTTCCCCACGGATTAGCCATTGGGGATGGGATTTCCGCCCAAAAAAAAGAGGTAGAGACTGTAAGCGAAGACAGAAAATGTTCTCCCCATCGATGTAAATTAAAACTGTGCCCAAGGTGACCCTTGGCTTTCTCTTCGTCGAGTTACCATGTTCCTTAGAGAGATATGATCCTTATGATTGACCCTATCGATTGATATCATAAAAGTACAGGGTTTTATTTTTTCAGATTTTAGCCGGTCCTTTTACCGAGTGTTGCAAGTGAATTTTCTGAAATTTTTGAATGCAGTCAAATTTTTTTTAAATCAAATTCAGTCTTCTTTCGATAAAATTTAATATCAGCATTATTTAAGATACTAAACTTGTCCTCCATTTGGCATCGCCGTGGAAACTCGGTATAGTTGTAAATAAATATAATATTATATGTGTAAGTAATATTTAATTTAAATAAATAAATTATTTAACCCTTCTCATAACTCGACAGTGAACAAATGAACCGTTTTCCGGGTAAATTAATTAATGACTTGTGACGTAATTTGTGTAGATAATTTCATTGTCTTCAGAGATTCTGATATAAACAGACGTCGACCTTTATCAAATTTATTATTGGAACATTTTTCGGAATATAATGGAAAGAATTTTGTGCATGATCAGTTATGTATGTAATTTAATTAATTTAATTAATTAAAAGATTCAGATGGATATTTATTTTGAACTTCATAGGTACAACGTCATTAGTTAGTTTTATAATTGTTAATCTGCGAACAATAAAGTGTGGGTTAGGTATGTGTTTACCAAATATTAAATTATTTTTTTTACTGTTTCTGTCCCAAATAAAAAAAAATGAAATAATGAATTTATATTCAATAATTAATAATAATCAATATGGTCATCAAATCGTTACTTGTCATAGAAACAAATCGGAACATAATCCATACTAATATTATAAATGCGAAATTAACTCTGTCTGTCTGTCTGTCTGTCTGTCTGTTACGCTTTCACGCCTGAACCGCTGAACCGATTTTGATGAAATTTGGTATAGGAGTAGATTAGACCTCGAGAATGAACATAGGTTATGTTTGGTCGCGATAACCGACATCCACGCGGGCGGATCCGCGGGCAACAGCTAGTAACAAATAATACATTGCCAATGTTATTTTCTCACCTGAGTTTACTTCGTAATGTTCCATTCACAGATCAAAGTCGTACACATTTCAATCCTTTGAGAGAAACCTCTGCAAAACTAGGAATGTAGTTGTAGGTAATCTTTCCTAAAGTAGGAATGTAGATATGCAATGAATTAGGGTGACCGCTCCGAATACACGCCCGTATTTTTCGAATCTTGTGTTGTTTACACGTCAAAATAAATCTATCAATTACGATCGGCGTTTCGTAGTAATAACAACATAATTTGTACAAGAAGTTTTCGGAAAAATAAACATATTATAATCCAATAGCAGTACCACCTACGTAGTCCAATATACTTGTATCGATCGATACTTTTAGTCATTTTGATAAAATTTTATATAGATAAGTACTTAATGAATTTTTAACCACAAAAAATAGACGATAGCGACTTCAAAAAATTGTGATTTAATTCAAAAGAGAAAAATTCGCCTACGACTATTTTCTTGAAGGCCGTGTCCACTTCCATACAAAGCCACGGGTAACTGCCAGTTGTTATAGAATATAATTTATGTGTTGTATGTTACATTCCTTACGATACCATTTTTGTCAGTATAACATTCCTTGCTACATCATATACCTATTACATTTCGTCTCCCAGTGTACATATACTGCCTATTCTGAATAAATCTATTCCAGCACACCAAAATGATATAATATGAAAGTGAAAAAATATGAGAATTTTTCACATAGAACAAAAATCTGTGAGCCGTTATCTACTGGGCGGGGGTGCGATCTGTGTGACAAATTACCTCTCCTTGACGCGCTGAGCCGTTTATGTATGTGAAGGAAACCATTACGATAGAGCGTAGAAGACGATTTAAGACACTTCTAAAAAGGGTCAAACATTCGCAGGCGATTTAAATCACACTTCACCCTTTAAAAGGCACGGTTAATATCTGACTCTCGAAAGCGTGGGGACGAAATTAACATATTTTTATTCGCATAGAGACTTATTATGGTTAGGATATTTAATTACTGCAGTAAACCCCACTTTAATAATATATAATTAATACATTGTTGAAGGAGAGATACTATCAAAGTAAATTAAGATTTTTAAACAGTTTCATTTAACTCGACCTGTTTGTTTGGATCAAATCTAGTAATTAAAATTTGAACCGCTTTCAGTTGTCTGATTTGTCTGATATTTGGCAGAAGTCTTGATGACAATACAATTTAAAACTATTTAACTTAAAAAATATTTTTTATAATTTATTTATATCTACATAATCGCTAACTAGACCCATAGTTAGCATAGCTAAGTAACTAATATTATTTAAATTTGATATAGGGCGGCTATCCGGTCAGGTTCTCGCAGAACTAACTTGTTCCTTGCCTACTCTCTACTGTGCTCTCTGCTAATCACATATGGAAAGCCTCCAAGCAGCCCTCTACGGGGCCACTTCCACCTTGGCTGGAATTGACCGTAGGCAGCAGTGGTTCCCCTGCGAGTGAGAGGCACTGCTGTCTCCGTTGCCCAGAGTGCAACACTTGGAGGTTCTAGCCTATGTACTCCAAAAGACCAACCTTTACTATGTCTAGATAAATAATTATGTTTTTTATGCGTAAAAATGCCTAGTTTAAAAACATCTAATTGGACTATAATGAAAAAAAAAGTGATTTAGTTTGAAAAAGTCTAGTAAAATTATTTGAAAGTAGAATAAATTTTATGAAAATATTCATTCAACACTTTTGAAGCACCTAATTAAATTTTGGTCCAATCTATACGCAAATCGATCAAACTAACTTAGTTACTTTAAAAGTTGACAGACAGCTTATTCAAATGTATAACAGCTATAACGACTTAAAAATTCTGTATTTTATATTACTCACATATTTTATAGTCATTTTGAAGTAATTTTATAGTTGGAGTCGAAACTTTAATTTTTTTTAATCAAAATAGATTTTTAACTACATGCGTATTGAGAGCGGGTTGCTATTAATTTACAGTATAAAATATTTACATTGTGAGAAAATAATTAAATATGTACAAATTTAACAAAACTTTAGGTGTCGAAGAATTCCTCCCCAATAATATAACTACATGCTAATTGAATCTACAATGTATCTCTGTATCCAAAATTTACAAAACATAGTAAGATTATACGGTTGGATATTATGAAGACCCGCATTTGTTTTCCACAAAGATAACATAACAACAACAAATTTATTTAAAACCTTGGTTAAATATTTTATAATATAATGCTGAATAGCTTTCAAACAGCATGAGATAGTTTGACCTGAGTGAAATGAATATGATAAAATGTCTCTGATATAAGTCCATGGAAATGGCACCTGTTAAGAATAACTGATAGTTTAATTTTATATCGATTTTGGCTCGAATATTTCGTCTTCTTAATGCACAATAGACTTAGACTAAACTTATGGACTGTTCCATTGTTGGGCTTTGGCATTGGAAGCTTAAATATGTGTGTGTGTGTGTGTGTGTGTGTGTGTGTGTGTGTTTGTGCGTAGGTATGTAATATACCCACCTATGTTTATTTGCATTCTAGAACTCATATAACAAACTATGTTTAGTTCGGGTCTAAATACAGCGGTGTAGTTTGAGTCACGGAAACAGAAGTTTCCACGTAGGGAGCGAATCTTTTCGACTTCATCTTGCCACTGTAAAAGTCATAACGGAGTTTTTTTTTATAAATCGGTCACGTCAATATGACTATAATGTCAATATTTAGGTATATAAGTTAACTGAGAAACCTAATAATACCTCGTTCTAACACGATACATGAGAATAGAGACAAATTATTCAATGTAACCTCAACGTTTACGCTCTATTAACGTTTAATTAGGTATTTAATCACGACCCCGACTCAATTCATTTACCAGTGAGTTAACCAACAAAATAATTTTAAACACAAGCGTCTTCTACATCTTCGTTCAAAAGTCGTGGAATAGGAAGACTAGTACAAATATTTGCAATCGATCTCCCCGTTGTGGTAGTTCCAATATTGCTTCGATTAGTCCCGTTTTGTGCTCCAACTTGTACTTTAGTTGTGATAAGTTTGAATGTAGACACATGTATTTGTAGACTTGTCATGTGGTTGAAGTTAGGAATAGAATTGATTGTGTTACATTTAGAAGCGCTTGTATGTATGCGTGTATAATACTTACAATACGATCAATACTCTCTGTGTTGTGTGTGTGTGTGTGTGTGTGTGTATGTGTGTGTGTGTTTGTGTGTGTTTGTGTGTGTGTGTGTGTGTGTGTGTGTGTGTGTGTGTGCATGTAGCATTTAACAACATTAAATAAATCATATTTATAGACATTTTTCAATCAAATTTTAAACTCAATCGAACCATACATGGATTCTATCGCCATAAAAGTAAACATTTTGAATATCTCATATATAAATGGTAGACTTGCATATTTTGTTGATGTTATTCGAATTCAATCCAGTTTTACACTGCTCCATTCATCCATTTCCATAAAAAAACGACAAACCTAATGAAGCTTAACCCTTTAAATAATGCCTCCATTTCTTTCCGTTTCATGTGAAACAATAAAACCTTGTATTCATTGGCAGATAAATTTCAATATATTGCTCATATGTTTCAGTCGTACGCAATTTTTGTAGACACTGAAATCCTGTAATAAAATTGTTGATAATATTTCCATTTTAACACAGTAGCATACCATTTTAGTAGTTGTCCAAAGAGGGAGCGATGGTGAGAGTAGAAGTAGATGAAATGAGATGGAATAATACAAGTTTACTTGGTAGTAATAAATGTATTCCGCAGTAGGTACCATATTGGTTCACGAAAAATGATTTACGAAATTGTCTTTATATACACTGGCCAGGTAACGAAACCATAGTGCGATGTAAAAATACCTATTTATTACAACGCCATCTAGTTTACCTTGCGGTACTAAAGTTGATATAATTATATTTTTACAAAATATGGCGTTGCATGTATTGTAATATTAACATAGTAGCGTCGGTTAGACAGTAGTGACTGACGATATTGTTATATTTTCATGTTTTGACAGTTTCTGTGGCGTAGCGGTAGTGCATTCGACTGCTACAACAGGAGGCGCGGGTTAGATTCCCGCTCAGTGCAAATATTTGAATGCATGAAATCTATTTGCATTGGCCTGAGTGTTTCTATGTAGGTATATGTATGTATTTACCAAAAAAACATATAAGTAAGTATGTATATCCGAATTCTAGAACCCAAAACAAATCTCTGTCTGCTTCTGCTAGGGTAACTGCAGATTTCAACTGTCAACTAGTGTCGAAGTTTCTAGCAATTTTTTTTGAAGTTAATATTGATTTAGTCAGCAATATTTTAGCATTACTAGAGTCAGTGAATTGATGCTCTTAAAAGCAATAAAAAGCGTAAAAGACCACAGTCAGTACATTAAAGAATCAAAAGAGCCATAAATCATCATTCTCTGAACCTTTTTTCCAACTCAGTTGGGGTCGGCTTTCCAGTCTAACTGTGCGACTGCCATCTGACCTCCACAACCAATGGTCATTATGACCAATGGTGATATCGAAGTTCCAAGTTAGACTGGTTGGACTTTTGTGGGCTCCAACTACCCGTAACGACTGCCATAGATGTTTGTATGGCAACCGGAACTGACGGCTTAACGTCCTCGCCGAGGCACTAATAAACCTGCGATAAATACACACATAACTTCGAAAAGCATCAAAAATTCATTGGTGTTTGCCATGGTCCTTTCGGGGTGTAATGACCAAAGTGCTAAAATGACCATAGTGCTTAAATGACCATGGTGCTAAAATGACCATGGTGCTGAAATGACCATGATGCTAAAATGACCATGGTGCTGAAATGACCATGGTGCTGAAATGCCCATGGTGTTGAAATGACCATAATGTTGAATCTCCCGTCTGAAATGAGCTGTCCGACTGGAGTAGTACCTCCAACCCTACAGAAGACCGCGGCCATAGTAACCATCCTGTTGTTGAACCTGGGATCGAACCCGAGACCTCGTCTTAGCAGTCCATTACCCAAACCACAAGGCTACTGCGGTTAAATAAACCGAGGGTAAAAGAGCCATAAATGTAATTGAAAAATAATTAAGAGAATAGCCTTTTGAATGCTTCTTGACTAAAATGTTTAATGTCTAGGTCTCAACGTAGAAGAAATAAATTATTACAGTTTTAGTGAATGTCTACATAGTTAATATATATAAATCTCGTGTCACAATGTTTGTCCTCAATGGACTCCTAAACCACTTAACCGATTATAATAAAATTCGCACACCATGTGCAGTTCGATCCAACTTGAGAGATAGGATAGTTTTTGAAACGGATTTCGACATCCACGCGAGCGGAGCCGCGGGCAACAGCTAGTAGTTATATAAAGTTAAACACTCTCTCTAAAATGCCTTTCTTTGTTTCAATGTTTTTGTTTAGATAAAGGCAAAACATCTATACTTAGTAATATAATATTGTGATCATTTAAAGACGTACGTTCTAAATTTCGGTTACAGTGTATGTTCTATGCCCCATGAATCAAGGTTTATTTTACATAGCATCGAAGTTCGAGCTCCACTTCAATAGGTGTCGATGAAGATTTATTAACATCGTATATTGTTATATATATTGCAGCGATAGTAAATTATGTTACTTGTAGTTTGGGCGATGATTAAGATATAGATGGAAAGCCTGTAACATAAGATCTGGTTAATAATACTGATATATCTAGAGTTAGACCACCCAAAACCGGGGTAGAGGAAACTCGAAAAGTAGGTATGTAAGACTAACTGTAGAAAGAGAATTAAAATAAAAAGCAGGGCCTGACTGAAGGACTGAGCAATGTTTGCACCGTATTTTTGTATTTAGAATCCGAATTCAACTCAGACTTCAACACAGAGAAGTTAACGGTAGAGTAGATAATTATTTCAGATGCGAACTGACTAACATGTTTAGTTTTAATATTAGTGGTCTAATATACGGCGTTTCGTCATATTGGTCTCGAGGACTAAGCAAAGTCTCATTCTATTAGCTATAGCCTCTACCGCTAGTGCTTAAGTCCTAAATACTCGTATAATGAGTGTAACATTAATTATTTCGTCAAAATGCCATGAGTAAAAAGTAATATCACTTCCATACATTTCGAACTTTAAAACAGACTTTAGACACAATGATATCCTATTAACGGAGTCTCTTCAATATGTATGCTCTAGAAAAGATATCCCTGAAATACCTACAAACATTTCCCTAAACCTTCAACCGCCTCGGTGGCGCAGTAGGCAGCGCGTAAGTCTCATAATCTTAAGGTCGTGAGTTCGATCCTCACCCGGGGCAAATCTTTTTGATTTAGTTGTGATTTACAACTAACTTGCTTAAAAAATTGTATTCCGTACCGCTACTTATGAATTGCAACCACATTTTCGTAGAGGTGTTATAGAGATGTCGATTTGCACAAAATGAAATTATTAGTGTACTATAAATTGTAATATTGAAAATGGTAGTCTTATCAAAATATTTTTCAAATCAACTAAAACCACTAAAATTATCCCTAGTGTTAAAGCGCCTGCGTTAGTGCTTCTAGCAATAGCTAATTTCGTAATATGCTTAGCTATTATGTCTTTACAAAACTCAAACAGTGTATATTTAAGTCATAAGGCTAACGCAATTAACATTTAAACATGAAACAAAAGGCACCAATCATAAATTGATAAAATAACAGAACAGGTGAAACTCTCAGTGATACAAAATGACAAAATTCTCAAAAAATATTCCCTTCCCAAAAAAATTTTCCTCCAAAAAAAAATATTCCCAAAACAAGCTTCACATCAGGTGGGTCGTGTGCTTGTCTGCCACCTAAGTGGTATAAAAAAAGGTGATGTGCCATCCATTTTTGTGCGATTTAGAGGCAGATATTTTCACTGCGGTCAACAGTGAATAATATAAGAGCATTAAGCATAGTCTGGGTATCTGGGTAGGTGGCTAAATTTATGACCGAAACTTCAGACAACTAATTTTTAATTGACTAAAACTGACCAATTTCACCTCACAGCATTTACAAAGATTTTAATGATAATTTACAAGAATACAAGAATAATTAGAACTGGTCAGGTTCAATAAATAAATGTTATAGAATAGTGCCAATGACTTTATTCAATCCTAGTGACCCGGGACCCGGCGTCGCCCGGGTGTAAATTCCAGTTTTCCAATAAAAGATTAGCCTATGACACTCAGCAATAATGTGGCTTTCTATTGGTGAAAGAATTTTTAAAATCGGTTCAGTAGATCCCGAGATTACCCCTTACAATTTAACAAATACCTATACAAACACACAAACTTTACTTCTTTATAATATTAGTATAGATATAGATAAGTAGTAAGATCAACCACTACCATCAGTCAACAATTAAGTATAAGATACTTCTAATGTTTATTATCGCACTTGGTTTTAATAATATTGACGCCACCATCTGTATGGATAAAAGCGATATCATTTGCATCATGGCGTCCCGTAATCAAATAAATGCACAAGAATAAACAGAAGACAAAAGAATTATAACAGGAATATCCAAATCTAAGAACTTGAAATTGGTGAAATATCTTTGGAGTTGACGTTGAATTATTACTTATTGAGGCGTGTCTTAATTTATAAGCTGATGAACATGGCAACATAAATTTTGTATTTAGAAGTAGTTTTGGTCAATAAATTCTAAGCAAGAGCTTTGTCTTTACTGGAATATATTAAGGACGATAAGATAACAGATAACAATAGGTATATTTTGATGTGAGTAACTAAATAATAGAATATTAAAACATAAAATTATAAATTTGCACGCCGTGTGTGGCAGAATATGAAGAACCAAAGTATTGTAACATCTATTGTACCATATTCTAGCGATTTGATTTGATTTGAAAAAAAAGGGATCAATCACACATTTTTACTTTTAAAAAATATTGGTTTACACAGTTCCTGAAATTCCAGTTGTCATCTAGAAATAACATGACAGTAATAGTATTCGCGTAAAATTCCGACAGTATCACAATGTAGGTACATCAATATCATTAATTCTGTTTCTGCTGAGCTTTAGTTTTTTTTATACCACTTAGGTGGCAGATAAGCGCACGGCTCGCCTGATGGGAAGCGGTCACCATGGCCTATGGACGTGTGCAGCACCAGGGGCGTCACACTCGCACTGCCGACCCTAAAGTTAAGTCAAAATGATAGCTTAAAATGTAAATGTTGCTAACCTAGACCACCCTAAGCATCCAATATGAAAATATTGTAATTTGATAGCAGTACCAACCTACTGACTTTAATAAGTTCACTTTACAATGTCTATAGCAATAGCATGAAAGGTAAATCCGTCACCACATAAAATTCTAACAAACAAACATAATATTATTATAACATTAGATCCCAGGTTCACCATGGCACACACCAATGACTTTTCGATGCTTTTCAAAGTTATGTGTGTATTTATCGCAGGTTAATAAGTGCCCGGTTAATGGCAATAGGCTCGCCACCTATTACATTGGGACCTAAACATAAACTGGCGAAATGTGGGTGCTAGCACCTCTGCCTACCCCTTCGGGGATATAGGCGTGAGTTTATGTTATGTTATTATATGTTAACATTAGATAAAGTAAATTATAAGCATTGAATTCCTAAGATTGAATTCATTACCATCACTTTACTAATATGAAGGAAACCTCAAATCTTGTAACGTAACTATATGGAATTTAGACAATGTAACTAATAAAATCACGAATGATAAGACACCTATCAACGCGTTTGCAAACACGAAATCCACTTACCAAGGAATTTAGTCATTAACATGTTTATCGCACTTGTTATTAAGCTCACGTTACAACGTGTATTCTCATTTGTAGTCGCAGCATCACAGTATTATATCATCCTTGATTATGAACGTATAGTTTCTATTTCTAGTTGAATATTTTTACATTATGCAAATTATGGATGCCAGTAATAAAAATAGAATTGAGCGTCGTTATTAGAATAGTAAACTATGAGTTACAACATGCTTACAACTAATATGATACTTCAGTTCACTTCTGTAAGCTGTATAACTATCTATTTTTTATACTATTTGGATAGCAGATTATCACAAAAAGAAAAATAAAGTAGACACCTAGCGCTCATATGCCTTATACTATGAAATCTATCATATTACTACTTTATGTCAATATCAAGTTAAATGAGAGTACTTTTCCGATTGAGTTGGCCCACTTTCAATGAGCTTTTGTTATTTTTGTTATTACATTGATAAAATTCAAATGATTAAGAAATGTGTTATAAAGAAGGATTTCAGTAGAGTTTTTGAGTTTCAAATAAAGAATTTCTTACTTTTAGAGAGCAGTCTTAATCTCCGCCCACCACTTATAAGTCGTTCCGCAACACAAAGGCGTGGCATCTTTAATGGGCGTCTGTTTAGCTGCACTGTTCGTTCCAAGAATTCCCTTTATTCAAAAGTTACGAGTATTTGTAATTTCCTCTTTGATTTTCCACAATTTCGTTTCATGTTAAGTTACTTATTTGTTAAAGGTCTTCATGTCTTTTGCAGTAGACGTACAACAGGAAAGGTATTTCATTTTTCTTTTTAAACCAGTGAAGTTTCAAAGTTATCTGGAAAGTTAATGGTTATAAGTATATCGTCAAATATCCGGTCTTTCAGATGCGAGGAAGTCTTCAAACAATTTTTTTGTGTATTATAAGTAAGTAATAGGAAAGTTGAGTAAGTATGAGTTGATTATTGCCTGATCGGAATTTATGTTTATGAAAAATGTCTGCATTAACTTGTACATACATCCATACATACAAATCACGCCTTTTTCACATTGGGGTAGGCAGAGACAACATCTTTCCACTTGCTACGATCTTGGCAACTCCTTTCGCTTGTTGTCTGTTCGAGTAAATTGGTTTAAAATATATCCCGGTAGTGAACTGAAATCTGGCTTGACCAAGCAGACGTCAGCACTAACTCTACCTCTTTTCCTCCTCCAGCGATTGAAAAATTTCTTCCCAGTATACTTTTTTCCCTCTTTCATTTGTTAATCAGAAGATATTCCGGCCTAAGAAGAAATATCTTAATGATCTTCATTTGGTTCCCAGTTGCATCCGAGGCATTAATTTCAGACTCTGGTTTCCACTTACTTCTTTTTCTTCTTCATAATTAAGTTATGCGGTTATTGTGTAAACTCTGGAAAACTTCGTGAAACCCCAAAATCTACCTGAGCCGAAGAAGAATTCTAGCCAGAAGCAAGAACAATGTGCCATGGAGAATAAATTTTATATTTAAATCATTTACATCATATTTTACTCCTCAACACGTTACGTTAACTTCTGTGCCTTTTTAAACCTAGCAATAAAACTTTACCTGCGGTAAATCAAAAGTTAGATTCATTAGACGGCACAGATGACGCGCTTGCAGGAACTTATCAAATAAGGGGGAGAGAAAACATGTCTGTAATAAAACATTGATATCGGAATATATTGCAAGATGATAATAATGTTTTATGGGTAATAATATGTAAAGTTTATATTATAAGAATGTATTTTGTTGAGCCTGTACTAGTAACTTAAGAGTGTTATGCCGATAGGTCAAGAACCTGACACAGTCCGTTATGGCAAGATTTAGGAACAGCCTTCTTTTGGTTGATTTAAATCCATTATGAATTTAAAAGATTTACTTTTTGATGAAATAATAATATTTTTTATCTGAGAACTAGTTAGAATTAGTTTCTAACTTCGAAAAGTAAAACCTGATTTTTATATTGGTATACAATAACTTTAAAAAGTTATTTATTATGAAATATTACTTATTTATTTGAATTTGTTTTTTTTTATACCACGAGATATTTTTTATACTGTCCCAAATTCAAGTACAGTATCTTCAATTGTTGTAATAGTGACGTCTTGGCAAACGAAAATTTAATTTGAAAATTCGAAGAAACTGAACAAGGCTAAATTACGAAGCCAACTTGATATCCACATAAACTGCAGTTAAATATAAATGGTAGTTATACTAGATTTATCATATTGTAAATAATATCAAACTATTATATTCAATAAATATCTTAATTTGGTGCCTATTATTAAATACAATAAGCCTATCTTTCACTAATAATATGAATTGGTAGGAGCATTCCTTTCCAAGCTTAATTTGATTCCAACTATTTATGGATTCCATACGATTTAGCAACTATTTTCAAGGGTCTTTATCCTGAATAATTTACACCACATATTTATGCGTAATATGGTCAAAACTTCGTCCTTCAAATTGCAAATTCTGTCAGGTTTCAGGGAAACTAGATCCGGGTGTTTAATTACGGGCAAGCTTATAATTTATGTCATTATTTCTGATGCTAAATTGAGATCCGACGCTAAGAGGTGTAATGAAACATTTACTGCGATATTTGCAGGAAATCTTTGTTATTATGAGCAGATTGTTTTACTCTTACTGTTGCTTCCTTTTTTTTATACCACTTAGGTGGCAGACAAGCACACGGCCCACCTGATGGGAAGCGGTCACCGTGGCCTAGGGACGCGTGCAACACCTTCTTACTTCCTTACTTACTACTGACTTATTTCGAAGCATTTGACTTCTGATGTTTATTTATTTATCGTATTTTTTTGCAATTAAATTAACTATTATCTCATTCAAATCTTATTTCTGAGTCCCATGATACTTTTTAAGTGAATTCAGTTTTCTTTCGTTTTGAAATCAATGACATATTTTTAAAGAAATTATTTATCTTTTCTCATCCACTATCATTACATAGTGTAACGTTATGCAGTAGTAGACCATTATCGCGTTAATACGAGGGTTCCAGCGACTGGGACCGCAACGCAATAATTAAACACAGTCTCGATACAGTCAGCATCAAAGTTCTATGATTATTTTCCGATTTTGAACAGTAATTTTGAGCAAAGTAACTTATGGTCCTTAATGAAAATGATGTTTAATTACTTAATTATCTCTATTGAACTACCTTTAAACTTTAATTACAATATAATGAACCATTTTCATTCGATTTTTTAAGTTTGAAATCTATTCTCATCATAATACACTTACATAGCTACCCAAAATATGAACTCTGTCTACCCAGAATGCAATAACTGTTCCTTGTTTGCTTACTGTCTGCAGTGAGCTACCAGTGTGCAACGCAAATAATTTGAACGTATTATAGTTACGTAGTTTTCCTTACTAATTAATCTCTATGTAGCTCAGAGTACCAAGGTAAACATTACAATTTACAGCATCTTTTTCAGAGTCCACTTAACACGTTCTGAATCTCATTAGTGGCTGACCTGAATCGACACGGATTGGGATGCATGGACGTGTAATTAGAACGGTAGGGTAAGAAATGCAGTTGATGTCCATGTGTAAGTAATATAATCATGTTGCTTGAAATGTATCCCAATGTTCTTACATCAGAGTACAACAGTACAGTACAGTAGAGTAGTACAAAGAGTAGAGACATGAATGAAGTAGCTTATGTTTTATTAAGTAGGGATAAGAAACAAGAGCCTATATTATTCCAGAAAATAATCTTCTCCTATACCAGATTTCATTCGGATCGGTTGTCATTTTCATTCATGTCGGAGTTGTTTGTAACTCTTTCACGCAAAATAAGCTTTATTTTGCGTGAAAGAGTTACAAACATTCACATACACACATTAATATTTTACAATGGCTTTTGTCACGGATCCACTCGCGCAAAATTCCAATCGCGTTCTCACAACCCATGGGAACCAGCCTACTCCCGTGATAAAAAGTAGCCTATGTGTTATTTCAAGTCATAATCTATAGCTGTGGCAAATTTCATCCAAATCCGGTGTGCTGTTTTAGCTTGAAAGAGTAAAAACATTCATACATACATCCATTCACACTCACAATTTTTTTACGTTTATAATATAAGAATTAGGATTACCTTGTTTTTTGACTTTATTGTCTTTGTGTCTGGATCACAATACATTATGTAAACAACAAAATGTTGAAAAGTAAATTGACTACACCCTATTCAAGATCTTCTAAGGAATAATATCTCCTTATTCGTTCCTTTGTTACCAATTTTAATAATCAATATATTGAAATTGTTTCCAATCAGCCGACAATTGGCGCTGCCTCCCCTCGTTCTTTTATCTGCGAACAATAATCTCACGCGTGGTAGGATTGCATGACGTTTTGGTATGCTACAAAATTACTTGTGTAGTAGTGCAACTTCGTACAATAACTTCTTTACTGTATTCAATTAGGCAACCTATATCGCTTAAAATGTAGTTTTAAACAGAAACCTATTAACTTTATGTGGACTGCGATGGCTACGTCATTGTAGCTCTTTAGATCTCATATTAGAAATAGTATTTCATCTTACTTTCTACTAATATTATGAATGTGAAAGTTTGTGAAGATATTTGGATGTTTGAAATAGGGTTCAGAAAACATAACAAACAAACATGGCAAATATCCCGTCAACTGTTGTAATAGTAACATAGGCTACTTTTTATCACAGCAAATAGGTTACCATGGCAAGCGGGCACAGAATTTGACGCCAGCGATTCAAGAAACATAGTAGTTATTCTTCTGGTTCTTTTCTGTCGTATGATTCCGTCGAAATGTTGAGCCTGTATTAAATTCCTCTGTCGTACATAC
Source organism: Lithosia quadra (assembly GCA_963576445.1). Taxonomy (NCBI): domain Eukaryota; kingdom Metazoa; phylum Arthropoda; class Insecta; order Lepidoptera; family Erebidae; genus Lithosia; species Lithosia quadra. The sequence goes on along the minus strand of OY754899.1, from coordinate 3,336,802 downwards.
TTGTACGGATTTATCAGTATATATCAGAGTAATGGGATTTTTTTTCATTGACGTCATTGATGTGGATACCGATTGCGATGCGTTCCGGATACGTATGGACTGATACAATCGTGGTTTCATTTTTTAAGTATTCCAACTGTTTGTAGATGTCTTTGTGATTTTTTAATCTACAAAGAAGAGTGGGGAAAATGAAATAGTCAAGCTGATTATTCTTTCAAAATCCATAAACTTGTATCTTTTTTTATTTACAATACTACTCCCATTAGGCATTGGGGGTAGTTATATCGGTCTCCAACCGACTTAAACTACACGCCCGTTTCAGGTCTCGATTGGGACTCAAATGGATGTAAGGTTACCGATAAGGCATTTCGCTCGCATCCCGGCTGACCTTGGGCTAACTACCGTACGGTTCTAAGATGGCTCTCTCGAATCCCGCGAAAGGGGAATACCGCGCCACCAAGTTTACTTAGTATAAAGTATAAAAACTGAGTCCACTGGGTCCGCGGACCCAGTTTTAATGAACTTAGTAAACTAAAGAACCATAAGTATACAGCATTTTCATAGAAACCCACATTTAAACAAAATATTACATAGGTATACTTAAATACTTGCCCGTGTGTACCTTTTTATAAATAAACTCACAAATACCCTCAACTTTCAAGTATCTAGTTCATTTCTGAGCTTCGTTTTTAAAGGAAAGCGAACTAATTTCATCCCTTTCAAGTACTTTCCAATTTCAGAGATACTGAGTGGTTTGAGCTGAGTAGAAGTTTTGTAATAGAATCACAAGTGGCTTACGTACAATCCTTTTAGTATTGGTTCTTCATCAATTTTCACGATGGTGGTTTTGTATTTGAAATACAATATTATATTTCTTGTAAGCCATATCATTATTTTTACAAATTGTAATAACAAATACAAGTAGGTAACATGAACATGAATGAATTGAGTACAATCGACGGTCTTATCGCTTATTTTGGTATTTTGCATATTTTGTTTGTTAATGATTATAATGGTTACCTTTTATGGTATATTTTTGCAATTAAGTACCTATTATAATAAATAAATACACAATTTATTTTTCCTATATGATTATCCCAGATCGTGATAAAAAGTATAGAATAGAGTAGAATATTTATTTGGTTCGAGCATCATGTTAAATCATTGTACAGATTTACATTATTATTGATTATAAATTCATTTTTACGAGACAGATGATGCACAATATTCGAAGAATAAATTAATGTGAACCAATTACATCTTAATTTACTAGCTAGCTATAAGAAGAATAAATTAAAATGAGCCAATATTAACCTTCTTTTTTGAAGTCGATTAAAAAACTCATCATATTTGACGATCAATCAATAAATTAGCCTATTGCAGTCCACTGCTGGACATAGGCCTCCCCCAATGCACGCCATAGCACCCGATCCTCCGCCTTGCGCATCCAGTCTATCCCAGCCACCTTCTTTAGGTCGTCTGTCCATCGTGCTGGGGGACGTCCCACCCTCCGTTTGCCAATTCGCGGTCTCCACTCTAGGACTCGTTTGCTCCATCGGCCATCAGTCCTTCGGCAGATGTGACCAGCCCATTGCCACTTCAGCTTGCTTATTCTGCGAGCTATGTCGGTAACTTTCGTTCTTTGTCGGATGACCTCATTTCGAATTTTATCCATCAAAGAGACTCCAAGCATAGCTCGCTCCATAGCCCGCTGCGCGACTTTTAAGTCGTGGACCAGTCTTACTGTCAGTGTCCACGTTTCGGCACCGTAGGTCATATTTGACGAACTTAACCTGAAATTTACAACTAAGGTGATGTAAAAGATCGCAAAGATATATAATAAAAAACTTGTCCAGACAAAGGCGACCGGTTTATTTTTTAAAAACTTCAGATAAATTACATTTTAAACTTAGGGTGAACTTCGAATTTTAGACTATAAAAACTTGTGTTTTGTTTTAATATGAGCATTTCGTAATTAGTTTAATCTTGGTAGCATCATAGTTAGGACGTCGGTTTCTGAATACAGGCATCTCTCAAAGACGTTTACTGTCAGCATAGCTTAAACAAATATAGCCGCCAGTGAGCCTATGGTGCGTGCCACCGCTTCCATTTCAAACGGAATCGCGGAGCCGGTATACCAATAAATAAATAAATACTCTACGACATTTTACAGAGCGCTCTATAGACCCAAAGTAAGCGTAGTTTAACTAATTTTAATTATGGGTACTAGAATGTGTAATAAATACATACATAATATTATACATGTTTCTTTCCTCATACAGTCCCGGGTCCTTTAAGCGGGGCGTGAAATTTCAATTTCAATTTCAATTTCCATTGAAATTTTCATTTTTCAATGAATGAAACTGCTACGACAGAGGCGCAGATTCGATTCCCAGAATCTGCGCCTCTGTCGTAGCAGTTTCAATTTCAATTGAAATTGAAATTTTCATTTTTCAATGAGTGGGAATCGAATCTGCGCCTCTGTCGTAGCAGTTGCACTACCGCTCCACCACAGAAACTAATAATACTGTAATTACCTACAGTCCGATTCATGAAGCGTTGAGACATATACCGTTGCCCCTACGCATAACGCTTATAAAAGTCGCATTTGAAAACGTATGGAGCAATGTTAACAATAAAATCACACAAAATAAATCGCGAATACCTCAAAAACAATTTAATTTTAACATAACATAAACTCACGCCTATATCCCCGAAGGGGTAGGCAGAGGTGCTAGCACCCACATTTCGCCAGTTTATGTTTAGATCCCAATGTAATAGGTGGCGAGCCTATTGCTATTAACGGGGAACTTAATAAACCTGCGATAAATACACACATAACTTCGAAAAGCATCGAAAAGTCATTGGTGAATAATTATGCACGTTAAAATTTAATTTTAACGTGCATGTTATACGTTACGCGTCAAGTTCTAACAATATCTCTAGAAAATTCAAGAGTTTGCATCTCATTAGCGCACATCAAATTTATCATCGTCATTATTCCATCCGCTTACATTAAGACCTTGCCGTATCCTCTCATGAGCGAAGTTTCCGCTGGCCATTATTAAGATAAGCGAACAAAATTGGAGGCATTTACTTGCTAACGCGAAAATTAAACGAACCCTGTTCCTTGATGCGCGCTTGTTATTGTAGTCACAGATGCTTCTACTGGTGATTTGTCTTGCTTTAAAACTTTTGCTACCAATTATGCCAGGAGCACACCGCCGCTGCAAAAAGAAAACACCGAAACCGGCCGTTAAGTTTCGCAGCGTGCCGTGTTCAGGTACGGAATGATTTCCTTGCTATGGCTTTCCTTAGTGCTTAGGGGTTCTACAAGAGGGCATTGAGTCTTTCCAGCGTGAGAGACTTCACTGGTGTTGCATACGTCTATATTATAATAATAAAAGATGAAAAAATAAAGTATTTGGACCTGGCCCATGAGATTGTCGACATGTGGGATGTTGACTCAGTTATTACTGTAGGTACCGATAGTCATTTCAGTGCACGGACTCATCGCCAAGGGCCTCGACCAACATCTTAAGAGGCTCTCATTAGGCAGCTGGCTCAAGGGCTTGATGCAGAAGGCGGTCTTGCTGACGAATTGTTTAATAAAAAGAGTACCTAGTTATGAAATGTAATTTGGACAAATACAATAAATTAGAAATGAAAAGATCGGGGGTTAATTAATTGAACATACTCTTCAAAATTAGAATTCAGGGTATTTGAACGGTAGAAATTATTTTTTTGTTCTTTGAATGATTAATAAAAATAATTTAAATCTGTATGTGTATTTAACATCATATCTGTAACGTAGAAATAATAACATTAATCAAGTTAATCAATTGTTGATTAATGATTAACGATTAAGGTCAATAATCATGATTAAGAATATTTTTGATCATGATTAATTTAATCTGATTAAAATTAATCAAATTAATTAATTGTGAATGAATGATGAATAAAGGAAAATAATAATAATAACCTATCACAAGTGGTTACCGACGAAAAAAAGCACAAAAATAGTCTCAGTGAAACTAAAATAGCGGTTTCGCCTTTTTGCTTTCGCAGTGGAGGTGTGTTATTGGCATAAGTGTCGTATGTGGCTTTGTAGACTGTTCTTCGACCAGTGATTTGATTATCGAAACTATTAGTATTTCCTGTAACTCCTTCAGCTAAGCAAATTTTTTTGCGTTAGAAGTACGTTCACGCCAGTTGTATACTGGCCAGGAGTTGAACCCAGGACCTCTAGATCGTGAGGAAATCCTAAACCACTTAGCTACTCCCGCTTCAAAACTTTATTAGGAAAGGAATTGTTTATTTGAACGTGCTAGTCTCAGAAACTACAATTTAAATCGAAAATGTAATTTTGTGTTGAATAGTCTATTTTATTGAGGAAAGCTATTAAATTTATCATCAAGCAGTGCACGCAGGGGAGATATCATATATGCCCAAAAATCAAACAAATTACCTTACATTATTGCAAAACCAATAAATCACAAGCGTGTATGTGTTAAATAGTTGCCATGGGAATCGAACAGGCGAAGCCGCAGGGAACAGCTAGTAGTTCTATAAATTTATTGCGTTCTTTAATGTTGATAAAAATCTGATTATACCTATAGATAAAATACGCCTTATGTGCCTGCGCTAAGTGGCGGTAAGTCATTCGTGTGAAACGGGATATGTCGTGCAAATTGTATAGCTTCTTTTTTTGCACAACTTTATTAATGTGCAATTAATCTGCACGAAATTAACTCCATATTATTAAGCACGATACAGCGCAAAAATGGTCAATCAAAGCAGTTTGCAACAACAAAATCGTTTATTCACTTTATTGTCGTTTTACCTTGAGATCCACCGAACTGCTCAAAACATACTTATACAGTAAAAATAATCCTGCAATAATTATTGTCAATAAAAATAATATGGCTGCAATTATAGTAAAAACTAGTTCTAATTCGAGATATTCGGACCACGAGATGTTAGCTGTGGGCGCACGTAAATGCTTTGCACCGCCATGACGTAATACATGTTCCATCCACCACATGGCCTTTTCCAATGGCTGCATTGGCTGATCCAGCATGAGGTTTCGAAGTCGGATTATATTTTTACGATAACTGGAAAAATAAATGAAAGTTATTATATCTATTACTATTATAAATTACTTAGGGCATTTTAATAGAAGGAAAAAAACTACAAAAATATTTTTTGGAATCCTTGTCTGTTCGTTCAAGATTGATGTAAAATGTACTGAACGGATTTTGATGCAGTTTTTTAAAATCCTAATCGAATTTAAAATCTGCCATATATTTCATTGCAATTGGTTCAGTAGAGCCGGAGATATTTCAGAAAATGATAACCAACCTCAGAGTGACCGGAACCGCGGGTGTTAGCTATGTTGCAGTCAAAACTCTTTGGTTAAAAGTACTATTAACTAACAAAATCAGTCAAAAGTATGTGGCGATACCATATATACCCAGCGCCATCTAGTGACAGCACGACGAACTACTTCGATACTATAACTACGTCACTACGATCCTGAATCGCGAAAGTGAAGTTCGCGCGCTGGTATAGGTAGCATATATACAAGATCCCAACGATAACCGTGGGGCCGCGGCCCGCCAGGCGTGATCACCTTGCCTGGGCGGAGGATCCTCCCTTTGTGTTGGAGGAACGTCACATCCAGTTCCTCCACAAGTACTTTTAACTAACAAAATCAGTCAAAAGTACTTTTAACCGTAAGCCTGCTGTTAAAACTAAAAATTTTATACAAACCTTTCATCAGTAATAACAGTATTTATTGAGTTTCTTAATTGTTCTTCAGTGAGTGTTTCCAAATCAAGCTCTATACCAATACCATGATGGACGTATTTTTGGGCATTATACCATTGGTCAGCTAACATTGGCATTGCTATTAATGGTACGCCTGCAGTTATAGCCTCGTCTGTTGATTGCAATCCACCTTGTGTGATAAATAGTTTTACCTTTGGGTGTCCTGAAACATAATGAAATTCTAATCAATTATTCTATTGCAATCCACTGATGGATATGGATATATGCCTCTCCTGATGTGCGCCACAGAACCCGATCCAGCAGTTTACGCATTCAGTCTATCCCAGCCACCTTTGTCTGGTTGTATCGAAAACTTGTAATTTTAGATCCCGGTATCCACTTCGATTCCTCTCTACCCGTCGGGGAACCCCTAGAGTGAAATTAATAGGGTCTCACCAACATCTTCGAAACTCAAACCAAATCACATGTACCGGTACTGTACCGATTGGTGAACGAGGCTCTATTACAGGCTTTTTTCTCAATACTGAGAAGTCAGACGGGAGCCACTCTGATAAAAGACGTGTAAGCCAAAACGAAATGAGAAGGAGAAGTAAGTGACTTCTCGCTCTGAGGTTAGTCTTAGATGCGGCTAGGAACAGTGCTAAGATGATGATGATGAATGACTGAGACATACTTAGCAAATCTGGCTGTGGCAGCCATTTCATTATCTTGATGTTGTCAGTACGATTCGGCAGTTCTTCATTGTCCCATTTAAATAATACATCATAGGGCAACTTCGAAAATACTTTTACTAAGACTTGAACTCTCTCCGCAGGCAGCAAAGTTGGATCCACGTTTGTGCCAAAACTTACATAAATCACACCGTTTTTGGAAGAATCCAAATATTTCTTGAAATCCTGGAAAATAGATATTATTTATATAAGAAACTAGATCTCGATTTTTGTTATTTATTGTCTACTCTCGGAGTTAAGAGGTCAAACACCGAATAAGCAGAAACGAAACAAGATGAAGGAGTAATCGGACCCCAGCTCCGAGGTAATAGCTTCAGATTAAACGCAACCAAGAATAATGCCAATGATGTCAATTTAGACTCCCGTAGAGGGTTTATTTATAACAGAATATTGGAGAATTGTATGCAAAATTGCAGTCAATAGAACATCAATCGTGATGTACAAATATACAAATTTTCGTATTTATAATATCAGTACGATTTCCAACGCATAGAAACATAAGTGATATTTATAATAATAAGTACGCTGACACATAATTACTTCCTATAACGATATCATACGTCTTATAAACGATTAGAACATTACGACATTATTGGGTTGTAAAGAAAAATATCGTGATTAAAAACTGATTTTAGATCATTATCTACATTTATACGTAGATAATAAAAAATGCAGTATATCTAAAATCGATTAAGGCGCTGCGCAAACGTAGACACTTTTGTTTCTTGTGTCCGACACAAGCTACCGATGAATATTTGAATTCTATAGAACAAGTATGAAATCATTCAACTCCCTGCGCATACGTGAGTCCAGTTGCTTCCACTGAACACTATATTCAGGACGATCAAAAAGTGTTCGGTGTCGGTAACTGGAAACTAAAAGTCGTCAGTTGAAGTCACAAGCAACATTCACAAACGTCCATCATGAGACTACGGAAAACAAGCAGATACAGCAACTACAGCTACAGTTTCTTGTGGTGTGCCGTGTCGGTGACAGGGAACCGGCAACTGTGTCCGGTTGTCGATACGGGACACAGCAACTACGGTTTCCTGTGGCGGTGTGCCGTGTCGGCAACACGTTTGCGCAGCGCCTTAGACTCGATTTGAAATACTTTTAAGGAAACCACGCTGTCCATTACACAAGTTTTGAATTGGATTGTTTTCGCTAATATGTGTTTTTATTTATTTTATTTAGAAAAATGTTACTATTTAACTAAAATTACTGGGTATAAAATATCATATCATAATAAAGCATAAAAACAACTTATCACTTACATTTGGCAACGGTTTTTCAGGTTTCTGGTGTAAACCTCCCATGTAAATTATGTTCGGAGGTACTGGGTGACCACCATCAAATACTGTATTCGTATTTATAAGCAACAAATCAACATTATTTCCCAATTCTTCTACTGTTGGCACATTCGGTCCAAAATGTTTTTTAACAATTTCGTTCTCGATTATTGCATTGTTTTCGTATGTCTTCATAATTTGATAATGGCCGTAAAGTTTTACTACTTTTTGCCACATAGTAAGATTATAAAGTTTTTGGTGAAATATATTTGGATAAAATATAGGATGCTCAGATGCACCCATAAGTTCGAAGTTCCCGGGAGTTGCTCCAAGTGAACTAATTAAAACAACAGGAACTTTAAAAACGTGAGAAAATGCTAGCGCGGGCCTCACACAAGCTTCTAATAGTAACATGTCAATTTGTTTGTTTTTGTCGTTTAATATTTTTTGTACTTCTTCAATCTGTAAAACAGCATCAAGGACAATTGAAAATGCTTCCAGTAATATTTTTGCCTGTGTGAATACATCATCTTTGTTACCTTTCGATGTTGTCATAAATTTTTCAATGAATAACTTGTAGGAAATATCATGAACGTCGATTTCTGTCAATCTCGGTGGAGTTTGTCCTTTTGGAAAGGCAGGATTTGGTGTGATCACGACAACATTATGACCCCTTTTAGCTAGTTCCTGCGTTATTGGCCTAAACACTACTTGATGGCTGATTGATGGAACTGGAAACACTGCTAATATATTTGCTGTTTCAACTGAAGTAATTAAATAAATAATCACAGGTAATATTACGGATATCGACATGTTGATCCGCGCACTGATATGTATTAACTGATGTAAATTCTTTGTGCCTATTTATTTATAAATGTGATGTAACTTGTCAGATGTTTTAAGGTTCAGCGTAGCACACTTAAAAGAGACCTTTTATATTTTATTAATCCACTAGCTTTTTTGTATACTGTTATTAATCATTTAATGTTTTAAATAGTTAAAACAGAAAAATAATGTTAGAAAAACTTAAATACAGAGAAACCAAAATAAATTTAAACAAGTAAGCAAATTATGTCAGATTTAACTTCCGAATGCTTCAAGGCCTTTAGATGGATATAATATGACTATAAAAATATACTCGTATATCTGTACGATTAGATACGATACAATTTTACATATCGTAACCGGTTTAACAAGATAAATTATAAAACAATACTTATCAATTAAACAAGTTCATACAGAAATGGGTCACCATTGGGTTGTGAAGGTCAGATGGCAGTCGCTTCACGGAAAATATCGAGGTCCAGCCAAATCCGCAGTAAGCGGACCCCAGACTCCCAAGGGGGAAGCTTTGGATACGACTGAGATCAATGCTAGGTTGAAGAAGATACAGAAAATATTATAAAAGTATTATAGAAAAAAGTATGTGCGATTTTTCATACTTTAATGAATTAATTACTTCGGAACACTCGTCATGGTATTTTAAGCTATTTGGCTCCTATCTCCGGTTTTACTTAAACAAAGGCAACCAAGCATAAGGTACATTTTAATTCTGACCTTCTTGGTCTAGTTGAAAAAAAAACACATCAAAATCCCTACAGTAATTTTTACAATCATCGCGAATAAACAGACGAGGATTCTAAAAAAAATATTTTTCCTTCAGAAACTTCCATTGTGTAGATGTAACTAATTTACAATTTCTTTTTTTTTCTAAACACGTATTTAATTTAAAAACGGGACATCACATGAAAAAATTAAATCAAGAATGTGTATTGACAGCAATATAATCGTATCTTTTCAATACGAATATGTAAATAGATCTTAGAACTATAATAAATAAAGCAATCACTGCAAAAAATACTGATAAAAATACAAAAAGTATTTCGAATTCCAAGTACTCTGCCCAGGACATGTTGGCTACTGGTGATCGTAAATGCTTAGCTCCTCCATGTCTGATGACGTACTCCGTCCACCATACGGCACGGTCGAGAGGACGCATAGGCTCATCATGCATATAATTACGTAGTTGAATGATGTTGCGTTGATAACTGCAATAAACAAACCATAGAATAATGAATAAAATATTATAAAACTAGGCATAGGGTTATACTATAGGGCAAGAAGTGTTCAGATAAGAAAGAAAAGCCAGCATTATTATCACTGAAAAAAATACTGAATCCCAAACTATAAAGGCCTGCACAGACGAGAGACTTTTGTAATTTCTTGTCCTACAAAATGGAACTTACAACTGTTTTGAATAATGCGTTTGATACTATAAAAGTCCCCCAAACATCGATAGACCGATCTACATTATCTATAGTATAATTATGTGTGTATTTAAATAAAAAGATATGTATATATATCTGCATTCTAGAACTCATAACACATGCTAGTTAAGCTATATTTACTTTTTGCCTCTTTGGGTGCAATGTTCTAGGAAATTTATTTATTTACCTACATAAAACTACTGAAGAGTCCTCGAATAAGAACTAATTATGATGCAGCATTCACTTCTATTACGAACCTGTTGTCTCCTGTGATGGCATTAATTGCTTTCATCAATTTCTCCGCACTAAGCGTTTCCATATCCAGTCTTATTCCAATCTTATGATATTCATATTTTTCTACATTAGCCCATTGGTCTCCTAACATAGGTATTCCAATAAGTGGCACACCCGCTGTTATAGCTTCGTCTGTCGATTGAAGACCTCCTTGTGTTATAAATAACTTAATTTTCGTATGTTCTGTAAAAAAAAAGGAATAATTAAGAATGTACTACCAAGAAATATACCTATAAAAGCCTATGGAAGAAAGACGTTGAACACGAGACTACTCGTATGTCACAAAAATGGTGATGACTAAACATGTGTGGGTGAATATCAGGTTGCATTTTGGTACCGAAATTTGATCCTGGATATTATTTATGGTTTTTACAAAATTTCACTAAACAAGACATCCTGTATTTTATTTATTTTCAGTAGTTAAACTGACTGAAGCGAATGACGTTTGCCACGTTAAGTGGCTGACTAGTGTGCGAGTGTACGCGTACCGACTTGTACGTATAAGAAATTGTGGTGACACTAAGTACATTGTTCTCAGTGTATTCTTCATCACTCACACTGTCTAGATATTTTATCATATAATTTACAAAAAAATATTAGTAAAAATATTTACTTAATAAATCAGATTGTGGCCACCATTTAGATATTCGAATATTGCTCGTGCGTCCAGGTGGTTCATCTTCATGCCATTTCAACAACACATCATAAGGTAATTTGGAGAAAGCATGAATTAAAGCTTGTATCATGTCAGGCGGTAATGTTGAAGTGTCCACGTTTGTGCCAAAACTTACGTATATTACACCATTTTTGGAAGAATCTAAATGTGACTTAAGATCCTGAAAGGAGTAAATAATACATTCTATGTAAGCACAGAATATGATTAAATATCTATTTCTTTTTGTTGAGTTTCAAGCTAGCAATATTGTTCGATACCCTTTGTTGCATTATACGATAATAATATGTGAAGGTCATCATGATTCACCCATACCCAGAGTAGTAAATCTAAATGTCGAATATTAATGGTACGTATTTACTACAATTTGATTGTTTAAACATAGACTAATCATTCTATGAACCCCAATCAGAGAACGCATGTTATAAGCTAAACATTGTTTGGGTTTAGATAGCGCTATGTAGTTTGTCCTTGCATGTGTTCTGTGTTTGACATTTCTTATGAAATTTAAATGAATACTTACAGATGGCAGTTCCTTATCAGGTTTTTGATGTAGGCCACCCATGAATACGACCGTTGGTGGTACGGGCCGAATACCATCAAATATGGGATTCACATTCAGTAACAATATATTTACATTATTATTTAATTCATCTATTGATGGAACGTTATTCCCAAAATGTTTCACGAGCATATTGTGTTCCAATACTTTGTTATCTTCATTCATTTTATTATATTTATAGTTGTGATATAACTCGATTATTTTCTCCCAGATACTTAAGTTGTAAAGTCTTTGACGAGTTGTACTTGGATATAGTAATGGATGAACCGGTGCACCGATGACTTCATAGTTGTCAATTGTTGCACCAAAAGAACTAACCTGAATCACAGGTGCATTATAGATATAAGAAAACACAGTAACTGGTCTCATACACGCTTCTGCCAGAATCAAGTCAAATTTTTGACTTGGGTCTTGAATTAGTTCTTTCACTTGTTTGTCGTTTAGCAGGGCATCAAGTAGCAGTATAAGTATTTTTAAAATTGTTTTCATTTGGCTTTCTAGATCATTTTTGTTTCCTCTGGGTGATGTCATGAATACTTCTTGCCATAAATTGTATAATACATCGTGAACGTCAATCTCTGTCAAATTTGGAGGGGCCTTTTGTTTCAGAAAAACTGGATCTGGTGTGATGATGACAACCTCATGTCCTCTCTTAGCTAACTCTTGAGTCAATGGTCGAAACACTACTTGGTGACTTATAGAAGGAACTGGAAACACAGCTAAAATTCGTGCAGCTTCACTAAAACTTATAAACAAAAGAAACCACGAAACTGTATGCACTAATGATGTCATTTTACTGCGTTAGATACGAAATGAGTTAAACGTAGTAGTTGTTTAACCTTTTATAACAATTGAGGCGATAAAGATATGTGTCATTAAATATTTATCTAGCCTGGTACATTTTTGTACAAATACGTGTGTTAAGATAAAATGAATAATTGCAGTAGTTAGTTCATTGTTTTTAGTTAATTATATTATCAGTATTTATCTATACTATTATAAAATTGTAAACCAGCAGCAGGCTGCCTCTGCACATTAGAGATATCAAAAAAATACTTTGAAGACAATATTAAATGTGAACGATTTCGAAAACATTTTTTTGGGAATTCTTGTCCGTTTGTTTGTTTTATGAATTTTTGCAGTTTCTGTGCTAGGTCAAACTTAATATCTTACTCATGTTCAATCACAATCGGTTGAGTACAACTAGAGATATACCTAGTTGAAAACCGCAAAAATCAACGTCTGTGCGGGTGGAGCCACTGGCATAGGCTAGTGCTCTTAATTAGGATTTTAACAGTATTCATTCACAGAATAAGTAACAATAAAACTTATAATTAGTCTAGACTCAGAAGGTCAATTCACACGTTTTAATACCAAAAAAATATAGGGGGGAGGATTCGTTATCCGTGGGGATTTCCGCACGATAAAGAAATGAAAAAGGATATGGTTTAAACCTAAGGTATATAGTACAGGAAGCTGTATGTGTATAATGATTTGGACCTCCAAGACATACAAACTTTTTCACATAAATAATCACATAAAAATATAATAATTGATTTTAATTATTTGTTAAGCGTATAAAAGAATGTTTTTAAGCTCACATGCATGAATGAAACGCACAAACAAGTTATCAGGGGTTTATTAGGTTCAAAAAACACTGTAGGTACCATTATAGCGTATGCTGTACAGAGTTGACAAAAAACCTTTACAGAAAAAAACTGGTCTGAACATTTAGGTAGCGTCTCAAGCTCGTTTAATTTTGCTTTTTAAGAAACATCTTTTAAAAACATATTTATATATTAACCAAATAGATATTATCAATGTGAATACGATTGATAAAGTGACTGCTAATAATGGTAAAACCAGTTTCATCTCTAGGTATTGCCTCCAAGTAATGTTGGCTCCTGGTGCTCGGAGATGTGCCGCTCCTCCGTGCCGCAATACGTAATCGATCCACCATATGGCACGCTCCATTGGCTTCATAGGATCATCACGCATCAGCTCACGTAGTCGCACTATATTTTTTTGATAGCTGAAATCAAATTATCTTCATTAAACCTGCTTCGATGGTTGCCATACGAACATCTATGATAGCAGTCGTTACGGGTAGTCGGAGCCCTGAAAAGTTTGACAACTAGTTTAACTGCAGAACTTTGATATCGCTAGATGGCAGTCACTTCACAGAAAATATCGCAGTTCAACGCTTCGTAATTAGACTATAAAAGCTGACTCCAAATGAGTTGGGAAAAGATTCGGCAGATGATTAAAAATACTTCAATGATTCAGTGATAGCAAGTACAACAGCTGCTCTTGAGTCGGATTTCCAGTTTAGGCAAAGTGATATTATGTTAGAATTAGCACCAAATTCGAACTGGGTTGATATGGGAACTGGTATTGCTAAGCTCTCACAATTGTAATCATTAGTCACGTCGTACGAAACAGTGATGTGATTCACTTTTTATGCTTGTAGCATAACTCTTTTAGTAGGTGAAAGATGTGAAGTGAAGAAGAAGCGAATTTCCCTACTGTAACGTACAAAACTGATTAAGTTGTTATCATTTCATTAACAAATAAGGTACCGCGGTAGCCTAGTGGTTTGGGTAATGGACTGCTGAGACGAGGTCTCGGGTTCGACCCTAGGTTCACCATGGCACACACCAATGACTTTTCGATGCTTTTCGAAGTTATGTGTGTATTTATCGCAGGTTTATTAGTGCCTCGAAGAGCACGTTAAGCCGTCGGTCCCAGTTGCCATACAAACATCTATGGCAGTCGTTACGGGTAGTTGGAGCCCACAAAAGTCCAACCAGTCTAACTTGGAACTTCGATATCGCCATTGGTCATAATGACCATTGGTTGTGGAGGTCAGATGGCAGTCGCTCCACGGAAAATAAGAAAATATATTTGGAATATATAAAAAATTACAAACCTGCTATCATTAACAACAGTGTCTATTGCATTCCTGAATTCCTCTTCAGTAAGTGTCCCTAAAGTTAACCCAACTCCAATCTTGTGGTAAACATATTTTTCCACATTAAACCATTGGTCACCAAACATTGGTATACCAACCAATGGCACTCCCGCTGCGATAGCCTCATCTGTTGATTGCAGACCGCCTTGAGTGATAAAAAGCTTGATGTTAGGATGTTCTGAAATATACCATTCATAGATTAGTTGAATCTCTTAGTACAGTACTTGCTGATGATCATAGTTTAAATTGTAATCAACTATAAGACAATAATGGATTTAATCTATAATTGTGTTTAATTGAGAATCCTGTGTGACTTGATTAATATAGAGGTGTACAGTACTATAACCTGCACCTTTTTACAATTTAACGGAGTGAATTCTTAAATTTTTATACCATAACGCTTTGGCAATATGACCACAACGCAATACGTCCGCAATCGAAATAGTGCAGTAATTTAACGTGTCCTAAAAGATAATTAAAGGTGTGCGCACTTTTACTGTAAAAACTTAAGAACATACTTAATAAGTCAGACTGCGGTAACCACTTAAATATTTTAATATTTTCAGTGCGTCCAGGTAATTCATTTGTACTCCATTTGAACAGAACGTCGTATGGTAGTTGAGATAGTACTTTCACAAGTATTTGAATTTTTTCCGCTGGCAATAAAGAAGGATCCACGTTTGTACCAAAGCTTACATATATAACACCTTTTTTGGAGGAATCTAGATATTTTTTTAAATCCTGAAACAGATAAGAGTGCATACCTACTAAATTTTGGTCTCTATCCTAACTTAGGAATCTATCCTAACTGAATACAGACTGTTACAGTCTGTAATGTAAGGGGCAAGCATTTTTTCTTCAAATATTTCATTAGCTACAAAAAAGAGCCATAATACTACTTTGACAGTATAATTATGTGGTTTTGTCAGTTGCAAAAAACCCTAAGAGCAGTACCTGGTTAGCAACTAAAGCAGGGTTTTTTTTCCTACTCGTATAATGACCACCGAAAAAATCTTATGTATGTAAAATAATATATGATGATATGAAGAATTCGTATTCGTCGTGTTAGGTAACTAAACTCGTGTACTTATTTAGGACTAATTATACTTACTGGCTGTTCAGCAGCATTAATTACTTTGTTAACATATAAAATACATTTTAAAGCTAACCAATACATCTTCAATCAGTTGACCGTATACTTAATAGCCTTACATAAGCTTCCCAAGATCAAGAAGATATTGGCCGATTTCTGTATTAAGAAATTAAAGTTAGGTCTCATCAATATCTGCTTAGATACAGTTTATTTAATAGTTCCTCTAAGCGGATTTTTTTGTATTAGCTGATATGTAAAAACAGTTATTTTACCTAGCTAAGATAAAAAATTGGCAACTCACTGCTGGTAATTCCTTATCCGGTTTCTCGTGCATTCCACCTATGTATACTACTGTAGGTGGCACTGGTCTTATACCTTCAAATATCGGGTTTATATTCAAGAACAACATATGCACATTGTTTTTCAGCTCTCTCATTTTCGGTGCATTATCACCGAGATATTTTCGAAGCAACTCGTTTTCATGTATGAGATCATCTCCCCAAATTTTTTCTATCAGATAAGCATTATAGATTTCTGAAAGTTTTTCATATACAGTCAGATTGTATGTTCTTTGGTGCATTGTGGTCGGATACAGAAATAAATGGACAGGAGCACCCATAACTTCATAATTCTCTCTAATAGCACCAAATGAGCTAACCTGGATTACAGGTACTTTATAGAAAGCGGAGAATAATAGTGTTGGTCTCATACAAGCTTCTACCAACAATAAATCAAAATTTTTAGTCTTATCATTAATGAGTTTTTGCACCTCCACATTTTCTAATTGTGCATCGAATATTTTAGTAAGTGCTCGTGCCATTGCTTCCATCTGTGCTTCGAAGTCATTTTTATTGCCTTTAGAAGTTCCTATGAAATATTCTTCCCACAATTTGTATGATACATCATGAACATCTATTTCTGTCAAGTTAGTAGGGGCTTCTCCTTTAGGAAATGCTGGATCTGTTGTTATAACCACAACTTCGTGACCTCGTTTCACGAGTTCTTGAACTAAAGAACGAAACACTACTTGATGACTTATAGACGGCATAGGAAACACTGCGAGAATTCGCACTGCTTCATTTTGACTTGCTAATAAACACACAAATAAAAAATATACGTACATGATATCATAAGAACTATTGAAACTAAATTATCGCACGTGTGAATATGAGTCAAGTGGTCGGAATATCACTAGTTATCATTTTACATAACACAGTGAAGAGCATAAAAATTTAGTCTATTTTATAGACTTACCTATTTAATGGTTAAGAGTTCCGTATCTCATAAAATAGAACCTTTATAATATCAGTTTTGTATTTAAGTAATTTTACCATGTATATTTTTTTTTGGTTTCTGTATTACGATAATACTAGATAGACTTCATAATTTCTAATAGAAAGAGATAAAACATTATCAGCAGTCAAATCATTTTTCTTTTAAGTATGGATTTCAATAGTTAAAATTTTTATGTAAAACTTCTATTTGTTACACTACACATGAACCCTATAAACTTGTATCAAACAGTGGACATTAATCTTATCGTCTCTGTTATTTACGCACTCAATAAAATCATTGAACCTTGACGATGATCGAATAGATATAAATTAACTGGTTAGTGCCATATCTTTCTCGTTTGATTTGATTTATGATGTCACGTTTTAGTCATGTTTATATACTTCCTAATTCTTAATATTATTATTATTCGTATTAGAAATTTTAAAGTTCATGAAAATGTTTGGATGTTTGTCGTTCTAACAATCTATGGCTGAATGGATCTGAATGAAATTTGGTAAAGGGATAGATTATAGTCTGATAATGTCCACATGGACTTTTTTTTATTTCGGGACTAGGTTTCCATATTTGTAGACTACACTCTCCATATATGTTGGTAACCTCGTATAGGTAGGTACTAGTTTCAGAAATTTGATTTTCTTTCATACAACATTTGTCTTTAAATTGTAATAATTTATAAAGCATTTGTTTATTTGTTCGAACGCGTTAATTTCAGAAACTACTGGATTCCATTGAAAAGTTATATTTGTGTTGGATAGCCCATTTATCGAATTTTATTGGCAATCAACATGCTACTACCCAGGAGACCGGAGCAATAATCATATATTATATGTCAACAAATCGGGAAAAATGCCATAAATTAGATTACATAATTATTGTAGAACTAGTAAATAAAATGTTTGGGATAAATAGGTGTCAAGAGGGTGAAGTATGCCACGGGTTAAACTGCGGGGCAAACCCAGTTATTATATTATAATAATACTGAGCATCTACTTTACATTTATCCCGTGATATTTTAAATAAGTTTACGTAAATTTTCTTAAATAGCTTATTCTTTTAATAATATATTTTAAATGCTTATTCATGATAAGTATACTAAATACAAAAAAAAAAACTTACTCGTTTTTCTCGAAGTGTAGACTCACGCTGACGATGAATTTTAACTTGGTTGTCCATACGTATTTTTTGCTTATTATTTGGTGAATAGTGGTCTTAGGAATAGAATTTTTGTAACGTCGTACGCGATGTAAATAAAAAAAAATGTTTACACCCAACGCCTGCAATAAAACTACGGCAACCATTGGTAACTACACAGCAAAATAAATTAGCTCTCATGCAATTATTATAAAGCTGTTTGAAGTGGCCTGTGCGTACTAATGTATTATTATTTCTTCGTGGATCAAGATATTTTGTAAATAAAAATGAGTAACTTATCAAGCACGTTTAATTTTAACTGTAACATAATTTCTTACAAAGACATTGTAAATATTATACAGCGCTATGATCGTTACTGTCATTGCTAGAATAAGTATTGTTAATACTGATAAAACAAGGTCTAGTTCTAAATAATCTGCCCAGGAAATGTTAGCTGCAGGTGACCGTAGATGTTGTGCTCCTCCATGTCGGATCGCGTACTCTGTCCACCACACGGCGCGATCCAGCGGACGCATAGGTTCGTCTTGCATGTATTTACGTAGTTGAACAATGTTCTGACGGTAACTGAAAAAGACATACCGATTCTAGATTAAAAGTGTTCGTCACATTTAATAGTGAAATACAAAAATTATTAGAAATCTAGAAAAATACTTGTATCTATTTCATTTCAATTAATTACATGTAGTAGAAATTAAATAATTTCAACAAATTTTAGTACGATTTATACTCGTTTTGTGTTATTAAATTATTTACGATGGGTGTATATTGATATACAAATCTGTCAGAAATGTTCGCGTAATTTTTCGACCTATATAGCATCAAATGACTAAAGCTTCATGTCTTGTCACTAATTTACAACAAAAAGATACTGTTACCATACCTTTGGTCTAATATTACAGTATTGATTGTTTTCACCAATTTGTCCTGAGTAAGTGTTTCCATATCAAGTCTTATCCCAATTTTGTGGTATTCATATTTTTCTACATTGAACCATTGATTTCCAAACATGGGTATTCCAATGAGTGGCACACCCGCTGTTATAGCTTCGTCTGTTGATTGAAGACCTCCTTGCGTTATAAATAGCTTAATTTTCGGATGTCCTGTAAACACATGAGTAGTTTCATAATTCAAAACAAAGTAATCATCTACCACTACGAGTATATTTTTACTTTCAAAAGTTTTTTTCAAGATTTCATTTTACCATTATTTTATTGACGTGAAAAATGTATAGGTACATTCAAAACAGAATTGAAATTTTCTAGTACCTACTAAAATTTCCAGAGCTAAGATGCAGATCAACGGATGGACCTACAGAAACTATGAAAGTTACAAGTTTGTCGTGACTACAATTTGACATTAAACTAAAAGAAACACTCACGAAGTAAATCAGATTGTGGTAACCACTTAGATATTCTAATATTGCTGGTACGTCCAGGTAGCTTGTCCTTGTTCCATTTCCATAACACGTCATAAGGTAATATTGAGAATGCATTTACAAAGCTTTGTATTTTTTCAGGCGGCAACAGAGAAGGATCTACGTTTGTGCCAAAACTAATGTAAATCACTCCATTTTTGGAAGAATCCAAATATGATTTAAGATCCTGAAAGCAAAAAATATCATTTAATTGAAATGAAGACAGAAATATTAAAAGATCTACTTGTAGATACTAAACATTAATATATTCTTGATCAGAAACATCATCATAAAATAAACCCAATTTGTGTCCAAAACCAGCTCATCATTATTACTTACCGTTTGGTCATAGAAATGTCCTAGACATTTAATTTTATTTAAATACTTGTCTAAAACATAACTAAGTGAAAATATTGTGCAGTTATAATATTTAGCTCATAACTTAATTTTTTAGTTTATTTTTTTTTATTAATCAAAGTATTGATTTTTAGCTACCTACAGTAATAAGTCTGTACTTACTGTTGATAGTTCCTTCCTAGGTTTTTGATGTAATCCTCCCATAAACACAACAGTCGGAGGTACAGGCCGAATACCTCCAAATATTGGGTTCATATTCAAAAACAACATTTGCACCTTGTTATTCAATTCATTCACCGATGGAACATTACTTCCAAAATTCCTTTTTAACAGGTTATCTTCCAGTTGTTTAATAGATTCGTAAAGGTTTTCTAATAGATAAGTCGTATATAACTCACTAATTTTCTCCCAAATGGACAAGTTCTTAATTCTTTGGCGAGTCACAGCCGGATATAGAAACGGGTGGACGGGCGCACCAATTGTTTGATAATTATCCATTATTGCACCCATAGAACTAATTTGGATTACTGGTGCTTTATAGATATGAGAATATACACGCTTCTGTAATAACCAATTCAAATTTTTGGTTGTTATCTTCTAGCAGTTTTTTCACATTTTTGTCTTTAATTTGAGCTTCAAACATCGAAACCATTGCATGCAGCATTGCTTCCATAGTTGAAAGCACAGTATTTTTGTCTCCACCTGACCTTGCTTCAAGTGTTTCACCCCATATTTTATATGATATGTCATGAACATCAATCTCTGTCAAGTTTGCGGGTGCTTTATTGGTCTCGAAAGCTGGATCTGCGGTAATGATGACCACCTCATGTCCTCGTTTAGCCAATTCCTGAGTAAGAGGCCGAAATACTACTTGATGACTTATAGACGGAGCTGGAAACACGGCTAAGATTCTTGCAGCTTCACTTAAGCTAAGAACTAAAAGATAACACACGACTGTACACGGTAACCCTGACATGTTGTATATGGGATCGTAATTGAGTACAAAATGACTACAAAAATTTAGTTGTCTACGTTTATATAACCTTTGAAAAACATATTACATCTTCGATAATTATTTCATACGACGTCTGGTTCATCGATAGCACGGATCGATAGTCAAAGATAACCGAACCGTAACCAAACTGATAATATTTGAACATTTGATCATTTTAGTCTGGTCATAAGCCTAATAATGTTAAGCAATTCTGTGACCAGTGTTATAGGTGTTCTATCACAAAAAAGCTTAGCCTCAGCATCTATTATCTTTTTATTGTGATGACTCATTGTGGCGAGGATTTTAACGTAGCCGTGGTTGTTCTTGTTATATGAATATTTCACTTTTCATAATAGAACCTGCATGGTGTTCTCACTCAGTTCTAACAACAGATAGGAACTTATCCTGGGGTAAAAGGTCTACATGTTATTTCAGACAGTAATTTCTCCCTGTATCCATTTTCACAATTGATTAGGAGCACTTACAATTTAAGTTTAAGATCTTAGTCTCAAAGACTTTCCGCCTTTTTGACCGATGAAAATCTCAATAACCAAAATAAGATTTTTACCAAATACACTAAAATTATTATTGATACATACAAGAAAATAAATAACACCAAAATACTAGATGTGGGATAGAAATGAAAACAGATATGTTTACGTTCAATGCCTGCAACAAAACCAAGGAAACGATTTGCAACTACGAGGCAAAAAATATACCAACCGCAGGCAACAATATCCATTTTTGAACAAAAAAAATCAACTATACTCCACAAACATGGAACTCCAGTTTCATTTAGTTTGGTTTGGTTTAGTTTATTTTGTGCTCAAAAGTTTTATCTTGTTTCTGTATAAATCCTGGTCGATACCTACATCACCTGCTGGAAGCAGCTGCATAATATACACAACAAACTGTTGGAAGTAAGAAACGATTGATATTAAGCACGTTTAATTTTAACTGTAACGTAATTCTTTACAGCGAATTTGAATATATTATACAGCGCTATGATCAGTACTGTGACTGCTAGAAGAAGTATTGCTAATACTGATAAAACAAGGTTAAGTTCTAAATAATCTGCCCAGGAAATGTTAGCTGCAGGTGATCGAAGATGTTTTGCTCCTCCATGCCGGATTACGTATTCTGCCCACCATACGGCACGATCAAGTGGACGCATAGGCTGATCTTGCATGTATTTACGTAGTTGAACAATGTTTTGGCGGTAACTGAAAAAGGCATAACACATTTTACATTCGATCATAAAATAATAATATCATCACAATGATATGACTATCAAGGAAGATTGTAGAAATGGAACAAATATTTATCTAGATTTTTGATCTTAATTAAAATCAGTCTCTCATCAATCAATCATGACAAAATAATTTACATGTAGTTGAAACAAAACTATTTAACTGATGATTTATTTTGTGTTAATTATTTGTTAACTCACACCGTTACTGTTTATAATACAAAAATAATTTCATTTACCGAGTAATGTTATCTATCATCATAATCTCAATATATATAAATCTCGTGTCACAATGTTTGTCCTTAATGGACTCCTAAACCACTTAACCGATTATAATAAAATTCGCACACCATGTGCAGTTCGATCCAACTTGAGAGATAAGATAGTTTTTGAAACGGATTTCGACATCCACGCGGGCGGGGCCGCGGGCAACAGCTAGTTTTTCCATATATTTCGTACTAAATCATTTACTTATAATTTTCTATTTTTTATCCATTGTTTATAGATAAAGATAAATAATGCTTTATTTGAAGTGCCGACCGCGGAGCCCAGTGGTCTGGGTAATGGACTGCTGAGACGAGGTCTCGGGTTCGATCCCAGGTTCACCATGGCACACACCAATGACTTTTCGATGCTTTTCGAAGTTATGTGTGTATTTATCGCAGGTTTATAAGTGCCCGGTTAATGGCAATGGGCTCGCCTCGCCACCTATTACATTGGGACCTAAAAATAAACTGGCGAAATGTGGGTGCTAGCACCTCAGCCCACCCCTTCGGGGGTATTATAGGCGTGAGTTTATGTTATGTATGTTATGTTATTTGAAGTGGTGACTGATTATGAGAAAACTTTTTAATGACACCATACCTTTCATCTGATATTACGGTATTGATTGTTTTCACCAACTTGTCCTGAGTAAGTGTTTCCATATTAAGTCTTATCCCAATTTTGTGGTATTCATATTTTTCTACGTTAAACCATTGGTCTCCAAACATAGGTATTCCAATGAGTGGCACACCCGCTGTTATAGCTTCGTCTGTTGATTGAAGACCTCCTTGCGTTATAAATAGCTTAATTTTTGGATGTCCTGTAAACACATCATGACAAGATTACTGATTGATCTGAATAAATATCTAAAATACAGGCACAGGCAGGCCTCCCAAAATACAGGCAATTGTTTAGCTTGGGAATCAGTTTTCACTATCTCGAGCACTATTAACACCTAATTCATCTTAAAAATGATTGTAACTACATCTCTTTGTGACAATAAAACTTTTTATTTATTTATTAAATACGATATTTAATGCAACTAATAAAATTAAACTTATAAAGCTCAATATAATTTTTAATATTCTACTGTATTACTTTTGTGTAATAAATGTCTATCTATGCAAGAACTAAGCTGCGAACAAACTGGGACAAACGACTGATGCAATTTTATATTTTTATTAAATAGAAACACTTACGGAGTAAATCAGATTGTGGTAACCACTTAGATATTCTAATATTGCTGGTACGTCCAGGTAGCTCGTCCTTGTTCCATTTCCATAACACGTCATAAGGTAATATTGAGAATGCATTTACAAAGCTTTGTATTTTTTCAGGCGGCAGTAGAGACGGATCTACGTTCGTACCAAAACTGACGTAAATCACTCCATTTTTGGAAGAATCCAAAAACGATTTAAGATCCTGAGGGTAAAAGAAAATGAAATGAAATGAGGTAGATACTAAGTTACATTAGAATTTTCTACACTAATGTAGGTGTATTTAATTTTATAAAAAGTGTCAACCCTAGTTGCATCTAAAGCTACGCTAAAACATTATCGTAATGTAAAATCAGGAAACTTTGGAACAATGTTCGACGATAGAAAATCTTACTTCCTTACACTTTGATCATATAAACTTAGCATATCGATAACAACTACACTATGCTAAGTAATAATATTAACATAACATAAATATTGTGAAAAAATTACAACTTTATTCCATGAAACTTCGAAGCAATAATTATTATTATATTAACTTTGCTTAGTTATGTCGTGGAGGTTTAGTTTCTTCGAGATATAAACATTTTGTCATTATTTTTCTAATATTTTAGTTTACCACAATTTGTACCAAATTATTAATTTTCTTAGTCATGCCAATATCATTAGAAGTTTGTACTTACTGATGGTAGTTCCTTGTTAGGTTTTTGATGTAATCCACCCATATACACAACAGTCGGAGGTACAGGCCGAATACCTTCAAATATCGGGTTTATATTCAAAAACAACATATGTATGTTATTATTTAATTCATTTATCGTTGGAACACTATTTCCAAAATGGTTTCTTAATAGTTTGTTTTCTTCCTGTTCCATATTCTCTATAACACTGTCTAATTCATATTCAGTATATAACTCACTAATTTTCTCCCAAAAGGTTAAATTGTTTATTCTTTGGCGAGTTAACATCGGATATAGGAATGGATGCATAGGTGCACCAATAGTATGATAATTATGAAATATTCCACCTAAAGAACTAACTTGAATCACTGGTGCTTTGTAAATGTGAGAATATACAAGCCCAAGTCTAACACACGCTTCTGCAAGAATCAAGTCAAATTTTTGATTTTTATCTGCCAATAACTGTTGCACTTTTTCGTCTTTTAACTGAGCTTCAAATGCTGAAGCTATAGAACGTAACAGTAACTCCATATTTGCTGCAGTACCGTCTTTGTCTCCACTCGATCTTGCCTGTAGTGTTTCACTCCATATTTTGTATGATATATCATGGACATCAATTTCTGTTAAATTCACAAGTGCTTTGTGAGCCTCGAAAGCTGGATCTGTTGTAATAATAACAACTTCATGTCCCCTTTTAACCAGTTCCTGAGTAAGCGGTCGAAATACTACTTGGTGACTTATAGATGGCACTGGAAATACGGCTAAGATTCTTGCAGCCTCACTTACACTAACAACTGCAAGACATGACACAAATGTATACAGCCACCGTGGCATGTTGTATCGATCGAGCTTGAATATAAAGTGGCTCTAAAAAAATTGTTGTATAAGTTTATATAACCTTCGACAAGTGTATTTCTGATAATGTGCGACGACTGTTAGTTATATGAAATCAACGGTAACTATTCACTATGATCTGTTTTTAATTTGCATTTTCAAACATGGTGTGATACTCGGTATATAATAAAATTAGTGTTATATTATTAAATCTTGCAAAAAGTATAACTTTTTTTTTATATACAGGACACGTCAATTCGACTTCACCTCGCCAGATGGTAAGCTGAAAGTAAAGTTTCAGGAAAGAGGGTCACCATTACATACACGTACCATGTTAACAATGGTGGTACTCAGCTTGACGGCCTCATCAAAAGAGGATTGTCGTCGCAGCACCACGTGACACCCACCGGTCCCACTAGTGCTGCGACAATAATCCCCCTGCCCGACTATGCACTTGCTGACCCCTGAACGCAATCCAAACGAGATTGGATTTGGATTGGATGGAGGGTTTTTCGCAATCGTGCACTGTGGTACCAACCCGGCCGAATTTTCTGACAAAATTTGTGCCATCAAATTTTATATATATAACAAATATAAATAACTGTCATAGGTATTCAGAATATTATTATGGTCACTATAATCAGTTCTTCCGTGATCATAACGCTTGTACTGAAATATCAAATACTCAAAACAACACATGGAAAATATTCTGTTAACTCTGATATTAAGTACAGCAGTAACTGGAATCACGTACCATCGAAGAATCGTATAGTTGCTATCTGTCCTTCTTTTATCCATTGCCCCGCTTTAGTAAAATTTTGATCCCGTTCACTCAGAGGCTTGAAAATAGCCCATACCTTTTGACCAGCCAAATATTATATACCTACATATTATTTCATGAAAGTCTCTCAAGCCGCTAATACTACAGGTTACCGAACCTTTCTTCATCCACCAAGAAATTCTGGCCATCTCAGCTCAGTATCCATAGTTGGATGGTTCCAAGTATTAACCAAACATTCAAATTTGCGCTCAATTCCATGTATCTATCACGCACTATAGTAATTTGACTTATGTAACAGACATGAATAAGCATAATTTTATCAGCAATAGTTAATTAGAGTTCAACAGTCAATATCAAATCACTTATCATCATGACGAAGTATTTTACTGCGATCATTAGTAATATAATCAGTATGTTCTCCAATGTACAGATGCAGTTCCTTAATAATATTATAATTTGTAGTGAAACCCACGTATATTGGTTCAATACTGATTTATTCACCGATACCCATATACATTAATTTATCTGACGGTACCTAGATTTATTAAACATACTACAATAATGTTGTAATAGTATAGTGTAAATATAAATACTTCACCACAATGATTAATTTTCAACAGCTAACGTTTCAAAGTTAACTCAGCTTTTTTTTACACTGCGTAGGTAGCAGGCAGGCATACGGCCCACCTGATGGGAAGCGGTCACCGTGGCCTATGGACATGTGCAACACTAAGGGTGTCACACACGCGCTGCTTACTTGGGCAGGAGGGAGGGCTAGGAAGGAATGAGGAGGTTAGGAAGGGGTGGGGGAGGAGGGGTACAGTGAGCTCTGGCTACCCTACTTACATCATAACATAAACTCACGCCTATATCCCCGAAGGGGTAAGCAGAGGTGCTAGCACCCACATTTCGCCAGATGCTTTTCGAAGTATGTATGTATTTATCGCAGGTTTATAAGTGCCCGGTTAATGGCAATAGGCTCGCCACCTATTACATTGGGACCTAAACATAAACCTGCGAAATGTGGGTGCTAGCACCTCTGCCTATCCTACTTACCTATCTTTATTTTGAAACAAACCCCGGGTCCGCTGTCTTATTCCTCCTTTTCTTATGCACTGATTTTTGTTTCCTTTTTCGCAAATCAAGCTCCTCCAAGGCTCCCTCTTTCTTCTCTCCTCTAATCCACCCACGCCCCTCCGGGAAAGGCAGCGCAAAAGTTGTGATAGCTGACATTATACCAATGATAAATAATCGGGATTGGCTATTATATTATATCGACATATAAAAATTTACTACTGATATAACCGCGGTAGCCTAGTGGTTTGGGTAATGGACTGTTGAGACGAGGTCTCGGGTTCGATCCCAGGTTCACTATGGCACACACCAATGACTTTTCGAAGTTATGTGTGTATTTATCGCAGGTTTATTAGTGCCTCGGAGAGCACGTTAAGCCGTCGGTCCCGGTTGCCATACAAACATCTATGGCAGTCGTTACGGGTAGTTGGAGCCCTCAAAAGTCCAACCAGTCTAACTTGGAACTTCGATATCGCCATTGGTTGTGGAGGTCAGATGGCAGTCGCTCCACGTAAAATATCGAAGTTCAGCCGCATCACAGTTAGACTGGAAAGCCGACCCCAACTGAGTTGGGAAAAGGTTCAGAGAATGATGATATAAAAATTTACTACTAATGTACATAAGATGAGAGAATTGGCTTATCAAGAACGTTTAGTTTTGACTGACAATAATTTTTTCACAACGAAATTGTATACATAATACAGCGCTATGATCGATACTGTAACTGCTAGGAGAAGTATTGCTAATACTGATAAAACAAGGTCAAGTTCTAAATAATCTGCCCAGGAAATGTTAGCTGCAGGTGACCGTAGATGTTGTGCTCCTCCATGTCGGATCACGTACTCTGTCCACCACACGGCGCGATCGAGCGGACGCATAGGCTCGTCTTGCATGTATTTACGTAGTTGAACAATGTTCTGACGGTAACTGAAAAATACATATCGATTTAGATTTAAAGTTTGTCACATTCAGTAATGAAATTAAAATCAATACAAATTTAGAGAAATACTTGTTTATAATTATATTTCATTCAATCACATTACAATGAAATTTAATGTATGCAAAACTATTTCAACGAAATTTAACATGATTTATTTTGTGTTATGTTATTTTTACACCGTTTCAGATAATATGTAGGTACTAGCTATTGCCTGCGGATTCGCTCGCGTGAAATTCTGTTCCCGCTAGCGTGACCCCCGGAAACCTGTTCCCGGGATAAAAAGTAGTCTATATGTTATTCCAGACTATATTCTATCTCTGTACTAAATTTCTGCCAAATCCATCTAGCCGTTTTGCGTGAAAGAGTAACAAACACACATCCAGACATCCAAACATACCTACATAGGACGGAAGGATAAAAAAAAATCATCAAAAGTAGTTTTATTTCCCTGAGTTATATTCACGTAATTATCTTTGAATTTTTAAATGAAAGTTCATATTTTTGCTCATTGCTTATACTATAAGGTAATATCGTATTGTAATTGATGATTATGATTAAATGAAAATTAAATTTATGTATTGCTATCATACCTTATGTCTGATATTACAGTATTAATTGTTTTCAACAAATTTTCTTCAGTAAGTTTTGCCATCTCAATACCTATCCCAATCTTATGGTATTCATATTTTTCTACATTGGACCATTGGTCTCCTAACATAGGTATTCCAATAAGTGGCACACCCGCTGTTATAGCTTCGTCTGTCGATTGAAGACCTCCTTGTGTTATAAATAGCTTAATTTTCAGATGTCCTGTAAACACATCATAACAAAATTAAAAATTAAACATAATATTTGATTCAATTTTAATGGATATTTTTTCAATGGATTTTATATTAAATACACATGAATTTGATTTGGTAATATATTATTAAAGGCCCTTTTCCTGTCATGCGTGTTTTCGTCCGCACGCGGATCTGGTCCGCATGCGGGTGATAGCACGCTACTGGTCACACGCACAGGACAAAGATTTCATTTTTGCAGCAGTGTTGTGCGTGTCGCCAGCACAGACTGGTCGCCAGTAGTAAACTCGTGCCAAAGATGAATAAAAAAGTAATTACCGCTTACATTATTTTCAAAAATAGAAAATATAAAAAACAATTCACAGTAGAAGAATTGCATGCGTACTATGACCATGCGTGCGATCCGCGTCACACTAAAAACAACACTGAGAGTAGAAGGACGCCACCCGCATCCGGGTAGAACGCGCGCGGGCTGCGCGCCCGCTGCCGATCCGCATATCGCTCGCGTGCCACCCGCATGATAGGAAAAACATGTATGAAATGATAGGTTGCGGGCAGCACGCATGCGGACCAGATCCGCGTGCGGACGAAAACACGCATGACAGGAAAAGGGCCTTAAATATTTTATTCTGCAACCAGCAATACGTATTAAGTTTCATTTCGTTACGAGTACATGTGTAACGTAGTGGACGTCCACTACGTTAGACATGCACAAATAGTTACTTTTTTGAAAGTTATTGTTACTGGAAAATTTAACGATGCTTAATGACCTCTTATAATTATAATTTAATATTTCACAAACATAATTTTTCAGAATTTATTCTACTATTATCGACATAACTAATATGCTAGAACTAAGCTGCGAATAGAGGCAAATACTAAAACTATAAGAGGTTTGCATTGACCACAGAACTCTATAAAGGAAACAACTCATATAATTACAAGGCCGCTTGCCTAGGAGTTTGATATTGACCCACAACCTTATATTTCCAATAGAAATACTTACGGAGTAAATCGGATTGTGGTAACCATTTAGATATTCTAATATTGCTGGTACGTCCAGGTAGCTCGTCCTTGTCCCATTTCCATAATACGTCGTAAGGTAATTTGGAGAATGCATTTATGAAGTTTTGTATTTTTTCAGGCGGAAACAAAGAAGGGTCAACGTTTGTACCAAAACTAATGTAAATCGCTCCATTTTTGGAAGAATCTGAATATGATTTAAGATCCTGGTGGCAAACAAAAATCAATTAATGTGGGCGAGACAAATGCAATGCTTCGATACCGCCTAATGTCGCCATTGGGTTGTCAGTGAAGGTCAGATGGCAGTCGTTTCAGTGAAAATATCGAGGTCCAGCCAAATCTGCAGTTAAGACTGGTAAAGCGGATCCCAGACTCTGAGGTGAAAGCTTTGGATACGACTGGGATTAACGCTAGGTTGAAGAAGGAGTGGGCGAGAACAAAAAAAATTATAAAATATAAGTGTAGATACTGAGCATCAGTATATTTTCTTAGAAACCTCCTAAGGCAATAAATTATTTTCATATAGGTATAATTATATTAATATACATACTAGTACTTATATTTGTATTTTCTCTATGTACTATAATTGTAGGGTTTCAAAAAATATTCATCGAGTTATTTCTTAACTCTGCCAGCATATCGAATCTATACTTACTGATGGTAGTTCTTTATAAGGTTTTTGATGTAAACCACCCATATACACAACAGTCGGAGGTACAGGCCGAATACCTTCAAATATCGGGTTTATATTCAAAAATAACATTTCTACCTTATTAATCAATTCATTTATGGTTGGAAAACTATTTCCAAATTTTTTTCTTATTACGTTGTCTTCTTCCTGTTTTAAATTTTCTAACATACTATCCATTTCATAGTCTCCGAATAACTCACTGATTTTCTCCCAAAGGTTTAAATTATAAATTCTTTGGTGAGTTACCGCTGGATATAAGAATGGATGAATGGGTGCACCAATGGTACGATAATTATCGAATATTCCACCTAAAGAACCAACTTGAATCACTGGTGCTTTGTAAATGTGAGAATATACAAGTGCAAGTCTAACACACGCTTCTGCAAGAATCAAGTCAAATTTTTGATTTTTATCTGCCAATAATTGTTGCACTTTTTCGTCTTTCAACTGGGCATCGAATGCTGCGACTTTAATTATCTAATGACTAGCTGACCCACCCCGGCTTCGCCCATGGCGTATTTCGAACCCCGATGCACCCTTTTTAACTCACATAATATGCTCATAATTTGTCAGTTTTCCTAAAATGTATGGGAATCTACCGGAATTATTCACATTTATGATTATTGCGCCGCTCCCTTGGGCAGTAGCGTGATGATATTCAGCCTATGACATTCACCACTAATGTGGCTTTCTAGTGGTGAAAGAATTTTTAAAATCGGTTCAGTAGATCCTGAGATTACCCCTTACAATTTAACAAATATACAAACACACAAACTTTACTTCTTTATAATAATAGTATAGATGAATAGAAAAATAGATAGTCATGGTACTGGTATCGACGACGGTCCAATTGCAAAATAATTAATTTGCAACCATCGGAAAAGTATGCTATGATGATTTCCGTGATGATTAGCTGTGATTCAACATTTGATCCATAATAACTAACAAACAACAGAGCAAGTTAAATAAAACTTGTAAAAAGTTGAATAAAATTATATCATTCCCACGCCAAAAATATAATAACATAATTATAATTTACTGCCTGTTTTGACCATAAAATGATCATAATAACACTATTTAATTATGCAGAAGTAGCCATTTTACGAGTACATTATAGTATTACAACTGTGTGCAAATATAATTAAAGTACTATTAGATATATCAATAATTATAAATTTATACTACCTACCCATTATGAAATTGTAAATGAGCACTATCTCTTCAAATAGTTACTGGAGATATTTAAAAAAAATATTTTTTGTGTTATGTTAAATTAACAAAAATATTATATTTTTGGAGTTCTGTTCTTATTAGTTTATCAGTTTGTTTGCGGTGGGCGTAAAAACTACTAAATGGATTTTAATGCTGTTATTTTATTAGAGAAGTCTTGATCAGACTTAAAATCTGTGTTCGAATACAATTTTCTTTGGGAAATGGTCACCGTGGCCTATGGACGTGTGCTACACCAGGGGCATCAAACTCGCGCTGCCGACGATGAGGGGAGGATTATGAGCTCTGGCTACCATATTTACCGCCGGCAACGCAACACGATAGTTATTACGGCCGCGGTGTTCTGTAGGGCGAAGGTCACGTCCTACCTCCTTTAAAAATTGGTTAAGTAGAAATGGAGACATGACCAAAAGTTGACATAAACAACATTGACACGGCGGCAGCGGCGGAGCCATGGACATCGTCTAATAGCGTACCTAAAGGTACTACTGATGTGCCTATATGAGATGAAACGGCACGTAACTTATCAAGCACTTTTAATTTTTTTGACTGTAACATATTTTTTCACAACGTAATTGCATACATAATACAGCGCTAAGATCAATACTGTAACTGCTAGAAGAAGTATCGCTAATACTGATAAAATAAGGTCAAGTTCTAAATAATCTGCCCAGGAAATGTTAGCTGCCGGTGACCGTAGATGTTTGGCTCCTCCATGTCGGATCACGTACTCTATCCACCACACGGCGCGTTCAAGCGGACGCATAGGCTCGTCTTGCATGTATTTACGTAGTTGAACAATGTTCTGACGGTAACTGAAAAAGGCATACCGATTTTAGATTAAGTGTTCGTCACATTTAATAATTAAATAAAAATGATTAGAAATCTAGAAAAATAATTCAATACTGCACAAAGAATCGGCATTGCCATCCAACGTGGTAATGCCACCAGCCTTTTGGGTACGTTACCAGTCGACATCGATGGGGAGGAATTCTTCGCCACCCAAACTTGTATCTGTACATAGTGTTATTCCTTTCACTTCCTTATTGTAATTGTAACTTTTAACCAACAGAAAAATACTTTTTTCTATTTCATTTCAATTAATTACATCTAGTTGAAATTAAATAATTTCAACGCATTTTACTATAGTATAAGATCCCGTTAAGAACGACCTTCACCGAGATGCTTATTTAATGAAACATATTTTATATTTAATTTAATATGTCAATAAATATAATCCATATGGGTTGCCTAGCAAATTTCAGTCCAGAGTATGTTTAATTAATAATTAAAAAAAAATATTTTTTTAAACATTTCACCGGTATGATTATTAGATAAATTCTATACCAATCGAAAGTATGAAGCCCATAGAATACACAAACGTTAGGTTGCCTATTCTTTTCCGGTCACAACTATCGGGTTGCCAGGTATAAACAGGTAAATCTGTACTAGCATTTTGCAACGTTCTGTTTATTGGATGAAATTTAAATGAAATTAAAGATTATTTTATTCTGAACACGGTGGTGTAGGGTTGCCTGCGAAAAATAAGTCCAGAATTGCGGTTGTCGAATTTTAAAAAGTTAAATATTGCTCCGAGTGAATGTGTGTGACTGAGAGGTCCCAACCAACCATCCCATGCGATAGAAGAGGACACAGCATAGCGGCTGTTTAAAGTTCGGCCATTTATTATTATTATTATTATATATATATATATATGTATATATATATATATATATACATATATATATATATATAATATATATATATATATATATATATATATATATATATATATATATATATATATATATATATATTAAGATATATGCATATATATATATTTGTATATATTGATTTTGAACAATTAATCAGTTAATGTAAGAAAAATAAAATGTATTTTGTTAAAGATGAGCTCTTTCCTTTAGTTTGCGGTATGTCATTACTTCGCAGAATTTGTTCCTTAACAGCGACACTATCGCATGGTGTAATAATAAAGGTGTGTTTTTTTTTCAAAATCAACAGGTTCGATTCCTGGCTAGGATTATTGGTTTTTCAAAAATCTAATGATGAGGTATTAAGTTTCATCAAAATCGGGCTCGTGACTCCTTTGACCATTTTTCGTTATTCCTTATAGTTTCGGATTTGGCCATCCAATCCCTTTTGAAAAATTTACCCTGTATATATAATAGTATTATATATGTATCACTATAACCTTCTTTTTTACTAAAGATGTATATATACTTTAGTGTCACATAAAAAATATACACATAAATAATTAATTGATAAAAAAAAAAAAATAACTTTTTCTCTATTTTAATAATAAACAACTCCAAAATGATGCATAGTCTATCGCTATCCTTTTCTTTTCCAAGCCCAAATAGCATGCACACTCTCTTTCTTTAAATGGCCGGACTTTAAACAGCCGCTATGCTGTGTCCTCTTCTATCGCATGGGATGGTTGGTTGGGACCTCTCAGTCGCACACATTCACTCGGAGCAATATTTAACTTTTTAAAATTCGACAACCGCAATTCTGGACTTATTTTTCGCAGGCAACCCTACACCACCGTGTTCAGAATAAAATAATCTTTAATTTCATTTAAATTTCATCCAATAAACAGAACGTTGCAAAATGCTAGTACAGATTTACCTGTTTATACCTGGCAACCCGATAGTTGTGACCGGAAAAGAATAGGCAACCTAACGTTTGTGTATTCTATGGGCTTCATACTTTCGATTGGTATAGAATTTATCTAATAATCATACCGGTGAAATGTTTAAAAAAATATTTTTTTTAAATTATTAATTAAACATACTCTGGACTGAAATTTGCTAGGCAACCCATGTGGATTATATTTATTGACATATTAAATTAAATATAAAATATGTTTCATTAATTAAGCATCTCGGTGAAGGTCGTTCTTAACGGGATCTTAGACTACTACGATTTATACTCGTTTTGTGTTATTAAATTATTTACACCGTTGCAGGTGGTGTATATTGATATAAAAATCCGTCAGAAATTTTCGCGTCATTTTTCGACCTATATAGCATCAAATGACTAAAGCTTCATGCCTTGTCACTAATTTACAACAAAAAGATAATGTTACCATACCTTTGGTCAAATATTACAGTGTTGATTGTTTTCCCTAACTTTTCCTCAGTAAGTGTTTCCATATCAAGTTTTTTCCCAATTTTATGGTATTCATATTTTTCAACATTGAACCATTGATCTATTACCATGGGTATTCCAATAAGTGGCACACCTGCAGTTATAGCTTCGTCTGTTGATTGGAGACCTCCTTGCATTATAAATAGCTTAATTTTCGGATGTTCTGTAAACACGTTCCCACTAAATTAAAAATTATACATAATATTTGATTAAATGTTAATATACAATATTTTGATTATAGGATTAGCAATACGTTTTAATTTAATCCTTTATATAACGGTACTGCCAGCTAACCTGCAGCTTCTAATGGGAACCAATACAAAGGACAAATAATATGGAAGATATAATCAGTCTAATCCTTGTGCCAAATTTAAGCCAGATCCATTCAGGCCTTAGAGCATGACAATCACGCTTTAACAAACATACAATTATTAAAACACATTGTGAAATAACTTATGTAACACAATGAGAACTCTTTATTCAGTCATAAATATGAATGATACGCCATGGTATAATGGTACTGAACTAAAGGATTCTAAGTAGTTTAGTACGTTCTCAGCATTTTACATGTGTAACACAGTTGACAGTGTTAAGATAACAAAATGGTGACACTTTGTCGATTAAGTCATTGTTACTGGAAAATTAGTAATGGTGCTTAACCATCTCCTGTTTCTTTACTTTTAACAAAAAATATCTTTTTAAATATAATATTTTATAAATATATTTTTCAAACCTTTACCAATTATCACCGTGACTAATATTCTAGAGTTAAGCTGCAGATAGATAGACAATCATACCGAAACTAGGGTTTTTCATTGACTGCAGTACCCTATAAAGGAACCAATTCAGATACAAGGCTTGCCTATGAGTTTGATCTTGGCCCACAACCTTAAATTTCCAATAGAAACACTTACGGAGTAAATCAGATTGAGGAAACCACTTAGATATTCTAATATTGCTGGTACGTCCAGGTAGCTCGTCCTTGTTCCATTTCCATAAAACGTTATAAGGTAATATTGAGAATGCATTTATGAAGCTTTTTATTATTTCAGGCGGAAACAAAGAAGGATCAATGTTTGAACCAAAGCTAACGTAAATCACTCCATGTTTGGAAGAATCCAAGTATGATTTAAGATCCTGATGGTAAAAAAAATCAATTAACGTGGACAAAAAAAGAAAAAAAAAGTGTAGATTATGAGCATCCGCATAAAATATTTAGATGAACATATTTTCCAGAGTCACCATTATATTGTATTCTGAGGCTATTATTTTGTAATATTTTATATCTACTACAATTTTAGGGTTTCTAATATTTTTTCGAGTTACTTCTTAGCTGTGCGAGTATATACGAGTCGTACTTACTGATGGTAGTTCCTTATAAGGTTTTAGATGTAATCCACCCATATACACAACAGTCGGAGGTACAGGCCGAATACCTTCAAATATCGGGTTTATATTCAAAAATAACATTTCCACCTTGTTATTTAATTCATTTATAGTTGGAACACTATTTCCAAAATTTTTTCTTAATACGTTATCTTCTTCCTGTTTTAAATTTTCGAACATACTATTCATTTCATAGTCTGCGAATAACTCACTGATTTTCTCCCAAAGGGTTAAATTATTAATTCTTTGACGAGTTACTGCTGGATATAAGAATGGATTAATGGGTGCACCAATGGTACGATAATTATCGAATATTCCACCTAAGGAACCAACTTGGATCACTGGTGCTTTGTAAATATGAGAAAATACAAGCGCAAGTCTAACACATGCTTCTGCAAGAATCAAGTCAAATTTTTGATTCTTGTCTGCTAATAATTTTTGCACTTTTCCATCTTTCAACTGGGCATCAAATGTTGTAATTACAGCACGTTGTATTTTCTCACAATTCGCAGTGTGACCGTTCTTGTTTCCACTCGATCTTGCCTGTAGTGTTTCACTCCATATTTTGTATGATACGTCATGTACATCAATCTCTGTTAAGTTCGCAGGTGGTTTTTGGGTCTTGAACGCAGGATCTGTTGTAATGATGACAACCTCATGACCTCGTTTAACTAATTCCTGTGTGAGCGGTCGAAATACTACCTGGTGGCTTATAGCCGCAATTGGAAACACGGCTAAGATTTTTGCAGCCTCACTTGTACTAACAATAAGTAAACACGACGCAATTGTACATAGTAACACCATGTTGCTTGGACTTGAAAACAAAGTAAGTCTAAAGTTTAAATTAATTGTCTCAGTTTATATAAGCTTAGACAATAGTAAATTTAGATAATAAAAAACCGGCCAAGTGCGAGTCGGACTCGCCCATGAAGGGTTCCGTAGCAGCAAGTAACATCAGCAACTAACATGTACGAGCCCATATAGGCTTGTAATAAACAAAAGATATGATTAATTCATGAAATATTAGAAATAATAAGAAAATTAAATGTTATAAAATATATTATGTCAGTTTAGCAAGAACTATTTAAACCAAAAGTATTGTCAATTTTTTTTTTTAATTTCTTTATTTACAAAATATAATACATGCATCGTAAACATGGTCAAAACCTTAAACCACAGTGGGTTTGCCTGGTATGCCATCATATTAACACAGTAAGTTGCGACAAGTATTGGAAGTGAACGAAATAACAAACATAATAGAAAACAAAAACAAGGTAGGTATACAATAATTATTCAAAGGCGGCTAGGTTCATATTATAAAGATATAAGGCGAGCGGGCGATGCTGCGACTAGCGACTGAACGAGGACTAGTTTTGCACGAGGCGTCTACAGGCTGTTCAGAAAGTGCGCTTTTAATTAATTTTTTATATTTATTTTTGTAATGCCTTGTATGAAAGATGGACTTAAACTATTCAATATACGGGGAACTATGTATTTAGTAGTTCTTTCACCATAAATTAAGCATTTACTGCACTAACTGTCTCCAATTTCTTACCAGATTTTTTCCGAATTTGAATGTTGTGGGATATTTAATTCTGTATAGTTTTGTTAAAAAACTGTTCTTTAAGGAGACTAAATGTAACTTTAATATGGACAGGTAGTGCCTTGCAGTATTGGTAATTCTTTGTTAAAATAATTAATTGCCGTTTATGATGTATTAAAAAAAATACAAAGTAGTTCTGGTACAAACCAATTTTCGGTGGCAATGTACATCATATATTTTTTTAGATTTATTCTCTTAATGCAAATAATTCATTATGTGGCTGTAGTTCCAATTGGTTAAATAAAATATTTTTTGCCATTTGGCTACGTAACCCTAAAGACTCTAACCTGATTACGGAAAAGTGGAAAATGAGGTTGTTTATATGTTTGGCCGGCATTTAAATATTCACATTGAACGTTTTGAATTAATGTGATTATACGTTAATTACCTACTACTTATTTTAACATTAAATTTATCAAGGTTAATGCTATTAAACTTTTAATACAATGATGAATTAATAATTTATAAATAATGTATACTATCACATAAAAAGTTACTAAAGATGAACAAAATATTGTATGATGAAACGAGAAGTAATTTGTCAAGCACGCTTAATTTTGACTGTAACGTAATTTTTTACAGTGAAACTGCATATATTATACAATGCTATGATCGTTACTGTAACTACTAGAAGAAGCATTGCTAATAATGATAAAAGAAAGTCTAGTTCTAAATAATCTGCCCAGGAAATGTTAGCTGCAGGTGACCGTAGATGTTGTGCTCCTCCATGTCGGATCACGTACTCTGTCCACCACACGGCGCGATCCAGTGGACGCATGGGTTCGTCTTGCATGTATTTACATAGTTGAACAATGTTCTGACGGTAACTGTAAAAGGCATACCGATTTTAGATTTAATGTCTGTCACATTCAATAATGAAAAAAAAAATTAAAACTTCAATGGATTTTTAAGCAATTAGCTAAAGGTTGAGGCTCGAGGCTCAGGGTCCAATCCCTGCATCTTATTCGTGTCACCAATATAGGCGTGAAAGGGCTATCACCTCAAGGTTACTGATTTACAATCAAAGATAAAGTAAATGTTACCAATTCGAAGTCATTTATGATGAGAAACCGTTTTCAATGATATCATACCTTTCATCTAAAATTACAGTGTTGATTGTTTTCAACAACTTTTCCTCAGTAAGTGTTTCCATATCAAGTCTTTTCCCAATTTTATGGTATTCATATTTTTCTACATTGAACCACTGATCTCCTATCATAGGTATTCCAATAAGTGGCACTCCTGCTGTTATAGCTTCGTCTGTTGATTGGAGACCGCCTTGCATTATAAATAGCTTAATTTTTGGATGTCCTGTGAAAACGTCATGACTAGATTAAAAATTAAACATAATATTTGGTTCAATGTATATTATATCTTAAATTCTGTGATCACCAATACGTATTAATTTCTTGCTTTGGCATTGTGGTGTGGTGGAAATATTATATCGTGCTTAATCGGGTGATTATCGGATATTGAAAAATCATCTCCAAATTATTTGGGCTTGGCGTAACACGTTATGTCCTCAGTTACTTCCTACCTTGCCATATCGTCTTTTACTAATTCCATCCTTATTTTGTTAGGGCTTTCTATGTACTTGAAGCCCTCCACATTTATATTTTAAACCTTTTTAACAACATTACTAAAATTGGTTTCATAATAAAGTTTTGTGATCGATACAAAAAAGTAGTAAGATTGCAATAAAAAATATTAAATTTTATAAGTGGTAATTTCTTCTAAGTGGTATCTATAAAAATACCACTTATAAAAATAACCATAAAGAACCAATTCCGATACAAGCCTGCTTGGCTGTGAATTTGATCGTGACCCACAAATTTTCTGTTTCTAATAGAAGCACTTACGGAGTAAATCAGATTGTGGTAACCACTTAGATATTCTAATATTGCTGGTACGTCCAGGTAGCTCGTCCTTGTTCCATTTCCATAACACGTCATAAGGTAATATTGAGAATGCATTTACAAAGCTTTGTATTTTTTCAGGCGGCAAAAAAGAAGGATCTATGTTTGTACCAAAGCTTATGTAAATCACTCCGTTTTTAGAAGAATCTAAATATGATTTAAGGTCCTGAAAGCCATAAAAATTTCAATTAATTTAGATGAGAATATATTGTGACAGAAATATTAGAAAATAAGGTGCAGAATGTTTTAACGACAAATAGGTACAAGTAGTTCAAACCCTTTTGTGATTGATGAGCAAATATGTAAATCAAGATAATTTTATTATAAGAATCATCATCGTCTTCATAGTTCGTTAGCCCCAGTTGCATTGGGCGGATTACCATAATGTAAAAATGTTGCTTAACATAAGAACAGCTAGAACACTTCAATTAAAATGCAAGGAAGTGAAGATCTAAAAAAACCCAAAGACTTGTTTTACTCAATTCGACGATGATGACAATCAGTATCTAATTTACTTCTAACCTCTATAAGTTCGTATTTGTACTTTTATTTTTTTATTTGTTTGTTTGTTCGTTTGTTTGCTTGCTTACTTGCTTGGTTGCTTGCTTGCTTGTTTGTTTGTTTGTTTGTTTGTTTATTTATTTATTTTTATGCACTTTGTATTACATACCTGGATGTAAACTAAGTAACAATATTGTGAAGGTAAAAATATCTTATTAAAAAACTTTTAAATTCTATCACAATTTATACACGAGTTTTCGATATTTGTCCAGTTACCTTTAGCTTACCACCATATGAGGTGAAGTCATATTGACGTGACCGATATAAAAAAAAGTTATTTCTTAACCGCGGTAGTATATTTGTACTTACTGATGGCAGGTTTTTCTTAGGTTTTTGATGTAATCCACCCATATACACAACAGTAGGAGGTACAGGCCGAATACCTTCAAATATCGGATGTACATTCAAAAACAACATGTGTACCTTGTTATTTAATTCATTTATGGATGGAACACTATTTCCAAAATGTTTTCTTAATATATTGTTTTCTTTCAGTTTCAAATTCTCTAACATACTTTCTATTTCGTATTGTGTGAATAACTCGTTAATTTTCTCCCAAAAGGTTAAATTATTAATTCTTTGGCGATTTACAGCTGGATATAGAAACGGATGCATAGGTGCACCAATTGTGCGATAATTATCGAATATTCCACCTAAAGAGCTTACTTGAATCACTGGTGCTTCATAAATATGAGAATATACAAGCGCAAGTCTAACACACGATTCTGTAAGAACCAAATCAAATTTTTGATTTTTATCTGCTAATAATTGTTGCACTTTTTCGTCTTTTAACTGGGCATCAAATGCTGAAATTAATGCAATTAACATTATCTCTAAATTCGATGCAAGACTGTTTTTGTTTGCATCTGATCTTGATTGTAGTGTTTCACCCCATATTTTGTATGACACATCATGTACATCAATCTCTGTTAAGTTCGCAGGTGGTTTGTGGGTCTTGAAAGCTGGATCTGTTGTAATGATGACAACCTCATGCCCTCTTTTAACCAGTTCCTGAGTTAGCGATCGAAACACTATCTGGTGGCTTATTGACGGTACTGGAAACACGGCTAAGATTCTTGAAGCCTCATTTGTACTAACGGCAAGAAGACACAACACAACTGTATACGGTAACCATTGCATGATGTTTATGATCGTACTTAAAATGTAAAGTGAATCAAACAATTAGTTGTCTAAAATTTATATAACCTTTTACAATAGCCTGGCCAGTTCTCACAGAGCTCAATTTTAGTAGAGACCTTGGATTTCACATTAAATGGTAAGTTTTTCACGAAATAGTTTATCTAACTAAAGATTGACGGTTCTATAATCTCCTAATCTGGTAGATGCATCACGATGCACATCCATATCAACCTTGAGAAAGTATTCCCTAATCCATATCTCGCAGTTGTGTAGAGTCTAAGCGTTTAAAAAACTCCGAGCCCCATAATATTTCCGTGAGACATACTACCTCAATACTGAAGAACATGGATGGTGCAACCAGTATGCAGTAAGTACAGACTCTCCTATCCCCCTGGATAGGAGAGTCCGTACGGACCCAGACTGAGCTGAATGCCCTCATTCAGCTCAATCTGGGTCCACCTGAGTATACCAAAGGATTAGGTTAAGACTAAGATGACTCATTCGTAATAGGCGCGCACCTTGTACCAAATTATTGCCATGTATGATGACAATAAGAAGTACTGAAAATTCTTTTGTTAGGCGGTAAAAGAAGCGCTCCCGCAGCGATTGTTTCATATCAGACTCACTTATTACCTAACGCCTGTCATCTATACTTATAATAAATCTGTAGAAGTGAAAATTCTGTACATTGAAAATATCAAAAAAATAAGTAGCAGGGGGTGTTACTAGACCGACACCGATCCCAAATATGTGATTAAAAAAATTTTTGTCTGTCTGTCTGTCTGTCTGTCTGTCTGTTTGTTCAGGCATCACGCAAAAACTACCAGTTCGATTACGATGAAACTTGGTATAATTATTCTTCAATATCCTGGGCAGCACACTGGGTACTTTTTATCCCGGAAAAGTACATACAGTAAAAAACAAACTTAATTTTGCGGTTCGATCCCTATATGTGATTACTGTACCAACCGCAAATAATAAGTTTGTCGTAGTTTATGTCACCCGCAGTGGCGTTCACTAGACGCTGCTGCCTGCGGCCAATCCAGCCGGGGTGGGAGTGGCTCTCTAGAAGGCTGCTCCGAGGCTCCCCATGTGTCCCTCTAACTAGCAGAGGGTACAGTGGGGAGCAAGCGGGGGGCAAGCTGATTGTCCACGCGCCGATGGTTAGGTGACAGGACGGCCGCCTATCACCTTACACCCCAACGTCGGTGAAGTGGCGCGAAGTTCGGGGGGTCAAGGGGGCCATCTTAAAATCGTAGATGGCTCAGGGTCAACTGGGGAGCGCGGGATATGCTCTAAGGTAAGCAATCTTACAACTGAAGGCTTGAGACGGCGCGCGGCGTGCGGTTTTTATGAGGTCCGAGCTGACTCGGACCTCATAAAAACCGCACGCCGTCTCAAGGCTCACGCACGCTGTCAGCCATCAGGAGTAGTTAAGTCAGAACTTAACTACTCCTGATGGCTGACGGGGGTGGTATCCGAAGGAACTGCCGCACGAAAAAAGGAATTTAAAACGGAATTTGAAATCCACGCGGGTGGAGCCGCGGGCAACAGCTAGTAC
Organism: Lithosia quadra; assembly: GCA_963576445.1. NCBI lineage: Eukaryota > Metazoa > Arthropoda > Insecta > Lepidoptera > Erebidae > Lithosia > Lithosia quadra. The sequence continues at coordinate 3,293,798 of OY754899.1, read as the reverse complement.
TCAAATAATTGTTGTTTTCATTTGCAAAGATAGTTCTAAGTTTTATGGAACCTGAAAGTTCTACTCCTTCAGATTCTACAACCCGACCACTCTTTACATGAATTTATTATTATTAATATAAACGGATGTATGAAGCATAACTTACTGTTATATATTCCAATAATAAAAAAAATACATAAAGTGGCACAAAATGAAACGAGAAGTAACTTGTTAAGCACGTTTAATTTTGACTGCAACGTAATTTTTTACAGTGAAGTTATATATATTATACAGTGCTAAAACCAATAATGTGACTGTTAGAAGAAGTATTGCTAATATTGATAAAACCAGGTCAAGTTCTAAATATTTTGCCCAGGAAATGTTAGCTGCAGGTGACCGTAGATGTTGTGCTCCTCCATGTCGGATCACGTACTCTGTCCACCACACGGCGCGGTCGAGCGGACGCATAGGCTCGTCTTGCATGTATTTACGTAGTTGAACAATATTTTGACGGTAACTGAAAATGCAAATCGATTGTGAATTAAAAATTATCGAAGCTATAAAATAAATGCGAGGTGATAAAAGCCAGACCGAAGAAATGAATTTGAAAGTCCCTTTAAATCTACTCCCACTGAGCCAAAAATTATCGCTAATCATAAAAAAGTTAGTGTATTTTTTAAACTAATTGCACAAAAAATATAGAATGATTTTAGGATCTGCGTTGATATATCAGTCAGGTCTTTCAATAAACAATCTACTGAGTATATCTTACACTACATTTGGTTAACTGAGAAAGAAGTCTGTGGCATTACATCCACTTGATATTATATTATTTCTGCATAAAGTTAAATAAATATAATTATAGGAAGAAGAGAGTTACTTTATTAATAAGGTATGTTATCTGAAAATTATACCGACCTGTCATCTGATATTACAGTATTAATTGTTTTTATCAGATTTTCTTCATTAAGTTTTTCCATATCAAGTCTAATCCCAATCTTATGATATTCATATTTTTCTACATTGAACCATTGATCTCCTAACATGGGTATTCCTATTAGTGGTACACCGGCTGTTATAGCTTCATCTGTCGATTGTAGACCTCCTTGTGTTATAAATAACTTAACTTTTGAATGTTCTGTAAGCACGTGAATAAATTAACAATGAAAAAAAAAACACATTAAATGAATATCTGACAATAGATACAGTTATGAAAGAAATAGAGCACTTAGCTCTAATATTGCTAAGGAACTGTTATATATATATATTAAGCCATCTATTGCTATAATTTCATCCTACCTACGTCACTTTTTTCTATGATTACGATTAAATACATACATAAATCAACACCAAACGGTTATAAATTGAAAAACAAAAATCGATTCATCTCTCCATCCAACTTTCACATTTATTACCTTTGTAACTTTAGTACTTACTAAGCAAATCAGACTGTGGTAACCATTTAGATATCTTAATATTGCTGGTGCGTCCAGGTAGCTCATCTTTATTCCATTTCCACAACACATCGTAAGGTAGTTTCGAGAATGCATTTACCAAGGTTTGTATTATTTCAGATGGTAAGAGGGAAGGATCTACATTTGTGCCAAAACTAATGTAAATTACTCCATTTTTGGAAGAATCTAAATATGACTTAAGATCCTGAAAACAAATGAAAATGTATCTGTACATAATAACGTACGTACATACGAAAATGCTTTTGTAGGTCCGAAGAAAAAAATATGATGATGCGTGTAGGTATGTCTCAATATTACATACATTAATATTTTTTATAGGAGTATCTGAATGGCTTATGTACACATATTTACGGCTCATTAGCATCATCATCATTATTTTAGACTTTGTTAACGGTTGCATTTGACCTCTGTTCTTTTTTCTTACATGTATGGTTTGGCTCATACAGCTTTTAAGGTAGCAACATCCCAGCTCTAAAATAAAGTCTGTGCATATGCCCTATCCGTCAATCAGAGGGTTACAAGCTTGATAGGGTTCCAAAAAAATCCCCACGGCGATGACTATTCGACTCATTAACATAATATTTTATGATTATATTTACACAGCGATACCTTTGATACATTGTATTTCTGAACCAACAACAGTAATGATAAAAGAAAATAAAATTTATCTAAATATATTAATTAACACCATATTCAATAAGGCAAATAAAACACAATAAGCTACAACTTTATCGTTAGAATCAAAAATATTTAAAAATATTATTAAACTTTTAATCTCTCCAACTACTGGTAAGATTTTAATTAATTGACAGTGTATTGGAGTAAGTACTTACTGATGGCAGTTCTTTATTGGGTTTTTGATGTAATCCACCCATATATACAACACTTGGAGGTACGGGCCGAATTCCTTCAAACATGGGATGTATATTTAAAAACAACATTTGCACGTTATTATTTAATTCATCTATAGAAGGGACATTTTCTCCAAAATGTTTTATGAGCACTTCCTTTTCTAATTGTTTATTATCATCATAAATCTTCTGATTTACATAATCCGTGTATAATTCGGTAATTTTCTCCCACATGGTTAAGTTATTAATTCTTTGGCGAGTCACAGTTGGATACAAAAATGGGTGCACTGGTGCACCGATTATTGGGTAGTTATCAAAAGATGCACCTAAAGAACTTACTTGGATCACTGGTGCTTTAAAAATATGTGAATATATAAGAGCTAGTCTCACACACGCTTCTGCTAGAATCAAATCAAACTTTTGATTATTGTCTGAGATCATTTTATTTACGTGTTCATTTTTTAGTTGTACATCAACTACTGAAGCCATAGCTCTTAATACCACCTTCAATTGCATTTCGTTATCATCTTTTTTCCCTTTGGATATAGACATAAATTCGTCCCTCCATATCTTATATGATATATCATGAACATCAATTTCTGTCAAATTTTTAGGAGCTTCTTGGGACTTAAAAACAGGATCTGGTGTAATAATTATAACCTCGTGTCCTCGCTTAGCTAACTCCTGAGTTAGTGGACGGAACACAACTTGGTGGCTTATCGACGGAAACGGAAAAACAGCTAGAATTCTTGCAGCTTCACTTAAATTGACTACTAAAAGACACAACACAGTTGAACATGATAACACTGACATGTTGTACATTGCTGATCTTACATAATAAATGAACAGAATATGTAGTGGTTTTCGTTTATATAACCTTGGAAAATCTATATTTAATATTATGAACTAATTGTCATCCAGAAGCTCTAGTGAAGCGATAAGTGACGGGACAGAATAGATAAGCGACTGCTAAATAATTTTTAGCACAGCACAAAATATCTTGTACTTGATGATTTCGTAAAAGTTTTTTGTATTAGTTTTTGTTTTTGCTACAATTTAATTTAGTACAAAAATGACTATGATTAAATTAAAATATTAAATTAATTCGGTTTAACCTAGTCTGTTGGTTTAGACTTGTGAGCTATTTTGGTTTTCTAGGGAGAAATCTTAATACCTACTGAGTTAAGCTCGCCTTTTTTTTAATTCCGAACTGATTATTTACTGTGTGCGTATAATTAAAGATTAAACTTTAATACAGGCCATATTACATAACATACATACATTATGTAATTCTTCTATATTAATATTATAAAACATTATTGCCTGGTATCTTCTATCGTGTCTGTTATTTATCAATCAATTACATTAAATTTGACAAAACGTATTTTTTGGAATCGATGATTAAGAGCATAATATGCTTTTCTGGTTACTTATTCCTACCGGTTAGCAGAATAAGTTTTGGTTGTTATTTCTAAACGATTGCATGAACTACATAGTATAATTATTTTATAGACAGAAGTTATGCAATAGGTAAGGAAAAAAGTTATGCAGTATCCATAAACGGTGGGCAATGGGATGTGATTAGTGGATATAGCATATGATAAATTATGTAAATAGTTCCACGTAGAAGATGCAATTTATTTTTATACTTAACCATCTACGTCAACTAATATTATTATAACATCTTTAAAAAAATATTAAGTTTAAACCTGAGTCCTACTGTTCCTAAATATGGAAGGCTGCTTAATTATGAGAGAATCAATTTAAAGGGAACCTAAATTTGAAAATCCATGTTACTAATAAAATGACAGAAAGGTGTGAATTCCTCAAAAGTAATTGAAAACTACAAATAATAATGTTAAGTACGTTTAATTTTAACTGTCACATAATTTCTTTTGACAAAAACATATACAGAACGCAGTACAATAACTAACAATGCTACTACTAGAAGAAGAATTACTAATACTGTTAAAATAAGTTCTAATTCTAAATAATTTGCCCAGGAAATGTTAGCTGCCGGTGACCGTAGATGTTGTGCTCCTCCATGTCGGATCACGTACTCTGTCCACCACACGGCGCGATCAAGCGGACGCATAGGCTCGTCTTGCATGTATTTACGTAGTTGAACAATGTTACGACGGTAGCTGAAAAATTCCGTTTATAATTTTATTAAACAACCAACAACAACAACCTACTATCAAATTTTTTACGTGCGTCCTATATTATTATTAAACCATTTATCGTAGGTACGCCGGTATTGGTGCTCCTGACTTGTAATTTTTTTCAATATTATTACTAATTTGATCAGTGTATAATCTGCGAGATCTACCTACAAACTTGGCGTGTCATTTGCCTAACGTCATTTATTCTTTGTGCTCATAATTATTATCACCATTTTTATTAGCATACTCTTTGAAATTCACGGAAGATAAATACTTGCAGATCTACTTGTTCCTACATATCCTTTATATTTCATAATGGTTCCTAAAAGTAAATAAAGTAATATAACTTGAAAGGTACCAACCTATCATCTAATATAACAGTTTTGATTGTATTTATTAATTTCTCCTGAGTAAGCGTTGCCATATCCAGTCTGATTCCAATCTTATGGTATTCGTATTTTTCTACATTGAACCATTGGTCTCCTAACATGGGTATTCCAATAAGTGGCACACCCGCTGTTATAGCTTCGTCTGTTGATTGAAGACCTCCTTGTGTTATAAATAACTTTACATTTGGATGTTCTGTAAACACATAATTATTATTAAGTAGTTAGCTTCAAAAAATACGGCATGAAATATTTCTTTCTTTTTTTAACTTACTGAGTAAATCAGATTGTGGTAACCACTTAGATATCTTAATGTTGCTAGTACGTCCAGGCAGTTCATCTTCATTCCATTTCCACAACACATCGTAAGGTAATTTTGAGAATGCACGTACAAGGGTTTGAATTATTTCAGGAGGTAACAAAGAAGGGTCCACGTTTGTACCAAAACTGATGTAAATTACTCCATTTTTGGAAGAGTCTAAATAAGATTTGAGATCCTGAAAGTAAAAACAAATGTGATAGTTAAAAATAATATTAATTATTTTAAAATTGCTCTATAACAATTGATGAACATACACACAATAAAATTTATTTGAATTATTTAAAACTGATGTTTGAATAAAGTAGTTACGTCTTCAGATTTTTATTGCGTTTAGTACTTGAATATTCTATTCGTAGTAGCCCTAGGATAAAATTAAATATTGCAAATTATATTGCATCAGAATCCGTTCAAAATGTTTAGACAAATTAAGGATTTGTCAGTAAATAAAAAATCTATTGCTATAATATTTCACATGCTTTTAACGTTTGCTGGTAATTTGAAAAGTAAAAAGAGTTTGTATATTACCAATGGCAGTTCTTTGTTGGGTTTCTGATGTAATCCACCCATGTATATAACAGTCGGAGGTACGGGCCGAATGCCTTCAAATATTGGATGTATATTCAAAAATAACATGTCTACATTATTATTTAATTCATTCATGGTCGGAACACTGTTTCCAAAATGTGTCTTAAGCATATTATGTTCTAATTGTTTATTATTCTCGTAAATTTTTTCATTCATGTAGTCTTTATATAATTCGTTGATTTTCTCCCAAATAGTAAGATTATAAAGTTTTTGGTGAGTCACAGCTGGATATAGAAATGGATGTACAGGTGCTCCAATTGTTAAATAGTTGTCAAACACTCCACCGAAAGAACTAATTTGGATCACTGGCGCTTTATAAACATGAGAAAATACAAGTGCAATCCTCACACAAGATTCTGCTAGAATCAAGTCAAACTTTCGATTTTTATCAAATAACATTTTCTTTATTGGTTCAGTTTTTAACTGTGCATCAACTAACTCTATCACAGTACTGAATAATTCTTTTAATTGCGATCTCAAATCGTCTGTATTTCCTCTTGATGTGCTCATTAGATTTTCTTGCCATATCTTATATGATATGTCATGAACGTCAATTTCTGTTAAATTTGTAGGGGCTTTTTGAGTCTTGAAAACGGGATCTGGCGTAATAATTACAACTTCATGTCCTCGTTTAGCTAATTCTTGAGTAAGTGGTCGAAACACCACTTGGTGACTTATTGATGGAATAGGAAATACGGCTAAAATTCTTGCAGCTTCACTTCCACTTACAACTAAAAGATAGAACACAAATATACATCGTAACACTGCCATATTGTAACCGAACTGATTTAAAAATGAAGTGATCATAGCAGATAGTTGTACTCAGTTATATAACGATTACCAAGCATAATAATTTGACATGATAAATTTAAATGGCACACATTTGCGCCGTTATAATAATGAATGACGACGGAACGGGCCACTATGTTCTTGTGACCTTGGAAAATATCTAATATCATATTGGCCAATCTCAAGCTAGAGTCTACAATATAGACCTAGGGAAGCTTCAGAATAATTATACTTTTTTTCTTTTAAAAATATTTTGCTACTACCTATGGAATAAAATTGTAAGTGAGCCATATCTGTACGTAGGAGATATTTAAAAAAAAATAGTTTGTTAGATTGGGTTTGGCGGGTTAGGGTTATGTTGTATGAACGATTCTTAGTACAATTCTTTTTGATTTTTGTCTTTTTGTCAGTTTGTCTCCTTGTTTGCGATGGATACAAAAACTACTGAACGGATTTTTATGGAGTTTTTTCATTAGAGAGGTCTTAGTCAGACTTAAATACTGTACCAAATTACAGTCCGATTGATTCAGTCGTTAGAGCACAATTAAGTAACAAACATTCAAATATCTTCACAAACTTTCACATTTATAATATTAGTAGGATAGGATAGTGGGATGTAGGATTAGATAGAATTAAATTTGTTCCTATGGCACCTAAGTGAGACTTGAGACTTCTCTGCAATATTCACATTTCATATAGCGAAACATTGACTTTTGTTCTAATTTAAAGTAAATAAATATGATATTATTTATCAATAAGGGTCAAATGTTGAAGTTATCACGTATAGACAATGAGCTACATACTGATACAAATAAATATAATTATAGAAGTAAGAAGTTGCAAGATTGCTGAATGACTGTGCAACTTTTAGCAGATAATATTTATATTGTACCCCATGTTGTGTCTAACGTACAAACATTATGTAAACGCGTGAAGGCTAAAGTATTGAAGAGACAACAATAGTTGGTAAGGAAATCGCTTTTAAGTATTCAGCATTTGGAACCTTTTTCCTTTGAAAATAAAATGTCGCTTGAACCCTTTTGCCTTTCAGCCATCGATGTATTTATACGAGTCAGCAAAAAAGATACCGTCATTATGATTATGTAATAATGTTTTTATATTTTAATATCAAAAACTAGCTGTGATTACAACTTCGTCAGCGTGGATTTTTAGGGTTTTAATAATTGTTTTTTGTTTTATAAAAGAAAGAAAAGAAAAAAAAAGAAAAGCACTTTATTCTATGGACACGCACAAGGGCAAAAACAGCTAACATCAGGGTTGGGGGTGGTTGGAAAGAGTGCTGACCACGCAGGAGATATTGATCATGCTACCTTCCATAGCTGTAGTCGAATGTACTGCCATTAAACTATAGAGAACGTCAAATAGACTTGTCATTACCATCATGCATCTATTTATCTCACGGTGTCTGTCACGTGTACGTCTTAATACGTACGTAATTATGCCTTGTCATTCCTTCAACTTGTCTATCTCTCTATCCTCGTATATTATGAATTTGTAAATTACTTGTACATTGGATAATAATAATACGTATATCAGTCGTCTGAAGACTCTTGACTAGATTTTGGAGTATGTAGTGGGGCCTACACTACTCCAAAATCTTGTACATCCCAGATACCCTTTCACGTCGTCCTTCAGGGCGTTGGCCCATCATGCTGAGGAGCGTCCCACGTTCCGTTTGCCGACTCACGGTCTCTATTCTAGGGCAATTACCTCAAGTAATCAAAAAACAGATTATAGCAAAAGAATTCAAGAAATTGAAGGTATTGTGTTGAATTTAGACAATTGAACGAATTTAGAATTAAGTTACTTTAGTATAGATGTTCTATTTTACGAAGGTGGTTTAGCTGTCATTTTAGTAGAACATAATATACACATTGCTTTTAAAAATGAATTACTTGCAATGCAATTATTGTTCTACTATCTGCTACATGAATTTCTTCTGACGTGACATGAACTTTCGCACACAAATGTACGCGTATTTACAAGACACAGGTACTACTATTCAATTGTTCACCCGTCTTCGTGAGATAGAATATCTGTAACAACAATGAGATAATAACCTTTAAAATAAGTACAAAGCATTAGATACAACAGACCACTCTCACAGTTCATGATCATCAAGAATCTATTAAAAGGCTATCAACCGATTTCAATGGATCGTTTTCAATGGGCCAAGTATCTGAGAGCCATTGTGGGCTGTGTTTGTTGAATGCAATAATAGACGGCTAAACCCGGCTAGGCTTCTCAGCCCATACAATATCTGTTTTTAAGTTCCACGCAGAAGCTGCAAAGACGTAATATTATCGAGATAATAATAAAAGGTTTCATCATCCTTCGAGCATTTCCTCAACTCCATTGGCGTCTAGGAGGCCTGGTTAAAATCAGAGCTAGGCACCGCCCAGCACATGCTGAATCAGGTCCTATTCGGCACGCCTTCAAGGTTCATTGCGATATTTGCTTTTTATGTACCTGCTAATGTTTATAAATGTCTTGTACACGAATAAACTGTGTGTCTAAAATGAGCTGTCCGACTGGGGTAGTACCTCCGCCCTACAGAAGACCGCGGTCATAATAACTATCGTGTTGTGTGCCCGCTGGTAAGTAGAGTAGCCAGAAGTCACTGTATCCGTCCTCCCCCTCCCCTTCATAGCCTCGCCGCCCCTTCCATGCCCTCCCCTGTTCCCTTCAGGGTAGGCAGCGCGTGTGATACCCTTAGTGTTGCAAACGTCCATAGGCCACGGTGACCGCTTCCCATCAGGTGGGCCGTGTGCTTACCTGCCACCTAGGTAGTATAAAAAAAATCGCTTCATGGGGAATATCAAGTTTTATAGGTATACTAAAAACCAACTCCAATAGTTCTAATTTCTGAGACGGTGTATAATTTAAAACTGTTCGACTCCGACATACCTGCTTCGTCATTCTCTCGGCTAGACGGCACCAGATTCCACAAGGAAAAACTGTAAACATATTATTTTTGAAGGTCAAAGCATAGTACAAAACACGTTTTGCTATACAATTATTTGAGAGACAAGTTTATGCTGTAATGTTTACTTAATTTTTTACTATGCCATTATTATAAGCTATTCTGTTGCGTTGGAAACTCATTTTCTAAGTTTATTTATTATTTATTTAATTAGGTGGGTAGGTGGGCAGACAAACCTTATACTTTTTTTTTGCACAAATAATTATGTAATTATTTGATATATTTTAGGTACTTAAGTATCAGAATGCTTGGCAATTTAAATAGATAATTCAAATGTGCCAAAAGTGCAAAAAAATCTTTTTAAACTACGTTTAAATTTTGAAATAACTTCTAAGTAATAAATAAGGTCGCTGTTAAAAGATTGCCTACAGTACACTGAAGAAAAAAGGTGGCCATTTAAAACAGATTTCTTCTTCATATAACTTATAAAAGGTCAGAGAGCTAGCGATAAGCTGAACTGTGTCCCGTTATGCGTAAAATATGGGGGTTGTAACAAATTTCATTGCGGGTTGTGGAATTCGCATTGTTCTACGTAACTAGAGAAAATTCTATACTTGTAGCGCTACTTAATTAAAAATAAATACTTGATATTGTCGAGTTTATGGCAATATCACACTTTGAAATAAGCCTAGTTATAAAGGATTCTTCATAGTGGTTTATTTGGTATTATTTTATTGTTTACACTGATGCTGACGTTTCTCTTGCTTCTCAGCAAGAGCTTAATGTACGGTTAACGACAAAACTACGTTAACAAATTGAAATTGCTTAGCTCTTAAACCTCCAAAAATGTCGGTAGCTAACCATGTATGAGTAAATTTTGGGTTGCAGTGTGTTACTCAAATTTCATTGAAATGTGATTCCTGAATATTTTTCTTACTGACTGAATCGAATGACATTTACCGCGTAGTGACAGACAAGTGATTGAGTGAGTGTGTGTCGACTTAGAGGTCAAGCAAGTGGGCCGACTTTAGTGTCGTCAGTGTGTATTCTTCGACGCGTACCGCAACGGGGATATAGGCGTGAGTTTATGTTATGTATGTAAATAATTATGTTATGTTATGTTCCGTTCATTGATTTTTTAAACACTAAAATTTTAGTTACATTCAATTTGCTATACATTTAAAACGCACTTACGGTACTCACGTATCTTCAGATATATCACAAACTTTCGCGTTTATAATATTATAGTAGGATAGGATTGGCGGGCATGGGATTAATTTTGAGTGTTCAGCAACTTCTGAGAGCGGAGTCGTATTACAGCATATTGTATCATTCTCTTAAGCGTACGTCAGGCATATGGCCCTGTTCTCAAACAACTGAAATTCATCTACAACTTTTTGCGGTTACCGTCCCCGCTGAGAAATTTCTACCAGGAAACCCAATAAAGTTTGCTCGACCTCATACACACAACTGTCGCATTCATGTAATAGATAGCTACATATAAGCATTATTGCAGCTTCCTATATATACCTATGTCCAGCAGTGGACGTCGATAGGCTAATAGATTGATAGATTGATTGATAGCTGCAATAATGCCTATGTCCAGCAGTGGACGTCGATAGACTAATAGATTGATTGATAACTGCAATAATGCCCATGTCCAACAATGGACGTCGATAGGCTATTGGATTGATTGATTGATTGATAACTGCAATAATGCCTATGTCCAACAGTGAACGTCGAAAGGCTAATAGGTTGATAGATTGATTGATAACTGCAATATTGCCTATGTCCAACAGTGAACGTCGATAGGTTAATAGATTGATAGATTGATTAATAGCTGCAATTATGCCTATGTCCAGCAGTGAACGTCGATAAGCTATTGGATTGATTGATTGATTGATAACTGCAATAATGCCTATGTCCAACAGTAAACGTCGATAGGCTAATAGATTGATAGATTGATTTATAGCTGCAATAACCGTGTTTCGCGGTGAAAAACATTCGAAATTATGAGTATCGATATGGTGCACTTTCGCACTACCGTGAGTCGCGTTTCGGTACTTTAGGGCTACTCAGTTCATCGCTATTTTGAAATTCAAAATTCAACCACTTATAAATACATCAATCCAGTTTATTTGACAGTAATAAGAAACAACCTTAAACATCTCAAGAAGAATGTTTATTAATTTTAATTCGATTTAACAAAACTTTCTCAATTAATATTATTTATAGCCAAACCATCTTTCCAATTTAATAATCAAAGTTTAAATGAAAATTCCCCTTCAATTCAATCTTTCAAAATGTATTTGTACACACAATCACTTCATAAAAATAAACTGTTTAACAAAGTGAAAGAATTTCTTTTAAAGTGACTGTGTGTATTCAACTCAATCGACGAACAAATACACTACCGTTTGCAACCAAGGAAGGTTGTGCACTGTTCATGCGTGTCACGTATGCATCCGCTCTCACATTGTGCAAATCGTATGGATTTTTTTTGCACTATTTTGTGCAAACTACTTGCATTAATATCGATCACCAATCATTGCCCCAATAATTGTTATGTAAATATTGTACAGAATTAACCTCTCTACAATTTTATACTAGTACTTTCAACAATCAGTATAAAAATAAATCTATATAAACTCGCCACTCAGCTTAGTTTTTTAGATTCAGAAGATTACTAAATATTTATGTTTTTTTTACATAAGATTACCAACTAATTAAATTGAATGAAATACACGCTAACAAAAGGAAAAAATCCAGACACGCTAATTATGTTATGATTTTGAAGATGATTAAATTCTGATTGCGAAACAAACAATGATTTCATATTAATTTGTTATTTACATTAAAAATAAGTTACTGAAGTTGTTTTTATGTATATAAGGATGGGAGTTTTTAGATTTATTAATTTGGATATAGAAAACTTTGTAACAGTTTTTTTTTTAAATATAATTTTTCACATTTATGAGATCGAAATGAGATCGGAACTGAATTAAAAACATATTTTATTACGAGAATTGATCCTCTGAAGGTAATTAACGAATATCTATTTATTCTCTACTGTCAATAACAGTTGCTTCCTGATTCGGTCAGTTTTCTATGACGAGGGTTGACATTAGTACAATGGATGGATTAATTATTTTGCTTCTTGTGCAACCAGCTAATAAGAGAGGCTGTAACTAAGATTATGAACAGACATCTTTGTATGCGAATTGTATAGAGCAGTTCTTGTTTAATTTAATTGTGATTGTCCAACGAGGGAGCGAGGGTGGTATTAGTTGGAATAATACAAGTTTATTTGGTAGTAATCTATGTATTCCGCGGTGTAACCATATTGTTTCACAAAAAATTATGTACAAAATTCTCTATTCTCTATATATTATATATACCCTGGCTAGGTAACGAAACCATAGCGCGATGTAAAATATTTATTATAACGCCATCTAGTTTACCTGGTACTAAAATTACATAAATGAATTCTCCTAAAATATGGTGTTGCATGTACTGTTACGTACCTGTGTAACCTGTGTACGTTTTGTGTTCATAAATAAAGTTAGTTTCCTTTCTTTCTTTCTTTCTTGCTGTTAACATCGGTTAGACAGTGATGCCAATTAATTTCTGTAGTTACCGTAAAATTTAACCGTAACTAATAAACAATAGAGCAAGTTATTTTTTTTTTAATACAGACACGTCGACATGACTTCACCTCGCCTGATGGTAAGCTAAAGGTAAAGTCTCAGAAACGGAAGTCTACTACATATAGCGATAGTGCTACAATGGTGGCCCTCAGCTTGACGGCCTCATCAAATGTTTTTTCACGCCCCGGACGGATCCGGGGACTATTAGGAGGAAGGAAAGACATGCGCTGGTAAAGAATTTCCAATCCAAGTCTTTATCGTGCGATAACCGACATTCATGCGGGCAGAGTCGTGGACATCGACTAGTTTAAAATATGTTGAAGCCTATTCTATACAACAATTTTAATTTCTGTTTGTTTATTCGGGTACTCTTCAGTTTTCAGTATTCTGAAACCGCTAACAAAACCAAATTCAGAAAATGTCTTATCTTGTCGAAACGTCTTTGAGATCAAAACTTATCGTAATCTAAAATGAACCGAAACTTTAAATCTCCAATCTCAATTTCAAATAACGAAACATAACCCAAAACTTGAGATTGCTTAAACTAATGATATACAGTTGTAAATTACTAATTCAACGCAAACAAGTTGTTTACTAAAACCCCGCCATATGTAAGTACAGTCAGCGTCAAAATTAAATGATGATTGCATAAATTTCAAATTTAAAAACCAGAACATTCAATGTGAAAAATCGGAAGTAGTTACAGCAGAAAAAAATACTCCTTTAGACGACTTAAAAATAATTTTATAACACACCTTTATAACTTGCACCTTACGATCAATCAATAATCTTTTCTACCCCTCCTTATTACATTACTTTCAATTTTTCGGGTCAGAAATATATGAAAAAACATTGCCGCTACGAAATTAAGCCCACATTAATCTTATTTTTAACTTAACTTTAAAAAACTTTTAAATTGAACTCACTTAGTTAGTTAAATATCATTTTCCCTAAAAAAATCTTAGTAACTGATTAATTACTTAGCTCAAAAAAATATTTTTAAAATGTAAAAGGATCATCTACTTTTGATGCTGACTATACAACAAAGTCGTAAAGTTTCCTAGTGACAAATAAACAAAAGTTAATTCATTACCGCCAGGGTAAACTGCACCGGAGGGTACGGCAGTTTAACCGTTCCAAACTTTCTAAATTCGAAGTGAATGAGATAGTGGGAAAAAATAATAAGTAAGAGAGAGGTAGCAAAGAAAATGTAACCAGTAAAAGTATTGCCAAGCAACTTGGACCAAAGTTGGCGTGGATGAGGATAAACCAATCACACAAGCCCGTACAGTGGCCATGGATTTCGCATAATTATTACGAAATCGTATTTTTTTACGAAATTATACGGAACCAATGGCCGCCATTACGGGCTCCGTATATTTATGCGAAATTATACCACATTGGAACAATTTTTTTAATGTACTCATTAAAATTTCTACTTTTTGAAGCCAATATTCTCTAGAGAAATGTCGAACATTTCTAATTAACTGTTGATAGGAAATTTCGGTATAATGTCATTAATTACCAAAATGTTCGTTACTTGCCAGATGGGTAGAGCTAACCGTATTCCGTCACAATTACCAAAGCAATTTCGGTTGGAATTTTTAATGCCCTACTGATTAATATTGTCAAATTTGACCGATCTTGTCGTTACTATTTGATATGAGCTAAATTTATGGAAAAATTTGATAGTACAATTTTGAAACAGCCTTTTTATCGTACATACATACATTATATACATACAGATCACGTCTTTTTCCCATTGGGGTAGGCATTTTTATCACAGTTAGTATTTTGTATAGTTATGTGTTATTTAGGTGGATATAATTTCTTTCTTCCTTTTTATGGGACTTCGTAAAAAAAGATTTGAAAAACAAAATCTTAAACAAAAAAACCTAAAGAAAATTGAAAAGAAATAATGCAGTTTTTGTTTCATACTACGTACAAAACGGTTACCTTATGCTAAGGGTCACACATGCACACACGGGCTAAGAAGTGGTTAAAAATTCAAAGACACTGATATTTACACTACATTGTTTAAACTTAAAAAATAAGTTTTCATTTCAGGTTTATATTCTATTGGCACCCGGTAGGACTTATTTTAACCGACTTTAAAATAGGGAGGTGTATCAATCCAGTCAAAATCTAAACTTCCTGTGCCGTCCCACAGTATAACTGTAATAAAAATGCTAAACATTCACAATGTAAAGCTTGAATCAAGATTCTTCTAAAGCAACTGCATTTTTTCCTTTAAAATCACTGTGTAGTTTAATTTCACTTGGAAGTAGACTTCTTTCTAGTTAATTACTTCTGTGGCTACAAAGTGATCGCCGCCTAAGATTTACAACTGAACCGGTTTTAAATTAACTTTTACTACTTACTTGTATTATTCTTTTCATTTTCTTTGATTTTTTAAGTTATTATTCTATTGAACAAGATAGCAGTACCTAAGTCAAAAGTTTTGAGAATACGATGAGTCTACCGGTGACCTACCTACCTAAATTTTGTGTTATTACAATATTTTGTGTTGTTGAGAAATTTTTTTTAAAGGCTTGGCTACAAAATTTTAACTATTTTTGAGATAAGTGTACACCCAAAACAATTAAATTATTAAGTAAAAAAGATTAACTTAATAATTGCTCTTAGAATTTAGTCAAACAATAGAATTATTTTTTGTATTTTTATACATTATTTAAATTCGTGTATCAAGTTAGAGCGCTAAAATACAGCAGGCCATCTCCTGTTTTAATGATAATAATGTGATTGAAATGCTTAGATAGATACGTAAAACAACAATAAGTATAGTAAGTACCTTACTATCCTTTACCGTGAGTTTAAAAATTGGCACTTTAAAAATGTTGGTACCGTACTCAAATAAAATAGCATTCTTAATTTAAAGCCCATTAAGAAACACAAATTACCTTAACTGCAACAGAAACACTATTTCGGACCAACCAAGTCCATAACTCTTTACCACAAAGTTTACATAGTGAAGGATTCAAGTTCACAATATAGATTTAGAGATTTGGATAAATGAGAGCTACGCCGCGGCACTGTGCTCACTCTATACAATATCTCGAGAATATAAGTGTGAAAAATAAATTTCGTCAATCAAAATTCTTGTCACGTTTGTGGAGAATGTCAACCGGGGCGGGTGACGTGGGAATTTCATTTCTACCCACCGTCGAACATCTGTGGCTCGATGAAACAAATGTATGCTACAGTATTTCGATACAATCGCAGCGTTAAATATTAAGCTTTCTATACATTTTTAATGTCAGAATAAGACTTCATAATACATTTTGATATAGTTGAAAAGTGTGCGTAGGTATATTATGCTGAAAATTTTATTTCATATTTAGCTTTTCCTTCGTAAAATAAAGTGAAAAGGCTTCATATTAGGCGATTCAAAGTCTACTGCAGAAGACTAATTTTTGCCGAATAAAAAAAATTAAAAAATCTCATTCAGGCCTGAAAAGAGATGGGTCCATATATACTATTATGGTGTATTCTTACAAATTTTTATAACTGCGTACTCCTTATCGATAAGATCATTAGCCAATGGAGGCTAAATATTATCATTTTAATCTTCAAAGGGCTTCAAAGGTTGGTACGGGAGTGTAGCAGCTACGACTGTATTGACGTATCGTTCACACTTAAGAACTCTAAGAAAAGATAATTGACTCCCAGATTCGACAGGTACCTATACATACACTGACAAAGTGTCATTATGTGTGGCCCCGGCCACGGGATTATGGATTCGGTTTTTCGGTTTAGAAAATGTCTCAGGCATTGAGTCCGCCCTTGTGCAATTTTATTGTTATGCAGAAAGTTTAAACAAATAAATAAATTTCACTGTGTTCCTCGCGTGGAGTAAAAGTTGGAAAGTAGACCCCGAGCTCCGGGGTTTTGGATGCAATCAAGAGACAATGTTGAAGCTGGTGATGATTAGGCCACGAAAAATTAAGTGAACTATAATTAACGTATCCTTCCTTCAACCTAGCGTTAATCCCAGTCGTATTCAAAGCTTTTACCTTGGATTCTGGGGTCCGCTTTACCAGTCTTAACTGCGGATTTGGCTGGACCTCGATTTTTTCCGTGCAGCGACTGCCATCTGACCTTACAACCCAATGGTGACATTAGGCGATATCGAAGCATTGCAGCTAGACCGTTTTTGTTGGACTTTTTAAGGCTCCAACAACAACGGTCCAGTATTATACATAATAAATAATGCTCTCAGTTTTTTCGCTCCGGGGTAGGCAGAGACAAAAGCTCGCCATCTGCTTTTGTCCTTACATACTTCACGCGCTTCCTCTACTTTCATATTGTCATATATATTCACTATAATTTATAACAAAATGCCAATGATTAACAATCAAATATAATAAGAGTTAATATTGTAATACTGTTTCTGTTATATGAAAGCAATATCAATCCCAGACAAAAGACTTTGATTGCAGCGATTGCGAGTGCCATTTTAATAATTTTGCCAACTATATGGTACTAGTTTATATTGCAATTGTTTTGATTAACTACTGCATTTCTTATTAATAACTGGATTTATAAATTTCAGTTTAATAAAATAAAGAGTTTGAGATATCATATTGGGTTTGGTGATCAATATTTTAATTAGTTTGTGATCACTTTTTTGTATGTTTGAGCTATTGTATCAAAAAGGTATTGATGAGGCCGTTAAGCTGAGGGCCACCACTGTAGCACAATCCGTAGATGTAATGGTGACTTCTGAGAATTTAGCTTTAGCTTACTATCAGGCGAGGTGAAACCATTAATAATTGACGTGACCAATACAAAAAATAATAATATTCAGAGATCAATCTAAAAAATACATACTTTAAGGATCGTTTGAACTAATCACATTTCCTTTACAGAGTTTCACAGGCAATTAAAATAAAGAGGTATGTTAACTTTCCCTTGTTTCTTAAGGGGACATTTCTTTTGTATTGTCTCGTTGAAACTCTGATAACGACTGAAGTTTTAAAGGAAAGGCTTATAAAGTTTAACAGGCGGAAGGGAGTTTGGAAATACGATTTTCTATACATGAAGGCTGTAGATATTCCTTCGATACGTTTTTTACCTTCAATATTAAATAAAAAGTGTGGAGCAAGTGGCAGAATTTGTTTACTTGAGTAATCTGTTTACGAGGGATGGGAAATACGATGGAGATATTGATTGGAGAGTGACTACGGGAAATCGTGTGAATCACAGAACAAAGAAAAATCCTTAGGACGTGTGAATGGTGCAGATTGACCACTCATGAAGGAGTGCACCTTCATGAGTTGTCAATCTGTGGCAAAAAAAGGCACGACTAGCGGTTCACAACAGCGTGTTAGTTCCCACATTAATGGAAGTGAAAGTTGGGTATGGCAGAAAAGGCATGAAAGTAGAGTGAATGCAGTTGAGATACGGTTTTTGCGAAGTATATGTGAGTGTAAATGCTAGTCTTCTCGGCGTTATTTATTGCAATCTCATTAAATATATATTATAGTTATTTCATTAAATAACTATTATTTGACTTTTGATTTAATTGGTAACTAGGTACTGCATGCTATAAATTTATCATTCCGCTCGTCAACAAATTGAGCAAATTTCTATACTCCAAAGAGCTCTCATAAAAGCAAATAGAATTGTCTATAAGTACGTCAGTACATCATTTATCTGTGGTAATAACACAATAATAGTAAAACAAAAAACAGCAAATATTATAAAACAGGTTCTTACTTACAATGTAATATTTTATATTTTTACAAGCTATTATTTAACTAGCTCTTTTGTTTATTATTTAGTATGGGTCGAATCTTGGAAACCAAATTAGAACCACTTCCTGACGTTAGAGATCCGATTCTCACTGGATTCCCCATGCGGTCGACGGGTCCATGCCGTGGTACAGAGAGGAACCCCGTGACGTTGCCTGGTTCTTCCGACCCAGAAGTAGGTTTTCAGTGGCCACCTTGCGACGCGTCAGCGCTCACCTCCACCGTCCGTAGTGTTCCCTACTCTACCTGTTCAGATTTGGCACGATCCTATCAATGCCGTATTTTTTTTATCATTATTATACATACAGTTTATAAATACACTTTTTTAACGTGCGGTTCACTCTTCTTCAACCTAGCGTTAATCCCAGTCGTATCCAAACCTCGGAGTCTGAGGGAATTAGGGGGCCCAAAATAAACATCACCTTTGGGTAACACATTGTAACCTAAAATTCACTAACACCTATCGTCTTCAGTGCGTTCAGTCCGAAGGTTTTATACGTTCATGCCACTTGGTATTTATTTCAGACTATACCAAGAAAGGCGAAAAATAAATTCAAGTGTATTGGAAAATCTGTTTAAATAAATCTTTGTATTTCGCCCATGTAATTGGAATCCGTACGTGTTAATACCAAGGTTCTGTTGTCACGTGAATTGTCTTCCAACAGTTAAAGTAAAGTGTTATTGATAAATTATTTACTATGTCTAGAAGTGGCCTTTTGATCATAATCATCATTTATTTGCAAATACAGCTACAATTAAGTATTAGATAGCTTTAAAGTTCGGACATTCCGTATTCCAACCATAGGGTTTAAATGCCCTTCAATTTAATAAAGTACCTACATACATCATAGAGGTTAACTAAGGAAAAGTAATGTCAAAAGCAAAGTACTATCAAAGAATATAACTTACTTCACATCAGAAAAATCTAATCGAGGTCAGATGGTAGTCATTTTATGAAAAATATTAAATTAGCGTATTGATATTTTGATATTTTCCATGAAATGACTACCATCTGACCTCCACAACTTATTGGCGATAGGGTTAAAAGACACAAAAACCGCGCCAGGACGTGGAGTTGCGGATAACAGCCCGAGAAACCATACCATAGGGTTAAGAGCTGATGAGGCCGTCAAGTTGAGGGCCGCCACTGTAGCACTACCGGTGTATGTGGTGGTGACCCCAGTCCTGAGACTTTACCATCAGGCGAGGTAAAGTCATTTTGACGTGTCCTATATAAAAAAAGAGTATCCGTTCAGTCGTTTTTGCGTCTATAGCGCAAAAACAGATAAAAATTGCAAAAAAAGAATTGTATTCAGAATTGTTCATATAACGTAGGTAACCCAAGTTTTTTTTAAATATCTACAATATCACAACTACTTTCCAATTTTTTATTCGAATAGATTTAAAATAGTTTCATTGCTTTTATCATGTGATAAGCTACGAGTAAAATGCCATTAAAAACATATCTTATTTTTAAACTGTTTTATTTAACTCGACCTGTTTGTTTGGGTCAAATCTAGTAATTGAAATTTCCCCCCTTCAGTTGTGGGATTGGTCTAATATTTGGCAGAAATCTTTAGTTTTGATGAAAATACAATTTAAAACCGTTTATCTCAAAAAAAACTTAATTTTTATAATTTTATTGATACATAACCCGTCTTTTCTATAAATTTTACTTCCTTGTTTTCCTGTGCTGAATTCAATAAAACACGAGCAAGACGGGCGCTTCTTATTTCTTTTGTAACGTCAATCAGTATGTACTTTAATAAGTGAGGCAGTAATATTTGGTGTTTGTAGGATAATAAACGAAATCCAGACAAAGTTTAGGCAGACGTTTCATCTAAATTCTTGCTTTTCACAATATTGCATTTAAGCTTTTCTTTATACCATTTAGGTGGCGGAAAAGCACACGGCCCACCTAATGGTGTTGCACACGTCCAATAGGCCCACCGTGGTCTTTTTTTATACTACTTATGTGGCAGATAAGCACACGGCCCAACTGATAGGAAGAGGTTACAGTGGCCTATTGACATGGTGCAACATCAGGGGTGTCACACTTGCGCTGCCGACCATGGTAGGGTTGAGGATTTTGGAGGGGGTTTGAGGAGGGATTGGAGAGATGGGAGTAGGGGGAGGTTGAACTCAGGCTACCCTACTTACCGCTGGGAACACAACACGATGGTTAATATGGCCGCGATGTTCTGTAGGGCGGAGATACTACCCCAGTCGGACTGCTCAATATGGATGGGAGATGATACCGTCGTGTCCTACCTATGGACGTGTGCAACACCAGAAGCATTACACTCACGCTTAAAAACCTGTTAAAACCTTCTAATACCCTTATTAAAGAACTCCATATTGTAGTCGCTAGGGAAAACTACAGCAAGGAGATTCCTACAGTCTAATCGTGCGCGGAATGAAATTTCTTTCATACCTTACAGTGTGACGGTGGATGCAACGTGTGAGGCTAATTTCCCTGTAAAATAAAATGTGATATTATCCATATACAGGGTTATTTTTAATTAACTGGCATCCTCCCAGGGGTAGGTAGCAGACATCATAAGTAGCAACGTTTATTCTACGACTTTCAATAAAACTGCACACATTACTCAATAATGAGTTTTCAAGTTTTTATTGTAAGAACGCAATAACACTATTAAGTCTATGTTTCATTCATAAAACAAACATTGGTATGTAGCTAGATATAATATGATTCACTTTTTATTTTTTAATGCAGGGTATTTGAATCAACGTATTTACAACAATTGAAGTAATAGTTGATTTATTTTTATATGAAAGTAATATTTAACGAATTATAAAATGTCGTAGAACAAACATTGTTAGTTATTATGTCAGCTATCTACCCCTGCGAGGATGCTAGTTAATTACAAATAACCCTGTATAAAGAGTATCAGAGTACCGTTTACTCAGTTCCAGTATCCTCTTAAGTATTTATTTCACGTCTTCTTCCAACAACTCATGACTGCACACAGTCACGGTAATGCACTTGCCATGTTCTTTTCTGAGCTATAGTTATTATGTGTTTTATAACCATGCGGTTAAAACCAACACTATTATTCCTATCTATACTTAGTCTAAGTAGAATATTGCCTCGGAGAGCACGTTAAGCCATCAATCCTGGTTGCCATGCCATGTGAACACTCTTGGTAGACATTATGGGTATTTAACTATAGAAGGCTAGACTAACTATAGAATTTTAATTCAATGAAATTTTAAAGCAATTAATATGCTAACTATTCCTTATTTTTGATCGGGAAAAACGGGTCCAGGTAGCTAGGAAGGGGTGGAAGAGGACGGGTACAGTGAGCTCTGGCTACTCTACTTACCGGCGGGAACACAACACGATGGTTATTATGGCCGTGGTGTTCTGTAGGGTGGAGGTACTACCCCACTTAACCACGAGCACCTTAGAATCTTTATCTTTTCGGACAAAGTTGCGAACAACAGTCAGTAATCAAATAAATCTCTTTTTTATTCTACAAACAAGGAAAAAATTTAAATCTGTAACGTTTTATTCCTAGCCAAGCATAAAACTAAAGGCACCAACGGTATTACAGCTATTCTTCTATTTTATGAGTGCTATAAATCTACTTTAAAGATGTTTACTATTGTGGTGTTATCTGGTAAGAAAAAGTGCGAGCGATTGAGGGTAAACGGCTGTTTGCTCCTAAAGAGTTCTTCCTTTGCGAGATCGGTTTAGGTGTTTCTTTATTTCAACAAGTATTTTACCACTTTAGTGACATCTATTGTAATAATAGGCTGGATGGATTTGTCGGATTGGACAGAATGGATATAATGGAATACTGTAATAGTTGATGCCCGTGAGTCTTCCCGTTTGGAGGTTGATTATAATAAACTTAGTCTCCGGTTCTATTTAACCAATTGTAGGCAAATAAACGGTAGATTTTGAGTCTGACCGAGACCTAATAAAAAAATATACAAAATTCCATTCAGTAGTGTTCGCTTGCCAAAAAAACTGGTAAAAAGACAAGAATTGGAAAAAAATGTGTTTAGAATCGTCAATATAACATAACCCAAGTACTTACCCAAGTATTATTTGTTTATAAACAAAAGTTTATGCATGGGGTCATTCTAAAGCTAAGTATGAAAGTACTATGTCACATTATACAAGTGAGCACCATGAGCATACAAGTAAGCTTTGCCAGAAAACCGCCTTTTGTTCACAAAATTCCTGGGCATAAAGGTTAATCTCAAAGGCAATGGGGTTTGGAAGCTTAAGAGAAAGATATGGCTAAAGTACCTGCATTACACAACATATAAATTCAATGGGATTTGAGTTTGTTTGCAAAATGCTAACAATGCCCATGGCTTACTGCGTAGAAAATAGAGATAAGGTGTGAAAATGTGAAGCACGCATAAGAGACAGTCGGACAAAAAAAATCTAGCTTATATGTGATGTAAATCTTTCAGTCGGAAATCTAAAAAAAAATTGGACACATGTTGGCTAAACTAAACATGAGGTGGAAAAAAGAGGAGGAGGAGGGAGAAAAAGAAGGAATAGAAGAAGGAGTAGAGAAAGAGGCAGGAGCGGAGATTTTTTTTTTTTTTTTTAAACTACTTAGGTGGCAGACAAGCACACGGCCCACCTGATGGGAAGCGGTCACCGTGGCCTATGAACGTGTGCAATACTAAGGGTGTCACACACGCGCTGCCTACCCTGAAGGGAATGGGGGAGGGCTGGGAAGGAGTGGGGAGGCTAGGAAGGGATGGGAGGAGGAGGGGTAAATTGAGCTCTGGCTACCCTACTTACCGGCGGGAACACTCGATGGTTATTATGGCCGCGGTGTTCTGTAGGGCGGAGGTACTACCCCAGTCGGACAGCTCATTTCGGACGGGAGATACCGTCGTGTCCTACCTCCTAGAAAACTGTAACTATAATGTAACTGTAAGATGTAACTGCTTGCACTTTGGAACCCGGGGGTCAATATCATAGGATAGTTCGTAGATGATAGTTAGATCGTAAGATAGATAGGATAGAGGAGAATAGTATAGGAGGATAAAAGAAAGCTTAGTAGAGACGAATTAATCTTAATTTAACAAACAAAAATGATAATATTACTAAAAATATAATTAACCATAACATCATTTAGAGAATATTACATAGACCAAAATCTTTACTTTAGTCACAATTTGATATTATTATGTGTACTACAAAATTATTCCTAAGTAATATTAAGTGAAGTTGAAATTTCACTCACAATAAAATTAAAAACTTAATTTCTATAAACGTATCCAGTACCTACGTAGATTTTTTTCTTTAATTACTGAAGTCATAAGAAGCGACTTGAACTAATGCCATAACATTCATGACACAGAACGAAGTCAAACTTAAAGCGACTTTATAATTAAACGATAACAGGTGCCATATGTTGAACCGAAGAGGCCGATGGTTCATTATATCCAGGAACAGCTGCAATTCAGATCGAATGACCTCATCTAAACAAAAGCAAAATAATTTGTCATCAATCATCGCGAACCAAGCGGTTCGATCTTCTTTTTATTCATTATTGAGTCAATCGTTTTCTTTTTGCTAAATTTTAATCTAAAACTAATGGACTATATTTAACAGCTGATGCTTCAACGAAAAAATATTCAGATATATATAGTTTTAGAATGTTAAAGCATAAATTATACTTACTCATACAATTAATCAATTTTTCACAAATATGAGCTTTAATTGCGATTACATCTTCGTTAATTAGGTCCCAGATTATCATGCCACACAACAAACTTACGAAACTTGGTAACAGAGAAAATGTTAATGTTAAGACCAAAATTAAATCGAGGCCCTGAAAAAAACGTTAAAGATATAAATTTATACAACATGCAAAGTTATAAATATAATGCCAAAAGTTCATCATATTCTAAGTCAAGTAGTTACGCAAATTTTATTTGGATGTTAATACTCATCATCATTCTCTGAACCTTTTTCCCAATTCAGTTGGGGTCGGCTTTCCAGTCCAATTGTGATGCGGCTGAACTTCGATATTTTCCGTGGAGCGACTGCCATTGGTCATAACCAATGTTATGACCAATGGCGATATCGAAGTTCCAAGTTAGACTTTTGTGGGCTCCAACTACCCGTAACGACTGCCATAGATGTTTGTATGGCAACCGGGACCGACGGCTTAACGTGCTCTCCGAGGCACTAATAAACCTGCGATAAATACACACATAACTTCGAAAAGCATCGAAAAGTCATTGGTGTGTGCCATGGTGAACCTGGGATCGAACCCGAGACCTCGTCTCAGCAGTCCATTACCCAAACCACTAGGGTACCGCGGGATATTAATACACATCCTTTCAAAATGACGCAGCATATCAAATAACTTTTCACTCATGCCATCTGCTTGTTGAAGTAGCACACGATACTTTAGCCCACTATATAGATCATCTAGTTATTTCATTGATGCAAAAACAATGTTATTTCATCAAAGTTATTATTATAATAACCCTTCTTGGCAGTCGGGTAAAAAATAATCTATAACTCACAGAAATCTTAAAAACGGAAGCTGCTACAAAATACTCAAATATTGCTCTTGGTACGGAAATTATCATATGGGAAAATATCTGTAAGAATAAATTATACTCGACTCAATTATGCAATAAAACAATAAAAATATAGATTGATAATTAAAATAAGAACTATAATACCATGAACTTTAATGGTAATCCCACATCATTCATCACATCAACCAAGACTTCATACATTTCAATATATTGCCTTGCTGAATATATTTGAGACTGAATATTGTAAAATCCTTTAATCTCTATTGTCTTCCGTACTATAGACAATCGGAAATATATTGCCAAAGAAATGATTACAATGCTAAACAGTCCGACATCTCTCATTATACATAAAGTATTAAAAAAATGAAAATCTAAGTATTGTAGGGACGTACAATCGTTATCAAAACAAAATAAGCCATAATTAGCAATTCGAAGACAAATATTAATAAAAAAAGAACTGTACAAAATCCTCACAAACTTTCGATGTATATCTGTTGCACATTGCAAAGTATCTATAATCGCTATAGGTTTGTAGAATTGTAACATGAACTCATCATTTGTATACCAAGATATTATGAAACATATCAAGTATTCTACAAAATAACAAAAATGAAAATATGTTCTACGTATTTCAACTGTTGCGCTTAAATATATTATGAGTGCCGCTAGGCATATTCTATAAACTTGAGATAGAAATCGAAGTTTTGATGAATGTATATTGATGTGGTAACCAAAAATAAATCGGATCAACAGGAATAATTTTAAATCACACACTTGCAGCATATTTTTTAATTGTAAGGCTTTAAATTTATTGAAGGTATTTAGCTAAACGGTATTTTTTTAATTGTAAGGCTTTAAATTTATTGAAGGTATTTAGCTAAACGGAGCTCCCTGAAGCTCTCAGAGCAACTAAATTAGTAGGAGGTTATAAAAATATAAATTTGATTGGCGTTCTTCGAAGGTAACCTTTAAAATCCTGATTAGGACAAATTGAGCGAAGACACAATAATAATATACCCAATTTATTGATGATTTATAAAAGTTTGGACAACTAATCTAATTTAATGTGATCAGATGGAAAGCCTTTGTAAAAGAATAATTTAGGAGAGAAGCTAATAAAATACTAAAATCTGAAATGGAAATCATAACGCTTGACAACAGACTGAATAGTTTTAAGAAAACAATTCCCTCAACTGTCAAATTAAGTACAGTCAACGACCGATTGTAAATATTTACGCACATGTTTACATCAGCATACATGGACCAATAATTGACTTAGAATTCGTTTTATAATCCCCAGAGAACATAATTAATATATTTCATGTTTTGTTTATTATTTTATTAAAGGTAAGAGATAAGGTGTTCAATAAATTGAAATTTGTAAAGCTACCTTTGTCCTCAACTACACAAAGATAGGTAGGATATAACAAAAGCCGAAGTGAAGTTGTAAGAAAATACTCCAAGGAAGAAAATGTATGTGAAATATCAACTACATTGCCTAATGACTTCGGATACATTTGCCCGTCGCAATACTAATTTATCAAATGAGATAGAGTACTCGTATCCTACGAACACTACAAGTTATTTATTTTCGTTTCGCACTTAAATCCAGCACTAAATGTGAACACTAAAATAAATTAGTAATCTTTGAATGATTTGATATTCTGTCAAATCGCGGAAAATAACAAATCGGGACTTTGAAAGGTATCCACTTCTGTCACTACCTTCTAATTCACTTTTATTATTTATTACATCATCAAATAAATTTTATTGTAGTTAAGTAATTAGATTGTTCTATTAGAATATAAAATATTTATTGATGAATGAAGTTCTTGATGAGGTATTACAAAATTTCAATGACGTGTGTCGAGATTATCGAAAGTTGATCATGGAGGCAGAGGTTTTTTTTTTCGAGAATAAGCTCCAGTGGGTAAGCAAAATTTGGATTATATTTCACGCGATAGAAACCTTGGCAGCGGCAAGTAAAATAATATAGAGATGACAGAAAGGAGGAAATGATCATGCCTATCAGGTTTCATTTAAATCATTAAATTGAACTCACTTAAAGCGATTTATTAAATTATAATAACCCTTTACAAATATAATTACTGCTGGTTATCGATACAGTAGGTTATCACATGGAAGAGTAAATAGTAGTACTGACCCTCATAAGTGTACTCTTATCGCCAGTGATGGATTGACCGCTATAAAGATTTATTTATTTATTTATTTATACATACTTACAACTATCCTTACAGGCATTACATCATATTATCATATCCATACAGGAATATTATAATACAAGGAGTATACTCGTACATCACTTCACTCAGTGTAGGAAGAGTGATAATTGTAACCATATTTTCCTTTCAATTATCAAGTTGATACTTGAAAGGAAAATATTATCCTTACACACACAAAAATAATAATGATGTCAAATTGAGTAAAAGTTAAAAGAAATATGTAGAAAAGTATAATTATAATATAAGAAACAACACCAGTTAACTATCATAAAGCCTAGTTTCACTTATAAAGCAAACACTGCACTCTTTATCTCTGCAATTGTTACTTATATTTACAAATATTAACCTTTAGCTGCCGACATGATTTTATTACAGTACAGGTACTGAAGTAGGGCCTGGTAGGACACTGATAAAATGTAAGGAGTTTTTTTTATCAACTACTTATATTATCACATCTAGGAATAAAGAGTGCTAAAATAAATGTTATAACGCTTAATACCTATATTTTAATCTTTGGTTTCATTTCTAGAGTTACGTACCCTTAAAAAACAAAACAGATCCCTTATAAGATTACACCTGTGCGCTAGGAAAATCAGTCCACCCCTTGCCTACTCTCCAGTGTGCTCGAAGGGGTTAAACTAGCATTTCAATTTATAGGTACTGTTGTGGTCTCACAGGCCGTATGTTGGTACTTGAAGGTTGATAAAAGAGTAATTAGATGACTAGAGAACTTTTTAATATCAGTATAAATGCCATTTGCCTGCTGTACTGCTCATTATACTCATTCAAATTATACTTGGATTGGAAGTAAATAAATAAATAAATAAAGAAATCGTATCGGAAATAAAATGACAATATTATTCCAAATAGTTTTGTGGTATCATTTAGTCGCAAGTGTTTGTGAAGCTGCACGAATTTTGGCAGTATTTCCAGCTCCATCTATAAGCCATCAAGTAGTGTTCCGACCATTGACTCAAGAGTTAGCTAAGAGGGGACATGAGGTTGTCATTATTACACCAGATCCAGTTTTTCAGAAACAAAAAGCGCCTTCCAATTTGACCGAGATTGACGTTCACGATATATCATACAAAATAGGGAGAAAAATATTCATGACAACATCCAAAGGGAACACAGAAGACCTTAGAGAGCAAATAGAGACTATATTATATGGTTTCATTCTAATATTTGATGCCCAGTTAAAAGATAAACAAGTAAGAAAAATACTGGAAGACAAAAGTCAAAACTTTGATTTAATTCTAACAGAAGCATGTGTGAGACCTGCTCTTGTATTTTCTCACATCTATAAAGCGCCAGTGATTCAAGTAAGCTCACTTGGTGCAGCTTTTGACAACTACGTAACTATCGGAGCTCCTGTGCATCCACTTCTATATCCAGCTGTGAGTCGTCAAAGACTTTACAACTTAACCATCTGGGAGAAAATCACCGAATTATACAATTATTACAAGTTGGAGAGGATGGAGGAAAATTATAAATTTTTAGAACACGAAATGCTCAAAAAACATTTCGGAAATGATGTCCCATCAATAGATCAATTGAATAAGAATGTGAATATGTTATTTCTGAATGTACATCCCATATTTGATGGTAATCGACCCGTCCCACCGACGGTCGTATTTATGGGTGGAGTACATAAAAAACCTGAAGAGGAATTGCCTTTGGTAAGTACTAGTTTAAATTCTATAAATATCACAATCAATTTAGTCCTTATAATAGAGTGTTAGAGTGACCAGGATCATATTATGCAGATAATATCACATCTTGACTATCACTCAAAGGAATATCGTACCATCTATAATAGTGGTCCACCCTGCTCGTAAAGCTAAGTAGGCGACCTAACTACCTATATTGATTTAAAATACCACTGCTGGTACTTTTACCTACAGGTTAGTTTAGACAACCGTGCTGGATTTGCCGCCATCGACGTACACCAAACTATTGGTACGTTATAGACAGGAACGCTCCAAACGTTCAAATAAGCATCTTATACAAATTTTTCAAAAATGTAATTCTTGTGAAAGCATTTTCTTGTCATGGATATTTTGAGATAATACCTTGATATCTGCCCTCAGTCGATAAGATAAACCTAAACCTCTATAAAATAACAGGTATGTTGTCAATTACGCATCGTTATATTTATGTAGGTATGTCTTCTGCTTTCAGGATCTTAAATCGTATTTGGATTCTTCGAAAAATGGTGTAATTTACTTAAGCTTCGGTACAAACGTAGATCCCTCTCTATTACCACCAGAAAAAATACAAATTTTAGTTCATGCCTTCTCAAAACTACCTTACGATGTATTGTGGAAATGGAATAAAGATGAGCTACCTGGACGCACGAGTAATATTAGAATATCTAAGTGGTTACCACAATCTGATTTACTGAGTAAATTTATATTTTATATTTTTATTTTTCATACACGTCTAATCAATTATTAACTATTTCTTTCATTTTACAGAACATCCGAAAATTAAATTATTTATAACGCAAGGAGGTCTTCAGTCAACAGATGAAGCTATAACAGCGGGTGTGCCATTAATTGGAATACCCATGTTAGGAGACCAATGGTATAATGTAGAAAAGTATGTATATCACCAAATCGGGATAAGACTTGATATGGAAATCCTCAGTGTGGAGAAGTTGATAAAAGCTATCTATACTATCATAGAGGATGACAGGTTAGTTTAATTGAATTCTTGATCCTCCAAATTCTTCATCCTAATCCTAATATTTTCCTAACTCAGTTGGGGTCGGCTTTTCAGTCTAACTACGAAGCTGCGTACTTTGATATTTTACATGAAGTGACTGCCATCTGACCGCTAAACAGTCCATTAGCGATCGAAATTCTGTAGTTAGAACAGCTGTCGAGTTTTTAGGACTCTAACTACCCATAACGACTGCCATAGATATTCATTTGGAAACCGAGAGCAACGGCTTAAAATGTTCTCCGAGGCTCGGATTAATTTTGATCATCTACCCTCTGTAAAAATAATTATGTTTAAAACTTTTATTATATTTTGCAGTTATCGGCAGAAAGTTATTCAACTACGTAAGTATATGAACGATGAGCCAATGCGTCCTCTTGACCGCGCCGTGTGGTGGACAGAGTACGTGCTTCGACATGGAGGAGCTGGACATTTACGAGCACCTGCAGCTTTCAACATGTCTTGGGCAGAGTACTTAGAATTTGAATTAATTTTCATACTATTATTAGTACTTTTTACAGTGCTCGCTGTTTTCATTTTAGTTCTTAGATTAGTCTATAAATTCGTGTTAAGAAACTATATTAGTCTTAAAATTAAACATGCTTAATACGTATTTATACGAGTTTTTATTTGAATATTTTCTTATCATTTTATAGTTATAGATTGTCCTATTTGAATTTTATATTACTTATTCATTTATCAATGAAATAATGATAACCGCAACTACATGGGATTGGCTTTTTTTGAGATAAACGCGCACATACGCACAGACAAACAGATAAAAATTCTATCTGTCCAGTTTATCTCATAAAATGATCCATGTACAGACACAGATCAATTACAGATTTCTCATTTGTATAGATAGATATAAGATTATAATATACTCGTAGTATACACTATTAATAATTACTGCGATTGTAGCTTTTATCTATTATTACAGTAATGGTCAAGCATTAACCTTTAACTGCCGACATGATTTTATTGCAATACGGTATTGAAGTAGGGCCTGGTAGGCCGTAATGAAAATATTGAGTTTAATAAGGATTTTTTCTATTACTTAGTTATTAGCAATTACATTTAGGAATGAATAGTGAATACCTGATCTTTTCAACGCTCTGCGGGCGAATAGATATTAATCTTTGGTTTCATTTCTAGGATTCCCTACCCTAAAAAGAAAAAAAAAACAGATCCTTTTAACTGTTTTTCGACATCCAAATGGATACTCCCGATCCCTCGTCGGTGATCGGGGGTAGTTATGTTGGACCAACTGAAAGCGCACACCGTCTCGGGCTATCATCATGTCCCTCAGGCCATTTAGAATTTTAAAATGGTCCCATCGTACTACGGTTACATCGTACATCGTTTTGAATGAAAATAATGAAGGTAAGTCGTTAGCAGGAATAAAATAATAATGTTTACTATGTAAAATGTAGGTCATGGTACGGATATTAGCAAGATTGTTTTAAGCTTGAAACAAAACTCTCCTGCAATAAGATTACTTCTTAAAAGGTTGTGGTAGGACCCCAGTGCAGCAACATGAGGAGGGAGAGGAGGCATCGTGCCGCCGCACCAGTTTGGCCTCACAGGCCTTGTGTCGGTACTTTAAGGTTGATAAAACGGTATAATTAGATGACTAGAGAACTCTTTGACATCAGTATAAATGCTATTTGCCTGCTATTCTAAAACTCATTTCAATTCTACTTAGATCGGTAGTAAAATGACAGTATTATTCCATATAGTTTTGTGTCATCATTTAGTCGTTAGTATTTGTGCAGCTGCACGAATTTTGGCTGCGTTTCCAGTTCCATCTATAAGCCACCAAGTAGTGTTCCGACCATTGACTCAAGAATTAGCTAAGAGGGGACATGAGGTTGTCATTATTACACCAGACCCAGTTTTTCAGAAACAAAAAGTTCCTTTCAATTTGACCGAGATTGATGTTCACGATATATCATACAAGATTTGGAGAGAAACATTCATGACAACATCCAAAGGAAACACCGAAAATCTAGGAAAGCAAATGGAGGTTATATTAGATGGTCTCCTTTTGGCATTTGATGCCCAGTTAAAAGATAAACAAGTAAAAAAAATGCTGCAAGACAAAAATCAAAACTTTGATTTAATTCTAACAGAAGCATGTGTGAGATCTGCTCTAGTATTTTCTTATATCTATAAAGCGCCAGTAATTCAAGTTAGCTCCTTCGGTGCATCTTTTGACAATTACGCAACCATCGGAGCTCCTGTGCATCCTCTTCTATATCCAGCTGTGACTCGCCAAAGACTTTACAATCTAACTATTTGGGAGAAAATAAACGAGGTATATAATCACTATAAGCTGGAGAACATTTACGAAAACAATAAAGTATTAGAACACAAAATGCTCAAAAAGCATTTTGGAAATGATGTCCCATCAATAGATCAATTGAATAAGAATGTGAATATGTTATTTCTGAATGTACATCCCGTATTTGATGGCAATCGACCCGTCCCACCGACGGTCGTATTTATGGGCGGACTTCATAAGAAGCCTGAACAGGAACTGCCTTTGGTAAGTACTAGTTTAAATGATTAAATGTCACATTCAATTAGTTTGTATAATAGAGGATCCTTATACCACACCGTATTCACGACTCAAAGGAATATCGCACCGTATATAATGGTAGCCCACTCATCTCGTACAGCAACGCACCAATGCAGATTGATTAACCACCTATATTGAATTTAAATGAACTGCTGGTGGTTCCGCTAACCAGTTAATCGTTTGGAGTACATCTTACGTACGGCAACACGCCACCGGTTCATGGTGGATATCCCACTCATACGCACAAAACGTTTTGGCAGTACGTTCATCGTGCGTACTGCTAAAGAGTGGAATGCCCTGCCTGAGTCTGTGTTTCCGGAAAGCTACAACCTGGGAGTCTTCAAGTCTAGAGTGAATAGGTTTCTTCTAGGCAAGCGTGCTCCACCGTCGACCACATCATCATTTACCAACAGGTGAGATCGTGGTCAAACGCGAGCCTATTACCAATAAAAAAAAAAAAAAAAATCAAGTGGGCTTCTTATACAAGAGATATTATAAAAACGTAATTCTTGTAAAAAGTATTTTCATGTATTGGATGTTTTGGAATAATACCAGAAACTTTGCCCTCAGCCGATAATATTATTAATTATATTACTTCGTTAAGTGTATGTTTTCTGCTTTCAGGATCTTAAATCGTATTTAGATTCTTCGAAAAATGGTGTAATTTACTTAAGTTTCGGTACAAACGTAGATCCTTCTCTATTACCACCAGAAAAAATACAAATTTTAGTTCATGCCTTCTCAAAACTACCTTACGATGTGTTGTGGAAATGGAATAAAGATGAGCTACCTGGACGTACCAGCAATATTAAGATATCTAAATGGTTACCGCAATCTGATTTACTGAGTAAATTTATATTTTATATTTTTATTTTTCATACACGTCTAACCAATTATTAACTGTTTCTTTCATTTTACAGAACATCCGAAAATTAAATTATTTATAACGCAAGGAGGTCTTCAGTCAACAGATGAAGCTATAACAGCGGGTGTACCATTAATTGGAATACCCATGTTAGGAGACCAATGGTATAATGTAGAAAAGTATGTATATCACAAAATTGGGATAAGACTTGATATGGAAATCCTCAGTGTGGAGAAGTTGATAAAAGCTATCTATACTATCATAGAAGATGGCAGGTTAGAAAAATTGAATTCTTATGTGTTCCTCATGCAATCCTCGTGCGCGTTCTTCGATATTTTCTGATAAAAGATAGCCATCTGACCATCTACTGCCCATTGGCGATCAAAGTTCCGTAGTTTAGAACAATTTTATTGAACTTTTTGGGCTCCAAATACTCATAACGAGTATAATGTTTATTTGGAAACCGGGACCTAAGAATTAATGGATATGATAAAGAATAATAAATCTGTTTAAAGCAAAATTTAGATCATTACCCCTCTCAACTAATTTTATGTATTTAAAACTATTATAATTATATGTTTTTCAGTTACCGGCGGAACGTTATTCAACTACGAAAGTATATGAACGATGAGCCAATGCGTCCTCTTGACCGCGCCGTGTGGTGGACAGAGTACGTGCTTAGACATGGAGGCGCTGGACATTTACGTGCACCTGCAGCTTTCAACATGTCTTGGGCAGAGTACTTAGAATTTGAATTAGTTTTCATACTATTATTAGTACTTTTTACAGTGCTCGCTTTATTCATTTTAATTTTTAGATTTATCTATAAATTCGTGTTAAGAAACTATATTAGTCTTAAAATTAAACATGCTTAATATTATTTTCGATTTTTATTTGTATACTCCCTAATCTATAGCTATACATTGTCTTGACCGACTAAGTTTCTGATTAATTACATTTCAATTTAGAGCGAATACTATTAGGACAACAGATTTAAACATTTAGCAGCAAATTGCTTTTATGACGTTGTAATCTTTCACTAAGATGGTTTCGTTGATGATTTCACTCCTAAGGAGGTAATAAGAACGAACGAACTGTTTCTGGTTAGAAATATTAATGTACAGCATTAATTTTAACATTGAAGCCATCAAAACTACGAAAGTGTGTCTTTGTGTGGCACTAAATAGTTTCAAAGATGATTTCAACTGTTATCCTTGCTACGCCACACCTGCGCAGTAATCTTGTTTTTCTTTCCGTTAGGAAATCGGTACTTCCTTAATATTTACTGTCAAACAGGATGTTGGATACGGAAAACAGGAAAACATGTTTCCTCACTCAACGCGGAAATTAAAAACAGACATTTGCAATATTATCTTCCAAATAATTTATGATTTTATGTTTTTATGTATATACGAAGCAAAAGTAGTATGAAATAAACATCTTGATACTATCTATCCGTTCTTTCTTAAAAAGAAATGAGTCAGGAAGTTCATCCACTTCAAATTGTTCAGTTATAACCGAAAGATAATAATTATTACGATGATATTTTCATAGTTAAAATCATCGTGGTGGTAAGATGTATTAAATGAGATAACTTTGAAATCTGTTGGTGGGTTGGGACGATTTTTTGCATACTATTAGCCTATTTTGAATTGCTTCCATAGTTATAATAGTAATAAGCATCAATTACATGATCTGAAGTATGTCATTTGACGCATCAAATGCATATGTAATGTAAGTATCATCACAGATAAAGAGTAGTTACGAGTATAACTATAAAAATATCCACATGAATTTATTCATGTTGTAATAAAACTAGTATACATGCTATAACATGCAGCAATTATTGCATGTATACTATTTTTATTACAACATAACTATACTAAATACCTATGAATATGTACTAATTGCAAGAGATATAAAGATATCTATTTGCCGTGGTCTTCTGAATAGCCATGATTATAATTTATGCATATTATTTATTAAGGATAGACGATTCATAGATTGTGTTAGAATGATGGACATGGACAAATAACTCAAGTGACTGAATTTATGACCCTATCTTCACTTTGCTAATTGGCATTGGTATTACTATCCCCTGCGAACTATACTGGCGTAGTATTTAGTGTTAGTTAATTGCCGAGGCGTATCACTTTCCCCGCCTGCATCATCTGTCTAATAAGTAGTCAGCCCAAACTATTAAAACGGCCCTTTTCCTTAACCGACTTTATGTTTAATCCTATGACCTATCTAATGATAAGCATGACTTTAAGCAAAATTATGTATAATTTATTAATAAACTTACTTATACTTTAACATAATGTTATTATAACCAATTTCTTTATCAATTCTGGGTTCTTCGTAACTAAGGAAATTGTGTGAATGCATATATAAGAGTACATTATATAAATAATTGTATAAGACACATTCATAGCTTCCAAATCCTACGCTAATAAATTTGAGAATATATCTTTGCATGTTTGTTACATAATCACGCTTTAATAATTATTGAACGTATCTAGCTAACATTTGGAATACGGATAGATTATATTCTGGAATAACACAAGACATGAGCTTGCCATTAAAAAAGATTTTGTACATAGGGAACCGGGGACAGTAACAAAATTTCATGCAGGCGAACCGTGGAAAACAGTTTGTTAAAAATATAATGTTTAAGTACCTGGTCGCACCAATGTTAGTAAGAATAACAGAGCCTATTTAAAAAATGGAAAGTTTTATTGAGGATTTATAGAAATCTATTGCATACCTTAATGTACTTTTGAATGTCGCCGTGGTTAGTTTACAGGGTTGGCTTGATAGAGGTGCATGTTGCTCGCCCTCCCATCTCTTATAATAATTATAAGCAGCAATTGCACATCACACAGACATGACACTTAACTGCCCGTGTTATCACAAACGAAAGATAAGGTAACTAACTTATATTTAATGACGTATTTCACTATTATAAATAGGGAAGTAACTACTTGTTGTATTCATTCCGTATTAAAATTAGATTTATTACACAATGATAGTATTTTTCCATATAGCTTTGTGTCTTTTAGTTATAAGTTCTAGTGAAGCTGCACGAATTCTAGCTGTGTTTCCAGTTCCATCTATAAGCCACCAAGTAGTGTTTCGACCATTGACTCAAGAATTAGCCAAGAGAGGACATGAAGTTGTTATTGTTACACCAGATCCAGTTTTCCAGAAAAAACAAGCACCTGCTAATCTGACAGAGATTGACGTACATGATACATCGTATAACATAATAAACGATACCTTTAAGACAGTACCCAGAGGAAATAAAGAAGATATACGAGTGCAAATAGAAAAAACATTATACTTTATGATTATATTACTCGATGCTCAGCTAAAAGATATACAAGTACAAAACATAATCCAGGATAAAGGTCAAAAATTTGACTTGGTTTTAACAGAAGCATGTGTGAGACCTGCCCTAGTATTTTCTTATATCTTTAAAGCACCTGTTATTCAAGTTAGTTCGTTAGGTGCATTTTTTGATAATTACGCAAACATCGGTGCTCCTGTACATCCTATTCTATATCCAGCTGTAACTCGCCAAAGACTTTACAACTTAACCATCTGGGAGAAAATCACTGAGTTATACAATCAGTTTAAATTGGAGAAGATGGTGGAAGACAATAAAGTATTAGAACATGAAATGCTGAAAAAGCATTTTGGCAATAATGTGCCTTCTATGGATGAACTTAATAATAATGTAGAAATGTTGTTTTTGAATGTACACCCTATATTTGAAGGCATTCGACCTGTACCACCATCTGTTATATTCATGGGTGGTTTACACCAAAAACCTGAAAAGGATCTGCCGTTGGTAAGTTTCAATAAAATAATTATATTATTTACAATATAAAATAAGTATTTAAGTTTTTAATAGCCAAAATAATTTGTAATTTTTGCAAAGATCCTAACAATAACTTCAATGAGTTTAAACATCTGCTTCAAATTGCAATAATCTGTGTTAGTGAAATGTCCGATTTATCTGAATATAAATAAAGACGTATTGACAATAATTTATCTAATTTAAACTCTTTGTTCCAAATCCTACAGTTTATTTGCCCTTGATTATTATCGGTACAATTAATCAAATCACTGATGCGATGGCTTACTTCAAAATTTCTTATCACTTAGGGACGTCTACCGTATTTACTAATTACATAATGTAATCACTTTTAATTGATTTGATTACCAGTATGTCTGACTGTGTCTATCCTACCAAAGTATTCATTAAAATATTTATCAGTAATTTTGGGCTGATTTGATAAGTCCATTGCAGTTCGCAGTTTTGGTTCTGTCGAATAACATTCTTTCCAATTTATTTTGGACAAAAATTCCATACCTACATAGCTCTCTTGTGATTTACAATTTATGGACAGGAAAAACGCACTATTACTGCTAAAAACTTGCTTGTTTATCTACCACAACCTGTGGGTAAATGTATGTATGACGCATGATATTTTTCAAGATTTCTCAAACAACCTTCATCCCTCAATCCCATTTTATGCGGCATCCTTAACGAGTAAGTTCAACTCGTACTTAACTATTTATGTAAAATTTTGAATGTATGTTTCTACTTTCAGGACCTCAAATCATATTTGGATTCCTCCAAGAATGGTGTTATTTACATAAGTTTTGGTACAAACGTAGATCCTTCTATGTTACCACCAGAAAAAATACAAACAATAATACACGCCTTTTCGAGACTACCTTACGATGTGTTGTGGAAATGGAATCAAGATGAGCTACCTGGACGCACCAGCAATATCAGAATATCTAAGTGGTTGCCACAATCTGATTTACTGAGTATTTTTTAATACATTAATCTGATTAATATTAAGCTCATCCAAGTATTAATTGTTTCTTTTGCCTTTCAGGACATAAAAATATTAAGTTATTTATAACACAAGCAGGTCTTCAATCTACGGACGAAGCTATAACAGCGGGTGTGCCACTTATTGGAATACCTATGTTAGCAGATCAATGGTTCAATGCAGAAAAATATGAATATCATAAGATAGGAATCAGACTCGATATGGAAGTTCTTAGTGTAGAGAAGTTGATAAAAGCAATAAATACTATTATAGAAAATGAGAGGTGGGTATACTTAAATTATTTTTCTTTAGTAGTCAAGATAGACTATTGAAATTATACTGTCTAAATTATGTCTAAAGAAATATTTCATAGTTTTAAGAATTCTGAACTATACCTATTTTGTTACATAAATTAGAAGCAAGTAGATCATGAGGATTTAGCAGAAATTTTTTTTCTTATTGTTGTCTAAGCCCTTCATACTTGTAATACTTGATTTGTTTTGGATTTGTTTTTTTAGATGAATGTTATTTACAGTTATCGTCGTAATATTGTTCAACTACGTGAATACATGCAAGATCAGCCTATGCATCCACTTGATCGCGCCGTGTGGTGGACGGAATACGTGATAAGACATGGAGGAGCTGCACATTTGCGCGCACCTGCAGCTAACATTTCCTGGGCAGAGTATTTAGAACTTGAAGTGGTCTGTGTACTGTTAATAACACTTATTACGATAAGTTCTGTAACAATGACTATTTTGCGCTCTGTCTATAATTTTGCAATAAGAAATTATGTCACTTCAAAAATTAAAAATGCTTGACATATTTTTGTAATGTTTCATTGGAAACATTTTTGATTTTGATTGGAAATATTGATCAATAAAAAATTTTTTTTGGAATTTAGTATAATGTTATTATTTTAACTACTCTATTGGCATATATTTTATACTTACAATTACTTAACAGTTACTTGGGTGACCAACCATTGCATATAGATGAATAAAACCTCTAAGATCTATATGAAGATTATAAAGCTGAAGAGTTTATTTGTTTATTTGGTTCAACACGCTAATCTCAGGAACTATTAGTTTGAATTGCATTGAATAGTCCATTTATCGAAAAAGGTTATAGTCCATTCATCCTACCCAGAGCATACCCATAGCCACAATTACTACTATTTACTACGATTATCTTTGACATTCACTAATAATTGATTAGATAACGCAACCAGTATTTACAGTCGTACTTCACGTTTATATATAAAGTAGAGACTACGTATCGTATTCATTTGGTGTTAGAACTAGGTTATTAGCAGAATGACAGTATTTTTCCATATAGCTTCGTGGTATCTGTTATTTATAAGTTTTAGTGAAGCAGCACGAATTCTAGCTGTGTTTCCAATTCCATCTATAAGTCACCAAGTAGTGTTTCGACCATTGACTCAAGAGTTAGCTAAAAGAGGACATGAGGTTGTTATTATGACTCCGAATCCAGTTTTCCAGAAAAATGAAGCACCTGCTAATTTGACAGAGATTGATGTACATGATATATCATATCAAATAGTAAAAGAAGATTTTATAATAATATCTAGAGGAAATAAAGAAGATCTACAAATGCAAATGAAAGCATCTTTTAATCTCTTCATTAAGATATTTGACGCTCAACTAAAAAATATAGAAGTAAGAAAAATTATACAAGATAAAAATCAAAAATTTGATGTAATTTTAACAGAAGCATGTATGAGACCTGCTTTAGTATTTTCGTATGTTTTTAAAGCACCTGTTATTCAGGTTAGCTCTTTAGGTGCAATTTTCGATAATTATGCAACCATTGGTGCTCCTCTACATCCAATATTATATCCATCAGCAACTCGCCAAAGAATTAACAACTTAACCATCTGGGAGAAAATCACCGAATTATACAATCAATACAAGTTGGAGAGAATGTATGAAGATAGTAAAGTTTTAGAACACGAGATGCTCATAAAACATTTTGGAAATAGTGTTCCATCAATAGATGAATTAAATAACAATGTAAATATGTTGTTTCTGAACGTACATCCAATATTTGAAGGCATTCGACCTGTGCCACCAACTGTCGTATTCATGGGTGGCTTACATCAAAAATCTGAAAATGAACTGCCATCGGTAAGTACCACGGAATATGGTAAGTACTTTCATATTATTATTCCATATTAATTGTCATAACAATATCCTAGATGAATCGATTTTGTTTTCATTTAACATACCTACTACACCAAATCTAACGATGTAAAGGTGCGTGATATTCTTGGAATGATTCTATAAGTATAAGACGTTTCCTTAATAAGTGTTTTTAACCGACTTCAAAAAAGAAGGAGGTTCTCAATTCGACTTTATTTTTTGTTTTTTCACCTTAGAACTTTCGACTGAATGAATCAAATTTGATGATTCTTTTTGTAATTTTAAACACTCTGTAAACTGCTTCCAGGACCTCAAGTCATATTTAGATTCCTCAAAACAAGGTGTTATTTACATTAGTTTTGGTACAAACGTGGATCCATCATTGTTACCGCCTGAAATTATACAAACGATAGTACAAGCCTTTTCGAAGCTACCTTACGATGTTTTGTGGAAATGGAATGAAGATGAGCTACCTGGACGCACCAGCAATATTAGGATATCGAAGTGGTTGCCACAATCAGATTTACTCAGTAATTCTTTTTTTAAATATTTATTACATAACGGTTAAAATAATAATAGTAACCTATTTATGTTCTACTGCAGCTGGGCACGGGTCTCCTCTCCTCTAACGAGAAAGCTGAGAGGGTTT
Organism: Lithosia quadra; assembly: GCA_963576445.1. Taxonomy (NCBI): domain Eukaryota; kingdom Metazoa; phylum Arthropoda; class Insecta; order Lepidoptera; family Erebidae; genus Lithosia; species Lithosia quadra. The sequence goes on along the minus strand of OY754899.1, from coordinate 3,252,258 downwards.
AGACCTTAATCCACACACGCTGGCCTAATGCGGGTTGGTGGATCAGACATGTCCTTAGAATTTCTTCTGGGACATGTGGGGTTTCTCACGATGTTTTTCCTTCACCGTCAGCAGATGGTAAATCATGTGATTAGCACATATAAATTCCACAAAGTGAAATTCACATTGGTACTGTCGACCCGGATTCAAACTCGATACCTCTGAGTAGACACCGCGTCCTTATGCATTCAGCTACCATCGCTTCTAACTTTACTTCTTCTTACTCAACGGTTACTAAGTTATTACAATTATTACTTTTTTTTTGCAGAACATCCAAAAATTAAGTTATTTATAACACAAGGAGGTCTTCAATCGACAGACGAAGCTATAACAGCGGGTGTGCCACTTATTGGAATACCCATGTTAGGAGACCAATGGTTCAATGTAGAAAAGTATGTATATCATAAGATTGGAATCAGACTTGATATGGAAATGCTTAGTGTGGAGAGGCTGATAAAAGCAATTAATACTATCATGGAAGATGATAGGTTGGTACATTTAAATTATTCACAACACTTCACAAGATAATCAATTATTATTAAAACCGTAAGGCGCTTCACATACTGCAACGCCTACCGCCGCGGTTGGCGGCGAAGCGTACCTCATGACGCATTGGCCTCTACTAAATTCGCTGATACCTAACACACATACACCGCCCGACCGCGCGGTCGAGCGGCAAAATCTGCCTTTACCGCACTGCCCTCCGCGGCGGAGCGCGGTGTCGTGTGTTAATCGCCTTAGTCAAAATAATATTTCATAATTTTCGCTTCATAAAAAGTGAAAAATGTTTGCTGTTTGCGGCTACTTCAATCCTTTTCTCCCGTAATAAAATCATGTCACATTTAGTTACGCCAACTGTATTTCCCATTACCATACCATTCATACTTACGATTTTTATTTTCTGGCAATGTTTTATTTAATTCATAATAATTGTAATTTGTAGTTACCGACGTAACATTATAAAACTACGAAATTATATGCGTGATGAGCCTATGCGTCCGCTTGATCGCGCCGTGTGGTGGACAGAGTACGTGATCCGACATGGAGGAGCACAACATCTGAGGTCACCAGCAGCTAACATTTCTTGGGCAGATTATTTAGAACTGGAAGTAGTTTCCATAGTGTTAATAGTAATTTTAGCAATAATTGCTTTCATTATCATGATCCTGAAGTTTGTTTACAATTTGGCGATAAAAAGGTTTGTTACTATCAAAATTAAAAATTCTTGATAAATTTCTTCCTGTTTCATTTTCAAACGCCAATAAAATTAAAATGAAACAATCATGGTTCAGTCATGTTGAACTTAGAGCAAAAAAAAAACATTGTAATTGATTCATCAAGTTACATTATTAGAACTTATTAGTGCATGCCCCGTATATCCTTAGTCGCATATAACAGTGTCATATTATTCTTATGTGAGTAACATGAAACGCTATTTATGATGAACGCAGGCTTGAAGAATGCCTAGGTCGATAAACCTCGATTAATCTGAATTACAGCTATTACGTTAATAAAAGCAAATGAAATAGCGCTAAGTAACAAACGAAACGTGAATGGAATTGCTCGATATAATGTATACTGAGAGTGATGTTGTAAAATTCGAAGCATTTGCTGCACGTCAGACTTTTGGCGTTCATCTGCAAAGAAAGGAAAGATATACCGCTGGCAAGTCAATAGCATCATCTCATGTTGGTGTTGTAAAAACTTCTAGAACATATTATTATATAGCATCATTGATGAAACTCAAATTCAGCATAGTTGAATATGCGATAAGTTTCATTTAGATTCAAATATGATAAGATTCAGTCTCAGGTCCTTTAAGCGGGGCGTGAAAAAGCATTTGATGAGGCCGTCAAGCTGAGGGCCACCATTGTGGCACTCCAGAATAGTGACTCCCATCCCACTGACCATCAGGCGAGGTGAAGTCATATTGACGTGACCGACATAAAAAAACCCGAATGCAGACAAACGTATCAATATCCCAGTACCAGCATATGGCATTCAGAGTTCATACTTTGGGGACCACGGTCTAGTCTTCGACTTTTCACCTATTTCCATATTTGGTTTATTTTACAAATAAACATATTTGTTATTCTTTATTATTGTGCGGCTGCATTACACAATATTGGCACAGAAAATTAGGTTAAGAATGATATTGAAAGATAATGAAAGTAAACGGTTCTACTTACGAAGAGCTAACGTACTTCTTTCAATCAGTATTATTTTAACATCATTTATATTATCTGCAGTAAGATCCAGCGCTACAGTCACCATTATCATAGGTAAGAATACTTGGTATCTAAATATTATAATAGCAGACGTTGTTATGTTTAAAGCCTGAAACATCAAATTTGATAGAATCGACCTTGATATTTTAAAGTTATTCTCCATATTTTGAATGAACTTTATTAGAATACACCACTTTATGTGTCACCACTTACATTTTATTATCAAAGCCTTTTCTAATAATGAATTTGCTTTCTATGTTATTTATACTGAGTTTGCTTTTTTACATAAAATACTAGATACTTACATTTTCTTTCAATTCCACAAGTGTTTGATACATTTCAAAAGTGAATGTATATGCCAAACCAATCAAATATACGACGAACTGTAATAGAAACTATTGATAATTATAAATAATCGTAGGATTATACTCAACACAAAATAAAAGGCCCGTTTTGACGTTTGTCCTTGTGGCATAACTAGTTATGTACCTATACGATTCAGTATTCGATACTCACGATGAATCGAATCCAGTTTACATGGGGATTTAATCGATTTGAATATGTATGTAAACTGCATTGGATTAAAGTTCTGATTAGAAAAATTAGCTTAACCTTTGATTTTGTAGGTATTTTAAAACAATACAATGTTATTATAGGTCAATTTACTTATATTTAATATTTTTTGTTACAATAACATTCACTCAATCACAAAAACAACAAGAATAATTAAATCAGTCTTCAGAATCTAAACACAAGTATTAAAATAAATGAAAATAAAAGTGCGCGTCATGCTTGAAAAAAAATATCTCACTCGATATTTTCTTTTCTTAACTGATTATTAATAGTCTGTGGACTACATGAAAAAATCGTTATGCACAGCACTAAGCCGAGTGGGCGGTACCTGTCAATAAAAAATGTAATTACCTTTAGAACATTTAAATTGATTAAAAATAAGAACTTCATGGGCACGAACTGTCAAAGTGGGCCTTTTATTTTGTGACAACTATAGATTATTATTATTGACATTATTGAGCTGATAAAATCGATAATTTATTTTTGATAGTAGACATCGTGACAGAAGTCAATAGATTCTGACTTAATATAAAATGATAGTGACGAGTTTTGTATATTAATAATAGTACTAATACCTTTTTTTTTTCTTTTTTAATATTATTTTTTAAGGTGGGTCTACGCTAGGCGAGCCGAGCACGAAACGAACATAATTTTATTTGTCTAGTGTGGGACCGACTCGAACGAGGTTTAATTTCAATTAAAAATTAAATTCAACTAAATTTTTCGAAAATTATATTCATTAAATTTTTCAAAAATTAAATTCAATTAAAAATTTCAAAAATTAAATTAAATTAAAATGTTCAAAAAGTAAATTCAACTAAATTTTCAAAAATTAAATAAAATTTTCAATTTAATTCAATTGAAAATTTAATTTAATTTCAATTAAATTCCATTTAATTTCACTCCGCTTTGCTTCACTCGTGCTCGTTTCGCCTAGCGTAGACCCACCTTTTATCTTAAAGATAATGGCAGCCCGATTTTATCGAGTTTTATTATTTTTATTGGTGAAATCCAACGCAAATTAAATATATTGTTTAAGAGAGTTTAAATCTCACCTGAAATTTGACAGGATAGTCAGTTTCTTTTAAAGTCCTGATAACTGTTTCATACTTTTGTATATAAATATTTACACAAAATCTGTTTTGTGGAATATTTATTGCCGCTGCCAAAGATTTCTTCAGCAATTTTACTCGGCAATAATGCAAAGAAAAAATATAAACGTTTGTAAACTTACAAATATCTATAGCAATACACTGAACTACAGTTACATAGAAACCAATTGTTTTATCTCCTGAACATATACTTGTAAAATCATAGCAAAAAAGAATGGAACATAATATTTTAATTATTATTATTAAAATCATCATGGATTCTAATACCAAGTTTAAACGATATATCATTTTGTTTGCACCCGGTAAATTGTCAATGCCATCTAAATGTTTATAATATTTATAGATATATTTTTCGCCAGTTTGGATGGAGATTAAAAAATAAACCAAGTATTCAAAACAACGAGCATATTTTTCAGTTTCTTTTCTTATATTATATGTTTGTAAGCAACCGATGATAGTTAAAGCGACGCATATTGTGTAAATTCTAGATAATAGGTACAGTTTACCCGTTTTGTTAGGAATTTGACCAACACCTAAGAAAAAGCGAATGATGATTATAGGATTTATGTTGTAAACTGTACGTTCAACCATCTTAGTTTAGTAATGTAACTAATACTACTTTATTATTGTTTTAGTTTTTTAGATGTTGAAAATATATAATGTATGTGTGAAAATATAATTCAAACTGATCGCTGGTATATGAAAGACTGATTTGAGTATTGACTGACTAACAATATTGAAACATAAAACGAAACGTATTATTACTTTTAACTTTGTTTTTATCAAATGAAACATATGGAAGCACTCAACGCAATCAATGGATTAAAATGTAATGTTTTTTAAATAGGTATGCATGATAATAATATTTATTATAACTCTTCATCAGCGATTCAATATTACTTCTGCAATTGCAATTGCTTTTTTACTTAGATTTCAGTTCAATAGAAATAATATTGTATTCAGTCAGTGTTCTAATCAATACGAGTGTTATATTAATGTGACAATTTTTTTATACCACTTAGGTGGCAGACAAGCACATGACCCACCTGATGGGAAGCTGTCACCCTTTGTTTTATCGTGCGGAAATCCCCATGGATACCACCCCCGTCGGCCATCAGGGGTGGTTATGTCGGGATCGAACCGACTAAAACCGGACGCCGTCTCGGGCCTTAATTACCGGGGTGTAAGGCTACCCAATGGGCATATCCCTCGCACCCTAGCTGACCCCGGGCCATCTACGATTTTTAGAAGGCCCTCTCGACCCCCTGAAAGGAGGGTGGGGCGAGCATCATGCCACTTTGTTGACGGTGGGGTGTAGGGTGCCAGGCGGCCGTCCTGTCACCCAACCATCGCCGTTTATCACATGAAAATTATTCAGTTTCTGCCTATGCGCATAAACTATTTGAGTTAGTGATGCAAGTCTTGTTTGAAGACGAAGGATGCCAGATGATCACATTACCGCAGTAAATGTATAGTGTCCTATGAAATACTGAAACCACGTTGTTATGATGTTATCTGTTATGCGGCTAGGCGGCCGAATATTTGTCATACGTGCAAAATAAAATACATGATATCAACATTGCGTACACTGTCGACGACGTGCCGAATAAGCCTTACGAGAGTGAATGTAGTAAATCCTACTATACCACTCCTAATATTATTAATGTGATAGTTTCTGAAGATGTTTATAACTTTAGATGTTTGTTACCTATCCTATCATGCTATAAAAGTTTTTTTTTTATACAGGACACATCAATATGACTTCACCTCGCCTAATGGTAAGCTAAAGGTAAAGTCTGAGGACTGGGGATTTCAGCACGATAAAAAGGGGGGCAAATATCTTATAATATACACGCTTTAAAACGCCTCGCACCCCGGCGGAACCCAGAACTATCTCACACTTCGAGATGGCCCTCCTTGGGTTTGAGAACAACGGTGTCCCTGTCTTTCCCTTGGATAGCCACTAGCTCCTCAACTATAATATATTTGTATGTCTATACTAATATTATAAAGAGATAAAGTTTGTGTGTTTGTTAAATTGTGAGGGTTAATCTCGGGATCTACTAAATCGATTTTAAAAATTCCTTCACCAATAGAAAGCCACATTATCCATGAATGTTATAGGCTGAATGTCATCACGCTATTGCCCAAGGGAGCGAAGCAATAATCTAAAATGTGAACAATTCCGGTAGATTTCCATACATTTTAAGAAAACTGATAAATTATGAGCATTATTATGTTAGTTGGCGAAATGTGGGTGCTAGCACCTCTGCCTACCCCTTCGGGGATATAGGCGTGAGTTTATGTTATGTATATTATGTTAGTTAAAAAGGGTGCATCGGGGTTCGAAATACGCCACGGGCGAAGCCGTGGTGGGTCAGCTAGTATGTAATAAATTAATAATGTAGTACCATATATTTAGTTTCATTGAGACGCAGATGTGCGATGGTGAGGAGAAATGAAATTCCTGTCAGCCGTTCCGGTTGACATTCTACACGTACGTGACGACAATTCTGATTAGGGAAACGGAGTTTTCCCTCTAACACGTTGAGTATGGAATCTCAGTATATTTTGAACCCAATGCCTTGTAAAATATTTCGTACTAGTTATGCCCCGCAGCTTCGCCCGTGGCATATGTCATCCCATTGTTATAGATGATATATTATAGGCGTACCTACATATTCTAATCAGAGCCAGGACGTTTTGGAGAAAGGCCAGGTCAAGAGTACCTGGAACCGGCGTGCATGTATGAAAACAATTATGGAAGTTGAAGAAGCGAAAGGAGTATGCCAAGATCGTAGCAAGTGGAAAAATGTTGTCTCTGCCTACCCCCATGGGAAAAAGGCGTAATTTGTATGTATGATTTATAGATTTATTAGGTAGGTATATTATACATAACTATCCAGTCCATTCCTTAGTAGCTTTGTATGTCGCTACGGGATCTCTACCTCCCCTGGGTTGGACCCCAAAAAACTTAAAACCCCCTAGATTTCCACTAGTGGTTAAAAAAATAACAAATAAATATTGTACGACATCCTACACAACACTATCTAGACCCAAAATAAGCATAGCTTAACTAGTTTGTGTTTATTAGTGCTAGAATGCAGCAAAACATACATAGATTCTTTTTGTAAATACATGCATATTACACACTAGCTTCCACCCGCGGCTTCGCCCGCGTGGATGTCAGTTATCGCGACCAAACATAGCATAAGTTCATTCTCGAGGTCTAATCTATTCCTATACCAAATTTCATCAAAATCGGTTCAGCGGTTCAGGCTTGAAAGCGTAACAGACAGACAGACAGACAGAGTTACGTTCGCATTTATAATATTAATATGGATAAAAACACCCAGACCAATGCAAATATTTAAAAAAAGTTAATATGAAACTCTCCTACAATTTAATACAAATTTTCCTTAACAAATTAATGAAAGAATCTAAGAAGCGTGTAATTACATAGAGAATAACGTGAATTGTGGTTATAATGCTAGTGACTGACACAAGAATTCCATTTACATAAGTAGAAAATCCTCTTTCACGACCAACATGGTTCGTATCACATGAATAGCTATGTTCGTACTACGATATAAATTATAAATATACATTGCATTATATATTACGTGTATACAACCACTAAAGAACGAATATATAATTTACATGGCATGTTTAGTTAGATTTTGAAGGAGTTTTAATAAAATATTAGATGTAATGTATAGAATGTTAAATTTATGTAAATGAGCTGTGTGTGCAATATAAATAAATAATGTCTTTAAGTTGGGAATACAAAAAAATTGCACGATCTAAAACATAAAACTTCTTTCTTGGAATTCTCTTTCTTCAACCTAGCGTTAATCCCAGTCGCATCCAAAGCTTTCACCTCGGAATCTGGGGTCCGCTTTACCAGTCTTAACTGCGGATTTGGCTTTCTTGGAATTCTAATTTTAAATAAATAAATATAGTGATGGGTGCTGAATGGATAAGGACACGACCTCTACTCAGAGGTATCGAGTTTGAATCCGGCCGGACAGTACTTATATATGTGCTAATCACATGATCTACCATCTGCTGACGGTGAAGGAAAAACATCGTGAGGAAATCCGCATGTCCTAGAAGAAATTCTAAGGACATGTCCACCAACCCGCATTAGGCCAGCGTGTGTGGATTAAGGTCTAAACCCTCTTAGCTCTCTCGTTAGAGGAGAGGAGACCCGTGCCCAGTAGTGGGAGATAAATGAGTTGGTATTAAATAAAAAACTTATTTTCCCGATCTTGGAAAGGACAGGATTGGAATTTGACGCAGGCGAAGCCGCTGAAACAGTTAGTGTTAAATAATAAGCTAGACAGAAATGAGGCTCGGTTAATTGAGAATCATAATTTTAGTAGATCTTCAAATATATTACTTTGATACTTATATAAGTATTGTTCATTAACTCAGTATTATCTTGTTCTTTATAGGCTAGTCTTGTCCTGTACCCTAATTATACCCAGTATCTGCCAATTCCATTAGCAAAGAGGCATTACTTTATGTATGTATTTATGTATGAGTAGGTTTGGAACTACAAGATCGTGTCATATTCGATGAAATCGGTTTGAGGTGCGGCATTCTCAGTAGCAACTTCATACGGTATGAGGTAAACAAAATCTCGATTTCTTTGCCTATACTGCTTGGACGCCGCCGTGTGAACCGTTTTACATTAGTTTCTATTGCCACTAATATATTCCATAAAATCTAGTGTATGGTATCGGCAAAATATGGCCATGTGAACTTGTCCTAAAAACGGATAAAAGAGAACCACATTCTGAATGCATTTTTAAAGTCACAGACTAAAAATTCTAAGTTTTTTTTTTGTTGCGTCGTTGACTGAGAATAACTATACTATACTCTGTCTACGCGTAGACAAAATAATGACAGATAATGACTGATAATGTCACCTTTGACAGAATATTTACACAAATAGTAATCAGGTTTATATTTTTTAATAGTAAATATATAATGTACAGTAATGTTTAGAAGAAATGAACATTTTTTACACTCTTATAGTTCTTTTTCAGTGTATAAAAATTATTTGTAAGTATCTTATTATATTGAATTAGAAGTTCTTAACTTTAGGTCATAGTTGTATGCGCTTCGAACCGACCGCGGTCCTCAGACCAATAAAAAATTGAGTAAAAAAGTAGATAGGTACTTCTTATTGGTCTGAGCCAAGGTCCTACTACATTCTCACTTTCGTATCATAAGATAGTAGAAGTAAGAAGAAGAAGAAGTAGTTACCTTCAGAAGGATAAGCCCATTTGAATCTACTTTGTCAGTTAAATAAGGTAATATAGGAATTAAAATCATTTTGTACTTTTCCACAATATTTATTACTAAAAATATTTATGAAAATATATATTATAACACGTAATTACATGCGAAATTTCACGTTTTTTTTATTATAACTCCGGTTCTACTCAACAGATTGTTATCAAACATCCATAAAATGTTAAGTCAGACTAAGACCTTTTAAACAAAAAAGTCGCATCAAAATTCGTTCAGTAGTTTTTGCGTCCATTGCGCACAAACAGATAACCCGACAAACAGACAAGAACTCCAAAAAAATTTTCTTGATCAGAATCACAGAAATATTTTTTTTAAATTCATGATAAGCTTACGTTTGACCTCAATCCCACCTGATGGTAAGTGACGATGTGGTCTACGCTGAACCACGCTTGCCTAGAAGGAACTCATTCACTCGTGACTGGAATACTTAACTTGAATACGAGGATATATTAAGAATGCCTCCTTCCACTTATGACAGGACCCAAGTATTTTTTTAATATCTCCAATGTACAGACTTGTAGAATTTAAGTTAATCGTTTTTTTCACAGATTTAGAAGATTATGAGGATTCCAAAATTAAAACATCACTATCACCAGAAGAGCTTGAATTTGAGCCGAAAGTACCTTTGAATAAAAATAAAGAGAAGGAAATGGTTGTAAAGAACATTAATTGCGATGATTTCTCCAAGTACGCATTGAATTGTACCATTGAAGCTGCTCTGATGTATAACTCTAGCAGGAAAGCTCCTCCAATGCCTTCAAAAGTTTACGACTGGTGCAGGTGAACTATGTCTTATAATGAGGATCAGTCACTTTTTTAGCTGAGTATGCAGTTTTATAGACCTAAAAAAAACAATAAATTCTGTAAAAAAATTATTTGAATCGGATCAAAAATGACGGAGTTATAGCCATTTTAGTGCGGTAATCTCAAAAACGCTCGCCACCGCGTAGAAATACCCTGTGACGTCATAGCTCGCCTCGTCGCGCGTCGCCGCTCGCCGCGCCGCGCCGCTATGGAGAATATAGGGCTATTCGGATAAAACATTTCATGAATTTTTTTTTTTAATTATAGAATTAAGTATTTTTTCTTTTTTTTATACTATGTAGGTGGCAGACAAGCACACGGCCCACCTGATGGGAAGCTGTCATCGTGGCCTATTGGACGTGTGCAACACTAGGGGTGTCACACGTGGTGTCACCAGGGGTTCTGCCTACCCTGAAGGGAAGGGGGAGGGGCGGCTAGGAAGGGGTGGAGAGGCTAGGAAGAGGGGGGGGGGGAGGGGTACAGTGAGCTCTGGCTACCCTACTTACCTTGGGGAACACAACACTATGGTTATTATAGCTGCGGTGTTCTGTTGGGCGGAGGTACTACCTCAGTCAGTCGGACTGCTCAGTTCGGATGGGAGATACCGTCGGGTCCCACCTATTATTAGATGTATTAAGAATATATGAAATATTTATTCTTTCATTTGTAGTAGTTCGATAGCATTTTAAGGCATGTTGGAAATCAAGTACTTATATAACCCGTGCGGAAATCCCCACGGATATCACCCCTGTCGGCCATCGGAGATAAAGATAAAGATAAAGATAAAGATAAAGATAAAGATAAAGATAAAGATAAAGATAAAGATAAAGATAAAGATAAAGATAAAGATAAAGATAAAGATAAAGATAAAGATAAAGATAAAGATAAAGATAAAGATAAAGATAAAGATAAAGATAAAGATAAAGATAAAGATAAAGATAAAGATAAAGATAAAGATAAAGATAAAGATAAAGATAAAGATAAAGATAAAGATAAAGATAAAGATAAAGATAAAGATAAAGATAAAGATAAAGATAAAGATAAAGATAAAGATAAAGATAAAGATAAAGATAAAGATAAAGATAAAGATAAAGATAAAGATAAAGATAAAGATAAAGATAAAGATAAAGATAAAGATAAAGATAAAGATAAAGATAAAGATAAAGATAAAGATAAAGATAAAGATAAAGATAAAGATAAAGATAAAGATAAAGATAAAGATAAAGATAAAGATAAAGATAAAGATAAAGATAAAGATAAAGATAAAGATAAAGATAAAGATAAAGATAAAGATAAAGATAAAGATAAAGATAAAGATAAAGATAAAGATAAAGATAAAGATAAAGATAAAGATAAAGATAAAGATAAAGATAAAGATAAAGATAAAGATAAAGATAAAGATAAAGATAAAGATAAAGATAAAGATAAAGATAAAGATAAAGATAAAGATAAAGATAAAGATAAAGATAAAGATAAAGATAAAGATAAAGATAAAGATAAAGATAAAGATAAAGATAAAGATAAAGATAAAGATAAAGATAAAGATAAAGATAAAGATAAAGATAAAGATAAAGATAAAGATAAAGATAAAGATAAAGATAAAGATAAAGATAAAGATAAAGATAAAGATAAAGATAAAGATAAAGATAAAGATAAAGATAAAGATAAAGATAAAGATAAAGATAAAGATAAAGATAAAGATAAAGATAAAGATAAAGATAAAGATAAAGATAAAGATAAAGATAAAGATAAAGATAAAGATAAAGATAAAGATAAAGATAAAGATAAAGATAAAGATAAAGATAAAGATAAAGATAAAGATAAAGATAAAGATAAAGATAAAAAGAGCAAGAAGAGGACACCGTGGCTCGCAAACCCGAGGGGACATCTTGAAGCCGGAGAGGGTACGGGTCAGCCGGGATGCGAGGGACATACCTAAGTAATGGACATCATTTCATCGAAACTTGAACACTTTCCCAAATAACGGATGTCTAGGTATACAACCACTCTACCCTTATTTGCCCCCTTAGGGGTGGATTTTTGAAAAACCGCGATTCCGGGGTACGTTTATTTTTAACCAGAAGCAGCTGTATCAAATTTCGTGCTTTTTACTTTCAAAATAACGGACTTTCATGCAACCAGCCGTCGCCTATTTTACGCCTTTAGTAGTGAAATTTTGAAAACGCTGGTATACATGTATATTTATTTCTTATCAGAAGTAGGTATATGAAATTTAATGCGTCTAACATTGAAAATGAAGAACTTTCATATAAATGTTTATGCCTTATTTTGCCACCTTAGGAGTAAAAATTCTAAAAATCCGTTCTTAGTGGATTCCTACAACATAAAAAGCATCTACTGTCAAAATTTCAAGTTTGTAGGTCCAGCGGTTTAGGCTCTTCGTTGACGTATCGGCCTGTTTATCATAGGGCATCGCACACGAGGTGAGCTATGACGTCATCGACAAAAATCCAGCGAGAGTGTGCGTTTTAAAATAGCAGATTTTAAATCTTCGATAACTTCGTCAAATCTTGTCGGATTTTAATCATTTAAAAAACAAAATGCTTAGAAATTTGTAGCGCATACGTTTCATTAATTAAAAATTAAAAGTTCTGTTATGTGACTGATCCTCATTGTCTCAATTATTTGAGGTCGGCGCAACATGTCAGTCTCCTCCATACATTCCTGTCCGATGTCATCTCCTCAGTCACTCCCTTCCTTAACATAATCGTCTTTCACGCATTCTATTCATCTTTTCTTAGGCCTACCTCTGCCTCCGAAGCCCTCTACTTTCATACTTTGAATCTTTTAAACAACATTACTTTCATCTCTTCTCATAACATGTCCATACCACGACAGTCGCTCGCTTTTCAATTTTTCATTTACTGATACAACTTTCAAACATCCTTATTTATATATCTATAGAAATATTTAAAATTGAAGTGTCTGTTTGTAATATTAAACTAACAGGTTTTAAATATGATACGATACATTTAACCAAACAAATATTTTTATTAATTTCCGTCTGTTTGTCGTTCTGTTTTTCTGTCTGTTCGGATGAGGTAACTAATCTATGGAATGGCTGAACCGATTTGGACGGGACTTTTTCTTTAATACCACTTAAGTCGCAGACCTAGCAGCTGACTAGTAGCAAAACACCGTTCACACAACACACGTGTATCTACTTGCACCAAATAAAAAGTTCTTTCTTTTTTATTAATTCTTTTTATGCAATAGAGCCATCAGACATCTTACAAACTGCGCCATTGACTGGAATTCAGATTGCAAGGATGTCACGGACAGCCATTTTAATGAAGAAAGTATTCGTGGTCACATGCACGTAGTCTCAAACGTTTGCGACGACGAGTGGTTTTTGTCAAGTAAGTTCTAGAGGATTTCCCTCCCTTCCCAGCCTCCTACATCCCTTCCTAGCCTCCCCGCCTCTTCCCAGCCCTCCCCCCTTCTCTTTAGGGTAGGCAGCGCGTGTGTGACACCCTTAGTGTTGCACACGTTCATAGGCCACGGTGACCGCTTCCCATCAGGTGGGCCGTGTGCTTGTCTGCCACCGTAGTGTAAAAAAAAATTGGTGTGAATAAAATATGTTAGAATCTTGAATTTTTACTTTCAATTCACATATTATTTACGGCAATAGTTTTTTATTACTATTATAGTAGTAGACGGGATATTTACAATCCTGTCGAGTACGATATTTTTTTTATCATTGCACGTCATATCTTCTTGTTTCTATTGTTCTTAAGTATTTTAATTGGAGGTCAAGGACCTTACCATGAGCTCTTAATAGCAATTCAAAAAAATCGATACAGATCAACTCGGGAAGAGAGATGGAGCTATGCACTGTGAATAACACAATGTCTCTGAGACGCTTACGGTTTTAGTTGGTTCAATTCCGACATAACTGCTCCGATGGCCGACGGAGGTGGTATCCATAGGGTTTTCCGCACGAAAAAAGAAGGTATTTAAGTTGCTATGGTATCTGTTCCAGGATACGATATATTACCGATATGCATAGATGGGTCCAAAGATATTTGGGAGAGTTGTTACTCAAGTTTTAAGACTTTAGTGGATGAACAGAAAAATACAACACATGAATGGACACACTTTGATACACATTTCCATATGTGTTGGTAAGTTATCATTAGATGGATATTCCGTTCATAAGCACAAAACTTTTCCCTGATACATTTAACATCCGTGGAGCTAAGGAGTGATTTTTTTTATCGGTCACGTCAATATAACTTCACCACGCCTGATGGTAAGCTAAAGGTAAAATCTCTGGAATGGGAGTCACCATTACAAACACTGATAGTGCTATAATGGCAGCCCTCAGCTTGGACTTATAAAATGCTTTTCACCCCGCTTAAATGACCCGGGTCTGTAGGAGAAAGGAAACAAGTGAGCCGGTAAAGAACTCCAGGTTTTGATGGTACGGCAAAGAATGAATTTCAAAATCTTGTTGAAAATAAAGCAAACTATGAATGATTTTAAAGGTTCAATAACCTCACAAGAACGTTAGTCACAATGGCTTATAGGGAAAAAATAGAGTATACCATATTCAACTATGACAACACCATTTTCAGTTCACAGAGTGCCATGAAAAATAAATGGACAAAGTGCTGTAACTTTTGGAACAAAAATTTACCACTTTTTTTTTTTTTACAGCGCCCGAGCTCAATTTAGACGGTGTACGCTGGATGCGCTTTTTGACATGCCTACTGTCTGTCCATATGAGCAAGCGGTCACGTTGCAAAAATTTTCAGTTATTGTCTCTGAAGGTGACGTTTTTCAGGTGAATTTTGTAACTATTGCTGGTTCTATTTTAAATGCACCTACCTACATATTTCAAAAGGACTGCAGTCGTGTTTAGAATTCTGAATTGGCACCAGATTTTGTAACGCCTTGTTTGCAAAACGCGTGATTTAAAATCGATTCAGGGGCATTATTCTGCAGTCGAAACGTAAGAAGTCAATCGATTTCAATAGGTTAACATAGAGGAAAGAACCGGTGTAAAACTAAACCAACCTAATGTGTTGGTTAATACGAACGTAGATGGTTACGGTACGATTCGTCAAACAGAATAAGGGCCCAGAAGGAAAATAATGGCAAAACAAACTAGTCTTTTGTATCGTGCGAAAATTAACCAGTCAAATTTGTCTATTTCTGTCAATATTCATACGAAATTGGTCAATTCGATCGACCGATATAGGGTACTGGCACCAGTAGTCAGCCTTTTAGTGGAAAGTCTGACTTCAAACTCGTATAAAAAAATATTAGAAAGATTAAATTGAAAATCTTTTATATAAATTGCGTTACACATTTATTAAACTTTGTTACAAAATTAACAAAAATTACAAAATTATCCTTTAATAATATGAAAAATACGTTTTAACAAAATAAGGCAATTTTCACCAGTGCTCAGCCGCCAAAATCCAGTAATCAGCCATACTGCCACCAGTGGTCAGCCTCTCTTGAAATCAATCAAATATATAACTTATACCTACTTAAATCAATCTGAAAATTCTTCAGTAATTAAAAAGTTTCAGTATTTAAATAGTTTTCAAGTTTTTTTTTCACTTCTAAAAGTTTTCGGCGATTAACAATTTTTTGCAGAAGCTTGAGTATGTATGTATGCAGGAGCTCCTGAAACAGACACCTGTAAGGAAAATAATTCCTTACAGGTTTCTGCTTCAGGAGATTCAGATGATTAAGTATGTTACTGAGAGTTTTAATTTTATTTTATTATATTTCCACAAAATCACGGCCAGTTCTATCTGCTTCTTCAGTTATGTCATTTAAATCTTCCAATTTCCTTTTCCTTGTACATTTTACTCTCAATTTCTGATTAGAATCATCATTTTCCTTCTGTGTAGTCTCCTTCACTTTAATAGTTTAGAATTTAGAGCTGTTTTATTTTCTTTTTTATTTATCTTCTTTAATTTTTGCCTCTGTAACTTTCTTTCCTGAATAGCAGTTAATCAAGTGAATGGGGCGCTGCATAAATTTATGAGCAGTCAGATCGTGTCTAAAAAGGCACTTCTCACTGTACAAGAGTTCTCGTTCCCACACTTAGGTATATAAGGTAGGTAGTGAATGTTTGGTGTGGCAGAAGAAGCATGAAAGTAGATTAAATGCTGTGGAAATAAGAAGCATAGTTGGAGTAAAGTTGATGGACCGAGTGTGTAACAGTGATAAGGGAATGCTGCGATGTGGTTCAAGATGTCACTACATCCCATGCTTTGAGTTCCCATGAACCACATCGCAGCGTTCCCTAGATAGAGAAAGGAAGGATTGAAAGAAGATTGACGATACAGATATATGAGGCGAGGGTGAATGGGCAACCAGGTAAAGGCCGACCTAGGCGTACATATTCTAATCAGATCTAGGACGTTTTGGTAAAAGATCAGGTCAAGAGTACCAGCAACCGGCGTGCGTGTATGAAAACAATTATGAAAGTTGAAGAAGCGAAAGGAGTATGCCAAGATCGTAGCAAGTGGATAGATTTTGTCTGGTCCAATGGTTTCCCAGACCAGATTATCCACTGGGAAAAAGGCGTGATTTGTATGTATGTATGTATGTATGTATGTTTAAAATAGCCTAAAAGAAAGAAACTGTATAAAGAAACAATTTAAATATAGACCACTGAGCACTGGGTATACTTTCTCCAGTACTCAGCCATGCAACCAACTTCAACTGTTTAAGTGGCCGACTATTGGGTTTTTGACAAAACCGTATATGGTATGGGTATACCAGATTAAAGGATGGACTCTGAACTTTAAAATGATACTAATATAACTGTAAATAAAAAAACAGCGTTAAAACCAGTACTCAGCCAGGGGTGGCTGGGTACTAGATAATGCATATACAAATGGTACCCAGTATTCGGCCGCCTCATTATTACTAATTCTTAAGAAGAACACGATACTTTTTCATTGATTATGATGCCAAAACTTTTAATTAATGGGAATGTTAATACAAAGTGACTTAAAACTGACAAAAAAATGAGAAATAATAACTTCTTTGTGAACGCTTCCACTAACAAAAAAATGGCGCGCGCGCCGCGTATCGCCTCGTCAGCAGACGACGTCGAAATAGACTAATATTTAAAATACTTCGCAGCCACTTAGCTAATAATTTTGGAATTGAATCGACTAATGAAGAATCACAGAATCAATTTAAAGTAATTCTATAGGTTAGTTTCTATTAGAATGCTATTTCTATTGGTTTTGAACCAAAAAAGGCTGAGTACTGGTGCGGGGCTGACTACTAGTGTCGGTACCCTACACTACATATCAATATTTTGGTAACTGCATTGTCAATTTAGTTAAATTGGACGCAAATTGGTATAAAATTATATCGTGTAAACACCCCTTAATTTAGCGTAAAAGAAACAACAAAATCATAACTAAATTTGCCTCTGTTTTCTGTAATATAATTTAGCCTAATTACAGAAAATGTTTATAGCAACACTGAACACTAACAAATTACATTCGAAACTTTTAAAAGTGTACCCATTTTTACCACTTAAGTGGTCTCGCCGAATACACAGACAATTTCATTTGTTTTGCAGCCGTCTGTCCATCCGTCCGTCCAAAAGCTTGTCTGTATTCCACAATAATTCCTCGTGAATTTCAAATACCGTACAATTTCACTGTAAAAGGGAGTTGGAAGCGTAGTTTAAATAAAAGAATTTCTGGCATTTTTGCTTCAGTTTAAAAAAAACTCTAGGTACTTTTTATATCAATATTATCTTCTATACAAACAAATAAATTGAAGTAGGTATCTGTTTGTAATATTAAAATAACCATATTTTACTAAGTGTATTTGGATGTATACACGGTATACAATCCCAAAACAACATTTTTTACAAGTTTTTCTGTTTCTGTCTGTTTTTTTTCGGCAATTCTCTGAAATGGCTGGACCGATTTTAATGGGATTTTCACGGGTAGATAGCTGATTTAACAAGAATTAATTTAGGCTACTATAATGTTGGAAAAAGAATTAGGGTTCCGAATAAAAAAATTAAACCTTAAAAATGACGTTCATTATGCGTACAGCTAAGGAGTGGAATCTCCTGCCTGAGTCTGTTTTTCCGGAAAGCTTATAACCTGGGAGTCTTTAAAACTAGAGTGAATAGGTTACTTCTAGGCAAGCGTGCTGCATCGTCGACCCTTTCGGACCCTTGACACCTCCGTCTTGCACCACCGGGGTGTCAAGGGTATTTTTTAATACCCATTACACTACCAAAGAGCTGCAGCAGCACTGGTGGTGTAAAAGGTATTTTTAGTACCCATTACACTACCGACAAATAGTGCTGTGCCACCATAAGATGTAGTGTATTCTTTGTAAATAAAATAGGTACGTTAAGAACAACATTTAATATCGAATCAGTACATACAACTTGACAATACTCTCCTCGGGTGTAGTATTTTTCCTTCCGGTTTGAAATTAGTAGAACTACAAAATAAGTCTTTCAACGAAACCGAGGTATTTCCAGTACACGACAGTGTGAAGCATTGCAAGCATTGCCAAGTCTTTGGAGTACACAAAAACAAAGGCTGAAAGAAGAATTGTGGGCATAACAGCAGCCATACCACTTCCCACCTACCATCTGATAATATTTGGGAAGCCTTTAAATAAATCAAATCCGTATATCGTAATAATGAGCAGACATCAATAATGACGATTTAATAACGTAACGTAACGTAACGTATGTAACGTCCCTACTTGTGTCAGACTGCAGCTCTTAATAGTGTAATGGGTATTGAAAAATACCTTTTACACCACCAGTGCTAGTGCAGCTCTTTGGTAGTGTAATGGGTATTAAAAAATACCCTTGACACCACCGGTGGTGCAAGACGGAGGTGTCAAGGGTCCGAACCACATCGTCACTTACCATCAGATGAAATAGTGCTCAAACGCGGGCTAATCGACTATACAATGAAAATGATGAAGAAAATTATTGTATACTAGCTGTTGCCCGCGGCTCCGCCCGCGTGGACGATAAACCTCACGGAGCCCGAGACCTTTCCAACGAATGCAAACCGTGGAAATCGGTTCGTGCGTTCTGGAGTTATAGCGTCAGGAAGGAAACCCCGACTTATTTTTATTATAGTAGATAATTTATCATGGCATTCTATAGTTTCAAAGTATCATCTCTTTCACAGGATTGCGATCACAACATGATGTATAGCAACTGCCCGGGGGGTGATCCACGCCCTACAAGCCAGACACTACCGAAATACATGAACATAGATGGAGTCCATTTGGTCAGCAGTGACAACAAACTTACTCTTCACAGAAATACCTTTATCTTGGTGCCATGTGGTGCTTTCATGTGCGTTTTTGTAAAATAAAATGTTAGTATGAAAATCTGGCTCGTTTTTATGAATACCCAATTACGAGTGGTAGCAATAAACTTACTTCTCACAGCAATATCTTTCTCTTGGTATCATGTGCTGTATACCACATATACCCAGCGCCATCTAGTGACAGCGTGACGAACTACTTCGATACCACAGCTACGTCACTACGATCCTGAATCGTGTAAGTGAAGTTCGCGCGCTGGTATAGCATAATATACAAGATCCCAACGATAACCGTTGGGCCGCGGCCCGCCAGGCGTGGTCACCTTGCCTGGTCGGAGGATCCTCCCTTTGTGTTGGAGGGACGTCACATCCCGTTCCTCCACACTTTGCTTTTATGTGTGTTCTTGTAAAATAAATAAATAAATAAATATTCTAGGACATTCTACACAGCGCTCTCTAGACCCAAATTAGGCATAGTTTAACTAGCTTGTGTTATGGCATCTAGAATGCGGATAAACACTTATATACTTGTTTTTTTTTGGAAATACATACTTATTATACATAGGAACACCCAGAGCAATGCAAATAGACATATTCATGCATACAAATATTTGCGTTGAGCGGGAATCGAACCTGCGCCCCTGTCATAGCAATCGGATGCACTACCGCTACGCCACAGAGGCCGTCAAAATAAAATACTTGTTTGAAAATCTGGTTAATTTTTATAGGTAGGTACCGGGTCAAACGGGGTGAATAGGGACTAAGGGGTGAATAGGAACAAAATGGTCGGTTAAATTTTGCAGTTATTATCTTCTATGGGAAACTATAAACCACTTTCACGTCACAATGAAGAGAATCATCGAATATCCGGTTAAATACTTGAAATTTTCTAAAATAAACTATAAATTTAACAAATTCTAATGACCATTTTATTTCATCCCTATTCATCCCTATTCATCCCTTCATTCCTATTCACCCCGCTTGACTGCTCAAATCCGAGAAGTAGCAACAAACTCACTTCTTACAGTACAATTTAATATCATTTCTCTTGGTATCATTTGCTGCATACTATTCTATCATGAATTCATCAGAAAATGGGTCAAACATATTTGGGTTTGTCAATTAGACCACATCAAACCAAAGTTGTGACGTCACAAGAGTTGAATACAAAGCAGTTTTTTAAATCCACCCTAACAGCCCTTAATAAGTAAGTAGGTACGTGAGAATTGCCGAAACGATGGCCCATAGACAGATTTAGGACAAATAAGGGACAGTAAGGGACAAGGACAGCTGTTTTCGTAGCTCGTTATTTTGCTTGCTTTTTGGATATCAATGAGTGTGGGTTACTTTTAAATGTATATTTTATGATGTCGCAGATGTGTTATATGTGTAAAGGATATTGTAAACTATTTATTAGTCTTTATAGATGATTTAGTTCGTTTCACAGGAAAATATTAAAATATTTTTCCTTAGCATTACATTTTTTAGGGTTCCGTACTTAGGTACTAAACCCTTAAAAGGGTTCGTACCCGACGGGTACAACCGTACCAAAATAATTGCTTTATAATTTCATTGAAAGATAATCTCCTTTTTTGAGGTCGGTTAAAAAAAGCCGAGTTACGCTTAACATCAGCAAACTACAGCAAGAAGCCTCTCGAATTTGGGCCAGTGATAACCCGGAACAAACCGACAGAAAAACGGACAATATTCAACATTGCAAACATACGCTACAATTTATTTTAGTGAGAGATTTTGGCATATAACTATACTACGTTTGCCAAATGCAAACTATTATTCAGAGTAGGTAATATATCTCTAAAACAATACGTTTTTGTCCATTGAGACTAAGCCACATAATACCTAAATCTCTCGCGAGTCCTTTAGGCCAGCATCCAATCTAGCTAACTGTAGTTTGCAATTTGCTGCACAATAATGAGAAATTCTATGGTGAACTTTTTCATAGCTCGATTTTTTATACTACTTAGGTTTTTTATATAGGAAACGTCAAAACAACTTCACCTCGCCTGATGGTAAGCTAAAGGTAAAGTTTCAGGACCGGGGTCACCACTACATACACCGGTAGTGCCACAGAGGCGGCCAGAAAAAAAAAACAGAATTAACAGTAATAATTTTCCTTTACTTACTCCTTGTAAGGCAGTAGTAAAAAATGTTATAGTATAATTTGAAAGCCTAATAACGCTATAAATCTACAAAAATATGGGCTTATTAAAGCAAATTAAATATTTAATCTAAACCATAACAAAACGTCTTTAAGTATCTAATAAAAATAAAATTCAAAAATTTCATCTACCTACATTTCAATATTAACCACGCCGTCTCTTTCGGACATGTTAAAAAGTCATCCGTCAGAAAAGGATGGTCATAGTAATGTAAGTCTTAATAAATCTCGCTCGAATAAGAGACCACTGGAAAATAACGAGCCGGTAAATTCTCAAGGAGATGGGTTAAGGCCAGGATACACACGGTTAAAGTGTTCATCGTATTTTTAAACTGGGAATTTATGAAAAAAAATATTTAAAAAATATTAGTATTTTCACCATCATCATCTCAACGTATCGTTGTTCACTGATGAACATAGGCTTCTTCAGTCTCCAGTGCGACCGGTTCTATGGACCGTGGCCTATGGACGTGTGTAACACCACACGGGGAGGGGGGTCCTAGGAAGGGGTGAGAGGCTAGGTAGAGGTGGGGGGAAAAGGGGTACAGTGAGCTCTGGCTATCCTACTTATCGACGAGAAAACAACACGATGGCAATTATGGCCGCGGTCTATCCCAGTTGGACTGGTCAGCTTGGACGGGAGATACCGTCGTGTCCTAATATTAGTAAGGTAAATTAAGTAGGATATTACCTTAACAGGCTGCCCATATTTCACGTCAGTAACTCATTCAAATTTTAACTCGCACCTGTTACCCAGGCGCCTCTGGTGTGGTTTTTTTTGAAACGGACTGTGTTTATGTGGAACAGCTGACCTTATTTGAAAGATAAACTAAGAGTGAAGTGAGTGGCTTAGTTTGGTATAAGAATTTTTTTTTTTTTATGTCGGTCACGTCAACATGACTTCACCTCGCCTGATGGTAAGCTGAGGCAAAGTCTCTAGAATGGGAGTCACCATTGCAAACACCGATAGTGCCAAAATGAAATAATTTGAAACCTTATAATACAACTTTAGCATAGAATATAATGGAGGTAGGACACGGTAGTCCCGTCCAAATTGAGCAGTTTGACTGACGTAGTACCTCCAGCTTACAGAACACCGCGGCCATAATAACTATCGTATTGTGTTCCACAAGGTAAATAGGATAGCCAGTGCTCACAAATCCCCCCCATTCCTCACCCCCCCCCCATCCCCACGCCAACCCCCATCATCCATGTGTAAGGTTGGGATTAAGACGGAATGAAACGCTCTGACTGCTGAATAAGTACTAATCATTTATTGGATAAACATCGGTATTTATATTCATACACTACACCTTCCCCGAAAGGAAAAATAAAATAATTAATATAATATTATTTTATTTATACAACCACTACATAAGCAGTATCAATATGTACTAGCTTAGATAACATAGGTATGGTATTTTATTAGCATCTACACATGTAATAGGTACATTGTATTGATACAATAAAACATAGTTGATCAAACAACATTTTTTAAACAATTTTAAAATAATTACAATAAAAAATTGTTTTAGAAATACAAGTGTGTATATAATGAAAGTATACAAGAATAAAATAATATATTGTATAAGTGTAAAAGAACAAATTTATAAGTAACAACAATAAGTGTCAATAGACTATACCACATTACACTTTGCATGTTGTACGATACAATTTTTGATGATACATTATGTATAATATGTATATTGGTTAACATCATTGTTTATGAGTAATACAACTTCGTTCTATTCTTATGAACTAAATCAGTTTTTCCGTTATCCTTTAATATTTCGACATTTGGTGCAACATCTTTAATAACCAAATATGGACCATTATAGATACTTTGGAATTTATTACCCGTTTCATTTTTCACTAAAATCAAGTCATTTTTCTTATACGTAATGGGATTACAGTTAAGGTCAAGTTTCTCTTTTCGCTGTAATTTACTTTGTAATAGGTTTTCATAAGCTTCTTTTTGGGATGTTTGTAATCTATACTTTAACTCAAGGGGGTAACTGTCATAGTTGTAAAGAGGATCTATTGTATTTTTAGTCAGATTGGAGGGAATGTTGCATTTTTTTCCAAATAATAGTTCAAAAGGTGTAAATTTAGTAGCAGTATGAACTGTTGTATTGTATGCAAAGCACCAAAAAGGTAACCATGTGCTCCATGAACTCGAATGATTGTCAGTTTGAATTCGTAAGAAATTACCTAAATTTTTATGAGTGTTTTCCAAGGATCCTATAGTTTCATGATGATATGCGGTAGAGTTTAAAGTAGATATATTTAGTAATGCACACATCTCTTTAAAAATTGATGATAAGAATTCGGAACCCCTATCAGTTGCAACCCTAGCTGGTATCCCAAATCTAAGTATAAAATTATTAACCAAGTTCTTGGCTATTTCTTCAGAACTTTTAGTTATCATAGGATAAGCTTCTACGTATTTACTTAACTCGCATTGGATAGTTAAAATATAAGAATTATTATAATTATCCTTATCCAAAGGACCTACGACGTCAAGAAAAATCTTTTCCATTGCCGAATTGGCTGTGGTGGTAATAACCATAGGCTCTTGAACATAATGAGAACTATGCTTCTGCTTTTGGCACTGTTCACATTTTTTAATAAATGTTGTAACATCATTTTCAAGACCGGGCCAAAAATAATATTTCTTGATATTATTATACATTCGTCTTATACCAGCGTGGCCACTCGTTGGTAAAAGATGAAAATCATTTAATATTACTTTTTGGTCGTCTTTATTATGAATTATTTTCACGTCATTTAAAATACATAATCGCGGACCGCTCCAATTCTTGTATGATTTAATTTCATTAATCATCTTTTGTATAATCGCATCATACATTTTATTTCGTATAAAAACTAACTCGTGCACGTTTATTTTCTCGCAAAAATTTCTCAGCTCCCTCACAAAAGCGGCTGGCGTCAGTTGTGATTGGAAAACTGGAATTTTTATAAATAATGTCATTCTTGATGACAAATAACAAAACACATCATTTTCTAAATCGAATGTGTTAGACCTACGTAGGTTTTTTTGTTTAAAATTGTCTAAAAATTTAAGTTCTACAGATTTCCTCGGTTTACTATGAATCTCTACAACTCTTGGTTGCGCAGGCCAATCGTCAGTAGGAGCCATAGCACTCGGAGGTATCAGTTTGCTACGTAATTCTTTACGTTTAGATCTTGTCATAACCGTGATAATGCTTTCGTGCATTGTTTTTAAGTCTGCTGATGTGACAGGCAATCGTGACATTGCATCCGCTGGGATATTATCTGAACCTTTAATATATTCCACTGTAAAATCGTATTCTTCGAGTAAAAGTCTAAATTTCATGAGACGACTAGATGGGTCTCTCATTCCAAATAAATATATTAGAGGTTTATGGTCAGTTTGAATTATAAAAGTTCGACCATACAAATAAGGACGGAAGTGTTTAACGGCCCACACTATCGCCAACAGTTCTTTTTCTACAGTGGGATAGTTGTGCTCCGCTTTATTTAAATTTCTACTTGCGAACGCAATTGGTTTCTTATTAAAGTTATACAAAACAGCTCCCAATGAGTGTTTTGACGCATCAGTTTGTAGTATAAATTTTTTATCTAACGAAAAATCTGGATATTGAAGTACTGGGGGGGAAGAAATAATAGTTTTTAACGTAGAAAATGCAGTTTGGCATGCATTGTCCCAGATAAACTGTTTATTTTTCTTTGTTAACTGGGTTAAAGGATAAGCTATGTTTGCAAAATTTTTGATAAATTTTCTATAGTAGTTTGCAAACGCCACGAATTTAATTAATTCATCTACGTTAGTTGGTACAGGCCAGGTACTCAATGCCTGTATTTTTGCAGGATCGGGAAGGACGCCTTCACCTGATATAATATGACCTAAATACAAAATTTCCTTTTTCAAGAAACTACATTTAAAAGGATTTAGCTTCAATTTTACCTGACGTAATCGATTGAAAACATCTAGAAGATTTTTATTATGATTTTGTAGTGAATTTCCGAAAACAACTAGATCATCTAAATATACTAGGCATTTTTCATATGTTAAGCCTGACATTGCAACTGTCATCATTTTTGAAAATGCATTAGGAGACGTTTTTACTCCCATTGGCATTCTCGTCATGCGGTACTGTCCCGAAACGGAAGCCTTACTTACGTCATTATTATCCGAAATTTTAAATTGTCCTGAACAAAATGCGGTATAATTACGACTGTCAATATCAAGATCACACTGATAATATCCACTAGAAAGGTCAAGAGTAGAAAAGTATATAGAACCTGAAAGTGAATCCAAAATTTCAACAATATTTGGTAGAGGAAATTTATCATCCTGTATACAATTGTTCAATTTTCTGTAATCGATCACTAGTCGCCATTTTTTATTACCTGAATTATCTAGTTTCTTAGGTACTAACAACAAAGGACTGGACCATTCGGATCGACATGGTTCAATTATGCCATCTCGTAACATATTACTAATCTGATCGTTTACTTCACGTTTTTGTGAATACGGAATTCTATATGGTTTACAAAAAACTGGCTGAGAATTCGGTTTTAAACTAATATTATGTTTATAAATAGAAGTTGTAGTTAACTGATCTCCTGGCAATAAAAATATATCGCTATATTTAGCACAAATATTTTCTATAGCGACTTGTTCCTCTTTATTCAAATGACTCAAATTTAATAAACTAAACAATCGTTTGACACGATCTGCATTTACATTTTTACATTGCTCAAAAGAACACAAGTTATAATCGTTAATTGATTGCATCTCAGGTTGAATATTATTAAGGCGAATTTCATTCTCACTGGTGTTTAATATTAAAATAGGTATCACACCATTTAAAGGTTTCACTAGTACGCTTGCTAAAAATATTCCGTCATGTAATTCAGACGAGCAAACCAGACATTCTTCTGTATAGTTAGTTTTTATAATATAATGAACTGATTCAGATCTAGGTGGTAATATAAAACAACGAGAATTAGTTCCTTCTTCAAGTTTAGATTTAAGAGGCAAAATAATATGTTTATTCGAGTTATTTTTAGTCAATGTTAAATACAAAGACTTCAGATCCAACACAGCATTAAATGTTGTAAGAAAATCTTGCCCCAATATAGCATGTGCCTTACATGGTAAGGAATTAAAAACATAAAACTTCTGCTTAAATGATTGTCCGGTCAAGTCCAAACAATGTCGCAGTGTAACATAAACATATCCGATTGCTTCTATTGCACCGCCGATTCCGCTTATCGTGATGCTCTCTTTATGGATGGGTATATTTAATTCAATAACATGTTTATATTTTATAGCACAAATGGAAGCGCCAGTGTCAATTAAAAATGTATAGTTATAATTTTCTACGTATAAATCAATGCAACAAGTACTATTACTTGCGCATATAAACCCTTTATTCACGAAAAAAATTACTTTGCTCACTAAATTCATTAGAATTAGTGACGTCATCATTTGCAACATTTATGTTTGCATTATTTCGACGCGTGTTTTGTTGACCTCGACCGCCGTCGTTATTTGACCTGCTATAAAAAGTAGTAGACCTACCTCGGTTCTGTGATGACTGTCCTCGTCTCTGGTCGGGACGACCACGAACTCCACGGTAGAACGTAGTTCCACGGTGATTGTTTGACCTGCTATAATTGTTAAATTGACGGGGGGCACCCCGATTATAATTATAACGTCCTCGATTAGGTGAACCTCGAAAAGATTTATTTCCCCTTTTATGGAATGCCAAAATATTACCTGATTGAGACGGAATAGCCATCGTCTCTTCGTCAACTGCTGACTGTACAGCGTCTTGTAAAGTATCAAATTTTTGAGCCGCTATGATGGTACTTAGACGCCTATTGCGTAACCCGTCGGCAAAACGTTTTATTGCTTGTTTTTCATTCAATGGTTGCAGAATTGCCAAATTTGCCTTGTTGCCGTCGGCTTGCGCGATAGATAAATCCATAAAAATTTCAGCTAATTGCTTGCCATAGTCGTCAATTGACAGTTGATCCTGTCGCAAAGTAAGCAGCTTGTTTTGCAAAGCTACAGAACTCTTTTTTGGTAATAAGATCATACGCATATCATATAATAATGTATCTACGGAATTATAGGTAGATTTGAGTTTTAGCTTGGCTGTTTGGGATAGTCGACTCTTTAGGACAAAGTTAATAAGACTAGCTTTAGATTGATCGTTATTCAAAGTAGAGCTATAATAATCAATGCCATCGATTAATTGTCTGGTCATCGATTCTTCGTTATTCATAATTGGTAATAAACTTAGGGCGGTTTTTAAGTTGAACTCCATCTTGGATTCAGTAATGTTTTTCGATGTTGAACCAAATGATTCACAAGTACGCGTCTCAGATGGACGCACATGCGACTTATTACAAAATTCCTTAATGTCGGAATAAAGTTTAGTAATTTGGTCACTACAAGATTGTATTAATAACAAACTTTCTCCACTAATTTCTTCGGCATAAATTTGTTTCGTAATATTAGGACTCAATGCTGTGTAACCAGTAAACAAATCAGTTGCTTCCTGTAATTTCTGTTTTAAACGTTCTGGCGTTCTCCTCTCATAAGTGAGTTTAATTAAATTTTCTTTAATAAGTTTTAATTGTTCACAAATAGTCTGAAGCTCATGAGCCATAATATTACAGCATAATTAAGTTTAACATAATTCTTAAAATACGCGAGCATAATAGGTAGATATATCATTACCTCATAGTATATAAAATAACGTCGGGTTACCTTTCACGACACTTGCACGAATTTTATTTTTATATTTTTAACACGAACACTGGGTTTTTTGTTTTTGAACACTAGTTTTTGGTTTTAATGTTTGTCAAAACTCGAAGTACTTGGCTGTCCAGCTGTGCACGCGGAATATCTCACATCACCCACAGCTACGGTCTCTCTGCGCCTGGAAAATGACCTTCTCAAATTGTCACGTAGTAGTTGGTCATTTATCCATCCGTGGTGACATTTCTTATAACACCTCCACAAGAAGTACGCTCCGACCAACATACTCAGTCCAAGGAGCATCACCATCACAGTGCTGATTGTTGATATATGGAACTGCAGCTGCTCTGTGCTAGCTCCAATAGAAGATCCAATACCATTTTGGTTAATCACGACCTCTTCAGGTTTTTGAGAGTTTGAGTTACACATTGCAATATTATTGAAATACTCGGACCACACACGATCGATAGGTAATCACGCTTAAAGAGTTATATCGTATCACACCGACACCGACTGTCACCCGAAACGCCATACCAAACCTGGCGCCTGGCAGGGTCGCCATGTAAGGTTGGGATTAAGACGGAATGAAACGCTCTGACTGCTGAATAAGTACTAATCATTTATTGGATAAACATCGGTATTTATATTCATACACTACACATGGAAGACCGTAATATAAATATTCTTAAGCTTTCTATATTTATTACCTACCTTATTAAACAATAAAAGTTGGCAAAATTATGAAATTCATTATGAATATTTTTCCTAGAAAGCCTTTCTTACCGGCAAGACACAAAGGTACAAAACTGCCAACACGTGTCTATTATAATCATGTAAAGAAAATGTTTTGCCTTCCCTGATTTTCTCCTGTACAAAGATATAAATACCATCTGGTCTTAGATAATTCCATCTGGCTCTGGCTGCAATTTGGTACAAGGGAAGCTGTTTATAATCTGGAATAACACATAGGTTAATCTATAGGTTCCTATTAATAGGTAGCGGAAATAGGACCATAGTTCCACGTGGACCCGGGTAACAGTTATATAATCAAATAAAGACTTACAAGGTAATATCTATCATCTCTACTCAAATATTATCAAAATCCAAACATGAATGTATAAAATGATCGGACTGA
Source organism: Lithosia quadra (assembly GCA_963576445.1). NCBI lineage: Eukaryota > Metazoa > Arthropoda > Insecta > Lepidoptera > Erebidae > Lithosia > Lithosia quadra. Next base: position 3,222,762 of record OY754899.1, on the reverse strand, counting down.
ACCCACCAAAGATAACACTATGCCACGATAATACTGGGTTGCAATATGTTACCAAAATTTGACAGAAATATGATTTCTGGATTTTTTTTTCTAGCTGTTACTACGATTTTAGCAACATTACATAATCATGCTATATTTTTGTTTATTTTTGCGCCACGAAAACTGGCCAAATCAATTGGCTGACTAGTGTGTGAGTGAATGCGTGCCGACTTACACAGGTAGCTGACTAACTATAGATTCTTCGACGCGTTTCGTCCATTGGTTTATACATTCATGAATCCAAACCATTTTTTCCTTGTAACAAAGAAGTAATTTTAGGTGACAGAAATAAGAAAACTGTAAAGAAAATTGTCTTTTGTATTTTACAAGGAAAGTAGTCGAGACCTTTGTGTGAAGTAAAGACAGGGAAACAATACAAGTCAAAAATTAAGGAAAATGCTGGAATTGTGGAATATAGGAGTTGGAGGGAACAAAGAATTATGAAAAATGGTTTTATTCTAGATCCGGATATAATGTTAACAGTTTTACTTTATTTTATTCTAATCAGATCCAGGACGTTTTGGAGAAAGGCTAGGTCAAGAGTACCCACAACCGGCGTGCGTTTATGAAGACAATTATAAAAGTTGAAGAAGCGAAGGAGTATGCTAAGATCGTAGCAAGTGGACAGTTATGGGCTATGTCTACCCCAATGGGAAAAAACCGTGATTCGTATGTATGTAATGTATGTATGTATGCCAAAAGAAATGTATGATTTTTTAAAAATATAAATTGGTTCAGATTACCTACTTATAAAAATCTTGCGTCGCAGCGTTTACTATCCTCCTCACTAGAAGATCCTAGAAGGCGTGCGGTTTTAATCGGTTCGACTCAAACATAACCACCCCCGCGACCCGCGGAATCCGTGGGAATTTTCGCACGAGAAAAAGTTACGTTCTATGTCTAGCTTCCAGCTATCAAAAGTTGCCTTCTTAAATTTATTTTGATTGCTTATTTGAACTATAATATGCTATAATCTGTGGTGGCATGGTCACGTAGTGAGCAAGTAAATGTACTATCATAGCTAAAAATAAAATTTATCCTCATATAGCGAGTGGGCTGAATAGCCCGTTAGATCAACATTACCGTGGAGCGGCTCTAATGGAACCTTCAGTATTACATCACAATGGTTTTATGAGGAAAAACGATTTTGAAACGGTTTATATTACACTAGCAACCGGCTCTGGCTTTGCTTCGTTTTTTTTTGACTTTTTTTGTTAATCAAGATGGGGTAACAATAATCCACCCATACTTGCAGATTTAAAACTAAACAACTAGAATTTTTCATAAACTGTCACTGGCCACCATTCGCGTAAGCCTGAAAGGAACAAGGAGTTTATGCCTTCTCCCTTCTAAATTTTATGAAAAAATTTGAAAATATGCATTCAGAAGCGTGCTGAAATTAGGAACATTTTTCAAAATTTGGCCGAAGAAGAATAGCACTATTTATAAATTACTGACAAAATTCCGTTTGGCATAAACCCAGATACTATCGAAGGAGGCTCTGGACGCCAAAAGCGCTTTAATTTATGCCCGTAAGTATATTCCTGTAATGGTAGAACAATCTTGATTTACGGGCCAGTTTCTGAATCGCTAGCAGATGTGAACTGATTTCGATGTAATGTGATTTCAATACACAGATTTTTAAAAATTAAGGAATTCTACTCCTTAGCTGTGCTGTTTTGGAAATAAAGCTAAGGTCAGTAAACCAAGAGATATATAGAAACTACCAATTTCAATAACAAAAAATTTGAATGAAAGACAATTTTTTGCGGTGAAAAAATTTCTAGAACTACTCCAGCGAGCATAAACTTCTAATAAATAAATTCACAAAGCAAAAATATGTAGACGTACGCCTAGTTAATAAACCTCAGACGTGCTTGTTACAGTACCCTGAGGATAGCTGCCAGGTTATGCATAAACAACAAAGGCGATACGCTTGCGCGGCCAGATGTGACCTGGTCTAAGATTCAAGTATAGAATGACCTTCACCCATCGTATTACATTGGTGAAGGTTCAAGAGTTTGCGTTACGGGTTGAAAAATATTGTTTTATCGACTGGATAACGGTTCTCGTGTTTTTTGACTATATCTTCGGTTTTACTTTAAGTCTGCCTAAGACCCTACGAACGCAAAAATTTGCATCAGAATCCATTCAGTGGTTTTTGCGTCCATCGCGAAAAAACAAAAAAAAAACAAACAAGAATTTCAAAAAAATATATTTTTTGTTTTCAGAATCGTTTTTTTTTAAATATCTTCAATTTACAATTTTATAATAGAATAGATTTACCATTTAAAAAAAATTAAAGCAGGCTGCCTAAAATTTTGGTGCAGTTAATAATAGTAGTAGTTATTTAATATCCACTTGCGTGATAAAACTTATCCCAAAATAAAGATTTGGAATAAGTTTCAATGATTAATTTTAATTAAATACACTTTGCACCAAAATTTTTAGTTAACCTGCTTTGAATGTGGTAGGTATACAGGTCAACTTTACTGTAGTATTTTATTTAATGAAATGTTTTGAAATTCTCAACAGCTTTCCAGTGAAATATTTTGATAAATTTATTAAATGGAAAAGATTACGTTTTGTAAGTTGTTTTTGCATTCAACTCTGATTTTCTGTACAATTTCTTTGGCAGCATTATACAAGCTCGCCATTCACAATTATTTTACGATCCCTGCTTACGTTGCAAGGGATATAAAAGTACGGAATACGTGAGCAAAGCTACGAATTACAACACTCATAGAAATAAGCGATAAAGTATTGCAAAAAATAAAAAAGGTTCGATCATAATAATTGCTGAAAGGCTATAAATAATATGAAGGAACCAAAATGCTTACGATTGATATATTTTCTAAAAAGCATTTTTTTTTCACAAGGACTCTTCTGAAAAGAAGAGTCCTCACTTAAGGTACCAGTTGATACATCTGCTGATTGTCAGATGAGGCTTTCCTCTCGGGATTGGAAAGTCAGATGGCAGTCGCTTCAGTAGGTAAATAACAAGGAACCTGAACATAATGCTAAGAAAAATGATGATGATGATATTTTTAGAAGGGTACAATATAATAAGTAAAGGAGTAACGTTATATTATTATCGTAATAAAATCGTTCATAAACATCAACACTCCCAAAATATCCCATAATATAAATGCATAAAGCACTTCTTCGTTTCGATGGCAATAAATTACAAATTAAATAATATGTCCGGCTTTGCTCCGGCCTAAAATTCGGCGATAGCTCTCTCATTTTCGTTTCGTTCAGGTATCGTTTTATGACAATGGCATTAATGTACTAATCAAAATGTATTGTACTGTCACCAAAACATAACCATGGCATGCAAGTATTACGACTACACAATTAAAAATATCATCAAAACAAAAAAAGACAAAAATTAGCCATATCGTTATAATATGGTAGACATTCCGCTAAGACGCACGAATTGCTTCAGCAATACGTTCATTATGCGTACAGTTAAAGAGTTGAATATCCTGCCTGAGTCTGTTAAAGCTATAACCTGGGAGTCTTTAAGTCTAGAGTAAACAGGTTGCTTCTAAGCAAGTGTGCTCCATCGTCACTTACCATCAGATGAGATAGTGGTCAAACGCGGGCCTATCGATTATAAAAAAATACATCAATGTTAAAAAATAATAAAAACGATAATAAATTATCTGAAATTCATCGTAAAGTACAAAAGTTAACATGTAATAGTTTCGTAACTCAAGTTTTAAACGGTACTCGTCACAAAACACATTAGGGTCACATAACAAAAGGAAAATAAGATCTCACCAGCGATAAAGGGCCGGTGTTACGTTCGCTTTCGTCAAGGAAATTGCGAAACAACATCTTAATAACATTTCTTCACCGAACGATATAAACGTGGACCTAAAAAGTTTCTGGAACGAACGTGTTGAACGCTTAGGCAAGCGTACTCCATCGTACTTCCAAGCAGAAGAAGCCATCCCATTTATCCCCCATCCCCACAGAGAAGATTAGCGTGAAAGTACGAGAGGCATAGATGATAGAACTGGAATGATAAAGAGAACTAGAATGTTAGAGGAAAGATATTATTAGTTTTAGAATAGAGTTTTTTAATCGCTTAGAACAAAATAGGCATCACTTCAGAGTGGTGGTATGCAAAAAAAAAATTAGAAGAAGCCTGTTCATTCTAGACTTATATAAAACTAGCTGTTGCCCGCGGTTCCGCTCTCGTCGAATTTTGTTCCCGCTACCGCGACCCACGGGAACCTGTTCCCGGAATAAAAAGTAGCCTATGTGTTATTCCAGACTTTAATCTATCTCTGTACCAAATTTCAGCCATATCTATGCAGCCGTTTTTTCCTTGAAAAAGCAACAGACATACATTTATAACGTTTATAATATTAGTAGGATAGGATAGGATTATAATATTAGTAGGATAGTAGGATTTGAAAAAGACATTCAAATTCTGAATTAAATATTTCAGCATTTCATTCTGTTTGGCCTCATCAAATGCCCCACTTAGAGGATCCGGGACTGTATGAAGAAGGAAACACGTTATGCTGTTAAAGAATTTCAAGTCTAGAGTGAATACATTACCTGTAGGCATACGTGCTCCATCGTCAACCTCATCATTACTTACCAACAGGTGAGATAGTGGTCAAACGGGGACTATCAACTATAAACAAAAATACAAAAGTGAAAAAAATAACATGTATACAAGATCTGTCATCGCCGTCATATCTATATTATGACGTCATGCAAAAAATAATTAATGGACTTCTCAACAAATAGACTTATGGAACACGGCTAGGAATTGGTTGCTGATTTATGGTGGACAAGCGTGACGGCGTATGTAATGGCTTCCGTACTGGTGCTGTGATTAATGACTGAGGGTCCCTGAGGAGTTTGCTCAGAGTAACCACAATAGTAAATAAATACAACGCAGAAGGTTTAATTAACTTGATAGTACTTCTTACTATCCTACTTCCTACTGTGGAGGAACGGGATGTGACGTCCCTCCAACAGAAAGAGAGGATCCTCCGACCAGGCAAGGTGATCACGCCTGGCGGGCCGCGGCCCAACGGTTATCGTTGGGATCTTGTATATATGCTATACCAGCGCGCTTCACTTTCGCGATTCATATTAGCTTATGTTTACTTTTTTTTTTTTTTTTTTTTATACCACTTAGGTGGCAGACAAGCACACGGCCCACCTGATGGGAAGCGGTCACCGTGACCTAGGGACGCGTGCAACACCAGGGGCATCACACTCGCGCTGCCGACCCCGCAAAAACCTTCTAATGCCCTTCTTGAAGAACCCCATATTGTAGTCGCTAGGGAAAACCACGGCAGGGAGATCATTCCACAGCCTAAGCGTGCGCGGAATAAAATTTCTTTCAAACCTTACAGTGCGCACTGTAGGCGGATGCAATGTGTGAGGATGAATTCCCTGCCTGTGGCGAGTGGTGCGATGATAAAAAGTTACTTAAAATATTGGGAGTTTAGATGCAAAAGTTTAGATCCTATATAAATACAAATAGTTGAGTATTATGATCTGCTAAAACGGCATTTTCACGGTCTATTCTTCAGCAAATAAAACTACACAAAAACAACCTTCAAGAAAAAAGGTTTAAATGTGCCAACTTTTCCACGTGATCGGTCAAACGGTGTTAAAGTAAGGCAGACATTACCCGAAAATTGCGAAAGTAATTGGTTCACGAGATCCACTGTGTTGGTTGTGACGTACGTGACAATTTGTATCTTTGTTACACCACGCGACTACTCAAAAAAGAGTGTAATGTTTGCAGGCTTTGAATATAAGTTTAATTTATAATACTATAATTTTAAAACACCTGAACAGAATTAAATATGTATGGGCATCGTAAGAATTTTTTTACATTATATTAAACTAGCTGTTGCCCGCGGCTCCACCCGCGTGGATTTCGAATTCCTTAATTTTTTGAAAACAAATAAAATTATAGCCTATGTTACTCCCAGATATTGTAGCTTTCTATAGGTGAAATAATTATTGAAATCGGTCCAGTAGTTTCGGAGCCTATTCGAGACAAACAAATAATCAAACTTTTCCTCTTTATAATATTAGTATAGATAGATCCTTGAAACAGTTTTTTTTTACTTTTCCTAGGCCTACACTGACTTAAAAATTGGCAATAGATATTTATATATTTTTTGGCATTGGCTTCAGTATGATATCCTTACTGTGGTTTTCTCAAGCGACTAAAATCAAGTGGTTCTTTAAGAAAGGCATTTGAAGGATTTCACAGTGTAAACAGTGCGAGTGTTATGTCTCAGGTGTTCTATATACCCATATGCCACAGTAACCACTTCCCATCAACCAATTGAAGGTTGTGAAAATAGCTTCATTTTGTTCCATATGCCAGTTTCTAGAAATACACGGCAAAACCAGCTCAAAGAATCATTTTATCATAACGGATATTCATAGCCTTACTTATTTTATAAAAAAAAACATTACTTGTTATCCATATTCATTAAATCCCTTTCAATAAACACAACTCAAATATAAACTATTTTCACTAAAGAATTTTTTCACTTATAGGATGGCAAACCCTGAATATATTTTTATTACAATGATAAACATAAAAATTGATGGGTCGCAACAAAATGGCCACTTGAATGTATCGTAGAAGCGACTAGCGGGGGCCAAAATTGCCCCCGACCGATGGAAACTTAGCTCTTAATCTCCTTTATTTTAGAACCATGAAAATTTACCATGATCTGCGTATAAAAATACGGAGGAAAGTGTTTTGTTTTGCAATGAAATTCAATAAGGCTTGGTGATGCTTTTTTTAGTCTTGGAAGCTAAATAGGGTATTGGTTTTCGAACTGATCGTGGTCAGTGTCTTTAGACAGGTAGTTTTTATTTTCTTTTGTCAATTCAAGGTCATTTTCTTGTAAGATTTTATTATGGCCCCGAATCTAAATAGGTATTATCACGGACCGGCAGTCGTTTTAAAAAAGGACTAAGATCATATTTGAATTCCTGAAAACTAATGCCGAGATTAAGCAGTGCGAGCAACTGACGTGACAGCTACTGCACCTGTGAACTCGCAAAGCAATAGCTACTGACCAACTTTTACATGACAGTAAGGTCTTATGATAGGCTGATCACCCGTCCGGCAAACGGGCGTCCCCAAAGTAAATAATAATAATAAGGTCTTATGATATGGATATACAATCTGAGTAGCTACACTATAGTAGCTGAACTATATAGACATATAAATAGATATAGAAAGAGTATAGAATAACCAAAAACTAATAGATTCAATTCAATTCCTTTATAGCTATATCTAGTAGTAATATTACAAAGGAATAATAAACAACATCGAAACGGGGTTATTTAGTATGAAAACAGTTTGGTAATATAGGTACTAAAGAGTAATGAACTCAAAACAAAACTGTATAGAGTTAATAGTTTTTTTTAAGAAGGTAGGTACTTATCACAAAACAGGGAATAGTTAGAGATGTTCCATCAAGCTCATTTGTATGGAACCGCTTAGTTGCTAACCGAACCACCAGTTTTACAAGTCTGCTAGCAAGCTAGTTCGCACTGTGTAACCTCGGCATAATGACCAAATTCCACATCACAAATGATGACTGGACTAAACTATAAAATATAGTTACCTACATCTAAATTTATGAAGCAGTAACGGGGATGTAAAACTGTAAAGATACATATACTTATAGAATCATCACTGAAAAAAACCGAGAGCCTTTGTTTACAAAAGAAAATTACATAAAATATCGATTTATGTAATGTTTTTTTTGCGATAGCCCTAACGTCGCTAAAAATTCCTCGTAAAATCAAATGAAGCTTTTTTATTTGTTCAATGTTTTTTTATGCATCATAGCTATTTCATTATTCTCTTCAAAAGAGAACTTCGTCTCTAGAAAGTCACTCTTATGTCATCATGGACTCCCATGGTATCATTTTCACGTCCTAAGGATTTTTCTTTGTTCTGTGATTTTCACCATCATCCAAGCGCAAACCTAAAAGCTGTTCCAGAAATTACCTCATTCAAACTGATAGATTTTTTTAATAGGACACGTCAATTTGACTTCACCTCGCCTGATGGTAAGCTGAAGGTAAAGTCTCAGAAAAGAGGGTCACCATTACATACACGTACCATGTTAACAATGGTGGCACTCAGCTTGATGGCCTCATCAAAAGAGGATTGTCGTCGATAGATAAAAATAAAAAATAGCTAACGTACGTACACTTGAATTTATAATAGTAGAAAAATACCTAATTTTATTTATGTGTGTAGAAGATAATTTTTGGATTATAATTTCTATCATTTTCGTTCATACCATAATTCCCCATTTTTTTGTGCGGAAATCCCCGCGGATAGTCCTCTGCCGGAGAGCGGGGGCAGTTATGTCGGAATCGAACCGACTAAAACCGCACGGTGTCTCGTCACATACCATAATTCCCTAGTTGGGTTTTTCACTCGCTTGCAGTACTACTATAAATCACCAAACAATGCAAAACTAAGCTAAACATTGTTGTTACTATTTATGATAAAATTTTAAATACACGGTCCGGTAAAATCCCTAAAGCACATTAAAACGCCTCTCAGTATCCTTAAACCCTTGAAAGAATAAAACCCCGGGAACTGATTACCACAATAATGTGTTTGCGTCAACACTCTTACTACGAGCTCAACAAATAACAATAAGCATCCCTAGATGAAAACTCCGTTAAATCAAAAAAACTTAGTTTTTCTGAAATGACTAAAAATGGATTTTGGAATATTTACTAAACATCAAGAAATTTGTGATTTATGTTTTTATATTCTGTTCCAAAGCCTGTTCAATTGAGTATTCTTTATTATGTCTTTTCGAAACCTGATAACTAAAAATGTTTCTTTATTATTCATGATACGCTTACGTTTGACCTCTATCTCACTTGATGGTAAGTGGTGGAGTAATGTCCGTGGTGTCCAGGGTAAAGTCTTTCTCCAAAAGCAATGTTTCGCACCATCTTTCAACAGTGGTCAAAGTTATCGTTACGTGAGTTTTAACACTTTTAACCTTTCGAAAACACCATTAACTCAATATAAGCACTTTTTGAATAAGTGAGGTTTTCATCTGGGGTTGCGAACTGTTGAGCACATAATGTAGTGAGAACAAAGGTGCAAAGTTATTTAGTTGAAACCTAAACCCCTTTACACTGAGAAAAATTATGGGAAGTACTAAAGTTTCTTTGAGTTTTGTTGGTTAAACTGTATACGAAAATAACTGCGATACAACGGACATTAAAACAAAGGTGAAGAAGTAAGGTGTGATAACTCCTTAAGGCGGTACCATACTTCGTTATACGTCAACATCAGGGGTATCATACTCGCGCTTCCAACCTTGATGCGGGGGAATGTTGAGGTAGTTGGAGAGGGTTAGAGTTGGGATTGGGGAGATGAGGGTTGGGGGGGATTGAAATATATTATAGGGTGGAGGTACTACTAACTCCAGTCGGACTGCAAAGCCCTTATTATAGTCTGGAATAACGCATAGACTACTTTGATCCCTGTATTAGATTCCAGGTAGACAGGGAACCGAAATAGACTTCTACGCGGTTGAAACTGCTGGCAAAAGCTATTGTTATAATAAAGAATACTATGTTTTTATTCAAATATTTAGAATATTAGATATATACATACTTTAAACGGTTTTATTTAACTTGACCTGTTCGTTTGGGTCAAATCTAGTAATTGAAATTTGACCCCCTTTCGGTTTTCCGATTGGTCTGATATTTGGCAGAAGTCTTTAGTTCTGACGACAATACAATTTAAAACCGTTTAACTTCAAAGAGACATGTTTACAATTAATTTAAAATAAGTACCTAACTACAATATACAGACAACTTATTATCTTCTAAAAACATAATTAATTTTCCTTATTACCTGCGCGAATTCTAACATTTTTATTACCATAATCAGACCAATAAAAGTTTAAATTATACACTTAGCCCTACCTATATAAATTCGTTTTTTATTACTTTATTCGTCCCTTAGGCATGTTGTAATAATTAGAAAGGTCGGTTGGATCATAAAGATTAAGTACTTTATAATTCCCTTACATTACACTTTTTTTTGCAACTACGTAAATTTAAAAATAACTGAAGAAAAGCGCTTGGTTTTACAACATGCGATGAAAATTCTTATTTATTTAAAGAGAACATCAATAAAATTTGCAAAATAACAAGCATTACGAAAACCAAATACAATATTTGGAATAAACATTATAGTAGAATATTATGTTAAAATTTCGTTGAAAGCTTTTAACAAAATTAGTAATGTGATTAAATAAATTTGAACTCAAAGACTCAAACAATATGGAATACATTTAAGTATTCCATATTGTTTGAATCTTGTCTTTTAGTTGTAATGAATAGTCGAAAAAATTCAATTGCACTGGTAAAATAAAGATGAGTCCCCCAAAATTCATCTTTGAGTTAGTCCCGGACTCATCTGAAGTTCTCATCTTTACGCGGTCCACTTTCTGAGTTACTACTCCACTTCACGTCATTATAGGGTAGGCAAGGTAGTCCTCCGAAATTATTTTAAGAGGTCTTAGAATAATTTTCCTAACGAAGATTTTATAACTGAAATTGATATTGCGATCAAATAATCAAACTGAATTGGTAGGTATATCACGTTTTACTTATTGAAATCATTGAGATTACTATTTTAATACTCCACATTTAATTCAAGTATTGGGAATAAGTAGCTAAGAATTTTTATTGTTTGAATCTTTTTCCATTTCACCTGTTGCATTGTAAACCTAGCATTTAATAGAAGAAATTTTAAAACAATTTCATTAGATTGGAAAAACTTAACAATCGGAATAGAACTTGAAGCTGCGACCTGTAAGGAGAATTGCATTTATTTTTAAACAACTTCAAAAAGGAAGTGGTTTCTAATTTTTTTTTTTGTTTGTTACCTCAAACTTTCGACTGCGTGAGCCGATTTCAAAGCAATTACAATTTGTGCCTGAAAATATTCAGTCAAACAGTCAAAACAATGCTACATAATAAATTAAATGATTTTCTTTCTTTCTGTTTCAAAAATATTCTAACTAATTGAGTTATCTGACACATCCTTGACATTCAAAATTATCCTTTACAGGTCTTAAGATACTTTCCGATCTTGATATACAATGTAATTGTTAATTCTGATCACAATAAGTACCTCATTGTAACCCACATGAATAACTAATTCCATTTCATTCCATCTTGCTAAAATTTTAGACACGGTTGTCTCGATAACGTCGTTCCACCTATTGTGTCTCGATCCAACCTGTGTTAATGTATTTATATGATTGTCATGTCTATTTCGCGTGATTGATTGTACTGTCGTGAACTGGGATTCAGAGTGACGTTGGCTGTCGCTTACCGAAGCTCCGGTACACGTTTGTGGCGCTCGTTGTTACAGGGAATGACTGTGATCGATTGGCAATTGATTAAGACACATTAGTGTGTTTGTAGAGGTTTTAAATTTAGAAGGGTACTAGCAAATTGGGTCACATAAAGAATTTGCATTCGCAATGAGGTTATCCGTCAAATAACTGAAGTTACTGATACAGCTCACAGAATGAGCAAGCAGAAGTGGCAATAGACTGGCCTCATCTGTCAAAGGACCGATGGTCGTTGGAGCCATCGAGCCTTAGAGTGGAGATCACGAGACGATAAACGAAAGGTGGGTTGCCCCCCAGCCAAATCGACTGGCAACCTGAAAAAAGTAGCTGGGGTACACTGGATGTAGAAGGCAGAGGATTGGGAGGTATGGCGTACATTGGGAGAGGCTATGTTTGGCAGTAGAATGAAGAGTAATCTTGATAAACTTTCCATATAAGCTAAATTGTTTAGAAAAGAGTTATGTCAGTTGTTTACCGACTAAAATTCTTCAACATTTCTATCTTTTTCTAACAAAGAAACCTCCATCCTCCAGTGCACCTGGTCTTTGGAAACAGATATCAGTATTCCATGATGGAAAAGACGCAAGCATAGTTAGTTCTTCCATAAAAGCGATATTACTTTCAAGATACAATATTTCCATGTTTAAATCCAAATAGATGTTAGTTTGTTCAGCGTAATAATACTTGGCACTTGTATTAGATGCTAAGGCGTTATTTCTTTAAAACATCAATCTTTGGCTCTGCTTGAACGAAGACATATTGTAGCAACCAAATATTCACATTGGCGTAATAAATATCTACCCGAATGAAATTGTTCTTAACAGTAAGACCATCCTTTGTGCATGTCACTATAAATATTGATTCACGCTCGTATTTCTGTATGTGTGATCATTTGCAGTAAGAAACATCATCGTATGTTTAAGAGAAAGTCTGACTTAATAATTATTGTTTTTAATAATTATCAAATTTTTAGTTTTAGTTATATCATGTGTAGCGCCCGAGTAATTTACCACAAGCGTAATATATACGTACTATTTTAAAGGATTTTTTTTATACTACGTAGGTGGCAGACAAGCACACGGCCCACCTGATGGGAAGCGGTCACGGTGGCCTATGAACGTGTGCAACACTAAGGTGTCACACACGCGCTGTCTACCCTGAAGGGAAAGGAGGAGAGCTGGGAAGGGGTGGGGAGGCTAGGAAGGGGAGGGAGAGGAAGGGTACAGTGAGCTCTGGCTACCCTACTTACCGGCGGGAATACAACACGATGGTTATTATGGCCGCGGTCTTCTGTAGGGCTAAGGTTAAGATTATCTTGGTTTATCTTGTTTATTTTAGAGTTATTATAGCCATCATAAGATCAACTCCATTGTATCATTAATACACATTGTCATCCAAACTGGATACTGCAATCGGCAAACGGAAAGTAGGACGCTCCCCAGCATGATATTCAGTAGTGGACTGCAATAGATTGATTGATTATTCAAACTAAACGTGCATGCATAATTGCATTTCAATCAGTTAAGGATAACTGCTTCAAAATGCAGTTAGGTACAATATTAGACTCGAGCTAACATACATAATACATATACAGCTATAATGCTTAGGCTATGGAATGATCTCCCTGCAGCTGTTATTTTCCCTAGCGTCTATTAAATGGGGTCCTTTATGAAAGGCATTAGAAAGTTTTTACAGGGTCTACAGCGCGAGTGTGACTTCCCCTTTCTTTTATATCGTGCGGAAATCCCCATGGATACCACCCCCGTCGGCCATCGGGGGTGGTTATGTCGGGATCAAACCGACTAAAACCGCACGCCGTCTCGGGCCTTAGTACCCGGGGTGTAAGGTTACCCAATGGGCATATCCCTCGCACCCCAGCTGACCCCGGGCCATCTACGGTTTTAAAATGCCCCCCTCGACCCCCCGAAAGGGGGGGTGGGGCGAGCATCGCGCCACTTCGCCGACGGTGGGGTGTAGCCAACCGTCGGCGCGCAGACAATCAGCTCGCCCCCCGCTCGCTCCCCACTGTGCCATCTGCTAGTCAGAGGGACACGTGGAGAGCCTCGGAGCAGCCCTCTAGAGGGCCACTCCCACCCGGCCGGATTGACCGCAGGCAGTAGCGTCTCCCGTGGCGAGTGGGAGGCGCTGCTCGCCTCCGTTGCCCAGGTGCACCACGTGGAGATTCTGGCCCGCACCCAGTGTGACTTCCCCTGGTGTTGCACACGTCTAAAGGCCACGGTTACTGCTTCCCATCAGGTGGGCTGTGTGCTTATCTGCCACTGAAATGGTATAAAAAATACATACGACAAGTTAAATAAATGCTTGTGAAAAGTTCTCGCGTTGATACATGAATTTTTCAGCTTCAATTGGTATAGTTAACATAAATTGTTCACAATTTACGACATCAATTTTCGCTACATAATTACTCTTATTTGTATTCGAGCCACTTCTGGTTCCGTAGACACGAGTCTATTACAGTATTTTAGGGTTCCGTAAAATGTTAACGGTAATAACAATAAAAAGGGACTTTTTATTTTCGGTAGTTATTCCATGCCTTTGTTAAGTTTTATTTGGTCCATGCAATCTAAAGACGATGCCATTATCCTATGGGAACATTTAAAGTGCTCCCCAAAATATTTTACTTGCCAAAATGGATTAATACTTACCAAATATTGTTAGGTTAGGTTTGGTTATAATATAAAATATTTGGTCAAAATAAACTCTAACGGCGTTTACATAATTATGTTCATGCCATGCAATAAAAAGAAATTAGCGAAACACAATTTGGTGAGCATTTATCTGTTTTGGCAGGCATTTCGAATTTATTGGTAGGCGTTTAAACACAAGCCTTATGACTATTTATAAACGCAAAAGTTTATAAGCGTATTTATGTAAGAAAAAAAATTAAACATAACACAACAAGAAAATGCATTTATTAAACACACACACACACTTATTAATTACTCACTACATATATGTAAAACTACAATTAAATTTGTGTGCTATAATTAAATATGTGTAGAAGTAGGTAGATATGGATGTTTGAATCATGCTCTAGCCGCTAAACGGTTTTGACTGTAATTTTATACAGGGATAGATTGGAATAATACATAGACACTTCTTATCACTGAAATAAGTTCTCATAGAACGGAATCAGAATTTCATGCGGGCGAAGACACGGTCAACAACTAGATTTAATAAATTATAATTTATCATTGGCATAAATGTTTCTCTGGTTTCTACAATATCTCTAATTAAGTTCTTCAAAAAGGTCATTGGAAGATTTTTATAAGGTCGACAGTGCCCCTGGTGTTACCCGCGTCCATAGGCCGGCTTTCCATCAGGTGGGTCGTATCCATGTTTACCACCTAAGTGGTATAAAAAAATGAATACTGATTGAAGATAATAATTATGGCTATCATAAAAGTGTAAGACGTTTGTTAGCTTCACACTGAAAATGTTCGCACAATGTTCTAGACATCTGGATTTCGTCCAAATGTGATAGCTGACCTTTTGGCGCTCCCAACATATTAAATTATTAATACACTTTTCTCTGCCAGTTGTGTAACTTTTCTTTTTCTTATGACTTTATTAGATTTTATGACTACAGATGTTCACCGTGATGTGAAATTTTAGTTACTTTTTAGCCACGATTATGAAGTTTTGGTTGCTTTTTAGCCACGACATGAAGTTTTCGTTGCTTATTACTCACGAAATAATGTTGTTATTGGTTTTACGCCAAGACACATGCAATTTTAGAATTGTCATCATCTGTAAAATGGTGTCGTTTTTTCTGAACTTCTACCATCTAGCGGGGTGCAGTAACTTAATGAAACTGAATATAAAAAATATACCTGTCAGTGCATGAATATATCAGTCATTATCCACGATTCCACCATCGCGAAATTTTGGTCGCATTCCCATTTCCTTTGCGAACTTATTTGAAGAGTAGGAAGAGTTTGGTATTTTATTTCGGTATGTTTTAACTCAGACTATGATACCTCCCTATACCAAATTTTGGCCAGATCCGTACAACCATCTTTACGTGAAAGAGTCAAACATCCAAACAACAGTACAAACTTTCGCGTTTATAATATTAGTAGGATCGTTAAAGAAAATCTCTTTGCAACCCAAATTTATTCAACCTCAGTCGTAAGCATTAGCACCCCAATACACTCAACGGACCTCATTGTATAAAATCTCAGTCATAATAAAAATAAATGAAACGACATCATTAGATCACAAAAAAAATGTGGCGGATAAAGGCGAACATCGCAAACAGTGTAAATAGCATCGTTAACTAAGAAATATGAAGTTATATTGTTCAACAGTCCGAAAACAATACACATAGGTATGTTAGACTACAAAAAAATCGACAGAGTTTCTTGCTGGAGTTTTATCAGCACTATTTACCTATAACACCATCTCTCCCTATGAACATGTCAACTCAGAAAACACTTGACGCTCAGAAAAACTCAAATAAGTTTATGTGACAAACTAAAAAGCAACTAAAACATCGAGATTAGTATTGTTAATAAAATAATATGACATAAAACGCTGTAGAATCTGTGAATGGTTTTATTTCTATTACTCTAGTTCTTATTTTTTCTTTAACGTTTTAAAAGTTCCGTTTTAATAGCTAATGCAAAATAATAAATTCATAAACTACTAACTGGCTAACTACTGGTTACGTTTGTGTGAAACACTTTCACATTGACCACAAAAACCAAATTCAGAACAAAATATACTATTTCAGACAACATATTCTATGAGGTAGCTCTTGGCTTGCACCCCAAAGATGTTGATTAGCCCCCACGCACACACACACACATGTATCCTTGAATGTAGTTCAGTTATAAAATAAATTTACCATACAACGTCAATGTCTCAGCTATCAACAAGCTACGAGACTATAAATTAGGTTTCATAAGAAAATACGTAGCAAGTTCATTCGTAGCAAGTTCGTAGAGCGTACGTAGCTCTCTTGTAGCGTGGAGCCCGGTACGCAGAACACGGCATTTTAACATCAGACGTTCCTTGTAACTAACAAGGCTTAATGGAATTACTGAAACAAGAAAACGTGAAGCTTCATAGATATAAAAATTTGTGTGCTTGTAATTCTTTTCCTCCTAAACGACTTGAACAATTTACTTTTTTTTTCTACGTATGTCATCACGATTATTTTCAACGAAAATGTATTCTATAATATATAATAAATAGGTATATTATATAATGGCAGTCCAGATAAACTCCTAGTGGTTTTAAGGTTTGCTCATGTGTAGAATGATTGTTATATTTTGGGGCCTGAAAACATTTGATGGGGCCGTCAAGCTGAGGGCCACGACTGTGGCACTATCGTTATGTGTAGTGGTGACCCCGGCCCTGAGACTTTACCTTTAGCTTACCATCAGGCGAGGTGAAGTCATTTTGACGTATCCTATATAACAAAAGTTAGTGTTGTTTTTGATGAACTGATTGAAAAAAAAAATTGTAAGACTTGGATACAATCGGGCTTGAGGCTGATCTGATGATGGTCAAAGATAAACCTATAATAAATAAAAAAAAACTAACACAACCAAAAGATACCTTTATAATCTCACTCCCTTGTCTACACGCTATCTTCCTCAAAGCCCATGTAAATTATGATAATACAAACAAGTTCCATTAGGTACTTCATAACAAAGATTAAAATGGCGTGTATTTAACCTACATATGATATTACGACAAAGTAACGTTAAATTTCCATGCCACGCAAGCGAAAATAAGCTTTAAAGTATTTGACTCCCGAATTCCGCAACTGTCCTACTGTTCGCATAAATTTACGCGAGTCTCAAAGTAAAATAATCGCATTCCTACTTCATTTGCTTACTTCCCTTTCGTAATTTGCTATCTCCGTGAAAACACCCCTTGATTTTATTCAAGGGGGGATTTTTAAGGCTTTTTATTAAGCCGACTCATGACGGTGTTTATTTCTGACCTTAATTATACCCAATTATAGCTAATTTTAAGGGTTTGCTGTAAATTTTATGTTTTTGAGTGAATTTGATCTTTCGGTTTAATTATTTACGGTTAACTGAAAACGTATTTGTGTTAAGAAATAATGATAATTTAATTTGTGAGGATCTATTACTAAATTAACGGGTTCTATGGCGATGTTTTTTATGTTGTTTGACTATTTTCACTGATAATTATTATTTTATGTCTTTTAAGTAGCAGACAAGCACACGGCCTACCTGATGGAAAGCGCTTACAATGGCCTAAGGACTTGTGCAACACCAGAGGCCTCACAGTCGCACGGCCAATCCGATAAAAAGCTTCTAATGCCCTTCTTCTCTAATGCAAATCTTTTATATTTGGTTATTGTTCGGCATCGGTTATTTGGTGTGTACCCGGCATTACAAGACTTGATAACCTTGTGAATTTAGAATAGACGATGTTACATTTTTTTAATTATTCGTAGAGAAAACTCATAATTACTAAATTATAAGTTCTATTATTTTAGACAAAATTAATTAGTAATTTTCTTCAATTAAGAACGAAGTAGATTAATTCAAGAGCCTAGCTTAGTTGCTAGCCCTCAAATAAATAAGAGGTTTAAATATTACTTTTTTAATCAAATTAGATTTCATTAATGAAAATATTTTCATATTATGAATACAAACTTGAACCGATGAAGCAATATTTTATTTTAATATACAACTATATCCATACAATTATATAAAAACATAAATATGAACTATTAAACCATAGATTTACTGTATTGTCAAATTGGATCTAGTTTGTAAGAGCAATGTATGAGTTGGTATGTATAAAAAAAAAATAGTAACACAATTGCATGTAATTTCACTATCGTTCAAACCAGCTCACACCATTTTGCCCGAACCTTTCGGCAAGTTTCACAATAGCTAGATTCACCCAAACACAAACTTTGGCACCATATGGAGATAAAAACATTTTTTCACGTTTCCACAAACTTCTTTCACTCTGAAGGCTATAAAAAGTTGCACGATATATCTTCAGTTCTATTTTCTGTTTCTTATTATAAAATAATGTAAGTATTTGTTAGCAGAACTGTTAGTTGTATTTTTGTTTATTATTCTTGGTTTCTTTTTATATTGGGCACATCAACATGACTTCACTTCGCCTGATGGTAAGTGAAGGTAAAGTCTCAGAACCGGGGGACACTACTACATAGGTACACTGATAGGGCTGTTTTAAGAATTTTATTTCTATAATATTCGTCTCGTCAATATCATTTTACTTTGCCTGGTAAGTTTAAGCGTAGTAGTAGTAGCAGTACTATTTATTGTATACCAAGGATAATTATGACAATAGAATTATGTAAAATAGAATATGTAAAATAGAATTAAATAAGTGGTACAATGTAAGAATAATGGTAAAAAATGGTAAAAAACGATTAAAAATGGGAGACAAAAAAAAAAAAAGTAACGAACAATGCAAATAACAATAACTACAAATAAGCCACCATAGCAGTTCATTAAAATAGTTTAACTTCAAATTATGATAAATTCTCAGGAATGGGGGCCGCCATTACATGGCGGCCCTCAGCTTGATGACCTCTTCAAATGTTTTTTCATGTTCCGTTTAAGGAAAAGTTTTGTTGTGTGTTTCTTTAATGGAGATATCAATTTGTTAACTTACTTTCGAATCTCCTAATAAAGGCAACTACTAAAATTTAAGTCCAGAAATTTCGTACAAAGAACAATGTTCATGGAAAGCAAAACACCATACTTTTATTTTATTTTCTTATTAAAATACAAATGACATTACCTTCTTTTGTATTGGCCGTATCAGAGAAAATTATATGAGTACCTTCGTATTCCAATGAGGAAAATGGGAAAGAAGTTTAATTCGTGAATTTTGTTCTCATTGAGAAAGACAATACTGAGAATGCTCTTTTCAAATCAGTTTTAGATTTTCCAACAATTTTTATTCATTTTTTTTTGCACGAAAATTACTATCTTCATAGCAATTTACCAATGGTGTCCAAAGTTACACTTTGAAACAAGAGGTTTGCTTGTTGCTTTTGATTGTCATTTCAGCTTTACCGGGAGCGATTTCGTACGGAAATCTGTCTGAGCCAGACCTTCATTTATTGTTTAGCAGGTGCACTGACTAGGTACGGGTGGAGTTGGTTTGAGCTTCAACATAGAAAATATTCAACATAAATATTTATTTTTACCTGAAAATTTGGTAGTAAGATTTGCCCATTTAGGGCAAACCTCACTACCATTATAAATGCGAAAGTTTGAACCGCTGGATGAATGTTTGTTACTCATTTATATCAGAACCACTGAACGGATCTGGATAAATATTGATACAGTATAGTCTGAAACGTCGTCAAATTTTTATCCCGGTAACGGTATCATCATCTTCACGGAAGCAACCATCATCTACTGCTAGTATATTTTCAAATGATATAATATATATTTTACTAGTAGTAATAGCTAGTAAACTTCAAAAAGAAAAAAATGTCTTCATTCGTACACCCACATTTGAGATACACAAAAAGCTTAACTAAGGTAAGGTATTGGGTATCCATGAGGATGTCCGCACGGAAAAAAAAGGGTATGTACATAAACCACAACATAATCATGCATCTCCCAGGCGTGCCGGATGGGTCCTGGTGCAGCATGTACATTTTCAACCAGTCAAATTTAAACCTCAGTCTCGTAACACTTTTTTTTATACCACGTAGGTGGCAGACAAGCACATGGCCCACCTGATGGGAAGCGGTCACCGTGGCCTATGGATATGTGCAACACCAAAGGTGTCACACACACGCTGCCTACTCTGAAGGGAATGGGGGAGGGCTAGGATGAGGGGGGGAGTCTAGGAAGGGGTGGGGGGAGGAAGGGTATAGTGAGCTCTGGCTACCCTAATTACCGGCGGAAACATAACACGATGGTTATTATGGTCGCGGTCTTCTGTAGAGCGGAGGTACTTCCCTAGTCGGACAGCTCATTTCGGATGAGAGATACCGTCGTGTCCTACCTCCTTCAAAAAAACACTGCAACATAATACTGGTAACAACAAGCGTTCACAAGCCAAATAATGCATCAGAACACTCAAATTTAAACCAGTAGTTCCATTTCTATTGACTAGACTAATCCAATTACAAATATCGTTCGCAATAACGCAACTCATAAAATGTATGTGAATTCTCTTTCCCCTTTGTGTATTTTGCCGCAGTATTCCGTTGGAGGTTCCCGAATGAGTAAACACCGTAGCCACCCCGAATATTTGCGTGAATGCAATCACTGAATAGCAAATCATACGATTTTATCTTCCATGGTTCATTAGTTGTGATCTCGTCAACTCTTCCTTGTGGAGCAAAGACAACGTGCAAAGGAAAGTTTACTTTAGTAACTTTTTTTGCGTTGTGTTGTTATGCAGCTATTTTTATGCGATTTTTTTTTATTTAAAGGGTGGAGAAAATTTCAGAACTTAGCTTCCAATTTCAAAATATAATAAAAGAAATAAAGAAAGATTTTTAAAATGCTTATAATTTTATAAATTCTTAGATAATAATATTATAAATAAATAGAAAAATACGTAAAATAAATTGGTTACTTAAGGTGTATGTTTACAACAGCAGATCTACATTTTTAGTGTAATATTAATTATTACAGTAAAGGAAAAATTGTATCTGTTCCGGTCATTTTTTCCTTTATCACAATAATTATGTTTTGATTTCTATTTATTTTTTGTTTTTTTTTTTTTCCCAACGTGTTTGATGTCTATTGATCATTGATAATATTTAATGTATCAACAATCAACTGCTTGTATTACTGTAGTTGAATATTATTTAAATTATCACTCATATACGTTTCGCTCAGCAGCAGTAGAATACTATTGCAACATTCATAAACAACACAATTAAATATTTTTTTATGTCGGTCACGTCAACATGACTTCACCTCGCCTGATGGTAAGCTGAGGCAAAGTCTTTAGAATGGGAGTCACTATTGCAAACACCCACAGTGCCAAAACGGTGGCTCTCAGCTTGACGGCTAGGTAGAAAAAAAAGGTATTCAAAATCTAAAGGTTTTAAATCGAGATCTTACTTACTCAATTTTCTTTACCTTTGTAAATTACTTACGCCAAAACCAATACATTACATATTATGTCTTAAACAAACACACTTTCCCATCATCAAGACTGTAAAATTACATGTCCTAAACGACCCTCATAATATGCCGTGACAGCTTTAGGCGGCTCACTGCAATCAGACGCAGATGTACGAAACGTCCTTATGTCGTGAGCGTTATAATTTGGATATAACGGCCATTCGACCTTCAACATTATGTGGGTGGCTATTTTCTGGCCAATACTTGATGTGGATATGGGTTAGTGTTTGGTGTAAGTGATAAGAAAGAGCGTTTTTGTGTTTGAGTTTGAGAATTTCCTCGAATACAATATAGGCGAATCGCAAATAGCAAAGTGTAGATTCACCAAAACACAGTTTATTTTCACTTCTTCACTTCACATTCTTACGAATACCTAAATATTGGGTACTTTTTACACGTAGGTTGTATTGTTTTACATCTAGATATTCAAAGTCTTTGCAATACATGACAATATATATTTAAAATATTGCTACTTTTTTCGCAGATTGACAAGGAAGTTGCAAGATACAAATTTGACCCACTATCGGCGTTGTTGACACACGTAAAATTTGACTTTAAACGCGATAGCTTGATACATGGACCTCAGTATTACAACGGTGTCAACCAATGGGGTCGCCACAAGCTGTATTGGGACCAGAACTTGATCGGTTCGATTTATTTTACTTCACCGCTGTGAACGCTGCCTGACAATCAACTTCCATATTTTATTAGTGTTATGGTGTCAATCGGAATGTGGGGTTGGAAAACATAAAGGTGTGACTGGCGTTATGTTTGTTGTGATAATACATACGCTACACGCCTCTTTTTTAGGGTAAGCAGAGATCATCATTTCCTACGATCTTGGCATACAACTTTCGCTTCTTTAATTTCATAATTGTTCTGATAATAAGAAGATATAAATATCTGATCATGCCACTTCTGCCGGGCTGTGGTAAGTTGGGGAGAGCCAAGAAGAGCTGTTTGTATACTTGGATTATGTTAAATAAACGATCATAAACATAATAATTTATATTTTGGAATCATCTATTTGTATGTTTATTTGCGATTGACGCAAAAACTTCTGAACGGATTTTGACATGATTTTTTTATTAGAACGATCTTGGTTTGACTTAAAATCTTCCGTATTGTTTATTGCAATTATTTGAGTAAAACCGATGAAAAGAAGAAAATAACCAGTCATCGTCAATAGGCTACGGCGACCGCTTGCCATCGAGTGGGCCGTGTGCTTATCTGCCACCTAAGAGGTATAAAAAAGATAATAGAACTCCTTGCGAGCGGAACTACGGGTAGCAGCTAGTAAAAAATAATTGCAGCGAGTAGAAATCGAACCCACAATCACTGGCGTAATAGTCAAACGCCATAATATTACCACGCCACGCAGGTCTTATAATGTTCAATATATTTTTGACAAGCCTTTTTTCCAAGGATTCCTTTTTTCGTGTCATCAAACAATATTACACGCCTGATGTGGGAATGAGTAGGGTATTCATATTTTCTTGAAGCAGCTACTATATTATTAACGAGAAAATCTACTTTTTTTCTTACATGGTTAGTGCAACTGGTCTTTATATTCATGTCAGATTTTATACTATGAGTGACACACACGGTGTGAAATGCTTTTTCACGCCACGCTTAAAGGCCTCGGGACTAAATAGAAGCATAGAAGTATGAATTTCCAATATCACCCAATCATCTTCATCTTTTCCAATCCTCATAGTATGGGGTCCGCTTTCCAACTTTTACTTCTCCACTTCGTACGGTCTTGGGCATTCATAGAAGTGAGATTATTAGCATTCTAATATCATCAAATACTCCTTAGATCTTGCTTAGAATGAAGTTTCTCGAGCTCAAAGTAGCTATGTAAACACTAAATATTTTACTACCTTCAACATAAACATTGACTAATAGATTGTGTTTCATTTTACAACACACAGTGTAATAAGTACGTGCAAAATTTACGGCAAAGGCTCATAAAAATCTTATTAGATAGAATGGTTTTCCAACTACAACGCTGTGTTAAAATACCGTGTACACATTGCACGCATTTGGCGAGATGCCAACAAGACTTCATGCATTTGCGAGCAACGACGTATCTTGTGTTCACTCGGCCCTATTGCACTGTTATGCACGAGTGAACCATCAAGGAATAAGAATTCAAAAATATTTTCAATTTTGCGGAGAACAATATACTCGTATAACATTACCCTCAATAGTTCCTACTAGCTTTTACGCATAGGTTTTCCTTGAAGGGGCGTCTGATCGTGTTAGCATTTCTCTTTCCGTGGCAAAATGGGGAAATCGCAGTTTCCACACCTAAAGCAGCCATCTCGAAACCGGAATTAGACCTGGGTCGGCCGGGGTGCGAGAGAAATGCTTTTTTTATACCACTTAGGTGGCAGACAAGCACACGGCCCACCTGACGGAAAGCAGTTACCGTGGCCTATGGACGTGTGCAACACCAGGGGCGTCACACTCGCACTGCCGACCCTGTAAAAACCTTCTAATGCCCTTCTTGAAGAACCTCTATTGTAACCGCCGGGGAATACCACAGCAGGGAGATCATTCCACAGCCTAAGCGTGCGCGGAATGAACCTCACAGTGCGCACTACAGGCGGATGCAATGTGTGGGGATGGATTCCCTGCCTGTGGCGAGTGGCGCGATGATATAAAGCTTTATGGGTCACCTTACACCCTGGCGTCTGTAGATCCAAGACGGGCGCGCAGCTTTAGTCAGTTCAAGTCCGAAATAACCACCCACGCGGACTACAGGGGTAGTATTATAGAATTTCTACCGGGTAATACCTATAACAAAAAAGGATTCTAAATAATATTATGATGCTTAAGTACACTTCTAGTTTTGTAAGCGTAGAAAAAATGATCCCTCAGATATTTTATATCTATTTTATGTGCAATAATATCGCAAAATAAATTAAATGTACGCCTACATCAGTCTCGTCAGTAAGCCGATGGACTACTGATGTAGGCACACACTTAATTTATACGTGTAAGGCCACGTAATCCAAAGCCACTCATTATTGGGTTCCATCTTACGAATCAAATCCCTGTTTCTTGTGTAAGGAACTCCGATAAATAAGTAATGAGGAACGATTTCTTTTAGCTTTGGCTGAGGTTAGATGGTGTCAAAGGTTAATATTGTGACTCGGGTTATAAGCAAGTGTATAAGTAGTTTGATATTATAACTAACCGACTTCAAAAGGAGTAGGTTCTCGAATGTATTTTTTTTATGTTTGTTACCACAGAACTATCGACTGGGTGAACCTGGATGAATTATTTGAAAACTGGTACTTCCCGATGTTACTTCAATTTGGACCAGTTGAATTCGGTTTCTTTTTGTTAAAATTCAATATTATAATAGTTACATATAAATAAAATTGAAATGGCTTTTTTTAGAAAACTTGGTGGCAGATAAGCATACGGTCCATCTGATGGGAAACAGTCACCGTGGCCTATAAAGGACGTGTGCAACACCAGGAGTGTCACTCTTACGATGCTGACCCTGTAAAAACGTTCTGTTTGTTTGTAATATCAGATTAACAACAGGTTTTAACTGAATTTATTAGTGTTTGTACAAATCTCTGGAGCTGTTGGACTGATTTTGACAGAACTTTCGATATTTTAATTTATTTATGTGTAATAGAGGTACAGGCAGTTAACTACAAAATGACGTATCTGTTTATTAAATTCCAATATTTAATCCCAAGAACGTAACGTAATAACCATAAAATAGTATATTTCAGATAAATCTATCGCCTTTAACTTTAGCTGTTAAATCATTTTAGAGGTCCGTAATGCCGCTTAAGTCACCATCAAAACGTGGCAAGATTAACGTTTACATAAACGTTAATCTTGCCACGTATTATTGCTGGTGGTTTAAACGATTTCCTTTAAACTGTAGTTAAACGTGTTTATAGGATTTGCTTAAGTTCGGTAGATGTAGTCCCTTTATATTTTGTTTATAACTTGAGGAATTCCGTAATAAACTCATAAATCTGTGACTGACTGACCTTCAGAATAGCATACATAAGGAACCTGTATAAATACCTTCAAAGCAGTGAATTACCTAAACGGAAAATCAGAAAGAAATGAAAGAGACTGATTGACCGACTCTCGACTTGTGACTACGACTCATAATCTAACAATGCATTGTGCCCTGTAGTACAAGAGTACTTATCACAGTTTTTGCGCTATTGCTGATGCATGCAATATTTTTTGCTGTTCAATATTACATTAGGTCTCATTTGTCAGTCTCTGGGATATCTTTTCTAGAGCGCACCAGATGCCCCGACCACGCAGGCCGATGTGACGAAACACCACGTGGTTTTAGTCGGTTTGATTCCGACATAACCACCACCGCTCTCCGGCAGGGGAGGGGGGAGGGAGAGAGGTAGGTATCCGCGGGGATTTCTGTATAAATAAAAAAAGGTCACATTTGTTAGACTAAAATGTTCGATCATGTTCTAATATATCATTTCTTGGCTCTCTATGACTTGAAATTAGTCTCGAAATGGAAGGAAAAACAATAGCAAGCTGGCTGTAGCGCGGACAATCGGGCTTGCTCTGGATGAAGATGACCTCAATTGCAATATGCACTGTCCATTGTCATTGCTATTAAGATTGATGAAAGTACTGAGCATGACTTAGCGCCGCATCATAAAGACTTGGAATTACTCCTATAGTCCCGGGACCTTTAAGCGGGGCGTGAAAAAGCATTTGATGAGGCCATCAAGCTGAGGGCCACCACTGTCAAAGTCAAAAATCATTTATTCTGTATAGAACATTTTAAGCGGCACTTACAAAACGTCGAAATCAAAGTTATTTAAAACTAGAAGCAAATGGACCACCGGTTCGAAACGCGGCCCAAACTTGAGAAGTCTCCGGCAAGAAGCGGGCTGTTTTTTTTTGGTCTATTTACTACAACACTACCGGTGTAAAACTACCGGTGTAAGTGGTGACCCCGATCCTGGGACCTTACCTTTAGCTTACCATCAGGCGAGGTGAAGTCAATTTGACGTGTCCTATGTAAAAAAAGCCCCGTATTAATAGAAGACACCTCTGAGATTATATGTCTTAAGCGTGCACTTGAGATGCTCAGCGAATTGATACAATAAACTCAGTGACGTTTCTGAGTTTACTCACTCAGTTGAGTAGCGTTCATAAATCAAACTCTGCAGTCAAGAGAGATCTCAAGAGATTGTTTTGACAATTTTAAGTGATGTACGACCAGTGTTAAATATTGTTTTATTAATATGTGACTTTGAGAGCGCGTCGCACACAGCAGTCGCGCACTTTTTTTCGTTGTATTTTTATCCGACTTCGAAAGGAGGTTTACTGTTTGACTTCTATGTTAAAATCTTACGCATGTCTGATCACAGTCGGTTGACCAGAACTGGAGACTTACTCAAAAAACCCTAAAAAGCATAGACCGACGTCCATGCGGGTGGAGCCACGGGAACAAACTAACTACGGGAAGTCACGGGTTCAAGTCCCGTCTTGGATGATCATTTTTTCCGATCTGAAAATCATTGGAAATAGTTAGCATGCAATTGCTTTAAAATTTCAATCAATTAATCGGGTGGAGAATAAAAAAATAATGTTTAAAAACAATTGCAATATTGTTCATTGTTTCCGTAGTTCGAATGAATTACGGTAGATGGCTCCACCGGCACCCTAAGCCGTAGAATATATCGGAAAATTTAAAGCATCTAGAATGGGTCCAGGTAGCTCAGTTGTATTCCCCCTGTAAACGACTGGTTACGGGTTCAAGTCCCGTCCTGGATGATCATTTTTTCCGATCAGAAAATCACAGGCTAAGTAATTAATATATTCCTACATAATAATAATCTAGTATTCATCTTTCATTTTCAAAAAAGTCATTCTACTCAACATGAACCTTAAATTTCCAAGATATTTTTAGTGAACTTTCATTGCTGCGAATGGAATTTTGTATTTATCCCTTCTAAGGTACTAAATTTAAAATGCCCATTCAGGTAGCCATTTTAATTTGACGGTATAAACAAGAAGTGAGAGGGCAAAGAGAGGCTTATTTAATGTAAATTGCCTTAGGGGTGTACCCACCAAATAAATAGGCAGATTCCAACTTAAAATTACGTTTTGGGGAAAAATAACAGGTAGATTTGCTAATACTTGGTGTTAGGTAGTTGTTTTCTCATTGTATATTTTTATTTACGAGTAGGTAAATAATTTGCAAACAGGCTCGACCTGTGCGGCGTAGCGGTAGTGCATGCGACTGCTACGATAGGGGACGTGGGTTCGATTCCCACTCCGAGCAAATATTTTGTATGCAACTTTTTCTAAAATTCAGCCTTCACCGATGGGTACCTATTTTTTTTATACTACGTAGGCGGTGGACAAGCATACGGCCCACCCGATGGGAAGCGGTCACCATGGCCTATGGACGTGTGCAACACCAGAGGTGTCACACACGCGCTGCCTACCCTAAAGGGAAGAGGGGGCTAGAAAGGGGATGGAGAGGCTAGGAATATATTTTATTATAATCTATTCTTGTGCCAAATTTCAACCAGATCCATTTACCCGTTAGAGTGTGATTGAGTAATAAATATTCTATAATATCTATTGGTTTACGTGTGTAAGAATGAGATAAATATATTATGTCTATATGAATGTTGTCGTGATCATTTTATTGGTATAGACAAAACGGGCAATCAATTATAAAGCTAGTCATCGATCATGTTATGAGCGACACAGCGGCGGATGGAGCCTCGTTTGATCTTAGGAGAGTACGAATAAATGTTCTAGTTACTGACACAAGTTATTGTTTTGTAGATGCGTTATTGGAATGTTGTGCAGATATTCTATCTCACTAAATAGTAGTACCTGTGTCTTGTAAATACGCGTACATGTGTGTGCGAAAGTTCATGTCACGCCAAAAGAAATTCATGTAGCAGTTAGTAGAACAATTATTGCATTGCAAGTAATTCATTTTTAAAAGCCATGGAAGCTAAACGAGCTCGTGAAATAGAAAAATTGAGAATAATAATCAGATAAAACATTTGTAGTAAGCATTTTACTTAACTACTGTTTATTTTGATAGCTGCCACCTTCTCCAACTCAATTTGGCAGTACGTTCATCGTGCGTACTGCTAAAGAGTGGAATGCCCTGTCTGAGTCTGTATTTCCGGCAAGCTACAACCTGTGAGTCTTCAAGTCTAGAGTGAACAGGTTACTTCTAGGCAAGCGTGCTGCACCGTCGACCACATCATCACTTACACACAGGTGAGATTGTGGTCAAACGCGAGCCTATTTTTTTTATTACCAATAAAAAAAATTGTGATCGGCTTTTTAGTCTAAGCATTGTAAGCTTTCTCCTCTTTTAATTTGGTTTGTATAGCTTTTATGAGAGTGACTGCTATTTGTCCAGTCTCCAGTCTTGTGCCTCAATCTACAGGTGTACGGGTTTCCAGCTGAGCTTAACTTGAGCCCGAAGACCAGATTAACTTTTGCCGTCGGCTTTTCCCACGTTTCTAATTCAAACATCTTTATCCATAACTAGCTGACCCACCCCGGCTTTGCCCGTGGTGTATTTCGAACCCCGATGCACCCTTTTTAACTCACATAATATGCTCATAATTTATCAGTTTTCCTAAAATGTATGGGAATCTACCGGAATTGTTCACATTTATGATTATTGCTCGGCTCCCTTGGGCAGTAGCGTGATGATTATTCAGCCTATGACATTCACGGATAATGTGGCTTTCTATTGGTGAAAGAATTTTTAAAATCGGTTCAGTAGATCCCGAGATTACCCCTTACAATTTGACAAATATACAAACACACAAACTTTACTTCTTTATAATATTAGTATAGATATTATAGTAGGAAGAAAGAATTTCATTTGAATTTGTTTTGAGCTTAAGATTTTAAGTGTAACAAAGCATAGTTAGAAGAATACACAATGCAATTGCTCAACTTGAAGTGAATTCAATTTGTATGGAAGCCACAGCGAGTTCATTTGCTGCCCGAAAATGAAGATGGAGACAAATGTGTGATCATTAGCATATTGCACGAACGATGGTCCATGCCATTGTTTCTTTTTGAACAAAGGAATACTTTTTAATTTATTAGTTACAGACGGTTGAGTAATCGGCTAACCGACGGCACACATTTTTAGGGACACTTTCGTTTCACTTCACTTCATTGTTCGAAATTTGAAAGAAAGAAAGATTGAGTTTATTCGTACACACTCAAGACACAAAAAAGCTTAACAAGGTAGGTAGGTGAATTTCTCCAACTCTTCACTTTGATAAATTGCTTTGGTCAAAGTGTATTTAGTAAAGTGATCAATAACCATTTTAAAACCGACCCTGAATAATATTTATTCATAACTTTAGGAACTAAACAAACAGACTGTCTAATTTTTCATATAATAATAATTATACTGTCTGGCTGGAAGCCGAAAACAAATTATGCTAATATGATTTCAGTAGCTCGTAAATGCTGAAAAATAATAAGTACTTGAAAATTTCAAGGTTTTAAAAACACGTATCACTTTAAGAATTCTATTCAATTTCATGTAATTGCTTGAAGCATGTGTTCTAAAAATTTTAAGATATATTGGAACCTTTAGATGTCATTCGTGCTTAAAATTTTAAAATTTAAGTAACTTAAGTTAATACATGATTACTTTTTTTTGAGAAATAATTTTTCTAGTAAGTGCACCAGACAAATCGAATGAAGTCAAACATAAAGCAATTATCTTTTTTAGTTTAGAAGCTTCTATCACGTAGCATCAGTATTTGAAATATTTGAAATTAGGCGCAGGGTATTGAGGGAGATTGATTATTGGTTTCTGTGCTGAAAACGCAGGAGATTTTGGTCTCCTCGCTGACACAATCCCTCCATTGAGCTCTGAATACCCTACCGCCGGGAATACAACACGATAGTATTATAGCAGCGGTCTTCTGTAGGGCGGAGGTACTACCCCAATCGGACTGCTCAATTCGAACGGGTGATACCAACGTATCCTACCTCCCTCAATACTAAAGTTGACAAAAGTATTTACTCTTTTTTTTCTTTTTTTTCTACATAAAAAATCTATTTAAATATCTATTTTACTACTCTTTGACACAAATAAGGAAAAAAAAAACAGATGTTAAATTATTATTTAATTAAATATTTATTTAATTATAATAGGCAAGCACACAATTCCATCTAAACGCGCTAAATAGATCGTACAAACGCTTTTAAAGAAAATTTTTCTTTAATGGCCCGGAATATCCACAGCTAAGATTGATAGCACACTCGGTAACACAGGCATCGCATTAACGTTTTTCTACTCAAGAACTTGTAATTTGCAAAGCTTTTTGAATGACTGTAATAAAACTTTGAATGACTTGCAACTATTAAAATGTTCCAAGTTTGAAATATAAAACGGTTATCGATAAGTAGTTTTCTTATCAAATAATGACAGTTGAGAGTTTCAGTTTATAGTAACACTTGAGTTTTTTTATTTTCGAAACGAGATCTCGGGTTTGATCCCAGGTTCACCATGGCACACACCAATGACTTTTCGATGCTTTTCGAAGTTATTGTGTGTATTTATCGCAGGTTTATAAGTGACCGGTTAATGGCAATAGACTCGCCACCTATTACATTGGGACCTGAACATAAACTGGCGAAATGTGGGTGCTAGCACCTTTGCCTACCCCTTCGGGGATATAGGCGTGAGCTTATGTAATGTATGTAATGTAATGTAATGAAACGAGATGTATGTACATCTTGCCAAATCTGGATAGGTAGAGTGGGAACACTTCTGACGGTGAGTCCAATTCACTCATAACTGGTTGTTTATATATTGGGTGATGGGAACCAGAGACTATTAACATTATAATTTGTTCCCTCGCGTACCTTTTTTCATAAACTTCCTACTTTAATGTGCACTGAAGTAAAAGTGTAGGTTCTTTGTGATGTTTAAGAAAATAAAGTCTTCAATTTTCTTCTTTGTTTCGCATAAAGGTGTATTATAATTATGAATGTATATATTTGATTTTAAGCTCGGTAGGTTAGTGGTTAAGGAGTCAGCCTTATGTTCGAGAGTTCATGGGTTCAAAAGGATTAGAACCCGTGAAAAAGGGTAAAGGACTTCTGTCCTTTTTTTTTCCACTTGAGTCTATTACCAGGGACCCGGGGTCCTTTACCCTACCGACATGGACTCACTCCTAACACAAGCAATTTAACTTAGCTGAAGAGGTTAATGAAAATTCTAGTTATTTTGGTTACTAGTACTTTAAAACAATAGATTCCACTGCTGTAGACAGGGCTAGACCTAAATTTATTTAAATTAAACTTTTAATCTTTTTATCCCGAGCTCACAATCCCCCCTCATCACCCAATGCCCAATCCCCTCCCCCCTTCCCCCAAGCTTCCCAACCCTCTTCTCTCCAGAGTCGGCAGCACAGGTGTGACGCTTCCTGGTGCTGCACACGTCCATAGGCCACGGTGACACTTCCCATCAGGTGGGCCATGTGCTTGTCTGCCACCTCATCAATCAATCAATCAATTAGCCTATCGCAGTCCACTGCTGGACATAGGCCTCTCCCAATGTACGCCATAGCACCCGATCCTCCGCCTTGCGCATCCAGTCCATCCCAGCTACCATTTCGTCCGTCCATCGTGCTGGGGGGCGTCCTACTTTACGTTTGCCGGTTCGCGGTTTACACTCTAGGACTCGTTTGCTCCAATTTGCCACCTCAATAGTATAAAAAATGAAAGAATTTTTTTATACTATTGAGGTGGCAAACAAGCACACTTAATTATCGATAGTAGAAGATATCATCACCATACGCGCTGATAAAGGTATTTATAGTAATTTTCCATAGGCTACGATAACTTCTTTCTATTAGTTTACATTACACCTTACATTACATTACATTACATTCACCATGGCACACACCAATGGCTTTTCGATGCTTTTCGAAGTTATGTGTGTATTTATCACAGGTTTATAAGTGCCCGGTAAATGGCAATAGGCTCGCCACCTATTACATTGGGACCTAAACATAAACTGGCGAAATGTGGGTCCATGCACCTCTGCCTACCCCTTCGGGGATATAGGCGTGAGTTTATGTTATGTTATGTTACATCGTCGTGGAACTGGTAGTAAAATAAAATTATGAAGCAACTTTTGTACCAAAACATACGAATTTCCCGTATTTTTACCTCCTTTGGGTTCGAAATATTTCCCACACCTATAAAACACTCTAATAAAGAAAGTACGTATTCAATATCGAAATACTTTGTGTAGGAAAATGGATCGTAAATAAAAACATACCCGGTACCATGAACCTAAAAAACTTATGAACGGAAAGCGTGGAAGGCGAGACTGTGTCATAAAAATGGCGAGGGCTAAGCAAGTCTGAGTGAATTTTACGTTGCAATGTGTTACCCAAATTTGATTGAATATGTGTTCTTGGATTCTAGGTAGGAGGAGGTAGGGCATGACGGTATCTCTCGTCCAACCTGAGCAGTTCGACTGGGGTAGTACCTCCACCCTAAGTGTTCTATTTCCGGCGGTGAGTAAAGTAGCCAGAGCTCTCAACCCCCACTTCAC
Source organism: Lithosia quadra (assembly GCA_963576445.1). Classification (NCBI taxonomy): domain Eukaryota; kingdom Metazoa; phylum Arthropoda; class Insecta; order Lepidoptera; family Erebidae; genus Lithosia; species Lithosia quadra. The sequence continues at coordinate 3,189,535 of OY754899.1, read as the reverse complement.
CCCTTCCTAGCTCCCCTACCCCACCGCTTCCAAGCTCCCTTCCCCCCTTCAGGGCCGGCAGCACGAGTGTGATGCCCCTGGTAATTGCACACGTCCATAGACCACGTTGACCACTTTCCATCAGGTGGGCCGTGTGCGTGTCACTACACAAGATATGCTTTTTTTTTTCGCTACATAAACTTACTGAATCGAATGACGTTTTGTGCGTATAAGCAAGTTGGCTAACTCTAGTGTCGTCAGTTATATTCTTCAATGTGTTCCGTCCGTAAGTTTTATAGAGTCATGCCCGGTACTGATATAAAAATATAGTAACAGTATAAATATCAACATGTTTTACCCCAAAATGCTAGATTTTTTCCGAGATCTTTGAGTTAGAAGACAGTTTGTTGAGAAATATTATTTTTTGTAAGGCAATTTCGTTATCCCAAAAAGATAAGCAAGCGAAATACCTTTTCATATAGTCAGTTAATTTTAGTGTCTGAGTTCGTTCACATGGAGCCTTGTTGTGTAATATTTGAGATGTTCAAAATATTTAGAATTTTTTTTATAGTATCGGTCACGTCAATAGCACTTCACCTCGCCTGTTGGTATACCAAAGGTAAAGTCTCAGGAAGGAGGTCCCCATTACATACATCGACAGTAACATAATGGTGGCCCTCAACTTGACGGCCTCATGAAAAAAGAGGTGATTTTCGTCGCAGAACTGCGTGAAAAAGCGTAGATATTGGTTTAAACTATGCCAATTGTTTGACCAACCCACTGGTCCCACGAGTGCTGCGACGACCATCACCTCAAGCCCCGGCTATGCACCTGCTGAACCCTGAACGGAATCCAACCGATGTTGGATAACTATCGTTTTGTTCAGTAAATAGATACTATGCCGTCTCACTTTTAAAAGATTTTGCCCTTTGCCGGTTTCCCGATCACAAAATAATTCTTGAATTTTTATAATTTTTTGTAAATAATTTGAACTTAACTGAAAATAGTGTTAGTAGTTACGAAGCGACGATAGCTTAGTAGTTGAGTAGTCGGTCTTATGAACGAGAGGTCTTGGTTTCGAATTTCGAGATGAGTAGAACAATGAAATTGTTGCACTAATATTTTTATCTACTAGTGTTATAAATGTGAAATTTTTTATGGATATTTAGACGTTTGTTAAAAATCTGAAATTCAGTATAGAGATAGAATTATAGTCTGAATTCCCACATGGGATCTAGCACTTTGTAGCACACTTATCTCTGAAGTAGGTTCCCATGGGTAGCGAGAACACGATTACAATTCCAAACTGAAATAAAATAAATAAAATATTGCCAGTTAAATTAAAAATCATGAAAGTATATTCTTATCTTATTATATTTTAGGACTTGCTAGACCGATAGCTTATGCTAAAGTTTTGAAAGCTAGAAACCATTATCGAACACCGAAAACTAACTTGAGCACTTACTTTTTATGCTTGAAAGGCAACATCTTATTTCGAGATATTTTTATAACTATATTTGGAAGCCCTTTGTATATGCGTCAATAACTTGATATTTATAGGTGTCGCTTGGTCGTTTTGTGGCAAAAATAGCTCTGAACATAATGTTCACATTCGGCATTTGTATATATTTTTTTTTATATACCACTTAGGTGGCAGACAAGCGCACGGCCCACCTGATGGGAAGCGGACACCGTGGCCTATGGACGTGTGCAACACCAAGGGCGTGACCCACGCGCTGCCGACCCTGAAGGGAAAGGGCAGGGGTAAGAAAGGGTGGGGAGACTAGGAAGGGGCGTGGAAGAGGAGGGGTACAATGAGCTCTGGCTACCCTACTTACCGCTGGGAACACAACACGACGGTTATTATGGCTGCGGTTTTCTATAGGGTGAAGGAACCTACTTCCCCAGTCGGACTGCTCGTTTCGGACGAGAGATACCGTCGTGTCCTCTGCCTCCATAAAAATTTTGTAAAGCTATGTAATTTTTCGAAAGTAAAAAAATATTATTATTATCTTAAGTCTGTTTTTCCAGTCCATCTCAATTGAACTGATCCGGTATTAAGATCACTATCCTTGTCGTAACAATTTTAAGAGCTCAATGTCTTATCTTTCAAAGTTTTATTAACTTTGCCAAGAGTAATTAGGAACTGGAATGTCTTGAGGAGTTGCTTTGAGGAGTTCTTTCCAGATATGGGTGCGATTAATTTTAATTTCGTTAATTCTAGCTTTAAAAAACATAATAGCAGCAGTGGTACTTTTTAACCGCTCACGTGCTGGGTATTTATAGCTATCAAACCTTTTATTTTAGCGTTTGTGAGTTTTTTATTATATAGGACGCGTCAAAATGACTTCACCTCGCCTGATGGTAAGCTAAAGGTAAAGTCTCAAGACCGGGGTTACTACTACATAGTATAGATACACCGATAGTGCTATATTGGTGGCCCTCAGCTTGACGGCCTCATCAAATGCTTTTTCACACCCCGCTTAAAGGCCCCGGGACTATTAGGAGGAAGGAAATAAATGCGCTGGTGAAGAAGATTATGGTCTGGAATAATAATAATTAACATATCCATCCCAGGAATAGGTTCCTGTGAGTCGCAGTAAAGGGATCAGAAGTTCACACGGGTCAAGCTGCGGGCAACAACTAGTAACAGAACAGTAACTTTCATCATCATCATACTCTGAACCTTTTTCCCAACTCAGTTGGGGTCGGCTTTCCAGTCTAACTGTGATGCGGCTGAACTTCGATATTTTCCGTGGAGCGACTGCCATCTGACCTGCACAGCCAATGGTCATTATGACCAATGGCGATATCGAAGTTCAAAGTTAGACTGGTTGGACTTTTGTGCGCTCCAACTACAAGAACAGTTACTTTATTGTTTGTTATTTTAACGAACTCTCGTGTACCTAAATAACTTATTTAACAGTGCTAATATTATGCTTTGGCTCACAGGGCTGCTTGTATAAATATCTAAGGTAAGTTTTGTGTACACAGCCCTCAAAGTTCTCTGTAATCCGTATTGATACTACCTAAGAGATGAATAGTAACTAGATTTCTAATTTTGTAAGAAAATTATAGTAAACTGATTTAATATTATATTGTTTATTCATCCAATATACTGTTACTCCGCAGATATACCTATTATAGTGTGATGCATGCCCATACACATGCACGCAGGAGGACCTCATGAGTGCCTCTGAGAATGCAATCAAAGTAGCAGCGTACTGGGCAAACTGATAGACCAGGGACATAGTCCCAGTAATTTTTTTATACCTTGTAGGTGGCAGACAAGTACACGGCCCACCTGATGGGAAGCAGTCACTGTAGTCTATGGACGTGTGCAACACTAAGGGTGTTACACACGCGCTGAAGGGAAGGAGGGAGGGATAGGAAGGTGACGGGAGGCTAGGATGGGGTGGGGGAGGAGGGGTACAGTGAGGTCTGGCTACCCTACTTACCGGCGGGAACACAACACGATGGCCGCGGTGTTCTGTAGGGCGGAGGTACTACACCAGTCGGACAGCTCATTTTGGACGGTAGATTTTTACCGTCGTGTCCTACCACCTAAAAAAAAATATTATTGTCACCATACAAAAATGTGCTGTGAATATCGCTAGCTGGTATAAACACAGCAGCTTCCCACAAAAGCCCTGCTGATTCTGCACACCAGCAGGAAAGTCTATAATTTCGTTCATTTATTATTATTATTATTATTATTATTTATTTCAAGCAAACACTCATATAATATATATCATTAGTACATAATCATAACAAATATAAAATATCAATATTCTCTTTTACATGCAACTTTTGGAAGGTGTAGATTGCAGCAATGGTTTATGTGCTTACAATCTACCCGGTCAGCTATCATCTTCAGTAGGGAGTTGGAACTCGCCCTGACCCTGCACACGAGAGAGGCAGCGCGCTTCCGCATCGTGGTGTAGAAGCAATCTACTCGCGCCTGTGCGAACATGCCTGACGCACTACAGCGCCAGGGCAGTCCCATCAACCTCCTGAATGCGTTATTGTATTGGACCCGAAGGGCCCCGTACGCCTTCTGAGTGTAATCAGCCCACAGACTGCACGTGTAAAAAGACATACAGTAGGCTCTGAAAAGAGTAATTTTTACTTGAGGCGAGCAACGTGCAAATCTATGAGCTATCATATTAGCTCGGACAGACAGAGCCCTCCGTTCCCGATCGATATCAGCATTGTCGTTGAGGTCGGCGGTGACCAGGTGACCCAGGTATTTGAATTTTTCCACTCGTTCAAGTGCAACACCTCCGAGCCGCACGGGTGGTACACTATCCCGATACTGGGCTCCGCCGGCCCCAAAAACAATGTACTGACTTTTCTTAATATTATAAATAAGCCCATGATCCGCTGCATATGCTTCACACGTGGCTAGGAGTGATCTCAACCCACAGACTGAGGCGCTCAGCAGGACCATGTCATCTGCGTAGCTAAGATTGTTGACGCATACTCCGTCAATATGACACCCGACACGCTGACTGCTGAGCGCCTCAATCAGTGCATTAATGTAAATATTAAAGAGCGCTGGTGATGTCAACCCCCCTTGTCTCACTCCACACTCCAATTTGTATGGCTCTGATAAAGCTCCTGCCCATCTCACACTATTGACCTGGTTCCCATACCAAAAGCGAAACGTACTTAGCAGTTCTGTAGGGATACCTAAGGTCTCCAGCTTCTTCCAAAGGACTTCGTAGGACTTCTATTTAGCAGAAAAGCCACCAAAAAATACAGAAAAACAATGGCTGAAAATCGTTTCCTCATTATCCCGACGGTTCGCGTCCTGAATTTATTATTTCAGTAGTAAATTGTCCATCTGGCCGCAATTTTGCGGTTTCTCCCTTTTACACTGGGGCCCTATTTTGTTCAGCCCATGCTTTAGAGGCGTGCGACAAAAAGCTGTCAACCTACACCTAATGATGTGATTTGGCTCGCCGCACATCACACCGTCATTATTCCAAATATGTATAGGTACCTTTGAAATGGATTTGCTTATTTTTTGGATCATAATGGACGTGACGGCCATATTTAAAACAACCGTTATATTTAGCTTTGTTGTTTTCGGAACTGTAATAAATAACTTTTCTATTTTATTTTATGCGATTCAAATAAGAATAGGATTGTCAACACGCCATTTTGTTTCGTATTGCATGTCAATTTCAGGATTTTTGAGTAGGGTTAGCAAAGAAAAATACTTTTGGTTTTTACAAACACGTGGAATTTATTTTCAAAAGAATTTTAATATACAGTCACCCCCAGAAGTTGATGAATACTAGCGAATTTACAAAAATAAAATTACGTTCTAAAATCAACAAGTAAAATTGATCTAGGTATAATTTATTTTTGTAAAATTCCGAGTTTACATTTTTAACTTTTGTTTATTACTTTCTGGATGTTCAATTTTTCGATCTAAAATCATTAGGGTAAAGGTTCTTTCTGAATCGTTAGCTCCTAGTAATTTTATTAAATTCTATGCCTATTTTTAAATCATCGGTGTACAAAATAGCCATTTTATTTGATACATTTTTTTGGCCAATGATCGCTCCAAACAAGAGACCCACATTAAAAATGGTATCAAGCCTGATGGTACGTCTAATTTGAAATGGTTTGCTATCAAATGTAATTCACAAGAAAATAAGGAAGAATTTATAACAAAAAGACAGTTGGTAAATTAAAACAATATTGAATTTACCGAAAAGCTTTTAAGTGATTGATTCGATTCTACTTTATTGTTTCAACTTCCGATACATTTGTCTTTTGTTTTAGTAGGTAATTGTCTCGACTTTTTTTTTCAATTTTGAATATTTTAAAACATTCTACACAGCTCTATCTAGGCCCAAAGTAAACATTGATTGATGATTGATTTTGTATTGTTAGCAACCTACTTACGTCCCACTGTGGCCACGGGTCTACTCTCCTCTACCGAGAAAGCTGAGAGGGTTTAGACCTTAATCCACACACGCTGGTCTAATGCAGATTGGTGGATCGGACATGTCCTTAGAATTTCTTCTAGGATATGTGGGTTTCCTCACGATGTTTTTCCTTCACCGTCAGCAGATGGTCAAAAGTGAATTCACATTGGTACCTCCGGCCGAATTCGAACTCGATACCTCTAAGAAGAGGTAAAGTAAACATAGCTTAATTAAATTGTTTTTCAAGTACTAATATTCTGATATTTATAGCATCTACTTACATATTTTCTTGTAAATACATCCTACACATTATACGTAAAAAAACTCAGACCAATACAAATATTTATATAATATTTATTCTTGCACACAAATATTTGTACTGAATAGAAAATCAAACCCGCGATATCTGACTTAACAGTCACACCACCGCTACACCTCATATTTTTGTCAGCTTTAAAATACACTTGGTAAGTAATAAATCGCAGACGGTAACACCAGTTGCGTCAATAAAATAAACAAATAATATTGAGCAGAAATCTCTGAACGCTTATGATAAAACAAATGCGCATCACACCTGATTGACAGATCTGTGTATCGAATGGACTGTAATTTGATTCTGTAAACCTCACACAAACAGATTCCGGTGGCAGGTTGATAACATCACATCACTCACCATACGTTAGTTTTCTCAATATTTTTCCAAAAGATAAAAGTATTTTTTTGGAAAGAATATAAAGATTTTTCAGGGAAAAGGTTCGATAGAAGTTATAACCACTAGTTAGTCATCCGGATGATCTAATGTAGGTACTCTGTGTTTAGAAGTATAATATATATTTTGTTATTTTTTAGACATGATGTTTGAGCAATATTTTTAGGACCGATAAGTAATACTTAAGCTACATATACAGGGTGAATTTTTCAAAGGGGATTGGATGGCCAAATCCGAAACTATAAGGAATAGCGAAAAATGCTCAAAGGAGTCACGAGCCCGATTTTGATGAAACTCAAAACCTCATCATTAGATTTTTGAAAAACCAATAATCCTAGCTAGGAATCGAACCTGTTGATTTTGAAAAAAAAAACACACCCTATATTATTACATCATACGATAGTGTTGCTATTAAGGATCATATTCTGGGAAGTAATGACATACCGCAAACTAAAGGAAAGAGCTCATCTTTAACAAAATACATTTTATTTTTCTTACATTAACTGATTAATTGTTCAAAATGTAGACCATTGTTTTCAATAGGTACATAGCTGGATTTGAGACTTCAAGGATCGTACTGCATTCAATATTACAATGTTATTGATTCCGTTTAGAATATTCTCCAAAGAACGTTTCAAGTCATCAAATGTGTCTTTATAAATTTAGTTTTTGACATACCCCCAGAGAAAGTTATCTAAGGGAGTCAGATCAAGGCACAGGACCATGCCTTGCAATAAAATTGTCGTCAAACTGCTGAATCAAAATCCCTTTTATTAGCTATTATGGGCTGGAGCTCCATCTTATTTAAAAAAACATCAATCATCATAATCATTCTGAGTATTATTTAAAACATGGAATAGTTACGATCTTTTCTGGGATTTCGAACGAAACAAATAGGTAGGTAGATGAAATATGAATTTTATTAAATTCCATAATTTCCTTAAATTTGCCGTATATCATTACTTCGCAGAATTTGATCCTTAACAGCGACACTATCGTATGGTGTAATAATAAAGGGTGTGTTTTTTTTTTTCAAAATCAACGGGTTCGATTCTCAGCTAGGTTTATTGATTTTTCAAAAATCTAATGATGAGGTTTTAAGTTTCATCAAAATCAGTCTCGTGACTTCTTTGACCATTTTTCGCTATTCCTTATAGTTTCGGATTTGGCCATCCAATCCCTTTTGAAAAATTCACCCTGTATTCACTTAGATTAAATGAGATCGTATGTGGAATATGAACTCACTTGTACTTTTCCAAATACATATTCACATATTTTCTACATGTATGTGTGTCTGTATAACAAGTTCCACCAGGTGCCATCAATCAACAATATAAAATAGTCATGCTTTTTTAAATTTCGTGTTTATTTATTTATACAGAATTATTATTAAACTATCTTAGGTAATTACAAAATAAAATATTTACATTATGAGAAAATATTAAGTATGTAAATTAAATTAAATTCAGTCCATCAATTGACTTTACACCGCTGGATGGTAAGAAAACAAATACGGGCACCATTTTAGACGCCATTCACTGATAATATTATCCAATTTTTAAAATCTGTTTGTGATACATTTATCATGCACACAGCAGGCTAAGGAGGGGAATTCCCTGCCCAAGTCTGTGTTTCCAGAAACCTGGGAATATTCAAGTCATGAGTGAATAGGATCCTTCTAGGCAAGCGTGATTCATCGTAGACCACATCATCATTTACCATCAGGCGAGATAGTGGTCAAACATAAGCCTATCCTGAATAAAAAAAATAGTGATGTGAAAACCACCTAAACAATGGCATTGACACACAAGAGCCACACGATATCAAATTCAAGCTTGCACGAGATTTTTACTGTTCATGTTAGTCCCATGTAAAATATTGCAGCTCCGCATAGATCACTTTCTGGTGCTTCAGCTGAAATGTATTTTTTTAACGACCAATTCCAGCACGAAACTTAATAATTGTTCAGTTCTCCGTGCGCTTTCGGTCCTACATTGCAGCAAAAGCTTGATTTATAATAATGATCCTTAAGCACTTTCGAAGATTCTAGAAATCCTAGCGGTTTCAGCAGGACTTGCTTCCATATTGAGTCTCATATCTGAACACTACGATCTTCTGTAAGTATCTCTATAAAGAACGGAGACTGAAATAGCTTGCTGGGTTCTAGAATATTTTGCCAATTAATTACTAGCTTGCCAGTAGTTTTACTGTTAATGGCCTTAATTTCTTTTGAGGATGCTTGATTTTGCTCAAAAAGTTCTTAGTTTTTAATAATTTGTATAACAAATTAGTTAAAAAATTGAAATACTCTCGACATAGCTAAGTACAATCTCGATTATCTTTTAAAGGAAAAAAAATCGGTGCCTCCGTTCGGGAGCTTCGATGTTATACATAGACAGAAACAAGTCAAACTTATAACACCTCTCCATATGAAAAGCTTCAGTCTCAGGGTTTCTTAAGCCATAATAATAGTCTAATAATTATTATTTTGAATTCGCCATTTTGATACTTACTTCCCTTCTGAGTCATTTCAAACAACAAATTTCATTAATATTTCAGAGCTTCTAAAATTATTAATTTTGATACAATATCACTTGATGCATTACAAGTGTCATATTACAGTACCTAATCACTTATTAATATTGCTTAATAATAATGTAGGTTTAAAACATTCACTTAACAAAGAAAATTATATTTAGATTTCCAGATAAGTTTGCCCCAGGCAGCCCATTAGATAAATGACACCCTAAAATAGAAAGCTACGAGAAAATTATTTTTAGTTTGAAGTTCTCGAATACAATACCTATGAGAAAACAAAAACAATTAAGGTCTAAATCCGTAAACTACCCAAAAAATCCTACAAAAAACTTTCCTCTTCGTGTGAAACTCCCCTAACGTCTTCTTGTCTTTGATTACGTGGTGTAAAAAGTAGTCGACACCTTTCTAACTTTGAGTCTCAAATGAAAAAAAAAATCTCAAAGTTTGAGATTTTTTCTTTCATTGAAAGGCTCTTAGTTTTGGGGGAAATTGAAGAGTGTCTGTTAAAGTAATGAGCTTTTGAACGTGTAAACAGAGATTTTTTTGAGAAATGAACTTGTAAAAGTCGGTGATAATTTTATTAGGTTTACTTTTGGGAAGTAAGATATTTTTTGTGACCTTTCTTTGACTTTGAGCATTTTAGCAACATTTAAGCCATATAAATATAAGTAAAAGAAATAAGCGGACCTTGGGCTCCGTAGTAAAAACTTCGAATGTGACTGAAAATGAAGTTATTCATTCATTTTTATTCAATCTTACAACTATTTTTATCACTACCAAATTACCCAATTGCATAGGCTGGAACAACACAGAAATATAAGAACTATATTATAACATTTACTATGTTAGAATTTTGCAATAATGTAAATTGAGAACTGGATTTAGCACCCGTGGGTGGATTACATTCGTAGCAAGTTAATAAAAACTACCCACACATAAACATGATAATAAATTGAAGAGCGTGACTTGAAATATATCTACCCGTTAATAATAATTTCATTTTACTACTTTACGACTCATAGTAACTACCCTATAAAAATTCATAATGCAATATGCATAAGTTTATATGCTGAAAGGTGTTTTTATAAGTTTATTTTAACTTACTCTGTTATTTGTTAGTTAGTATGGAATATAGAAACCTAAATAGAAACACTTTTCAGTGATAAAGGATATACGCCTCTTCCAATGCACCTGATCTGCCGCCTTGCGCATCAACTCTATCCCAGCTACCCTTTTCAGATCGTCCGAAAATTAATCATTCTTATAATAAAAAAAAATTACCAAACAATTTTAAGACACCTGAAATATAAAATTCTAATATTTGTGCTGCTATCGGTAAAAACGTACATTTTCTTACAAGAAAACGTGTTATAGTATTTCAAATTATGGAATTATAAAAAGAAAACTATTTATTTTTATTTATTTTTTATTTATTTATTTATTCAACTCGACCTTACAACTATCATGACAGGTTCACCGCACCTAATGCGATAGTGTGGGCATAATTACTACTATTATTTATTTATAAATAACAAAACATAAACAATTAAAATAAACAATATTTTGTAACAAAAACTTAAGAAACTATAGGTATTATATTTCAGTATTCACCCCAATTCGGGACGAATGTGGCGTAAAATGCATTTATGTAAGTAATGCCTTACAATGTCAGGCAGATAAAGGTATGAAATAAAGAAACTTACATTGTAAGTAGAAGTGGAAAAATAAGTGTATTATTCATAAGTACTATGTATATTAGAGCTTAAGGTATTTTCACAAATAAAGAGATATGCAAATAAAGTACGGGTTTCTGTACTGGGTGGACTCAAAGTAGATCCTTAATCTGCTTAACATTTATACAAGAAACCGGCCAAGTGCGTCTCGGGCTTGCGAATGAAGGGTTCTGTACCATTATACAGTAAAATAACAAAAACATTACATTTGTTGCAGAGGAGAAACAAAAAATATATATTTATAAATATACAACTAAAAACATATTCGATGAATATTTCAAATGAATACCCATTGCCGTTATTAATATCAAGGAAAAAACGACAAAAAAATCACGTTTGTTGTATTACAACCCCCTTTAGATACCTACTTATTTTATTCTGCTATTAGTATTTCTTGGTAGTGGTAGTTAATAGAAAAAACATCATCATTGAAAATTTCTAATTTTTTTTCTAGATAGATAGAGAGGCAAACGAATAGTAAAGTCTTAGTAAATTTGTATTTGTATTACAGAATTGTATTTTACATTTATATTTAATTCATCTATGATTTTTGTATAATGTAACTGTAAATTTGCATGCCTAATGGTAAAATATGGCTGAACCGCTTTTCATGAATTTATCATCATGTATGTCGATATTTGCAAATATCTTTTCTTATCTTAAAAGAGTTCCGTTTTCATTCTCTGGGTACGGAACCCTAAAAGGACCTGTATTTACTTGGCATGAGGTTTTATTTACAAGGTAGAAGGATCGCATTTGTAATCTTATTTGGTTCAGGTTTATGGTGGTCGTATATTTTACAATTAAGTTTGACAATAAAATTGACTGTGTAATATCAAAACCTAGTATCTGCATTAAACTACATTTTAGAGGAGAGTCGAAAGACATTTTTAAAAAATTCTAATTATATCTTCCTATATTCTTAGGAGTGATGGCTAGTGGTATCATATTAGTATTTTCTAGCTAGCGTGAGATGATTGTGATTTTGTTATTCTACCTAGGTGGTAGACAAACACACGGCCCACCTGAAGGGAAGTGGCCACCATGGCCCATGGACGTGTGCAACATCAAGGCCGTCACACTTGCGCTGCCTACTCTTTTTTTTACGTGCGGAAATCCTCATGGATACCCACCCCGCGGCCAGCTGGGCAAGTTATGTCGGACTCTCACCGACTAAAACCGCACGCCGTCTAAGATCTTCTGACGCCAGGGTGTAAGGTAGCCCAAAAAGCATTTCCCTCGCACCCCAGCTTGACCCGGGCCATCTCCAGATTCGAGGAGGCCCTCTCGGGTTTGGGAACCACAGTGTTCCCGTCATGCCCCGGAATAGGGGGGCGCACTTTCCGCCTCGGCCTGCCTACCCTGGAACGGTGGAGGTTTAGACATGGGACTTGGCATTACTACTATTACCAATGACTTGGTATTACTGCTATTGCAAATGACTTAGCATCACTAGACTTGAAGTATTAGTCACCTCGAACCATCTTAAATTTCAAAATGTAAACCTATATTTTACGTCTCACAATCTGTTAAAAACCAATAGCAAACTAGCATAATAAATTTTACTTGAATATTCATGGAAACAGCAACACCTAATTTCGTTTGCAAATAACCAACGTGCTATTTAAAACACTGAATAATTCAAAATGTTTGTTTGTATTTCAGAACGTTTAATTTTGTTTAGCATTTTGTTATTTATTACTTTGTACACCGAGATCATTTATGAACTTAGCTTGTTTTTTAACCAACTTCAAAAAGGAGGTTCTCAATTAGATTCTTTATTTTTTATGTTTGTTACCTCAGAACTTACGACTGGGTGAACCAATTTTGATGATACTTTTTTATAGCTGGCGCTTCCCGTGTCCCATTTCAAGTCGTTTTTTTATAATAATTATTCTGTGATCAATTTTTTACAAAGTAAATAGGAATAGTTAGACAGGTGTTGTAAATGTGTGTGAGATTCATCGTTAAAAACAGAGATGTTTACTTGAAGGAAATTCTTTGAGGAAAATTGGAAAACCTAGTTTAGCTTAACTTGAACACAATCATCTCCAATACCGAAATCCGTATTAAAGAGCCCTACTAATCCGGTTTAGGAAAGCTATTTAAAAATAGCTAATTAATCTTGTACCCAGTCGCTTCAATTTGAGCAAAAATAAAGAAGTAGAATGCTTTGCCTGCACACGTATTTCTTTCTTGTTACAATCTCGATTTTTTTTAAAGGTGATTGAATAAGCATCTGTCGATTTCATCATGGTAGGGTTATTTTAGAATTGACAGCATCTAGAATCAAAGGTGTTCCGTATCTTCTAGACTTCAGCCAAGCTTCTTACCATTCAGTGGGATGCAGTCTGAAGGCGGCGACCAGTCGGAGATTGGTCTCCGTATTCCATGAGCGTGGGTCTGAAGGCGAAAGAATGGATTACCCGACGCCCTAGCAGAAGCAGACCTGAGGAAGGCGCGTCGTGTTTCGCGCGCGCCTTTCTCAACGAAGGGGGAAAAGGTCCCCTGCACTCCACAGTAAGGCTATCTGTTCATGATAGGCAGTCGATACTTTTTAAGGTTACTGGGCAAGCTTGAGTTATTTTGAACACGAAAATATTTCTTCATTTTGAATGTAAAATATTTAGTAGGAATGGATTTTAATGTGATTTTTTAAAAATGATCGTGGTCAGATCTTAAATCTACCGTAATATATTTAATTGCAATTAGATAAGTAGAACCGAAGATATGACCAATAAAAGATAACCGACCAAAAATAAAAGTAGGTACAAAAACTTTCACCGTTTCATGTGCCAAAATTGTTCAGCAAAACTGAAATTCAACTTTCCGTCCGTGATTGGACTGCGAATTGTACACCAAACTACTTTTTGTAGCAAATTCGGTTCAAGGTAGATATTTGTTGGACTTGTTACGTTCGAGCAAAACAACTTTTTATAAGAAAAAAAGTAGGTACTTGTATTTATCAGAATATCGTTATGGAATGATATACTTAATTTAAATAATGGTGTTGATAGACTTGAGCATTCACTTATGAATATTGAGCATTCGCCATTTTTAATTTGTAGAACTGAGCAACGAACAGAGCCAAGCATAGAGCCAAACATTGCAACAAACAACAATTATGAGAATAAATAAATAAATAAATAAACATTTTCATGATATTTCTAGCGAATGCTCTACTCTAGTCAACGCTCATCAAATAAATATTCTTCACGATGACGTCAGACTTGACGGTCACGTGTGCTGTATTCCGGCGGTAAGTAGGGTAGCCAGAGCTCATGGGAGGGATTCTATGCTGTTAGCACAGAAAATATCAACCCCCCCTCCTCCAACTCTTCTACTCCCAACTCCTTCCCGAGGGTCAGCAGCGCGAGTGTGACGCCCCTGGTGTTGCACACGTCCATTGACCACGGTGACCGCTTTCCAGCAGGTGGGCCGTGTGCTTGTCTGCCATCTAATTTGTATAAAAAATGTACAGACTAAACCATGATGCAAATTTACTGCCCATTCGCTAGAATGCTCGCCAGAACTCTTGATAGAAGGCTCGCTAAAATGCTCGCCAGAACGCTCGATAGATCGCTCGATAAACCGCTGATGTTTATTTTTCTGTAGTGAATTTGTCAGCTGCACCTCTATCACTTTATTTGCGTGTTGGCTTCACTTCAACATAGCACCACACTAAACGACATTCGCAATAAAAACTATCAACCAAAACACTTAACGTAACTGACTTTGCAGCATAGCATTTTTAAATCCAGTTATTGGTAATAAAAAAGTTAACAAACTAAGAGATTTCATTTTGTCACTGCTTTGAGTGATTTAACGCTCCACGTGATTTTTAAAGCCATTGCAAATTAAAAAACTTTATAGAGTGCAATTGCAAAAAAATCAAACTTGTGTTGCCTTTTTGATTTGAATCACTTATTTTGTAATTATATTTTTTTGAATTGGTATAAGTACTCAGATCTGTTAATGTATAATATAAACTAAACGAATATTCTATGGTTCAGCGCATCACTATTATACTATTATTATTGTTAGTAGCATCATGAGGCAATAACTAGTACAAAAAGACACAGAAATAATTACCTCACAATGGCACATCAAGCTATAGAGAGAGATTTTACCTGAAAATAATTATAAATACCACTTGGAATTTAAATTTAAAATGTGGCAACCAACTCCATAATCACTTAATAGTTTGATCATTATACTGCAGTTTAATTAACCCTAGATAGCTAACCTTATTTCATACTCCTAATAAGCTAACCATCCGTCGTAACGACGGGTATTTTAAATTCGATATTTTTTTTTGTTAGGAATGAAATAAATAAAATTATTTTTATGTGTATAAAAGCGACAAGTATTGTAAATAAATAATCCGTTTGGTTTATTACAAAATATATTTATTTTTTGGTATTACACAAGTATTTATAAGGCACTAGAAAAATGAGATCAATATGTACTAAGCTTTTTGAAATGCTTATCAACTAGAAAAAAAAATGACAATCGTGTCGTTATTTGGCATTTTTGATATAACAAGAACCTAAAATAATAACATATAACAAAAATAACTATTTATCTTTGGCGCAAGTTAGGCAAAAATCAACTTTATGTTCGCCGCATAATGGTTTCTTGCAAATAGCGCATGACATTTTTGTCATACGCTTTTTTTATAATGACAGTAGCTGCACGTTCTCCTTTTGCGATTTTCTGTTGTAGGTGTAGACACAAAGCCTTCCGGGATGCCACTGGTACTAGCTTCAACTGCTGCTGATGTACCAGGCCGTCCAAGGTCTGCCCTTGGGACATTCGTCCACTTAACAATTTCTTCATAAATTTCATTAGTAAAGAATTTTTCAAAGCACAGCAGCTCATCTGTTAGTCCCCTGCAAGAACGAGTTGGTCCTCTAGCCGTACGAACTATATGTCGCATCGCAGTTCTTCGAGAAGTTTGTCCCTTTGTGGCCCTACGTGCCGGTTCTTACCTCTGATGGTTTTTTGGGGTAGCTGAATTATCCGCGAAGATGAAAGGCTTTCGAGATCACTTATGGACGAACTGGAAGGAAACACCGGAATCCCTGCTCAACAGGGATATTTTCTTCAGAGTCCGAGGGTTCGTAATTTTCATCTTCAAAGACCTCATCTTCCTCAACGAAGTCTTTCGTTTCACTAGCTGAATCTTCCTCGAAATTGTCTAAATGCAGCTCTTCATTTATTATAGCTGATATTGCATCATTATCTAACTGCATTCTACCCGACATTTTGAAAATCTGCATATAAGAACACAATTATAAGACAAAGTATAAGTTCACTGTAATACAGAAAAGTTACGTGAAAGCTAACCATCCGTCGAAACGACGGGCATAGTTAGCATTATTTGAGAACCAAACACTTACCTCCTGTGACGTGTGCGCCGTTGGGTCGAGTCAAGTGGGCACTGAGGTCATTTAAAGCGACAGCTAATTTCAACACAAAATTAAAAAGATAGAGCGATATTTGTGCGCGGTGCCCGTCGAATCGACGGAGGTTAGCTATCTAGGGTTAACATGGCTGACTTTAATATTTTATAAAGTACTCATCATACCACCAAATGTGCACTATCAGCCACTAATTCCCTATTAGTGTAACTGAAATTAACTTTTATTATAGCTTCCATGAAACCATTGTTATTTGAACGGTTGAGCTTAAAATTATTTAAATGTCAAATCATTACCATTATTATTATTAATAGCTTAAATAATGTAAAATGAAACTATTATTATTTAAGTATTTTTCGTGTCAATTTAAATAACTAGCTATTGTGCTGGGCTTTATAGTGTAAAATTCATAAATTCCCATGGGTAACGGAATAAGAATTTTATTCCACGCGGATGAAGCTAGTTCCAAACTGTAATCTAACTCCTGTACGAAATTTCAGCCAGATCCGTTCACTCGTTTTTTGTGAAGTCCCGCTTTCCATCAACGAACGACCAGACGAACAGCGTCACGCCACCGCTATATGGTCGATATTCCACTCATACGCACAAAGCGCTTTGCTGACACGTTCATCGTGCGTACAGCTAAGGAGTGGAATTCCTTGCCTGAGTCTGTGTTTCCGGAAAGCTATAACCTGGGAGTTTTCAAGTCACGAGTGAATAGGTTCCTTCTAGGCAAGCGTGATTCATCGTAGACCACATCGTCACTTACCATCAGGTGAGATTGAGGTCAAACGTAAGCCTATCATGAATAAAAAAAAAAAAAAAAAAAACCATGACCTGAAACTAGGAGAGGGTATTCTCTGTATGACGTGGGTATCAATTAAGAAAGGAATTTCCGAAATTCCACCAAAGGGGTGAAAAGGGGGGATGGGGATGGGGCAAAGTTTGTATGTGACAACGCGATTCCCTGGTCCAATCTACTTCAAATTTTGTACAAGAAATCTTTAACAGAATTAAGACCTGTATCATATTTCATTGAAATTGGCCCCCGGAGCTAAATAAGGGTACGAGGATATTGTAGAGGTAGTTTGCTTCGAAGTTAATATTGATACTCCGGGTTGCATTTGATTTAAATTACATTTTATTTTGACTATTGAGCTTGGTACCAAGTTATGTAGTAAAATACTGAAGGAGGTAGGACACGACAGTATCTCCCGTCTGAAATAAGCTGTCCGACTGGGGTAGTACCTCCGCCCTATAGAAGACCGCGGGCATAATAACCATCGTGTTGTGTTCCCGCCGGTAATTAGGGTAGCCAAAGCTCACTGTACTTTTCCTCCCCCCTTCCCTTCAGGGTAGGCAGCGTGTGTGTGTGTTGCACACGTCCATAGGTTACGGTGACCGCTTCCCAGCAGGTGGGCTGTGCGCTTGTCTGCCACCTACGTAGTATAAAAAGTCTCTTAAAAAAAACTTTTGGTGGCAATAAGCGAGTTGCAGGCGGAAAGCTACTTAGCAATTATAATGTTTTAATTTTAAATCTTAATCTCAGCTAAAATTAAATTGACGTTGAAGTGCAATATATCAAAATGAAACAAAAGGATGGTACAGCTTGTTGGAAAAGTTCCTCTCGTGGAACTTGAACTATAACATTCTGAATAACTTTTGAACGCAAGTGCACTCCGGTCATTAAGCTACGAATCCACTAATGAGGTAAATTGTTTAGCAAATTAAGAGAATAAATATTAATGGTATCTGTCATGGCATTTTAAACGTTTTCCTTTTAGTGTCAGACTCTCAAAAGATAATTATATAATCTTACGAATATTATAAACACAAAAGTTTCTGAGAATAGAATGATGTTTATTACTCTTTCACGCAAAAATGACAACGATTTTTTTCTTTTCGTGCGAAAATCTCCACGAATACCTGACCCAGCGGGGGCAGTTATGACCGGTTAAAACGGCATGCTGTCTTAGGTTTTTGAGCGTGTAAGGTGACACAAAAGACATTTTCTTCGCACTCAGGTTGACCCAGGTCAACCTCAGCTTCAGGAACTATGACGTGCCCATCTTGCTCATGGAAAAGGGAAAGGGGACGACTGACGGTTGCTTCGAGGCAGGCGTGCTTCGTCATCGTGCGTGTTGACTATTATCATGACTTACCAACAGGTGCGATTGTGGTCAAATGGGAGTCTACCGACTATAAAAACAAAAGATTACAGACTACCTACTATTAATAAATTTGAGTAGAAAACCGCAAATAGCAATTTGAACAACCGTGGGAAACCACAAACACCAACTTATGTTCTATCTATTTTAGTAAGCCGACTTTGTCGACTATAAATATTCAAAACTGAGATTAATTTTGAAAGTTTCATCGATAACCAAGCGCTTATGCATAAAACAAAAGTCTTGTTAGCTTATTGTGGTGGAATAATAATTATTATATTGCCGATGTTTTAGTATGTTGCTGTCTATAAAATTTATCTATGTACCTATTTATAAAAAAATGTATGGAAGTCATCATTCTCTGAACCTTTTTCCTAACTCAGTTGGGGTCGGCTTTCCAGTCTAACTGTGATGCGGCTAAACTTCAATATTTTCCGTGGAGCGACTGCCATCTGACCTCCGATAAAAAATGGAAGTATTTTTATACATACTAACATTAACGCTCAGAAAAAGTGAACATTCGGAATGAGACTTGAACCTGCGATGAGCACGGTGACCACTTACCATCAGGTGGGCCGTGTTCTTGTCTGCCACCTAAGTTGTATAAAAAAATTATAAAGAAATCTGATATAAAATGTACCATTATTGGTACAAACTACTCAAAGATGGGTGATAGACTTAATTTTCCACAACAAAAAGAGACAACGTATTTGGTAATCAAACATGCAGATCCGGCACAAACTCAACAACCTCAAATTCGTTGTCAAAGCAGTGTGCCGCCGTAAAAATGTAATCAGTATTTTAGGGTTCCTTTGTAAATTATTTGAAGTGGTTCCTTTTAATCCTACTTTCTACCCTACTCCTATCAATGTGTAAGTTTGAATGTTTAGATACTTAATTTCGCTCCAAAGGCTGATCGGATCTGGCTGAAATTTGATAGAAAGAAAGAAAGAAAGAAAGAAAGAAAGAAAGAAAGAAAGAAAGAAAGAAAGAAAGAAAGAAAGAAAGAAAGAACCAAAAATTTATTTGGTGCACAATCATCACAACAATAAAAGTAAAACAATGCAAAATTACATTACATTGAAAATGATACAAGAATAGTTTGGAATTACACTAGGCTTTTGTCCTTTGAATAGTTTCTCAATACTCAATATCTGAATTTATTGCATTACATAATTTAATACAGGTGTGTTAGGTTACAATTTTTTCAAAATTATGGACCCTGTTGGGCACAACACAATGTTTGAAGAGAGAAATATAGTATTTTTTAATAATATAATTTGAATAGAAGTATCTTATAAGGTAACAAACCAGTTAAGGCTTATTTGATTCGTAGCAAACATCCGAAATCTCGAGTCTGAAAATGAATACGATAAGTGGTCATAGGAACTTCCGGAGTAAGTAATTTGTCTGGTTATGCACTTACTCGTACTAGATCAGAAAGTTTGGTTTAAAACCTTTTTATAATCAGTAGCCATCAGTAGCATAGTTTTCATCACTTCAATTTTTCGGAGTTAATTCTATAGGAAAATTTAGCATACAATTTTTTGCAAAATTTTTTTACTATAGTTGTCACAAAATAAAAGGCCCGCTTTGACAGTTCGTGCCCATGAAGTTCTTAATTTTTTATCAATTGAAATGTTCTAAAGGTAATTACATTTTTCATTGACAGGTACCACCCACTCGGCTAAGTGCTGTGCATAACGATTCTTTCATGTAGTCCAAAGACTATTAATAATCAGTTAAGGAAAGAAAATATCGAGTGAGATATTTTTTTTCAAGCCCGACGCGCACTTTTATTTTTATTTATTTTAATACTTGTGTTTAGATTCTGAAGACTCATTTAATTATTCTTGTTGTTTTTGTGATTGAGTGAATGTTATTGTAAAAAAAATATTAAATATAAGTAAATTGACCTTTAATAACATTGTATTGTTTTAAAATACCTACAAAATCAAAGGTTAAGCTAATTTTTCTAATCAGAACTTTAATCCAATGCAGTTTACATATTATCAAATCGATTAAATCCCCATGCAAACTGGATTCGATTCATCCTGAGTATCGAATACCAAATCGTATAGGTACATAACTAGTTACGCCACGAGGACAAACGTCAAAACGGGCCTTTTATTTTGTGTTGAGTATAACTATTAACTATCTGTATACTACTAAGTTAAATTTGAAGTAAATTCTGTTTGAGGCATAAAGTTTGGCTGTCGAAGTGGATATCAAATTCTCAGAAAGACACTCCACATTTGACGTCACCTGCTTAATTTCGAATCCTTTTCAAAGGGTCAAATCAATATAGCCTCCACTTAATCTCGGTGCTTCAAATTATACGTAATCCGAGTTTAACGGTTCAATCTATTTCCAAATGAAACGCTTGGCAGTTTTATTTCGTGGCTCATGTTGCTAACTTGGCAAAAAGTTTTATTTATAAATTTGGAGTCCAAAAAGTACTGGTCACCATTCCCAAGGAAATGCGCCCGCGGATATCTTCATTTCGCCCAACGGGGGAGGTTAAGTCGGATTTGAACTGATTTTAAAACGGCACGCTGTCTCAAGTCTTACAAACACCAAGGTATAAAGTGATACAAAAGGCATTTCCTCGTACCCTAGCTTTCCCTCGCACCTCTCGCATTACTCTAATCTGTTCTCATAGAGTAGAGTAGCCAATATTGAATCGGCACTTAAATTATACCTGATACCTCCAAGTCCTTTCCAACAACGAACGACCAGACGAACAGCGACGCGACACCGCTTTATGGTTGATTTTCCACTCATACCCACGAAACGCTTTGCGGATACATTCATCATGCGTACAGCTAAGGAGTGGAATTCCCTGCCCGAGTCTGTGTATCCGGAAAGCTATTACCTGGGAATATTCAAGTCACGAGTGAATAGGTAAGCGTGATTCATCGTAGACCACATCGTCACTTATCATCAGGTAAGATAGTGGTCAAACGTAAGCCTATCCCGTATAAAAACCACCTACTATATAGACCTAACAAGCGTAAAATCATATTACAAGGGTAAAACAAATCACGTATATTGATCATGTAGAGAATGTAGGTAATTAACTACATGGTTATACTCACAGAGAGACGTTAAAATTGACACGAATATGTAAATTTATACATTATCCAATTAGCTACAACATTTGTTCAACGACATCTAGCATATCCAATTTCTTAGAACAGATAATGTTGATTAAATATACCAGTTAATAGAATGTGATCCCTCCTGAACAACTTGAATTAAGCCGACCAATATTTAATTGTACCAACAACCAATAAATCAGGCCCCTGTAAGTAAGGGTTGAAATTTGATATATTATCCCATAGTATATAATATTATCAAAAGACTTTTCGTATGAGGAAGTTTTAGAAGTTTGCCTTTCGGGTTTCTTAATTATAATTTCTGAAATTAAGATTATATTCTCATTTTGTAGAAGAAAATTGGTTGGTGTACCAAACAATTTTCCTCTTCAAAATTACATTTAATTTTAGACTTTAACCTGATAACAGTACCTATAGTCCGAAATTAAATAGTATTTTTTGGAAGTGTCAATGGTATGACAGTTTTTAACAGAATCGTGGCCCAGGATTTGCACCCGGGACCTTCCAATCGCAAAACTGAATCTTTAGTCACTAAACTACCGACGTTTCAAAATCTATACCACAGACGCTCCTTAATTACCCCCTTGTACAAACAAGTCAAGTTAATAACGCGCCCTGAATACTATGTGACTTGAATGCTAGCACTAGACTCTGACTAGACTAGACATTTATCTACTAAAATTAATACAGCAGTGACTAATGAATGTTCTGGCGCCAAATCATATACCGTGATAGAACGAAAGTGGTTGATTTATTCCAAACACGCTTTCGTTGGGAGCATCGCATCTAAACAGCTTTGCCTCCCATGAATTTGTGAAATGGCTAACTTTTGATTTATGAACAAACTAAAAGAGATAAAGTTGTCAACGGGGATTTTTAAGTTTTTGTTTTTGCTGTGTGGTAAACAGCGACTATATAACCTAAAAAGTGCTAAAGCAACAAATATGCAGATACATTTTTTTTACTTTAATTACGCTCTAACGCCTGAATGTAATACCACTGACACTCTAAAAATGTTATTTAATAATTGTAGAATAATTTACCGTTATACAGTTAAAGTCTAAAATCAAATGAAAAGAATTCATTTAACTTTTTCATTCGCTCTACAAAATATCACTTGACTTTAGACTTTAACCTGATAGCAATAAAGACAACAATTAAATGGCATCTTTTAGAGCGTCAGTGGTATATCAGTGGTTTGTCTTTAGCAGAATCGAGGCCCTGATCCGGCTGAAATTTGGATATAGAAATAGTTGAGTGATACAGTTCCGGAATAACATATACCTTTTTCATATAACTTAGGTGGCAGACAAGCAAACGGCCCATCTGATGGTAAGCGGTCACCGTGGTCTATTGACGTGTACAACATCAGGGGTGTCACACTCGCGCTGCCAACCCGAGGGAGAAGGGTTGAGTAGTTTGGAGAGTGTTGGAGGTAGGATTGGGGATATGAGGGGTTGGAAGGGGGTTTGAACTCTATATAGACTACTTGTATCCCTGGAATAGGTTTCCAGGGAACGAAAATCTTACAAAAAATATTCTTAAATACATTGTTCTTAAAATAAATAGTATTTTACTCAGTTTTTTATACGATATCCTACGAGTTAGGTATCTTTTCTTCAATTCTATGGACGAAGCCAAGATAGCAAAGCCAATTTATTGTTAAGTGAATTTATTGTATTTCTTACCCTTCTAAAATAACTTTCACGGAATTAATTGCGAATTCCAAAACGTGTTTTATTTTTAAAACTGTTGAAGAATTTAAATTTAAGTGTAGTACTATTACCTATAATATTCTGTGGTGTAGGTATCGGAACAATAAAAGAAACGATAGGCAATTAAGGAAATTCGTTTCAAAGCTTCTTCTTCTTGCTATCTTCTTCTTTTTACTACTCTAAATGCAAAAGTTTGCGTCAAAAACTGTACTGCATGACAATCTTCAGTTCAGTGTTTGGCTGCTATATTCGGTTAATTTAACCCCAAAAAATCTTTGTAGGACAAGAGCAGGGCTTCTTCTTCTTCTTCAGGATATCTCGAAGCTGAGAATGACCTTTGGTCAGCCAGGGTGCAAGGAAAATGCCTGTCGGGTCACCGGACCCCGGCGTTTGAAGACTTGAATGTCGTTCACGTAGTGGCTGACTAAACTTGTGTGTGAGTGTATACGTGCCGACTTGTAATTAAAAGCAAGTGGGCTGACTTTAGTGTCATCAGTCGTATTATTCAACACGCTCCGTCCATAATTTTTATAGGCTCATGACAGATATATTATAAGTATTTGACGTAGTCTGAAGCCTGGTAGAAAGCCCGTCCTCTTCCAAGCCTTTTCCAGTTCAATGTCAATTCTAAAGGACGGTCGACGGATCGTTTGACAAGGGACCTTGGTCGGCTGTAAAGAATTTGCATACTCTAGTTCGACATCTACGTAATATATTTTCATTTTTGTTGATAGTGGGTACCCTTTCCAACAATTTTATTTGTTATTTTTTGTGAATGATGTTTTTTGTATCGAATCTTGAAACAAGCACAAAAATTATATTGTGAAAACTGTATAGGTACTTTTTAGATTTTCAATCGATTTCAAAACGATTGATCGATCTCAATTCAACCTTTACTTTTGACTTTTAAAGGTATAGTCTCAGGACTGAGGTACACCGGTAGTGCTACAGTGGCGGCCCTCAGCTTGACGGCTTCATTAAATGCTTTTTCACGCCCTGCTTAAAGGCCGCGGGACTATAGAAGAAAGGAAACACATGCGCTGGTAAAGAATTACAAGTCTTTATGGTGCGGCAAATAAAAGAGAATTTTTATGAATTAAAAATAAGAGCGGACGAAATTTTCAAAAGAACTTTTACTGTTGAAAGCAGAGCAAGAATTCCCCTCATATTTAGATACTACAATTTAAACTAATATATTCCCATATATATTTCTGAACTAAAGTTCTTTTGTCCGTTTTTTAAAAAGAATAAAAAAACTTCGACAAAAAATTGGGCATAAGAGAAATATGCTCTGATTGGTTCTCATCAGTGAGCCCGAATGTGGAATTTGCATTTTATGTTATTCAGGAAGGAAATTAATACAGTTTAAAATGCAAATGAAATTCCCCATACAATAAAAATAAGATTACAAGGTATAGTTTTTCTTTTTAAGGAGGAAACTCATGCGACGTTTTCATAGCAATTCTTTTTTTTTTCAGACTAAAGCGCGAATATTTTTACTGTAATATAGAACTTATCTCTGCTTGCTGTTGTGTACGATACGCGAGTTTGTAGGATTCCATACACGTTCCTGCAACCAATAAGAATCTAATTTTGAGATAAAGGTGGTCTATGTTCTATTCTAAATCCTAATCTATCTCTGCACCAAATTTTATCCAGACACGTTCATTTATTTTTGCGTGAAAGAGTAACAAACTATTCACGCAACCATGCAAATTTTGGCGTTTATGATTGTAGTGGTATTCTTTTCTATATTTATTTCTATTTGAATAAATTATATTATTAATCGCAGTTACTTTAATTTATTAGTCACTTAAACGCTATAGCAAAAAATAATCCAAAGAATCTAGCAAAAAGAATGTCCTACTAAAAGAAGTTACAAGCAATATATTCTTCTAACTTTCAAAGCGCCCAGACCCTTTGTGACAGTTGTGACTTATAACTGACTAGCTTCGTCTCATAAACCTATAAAACATATGGATAGAACGTGTTGAAGAATACAACTGACGACAAGTTGGCCCACTTGTTTATTATACTTACAAGTCGGTATGCACACACTTACACACTCACAGCCACTACGAGGCAAACATCATTCGATTCGGTCAGTACAAGTAGTGAAAAAAATACAGCCTGTCTTGTGTAGTGGAATGTTGTGTAAAAACCGTAGTTACATCAAGAAAAAATATCCAGGAATCACATAGGTCTTCATACTCTGAACCTTTTTCCTAACTCAGTTGGGGTCGGCTTGCCAGTCTAACTGTGATGCGGCTGAACATCGATATTTTCAGTCGAGCGACTGCCATCTCACCTCCACAACCAATGGTCATTATGATCAATGGCGATATCGAAGTTCCAAGTTAGACTGGTTGGACTTTTGTGGGCTCTAACTACCCGTAACGACTGCCATAGATGTTTGTATGTATGGCAACCGGGACCGACGGCTTAACGTGCTCTCCGAGGCACTAATAAACCTGCGATAAATACACACATAACTTCGAAAAGCATCAAAAAGTAATTGATATGTACCATGGTGAACCTGGGATCGAACCCGAGACTTCGTCTCAGCAGTCCATTACCCAAACCACTAGGCTACCGCGGTCACAGGAATCACATAGGTCTTATCAAAAATGGGCAAAGTATTGCAAACTTTGCATGCGAAGGTAGCTGAATGGATAAGGATGCCGCCTCCTCTCAGAGGCATCGAGTTCGAATCCGGTCGGACAGTACCGATATCAATTTTACTTTGTGGAATTTATTATATGTGCTAATCACATGTTTTACCATCTGCTGACGGTGATGGAAAAACATCGTAAAGAAACCCACATGTCCTAGAAGAATTTCTAAGTATATATATGTCAGATCCACCAACCCGCATTAGGCCAGCGTGTATGGAATAAGTTCTAAAACTTCTCAGCTCTCTCTTTAGAGGAGAGGAGACCCGTGCCCAGTAGTGGTACATAAATGAGTTGCTATCATCATTTCAAACTTTTTATGACACAATCTCGTGTTCAAAGCGATCCATCCATAGGTTTTATAGGTTTATTCTTCGACCGTGACCTTTATAGGACATGATATTCCTGACTTTGGAAAATATAAAGAACAAAGACGAGTGGAAGATAATCCCAAAAAACGGTTTATGAACACTTTTGAAACCTATAATATTATTATTTTTTATATTTAGTCAACTAGATTGACTGCACCCCGCCTGATGGTAGGCTAGTATGGCTTAACATTGCAATGTGGTAAACTACTCGGTTACAACTTACCCACGAGCCCCTCCTCCTAAAAGCCCTTGTTTATGTTTAGACTATACTCATTTACACCAAAGCTAATTTAGTAAATGTGGGCCGGGATTCCAAAATATTAAATCTGCTCCGTTGTCACTCAAGTCACGGTCCCGTGGAATTATCACTCTCATTTTGTAGAGACCAATTTCTGTCAACGCTACTGGAGAATGTTAAACATTGTGTGTGGCCCTTAAACCCGCGAATGGAATTATTTAACTGTATTTATTGAACTGTATTTTCCACACGTTGCATCCGTCAACAGTGCGCACTGTGAGGCTTGAGAGGAATTTAATTCCGCGTACGTTTAGGTTACAAAATAAACTCCTACTGATGTGGTTTTCCCTAGCGTCTACAATATGTAGTTCTTCAAGAAGAGCAGTAGAAGGTCGGTAGTACGAATATGATGCCCCTAGTATTGCAAATGACCATAAACCGCGGCTTCCCATTAAGTGGGCCACGTGAGTATGCTTACAAACCACCTGCCCACCTAATATTACTCTGGTATCATGTTCTTCAGTGTACCTGGTTCAGTCAGTGATACAAAAAGTATATAGGTAAATAAATATCATAATTTTGTAATGGTTATGTATTATATTACTTGTAAATAGATTTCATGTTTAAAATTGTCGAAATGAATTGGAAAACAAATAATTAGGTAGTTACAATACGTAAGTACTATGTTTTTTAACAGTTTTATTTAACTTGACTTGTTTGTTTGGGTCAAATCTAGTAATTGAAATTTGAACCCCTTTCAGTTGTCTGATTTGTCTGATATTTGACAGAAGTTCTGATGACAATACAATTTAAAACTGTTTAACTTAAAAATGATTTTTTCATAATTTATATAATCTGTGAGGTTCATTATAATTTTAAACAGTATAAAATACAGGATGAGAATATGAGCTTCGAAAAGAAATAGTATTGTTTAGTGTTAATCCAAAAACGCTGATTTTAAAGCCGCATATCAAACGTAAATTGTAAATCTGCCTCATTTTACTTAGCAGGAAGGCTCGAGGTTGAACCGAAATTGTTTCGCAAATTGCTCACATTGGGGACGAGTCGAGCACCCAGTTTTATTATTATTCGAAATTACCTACAAATAAATATTCATTGGTGCAGTGGCGAGGATTATGTGCGAAATTATGACTAAATAGTCTATGACAGCGGCTCCGCCCAAGTGAATGTTAGTTCTCGTGTTTTTTGGCTATATCTCCGGTCCTACTCAACCGATTTTATTCAAAAATTCCTAAGATTTTAAGTCTGGCTAAGACCTTTCAAACAAAAAAAACCGCATAAAAACCGTTCAGTAAATTTGACGTCCATCGCGCACAAACAGACGAAGGCAAAGTTTTTTTAATATCTCCAATGTACAGACAGCTAATTTACAATTTGATAATAGTATTTTTTTATTCTACTTGGGTGACAGACAAGCACATGGCCCACCTGATGGGAAGTGATCACCGTGGCTTATGATCGTGTACAACAGCAGAATGTCACATGTTATGAGAAGAGATGAAAGACTTTAAATTTTGAGTCCTATTCATGTATAATAATTATTATCTAAGAATTAATTATAATTATCTAAGAAAGGGGCACTCCCACCGCTAGTAAAACAATTCTGCCGCACTAAATATACCTATGTATTATTTCCTCTTACCCTCGCACACAACCTCAAAGAACCTTGATTAGGGTACATCATTCAAACCTGAAAAAATCCGCTTAACCGGCGCCACAATACCGGGAATAAATAACGTAGAGATTTGGATTATCAGACAAAACACACAATTTACCGTTTGCTATAAGATTGAGGATCGCATAAGCTGATGATAAATGCTGCTATTTGTGTAGGTAATGGCCGTTTGGTATGTAATTCTGAAGGTAATATTGGTTTGCAAAGAGTTTGATTAGGTTATTACTAATATATAAAGAATAGGTATACTGACACAATAAATCTATATCTATTTTATTATTTATATAATCGTAAAAGAAAGTCGTGTTAGTTAAACTATTTTGAACTTAAGAACGACCGAATCGATTTGGCTGAAAATTGGTGGGGAGGTAGTTTAGAATCAAGAGACGGACAAAGGATACCTTTTATCCCTTTTTTTTGAGTGGAGTGGATAGTGGAGTGGAGAGTGGAGAAAAGAGAGTGAAGTGTAGTGGAGTGGAGAGTGAAGTAGAGTCCAGTGGAGAGTCGTTTTATTAAAATAAACTTGATGGCGATACCGACTTCTACGCGGGTGAAACCACGGGCGAAAGCTAGTAAATAATAATAAAAAGGATACCTTTTATCCCTTTTTTTGAGTGGAGTGGATAGTGGAGTGGAGAGTGGAGAGTAGAGAGTAACGTGTAGTGGAGCGGAAAATGGAGTCGAGAGTCCAGTGGAGAGTCGTTTTATTAAAATAAACTTGATGGCGATACCGACTTCTACGCGGGTGAAACCACGGGCGAAAGCTAGTAAATAATAATAAAAAATATTATACAACATTCTACACAGCGCTCTCTAGACCCAAAGTAAGCACAGCTTAAATAGCTTGTTTTATGTATTCTAAAATGCGAATAAACATGCTTATATACTTTTTTTTGTAATACAAACATATAGACCAATAATAGAAACATCCAGACCAATGCAAATAGACTTTTATTCATTCATACATTATTAATATTTACACTGAGCGGGAATTGAACCCGCTCGAAAGATTTGGAAAAATGTAATGATTTTTACGTTGCAGTTTGCACAAATAAATAAATTTTCTTTCTTTTTTCTTTAATTTCTTTCTTCTTCCAACTTTGGTTCAATACAATAAACAATTTTCATTTAGATTTTTAAGTTTGAAATCTGTACAATCATCATTTACTTTTACCCCTTATACAAGACAAGACAATTTTGAGCAGAAGGTCCTTGAAGCTATACGGTCTTAGACAAGTTGCTACAACTAAATACTATTATCGTTCTTTTTTTCTCTATTTATTTAAGGTCGCTGAAACATCAAAGTCATTACCGCGAAAGTATACTAATCAACTTAATAATAATCAATTAGTTTAAGATATTCTACAGTTTATTCATTATTTAAACATGCTTTTAAAGATTTGGAGAGGTTAACATGCAATCTTTCTGTATTATACATTGGACATTATAACAAAATAGCGATGAACTGTAGCCCTAAAGTACCGAAACGCGACTCACGGTAGTGTAAAAGTGCGCCACATCGATACCCATAATTTCGAATGTTTTCCACCGCGAAGCACGGTAGTGCGAAAATATTCCACATCTATTTTGAAATTAAACAACGGGATTCCAACTTTTGTAGGTTAGGTTAGGTTAGAACTGTGACTACCACAGCGCACGAGCCGAGCGAGCGAAGCGAGCGTGCCGTGGCAGCGGCCGGCGAAGTGTCACATCCAAATTCCATTTCGCACTACCGTGCTTCGCGGTGAAATACATTCGAAAATATGGGTATCGATGTTTTTTTTTTTTTTTTTTTTTTTTATATAGGACACGTCAAACTTTCGTTTGAAAAAAGCGAAAGTGTGGTGCACTTTCGCACTACCGTAAGTCACGTTTCGGTACTTTAGGGCTACTATACAGTTCATCGCTAATTTGAACTTGGAAATTCAGTATAACGGTCGACATTCAATTACTTCACTACAATTACAATGGACATCGCTACTATTGTAGTGTAATAAAACAAAGTACGTCACAATTTCGTTCTGTATACACGTAGCGTAATTTATAAATCGTCTGAAGGTTTTCCTTAACCGCCCCAACGATCTCGCTAGCGTTTTAGTTGTAAGTGAGCAGGGCCATGGCCCTTTTAGCTTGCTCCTCAATAGCAAAGTGTGGGAATATTATATTTCTATATAGTCTCGTGTTGCTTTTGTGATAGTAAGGATATGAATTCTGAAATACTTTGTTGTTATGTAGGTGTAACTTGCTTTGCGGAATATGAAGTGTTATTTATAGAGTTTCGAATATGTTGCTTTTGAAGGAAGTTTTGAGTTAGTTAATTTATTATTTACCAAAAAAAGAAAAAGGTATTGAGTTTATTGTTACAAAACTCTCTAAAATATAATAAAAAATTCTAAAGTTTGTGTTCAGATCTTATAAAACTAATATTATAAGCCCGAAAGTTTGTAGGTAAGTTTGGATGATTGGATTTTTTTTTATAAAGCTTAGGTGGCAGACAAGTACAAGACAGGGGTATAGATTTTGTGCTGACAACGCAGGAGACTTTGTTTGATTTACCTACTATTTCATTAAAAACGGCTGATCGGATCCGCGTAAAATTTGGTAGAAGCATAGGCTACATAAACATACATTATTATGTTTTTTATGTAGGTACTGAATAAGTTCAAATAGGTACCATGTATCTTTTTGTAAACTTTCCCACTTAAATCTGCCGTATTATAAACATACAATTTCCACATGCCCAAGTTTGATCATGATGGATTTAGAGCTTAGAAGTTCAACACATCACAAAGCTTAATGGTCTTAGACCTTAGACCGTAATAAACAAAATATCTTAAGGCACCCTAATAACCATTAACACAGCAGTTATGGTACGAATCGAGCAATGCACCAAATTGGTACTGTACCGACCGGCAGAGCTAAACAAAGCAAATTTGGGGAACAAAACAATAAATAAAGATTACAGTGGCGTGTTGCCACTGAAATGACCGTAAACGTAGGGCCATAAAATACGCGTCAATCATCCTTTGAGCCTTTTCCAAACTCAGTTGGGGTCACCTTTTCAGTTTAACTACGAAGCGGCTTACTTCGATATTTTCCGTGAAATGACCGCCATTAAACCTCCACAAGCTACTTAAAAAACGTGTAAATAGTAAAGAAAATACAGCCTGCTGCAGAGCTTTTTTTTATTTATTTATTCATTGATTTTGCAAATTCAGGTAGGGGTTAGTACATGTTAATAAAATATTCATATCTACACTTGGCCTTACGGCATGCAACAATATCAAGCGAAATAGATATGGATAATTATCACATTAACGTTGCCTTATAATCATTACTTGAATTAAAATAAAATACAAACAGAACAATTTGTCAAATTTGTCACAATAGTCATTAGTTTATTTGTTTATTTGATTGAAGGTGCTAGGTAATTTCAGGAACTGTTGGTTCGCATTGAAAAAATATTTTTGTATAGACTAGAGCAGTAATCATGTCAACAAATTGGGCAAATTTGGGATAAACGGATGGGGCGAAGTACCTATACTACGGGTGAAGACGCGGGGACATCTAGTATATTATATTCACACCTTTTTCCAATCGGGGTAGGCATAGGATGTAGAATGAGTAAAATGAAGAATTAGGATGAGTGTCCGATACTATTTGTTAGTGGAAAAATGTAGTTAGGCGGAATAAGTAATAATATAACCGCTGTTTTACTAGCCCCAACCGCATCCAAACAGTCCTTTTCTATTGTTATCATTACACCAGTAAGTTTAGGGGTCGTTTAGACGTTTACGCTAAATAAGGAACAATAAATATGCCAAAAAAATTGCAATGAGCCTGTTTATTTGAGAGCCATGTTGTCCAAAATGTAGGAAAAATAGAGTAGCACGCTTAAGTCTTGTACACATTAGTTGAGCGAATACGGAAAACGTGAATGGAATGAAATGGTGGGCAAATGGATGTGCGTTGATGGCCTTATTATCAGAACTGATATAACCACGTATTAATGCCACTTATTGCGTAATAACGTTAGATTTATATGTGATTATTTGGTTATTAGTTGATTATTTAGTTATGAGATATCGATTGATTATTTGATTTTATTTATTAGTTATTATTTATTGATTGATTATTATTTATTGGTTACTGTCTGATTGATTGGTTATTAATTGTTAAATGATTCGTGATGTGAATTTATAATTATTTTACTTTTGAATATTTATATGGATGAATATGTCTATTTGCATTGGCCAGGGCGTTTCTATGTATGACATGTATGTATTTACAAAATAAAGGTGTATAAAGTATTTTTATCTGCATTCTAGAACCCATAAGACAAGCTAGTTAAACTATGCTTATTTTGGGTCTAGAGAACGCTGTGTAGAATTTCGTAGAATATTTATAAAAAAAAACTAAATCAAGGAAGCTCAAACTACTATAATACTACAAGAAAATCAAGAAAATCTATCCATCATCCAAAATTAGTAACAATACTACTAATATAGATAAAGAGATAAAAGGAAAACTACTTACCCCTTATTCAAAGAATAGAGCTTTGCAAAGGGTAACCGCTTTGTTTGGTGTATGGGCTTAATTGCAAATAGATTACCCACCGCTCCCTCGAGTATTGTGAAAGGTGAATGAAGGAATGTAGCGATCGGAACAGACTGGAACAGACTATCAACTTGTATATGAATAAACGATTTGTAGAATAAGATTGAAATTGCGGTATATTTCTGCTTCGAAAGAGAAGGTTCTCAATTCGAATGTTTGTTTTTTTCATTGCAATTCTTTCTACCGATTTCAAAAGATAGTTTAGTATATTTGTTTGTATGTCTTTAACGATCTACTTTTAAAATTGCATTTATCATTTCAGACGTTGCGAGTTTTTACATACATTACATAGGAAATTTTACTTATTTGTTAAATTGAGCTAAGAAAATAGACACAGTACCTTATAGCCTGCGCAGACGAGGGATTTTTGTCCGCGGAATTTTTTGTCCTCTAAAATAGATCAAGATCAAGTAACGCAAACGAAGGATTAAAAGTACCGCGTACAAAACGTTCAATTGTGAACGATCTATTTCAGAGGACAAAAAATCCGCGGACAAAAATCCCCCGCAAGCTCTTATGGAGTACAGACTGCTGGTACTTATAGACAGGTACGTTCGGATACGAGTTAGAGCCTTTTGGCTTAGTACAAAGACGGGCCTTGGATCAGCGACAATCCTAAACTCACAAGTCACATAAATCTCTCCTAGAGAGAAGTAAGTATCAATACAATTTTTGGCCTTAGGAGAGATTTTGCTAGGCTTGGGACTATTTTATATCGATTTTTATCTTTACGAATTATTTTGAACTGTGAACATAAATAACCTATCTATCATTCCAGACTATAAATGTATCCTTATACTAGGTGCAGGTATATTAAAAAAGCCAAAAAAAAAATTTATTCAAGTATAAATTTTCGCCCTAAATAGATAACACTTCATCTATTGTGACGTCTGTATAGGTATTGGATATATTTATAAAAAAATAGTTGGGCTATGTTATATGAACTATTCAGAACACAAAAATGTTTTTTTTTTAATTATTCTTGTGTGTTTGTCTGATTGTCGATTTGTCTGTTTGTGCACGATGGACCCAAAAACGAACGGATTTTGATGTAGTTTTTTTTGTTTGAAAAATCTTGGTCGGAATTAGAATCTTAGGCATGTTTAATCAAAATCGGTTGAGTAGAAATATAGTCAAAAATGGGCGGAGCCGCGGGCGTAGGCTAGTTTTAATTAATAATTAGCAACAGTCTTCACTGTATTGCTATAAGTACTTATAACAAGTTTCCTCAGCACAAAAATATAATTATGGCAATAAAGTCTATTTTTGAAACCGACAGCGGACTAGTGGCAGTCTGTCGGAAACAATAGGGCGGGGAAGTGGCCCTCGTGCTATGTCCATGGATATACAAAATTTGCTGGAATAGATAGATAAATAGAGGAATTTCAGGAAAAAAAAAATCTATTATATATTCAGTCCATGGATGGGAAGAAGCTAGGGTAAAGTCCAGAGGTTACGGGTCGCCATTCTAGATATTATTCTGGTTCCAGTTGAAAACCAGCCGAGCGCTAGGGTCGTTCTGATTCCTGACACATGCTGAACTGGTCACCCATTTGGTGCAACCATTAGGCACATAATAATTGTAATACATATTTAAAGTCTAAGCATCAGTGTAATAGTTAAGTGACTCATGTATGTACTTACCTGCACTAAATAAAAGTTCTTTTTTTCTTCTTTCTTCTTTCTTCTTTCTTTCTTTCTTTCTTTCTTTCCATTCGTCCCAAAATGGCGGTCCCTGTCTAGACAGATGCCTCCTCACGCCCCGCTTAAACAACCCGGGATTGTGTAGCGTTCTCAATTCTGTGATGAGCTGTTAGAATTTGATTGTAAAGGTACAATTCTGTGAATCGTCACCGATGGCAACTTACTGTTGGCGGTTGATTGTTTCTTGTTTTGCACCACTTAAGTGACAGACAAACACAGTTCCTTTAGCTTACCATCAGGCGAGGTGAAGTCATGCTGACGTGTCCGATATAACTTGTTGTAAAGTATTATCGTGTTTAATTGAGTAATTTGAATTACGAACTTTAAAATAAAATTTTCAGTCAAATCTAGTGATTTCATATCTGTTACCTCAAGAGAGAGCCACTAAGTGAAGACCAAGCACTGCTTGAGCACTCAGTTTTATATTTAGAATACGTTGAAATATATATTTTGTTGCGAATCCAATAAATATAATATAAGTGGTGTTGCCTTTGTATTGACATTGGATTATCGATTATTTTGGCATTTTGATCTTGTATACACAACCCTATTACAGGGATAAAAATGTGTCTGGAGGTCTTTTTATCTGTGTATTCCAGCTAACAGCAGAAATTACTAAATTGGCTGGAATTTCACGGGCAAAAAATTACCTAAGTAATAACTGATGTTATAATACCTTACTTAGGTCACTCAGGTGGCAGACAGCACACGGCCCATTTGATGAGAAGCGGACACCGTGGCCTATAGACGTGTGCAACACCACCGGGGTCTCACAATTGCGCTACCGGCCCTGAAAGGGAGAGAGGTTTAAAAGGAGAATGGGGAGGGGCTGGAGGGAGGAGTAGGGGGAGGGTTGAGAGATTTTCTGTGTTTGTGAAAACGCAGGAGACTTTGATCTCCCCGCTGATAGCACAGAATCCCTCCACCGTACCAAGCGGTTCGGTGCTTCCTTTCTGTGTCGCTCAATTAAAAACTGGAATGCACTTCCTGCACACGTATTTCCTTCATCCTATAATCCCGGGTTCTTTAAGCGGGGCGTGAAAAGGCATCTGTCTAGGCCGTCAAGGTAGGGACCGCCGTTTTGAGATTAATGGTGTCTAGAATGGCGGCCCGTACCCTCTGGACTTTACCCTAGCTTCTTACCATCCAACGGGGTTAAGTCAATTGACGAACTGGAAAAAAAAAGTGAGCTCTGGTTACCCTACTTACCGCCGAGAACATAACACAATAGTTTTTATAGCCGCGGTTTAAAATGTCAATGCGTAATTTAACCTAATAATTAATGTTCAATCTTTAATCTCTAAGCTTAAATACTCTGTACTTTATAGACACTCATAAGGGCCTGTCAGTTGCAGAGTTTTCCTTTTCATCTCTACTCAGTAATAAGCAATATTACTACCGCACAAATCTTCTTATAACGAAAAGAAAACATGCTTGTTAGACAGCAAGTAATAAGGGGACGTCTATACTGAGCGATTTCTCTTCCAATCACGCTGTAATTATAGGGTGCGTCCGGAGTGCGAGCGTTCAGCGCTTAGCGTACAGCGTACAGCGTTTTATGACAGTGAATGGAAAAATAGGGAAACAATTAGTCGATATGTTGTAATGAATATGAATAAATTATTGTGAAAAAATCTTTTTTAAGTTAAACAGTTTTAAATTGTGTTGTCATCAGAACTATAGACTTCTGCCAAATATCAGACCAATCAGACAATTGAAAGGGGTTCAAATTTAAATTACTAGATTTGACCCAAACAAACAAGTTGAGTTAAATAAAACTGTTCAATAAAACTGTTTAAAAATAATTCGGGGTATCGACAATTGCTCAAGATAGTCTAACGAATTAAACACTTATTTATGTGGATATACAAAGTGAGTTTTTCAACTGGGCATGAATGGCCATATCCTATAATGAAAACATCGAAAAATGCTCACAAGATTCTCAAGCCCGATATTGAATAAAACTAACACTACGTCATTGGAATTTCCAAAAATCAATCAAATGGTCCTAACCATGGATCGAACTCATTATTTTGTAAAAAAAAACCCTAGTAAATAATAAATTGTGGAAAGTAATGAAGAATGACTGAATGAAGAATTTACGGCAAAATTACGGACTATTTGAGGAATTATCGACACCTGAATTATTTTTTAACAATTTTTTTCCCTACACTATCCGCGAGTAACAGTCATTTGTTTTGAACGCTGAACGCTAAACGCTGCGCTGAACGCCGTCACTCTGGACGCACACTTATGAGATGGCAGTAGGAAAGGAGAATTCTGATAACATGTGTGTCATCTACAGAGGAGTAATTTCTGGTGTTCTAATATACTTCAGATGTTTTTAATTGAGTTACAAGATTTATATACTGTACTTTGAAGTTATTTATTATGTTTTTGACATTTTGATTTATAACAAAATCTACGGGCTATTGTACAGTGTGAAAATAAAATAAATGATGAAAGAATCTTTTTTAAGTTAAACAGTTTTAAATACGTGAAGTATTTAGTTCTGATGACAATACAGTCATCAGATCTAAATACTTCTGCCAAATATCAGACAAATCAGACAACTGAAAGGGGTTCAAATTTCAATTACTTGATTTGACCCAAAAAACAAACAGGTCGAGTTAAATAAAACTATTTAATAAAGACCGTGTCCTTGGTATGCCTGACAATAAATTTAAAACATTTGTTAAGGCCACCTTATGCAAAAAAGCATACTATAGGACTGCTGATTACCTTGAAGACAAAAATGTCTGGCTTGAGCATGGTGCAGGCCCCTCCTAGAATGCTAAAGTGCTACAACTACATAATGCTGTAGTTGTGGCATTTGCCTACTACAATATATTGATATTGTGGTAGGCACGCGACCTTTTTTTGCTATTTTTTTGACATTAGTATATTTTTGACATTTTCAATTATTTTATTGTTTAACTTTGGTTAAAATTTATTATATTATTTTTTTTTTATATACCTTTATTTATATTGACACGAGACAAAATGTACATTCGTCCATATTTAGTCTTAAGATAACTATGTATAACCTGACGTCTTAAAATGCAGCAGTGGAGTTTGTTGCGCCGTTTCTTCTCCACTAGCGCCTAGGAAGCGGTGGTAAACTTAGTATTAAGTAGTTTTTGACGTCAAAAAGATGTAATTACGTTACACTATTTTGAAAAATAAAGAAACTGAAACTGAAACTGAAACTTGTCCACCACCTAAGTAGTATAACAAAAAGATAACATACCATCATTTTATCCAAAACATTTTGACCCCTAAAGTTTCCGAGGATAATGAAAACCGATCAGTATCAACGACACTAATGCTTAAGAGACAGGTCTGTACTCAATCAACTCCCGAAGGGCAAGTACAATGAAAGTTTATTCCAGATCCGTCGCAGAAAACAAAACAGTTTAGCCCTTTTATCCTGCAGGTAGCTCCCTAAGGCATAGTACCGGAGACGAGTACATTACAAGTTTGACAAAGTTAAAATTGAATTCCCAGTTTCGCTGGATAAAATCCATGAATGTGAATGGAAGTAGGCTCTGGAGCTTCATTGCCGAAGTAGGTATTTATTAGGGGTACTGTGTTGATAAAGGAGTATAGTAATTATTGGGTATTGAATAGTTTTATTATCAGATTTCTGTTTTTAACCGACTTCAAAAAAGTAGGACGTTCTAAATTCGAATGTTTGTTACCTCAGAGTTTTCGACTGAGTGAACCGATTTTGATGATTCTTTTTTTATTTGATAGCTGGCGCTTCCCATGGTCCTATTTCGATGTGTCTGTTGAAGTCAGGATTTTTTTATTCATGATAAATTGATCTCAAGCTCACCCTGGTGGTAAGTGACAAAATATGGTCTACGATGAATCACGGTTGGCTAAAAGATGGCTTTAATGCTTTGCGTCATTCCATACCAAGTACGAAATTCCAACAAAAAATACTTTTCTAATCAGAATCGCTCACTTAACCCAAGTTTTTACCCGACTGCCGAAGAAAAGAGGGTATTTTTTTTTTTTTTTTTTTTTTATATTTAGTCCGTCTATTGACTTAACCCCGCTGGATGGTAAGAAGCAAGGGCAAAGTCCAGAGGGTACGGGCCCCCATTCTAGACACAATAATTCGTCCCAAAATGGCGGCCCCTACCTTGACGGCCTAGACAGATGCCTTTTCACGCCCCGCTTAAAGAACCCGGGATTGAAGGAAGTAATGTTTTTCGAAACTATATTATGTATGTATGTCCATTTATTTGACAGGGCCCACCGCCTAAACGGCTTGACGGATTTTGACATGAGAGGTATTACTTGATTCTTCGTGATTGTGTGAGTGACATCAGGTATATTAAAATTTTATTAAAACCCTAGCCTCTCTACCGATAGCACAGAGTCCCTTCAGTGAGATCTGGCTACCCTACTTACCGCCAGGAACACAACACGATGGATTTTATTTGTTTGTCACTAAAGAAACTACTACACTATCTCGAACAATTTTAGGCGTTTCAGTATTCACAATATCAGACAGCGTAATATAATAGCAACCTATTTATGTCCCTCTGCTGGGCAAGGGTCTCCTCTCCCGTGACGAGTGAGCTGAGAGGGTTCAGACCTAAATCCACACACGCTGGCCTAATGTGGGTTGGTGGATCGGACATGTCCTTAGAATTTCTTCTAGGACATGGTGGGCCTTATGATGTTTTCCTTCACCGTCAGCAGATGGTAAATCATGTGCTTAGCACATATAAATTCCACAAAGTGAGATTTACACTGGTGCTATACAGCCGGATTCGAACTCGATACCTCTGAGTAGAGGTCGCGTCCTTATACAATCAGCTACCATCGCTATATACAGCGTAATGACCAAGAACAAACATTTAACTTCAATGTTAACTCAAAACTTTGTAAAAACTTGAACAAAAAGCCAATAGCTATATTGCCGACCGTACTTCGGACATTTTGGCTGAACGTGAAGTATGTTTTTCATGCAAACAAACCGAAGCGAAACGCAAAAATATCCGGTTCGATCTTTCAAATGTTTACTTTTCGATTTGATTTATTTTTTCAATATGGTTAATAGATTAAATTAAACAAGTTTTGTAGGAGGTAGGACACGACGGTATCAGGGTTATTACCTCCGACCTACAAAAGACTGCGGTCATAATAACCATCGTGTTGTGTTTCTAGCGGTAAGTACGATAACTAGAGGTCACAATTCTACCCTCCCTCAACACCTCAACTTCCCAACCCTCCCCATCCAGGGTCGGCAGCGCGAGTGTGACGCCTCTGGTGTCAGACACGTCCATAGGCAACGGTGACCGCTTCCCATCAGTTGGGTCGTGTGCTTGTCTGCCACCTAAGTAGTATAAAAAAATTGCATTTGAGCATTCAAAGGGGGAATTGAGCTAGTTATAATCGTCAAGAATTCGTATAAAAAATATCAAATAACAACTCGGACAGTTTGTATAGGTTATTGTAGAGAACTAATTAATTACGGGCATGTATGGGATGATTAGGTTCCACGAGAGTGGACTATGCCACGGGCAAGCCATGGCAAACAGCTAGTATTTCAATAAAATTATTCTATTTAAATTTTGTAACATTTTCATAATTAGATACCCATGACCCTCATCAAAGTTGATGTAATATGGCCCGGCACAAAATTGATGGCGTGTGGTGTTCAACGAATTTAATGTTGAGAGGTCGTATCCTTGTCTGCAAAGCTACGAACGGTTCGGATTAATCTAACGTAATGGTATTTTCATTATAATCAGTACATTACAGGAATTATTCCTGGAAGGATAAAACCTATCTAAATAAACATGTATTTTTATTAGGTACATTACTAAGTTATTCAGTACGCTGACTAATTGACGGTTCTTATCACATTAATTACATTTATAAGATCATGAACGTAAAAACTTATGGACTGAACACGCTGCATATGAGACTATGTCACAAAAATGACGGATGGTCCGATCAGTCGAGATAACAGGAAAAAACAGCCCGCTTAGTCCGATTCAGTCGAATAGTGCGGTTGGACTACGCGCTTCGGCTAACCAGGTGTGAGTGAATTTTGGGTAGCAATGTGTTACCTTTTTTTTTTATTCATGATAGGCTTACGTTTGACCTCAATCTCACCTGATGGTAAGTGACGATGTAGTCTACGATGAATCACGCTTGCCTAGAAGGAACCTATTCACTCGTGACTTGAAAACTCCCAGGTTTCCGGAAACACCTATCAAAACTTGATTGACATGGTGATGTCTGGATATTTTTTCTTGCTGTTTTTACACCATATCACTACACAAGACCCACATTTTGATTTCGCTACTTAAACAGACTGAATCCAATATATATGTCAGCCGTTTTTTGGTAAAATGCCAATCAATTTCAAAGTGTCTCCCCGTTGACGGCACAGAATCCCTTCAGTGAGCTCTGGCTACCCTAATTACCGCCGGGAACACAACACGATGGTTACTATGGCCGCGGTCTTCTGTAGGGCGGAGGTAGGTACTACTCCAGTCGGACTACTCTGCTCGGACGGGAGATACCGTCTTGTCCTACCTCCATATATTACAGTTGTCATCGCGCCATCGCAGGCGCACGTCGTTTGCAATCGGATGTGATTAATTAATTGTATTCACAATGTCAACCGCTGTGAAATGTATTAGCTGCAACATTATAATAAGTGAGCTTTTGGCTTTTGTCCAAAATAAGTTGGAAGTGATGGACGAAGAAAGTTTAGTGCGTATTTGTGTGACTGCGTTTACAAGTGACGAAGTTGAAACGGCTAAAGCGCTGGTATTTGAATCCGTGCCATCCCAAAAGCGTAAGATTACAAGGAAGGGAGAGGGTAAGTCCCAGCGAGATGTTTTTGATATAATACAGCTGTTCAAAGAAATTGATCCCGATCAAACACCAATATTCGTAGCTAGAGATCTACATAAACTACCGCCAATAAGTTTTGACCATGTTGATGCAACGAGTTTATTGAGAAATATACTTACATTGCAAACAGAAATTAAACATATAAAGGAAAATTACATCACAAAACAGGACTTAAGTAGTTTAAGTACACAAATTGATATTTTAAATCGAGGGTCATTAGCAAAACACTGTAATGCAGGCACACAAAGCACACAGGAAATATTGTTAAATTCAATTAATTACGATGTACAGACAGATTGTCATCAAAATACCGAGGACACAGTATCCTATTTAGCTGTACAAAATGGTCAAAATGATAGTAGAAAACAGTCACAAAAAAACATTATCAACACACCTACATCAGATTCGTTTGTTGATTGTTTCTCAATGCACGAACAAACCCCGCGGGCGACGACGACGTTTGAATCGGCGCCGATACCGGTTTTGACCGAGCGCGAGGTACTTGTGCGCACAGCTGAGCGCTGTGATGATTCACCTATAGTTGCGTCGACTGTGGTAAAAAATACTAGGAATGTTTCTTACTGTAATGAACCAAGTAAAATAAATAATATATCGGAGAAATGGACTACAGTTCTCAATAAAAAAACGTTAAGAAGAAAAAATCAGTTAAGTGGCAAAATGGGAAAGGGTTATGATTTAGATTTAAATTTTAAGGCTGCACCTGATAGTATGATTCCGCTTTTCATTACTAATGTACACATAGACACTAATGAACAGGACATTGCGGAGTATATATTTAAGAAAACTGGTGAAAACGTATCAGTGATAAAATTACATATAAAAAATGATAAACATAATGCGTTTAAATTATTTGTATCGAAAATGAAATTAAAATTATTCATGAATGAGCAGCTATGGCCTGCAGGTATAATATTCCGACGTTTTATTCACCAAAAGCACAAAGTTGTGGATAAATCGAATCGTGACGAGGCAACTAACAAGCAATCATAATGGGTGATTACGATGAACCAGTAACGTATGACACCATCCTTGCATCTTTTAATTGTAAGTCGCTTAAGAGGTCTATGGAGGGAGTTAGGTCACTGTGCAAAGAGGCTGCTATAATTGCACTTCAAGAAACGTGGCTCCTACCCCATGACCTAGGTATATTAACCGAAATCGATGTCGGGTTTGGAAGTACGGGGACGTCAGCTGTTGATACTTCAGTAGGAATGCTGGAGGGGCGCCCATATGGCGGAGTTGCACTTATATGGAAAAAATGCATATTTAGTTGTGTAAGTGTTATACCGTGCGAGAATCCACGTATCGCGGCTATTAAAGTGGTATTAAGTGACCGGCCGGTTTTAATATTTAGTGTCTACCTACCTGTTGACATTGCAGCTAACCTACCGGAATTCACGAACTGTCTAGGTACTATTAGTGCAATCATAGAAGAAAGCAACGTGGAATCTGTGATTATTCTGGGTGATTTTAACGCTCACCCAAGCAAACCGTTCTATAATGAGTTGCTCATGTTTAGTATGGAACAAAAATGGGTTTGTGCGGATGTGAATATATTACATTCTGATACTTATACGTTTGTCAGTGAGGTAAATGGCAGTAGGAGTTGGTTAGACCATTGCCTAGTCACTCAGGCAGCATGGCCTTTAATAACAAGTGCATATGTAAAATATGATGTCCGATGGTCTGACCACTTCCCATTGTTAATCAAATGTAACATGAATATCATAAAGACAAAAATTATTACACCGTTATCTGTGCCTAAAAATAACATCAAATGGGGAGAACGGTCGGATGAACAGATAAATAATTATTCTCAAATGTGTAATAGTACCATGAAAAATATAGATTTTCCAAGTGACTTCTTAGAGTGTGGTGGCAAGTTGTGTAATGATACTCATC
Source organism: Lithosia quadra (assembly GCA_963576445.1). Lineage (NCBI taxonomy): Eukaryota > Metazoa > Arthropoda > Insecta > Lepidoptera > Erebidae > Lithosia > Lithosia quadra. The sequence continues at coordinate 3,146,100 of OY754899.1, read as the reverse complement.
ATAAATTGATAATTGACGATATGTACACAGAGATAGTATCATGCCTACGTTCGGCTGCTGTAGCCACGCAGACCAAGTGTAGTGATCGCAACGCACATGGCCACAAACGGGTGGCAGGGTGGAACAGACATGTTGCCGGGGCACATAGGGAGGCGAGAGCTAAGTTTTTTATGTGGAATTGGAACGGCCGGCCATCTTCAGGTCGTGTTTATGAAGACATGGTGACTTCGCGAAGGGTTTTTAAAGGCAGATTGAAGTGGTGTCAAAACCACCAAGACCAAATAAAAATGGACTGTCTAGCATCACACTATGCCAATAAAGACTTTAAAAATTTTTGGAAGTCAACAAACAAATTAAATATTGCTCATAGTCTTCCTGTGAGCGTCGGTGGCGTGACTGATCCTCAGATGATAGCTGAGTCTTTTAAGGCACATTTTATGGTACAATCGTCCTTGGGACCAGCACAGGGCGTGCTCGATGCTGGGACACATTGTGGCCCGGTATCCACACTCATCACCGCCAAAGAGATACGTCACATACTTAATAGTATGAAAAGAGGCAAATCACCGGGGCATGATGGTCTGAGCATTGAGCACTTACGACACGCGGGCTGTCACATGCCAAGGGTACTGGCACTATTTTTTAACCTCTGTGTGGGACACTCATATTTGCCGTCTGAAATGACGCGAACGGTGGTGGTGCCAGTGGTCAAAAATAAGACGGGGGACGTATCAGACCAAGCGAATTATAGGCCTATTTCCCTGGCAACTATAATAGCAAAGGTTCTTGACGGTGTGCTTAATTTACATCTTGACAAGTACATCAGGCTCCACGATGCTCAGTTCGGGTTTAGACCAGGTTTATCGACTGAGAGCGCAATCGCTTGCCTTAAGCATACCGTCAGGTACTATGCTGATAGGAAGACGCCAGTATATGCGGCGTTCCTGGACCTTTCCAAGGCGTTCGACTTGGTCTCCTACGAAATCCTGTGGGATAAACTAGAAGCAACAGGGATCCCTAGGGAACTGTTAAACGTTTTTCGCCACTGGTACCAACATCAGACTAATGTGGTCAGATGGGGTACGAATGTATCGTCACCATATATTATGGAATGTGGGGTACGACAAGGTGGGCTAACCTCCCCAAAATTATTTAATTTATATGTAAATGCGCTGATAGAGGAGCTCAGCAGCACACGTGCGGGCTGTTTCATTGATGGAGTTGCATTTAACAACATCAGCTACGCGGACGATATGGTGCTGCTGGCCCCCTCTATCAGTGCGTTAAGAAAACTGCTCAACATTTGTGAGAAGTATGCGGAGAAACATGGGTTGGTATATAATACCAAAAAGTCCGAATTCATGGTCTTTGGGGCCGTGGGCACCAGGCGTCCAGAGATGGTACCAGAGGTGACTATATATGGAGTACCACTACGTCGAGTCGACCTCTTTAAATATCTAGGACACTATGTTGCGCACGACCTCAAGGACGATGTAGATATTGAGCGGGAACGCAGGGCATTGGCGGTAAGGGCGAATATGCTGGCCCGCAGGTTTGCTCGATGTACGGATACCGTAAAAATAATGCTGTTTAAGGCTTACTGCACGTCCCTGTACTCGAGTGCACTGTGGGTCAGTTATACGCAGCGCTCCATCAAGGCCCTGCGTATACAATATAATAAGGCGTTCAGAGCGCTGTTGCGGCTGCCGCGCTTCTGTAGCGCATCGGCTATGTTCGCACACGGGCGTACTGACAGCTTTGCAGCTGTCTGGCGCAAGAAAATGACGTCGATGATGTATGGAATGCGCGGCAGTGGCAACAGTATGCTCATGGTTCTGGAAAGAAGGAACCATGAGTGCCACATTTTAAGGCACGTCCTTAAAATGACGAAATCTTTTGTTAAATATAAGTACTAACATAGCTATTAAGTGAAAATGTTACTAACAAAATGGATTTTTTTATCTAAAATTAAATAAATTATTATTATTATTATTATTATTACTCTCCATTACATTACAAAGTACTTAGGTTAAATACTGAAACATTTCGTTATGATCCTAACAAAAAGCAAATGAACTGAATCGAAACGCTTAACTTCAGGAATTTAACGAGATGGCACGTACTTACTCGTATCTATATTATATAGCACTGTGGATATGTTAGCCGAGGCCGTGACGAATTTAATGTGGCCCAACTTTTAATGAAAACGGCTCTGACAAAAATCTCTGGCGTGAGGCATTTTAATTACATTTGCGCTTTTGTTGTCCATTAAGGGTATTTTTTGATCTGTCAGATTTACAAAAGGCATTTATGTGGGCGTTGACAATGTTACAGGATGTTGTGATATTGTTTTAGGTTGTTTTATGAAGATTTTCTTTTCAAAAGTCGTAACTGGATTTCATGTTTTTTTTTTTATATAAAGGACACGTCAAAATGACTTTACCTCGCCTGATGATAAGCTAAAGGTAAAGTCTCAGGACTGGGGTCACCACCACATATACCGGTAGTGCTACAGTGGCGGCCCTCAGCTTGACGGCCTCATCAAATGCTTTTTCACGCCCCGCTTAAAGGCCCCGGGACTATAGGAGGAAGGAAACACATACGCTGGTAAAGAATTCCAAGTCTTTTTGGTGCGATAATTTTGTTCACTTTATAGCTCGAACCATGCCTACTCTTTACTGACTTCTGTGCTGATGATGGAGCCAGAAGGTATCCATAGGAACTTCTGAACTATCAGATAAGCCGATCATTATTTGTTTTGTTTTGGCATATACTCTGATGCTACATGATATTAAAATTGTGATCTGAAGATGACAACAGGTCATAAGAACTTCTGAATTGAACAACATGTAGGTACCCGTCATGTTTCGGCTTATTTGAAGTATCTGGTTATGCAATTACTAGAAAACTTTTTTTATTGGTAATACGCTCGCGTTTGACCACAATCTCACCTGTTGGTAAGTGATGATATGGTCGACGGTGGAGCATGCATGCCTAGAAGTAACCTGTTCACTCTAGACTTCAAGAATCCCAGGTTGTAGCTTTCCAGAAATACAGACTTGTTTTAATTTTTTTTAGTTATTTTTAACTGTAGATATAAAATATTTCTGTTGGTCATAGAACAAAATGACAGATTTAAATTAAAAGACAATTAATTTTCATGATTCCCAAAGAAGCTTGACGCGTACAATCGTCAAAATCTCTGCAGTCTCATCAATCATGACATTTTTGATTAAGCTTGATGAATCGTTTCGTATCGTGGACTTGAAAATTTTAAGCAGTCTTTTGAGTCTTCTTAAAAGGTCTTTAAACTTTTCGATTATGCTTGTTATTCGATCTCATGTTACGCAGTTTGATATCGAATTTAGCGAAACGGCATGAACGTTTCGCACCCGTTTTTTTTACTTATGTTTAGTAGCTCTAAGAATAGATTTGTAATGTGATAATATTCGGGTTCTTAAATTAAACAATGAATTTAATGTGAACTGTGCTTTCAATGAATAGGGATAAACTTAATCTTAAACCAAAAAAAATATGCTTGCAACATTTAACGAGACTGCAAGTTGCTCTCACTTATCCTGTAGGCGTTTGTGAATAAGGTTTATAGCCATACGCAACCGGGATCAAATTTTTATTCAGGTGGAGCCGCAAAATTGTATTATTATGTAGATAATGTGATACGCAATGTGAACGTCCATCCGTCATGACGTATCGTGTTTTATGATGAATCGTCAATGACGAAATCCGTGTGAATGAGCCCTAAGGAAATTCGCAGTAAGTTTTCAAATAATAAAAGTATTCTTGGAACATTTGAAACTAGAATTTACGACAGAAATTTGACAACTGAATCATATTTACGATGTTGATGCAGCAGCTGTTGCTTATTGTTTTGAACTATAAAAGAATTCGAGAAAAATATCCTCCATCTTTTAAACTACTGAACACTAGGGGGCCAAGACAAAGTCGCATTCTATTTGCTATAACGCCAGTGGAAAATTTCTAAGTGTATGGGACTGACAATACAATACAATACAATTTTCTTTATTGTACACCAATTTTTACAAATTGTAACAAAAAATACAAGTAATACTCCATATTTGCCAGCAGGTGAGATAGTAGTACAATGTGCGTATATTGATTATAAAAAAAATATTAAGGTAGAGAGAGAGAGAGAGAGATAAAGAAAAAGAGTACATCGATATGTTATAGATCAGGATAAAACAGTTACAAGGTTTCTTATTACAAATACGAGTCTATTTTAACCTCATAAACACTTTCATATTGATTGACATACTTTTCAAAGAAAATTGAACATTAAGTTCAGAGACTTAAGTTAACACGTTTCATTCAATTGCTAACCAAGACGTCCCATAGATACGAAACAGAACCTCTATTACTGTTATAGGATCTGCCCTAGTAGACAAGTGTAACAGCGTAAATTGCTAACGAATAGATTAGGTCGACCAATCACATCCAAGCTCGTCGCCGGCGTATGATGCGCGCGTCGCGGCGGGATCACGAGCTATGTAGAGTGTGATTGGTTGACCTAATCTATTCTATTCGTTAGCGATTTAAACTTGTGCCACTTGGCTAACGGACCAAGGTTAACATTACTTGAACTTCACTTACGTTAACACTGCGAGTCGTTATAGTTCCTAAACAATTTAAAATATATTCAAGTTGTCAGTAAACAGTAGGTTTCGAGTAAATACCACTGAATATCACAGTCGTCGTCGTTTTCTCCATAACAAAGTACAAGAATGGTCTGTTCATGTTAAAGTAAGGTGATGGTATATCTTTGGTTGAAGTTTCCATTGAACTAACATTACTTCTTGCAGTTACTTCGATATCAGCTTTATGTAAGACTGCTGATACGAATACAAGGTCTTTAGTAGCTCGTTTTAGGCTGCTTTCATTTTGGAAAAGATCATAAACACCCATTCCCTGCAGGACCCTGTTCATAGCTAAGTTTGTTCGTATATGGAACCTGGGTAGCTTGATATGAACATCTTCCATCCCAAAAGCGTTGGTATCATCTTGCAATTTTTTGAATACATCTTGAAAACTCACATTAACAAAATTTCGGTAAATTTCATTGGTTTTCACTAAAGGGTATGGCAGTATAATAAGCAAAGAGTATTTGCCACTGGTACCGTAAGGTAACTCCACAGCGAAGGACTTCATTTCTTTTAGATTCGAGAATGCAAACTGACCTTTTGTGAACATCATATTGACATTACCAATCTCTTTGTTATCTTCGTTGTAGAACGGTTCTTCCATTAACTCCACTTTATCGAAAAGTAATCCTCTAAAATATATGACGTTTACTAATATCATGCTCGGGTCTTCAAAGTCACTTTGTCTAAATACACCAGATATACGGCTACCTGAATCTTTTATTATAGAATTTGCTACTCGTGCAGCATCTTCACGTTGAAAATCTAAAAGATTTACTGCGATCATAAAATCGACTATTAACGACATTTTAAAATCAGGATAAATAGTAAAATTGTTGTGTAAAAACAAGAAGTTTCTATTCACTATAGTAACATCATTTGACTCAACAAGTATTGTATCAGTTAAATTTTTATGTTCTAGTATTAATTTGGTTTCATTGCTGTATAAGAATAACGCCCTTTTCAATTCTTTGTAGGTATTTCCAGTTGTTCCAGTAATTATTCCGGTCAGAAGTGTAAATATTCCAAATGGTGATAAAACTACGTGTCCATTACTTTCCAACTGCGAGAAATGTAAAAGTTCTAAACTAAAGCCATTCAGGTTTAATTTACAATAACAAACACTGGCAAACAAGAGCACAAAAATATATAACTTCATTGTGACTGCGGCCACGTCTCACGATATACTAAAAATAAGACATAAGAAATTACTGGCAAATATAATAAATTTATAGCAAATACGACTTAATGTAAAAGATCTTAAGGTTGATTTAAGTGCAAATAAAGACCCGATACAAGTAAAACTGGTTGATAATATAATCTTGACGTTTTTTTCCTCTTTGTGCTCATGTATTTTCGTTTGGTGATCTAAGCGCACGGCCGTACGCAGGAAAAGTTCTACCTGGACCCTATTCTATGGAGTTCTCTACCTGGACCCTATTCTATGGACATTCTATTGTGTTTGCTTTCACGCGTGCGTATAAAATGAGATTCAGAATGAATTTGCATATGAATTACTGGTAGCGATGTTATGTATTGCTAAGTGGCTCTTGGAGTAGTAGAACGGATTTGCACAGATTATAGCCGCTCACTCCAGGATGCCTCAATTTCAAATGATGTACGTGCCAACGCTTGCTATCCTCAGATCCTCTTAGATCAGGTTTATTATTCACAAGTTCTCGGTCAGAGTGAGCACAATATCATTGCTTTGAATAAGCACTATAATTGTCAATAAATATTGATGCATCATTATTTTTGGTGTAAGAATCATGCTTTTACTGGTAAATAGGTAGGTACCTAATTATTATAAGGCGTAACTTTTGCTGTGTATGAGAGATTTTAGAACTAGACCCGCCATTTCACCTGCGTAGGTTTAAATTTTAGGGTTTTAATTTTGTTACTCTAATTATATTTCTCCAAAATTAAAATAGCCTATGTTACGCCTTTGAAATCTGTCAGCAAAAGTCCGTTCCAAATTAGTGCAGCCGTTTCAGAGATTCCCTCATTGACATAGAGATAGACTTAGACAGACAAAAATTGAAAAAAAAAAATGTTTTTTAATTATAATTATATCGGATGTAAAATCAGTTATTTTAATTACAAACAGATACTTCAATTTCAGAACCATGAATTCAAAACAAAATAATCTCACACCTCAAATTTAGCATTCAAGTGTTGAAAATTACTACGTACATCTGGGCAGACTATAAAAACTTTGCGGCTGCAGCGGAAACTCGCTGCATAAATCATGACAACACGTAGTGGACAAATTCCTTCCTTTTAGCGAGTCGGGACATATAAAGCGCTGTTTGCTTTAAAGTTATATGAATATCTTGGGAATTCCACTTCTGTGTGGTTACGTGAGAACTTTGTTTACGATTTTTGCTAGTGATACTTTGTTAACAATTTAAGTCAAAATGGAGGTAGGACACGACGGTATCTCTTGTTCGAAATGAGCTGTCCGACTGGGGAAGTACCTCCGCCCTACAGAAGACCGCGGCCATAATAACCATCGTGTTGTGTTCCCGGCGGTAAGTAGGATAACCAGAGCTCACTGTTCTTCTTCTCCTTCTCCCCGCCCTTTCCCTACAGGGTTGGTAGCGCATGGATGACGCCCTTGATGTTGCACAAGTCCATAGACCACGGTGACCGCTTCCCATCAGATGGGCCGTGTGCTTGTCTGCCACCTACGTGGTATAAAAAAAAGCTAAATAGTAGCCATTTTTATTAAACGCTTTTAATTAACTTGACCTGTTTGGATTTCCAATTCCACGTTGAAATTATGCGTCAGCTAATAACTGTGCTCTTAGTTTCTTATCAGGCGTTAGATTCTTATAATTTTTGTTTAATTGGTAAGAGGCTCGCGTTTGACCACAATCTCACCTGTTGGTAAGTGATAATGTGGTCGACGGTGGAGCACGCTTGCCTGGAAGTAACCTATTCACTCTAGACTTGAAGACTCCCAGGTTGTAGCTTTCCGGCAATACAGTCTAGAGCAGAGCCACTCTTTAGCAGTACGCATAATCTCATAATGTCGCACTATAGTACAGTAAACGATGAAAGTTGATTACCTAACAATAGAATATTTGCACCGCTAACCGTTTTGACGTACCTACCTAATAGTACGGGAGGTAGCGTTAATTCTAACAAGCAATTGATAGCCAGTTGATATTCTCCACGATAATAGAGCTTTATTAATACATAACAGAGTTGACCGTCAACCGGTCTGGTAGCGGTCGAGTCGAAGGTGACACCATGGTAAAGTTGTCAAAAAAAATTACGCTCCGAGCAATCATTTGCCACGTGAAACTTTATAATTATGGTGATTCCTGAGGTCATTTTCAACTGAGAAATAACCGTCAGATGTGGTGTAGAATAGGGGTTATACGTCAGTCACGTATATACTAATATATACTCGACTGACGTACTCTCGGCACTGGTCTAAACCAGTGCCGATAGTCTTTGAGACAAAATAAATTTATAGTAGGATGAAACCTGTTGGAAAAGGATCAGAATATAACAAAAATGAAAGGAAAAATAAATTACGGGTGATCTGAGGTCGGGAAGTGGGGAGGGGGGTGAGTTTTAAGGGTAAAAACGGTTTATCTCGATTTCCGGCAAAACTACAAATCCTATGGAAAAAAGTTAAATGACAAAGGTAATAAAGAGACCTACAACTTTTCATTTACAATTTTTTCACATAACCTCAAAATGTATGTGAAAAATTCAAATAATCAAGTTTTTGGTTTTTTATTTTTATCTTAAGCTAAACAAATTTGTTTTCCACGAAATTTGGTGAAAACTTAGCTTTTTATGTCCTACAGACACTGTACTTTTTTCCATAGGACTTGTAGTTTTGCCGGAAATCGAGATAAACCGTTTTTACCCTTAAAACTCACCCCCCTCCCCACTTCCCGACCTCAGATCACCCGTAATTTATTTTTCCTTTCATTTTTGTTATATTCTGATCCTTTTCCAACAGGTTTCATCCTACTATAAATTTATTTTGTCTCAAAGACTATCGGCACTGGTCTGATATATACGCGACTGACGTATAACCCCTACTCTACACCACATCTGACGGTTATTTCTCAGTTGAAAATGACCTCAGGAATCACCATATAAAGTTTCACGTGGCAAATAATTGCTCGGAGCGTAATTTTTTTTGACAACTTTACCATGGTGTCACCTTCGACTCCTCCGCGAGTGCGGGTTCTGACGGTCAATTCTGGTATGTATCAATAAAGATCTATTATCGTGGAGAATATCAACTCGCTATCGCTTGCCAAAAAAAATTAACGCTACCTCCCGTACTATAAGTAGGTATACATGTATCGTCATTTCGTCATACAACTTCAAACAAACAACGGTAAAAACACATTGTTAAAAAAAAGAACTAATGTGCTATGTATCTGCACATTTAAACAAAATACTTGGGTTGGGTGTGTTCGGGGATACAGGCGTGAGTTTATGTTATGTTATGTTATGTTAAATGAACGAATCTCAATTTTTTTTTTGGAATTCTTGTCTGTCTATCTGTTTGTTAACTATAGACCCAAAAACTACTAAATAAATTTCGATGCGGTGACCAAGCGGCAAACCACGACCTTTTTCGTAATTAAAGTTTTGATCAGAATTAAAATTTCTCATATTTTTGATTAAAATTATTTAAAAAATAGAACCGGAGATATTGGTTTTGCCTGGATTTTTATATTGTACCATTTACCGTAGCTTTTCATGCTCATAATGACCATTGTTTGTGGAGGTCAGATGGCAGTCGCTCCACGGAAAATATCGAAGTTCAGCCGCATCACAGTTGGACTGGAAAGACGACCCTAAGTGAGTTGGGAAAAAGATTCAGAGAATGATGATGATGATAGCGTAGCATTTCTAACTGCGTAGTATACACTTGAAACGAAGTACTAGATAATTATTACGACGCACAATTCCCTATCAGCCACTTAAAAGTGAAATAAATCATTATCTCATTACGATTGCGTAAACGTAAAATTTTAAGTAATTATATCGGTGTAGGTGTCTCTACATTATATATGTAGCTACATATTGTATATGTACAAAAATAATGAATCAGTACTTTTTTTTTGTATAACCGCATTCTAGAAATTAGCTAAAAGAGCGCTGAGAAAGAGATTGTTACAAAAATGGCTGCAAAGTACACAGGAGATATTTAAAAAATAATTGGGTGTTTTGTGAACGATTCTGAAGAATTTTTTTTGTCTGTTTGTCTGTCTGTTGTCAGCCGCGGTGCGAGGGAAATACTTTTTGTGGCATCTTATATCCCGGCGCTAGAAGAGCCGAGATAGCGTGCGGTTTTAATAGGTTTGATCCGACATTACCGCTCCCTACTGCCTCAGCCGGTACGGTATCCGTGGGGATTACCACACGAAAAAAATGTGAAACCCGTCAAATTTAAAGAAATATATGGTGCTGCAAAGTACAAGTGATTTCATTCACTAGTTTTTTTTATATCGGTCACGTCAATATGACTTCATCTCGCCTGATGGTAAGCTAAAGGTAAAGTCTCAGGAAGGGAGTCCCCATTACATACACCGACAGTGCCACAATGGTGGCCCTCAACTTGACAGTCCCATCAAATGCTTTTCACTCCCCGCTTAAAGGATCTGGGACTGTTAGTAGGAGGAAGGAATTTTGGTGAACAGTTTTCTTTTTCATAATTCCCCTTTATTATGATTGCGTAAACTTAGAAGTTTGTCCCAGTAACCTTAACACACAATACTATCTCATTAGAAGCACGTTTAATGACGACGATGTCACATGATTAGATTATCATTAGAAGTGTAATGCAAAACTCGGTCAAGTCCAAGATTTGAATTTAGAGATCCGTAGAAAAACCACATTTTTTTTCTTTTTTTATATCGGTCACGTCTATATGACTTCAACTCGCCTTATGGTAAAGGTAAAGTCTCAGGAAGGGGTTCCCCATTACATACACCGACAGTGACATAATGGTGGCCCTCAACTTGACGGCCTCATGAGAGAAGAGGTGATTATCGTCGCAGCACTACGTGACAAAACACAGACATTGGTTTAGACTACGCCAATACCCACTGGTCCCACAACTGCTGCGACAACCATCAACTCAAGCCCGGTTATGCACCTGCTGAACCCTGAACGCAATCCTACCGAGGTTGGATTACTATGGAGGCGTAGGCAGTGGAATGATCTCCCTGCTGTAATTTTCATTAGCATCTATAATATATGGGGTTCTTCAAGAAGTTGGTCAGAAGGATTTTGAAAGTCGGCAGCGCGATTGTGACGCTCTTGGTGGCACACGTCCTTAGGCCATGGTGACCGCTTCCCATCAAGTCAGCGTGTGCTTGTCTGCAACCTAAGTTATATTTAAAAAAATCACATTTATATTTTAGTACGGATATTTACTATGCAGAACCCAACGAATATAATTAAGTAAATAATAAATCTCACCAAACATTTGCCAATGAAGTACATTCCCTAAACACAAGATTAAATAAAGTGAGGTTAGTTATCAGTCGAGAGCGGCTGAAGGTTTCGTTATCAGTTAAATTATATTGACCCTAATAATCTTTTGTAATTTACAGGTATAAATGTACAATTTGTTAGAATGGACGTTAATTGTAAAACTTCATCATGTTGTCTTTGGTATTCTACTGTGCCTTCGTTGGTTTTGTTGGTAAGACATTAAAATCATTTATTTTAATATATTATACGAGTATAGTGATTTTTCAAGACATTTTTCAAAGTCGTAACATTTAATTTTGTGTTTAATTTGGAAGAATAATTCTTAGAGAAAAAAAAACATTTCAATTGGACTAAATTGAAATGGGACTACACGGGAAGTACCAGCTTTTAAATAAAAAAGAATAATTAAAATCGGTTCACCCAGTCGGAAGTTCTGAGGTAACAAACATAAAAAAAATACAGTCGAATTGAGAACCCTCCCTTTATCGAAGTCAAATTAGTTCAATAAAAAAAAAGTAAATTTAATTATATCTCCCTTCTGATAGTCTGATTCCGTATTGCAAAATACAGGCTAGACGTAATTTGGTCGATAGCATTCAATAATTCTGTACCTCAAAATTATTCCATGTAATAATGTACCCTTTTTTTTGTGCGGAAATTCCCACGGACTCGGCTTGACTAAAACCATACGCCATCGTGGGTCTTTAGACGCCGGGGTGATTTTATAGGCATTTCCCTCGCACCACTGCTGAGACCAGTCATCGTTAGGGTGCTCTTCGAAATTAACTTGAAGCAGGCAAACGCCTACTCACTTTGTGACAATACGCTAATATAATAGTACTATGAAGCTGGTCTGATGATGGAATCGGAAGGTATCTATAGGAACTTCGGACGTAATCAAGATAAGCCAATCGAATTTAGGCTCATTTGTTTTATCTCAGCAAATACTCTCATGCTACGTGATATCCATATTCTAAAGATGGCGACGGTCAGTGATCACAGGAACTTCTGAACTAAACAAAATAAGCCCGTCATGTTTGAGTTCATTTGTTTTGTTGTCACTAACTAGAAAGCTTGTTTTAAAAAAATAATAACTTGTTCCAGTATCATCACCAACGATAAAATCTTTAGATGAAATAAGAATAGTCGGCGGTGAAGATATTGAAATCACAGATGCTCCATACCAAGTGTCACTGCTATACAGAGGTAGACATTCGTGCGGTGGCGCTATTGTTGCACATGACATTATCGTAACAGCTGCTCATTGTATTAGCGGGTGAGTCATTAACCTTCTTTAACCTAGCATTAATCCCAGTCGCATCCAAAGCTTTACCTGTATAAACTGCGGATTTGGCTGGGCCTCGATATTTTCCGAGAAGCGACTGCCATCTGACCTTCACAACCCAATAGTGACATTTAGACGTATCGAAGTATTGCAGCTAGAGCGTTGTTGTTGGACTTTTTAGGGCTCCAACTACCCGTAACGACTGCCATAGATATTCATATGGCAACCATACATCATCTTCTAATTCAACATCACTAAACTCTAAGCCTTTATTCATTTCAGTCTAACTTCGAAATGGCTGAACTACGTATATAGTCGATAATCGTTTGACCACTAACTGATAGTAAGTTATGATATGGTCAACGATGGTAACACGCTTACCTAAAAGCAACCTATTTACTTCTGACTTGAAGATAGGTAGGGCATTCCACTCCTTAGCAGTACACTTAATGAACGTGTTGCTGAAGTGGTTCGTACGTATGAGCGAAATTTCCAATATATATTTTCCGTGAAGCAATTACCCTCTAACCTCCACAACTCTACAAAATTCTGTTTTAAAATAATTAAGATTCAAACCTTTCAATCAAGCCTAATTCCTTAAACACTAAATTACCAACGCTATTAAATTATGGAATAGAAAATAAATGAACTAATTTCAAAAATCTTTTCCTCAGTACAACACCAAATGAGTATCAAGTCCGTGTTGGCTCATCATATAGTGAGAAAGGTGGAAAACTGTATCCTGTAGGAGCCTTACTATCTCATCCTGACTTCGACTATTATGAAATGGACTCCGATATAGCCATACTGTGGTTATCAAGACCATTGGAGTTCAGTGATAAGGTAGCTCCCATCGAATTGGCTGAAGATGGAGAAGAAATCGAAGATGGGGATGATACGATTGTAACTGGATGGGGAAATATTATGGTTAGTAGAATTTGTATATCACATCCTTTTTTTTCGTGCGGTAATCCCCACGATTACCACGCGGCTGGTGGGGGCAGTTATGTTGGACTTGAGCTGACTAAACAGTACGCCATCTTGGATCTTCAAACACCGAGGAATAAGGTGATTCTAAGGGCATTTTGTTAGTACCCCGGCTGACCTAGGGCCATCTCTGGCTGATCCAGGACTATAACCAACCTTAATCTACTTAAGTATGCTGATTACTCGCTGAAGACCTCTGTGGTATAGCACCTGTGACTCGCAGGTTCGATTCTCACTCAGTGCAAATATTATTTATATTTGCATGGCATGCAAGAAAACGTTTGGCTAGTTTATAAAAAATCTTACAACCGATTTATCAACTTCTTAAGTTCATTAAATACGATTAAATAGGTATATTCTTCAAAGATAATAAACAATTTTCTGAAAATCCCATTAAAATTGGTTCAACCAAGCGTGAGATAATCGCAATCAAACATAACATACAAAAAAACAGAGAATCTCTTTTTAAATCGGTTAAAAATGAATTGAATGACAATGTGTATGTAATTCTTCCAGGAAGGCGGTGGTATTCCTACAATGCTACAAATGGTTGCAGTACCGAAAGTGAACGAAGAAGTATGTAATGATGCATACAAGCCAGCCTACAAGATCACACCCACAATGCTTTGTGCAGGTGCTCCCGAAGGTGGAAAGGACGCCTGTCAGGTGAATACCCTCCTGTACACAATGACTATTTCTCAAAATGACTACATTCCATTATGACTACATTCCATTATGACTACATCCTATAATGACCAATATTAAACTGATAATTTCCCAAAAATCTCTACATGTTTTTACGAAACAGCTGAGGAGACAGACAAGCACACGGCTCACCTGATGGGAAGAGGTTACCAGGGCCTATGCACGGGTGTACTAGGGGGTGTCACACTCGCGTTGCCGACCCTGAAGGGGAGAGAGAGAGAGAGAGATTGCCAAATGGAGGGGGAGGGGGTATTTTGAGCACAAAACGGCCACTTTTCAGACTGACCAGATCTCAAAATGACCACCTCTCAAAATAACTAACGACAACAATTTCATTATGACTACATCTCAAGATGACCACACTCTAAAAATTAATATTGTACCTTTGTATCCTTAATTAATGTTGTATTATTCTTTTAGGGTGACAGCGGTGGACCTTTAGTTCATAATAACAAATTGGCTGGAGTTGTTTCCTGGGGACTGGGCTGCGCAAGACCTGACTATCCTGGCGTTTACTCTAAAGTATCTGCTCTGAGAAAATGGCTTGATGATAACATTGCGATGCTAAGAATGAATAACGTCTTGAGAAAAACCGTTTAAATAATAGCTTCTAAGATTATTAAGATTAAAAAAATAAATTTAAGTTATACTAATTACTGAATATTTATTTTTAAATATTTGTGTATAGCTTCTAATTTCCTAAATCTAATGCTGAGGTTACATTTAGTACCAGCTAGCGTGCGATCCGGTCTGGGCCTCGATTCTGCTAAAGATAAACCACTATAATACCACTGACACTCTAAAAATGCCATTTAATTGTAGACTTTACCGTTATACAGTTAAAGTCTAAAATCAAATGAAAAGAATTCATTTAACTTTTTCATTCGCTCTTCAAAATATCATTTGACTTTAGACTTTAACCTGATAACAATAAAGTTTACAATTAAATGGCAGTTTTTGGAGTGTCAGTGGCAAATCAGTGGTTTGTCTTTAGCAGAATCGAGGCCCTGGTCAATTGCTGCAGTGCAGCTAGGTACTTGGATTGTGTAACCATATCATACGAGTTACTGGCATAATATGAGTTGAACAGTTAGCTACTGCTTTGTCACGTCAGTAGCTCGCACTGTGTAACCTCACCTTAACAACAGTTAATACATTTTTTGACTTTATTTTATTTTTTATTTATTCTTGCAATCTCTATCTACTCTACTTCTGTCCTTGCGTACTGAAGGAGCTTGCTCTACTGTCATTAAACCTTTCATAGAAGCACGCCCTTTTTTTAAACCTTTTTTTTAAACTTCTTTGAGGTCAACAGTAACTCCAGCTTACAATTTTCTCACATTTCATAAAATAACAAATTGATTTTAACAAGAATTTTAGTTCCTTCCTGAAAAATTACGAATTATTTCATTTCATTATTTATATTCACTGGTGATATCGAAGTTCTGTTATGTAGTTAATGCTACAATGGCAAACAAAACCAACTAGCTCTCCGAACCACTTTATTTAAATACTATTTTTAATTAGTTTCGGTAAACCAAGAATGTTTCTGTTTATTTAATTATTTATCCTCGCTCATATTCTCAACGCTCAGTTTCTAATTCCATCCATCAAATTACTACCGAAACTAACACCATAATTATAATCCCTTTCCCTTCTGTGGTACAACACAATATAAATAATATTAGTAGGTATATATTCGTAAATGACAAATGATGCAAACCTTTTGTATGTAGTAAGTCGTGACGCAGCGTTAGCAGACAGAAATTGTACCGTCATTTACAAGCAAATATTGCAACCTATAAACCTTTAATCTGCTGATGAAATTTACTTTAACCTGTATAGGTACTGTTTCTTGGGTGTGGCTCGGAACTTCCTCGCGGTGTACCCGGGCAATGGAGACGCTAGCCCCTCTCGCAGGAGAGATGCAAGGGAGTGGCTCTCTAGAGGGCTTCTCGGAGGCTCTCCACGTATCCCTATGACTAGCAGAGGGCACAGTAGGCAGCAGGCTGGTTCTCTAAGTGCTGACGGAGAGATGATAAGACGGCCGATGGCTTGGAGGCAGCTAGGTGCAAGGAAATACATTTCGGGTAACTTTACATTCCGGTAATTGGGACCCTTGACGGTGTGTGATTTTAGTCGATTCCAATCTGAAATACCCATCCCGGATGGCCGACGGGACTGGTATCTGCGGGGATTTCTGAACAAAATATAATATACTTTTCTTCATTCGGGAGGGGTCGGATCGCAAAATATTAAAAGTTTACTTAATCTGTACTTGAATGTATCCGCAGTTGACGTGACAGCATAATATTATTAGCCAATAACCTTTGACAGTATCGAGCCTTTTCAAACATCGTTTTAATTCCCGCATTATAAATATCTACCCAAACCTTGCAATTTCCGAATTTTTGTTTAATAAATATGACGTGTGGAAAAAAATCAGTAATGAAACTGTTATTATGGGATCGTAATTAGATATGATCAAAAATATGCTTCCACTTTCGCAAATAATAATGCGTAAATAACTTTCTTGCATAAATAAAAATAAATTATGAAAAAATCTTTTTTAAGTTAAACAATTTTAAATTTTATTGTCATCAGAATTAAGACTTCTGTCAATTTCAATTACTAGATTTGACCCAAACAAACAGGTCGAGTTAAATAAAACTGTTTAATAAATTAATAGAATACATTATCCCCTTATATACTCGAAGCGCTAGGTTAAAGGCGTAATACCAATAATACTATGCTCACACGCTGCTAGTCATATTTATCTATAAACTGAGGTGAATAAAATCATAGGTAATAAAAAAATCAAAAAACCAGACTGTGTAAAAAACTAAAAAGAAAAAAAACAAGCACTTAGAATGATGTCTTGTGGTCTAGAAACATAATACTCAACAGTCGGGATCCATTAAAAAATTAGATCGGCTGTCGAATAATGGATCCCGACTGTTCAATATTGTTTCTACCGATCCACCAACCTACATTAGGCCAGCGGGTGTGGATTAAGGTCCTTTAAGCGGGGCGTGAAAAAGCATTTGATGAGGCCGTCAAGCTGAGAGCCACCATTATGGCACTATCGGTGTTTGCAATGGTGACTCCCATTCTAGAGACTTTGCCTCAGCTTACCATCAGGCGAGGTGAAGTCATGTTGACGAGACCGACATAAAAAAAAAAACACTCTCAGCTCTTTCATTAGAGGAGAAGAGACCCGTGCCCAGCAGTGGGACATAAATGGGTTGCTATTATGTATTTTGTTGAAGCTAGTTTTATTTCAATGTATGTAGTATTTGTGTAAACTTTGGGCAATAACCATGTTGAACGAGGTATTCACTTTCTCACAAACAAGCAACATCGACATAGGGAGACGGTAATGAGGTCATCAACCTAAAGGAAGGAAATTCCACCTAAGTATCATGCACGTATAAAACGACGGACGGAACGCGTTAAATACGAGACTGTATCACAAAAATTTAATTGAAATGTGATTCCAGGCCCCATACTATGAGCTCTTAAAGCAACTCAAATATGATGCAGCTCAACTCAGGGAGAGAGATGGAGCTATGCACCGTGTATAGCGCCATCTCTCTCCCTGAAATTGAGCTGCGTCGCATTTGAACTGCTATCAGAGCTCATATAAGGCCCCTGAATATTTTTTCTTGCCGTCACTTTGCAATGTGTTGCCCAAATTTGATTGAAATCTGGATTACTAGATATTTTTTTTCTTGTTATCACTACGATTTTTACACAATAAAATTTCACTACACAAGACATGCTGTTTAAACCGACTTGTTTGTCGCGAAGTGGCTGACTAGTGTATGATTGTGTGCTTGCCGACTTGCACGTATAAGCAAATGGGCTGACTCCTAGAGTCATTAGTTGTATCTTTCAACACGTTCCATCCATATGTTTTATCGGTACTTGCTAAGTAGTCTAATATCTCAAAGACAAGAGAAGCATACTTAAAGGTTCATTGACCCTTTTATTGACAAAGGCACTGCATACGTTAGTGTGGGTAGATAGTTATTACTCAAACTGTGTATAATTATTATAGACAGTGTATAACATAGTGATCTAAAATAAGTATTTATTTGTATCTAGATTTTTTTATATTGAACAAATCAACATGACTTCACCTCGCCTGATGGTAAGAATTCTTAACCAGTATTTCCTTCCTCCTATAGTCCCGAGTCCTTTAAGCAGGGCGTGAAAAGCATTTGATAAGGCCGTCAAGCTGAGGGCCACCACTGTAGCATTATTTAGTGTAGGTATGTAGTGGTGACCTCCGATCCTGAGACTTTACCTTTAGCTTAACATTAGGCAAGGTGAAGTCATGTTGACGTGTCTAATATATTAAAAAAAATATATTTGAATTGAGAACCTCCTCCTTTTACGAAGTCCCTCAGACATTAAGGCAGGGTCAGAATTAAGGCGACAATGCTTTCTACGATTACCGCGATAGCCTAGTGGTATGGGTAATGGACTGCTAAGACGTGGTCTCGGGTTAAATCCCAGGTAACCATGGCACACACCAATGACTTTTCGATGCTTTTCGAAGTTATGTGTGTATTTATCGCAGGTTTATAAGTGCTCGGTTAATGGCAATAGGCTCGCCACATTAAGACCTAAACATAAACTGGCGAAATGTGTGTGCTAGCACCTCTGCCTACCCCTTCGGGGATATAGGCGTGAGATTATGTTATATATGTTTTCTACGTACAAAATGCACAAAACTGTTTCGTGGCCAAAATTTTAACCCCAAAATAATGTCGTCATGCAGCCTGTTGACCAACAGGTGGTATAAAAATGATTACAGCCGAGCATTTACCGCATTATTGCTATGAGTGCCGCCATGCTAACCAAAATCTGTACGTGAAAATTTTATTCAGTTTAATATTAATGGTGTTATGTGGTATTTTTCAATACCACACGAAGCGCTTTGCTGACACGTTCATCGTGCGTACAGCTAAGGAGTGGAAATCCTTGCCTGAGTCTGTGTTTCCGAAACGCTATAACTTTTTTTTTTTTTTTTTTTTTTCCGTGCGGAAATCCTCATGGATACCCACCCCGCGGCCAGCGGGGCAGGTTATGTCGGACTCTTACCGACTAAAACCGCACGCCGTCTAGGGTCTTCTGACGCCAGGGTGTAAGGTGGCCCAAAGAGCATTTCCCTCGCACCCCGGCTTGACCCGGGCCATCTCCGGATTCAAGATGGCCCCCTCGGGTTTGGGAACCGCGTGGTTCCCGTCATACCCCCAGAATAGGGGGGGGGGGGGGCGCGTTTTGGCGCGCCGCCGCCACGGCCTGCTTCTACTAGGGTGACAGGCGGCTCCACCCGTCACCCCCAGGCCAGCGCTCATGGAGGATGGAGGTCGTTAGACCGAAAAGCTATAACCTGGGAGTTTTCAAGTCACGAGTGAATAGGTTCCTTCTAGGCAAGCGTGATTCATCGTAGACCACATCGTCACTTACCATCAGGTGGGATTGAGGTTAAACGTAAGCCTATCATGAATAAAAAAAAAATAGCTGTAATAATCAGCTAGATCTGTTCAGTCGTTTGAGCATGATTTAGTAACAAACATACAAAGAACCGAATTTCTTAATTAATTCACATCCTGTCCCACGACTCCGCCTGCGTCAGTCAGTTACCATATTTTGGTCATATTTTCGGTTTTATTTAACCAAATGAGAGTAGTTTTTGCATCCGTCGTCAATAAACTGACAACACAAATTTAAAAAAAGTTAAGTACCTACATACATACCTATTTCGAATATTTTATTTAACATAGGTAACCCGAGTATTTTTTTTAATATCTCTGGTGTACCTTCTGACACAACTAATTTTCAATTTTAGTAAGTATATACTTAGATATTTCTGTAAAAAAATAAAATAAAAACATTTACAAAAAGAACTGAAGATTGACCAAAAAACGCTAACCGACCTCCGCATGGGCAAAGCCTCGAGTATCAGCTAATCAATGTAATAACAGAAGTATTTTATAAATATTTATTTTTTTTTATTCAAAAGATCTTTTAAAAAATTGAGTTCGCTTGTCAAATTCAACAAAAAAAATAAAGGAGTATAGCTGCATATAAATCGATATAAAAAATCCACATATCCAATTCTAACTATGAAAATGACTATGGATACTCATATTATTGCTCACTCATGTATTTTATTTGTAAAAGGTCCATTACAATATAAAAAGTTATATTTTTAAAGCCGATACTATCTGGGTTAAAAGCTTATGTCCACACAATATTTTTGGAGCAAATATTTCGTATTGTATCATATTTGTTCAGTGTAAAGTGAACACTCAAAACTGGAATTGAACTCGTGATATAGTTGAGTGTAGTTAAACCAAATACAACTTCGAGTTGATTGCCGGAACCCTGATTTACAGTCAGTGTCAAAAATGATTGCACAATCACTTGCACAATTTGCAATTCGTAACGAAAAAGTGGATACAGTCAATAAATATTGTGCCAAAATATTACCTATTACTTTGCAAAAAAATTAAGTTTGAAAATTTCAAATTTTAGAACTTAATTTTTGGCAAAGTAATTTCTATTTTCTAATGTGAATACTGTCGGACTAAATTAATGGGCTCTATCAAAATATATTAAAATGTTGTTTAAATGTTAAAATTATTAAAATCCGAAACTGATTTAAGTACTTTTTGATGCTGACTGTCCGTATGAGTGAAATGTCCTTTATATAGCAGTGGAATGTAAACAGACTTTTGATGCTAACTGTACTGTACACTCTGTACAGTGTTGATGGCACTCATTGCTAGCCTGCAGGTATGATGTACGCTATTTTCAAACATCCTGTCATAGCAATACGCAGGTACACACGAACCGACTTTCAACCCAACCCTTCTAGAACCTACTTCAACTTATCTCTACATCACCTTAAAGTTGACTGGTTGATAATTGCTTTGGTATTAAATCTGCGTTTGTTCATAATTCTAATGCATAAAGTTTGTAATAAGTAATTCAACGTCTCATGAACTAACACCTAACCTAGATAGGATAAGATTTTAAATTTCCACATGAATGAGTGAATAAATGAATGATGGAATGAATGAATGAGCGAATTTTTTTTTAAGTCGGTCACGTCAGCATGACTTCACCTCGCCTGATGGTAAGCTGAGGCAAAGTCTCTAGAATGGGAGTCACCATTGCAAACACCGATAGTGCCTTAATGGTGGCTCTCAGCTTGACGGCCTCATCAAATGCTTTTTCACGCCCCGCTTAAAGGACCCGGGACTGTATGAGTGAATGAATGAATGAATGAATGAGTGAAGAATGAAGATGAATTAATGAATATTTACGTCTTGCCTACTCATCGCATGCACGCAAGCAACGCATGCCATTATTCTATCCCATAATATCCTTATATTATTAACTAGCCGGTCTCGTGAGGCTCGTGCGTACCTATTATATGCACGAAACCCTAATTTACCTACCTATCTGCCACTGAAATTCCCGTCCAAATCGGCTCAGCCATTCCAATGATACCTCTTTCAAACAGACATACACTAGTAACAGTAACACATACGCTTTTTATCCATGGAGTAGGTTCCCAGGGATTGGAAAATCAAATTAGATGAATTTCAAATGGGCAAAACCGCGGGCATAACTTAGTACCCTATATAATGTAACATGTCAAACACATCCGGTTTACGTTTCTTCAGAATTGTCTATATAAAGCTGTAGCACAAATTTAAGGCTGAATTACATTTTAGTTAAAGCTTTAATAATATAATTATATACCTTTCATCTTCCTCGAGTAGCGGAAATTAACACCGTTCTTCAATAATTTGGTTCAAGGTAAAGTGATCCTCACGAAATTATCTACGAATTTCGTTTAATATAAAAACAAACTTACCGTAGAATTTACTTGGTTTTACGTAGGATGGTTTCAATGACTGAAGTGCTACAAATTATAATTAGGGTTAAGAAGTAGTAGCGATGGTAGCTGAATGGATAAGGACGCGGCTTCTACTCAGAGGTATCGAGTTCGAATCCGGCAGGACAGTACTAATGTAAATTTCACTTTGTGAAATTTATATTATGTGCTAATCACATGATTTACCATCTATACTGACGGGGAAGGAAAAACATCGTGAGGAAACCCACATGTCCTAGAAAAAATTCTAAGGACATGTCTGATCCAGCAACTCGAAATTTATAGGCCAGCGTGTGTGGATTAAGGTCCAAACCCTCTCAGCTCTCTCCTTAGAGAAGACCCGTGCCCAGCATAACATAACATAACATAAACTCACGCCTATATCCCCGAAGGGGTAGGCAGAGGTGCTAGCACTCACATTTCGCCAGTTTATGTTTAGGTCCCAATGTAATAGGTGGCGAGCCTATTGCCATTAACCGGGCACTTGCCCAACAGTGGGACATAAATAGGTTGCTTTTTTTTTATACCACTTAGGTGGCAGACAAGCACATTGCTATTGCTATTATTAAGAAGTAGTAAAGTATGTTTAGTATGCCTTGGAGAGCACGTTAAGCAGTTCCTGGTTATCATACAAACAAGTAGGGTAGTTAGCTCACTGGAGGGAGTCTATGTTGTCAGCGGGAAGACCAAAGTCTCCTGTTTTGTTGGCACAGAAACTCTCCCAACCATCTTCCACCCCAACCCTGTTCCATTTCTGACCAATCCAGGGTCGGGAACGCGAGTGTGATGCCCCTAGTTCTGCACACTTCCCTACGTCACGGTGACCGCTTCCCATCAAGTGGACCGTGTGGTTTTCTGCCATCAAAGTTGCAAAAAACGGGACATCTATTTAATCGACAGTCGTTACGGGTAGCTTGAGCCCTAAAAAATCCGATTGTACTGATTTGTAGGTCAGGTGGCTTGGCCTCAGACATTGTGGTGTAGCCCTAAATACCCCCTACCTCATTTACTCACCTTGAGAGGAGGGAAGGGGGAGATTGAATGATAGCGTAAGAAACAAACACAAAACCAATTATTCTACATTTACTTATCTATTTGTAAGCAGAGGAACTTGGTAGTGATACAAAGATGGCCGCCCAAGAGTTTTCTTATCTTACTCCATATTTCATATTATGAAAATTGGAAACACCTACGTTGCACGATATCGGAAACAGTTAAAACTTCCCAAAATATTGATGATTTATTACGAATCTTTGTCACAATAATATTTTTAGTGTTATACTAGCAGTTGCCCGCGACTCCGCCTGCTTTGAGTTCCGATCCCGTTCCTGCAAGTCATGGAAACTTATTCCCGGGATAAAAAGTAAAGTCTATGTGTTATTCTGGACAATAATCGTTACCTATACCGAATTTCAGATAGATTCGTTCAACAGTTGTAGCGTGATTGAGTAACAAACATACAAAACAGGGCGAAGTCGCGTGTGCAAGCTAGTGTCTTATAAAAGTCAATTCCTAAAATTATATTCGCTTAGCGTCGTAAAGTTGTTTATGTCTTAAGTTTTCCATTACAAACTTTATGATCTTCATTTGCAAAGATATGGCATTGTTCTTGGTACTGGCATAAAATAGATAAATAGTACTGACGTAAAAACTGGAGACTCACCCCCTCCCACCTATACCAGTTACCTCACACCACCCCGATGATCAGTGTGAGGTCATATAAGGGTTGAGCCAATGACCCCATGCAGCTATTATGATTGAGCTAACCGCACTAAAAATTCCTTAAAAATATGTGTATGTCTTATTCTACCTAAGTGGCAGATAAGCACACAGCCCACCTGATGGGAAGTGGTCACAGTGGCCTATTGACGTGTACAATACCAGGGGTATCACACTCGCACTGCCGACCCTGTAAATCCTTCCAATGTCTACCTTGAAGAACCCTATAATATATAATTGTAGACGCTGGTTTAAAGACACCAGGATCAACAGTGGGTAAGAACCCACGAACATATCGAGTAATGACAGTCAAGAAGTCCCTGGGTAACTAAAAATGTCTTGGAATCTGCGTAAAAATTAATCAGAAGTAAATTGGATTACTCAAAAATATAATGAATCCACTTACCTCTTTAACAAATGTCTAGCCCTCGCTCTAGAAGGTGAAATATTTCATTCATAACTATATCAGAACTCCGAACAGTTCATTAATACAAGTCACAGAAAATTCACCACCCAACAAAAAAAATACAACGCGCCCGTAATTTTACGATGAAAAAAGTTGTCCATGGAAAAGCTCTATACAAACCACGAACAAAGCCGCAGCGTAAATCTAGCATGAAATAAAAGTTCTTTCACAAACGCTGTATATATATCTGCACTATAAAATGTCACTGCTAGCATTATATCCCGTGCAAAGTATTACGGAGCATTATATCAAGTGCAATAACGGTATGAAATCTTTGTTATACTGTTTTATAATACCATGTCATAATAACGCAGGGTTATATTGTTTTTTTTTGTAATTTTATTAGTCTCTGAATATAATGTAATATAATAATTATGCGATAAGTATACAAAGTGTTAATTTGCATTTGAGTATCCTTCACAGGGAATTTGAGCTACTTATACTTTTCAAGATTTCATGAAAAAAAATAGTCTTAATTTTTTTCCTTTCTGTGAATAAGCTGATTTAAAAATTTTAAATAAATACCTACAACTTCCAGGCGATATTTGTATTATCAGTTGACTTTACTGACTAGTACCTACTTATGACGGCCTCTGTGGCGTAGCGGTAGTGCATGCGACTACTACGCAGGGGGCGCGGGTTCGATTCCCGCTCAGTGCAAATATTTGTATGCATGAATATGTCTATTTGCATTGGTCTGGGTGTTTCCATCTATAATAAGTATGTATTTACAAAAAAAAAGTATATAAGTATGTTTATCAGCATTCTAGAACCCATAACACAAGCTAGTTAAACTATGTTTACTTTGGGTCTAGAGGGCGCTGTGTAGAATGTCGTAGAATATTTATTATTATTATTATTATTATTATTATCTACTAGTTACTAAGGTATTCTGCCGGTCCTAAGTCCATAAAATAGGTAGTGTGCGCGTCAGCTGATCAATGTTATTTCCCGTGAATTACGTGAACAGTCTTAATATTCAATGCACTGGTTAATTTGTGATGACTATATAAGTAGCTCAAGCCCCCCTGTGTGTAAAACAAGTTGTGTAAAAATTAAAAAGGTGAAAATAGGTGGTCTAGTTTGAAGACACCAAAATATATTTTTTTACATTATATACTACAAATAAGAAATTATTCTTCGCCTAAGCTAAATACGTTACATAAACGAAATCTAATCATGTTCGCAACTTCTCGATTAAGTTTAACAAACAAGGCTCTAAGAGGATTTTTTTTGTTTTCTCAATTTCGTTTAGGGATATAGATTTAGAATCCCTGACTATTCTGTGACAGTTTTTTCAAATAGTACCAGTAACCAAAATTTTATTATTAGTATTCCTCTTAACATCTTTAGATACAGACTAGTCTGTGTTACAGGACTGCCTGTCCTAGTGCGGCAAGTGTTATAATATACAGGGTTATTTGTAATTAACTAGCATCCTCGCAGGGGTAGATAGCTGACATCATAACTGACCATTTTTGTTCTACGACTTTTTATAATTCGTTAAATTTTATTTTCATACATACATAAATATTGGTTTAGTTTTGCGTCTAAAAATTAATTAAATCTACCGACGAGTTTGTTTACCTAATTTTTACGATGCGCGTAAACTACGGTGGCGGCGCACGTAGAGTTAATAACTTTTAGACGCAAAACTAAACTAATATTTATGTATGTATGAAAATAAAATTTAAAGAATTATAAAAAGTCGTAGAACAAATATGGTCAGTTATGATGTCAGCTATCTACCCCTGCGAGGATGCTAGTTAATTACAAATAACCCTGTATATCTAACCGCTTATCCTTCAAACATCTCTTATGACCACACACTTCAAGGCATATATTAAAAGCCAACCTAATATAAACTCTATCTTATTCACAATAAGATCGAAAATATACTAGAGCAGAAAATCTGTAGTGATTCACAGAACTCATTAGTGTAACTTTGTTGCATTAGGTTGTAGTGAAATGTGAATGGGTAAAGTTAGTAAGAATGCTTGGATTAGTCGGTAAGTTCTGGAAGTTTGTGTGAATGGGCCCCTGGGAGAGTTACAAGCGAGGGTGCGAAACAAGTTGTGAGGAACTGACGCACCTCCGTTGATTCAAAGTTGGGCGAAGTTTGTTTGTCGGGAGAAGCGTTTCAGTAAATGATTTCAATGTTGTGATTAGATTTATTATGTTTGTGATTGGTGTAACGTAATTTATTGATGGAATACTATGTTTAGGTCGCCAATACTAGGTTTAGGTAGGTCCAGCCAAATCCGCAGTTAAGACTGGTAAAGCGGACCCCAGACTCCGAGCTGAAAGCTTTGGATACGACTGGGATTAACGCTAGATTGAAGAAGACTATGTTTAGGTCGCGTTAAGCAACTAAAAATAAATCTGTAGAGGGATGAAAACAATTTTAGGTGTATAAACCCGTCATGTTTTGGTTATTTGTTTTATCTGGTTACTTATAAAAAGCTTGTCTATGTTAAAGTCTTTTTGAAGTTAATAATTTATTCTATAGCCCGCGCTTGCAGAACCAGTTCGCGATCCATCTGCTGTTGGCTATCCATTGTGCCCTCCACTGGTAAGAGGGACATGTGGCAAGCTTCCGAACTCCCCTCTAGAGGGCCATTCACGCCTTTACCGGCATTTAGCGCAGGCTCAGCGTGAGAGGCGGTGTCGTCTGCATTACCCGAGTGCACTGCGAGGAAATTTCGACACACACTCAGAGTCAGAGTCACGCACCACTGTAAATAGGAACCACAGTTGCTATGAGAGCGGCTAAACCACAGTTCATTTCACTAGCTACTGGATACAAAAACGAAAAGAAACAGAATACTAACCAAAGGGTATTTTCTAAATACTTTAGTTTCACATTTAATTTAGTGAGATAAACAAAACTTTATAAAACAAAACGTCTCTTCATGTTTCCGTACTGCAGTAAACAGGATAGCAAAATTTTACAGTGTGCAAAATTTTGCCGCATTTGTCGAAAACATCAGAAACCCTTTACTATTACGAGGCTTAACCTGAAAATTCTAGGCTTTTACGCTTCCAAATGAATGCTCCAAACGGCTCAAAACACTCGCCTCTTTAATATCTTAATTACTGTAAAATGTACTCTCTTTTACTTTGCGGGTATGGGATAAGTGATAAGAAAAGAGCGTTCCGCGGAAACGATACAAGTACTTTTTGATAAAAAAAATTAACTGACTTCAATAACATACATATCGGTGCGTAAATGACAACACAGAACTAAATATGATGACGCAACACCTGCGAGCCCATTTAGCGCGTACACAGGCATGATGTTGTGTTACAAAATGTCATAATAATACGATACTCGCAATCACGTTTGATGGACGGTGTTTTGATATTGCTGAAATTTGGTACAGGTATAGATAATAACCTCAATTGACACATGAAATTAACAGGATTGAGAACAGAATTACACGCAGGTGATGACGCAGGCATCAGCTAGTACAATATAATTCATATAATATTAGAAATAGCATTCTAATAACGATCAATCAACGCCAATCGCTTATAACTTGTACCATATAATTTTAGATGTGTATTTATAATTTTTAAGCCAGCTTTGCACTTTCTAACGAGTCGTGCGCCACATATTTGCCCGTTAATGCCGCGTGTGCTTAATCAAATCATTACCGGAATCTAGCACAAAATAGCTGAAAGGAATGCTTAATTTTATGATATAAATTTTATGAAAATATTTGAATTTTCGTCGTATTTCTTTTCACGTTTAAATTTATGATATCATGATGCTTCTAATTTGTTAGAGTTCTGTTTTTTTTCCTACGGAAATCTCCACGCAGAACCTCTCCCATTGGAGGTGGTAGTAACATTCCCAAATTTAAAAAAAACTCATTTGTAACTACGAGCGTTCGTATTAGCCGACACATTTAAATTGGTTTAGTTTTACACTGTTTCCTTCTTCTACAACTTCAACTACAAACATCTCAACTTTGACTGTGAGTAGGACTCGATGTCAAACAGAATAATGCCCCAGGCAATATACCTTATTCTCTATTATTAAATTCATTAGATAACTTTTTCAATAACATACGAGTACCTACATAAGACTGTTCTAAATCTCTAAGGACAAAGAAATTACGTATAGATCCTTTTTTCTCGAAACTTCTTGCGAATTTTATATAAAGATAAACTTAAGAACCGACAGAATTCTTTACATGTAGTCTTTCAAAGTAACTTTAAAGAAAGGAGCGCTTTTTTATAGAAATTATATACACATCAAACAAAAATTGAGTTTTTCATTGTTCTAATTGCGGTAACAGCTGTCTGGACCTGTAAAATCTGCAAAGAAGTGGAGACAAAAATAATTATAAGAGACAAAAATAGCTAAATAATTTTTAATACGAAATAGAACCGACTTACCTTCTTTTTTAACTGGCTTTTTAGCCATACTCAACTTTCTACGAAATTTCAAAAATGCATTTCTGAAAATTGCTTTAAAATTGGTTCAACCAAACGCGAGATAATCGCGGATAAACATACAACATTTTTAAGTCGGTTAAAAATAAAAAAATGATTCAATATTGCCGAGAATTGTATGACTAAATGAAAGTAAATAAGCCATTAAAAAACATTACCCTCCTTTCTTCGGCAGCCGGGTAAATACACCTTTAATATTTTACAGGATAATAATTAGATATATCGATTATAGTAGGGAACTTTATCCGGGTAGAAATTTGAATGAGAGGCTCATATAGCAAGTTTATATAATCGCTGTAGAAGCGAGTTGTTGAAACCCCTTGAGATTCCCAATTAGGGCACAAATTACATTGTACCGCTGACAACACCAGGGGAGTTGGGAAATTATACATTTTATATTTTGCTTCGGACTTTTCTACACGTAACAAATACAGGATGACGTTAGGGAATTTAAAAATTATAACGTGGCAACCCATCGAGTTTGTTGAACATACCCGATAGGATGCTCAATTTTAATGCTTTAATTAAGTACCGTTCAGACTGTTCGGTTTTGAGGTATTTGAGGTCGAAACAAGACCGATATTTCAGATTAAACGTCAAGCAAGTGATGAGACGTACAGCTGAGAGCCGTCATTGTTGTCTATAATGGTGAGCCCCATTCCCAGGACTTACACGCTTACCATCAGACGTCATTGATGAATGCAGTGTTATATCCTGTGAATGATGGTGACAGACCCCACGGATACCCTCCTACCCCGGCTACGAGCAGGGCCTCGATTCTGCTAAAGAAAAACCACTGATATACCACTGACACTCTAAAAATGTCATTTAATTGTAGACTTTATTGTTATCAGGTTAAAGTCTAAAGTCAAATTATATTTTGTAGAGCGAATGAAAAAGTTTAATGAATTCTTTTCATTTGACTTTAACTGTGTAACGGTAAAGTCTCCAATTAAATAGCATTTGTAGAGTGTCAGTGGTATAACAGTGGTTTGGCACGAATATTATTAAGAAGTCGAGTCAACACATAGACTACATATTATCACGCTATCACCTACGGGGAACGAGCAGTGAACCTTCATTTGTTCAACGCATTCTGCAACAACGTGTGATCTAACGACGCATATTTGAATGTTGTTAAGATGTTAAAAAACCATGCTACAAGCTAGCTTCACACTATAAGTAAACTTGGTAAACCGACCTCCACGCGGGTGAAGCCGCGGGCGGAAGCTAGTGAATAAATAAAATAATAAATTTAATCCTCTTTGTACGAAAATAAATGGTCAGCGTGGGCAGGGTTTCATTAGTAAACCAATATTCTAAGGAATAAAACACTCCTGAGGATGAAGTAGAGTTGTGTTGTGGGTGTATAACTTTAATTTTATATATGTGCCTATTTTTACTTTTTAAATAGGATCTAAAGATTGCTTTGAATTGGTCAAATAAATTTTAACGGTGCGCACTGTAAGGTAATGAAAGAAATTTCATTCCGCACATGTTCGGACTACCGACCGTCGATAAATAATATTTTCGGTGAAACGTTTATCGGCCTATCATTTTTTCGTTCAACTAACCGTCGGAGTAGAGTGCTATCGGAAAACCGTCCTTTCGGTGAGCGGTATTTCGGAGTACCATACGTAGTTCTGCTTAAGCTGTGGAATGATCTCTCTGCTGTGGTTTTCTCTAGTGACTACAATATGGGGTTCTTCAAGAAGGCCATTAGAAGGTTTTTACAGGGTTGGCAGCGCGAGTGTGACGCCCCTTTTTTTTACGTGAGGAAATCCTCATGGATACCCACCCCGCGGCCAGCGGGGCAGGTTATGTCGGACTCTTACCGACTAAAACCGCACGCCGTCTAGGGTCTTCTGACGCCAGGGTGTACGTTGGTCCAAAGAGCATTTCCCTCGCAACTCGGCTTGACGCGAGTGTGACGCCTCTAATGATGCATATTATAGGTCAAGGTAACCGCTTCTCCTCAGGTAATTCCTATGCTTGTCAGCCACTACCACGCTAAATGGTATAAAAAACATATAAAATGACTGGTAGAGAATGCCTGTGGCATTAAGTCCGCCTATGTACTTGTGCATAAAGTCTACCTAATAAAAAAAAAACTGAAAATAAAACACAAAATTTTGATCGTTGAATTACCCGACTGGTGAAGTACACATACTGTAAACCGCGGTGAAACAACGCTATTGCTTTAGGTGAGAAGGGTTACCAGAGCTGTTTGAAAAGGGTAATGTCGGCAACACGTGAGTGACCACTGGTGCTAAAGCGTTTGTAGTA
Organism: Lithosia quadra; assembly: GCA_963576445.1. Classification (NCBI taxonomy): domain Eukaryota; kingdom Metazoa; phylum Arthropoda; class Insecta; order Lepidoptera; family Erebidae; genus Lithosia; species Lithosia quadra. Next base: position 3,115,114 of record OY754899.1, on the reverse strand, counting down.
GGTTACACAACTGACGGAATGAGTATTTAGCAACTTAGTAGCATAAAAAATATATTTATAATAATATTTCAAAGCTGAAGAGTTTGTTTGTGTTTTGTTTGTTTGTTTATGTATTTGTTTTCAATAGCAACCCATTAATGTTCCACTGCTGGGACACTGGGAACGAGTACTTTTTACAAATACAAATTTCAAAAATATTGTTGTGGCGGGTATCAATCCATATGTTTAGCTTGTCAAACTTGGGGGTACTTGTAGCAACCGGTATGAGGGTATATCGATAATCACAAAAATAACGGCGGTGAGTTTGCGAGCGACGCGTGCCAGCTGATGCGCGCGGCACTGCCAGTCACGCCTGGAGCTTCATACGCGAAAGAAGTGTCCCAGCTGCTCACCGCTTTCGAAACACAATTATAGTGTTTTCGCCCCGGGTCTACTACTGATCCCGGGACACCGCATATGAGATGCCATCGGCTAGTGGCCACCAGCAGAACCAAGGAAGTAGCCGAACAGCATCGCTGGGTGAGTGATATACTCGTTTTACTTGGTTGTGGCATAGCCCCTTTCGGTTTCGGTGAAGACATTTTGGAGTGACCGCCTCCACGGTATCAATCGTAATTTGTTCTCAACCCGCTCTGGAGAGCACGGCTATTTACACGCCTGCTCCTCCAAATATATCAGTGCATAAACGACCATCGGTGCATGAGCGATCCGTCGTTCTGTATAATATTTTAAAATGCTTATTTGAAAATAGATTATTATTACGTTGACTTGTCCGTTAAGATAAATCAACAAAAAAGAAAATGGTGTTATCCTTTGGCAAAGACAGAAAAAAATGAATCGAGAGGCATAGTTATCAGAAAATTTTCAAATTACTGGTGGGCTATATTGTTTTAGCAGATCGCCATAACTTTGTAAAAGCAGGTAGGTACTTCAGAAACAAAATTTTAAGTTTATTTTACCTTTTAGATAAAATCCAAAGTGCTTTAACTTGTATAAAAACTTTGTTCTTCGTATTTTCAAAAGATCAAAATTTCTTGTTATTAGACAGGCTATAAAGTTGAAGGTGTTTTATTTATTAACTTCCTGAATTCTAAGCATTCAGTTGGAAATATTATATCTAACTATGAAACGGCCGAACTTCGATATTTTCCGTGAAGCAACTTCCACTTGACGTCGAATAACGAAGTCCTATAGTTAGACCAGTTGTCGGACTTTTTAGGGCTCCAACAACCCGCAACGACTACCGTAAATGTTCGTATCGCCACCGGGAACGATGGCTTAACGTATTCGCCGAGGCACGAAGGAGTCTCAACATGTTAAGAATATTCACCCATCCTATAAAACTGCTTAACTATGCAATATACTAGGTAACCACATAACCATTAATATACGATAATGATAAAAATGTACTTTTATTAATGAATAATATAGATGTATAAAACCAATGGACGGAATGCGTTAAAGAATACAACTGACGATACAAGAGTCGACCCACTTGCCTATACGTATAAGCCAGCACGCAAACACACACACTATTGAGCCACTACACGGCAAATGTCATTCGATTCATTCAGTTTTAGTGAAAAAATTGAGTATGTCTTGTGTAGTCTAATGATGTAAATACCGTAGTGGCATTACAAGAAAAAATATCCATTTCAATCTTTAGTTAACAAATGACAATTCAAAATTCACTTACACATCATGGTGAACTCTTTACTTCTAAAATTATTGAGAATGATAAATCTAAAAAATATATATGATGTACATTGCCATGAAAACTTCAACCGAAAATTGGTTTGAATGATCACAATCTCGTCTCTAGCGCATTCATTCCGTCAGCTTTATACATTTATGTATTGAACATGAAGTTTCGAAATATCAAGACAACTTAATCCGAAACCCGGATGTTCCACCGAGGGTGTTGGTTGACATGGAGACACGAGGTCAAGACCCATCATCATTTATCTTGCCCCATGGCTCGATAGCTACTCGCCATCAATCTTGAGCGTGACATCAAGGATACGTTAGATTTCTAGTGAATTATAAAAAATGTGGCAACTTTATACGTCGTGACGGAATAAGTTTCAAGTAATCGTTAGCTGTTTGATTACGACAATTTTTTTATTGTTTAGATTAAATTATGAGACTAATAACTGTTGCCTGAGATATCACCCGCATTATTTTTCACTAAAAACCGCGGTAGCCTAGTAGTCTGGGTAATGGACTGCTGAGACGAGGTCTCGGGTTCATTCCCAGGTTCACCATGGCACATACCAATGACTTTTCGATGCTTTTCGAAGTTATGTGTGTATTTATCGCAGGTTTATAAGAGCCCGGTTAATGGCAATAGGCTCGCCACCTATTACATTGGGACCTAAACATAAACTGGAGAAATGTGGGTGCTAGCACCTCTGCCTACCCCTTCGGGGATATAGGCGTGAGATTATGTTATGTTTTTTTGGTAACGGGTATTACTAGACCCCATCGCGCATTCCGAGATTCGCGTCCGTGATTGATGTGTGCGTCGCGTCGCTAATACAGGTTAAATGCAGTTTAAGTTCTGTCTTATTGCAATTGCAAGAAAGTGGCGACATGACTTCGAATCTGGTAGCTAGCGATGACACTTCTATTTTCTTATTAGTTCTATGCCTAAAACCAAATGTACCTATCCTTTAATAACAAATAAATCGTGTACGCCCCACTGAACGAAATCAGTGTTGTATGCAATCATCTTAATATATATAAATCTCGTGTCACAATGTTTGTCCTCAATGGACTCCTAAACCACTTAACCGATTATAATAAAATTCGCACACCATGTGCAGTTCGATCCAACTTGAGAGATAGGATAGTTTTTGAAACAGATTTCGACATCCACGCGGGCGGAGCCGCGGGCAACAGCTAGTTTATCAATATGTTTGTAGACGTAATATTGGCAAACAGCCAATATCTTATACCTCAATAATATAGACTTAGATTTCCTGTGACAGCTGAGAGGCAATTGACAGACATAGGCTGTAAATGTAAATGGATCATAATTGATCTATCAAGAGTAATATAACTAGCTATCTCCCGTGGCTTCGCCCGTGGCATACTTAGCACCCATTACTATCCCATTCACGTTCATAATTTATTAGTTCTACTAATATAAATATCAATTTTCTAAGCATTGCCAACCCAAGCGTAAAAGAGATAAAAGTAGCTGTGTCCATTGGAGATATTAAAAAAATAACTTGTGTTATGTTGAACGATACTGAAAAAAAAAAAAATTGGGATTTTTGTTTTAATTTTTTGTATGTTTGTTTGCGATTTGCGATGTAGGTACGTAAACACTTTTCCAAGAAAAAAAAAACACACGTGAAGCGCCAGCTTTCAAATAAAAAAAGAACCATCAAAATCGGTTCACCAAGTCGAAAGTTCTGAGTGAAATTGAAAACCTTTTTTGAAGTCGGTTAAAAACAAATGAACGGATTTTGATGGGGTTTTTTATTTCAAAGTTCTTGTCACAATCGGTTAAATAGAACCAGATATATGTCAAAAATGTAAAAACTGACGGCCACGCGGGTGGAGGGAGGGGGAGAGGCTTCTTAGAAGAGGTAAACAACACGAGTACAAAGACGCGACACCTTCAAAGAGGTTCACAGACCATTGGATCCCAGAAATTAAAAAAAAAAATCTCATTTGAAAAATGAACTTTACAAAGTGAAGCAATTTAAATTTAATCTGAAAGAAAAATTTTAAAATTTTCTCCGAAATTCTTCGCTTAATTAATTAAACTTACAAATTTGCTAAAAACTGTTGTCAAATACACATAACCATAGATCGTACATAGTTTTTTTTTCTTAATTAGAAAATCAATAACCGTTCAATAGAGTTCTCTATAATCTCTACTCTCTTTCTACAATCCCGGGTTCTTTAAGCGGGACGTGCAAAAGTAATCACCTTGACGGCCCGTACCCTTTCTTCCCCTTTCTAGGCCGCCCGTAACCTCTGGACTTTACCCTAGCTTCTTACCATCCAGCGGGATAAAGTCAATTGACGGACTGAATATAAAAAAAAAACTTCTCCAACTAAGCAAAATTACTTGTGTTAGGAATGTGTTCACGTCGTCGGTAGTGTAACGACCAAGATTTGAACACGGGACCCCTCGATTCTGATGCCAACTGCATAACCACTAAGCTATCAATACTTTCTTTCGCAACGTTTAGAATGTGTTTTCTTTTATTTAATTTAAACACTTCCCTTCCCTTCCCTTCCCTTCAGTAAGCAGCGCGTGTGTGACACCCTTAGTGTTGCACATGTTCATAGGCCACGGTGACCGTTTCCCATCAGGTGGGAACTTGTCTGCCACCTACGCAGTAAATAAATAAAAACATTTAATGGAGAACAATTTTGAAACAAAAAATAAGTAAATAAATAACGCTTATTAATAAACATTTACACACAAATCTAGAAATTAAGGTTATATAATTGCCTCAATTTGCTAAGACTCCCATCTTTAATTTTAATACTTTGTTCTATCTCTGCTTCACACAAAGGTCTTTGAAGTTCAAATAATTATACTTAAAGAGATTATCTCACTTCAGAGATTTTAATTAAATAAATTGAGACATTTTCACATTTTCAATGTTTATATCTTACGGCTTAAACTCGTATGGGTAGTTTGAACTTAACAAATGATCAAACTTAATATGATGCTATTACGTGGGACCCATGACACAGTTAGGGAAATGTGGGTCTTACTGACTTCACCTCTGCCGAAATAATAGGGTGTAAATTAACTGACAGGAGTACCTACGTGTATTGTATATACTGATACTCCTGGTGGTAGAAATTTGATGGCACAAATTTGTCACTAAATTCGGCTGGGTAGGTACCACCGTGCACGATTGCGAAAAACCCTCCATAGTAATCCAATCTCGGTTGGATTGCGTTCAGGGGTCAGCAAGTGCTTAGCCGGGCAGGGGGGATTGTGGTCGCAGCACTAGTGGGACCGATGGGTTGGTCCCACTAGTGCTTGCGACGACAATCCTCTTTTGATGAGCCCGTCAAGCTGGGTGCCACCATTGCCATTGTTAACATGGTACGTGTATGTAATGGTGACCCTCTTTCCTGAGAATTTACCTTCAGCTTACCATCAGTCGAAGTCAAATTGACGTATCCTATATATAAAAAAGTAGTCAATATTTTAAGGCAGCTAAAAATTATTTAAACTAAAAAAACTTAGCCCTCTTCACACCTTCCTACCCCCCCCCCCCCCACCCTTTCAGGGTCAGTAGCGCGATTGTTATGTCCCCAGTATTGCACATGTCCATAGGCCACGGTGACCGCTACGTACTCATCAGGTGGACTGTGTTTGCCATCCACTTAAATGGTATATACAAATTAATGTTTTTTGTGATGATATACATATCATCACGCTACTACCCAAGGGAGCGGAACAGTCATCATAAAAGGTTGCAACGAGAGTTCAAAATACGGGTGAAACCGGAGAGGGTAGAACCAATTATTACGTAACACGCTATTCATAATACTTATTATTTTATATTAAACCCAAATCGTTTTAACCCCAATCCTCTCTTTGGGTATATAAGCTGGCCCTTTATGATCTTACCATAACTGCTTCATACACGATCCTTTTAAATTGAGCCTTAAACGCAACAAAACCCTACGGTTCTATTTGTATAAATATATTATGAAGGTATGGAGGTAGGAGGGAATTGGTGTTTAGTGGGTAATAGATGTAATAGGCCTCTCGTGTAATGCTATTTTTAGAAAAAAATCTGTATTTTTTGTACAAATTTAAAAAAACAAAATATATTTTATATTAAAAAAAAGTGTCTGTAATGTGATTCTCATTTGCGAGACTTTATCATTAGCTTACCATCAGGCGAGGTGAAATCGTATTGACGTAATTATTCCTAACCCCCTCAGTCAAGTTAAATTTTGCTTGTGTTACGAGTGGGTTCACGTCTATAGTGTTATAGCCAGGATTCGAATACGGAACCTCTTGACCATAGAGCGGACTTCTTAACCACTAAGTCACCGATGCTATTGTAATTAAGGTGTTCTTGAAATATTCCCAAATATTATAAAAATATATATCGATTACCTGTTCCTAGGTTGAAGAAATCTCCCTTTTTTGAAAAATTACTATATTAAGTACACATCCTAAAGTGGATATAACTCATGTTATATCAGCAGACATTGATGCTGGTAACATGCTCTATGAAGCCGTGGTAATACGCGATCCCTAAAGTTGGGGTCGCAGTTATAGCGAGTGTGAAGTTCACGACCTTTTGACATCTATCAATCAATCTTTTGACATTGAATTTCATACAAAAGACAGTGGCATAGGCTTCTCTCCCTGTGTTAGAAGATCAGATAGTAATTGCTCCTATATAACTAAGCCAAACCAACAGTAAGAGAAGGAGTAAGCGGACTTCAAGCTCCGAGGTGAAAGCCTCAAATGCAACCGAGAACAACGCTTATATTATGATGATTGCATTGCATGTATGGTTTTAAGATGTTGATTTTTCTAACTTCAAATAACAAATCATTGATATTTTTATTGCGATAACAACAATAGTCTGTGCCCGCAACTTTACCCACATGCATTTAGATCTTTGAGATTTTTTTTGTGTGGACCCTGACTCTAAAATTAATGTAAGCAAACTTGCAATATTACTTACAGTGAAAATCCCATCTAAATTGACGCAGCCGTTCCAGATATTCTATTTTAAAACAAACAGAAAGATGGACAAAAATTTTAAAAATTACCTATTTTATATATGTATCGTACATTACACTCATAATATGCATTGGCACAAAAGCAAGGCAAAAAATGTATAATTCATTTGGTTAATCATACAAAACACCACATCACTTTTTCAGATGTTAGGTAGGTACTCAGTTAATGAGCTCCGCTGTAACTGATACCCCAGTTCGGGGCGTCCACACGGACATTCACCGGTCCCCTTTTATCAAATAGTCTGACATCAATATTTATTTCAATTTATCTAAAATGGGAGCATTTAGATAGCATGATTTTCACTTATAACATTCTTTGATGTGTGATGTAAAAATGAATTGCCTTCTAAGGTTGAGTTATTATTGAACTTTGAATGTTATTCACAGGCAAGGTGAAAGTATAATTTATTTTTAATAATTCAAGGCTTGTTTGATATTGCATTTGAAGAGCATGAAGAATAAGCAATCATAAGTTACTTATAAGCAATTATTGAAAGAGATGGTAGCTGAATGAATAAGGACGCGGCCTCTTCAGATGTATCGAGTTCGAAACTGAACCAATGTGAATTTGAATCTATGGAATGTATATGTGCTAATCATATAATTTACCATCTGCTGACGGTGAAGGAACACACCATGCCCTAGAAGAATTTTTAAGGACATGTCCGATCCACCTACCCACATTAAGCCAGCGTGTGTGGATTAAGGTCTAAACTCTCTCAGCTCTCTCGTTAGAGAAGAGGAGACCCATGCCCAGCAGTAGGACATAAATGGGTTGCTATTTTTTATTTTATTATTACCTATACTTAATTCATATTCTTCCCAATTTTACTTACACAGCGAAATAACATGACTTTGTACAACCTATCTATTAAACGTAAAAGTAATGGTGGATACAGACTAGAGTTTGGTGGATACCCATAACATACGATTTAAGCCACCAAAAGTTACTAACGGTGACAAGGGATGACACGTGCCCGAAAGTTCCTGGGCTTGTTTCAAGTAGCTTACGGGAAAGTAGGAGTTCAATAAATCATTTATCAGCCAGTATTAGGAGAATTGATTTTCAAATACTTAATTAAAAGTGCCGGAAATTCTATCAATATGGACAGCTTTTTACTCGATACTATCGATAGTTTTAGACTAGATTAGATTGATAGTCGACTATCGATAGGCTGTCGATAGTCGATTATCGATCGGCAACACTATCACAAACTCTGTATTATAAGAGAGTTACGAAAGTAGGGTAAGTTAAAAAGTAATGTTCTAGTTGTAAAAACAGTTAGAACTACCCTAAGTAGAGTAATATTGAGAGTTCTAACTCACTTCGTTCGTTGAACTCTCAATATTACTGATCTAGAACTCTCAATAGCACATGTACGATTGAGAGTTCTAACTCACTAATATTGTAATATTTACGAACGAAGTGAGTTAGAACTCTCAATCGTACATGTGCGATTGAGAGTTATAAATCAGTATTCGTAAAATCATTTACCTAAGCCAACGTTCGACATTTTAATGCTGTTCAATACACTTTCAATACACTACCGTTCCATCGGTTATAAATACATAATGTCATAATTACATCTGTTCATAATCAGTCCGTCAGCATTGCATCAAACATGAAATTCATTAAACAAGCACAATCGTTACAGATTAGTATAATCTGTAATGATTTACCCAAAATCAAGTTACGCCATGGAGAATTATTGCCGAATACAGTACGTTGCATCATTTGCGGACCATCAAATTGTGGAAAAACCAATTTGTTAATTGGTCTCCTTTTGCACGAAAATGGATTGACATTTCAAAATGTTTATGTATATTCTAAAACTCTATATCAACCAAAGTACATTTTTTTAGAAAAGGTTTTACGAGGAGTACCAGGAGTCAGTTTTCAGAAATATCAGGCAAATGATGACGTTATGAATGTTTCAGATGCAAAACCTAATTCAGTAATTATTTTTGACGATGTAGCATGTGAAAATCAAAGTAATATGCGTGATTATTTTGCCATGGGAAGACATAAATTGATTGACAGTTTTTATTTAAATCAAACTTATAGCAAAATACCTAAACAACTAATAAGAGATAACGCTAACTTAATTGTGCTTTTTAAGCAAGACGAAATTAATTTGAAACATGTTTATGAAGAACATGTTAACACTGACATGACGTGGTTGGAATTTCGTAACATGTGTTCTCAAATATGGAAAGAGCCTTATGACTATGTTGTGATTAATAAAGACTGTCCTAAAAACAACGGGTGTTATAGAAAAAAGTTTGACACTTTTGTAGAATTAGATAAAATTTGAATATTTAAATAGACTGCTTTTAGTTTCTCGTCATTCTTTAATCGACTCTTATTGGATTACCATCTATTTTACATAATGGAAAAATCATTGAAAAAACAAATTGTAGATGCAACACAAGCTGTAAGAAAAAAAATACGTAACATGAAGGATTTTGAAGAAAATAACAGACAAGTGCTTGATACAGTTTTTAAGCCTGTTACAGAATCTCTTAATTTAATAACCAACACCAATAATCAACCAGTTCTAACAAAAAATGAAGAAAAAGGAGAATTTCATGATCAAATTTCCAACCACGACTTACAGAATGATGCCAATGATGAATCAGAAGCCGATATTGACTCTTCATTTGAGTCAATAGTCGATACTAATCCAGATCATGATGTTTCATCTTGGTCATTATCTTCAGAAATATTAGCGGATGTACCATTTGGTGTAAGAAATGAACGTGGAAAGTTAATGTTAGGTTTCTCTAGTATAACGATTGGTGATGACGTTATTACTGTAGCCGGACACAAATACAAATGCACACCTGGCTTGCGACAGTTGCTCTTAAAAAAAGACGTTGATCTGAGCTTTGTTACAGATTATGACATGCAAAATTATAAGTCGATGTTACTTGTAACAAATGCACATCGTAGAGATTTTGATTCAAGAAAACCAATTAAAAGTAATAAAGGACAAAAATATATGCAAGTTATTAAACCTCTTTTCGATCAACAAAGTAAAAGTCCAAACTGTGAACCAAAAGTAGGAAAAGGATTACCTTTAACAAAAATGTGGAAAAAAAACACAGATTTTGTATATTGGGATGATCCAAATGAATTGGTTGATAGATTAAAGTTATTAATTGCTTCTCGAGATGCTGGCAACACAGGACTAGATAATGAAATAATATCTATCGTTGAAGAACTACGTGAAAGCAAAATCATTAAATAGACTTACTAATAAGAAATGTCTATCATTTTATTGTACACCGTTCAACACAATACATCTTAAATATGAATTTAGACAAATTTGGTCATTATATTCATAAGCGATTACGTATATCAGAATTGCTGGAATTTTATGATAATGCATTGCTCAAATCTGAAAATGGTGATTACGATTTGAAGACATCGAAGCTAACAGGGGTCAAACCTCCTGAAGATGCAGATGATGCAGTAAACAAAGCATATGTAGATGAATTGAGAACTAAACTAATAACCGACTTACAAAAACTGCAAAATACTATGTTAAACGATGTTCAGATCCATTTGGAGAAAGCTTTAAAAACAATAGTATCTGAGGCAGTGGTTCACTTGGAAAACAAATTTTATAGTCGGAAAGCAGTTGATGAGATAGTTGAAAACGCAGTTAAATTTGTATTAGATCAAAAGCATAAGCTTGAAAGTTCCTCAAAATGACAAAACAACAAATTGTTAACGAAATACATAAAGCTGCACGAAAAAATTATCCTCGTCGATCTGTAATTTTAAAAGGTATTGATGATTTGTGGCAAGCTGATTTAATCGACATGCAAAACTTGAAAAGATTTAATAAAGGTTATAACTATATTTTAATAGTTATTGATTGCTTCTCAAAGTACGTTTGGATAGAACCACTAAAAACTAAAAATAAGCATGATGTTTCTAACGCATTCGAGAAATTGATATCGACTAACCATCGGATACCAGCTCATCTCCAAACTGATTTGGGTACCGAGTTCTATAATTCAGCATTTCAAAAGCTTATAAAGAACTATAATATTAATCACTACTCAACTTTTTCAACGAAAAAGGCTTCAATTGTAGAACGTGTTATCAGAACTATTAAAAATAAATTGTATAAGTACTTTAGTCTCAGCGGGCACTATAAATGGATAGATTTTGGTTTGGAGAGTGTTGTAAAGACATATAACAACACAAAACATAGCACTATTAAATTAGCACCCGTTGATGTCAATAAACTGAATGAAGCAGATGTTAAAAATAATATTAAGAACTCAATAAAAACGGTATCCTATAAACATAAGCCCAAGTTTATGATTGGTGATAGAGTTAGAATTAGTAAATACAAACAACTATTTGAGAAAGGTTATACACCTAATTGGTCAACGGAACTATTTAATATAAAAAGTATCAATAACACTGTACCAGAAACATATCACATCGAAGATCAACACAAACAAGTTATATCAGGAACCTTTTACAAACACGAACTTCAAAAATCATCTTGTCCAGGTGTCTATTTGATAGAAAAAGTTTTACGAAGGAAAGGAAATAAACTGTTCGTAAAATGGTTGGGCTTAAGTAATAAAGAGAATAGTTGGATTGATAAGACTGCAATAGTGGAATAAATTATATACATAACAGTTATTAATTATAATATTTTGTTCATTATACTATGAGCTATGCAAGGTGGTGGACTACTCAATAGTGTTATTAATCATTTGCCATTTGAACTCCACTTACCCGGCTATAATTATTGCGGACCTGGAACAAAACTTTCAAAACGTTTACTGCGTGGTGATAGAGGTGTAAATAAGCTAGACGAAGCATGTATGTATCACGACATTGCATACGAAAACTATACAGACTTGTCTAATCGTCACAAAGCCGATTTACAACTTTTAAATATGGCCAAACAAAGAATGAAAGCAAAAGATGCTAGTAAAGGAGAAAAGCTTAGTTCGTGGGTAGTGAGTAAAGTTATGAAAGCGAAACTCAAATCTGGTGCTGGTGTTAAGACATTTCATAATTTGGTTACAAAAATTAAAAAAAAAATCAAGAAACGCGTACCCAAAGATGGTAAATCTTTAATACATGCAGCTTATATGGCTGCTAAAAAAATTGTTCCGTGCGTTCCAAAACTTCGAGTACCACGAGTCATACCTTTACCAAAAACAGGAGGCATTCTGCCTTTAATCCCGATTTTTGCCGGTTTATCAGCTTTAGGAGCTTTGGCTGGTGGCGCAGCGGGTATTGCAAAAACAGTGAATGATTATAAAGAAGGTCAAAAAAAATTACAAGAATCTGAACGTCATAATAAGACTATGGAAGCTATAGCATTAGGTAACGGATTATACATTAAACCACACAAAAAAGGCAAAGGATTGTTTATAAAATCGTCAAAAAACTAAGTAATAAGCTACCTAATCGTGCCTTAACTAATATCGATATTCAAAATTATGCATATGGTATTCCTTATTTTCGAGGAGTTTACATGAAGGATCAGTTACCAAAAATCCCTAAACGAATTGAATGTGGTATAGTTAACTTAGATAATTCAGAAAACGATGGAACGCATTGGGTAGCTTATGTCAAGGTAAATAATTATTGTGAATATTTTGATAGTTTTGGTGATTTAAGACCACCAATCGAATTGATACGATATTTTAGAAACTGCAATATTAATTATAACTATACAAGATATCAAAAATTTGACACAATAATTTGTGGACATTTGTGTTTAGAATATCTACAATCTTTTTGGAATAAATACTATAAATTTTATACTGTTCTTTAATTTTTATCATTTGCAAGATGACACTCACCTTGTCTATAACTGGAAACTCATCGGTATTAACTACCTTCTATCCAAATACGATACAATTAATCGGAGAGTATGAATGTGCATTATTACATTTATCCACATATAATTCTATTCCAAATATTGATAAAACAAATAATAAGTTATACTATGGTTCAAATAATGTTATTGAAATTCCTGAAGGTACTTATGAGTTGCAAGATATCAGTGATTATTTAAAATCTGAAGTAAAGGATGCATCCATAAAGCTCCATTGCAATAACAACACCTTAAAAACCACGTTATTTTGTACATCAACTATAGATTTTACTAAAGATTGTACGTTCGGAGGTTTGTTGGGGTTTAAAAGACAAGTCTTGGAAGCCAATAAATATCATGTATCAGAGTTTCCAGTCAACATTTTGCCTACAACCGTGATAAGAGTTGAATGTGATATAATTAGCGGTTCCTATATAAACGGACAATCCAGTCACATTCTACATGAATTCGCACTTAATGTCCCACCTGGATACAGAATTATAGAAATACCAAAAAACGCAATTTACTTTCCAATCAACCAAACCAACATCAGCTGCATACAGATCAGACTTTTGGATATAAATAATAACTTAATAAATTTGCGAGGTGAAGAAGTACAGTTGTATCTACACCTCAAAAGAAAAAATGATTGACTATACTAAATATAATATGTTTCTTCCAATTCAAAATAGCAGTTCTACTCGAACTCTCAATCAAGTAAGAACTCGACCTAAAAGGAGAATAAAGTTGAATAAAAACAATAAAGCATTTCTTAAGGCGATTGGTTTGTTAAAATGAATATCCTAGATGTTTTATCCTCTCCAGCCTACGACAACTCTGTGGAAGGAATTGAAATTCACTCTTACAAGCCTTACGTAACAAGTTTTAATAGAAGCGATGAAATCAGGATACCCATTAATCAGCAAGACTTGTATATATTACCATCAGAAAGCACTTTGTTTTTGGAAGGAACTGTTATTGTAAAGAAGGCTGAAAATTCGAAAGAGAGAGTCAGTAACGTTCATTTCACAAACAATAGTTTACTTTACTTGTTTCAAGATATAAGGTACGAAATAAATGGAGTGGAGATAGATAAAATAAAAAATGCTGGTATAACTAGCACGATGAAATCATTTATATCAATGAATGAGAGCGAAGCTAAAACATCTAATGCTTGGGGTTGGAATATCCAGGGAATAAGAAGTTCTAATGGAGGTAGCTTTTCTGCTTCTATACCACTTCGCAACATTCTTGGTTTCGCAGAAGATTTTAAGAAAGTAGTAATAAACAGTAAACATGAACTAATCTTATTACGAAGTAATACCAATCTGAACGCACTAAAACTCAACCCTGGTGAAATTGTAGAAGATATTATCATAAACAAAATAATATGGCGTGTACCACATGTTAAAGTATCTGATAGAGAAAAAATAAACATTCTAAAATTGTTAGAAAAAGATCGACCACTTCAGATGATATTCAGGAATTGGGATTTGTATGAATATCCAATGTTGCCTAAAACCACCAAACATACTTGGTCAATAAAAACATCTTCGCAAATAGAGAAACCAAGATTTGTCATTATTGGTTTACAGACAAATAGAAAAAATAATGCTACATTTGATATGTCTCGATTTGATCATTGTGAGATTCGTGACGTTAAGGTATACCTTAACTCCACCTACTTCCCATATGAAAATATAAATACAAGTTTCTCGAATAATCGAATTGCTTTAATATATGAAAAATATGCTAAATTTCAACAGTCTTATTATGCGCGTCGCGCTGAGCCTTTATTAAGTGAGGAACAATTTAAAAACGTTGCTCCGTTATTCGTCATAGACTGTTCTAGACAGCCAGATAATCTTAAGTCAGGTCCTGTTGTGGACGTAAGAGTGGAAATTGAAAGTGATATTGATATCCCAGATCAAACTTCGGCATATTGTCTTATATTGAACGACTGTATAATTGAGTATAAACCATTAAGCAGCACTGTGAGAAAATTATCATGAACCCGAATACAATTATAGTGGATATCCAGGGGTTTAAAGACACTTATAATAACTTTATAATCAAGGAATTAGCTCTAGCCACTCGTGTTTATACCCAAACGTTCTTAATAAAGCCCCCATATTTATTTAAATACTTAACTACGAATGAAAAAAAACAAGTTAAGTGGTTAGAGAGAAACAGAGGGATTTACTGGAATGAAGGTTATATCGACTATAGAGAATTTCGACGCATAATTGTTCCTTATCTAGAAAATAAAGAAATTATTGTGAAGGGCTTAGAAAAAGTTAAGTGGATTCAAGATCTTTGTATGAATTGTATTTGCGTAGATCTTGGTGAAGATAAGTGCCTAAATTTATCACTGTTGCATCACAAATATTCAAATAATGAGACAAGTTTTAATTGTATTAATCATACTAAACAATGTGCACTTAAAAATGTTTTATGTTTAAAGAACTATTTAATAGAGCAAGAAAGGTAATTTGTCTTCCTATACACAGATTTAATAAATAAAACAATTTTTTAAAGTAAATGGTTTTTATTTTTTAACCCACATTTTAAATATCTATCTATAATTTTTAACACATTATTTTCACAGTACACACAATAAAAATTTAATTAAATATAAATATGACATCAGCAAATATTATTTGTATAAAAAATGGAATAAATATACATCAGTAAAATGTAGGTAAGTACATTTTACTGATAAATATTTCAATAAAACAAACTTTAAATCTTCATTGATTTTTATTTCTTAATATCACTTTTAATGCATAATACCTATATATTATCATTTTTACACCAAATAATATTAAAATATAAATTATTTATGAAATATTAATTTCAATACAAATGACGATCACATTTATTTACAAACTTACACTACACCACTATTTACATAAAATTAATCTAGTTAGGAATATTTTAAAACAAGAACTATTATTAATAAATGTTAAGGAAAGAATAGCCGCATATTTTTTTTGATATATTATGTATTAAATTTTCGGTTTGATCAGAAATTTCGTCAACTGGATCTTTGACAATATATTGTACCTTTATTATCTCCTCTTCATTCTCACTTGATCCGCTCAGGTCCTTAATCTCAATTTTGATCAAACGCCGTCCTTTTGTTGGTTCACAGTTTATAATGTATGAAGGTTGTCTATGTTTCTTTAATATTTTACTCACTATTTTTGATTCTGACTTGCGCGTGGATTTTTTTCTCTCGGCGTTTTTTTTAGGTGTTTCACGGTGTGTACTTTGAGCTGCGATCCATAATCGTTCAGTTTCTTCGTCAAATGCATATGGATCTTGCGCATTTGGAAGCGATTCTGGTGAATACAATCCATTTGGCAAACCGTTTCTTTCTTCAGTGTCTTCTATCGCGAATATATTCTCATTTGTGTTCTGAAAATAAAAAAACGTTAGTATGTTATTTACGTTACGTGACGTGTTACCTTTTCTATAAACACAATATTATAATAGTTTTTCAAATCAAATATCTTACCATGTTGTTTGTCGATTTGTAAACTAATAGATAAATTTAAAGTTGCACGTATAATTTACGTCCACGTCGTTAGTGATAAATTCAGAATGAAACAATGAACTTATAAAATTAACAACGGGATTATATAGCCACAGTTTCTGAAAATTGATACTATTTCTAATAAGGTACATATTTCTTTAAACAACAAAATACTTACGACAGTACAAGTTGAAACATGAAAATCTTATCATGTAAAAACATGTATTGTGCATAGCAAAGCAAAAAGATTTCTATGACGTGTTACCTCGCTACTGCAATGATTATTATATAGATAAGGGTACTAAGAACAGGTTGAGACATGAAAATTTGAACAAACCTGATTCAGGTACAGTTTACCCTTTACTTACCTATGTGTGTCGCAAAAGTTTTCTATTATGTCACTAGTTGAGAATGAAGTAAGTATAATAAAAACGAAAATATGATTACATCATGTAGGTATTTATTTATAAATAAGAGTAAGAGACATAAGTAGGTAGGTACATTCTTATAAGATAAAAACTTAAAGTACTTAAATACATTTTTAAACATCACAATGTCATACTTATTTATTTATTTATTTATTTATTTATTGGAAACTTAACAGCTATTTTACATAGATCATGAGTAAGATTAAAGATTACTTTAGGACTCTTAGCCAATAACAAAGTTTCCGACAAGTAAGAAGAGAATTGCATGCACATCTTAACAACTAGGTATTAAATCAAGTTTTTGCAAACACCAACGTTCGTAGCAATTAATTAAGTAACTCATGTAATACACTTTCATGAGGGCAAATATGATTGTTATGAAAAAATAAAACCCATCATAAATTTCAATTAAACGTCCTAAAATTCAGCCTAAAATTGAGCAATTACCCCAAGAAACAGTGTGAATGTTGTCCTTTAATATATACCGCTTATCATCATTGGATGATAATACAACTTTGTTGACACTACGGGTTACTAACTCGTGTTTCAAGGATTTAAATAATAAATTTTGTTTACGAGTTATTTCATTATTGGTTAACGATTTTTTATAATCTGCTTTTACTAAGTCTCTCACTACGCATTTCTTAACACCTTTAGCTTTTTTTAAAGTACATTGCTCAGATTGAATACAATATAATTTGGGACGTAGACCAATGAATTCCCTGATTATTTTACCACCCATTTCATCTTTGAATAGACCTGGCACCTTTTTATTCAAAATTGGTAAACTAAACGGATTACTTGTACTATAATTACTAGTATCAAAATAACTAATAAAGTAGTTTTTCATATCATTGTAAAAGTCGTTAGTTTCAATTTTATAAATAAAACTGTCTGTGTCCGTATAGCATAACTTGATAAGTTCTCTGTAATGTGGGCGCATAATAGAATAGTGAAAATCGTACATATGTTTTTTTGATAGTTCTAATACAGAGAAACCTATATATAGGGGTTTATCCATAACAATTTTTTCAGGTTTCATTTGAATCGCAACCAAATTCTCAGAAAATATAGAAACACTATGGAAGTTAGGTCTGGCAACCAAGGTATCTGCACTTAATCTCTTTTTTGTTTTATTTTCGCTATCACTCCACTGATTTACTAAATGAACTTTTACACGATTTTCATTATTTTCTAGCGTTTTACCGAATATACTGTTATTAAGCAATTTAAAAAAGTCTTGTTCAAATTCGGTCACTGCTTTTTGTCTAAGCTCGGTATTGAGGTCTATATATTGTTTTAAAAAAGCCTTTTGCCTAAAAGTTATAACGCGATGCACTTTGTTTAATATTAATCCATGCTTAATACAATTTTTCAAATGTACGTAATGTATTACGTATTTATATTTATCATATAAAGTTGTGACAAGTTTAGAAATTTTTCCTCCAGGAGGCACACATTTCTCAGGACAAAATGGTAAGTCATTATGCAAACGGTGTAAATATTTAGGATAAAGTAAATCTACCTCTAATATGAACCCATAATCTGCATCATCTTTTATATTCATGATATTTAGATTTTCTATCTCATTTTTATCAAGAAACCTGAAGTTTGATAAAGGTAAAGGTTGGCACATAGCATACCCATATAAATTATTGCAATCTAAGTATACAATAAATATATCATCTTGTTGAGGGTCATAATTTTCCATATATTTATTATTACTTTTTACATAACGGTGGGAACTCATACAAAGACCTCCTCTTATACCCTCTTGTATTAACCTTATTATTGCTAAATCATCAATAAGTTCTAACTTAATTCCCGTTTTGAGAAGCATCGCGTCCCATGATAAGCTAGGAGCTGTTACATAAAAAGCTGGATCTAATTGATAAAATCGCTTAGAAGTATTTCTAAAGTTTTCAAAAACGTCAGTCAACAAAAGTACGTCAGTTTTGAGGTAAAGATCAGTATAATCACCTAGATTTTTTATTTTAAATTCAGACCATACTAATTTAGCATGCTGGTAATCTGCTAATGAAATATGTTGATTATTTAAGGAATTATAAAAATAACATTTTTCAGGCAGAACTGTCTCCTTATAGCGATTTATGTTGCTCATATAATCATAAGGATATACACCTTTTCGCGTAAGTAATTTAAATTGTTTTGGACAAGAGAAATTGTTTTTTAAGTGTATAAACTCTTCTGGTTTCAAACTTTTTACTAATTTGTCTAAACTAGTAGATAAAAATTTAAAGGAGTCCACAAACCGAAGCTGTACAAATTCATTTCTAGAAACTTGTATAAATTTTGTAAAAGAAATGTATGACTCTTTATTTTTAGCTATGATTTTAAGTGAACCGCTAGCTTCTCCTAATTTTTTAATAAAAAGATGGCAATCGTAACCTGAAAGGTTATGAAAGAAAATTGGTATAAATTTCGGAAGTTTATACATCAAATTACAGTAGTTATGTGCGGCTCCTCGATATTGACCTGTCAAATGACAGTGATCTCTTACTCGGTCTGTGATTAGTAAGTTTTGACAAATATGACAACGAGTGCTTTCATTGAATTTAACAGAATCTTCGTTGTTAAATATAATTGGTACACTATTCGACAGATTGTTGTTAATCCATTGAACATCCCTGTAAATATTCTCAACAAATTTATCTACACAATCTTCCCCACGGTAAGATACAAAACGATTTCTACTTTCATCAAACGAACAAACTATATAATAAGCGAATGCTATAGGTATATGTACCTGACATACTGAGGTACTCGCAACAGAGGGATCCTGGTTGCACCCTTGCACTGGAACCAACATGGCTTCAAAATCTGCGTAAATTACATATGGCACATTTTGTTTCCTTTCGTAGTTTTTAAACTCAATCACTGAACCTTTTTGCGGTAGCTGAGTCATTACACCGGCACATACATGAGAATCAATTTCCATGCTTGATCTAAAAAATAGCAAACACTCATCACAAAAAAATAATTTCCCATTATGGTTAGTTATTTGTTTTCTCACCAAACGCGATAAATCTTTGATCAGACAGTAATGTGAATATCTGCTCTTTTCTAATAATAGTAAATTAACTGTTTTTTTGTTATCGTTATTAAACTGTGATTTGTATAAAGGTCCTATGATCTGTCTATTATTTTCTAAACCATATACATTTATTCGTAATCTTGGATTATTTTTTTCAAACATTTGTATATCGGTAAAAGTTACTGGAAATGACATTCCTTCTATGTTAAACAGATTGAAAAAATTTGGATATGAAGAAACTCTCTGAATGTTCCTATTTGCAGGGTAAAGAGCTGCCGTGACCGACCACAGGAAACAATATATATCATTGTTACGAATATTTACACATGCCTTTTTATTTTTAATGATCAGAGGTAAATCAATAAATCTTGAACCACGGAGCGGTTGATATCTATTTATATTTACCTCCATGTAACAGTTATTAAGGAAAGTCCAACCAGAATCCCGCTCTTCAAATTCGTCTATCTTTTTCAGTAATTGATTAGCAACATCTGTAAAGAGCTTTGTAAAATCATAGTTCATACATATAATAATATTTTTGGTTTCAAATGATTTAACTTCTGGTATGTCGTGTTTAAGTAGTACAAACTTTGAGTATATATGAAAGTTAACCTTAAGGGAAGTGTGAGCTGCAAGAGATTGATCAATTAAAGATTTGACCCTACTGTGAAGGTGTCTGAAGAAAACAGGTAAAGATGTCTGTTCGTTCGTGTCAAGAGTATGTAATCTATATGTTGCTAATCGATTTTTAAAAGCAGAGTTCACTTTCTCCACGCCATGATCTAAAGTAATTACGTTATCTGACTTTCGGTGTATTTTACTCCTTAAATGTCCTATCCATTTCTTACCATTTACGTCAACACCACAGCTATCACAGAACGGCATATTAATTTGTGAAACACACAGACAGATTAGGATGGAATTTTTAATTGAAATTTATGATGGTCAATGGATTAATCAAATTTATTTAATATTTTTATGTATTACATACAAATAGATAATTATATTAATTTTAGTAGGTACGGACTTGATTAAAATTAATTTTATTAGAAAAGAAAGTGGCTTCAGAATCTGCGAACAACTCGCTGGCTTGTCTAACAAATTTTTGTAGTTGAGCCCAGTGAGGAGATTCCTCGTCAGTCCGAAGCTTCAACCACAGCAGGTATTTTTTCCAAAGGTCGTCGCCACCTTCTTGGACGTCAACCGAGTTGTATACCTTCAAGTCAATGTGGAAGGGACCCTCGGTAGACAGTGTACGCCTCGTTTGACCGTTAGCCACCCGATTGTACAGCACCGATGTGGATGGAGCTCTGCCGGTGTTGACGGTGGGAGTTTCACTGTCGAGGTGGAAGATGTCGTATCCCTTTTGCGCAGCCTTTTTCTTTGAAGCTCTAAAACAGGGAAATTTTCTATATTATAATATTGTACCTTAGTACTTATAATGTTTATTAAATAAATAATAAATGATCATTATGTATATTGTTATGAACTGGACAACAACAGTTTTGCTTTAGTTAGGAATATTACGTGAACAGATTAATAGATGACTGTCATGAACGACACACAAAGTTTGATACTAATGGAACTCGAACCCAAGACTTCTGGATTTGCAACTACGGTCACTCATTACTGAACTACTTAGCCAGAAAAATAAATAAATCTCTCATAATAATATTATATTAACAAAAATAACAAAACTAGCATTATTTAACACGTAACCTCGCTCACTCATATTTTGGTACATACCTATTGCGTAATGTAATTGATTATACGTATTTTAATTGGTAGTATTAGTACCTTATCATCACTTTACATCAGCTGGGTATAAGAATACTAATGAGTAATAATTACCTTGGACATTCGCTTGAGGTACTTCTAGCAGATGACTTGCGTTTGGCGGAGACCTTTTTGAACGTCCCAGCCTCGCTCCTTATCACTTTGTCACAATCGAACTCTTGGTCCGCTCTGAAAACATAATACCTATTATAAGTTACAAATAGTAAATAAATACACAGAAACCTACTCAGAAAACTATCACATTATCTTCACAAAAACTTTCTCATCGTAAAAACTATTTTTAACAGCACTAGATTTTTCAGTCGTAAATTATAATATAACCAGCTTTTGCCCGCGGCTTCGCCCGTGTAGATGTCAACATAGCTTTAGTGTTTTCTCATGGTCTGGTCTACCCCACATCCAATTTCATCAATAGGTAAAGCGGTTTAGACGTCAAACCGTTGTTACGCTTTACCTTGTTACAGACAGACAGAAAGAGTTACTTTCGTATATTTTATGATATTAGTATAGATAAGTAATGAACATGTACGTACTGGTACATATGGACGTACCTTATACGATCGCTTGCAACGCTTTTGACAGTTGGTGACGATTTGCGCTTTCCAGCCCCCTTTGCTGCCTTCGAATTTGACTTGACGGCTTCGATCGACGTCGCCCTCGCACTGTTACCACTATCGTACTCTGAATCCGACCTGTAAACATTATGAACAGAATAGTTATTAAATTGCGACTAGTAACTCAGAAAACGAAGTGTTTAGTCTGCCAATTGCAACAATTCGGTAGTCACTCAAACTAATAAAATTTGACAAGACTAATACGCTAAATACGCTATCACTAGTTAGTATCACTCACCGTCACCGTGCACAAAATAACGATAGGTTTAGTTCTGCCAAATTTGTTTAAAGGTTAAAAAGATTTCTCACTTAAAAACAATAGAACATGGGATAGAATATTTTATAATTTAGGAACTTACATTTTTTAGGTAGGTACAGTGACGATTAAACTCACAAAAAATCTGGAGCCAGGTGTTTAGTCTTCAAGGTGAAAGGTCTTGGTCTTCAAGGTGGAAGGTCTTCAAGATGGTGGCTGCTCCAATGGATTCGTTCAACGGTATAATAACGAAGTCAAAATGAAGCACTGACTGAATGATTTCGGATTTTATAAGAAAATTAATGATAATTTAGCAAAATACGTTAGGGTTGTCACCACACATAGGAAAAAATATCTCGTCACGTTACGTAATGGAAATAATCAAATTATGATATACCTAAGTAAGTTATGTAAATTCTACATGAAAATATTAATAAGTTATACATATCTAATAATAATGTAAATATTATGTATGATGTAAAGTTTACTTAATATTTACATTCCCCTATTATGTTTGTATACAGTAAATACAGGAAATGGAAATAAAAATTAAACTTAACATTATACATATTATAAAAAATTGTCTTTCTTATAATTTCATTCTTTAATAATAACTCAAATTGTAATCGCTCAATAGCTCAGTCGGCTGAGCATTCCCCTGTAAGGGAAAGGTCATGGTTTCGAGTTCTACTTGAGCATTTCATTTTTCCCGATGTATTTGAAATAATAAATTGCATTAATATATGCTGTCAATATTAATTAAAATGTAAACATTTAATTTATTTTATTTTTAGATATAAAATGTGATCAGAAATGAGGTAAGTATTTGATTAAAAAACTAAATTATCTGGATTATAATATTCATTATGTTCAAAGAGTAGGTAATCTCAATAAATTATTTGAAACCAAAGTAGATACCTATTAAATCCTTCACACAATATTTTATTGTATCGAAAAATAAGATGTTGTATTAATTTTAATTTATAGATAGTACATTATTAACTAATAGTGGCAGCCCTAATGTAATTCGTGTAAGCATTTTCGACCCACATAACTTCAAAGAATCACATGGAGTAAAATTACATACTCCACGTGTAAAAATCCTACAACCTGTACAATCCTGTATCAATATTGTATTATTATTATTATAATTTTAACGAATAACTTAATTTTTGATCGCACTAATAGTTATATTTAAACTTGAAAGTTTTTTAAAGATATTCTTCTTAATATGTAGGTACATATCAATTTGTAATGCATTTGCTGTGGATAAACCTATAAACAAAATAAAAATAAATTATGTTATATTCAATCACACTATAACGGCTAAACGGATCTGGTTAAAATTTTTTCAAGGAAAATGTCAGCCTCCGTGGCGTGATGGATTCGATTCCCGCACGGTGCAATAATTTGTTTGCATGAATATGACTATTTGCATTGGTCTGGGTGTTTATATGTATAATAATTATACAGTAAATTATATACAATTTAGGTACAAGATATGCATAAATGGCGACCTTATTGCTAAAAACAATATCTTACACGCGACCTACATCAACACCTTTGGACCCCAAGCCATCCGATCCTGCTAGGCAGTGCATCCGCTAAATAACAAGCTAGTGTTTAGCACAGGTTTTCATTTCAAGGTAGAGAGTTGGGCAACAGTCGATCTCGATAAAGTCAAAGTGCAAATATATAATACGGTCTTACAATATAGTTTTTATCTAACTATTTACTTTAAATAAGTAGGTATCTATTATACAAATATTATTTTATGTAAAGATTGATCGTAGATGAAATATTAAAAAGTGAAGTCGTAGGTAAAACTAGTCAAGTAATTTCATTTATGGAATATTATTAGCGGTCAGTAGCAGGTGCATTTAGGTATGAGAAATGCTATTGTTTATATCATTATCATATTGCATTCGGCGAAGCTCGACAGCCGCGCGCGTAACGAGACCTCACTGGGAGTGATGTGCCGACAAAGGCTTAGCGACTAGCAACAGACCAAATCGTGGCATCGTTTCATACGTGCTATGTAGGTTGCTATACTTAGGTTATGTAATATTGACTATATTGCACCACCACCTGTAATATTGTAATATTTACGAACGAAGTGAGTACTGATGATTACGAATACTGATTTATAACTCTCAATCGCACATGTACGATTGAGAGTTCTAACTCACTTCGTTCGTAAATATTACAATATTAGTGAGTTAGAACTCTCAATCGTACATGTGCTATTGAGAGTTCTAGATCAGTAATATTGAGAGTTCAACGAACGAAGTGAGTTAGAACTCTCAATATTACTCTACTATTGATGTGTGGATGCAATCTGTATAGTATCCGTAAAACCTATATTGACACCGATATCATGACATTGGATCTCAAAGGCTTGTATGACCCCTACGTAGTACCTATAAAAAAAATCTCTAGGAGTATCAAAAAATAGAGTTATATATTTATAAGCGATTACCTACTATTAATTTAATTTTTTGATACCTTGATCTTCACCTCAATGAATTTATTAGAAAAAGGTTCTGCCAGGTAAACAAAAAAGTTGCTTAAAAACTAAAAATTTGTTTTTTTCTTTTTGAAGACGGAACTCCAAAAATCCTTACTTATAGCAATACCTTGATAGAGTAAGGTACGTATTATAAATGGATTATCGTAATTATGGCATAACATTTAATTTATAATCGTTAATTTTCATTTGTTTATAAAATAACTTCAGCTTATCAAACCATTACCTTATTAATAAATATTTTCTGCAGTAAAAATCTAAGAGTAAGTATTTTTCACTGTTTGATAATGTATGTAGATTTTTCGGAAATAAACGTAGATATTGTAACATGATTGTGTTTCAATTAATAATCTGATAACCTGATAATCTCATATATTTAAATTAATGTACTTAATTTGTAAGTTAATTCTTGAGTTAAAATGCATATTGCATTATTTTGCAAGGTCTTTTTTACTGGGTAAAGGTTAATTTGAAATTTCTTTTTACTAAATATTACACAAATAATACATTTGAGTTTATAATACACACTATACACAGTGGTAAAGGAAAAAGAAGAAGTAAGCTCAATTCACATTACTATGGAATGGAATGGAAATGGATATTTGCATTATGAACTTTATATCAATTGAGTTATGATCTAATCTAACTCCACAAAGGACATAAGGGAATTCTCGAAAAATCACGTAGTTTCCGCGGAAAGTGCATAGGTTCCGCACAAAGTGCGTGACCACTTTTTTGACTCATTTCAATTTGTATATAAATACAGTTGACATAAAGTTCATAATGCTATTTACGAAAAACCGTTTCCATTCCATTTCCCAGTTTTTACATGCGATGCAATGCCGATACAATGCAGATGCGATGCTGCTGCGACGCGGATGCAATACCGATGCGATGCCCAAACGATGGCGATGCGATGTATTAATCGCGATGTCGGGTCATCAATATTCTTTTTCGAGGAATATACTACAGACACATCCTGCATGCTCAAGGCTTTTCAAAGATTTTTCCTCCATTTTTTACTATATCTCTTCAAACACAATAATTGATTTCGTGATATTGTAAACCATAGGTTGATTTTCTACATAAACCACTTTCGTAATATTCCTCTTAATCTAACCACATCTTGCAGCTCAATCACGACTAGAAGTAAATTCTTGCGTATCTATGATTATCTCATTTTAATATAATTGTTGTAAAGTCATTGATAACTTGAATAGGTATATTTTGTTTAATTCTTGTTAAATTATGATTTTTTATATTGTTAGGTAGGTATAAGGAAAATAAAATGAATGTTTTTTTTATTATCCTTAACATGATGTACAGATTAATAATGGGTTGGCAGCGCGAGTGTGACGCCCCTGGTGTTGCACGCGTCCATAGGCCACGGTAACCGCTTTCTATCAGTGTGGGCCGTGTGCTTGTCTGCCACCTAAGTGGTATAAAAAAAAGATAATTGAAATTTCCTTTGACCACCTACTATTACCATGATCGAACTTGCATACATACATTGCAAGTAAAAAAAAGTTAGTAAAATAGCCTCCATTTTGTTTTTACGCACTATCTGTGTAATCAAATAGGTATGTTGAAAAAAAACACTCACAAAAACGCCAAACAGCCTATAGTAATAAAAACCTTTAATTAACATTTTTTGTATTCATAACACAAATTAATACTGATAAAAAATAAAGAATTTAATAAAAGGAAATGATTATTTAGCATACACAAAATATTCCATTATTTTCCAAGACTACTCTTTCCTAGACGAAAAAAAAAGTTTAGTATACTAGTGCGGTATTTTTTAATCTATAGTTACGGCATTATGACCTTAATTTAATACAACAATAAGGGTTATTTTCCTTTGTAAATATTATTAAACATCGCAAATACATCTGCCACACCTGTTATAATAAATGCTATTTCTCCAAAAGAATCATTATACTTACATACCTATAAATTATACTACTGACCTTTACATTGTATCATAGATCAAATGGTCTATGACCGTTCTTTTATACTAATATAATAATTATTCGTTGCTAATATGGAAATTTGTCTACCTAGTCGATAACAAATAACTCTATGAATTTTAACAAGTCGATGTAACTACGAGTAAAATGACAAATATGCGTAGTGATAGAGCATTAGACTACTAAGCCAGATATCGCAGGTTCGATGCCCGCTCACGCATATATTTGTGTGTATGAATATGAATATTTACGTTGGTCAAGGAGCATCTATAATAATATGTATGTATTTACAAAAAAATGCCTCTAAGTAGATAATTATGTATATTCGCATTCCCATAAGTTAGTCAAGCTTTGGGTCTAGAAAGCTTTGTGTAGAATATCGTAAAAAAGTAAATCTATACGTATTATTGTGGAATTGTAAATTAGTCGTGTCTATATATTATTGGAAATATTCTATAAATAAAATTTAGGTACACGACGTTTTGGTTATTTCTCAGCAGCCATGGCTGTTCCGTGACAACCGAAGCGTTGGCCGCGTTGGGTTTAATGTCAATAATAAAATAACACAAAAATCGCGACAGAATCCGTTAAAAATTGTGTTTTATTTCAATGAAAGATAGATAGATAAGATTAGAGATAACAGCCGTTTATAATGTTATTGCATGTTGTTGAAATATCTTCGCAGAGTAAATACGACGTATGCGATGTTTCATCCAACACGTTAATAATACGCTACGCTTAACCCTTTAATGCTGAAAGTACCCGAAAATACCCGTATCGAAAAAAAACAGATGAAGGTGAAATAATTTTTGAATTCATTCAAGGTTCTCTCTCTACTTTAAGTTCTCCATAATATCGTAGGTTTATACGAATAGAAATGACAATATGACATATAATCAAAAACAATAAGCAAATCCTAGTCTAAGAGGATAAAAACCCAACAAGGAAATCATTAAGAGGATATTCATTATGAATGTGTAAACTGATTTTACAGAATTTTAATGAATAAGAACAATTAGCAACATAATTATTATATTAAAAGAGGAGAAGTGTTTAATACAATTTTTTTTTTTTTTTTTTTTTCTCTGAACCTTTTCCCAACTCAGTTGGGGTCGGCTTTCCAGTCTAACTGTGATGCGGCTGAACTTCGATATTTTACATGGAGCGACTGCCATCTGACCTCCACAACCAATGGCGATATCGAAGTTCCAAGTTAGACTGGTTGGACTTTTGAGGGCTCCAACTACCCGTAACGACTGCCATAGATGTTTGTATGGCAACCGGGACCGACGGCTTAACGTTTAATACAAATAAGTAAAAAAAATGTAGAGAAGCAATAGGTAGGTACTTTAAGATTTTATTCGGTAAAAAATAAAATTACATTTATTTTTAATGATTCCAGCCAATAGAATATTGTATGTGAAAAAAATTAAAAGTTCGCCAACCTAAAATACCAATTCAGTATTGAAGTGTTAACACACTCAACACCGGCGCCTATTTATACAAATGCGACCAACTCGAGGCGACTGTTTGCATTCAATTCTTACTGAGAGTGCACGCTTGATCGATATAGATCACTAAAGTCGGACGTTTCGCGTATTTTACATTCGGACATTATTGGGTATTTGATATTGGGTATTTGATATAGGGTATTTTGATATAGGGTATTTAAGTGTTGACATAGTTATTTGTTATAGGGTAGTGTGAACTTAGTGAATGTTATTAGTGGCTTGTAATTTTAGCTGTTATTGCTTCTAATTATTTTTATTTGGTAAGTTATTTTATTTATTTTTTTAAAATAATATAATTTTTTTTTTAATAATATTTATATAGCTTGAAGAGGGCGTTATATATTATTTGTATATTCAAGGTATATTAGACATAGGCATAGACTAACAAACTCATTAATATAAAAATTTGAGAAATAATAAATATTTTTGTATCGAAAAAAGTACCACGCTAATTTTTTCAAAACAAACACTGAGAACAATAACCACACTGTGCCATTAAGCCCGAGTTACCATGGGCAGCGTTTATTGGGGTACGCAGGGTGTAGTGGGGTATACGCAGTGTGGCGGGGGTGCTGTTGGAACATGGAACCTCTACCTGTGCTGTGGCAGTCTTGAACGAGTAGTTATACAATTATCACGCATATGCAATCTCACGTATATGCAGGCTCACGCAAATGCAGTCTCACGTATTATGCAGTCTCACGTATATGCAGTCTCACGCATTATGCAATCTCACGTACGAGTATATGCAGGCTCACACATTATGCAGTCTCAAGCATATGCAATCTCACGTATATTACAAGTAGAACCCCGCACTTCAGTTACAATGTCCCTGAAGTGTTATACTACGGGTAATACTGAAAAATTGCAACAAAATCCGTTAAGTAGTTTATTTTTTTTTCATAATGCATTATGCGTCAAACAGACAAGAATAATTTCAAAAAAGAATGGTGTTCAGAATCGGTCCCAAAACATAAGCCATTTTTTCAATGTCCAATGTACAGACATAACTCCCTTACGTTTTATAATAGTAAATAATAGATAATGTTTATAAATAGATCAAAATTGAAAGCCCGTTGATTTTTTTGCCAAAGCTTTCTTAAGATGTGGCCACATACCTACACCGGTAATCCATTAGTTAACATTTGTCTAGAATTTTCTATAACGATTTGTAAATGCCGATTTAGAATAAACTGTTATTGACTTTGACTTTGTCCATACAACAAATAAAACAATTCAACTTTCAAGGTTTGTTTACACGCATACCAATTTTATTATTTACAGACAGACATGACAAAAAAATATGCATAAATTACTCCTCAAAGAATTATCCGTGTAGCAGCCATTATTATTATCACTATCTAAAATATTTTGGTCTATCGGCTATGTAATATCAAAACCCAGTACCTGCATAAAATTGAATTTTACAGGAGAGCTGAAGAATCTTTCCATATTTTTGACAGCGCGCTGTATTATTATTACTAATTGTACATTATTGGAAGCGATGGCTAGTGATATCATATAGATACGATTTATGCTACCCCGGTATATGCCTCCATGTAACAGGCTAAGGTATATATAGGGTACATTGTCCATGAGGTTATTAAATGCAAAAACACTCAATTAAAAAATATGTCAGATAATAGGTTTTTAAATAAAACAGCCATGTGACCTAAACTAAAACTGTACAATGAACTGTCATTTGCCCTCTCAACCCTTGTTCGCTAATCAACAGGTGTGCCTACCGGCTTAATAAATACTTAAAATTAAATAACGCCGGTTCCAGTCGGTTTAGACGCACATTCACATTTATAAATGAAGTAGGATCATATTATTAGGTACTAGAAAAGTGGCCTACCGGCTTTGGTTACTGGAACCAATATATCACTGCGACTTTATATCGACGTGACTCTTTGTCACTTATTCAAGAGCAATAGAAACTATACTGGTGACGTGATAATACGGTGACAAATAATTGCAACGATAGTTAACACCGGAGTAACGTCACTGTCACTCGCCCTGTACATTAGGTACTATGGAAGTTCGCTCACTGGTGATTTTTTGTCACTCGGCCGTCATAGTTCTTGCATATTTCAAGAGCACAAATCACGGCAACTTCATTGAACAAAAATGAATGCTATTTGTTACCCAAGAACAGATTCAGTAAGCGCATCGTGGGTGTCAGCAGGTGACAGTAACAATAATTCCCGGTGACAAAAAATTGCAATCAGCGGCGGGTCTTAGTACTCTTTTATTATTGGGTCCAAGCTACCCATCTACAGTATTTAGAGCTTAAAAAAGGAACCTAGTATTATTATTGCAAACAATAATAATAATTGAGAAAGTGTTGAGTTTGTCTTCAGTTGTTATGTCACAATAGCACTCATTATCTTACACGTTATAATACTGGTATAGTTAGAAATGCCTTTATTGTGTGTTAACATGCGTAAAGTGAGAGATAACAGTATAATAATACTAAATGGTGATAATGATTAAGTCTAGAATTATTACCAAGTGTATAATAAGTCTTATCAAATAAAGCTTATGTTTAGTTTTTATATGAATGACGGCCGGTTTGATGAAGTTAGGTAGGTATTCAGTATTGTTTTGAACCAAGTCTATCATCGAAACATGAATTTAAAACGTGTATATTTTATAAATAGCTGAGAAGGTTACAAAACCTGAATCGATTTAGAAAAAAAAAGTTGTTTATAATTGGATTCACGTTGTTTAAAATTGTGATAAGTTGATTGAAAGAAAGAAATATATGCAGAAGTAAGGTTAGTATATTACAAATAGCCTATGCTGGCGGTTCCGCCCGCGTGGACGTCGATTTTCGTGTTTTTTGACTATAATATCTCTTTTTTTTCGTTTGACCTCAATCCCACCTGATGGTAAGTGACGATGTGGTCTACAATGAATCACGCTTGCCTAGAAGGTTCTACTTAACCGATTGTGATTAGACATGTATGAACAAAAAATACACCCATGAATAAAAAAGTAAGATTTTAAGTCCAACCAAGACCTTTCAAAACACTGAATCAAAATCCGTTCAGCAGTTTTTGCGTACCCATAACGCGTACAAAAACCCATTTTTTTTTTTAATGTCTCCATTAAATAGACACAGTTACTTTACAATTTTTTAATATGTAGTATGTATACATATATGAAAATTACAGGGTCGGCAGTGAGAGTTTGACGCCCCTGGTGTTGCACACGTCCATAGGCCACGGAGACCGCTTACTTAGCCATGACCACTGATAATAATGAATTCCACAAGTATTTTTATCAAGTGTTTAACTTCTAAAGTTAGCACCTAAAATTCCACTGGTCTTGTGAAGTTTTCTAACAGGTTATCCATAAAATCTAGTATCTATTGGTAATATTAAAATAACTCGTTTTAAATTAATTCATATGAGTGTATTTACGATAGATATAAAAAATTAAGCAATTTAAAAATAGCTGTTCTGTCCGTTTAGAAGAGGTAGTGTCGGGAACGGCTGGGCTGATTTGAACTGGACTTTAACTAGCAGATATTATGTAATATTACAAGGCGTAACATAGGCATCTTTACTTTTGGAAAAATAAGTAGTGTTCCGCACCAAAATAACAAAATTAAAATCTAAATTGAATCGAAAATCGCGAGCATTGCTAGTGCATGCTATAAATATCTACCAAGGTCATCCACTTGATTAGTGAGAGTAGGTACGCAAACCTCGGTGTCAGCTGTTATAATAACAATGATGATCAAAAATAAAATCAATAAAAAATGAAATCAAGTTTGATAGCTGACGGTACCGAAATTTTCCTTTCGGTTTATGATTTGCTAATGGGTACCGCTTGCTATCAAACTGGTTTCGGTCTTTTTAACAA
Source organism: Lithosia quadra (assembly GCA_963576445.1). Lineage (NCBI taxonomy): Eukaryota > Metazoa > Arthropoda > Insecta > Lepidoptera > Erebidae > Lithosia > Lithosia quadra. The sequence goes on along the minus strand of OY754899.1, from coordinate 3,082,934 downwards.
CAGTCGGGTTTTCATTTTTAAATTAAGTAATAATTTTTTTTTTATACTTTTAATTTGTGACATACACCCATTTATATTTTTGTATTCTCTTAATTTCCTTCACTCGGATACCCTACTCGATTAGTTTGAGTAAAAAATATTTTTAACAACATACATTTTATTGCCGAAAGTGGCACTCACGGATTTTTTTGCTACAATAGGCATGCGATGTCCTAGTTTTTTACCAATTAAAAAATAACGGTTCTAACAGTAATATGCTGTCAATACTCTTGATTAACCGTTCAACAAACGTATAATAAATAACTATATTGATATGAATAAAATAACAGAACAATCAATATAAGCACTTGAATCAATTCGCTTGTCGCATTGATCTATTGCCAACACCTAATCAATAAATAGGACGCAATAAAAAAAATAACATGAACGATATTTTTGACCAACAAAAGATGAGAATGTATAAATTTTTACAGAAATCTAAAACGGTGGTTTAATCCTAAACTCGGGCCTGATTCTGTAAAATTACGTTTTTAAAACGGATGATTTACTTAGGTACCTACTACCTTTACTTAGGTGCTACCTATAGATATTAATTTTTCAAAATCTAATTGAAAATGAATCAAACTATGAATGATTTTAAAGGTTTGATAACCTCACGAAAGCGTAGTAAGATTATATTTTGGACTGATCATGGTGATCATACCACATAACACAGTATTTTTTTCCATTTTCCCTTGTAATCGAATTTAAAACGCGTTTTGAATACGTGGCGTTACTGAAACGGACACCTGACCTGATAACTAATAGTAACCCGATAATGGTTTGCGCTACCGAGTTAAATTTAAAAAAGCAAAATATTATTGAAAATGCCCGAAATTCTCAATATTTAATTAACTTAAATTGACTTTGCAATATTGACCTTATTATTAAAATTTCCAAACCCGATGCGTGTGTTCCTAAGCTAACCCAAAAATTTCAAATAACCATAAATTGACCTTTTTATAAATAATTAAACTTATGGGGCCTCATATACACCCAGGACTAAACCAAAAAGTACTCTACGTTATTAATATTATGGCCGCGGTCTTCTGTAGCGCGGAAATACTCCCTCAGTTGGACTGCTCAATTCGGACGAGAGATACCGTCGTGTCCCACCTCCATTTATATTTTTTATGTACCCAGTGACACTCGGACAATAAAGACGAATCCAACGACATAATATTCATTGAAATCGGTTCAGTCATTTAGTAGTTACGAATGAATAAAGTGACTTTTATAAACAGGTCAATTACATAACCTTCTTATTATGATTTCACTGCAAAAAAGATGATTCACTTACGTACTACCCGATTTTAAATACAAACGTCTGCCACAAGGTTTAAAAGTCATTAACATTTAATTTTAATTGCTATAATTAATATATTTATTTATATCGTATTCTCTAGAATCGTAAACAACTTAAAAAATCGTGTTTAAGTTTGGCAACATTTCCGTAGCATGAATAAATAAAACGTTACGACAAAATTATCTTGACAGGAACTTGTTTTTCCATGGTCAATTTTTTTTTAACTGTAGTGTAATGTGTGGATCCGGGTATATTGACCGTCGGAACACTTTCGTAGGTAATTATCATTATTATCGCGCTTTTGTGTGAATTCACCTGCAATTAATTAAGCATAAAAATAATTAATTACTCGGAAATGGTAATAAATCTCGGAAGTAGGATTACTTGAACTTGTAATGGTCTTTTTTTTATTTCGGTCATATCAATATGACTTCACCTCGCCTGATGGTAAGCTAAAGTAAAGTCTCTGAAATGGGAGTCACCATTGTAAACACCGATAGTGCTATGATGGTGGCCCTCAGCTTGACGGCCTCATAAAATTCAAAGTAGGAGGAAGGATACAAAGTCGTTTCAATTTGAAACTAGGGCCACTAATTGTAGTATTATCGGTGTATATAGGACCCAACAAGATCTTTGAGGTTCATGCTATCCTCATTTGGATGTCAGTACCCAGGCTAACGGATGAACGAAGCTCTTGTGCAGAATTTTTACTCAGTGTTAGAGGGGGGGAGATCAGCGTCACCAAACAAAAGCTTACGTAAAAGTTACCCATTTCACCGTTAGCTTCACTCGCAACAAAAATCTCATGTCATTTTTTTACATTCATTTACAGAACTTCTAAATATTTCTAAATGTTTCTGAACTTTTACGTCAAAAACTTTTGGAATGTTTCACGCCCGCGTCGGTAATCCGTATTCAAGAAATAATTTAAAATCATTAACGCTCCATTTGAAATTTGGCGAATAACGAAAGTTCGTCTTGTGAAAATTATGATCGTGTCTGAACATTCTCTCTTCTTCTGAACATGTCAATGCAGGCGTAATGATAATAAACGAAGTAAGGAAATAATTAATTGACAAATTATTTCCAATTATTTGCAACCCGACGCCATATTTGCGGATAATTAATATAATTGCACTCTTGATCCTGTCACTCTAAAATTAAGTAAATTAAGAAAAAATTCATATGAGACGATAGGAGAAGACTCGGTTGTTTAATGGTTAAGGGGTCAGTCTTACTATCGAAAGATCTCGGGTCGCCACTACCGATTCAAACCTATTCATAACACAAGCTGTTTAGCTTAGCTAGAGGAGTTAACGGGAATACTATTATTTACGTTTACCAGTACTCTGTTTAACAAAAAAATATATATCCCCCAAATCCTCCCTCCCCTCCGGGACTGAGTCTATACTAAATTAATTTCAATGAAGAGTTTATTACAGTACGCAGTTAGCAAAGTAGATGTTTCATTTTGGGCCCCCTAATTGTACACAATACAGAAAAAAAGAGAAATAATACCGGTTATTGGCAAAAATACAATTATATTTATTCGCCTCCGAAATTCAAGGGCATAAATTCATAAAATGTGAGTACATTTTTATAGTTTTAGTCCGCCATGTTTGTTGTGTTGCAAGAAAGTGTTTATTTAGTTAGATTCCGCCCATAATGCGAGGCAATACTTATTATAAGAATTTGAATAGTAAAAATGAAAACTGCATTGCCTAGCTATTTTTTCTAAATAGACATAGAATAGAATAGAATAGTACAATAATTATCGGGCCCAAGACAATTGTGAAACATCTCCTTTATCACGCGGGCGGACCCGCGGGTAACAAATACTTTCGTTTTAGCACTTCCTCTGTGTTCCGATAGTAGGTAATACCTAAATGATAAGGCATGACCTGTTGATATAACACAACATGATATACAAGTCGTTTGTTTATTTTTTACACTAATAACTACATAAACTTTGATAAGACTATAAAGATCAAATTTTATGTAATTTCTGACCTGCAGTTCAATACAGTTTTTTCACCTAAACTGTTTTGGATATCCATATTATTAGTGAAACCAAATTGGTATGTAATTTTTAAATTGGTGAGCAATATCTATAATTTTTTCTCCTAAAGCCTAAATCTAAAACCTAGACTGTTTTCATAAAAAAAAAAAACAAAATGTAGAAATAAACAACAGTTACTCCATAGGCCATTGTCAGCTTCCTATCAGTGGGCCGTGTGCTTGTCTGCCACCTAAGTGATATAAAAATAAAATAACATACCTAAACGTATCAATTTATCGGTGCACTTTAAACTGTACATTATGATTGTAGCGATTTCTCAAAGCATGCGACCCATAACTCATTTCGCTTTCAAATTAATTTCAATTAATAAAGCTATGTACAAAAGAACAATTATGAAAGTTGAAGAAGCGAAAGGAGTATGCTAAAATCGTAAAGATACAAAGATGTTACCTCTCTCTACCCGGCGTAAAAGGCGTAATTTAAAATAACCTGGGAGTATTCAAGTCACGAGTGAATAGGATCCTTCTAGGCAAGCGTGATTCATCGTAGACCACATCGTCACTTATCATCAGGTGAGATAGTGGTCAAACGTAAGCCTATCCTGAATAAAAAAAAAGAATGTAATAGTTAAAACAACTCCAACTGAAACATTTCGCAATTACAAAAATAAAACGTGATCAAATTCTGAAGTTTGATAACACGTGAGGTTACACGAGCGAGCGACACAACTAAATAATTGCGTCAACCTTGAACCGCGGGTCGGGTTAGTGACCGACTGCCATTTTATTTGGCACTAACTGTTTGTAACCATATCTTACTTCATCACCATCCGAGGGTTAATACCGATTGCATATAAAGCTTGCACTTTGCATCCCGAAGTCCACTCACTTCACTAGCGTAGCTAAGTGACAAAAAATAAAAAAGTGATTGACTGACAAATAAAACCACTTTCTGTCGTTAGATTGTACTCAAATTCTAAAGCTCTCTGGATCTCAGAGTCCACTATCCTTACTAGCGTAGCTCTAAGTGACAAAAAATAAAATAGGCAATATAGGGGAAGGTTGCGATCGTTGGACCGGCTCTTTCATTGAACCACCGAGGTATTTCCAAAACTATCTAAGCTAGCAACACCTAAACTAAACGAAATGCTTCCTTGCCGTCTCCGTTGAACCCCCCTCTCACCTCAGTGACGCTGCGGCACGTGGTGAGGAGTGACGTGGGTAATTGTGTTTGCGGCGGTCAAAATCTTATTCTTTGGCTCGAAACAATCTGAATGTACGCATTATTTTTCATATTTGATTGTGTGCAGTGTTATGAAATATTTGTGAAAATGGTTGTGGTTCCATGTGTGTTATTCAATTTCATCTAATTATGTCCATATTTACTTTAGATTACCTCTTCTTAAAGAGTACCTTGTTGCCATC